>JALGPY010000002.1:80835820-82085820 GCA_023055425.1 Linanthus parryae
AAGGTAAGAAGCCTTGTTTCCTTTGCAATAAAGAAGGTCATATGGCGTATAATTGTCCAAGCAGGGGAAAGCTTTCGGCGATCCTAGCCGACTATGAACCGGAGGAGGAAGCGAAGATGGGGACTCTCAAACTCCTCAATGCCGTCCAAGCCAAAGCGTCTACATCCAAGGGGGATACTAATGGGCGTCGAGGCTTGATGTTCGTGGAAGCAAGGGTGAACGGTGGGGTCACCCAAGCATTGGTGGACACGGGGGCCACACACAACTTCATATCCGTGGAGGAGGCCGAGAGACTCAAGCTCAAAGTCTCCAAGGACCATGGGAGAATCAAGTCGGTCAACTCCGATGCTAAGTCGTTGGTGGGCGTAGCACATGGAGTGGAGTTGAAGCTCGACAAATGGAAAGGGTCCGTGGATCTTATTGTCGTGCCATTAGACGACTATAAGCTAGTACTTGGGGCCGACTTTATGGACAAGGAGAAGGCCTTCCCGATGGTTCCGTTTGACATCTTGTGCATCGTTGGGGAAGGTCCTCCATGTCTTGTGCCGATGAAGAGAGGAAGGGACGTGGGCAAAGTCCTTTCCACCATGGAGTTGGATCTCGTTGGTCCAACAAAGGAGAACCAAGCCGTGGGTAATCAAGGGGAAAGCCCACAAAAGACCAAGAAGACACCGGACGAATCCAAGACCACGAAGCCGAAGGAGTTGTCCAAATGTCTACCACCACGGAGGAAGGTAGACGATGAGAGGAAGAAAGCTAGTAACAAGACCGTCTTCGACAGGGAAGTTGAAGACATCATTGCCGAAGGGGTCGTGACCAAGATCGGGACGCCAAAGTACAAGGAGTACTTGGTGTTATGGAAGGGACTACCGGAGGCCGATGCAACGTGGATAGCGGAGGATTCTCTATGGCGCTGCAAGGACTCGATCAACCGCTACCACACGGCAACGGGGACGTTGCCAGATTGAGTGGGGGAGAATGTCATGGGCTGCATTGTTTTGTAGCTAAATGGGCCAATATTATAGCCCATGACACTATCTTGGCCCACCATAATTATCTTAGCCCACTTTATTTTCCTTGTACTTATGGAATTCTCTAGAATTCCCTCATTAGTTGTAGGAAAATATCTACACACACTTGTAAGTGGGAGATGTGTAGAATCTTCCACATAAAAATCTAGATGTGTAAGGAGGTGGGAACATTCTAGGCTCTCAATCTCCACCATTAGGTCATAGATGATGTAGAACCTTCCAAGGGGGAGACTCAAGTATAAATAGGAGTGGCCTCATTTGCCACATCCATCAACCAAACATTGTACTCTCTTTCTCTAAGTAATAGAAGCTCTCTTCCTCAAAGCACTCTCTTTGTGATCTTTCAGTGTTTTCTTAGGCTTACTTGATAGGGTTCAAGTGCCGCACGGGATTGAAAGAAGTCAACCCGTGACACAAGGCAATCCTCCGACATAGATACTGTTCTCTTCTTCCTTTACCATAATATGTTTTACTCTCAAGTCTGAAATCAGAAATAAAGCCCAGAAATCATGGAAATGTCGAAATGACTACAGCAGTATTTTAAAATTAAAGCTCCCTACTATTTAAGCCTCATAAACCCTACACAAATTATTCTTTGAAACGCAGATGGAAAATAATGGAGATGGGAATTGAGAATCGCTCACCTCCGGAGACAGTGACGGGGCCGATGAGGGGAATGGAAAACATTGCCGCCGACGGTTTGCAAGACACGCCGTTTCAATTTTGAAGCTCTGTGGAGCAAATAAAAAAATTTGGAGACTACGCTAGTGTTCATTTGACAAGAAAGTTAGTCTGGAAAAGTTGTTTCCGGCAAAATAAGGAAATGAAAATGAAATTCACTTACTCGTGTCAGTTCACTTTGCAAGAAAACAAAATTAAAATTTAGGATTCCTACGAAATCGTGTCAAATTTGTGGGATGTGTTTTACGGGAATTTGAGTACTATCAGGAAAATTAAAATATGTGAGACCCACAATTTTCTTTCAAACTGAACGGCCAAAATATCAAAAGAAAACTGCTTTCCATCAAAATCATTTCCTTTCTTGGCAACTGTGGCGGAGCTAGAAAGTTGCTGTGTGAAAAACACTATAGAAAAATTGATGTGAATTCTTGATAAAATGTTGTTTGTTAAATACTACTGTTATGTAAAAGCTTATGTGATTTTTTTTTTTTTTTGAAATGGGAAATATATTAAGACTTAGGGCAGATTTAAATATTCAGTACAAAGAAAGTCAGGACATACTACGCACCAAGTTAGTACATTTGGTGCTCCTAAACCATACAAGCATAATTTATCAGCTAGTTGGTTTCCTAGTCTGGAAATCCAGCAAACATTAGAAACATTAATTTCCATTAATTTCCTAGACAGCTCTTGTAACAGACGCGTCTTCTCGGAACCACCGAAAGGCACGGAGCCCGAAGCGTAGTCTTTCTTTTTCAATAAAGCATTAACTCGCTGCTGTAACTCTTTGGAGTCCGTCTCAACCTCCATTGAAGTGAAACCATAGTTGGCGATGAGGTCAAGGCCTGTTCGCATGGCCACCGCTTCCAAAATACAAGAATCTGTATTGAACGGAATTGGAAAACACCAAGCACGCACGAATCTTCCCGAAGAATTTCTGATGATAGCGGCTCCAGAAGCTGTTGTGGAAGATCGGCAACAAGCTGCATCGAAGTTGACCTTGAGAGATCCCTCCTTCGGCGGTTTCCATTTCTTACTATGTGGATCTGAACCTGCATCAGAAACCTCAACACAAGTGTGAGTAGATTCAACAAATTCTTGATTTTTTGCTTTGCTGTTTGAAATTAGCTGGTTTTGATTGAGAGATTCCGATTGAAATTTTTTTTTTGTTTCGCGAGCTCCAAATCTCCCACAGGACCCAGGCGAACAAAGATCTGTGAGATTTGTGAACCCCTTGTATAAAATCAGTCAGACAAGTTCGAAGGGGCAAATTATTGGGTACAAATTGGAAAGGTAAATTAGAAGATTTCCAGATTTTTTCAACCCAAGGGCAAACACATGAAAAGATGAGAAGTATTTTCAGAAGCTCTCAAACAAAGAGCACAGTTTGCAGGTATGAAAATTCCTCTTTTGTTTAAATTTGAAGTGGTAGGGATCAAATTATTCAATAAACGCCACATGAAAATTTTTATTTTGTTAGGAATCTGAAGGTTCCAGATTATGTTGCTAGAGCTGTTGTTGCTACTGGTAGTAGCAATATTAGACATGATATCTTCATTTTGTAAAGTGAAAGCAACATGGTAACCAGAACGAACATTATACAAACCATCTTTAGACTGAGACCAAACAAGAAAATCATTATCCTTAGAATTGATTCTAGGAATGTCAAGTATAGCCTCGGCCTCATGAGCAGGGAAATTTTGTCTTATAACAGTACTATTCCAATCACCATTGTTAGTAAACAAATCCCTAACTAAAGTATCATTCGGTAACAAGTTGGTGGTAGTAGCTTTCCTACCCAAACCAATGGGAATCCACCTGTTATGATAAATGAGGGTATTATCTCCATTCCCAATACCATGCCTAAACCCTTTCCAAACTATGTCCCTAGCAAAGACAAGACCTTTCCAAATACAAGAAGAACGTCTAGTTGGATAGGAAGATAAAGGATTCGAAAACTGGTAGTACTTGCCCTTCATAACCTTAGCCACTAAGGAATCGGGTTTCTCCCAAAAGCGCCAAACTTGTTTCGCTAGAAGAGATAGGTTAAAAGCATGAAAATTCCTGAACCCCATCCCCCCATTCTTCTTAGGAATGCACATTATATTCCAATTCCGCCAAACTATCCCTTTGGAGTCAGTATTGCTATTCCACCAAAATTTTGATAGGATCTTGTGGATGTCATCACATAAAGATTGGGGAAGAAGATACATGGACATGATATAAGTAGGAATAGCTTGAGCTATGGCCTTAATAAGGACCTCCTTTCCTCCAAACGACAAAATTTTACTTTTCCAGTCCATAGTTTTGTCCATCACACGTTGCTTGAGACTGGTAAAAAAATTAGTAGAATTTCTGCCTAAGATTACCGGAAAGCCCAAGTACTTGTCATGAACAGCCGATATAGGAATTTGGAAAATAGTAGCAATGTCCTTCCTAATATTATTTGGAACTTTGGGGCTAAAAACAATTGAAGACTTATCCTTATTAATCATTTGACCCGAAGCGTTACAATACAAGCTAAGAACAGTATTTAAAGTAACGGCATTAGGCAAAGTAGCTTTCTCAAAAAGTAAACAATCATCCGCAAATAAAAGTTGAGAAATACTAGGGTCGTACATACTAGCTTTAACCCCTTTTAAACGCCCTTCACTTTTAGCCTGGTTAATAAGACTAGATAAGCCTTCCGTACAAATAACAAAAAGGTAGGGACTTAAGGGGTCACCTTGGCGAAGACCACATTCGGGGTTAAAATTAGGAGTTTTTTGACCATTTATAAGCACACTAAAACTGACCGTGGAAACGCAAGTCATAATGTGTTGGATAAAGGTAGTAGGAAACCCAAGTTTATGAAGAACGGATGAAAGGAAACCCCATTCAATGCGGTCGTAAGCCTTGGCCATATCTAATTTTAGAGAGAAAGACCCAATTTTACTTTTTTGATTATGCATAGTGTGGAGAGTCTCCATAGCAATTATAGCATTGTCAGTGATAAGTCTCTCTTTGGTAAAAGCAGATTGGGACTCGTCAATTAGAAAAGGGAGGATATTACGCAGTCTATTAGCTATAGATTTGGAAATAATTTTATACACCACATTGCATAAACTAATTGGTCGAAAATCCGTTACTTTTTTAGCATCTTTTTTCTTAGGAATAAGTACAATACAAGTCTCATTAAGATTAGCAATATCACCCCCATTATTTAAAAAATTGAGACAGCAGGTCATGATGTCCTTCCCTACTTCATTCCAATAAGTTTTGTAAAAAAGAGCCGGAAGACCATATGGTCCGGGAGCTTTAAGGGGGTGCATATCATTTAAAGCAACTAAAATTTCATCTTCCGTAAAAGGCTTGTTGAGATCAGAGAACATAGTAGACGGAATTTTTTGAGGAATAGCACTGAGAACACTGTCAAAGCAGCAGTTTTCACTTTTGAACAAATTTTTGAAATAGTCAGTAAAAACATTTCCTATATCAACCGGGTCAGTTACAAAGGTGTTATCGTCCTTGTGAATGTAGGAGATATGATTTTTACGTTTTCTGTTAGACGCCGTTTTGTGGAAAAAGGTCGTATATTTGTCTCCCTCCTTAAGCCAAATGGCTCTAGATTGTTGTCTCCACCTTAACTCCTTATTAGCATTCAAAGTATTTATGTCTTTAATGGTGTTCTGGATATGTTTCAGGTTAGAGGCAGTGGGAGGCAAACTATTCAGAAAATTCAGGCGGTTGTGAAGATCACGACGATTACGATTCTCTTCTTTATGTTTTCGTTGACCCCAGAGTTTTAGTTCTTTCGTAAGGACAGTGAGTTTAGAGTGTACAGAATGTAAATTGCATAAATTAGCAGTAGGATAGTGGTTCCATACCTGATGAATTAACCTCCTGCAATCATCAAATTTAGTCCACTCGGCAGCAAAGTGAAAGCGCCTGGGTCCAAGCTGCTGTTGCGGAATATTGCTTAAAGATAGTACCACTGGTATGTGATCTGACCCCGTACACAGCAGGTTCTCTACACCAATGCTACAGAACAATGATTCGAAGGCATGATTGAGGACTGCACGGTCTATGCGTTCGGCTACAAAGGCACATCCCTGTCTCCTATTGTTCCAAGTAAACTGGTATCCTTTAAACCCAATATCTCTTAAGTTACAATCTGCTAGGACACTTCGGAAGTCATGTAATTGTCGCCAACTCCTCATACGTCTCCCCTTTTTCTCCTTTTGTGAGAGAATTTCGTTGAAGTCTCCAATTACCACCCAAGGATTAGACACCCCCGGATTCATCCTTCTTAAAGATTCCCACGAAAACTTTCGATTAGAAGTAATGGGATCCCCATAGAAAAACGTAGCGTAAAAACCTTTTTCCTTTGCATCAGGAGGACGAATAAAAGCATGGACATAAAACTTGTGAATTTTGAGTATTCGCACATCAACATCATCTTTCCAGAATAAAGACAATCCACCCGAAAGCCCTTCTCGTGGAATAGCAATTCCTTGAGAAAACCCTAACTTAAACTTGCAATTGTTGGCCTGAGAAGAGGTCTGCTTAGTTTCCAAGAGGAATAAAATATCCGGCAAACTCCTTCTACAGAGGGAAAATAAGGATTGGAATGTACAGGATTTCCCCAACCCCTGCACATTCCAACTAATGATTTTCATTGTGATCGGCAGGACCAGTTCTCGCCGGTCTCTGCCGCTTGGTGGGTAAGAGATAAGTCTCGATTACCCGAGGAAGTTGTTTCTGATGTGCTAGATCCCTCAACCGATTTCTTTTCTTGTTATCTTTGGCCAGGACCGAAGTATGCTCCACCTCATGCTGTATTATCAAAGTGTTCTCTCCTTCTGGAACCTGTTTCCTTTTATTCCCCGTAGAGGTTGTTGGTGATGTGGCCACTGATTCTGCCTGTCCATGGAAAAGTCCATACTTTTGTCGAAAGAGGCGAGAATCCTCCATTATATCACAGTCTTCATCTTCACCGACATCCACCGAATTCAGTTCCTGTAACATCTCTCTTATAGATTCTTTTCTGTGTTGACGAGCATAAAACTCCTTTTCTTCATTAGTCATGCCCAAATCTTCGTCGTCCTCTTCGTAGCACCCACCAGTATAGTTTGACCCCTGTATGTTCGGACCTTCTGTGCCCACCATTGAAGACTTTGAAGCAGCAGATGGACCAAAAGCATGAGCCATGTTCGTTGTTAACCCCAAAACGTAATTAATCATGGCTTTGTTGGTAAGCCACTGACCATACAAGAGAGGAAGGTCCTCTGCTTTTATGTTCTTCACTTACCTTCAGGGCAGTACTTCACTTCGTGTCCCATTCGACCACTGTAGGAACAGACGTTCGGTAACCTTTCGTACCGAATCCAAACATGAACATCCCGACCTTTCTCAATTGTTACTTTTTTGACTCTTGGAAGGGGGTCGTTTACATCCAGTCCTAGTTGGATCTTAATAGTTTTCCCCGCAAGTATACCTTTAGTCTGAACTTCGACTTCTTCCACCGTTCCCAAACTATGCCCGATTTCCTTTCCAATTAGTTCCATCTGGCTTTTGGAAGGCAATCCCCAAACATGGATTTTCAGTGAGGTCTCAGAAAAGTCTAAATCTGAAATGTCCTCCATCCAAGTATCCCACTTCCTCATAACTATCAAGTCACCGAAAAGGAACCATGGCTGGGAATTATACACCATATTAACCGATTCCTCAGAATCGAATGAAAACTGGTAGATATAATCCCCTTTGGGAACCACGTTCATTCCCGGTGGATCTTTCCAAGCTTTAGCCATTTGTAGTTGTAGAACACCCAGATTGATTGTTTTTGCCGAGAAAATCTTTCCGAAGATACTTTTGCTGAACACCTTTTTTGCATCTTCTCTTGCTTCTACTGATAACTTTGTAGCCGATCTTTCTTGCTCAGTAAGTTGAAAATGATCCAGGAGGTGAGTGAGGTCAAGATTAGCGATGTCGACAGTATGGTTATGAGCCATTGTTGGACGACGGGAAATTTGCAATTGCAATATGGGATGAAGAAAAACTGGGAAATTGAATTTTAATTAAAAGTCGGAAGGAGGAAACTGTTGGAAACCGTCAAAAACTGACGGAATCCGAAAATATAGGCCAGATAAATGTATCACGAAGGGATGAGAATTAAAGTTCGAAAAATTCGGAAGATTGCAATCTCCTTCGGAAGAAGGAAACTGCCGATGTAGTGGATACGGAAAAGATGCCTACAATCACGGGTGAGGAGAGAGGTGAGAGCGTTTTTACATCTACGTGAATCGATTGAAAAAAAAATAAAAAAAAAATAAAATAAAATAAAAATAAATAAATAAAAAAATAAGCTGCTGTGAAATATTGATATAGCAATTATGTATTTGATAAAATCAATTGTGAACTTGCTGTGAGAGGGTAAAATGACAAAAATACACGACACGTGTCACTTCTGTAAAGATAACTATTGATATTGTAAGGTTAAAATTGATTGTAGATAAATCAATCAAAATTACTTTCTGGAAAAGCATCCCTCCCCTTGCTTCCTGAAAACTTTTGTGGGACAGCAGAAACTGTCTAGAAAAAACAGATTTTTTTTTTACCAAACACACTAAAACTGCTTTTGCTGTCGGAAAGCAACTGTGCTGTCAGCAGAAGCATTCTCAAACTGGCCCAAAATTTGTATGGCTTTCAATTTTCCAACCTAGCATGGGAAGTTGTGCCTCCATTCGTGTGGCGATGTATTCAATAATGAGCTAAGGTGAAAAAAGACCTACAAATCAAGTCTTATCTTATGAAATCAAGACTCCTTTCACAAGGACAGTTTGCATTCGATGCAATCAAGGATAAGAAGTTTTAAACTAAAGATTGTTTGAAAATAAAAAGAACGAAACTGGAATAGCAACTTGATTCAAGTGTCTCTTAGCTTCCAATTGGAACCTCTGAAGTGTAGACGTAATCTTATGAAATGCTTAAGGTGAAACTATTTATAGAAAATGATTTTGAGTTTGCCTTATCTTAGTAATTCATTGCATATAATCATCTTCTATAGTCCTGGAATAGCAACTTGATTCAAGTGTCTCTTAGCTTCCAATTGGACCCTCTGAAGTGTAGACGTAATCTTATGAAATGCTTAAGGTGAAACTATTTATAGAAAATGATTTTGAGTTTGCCTTATCTTAGTAATTCATTGCATATAATCATCTTCTATAGTCCATTCTTTTGAATGTGTTAAAGAATCTTGAGGGGAACAATGAGAGCTTGATGACATTTGTGTTTCAATGATTGAGATTGCTGTCTTTACTGTTCTAATCAAATTGAAGATTCTAATCACATCTTCCTTTACTGTAATAAGGCTCGAGAGCTTTGGGACAGAGTACCCCTCCCCCCTTATCAAAAACCAATATATTATTCTTGTAATGTTCATACTTGGCTCATGTGGTGGCTAAGAAGGAAAAAGAAGCTTCATAAAACCAGAAACTGACATTGGATCCCAGCCATCTTCTGAATTCTATGGATCACCAGAAACAAACGATTATTTGATAACCAACACACTTCAACTACCAATATGTATCACCAGGCAGAGGCACTTGCTAGTTTCTTCTCAACCTCTTAATTAATGGTTGTGAGCTTGTCTTAATTCAGTTAATGAAGGTTGGGTGGAAGTTGAAGTCAAGAAAGGAAGACCAGAATGGTTGTCAGGTCAAGTGCAGTTTTACCCTCAAGCTCTTGTGGAGGTCTCTCAAGCTATTCCTCTTGCTGTTCTACCACCAGTTCAAGGCTCATTTGCTTTCAAGGAATCCTTTGCCCCTGAGTTAACAGTTAAGGACTCTTCTGCTGGAGAAGGAAGTTATTGGGTCCCTGTGATACAATCCCATGATGCATCAAGTGTCAGTGTTCCAGGAGCTGCTACTGGGGAAGATCTTCCTCCCATTCCGGATGACGACCTTATGTCAGCAGTGATCCCTTTCATTGATGCCTGATGGGAGTTAGTGTTCTTCTCTACTTGGAGCTGGGTTGATGTTGGTTCTGTTTAAGTTTCTGTTTTGAACAAAGTTGTGTTTTTGTGGTTTCATGTACTACTGCTGCTCTAGTTCTTCATGTTTTGGAGTCTCTTGCTGGTTTTGCCGTTGGCATTGTTAGGTTCTCTCAACTAGTTTGGCCCTTTGTTTTGTACTAGTCAGGGTCTGGTTCAGAGTTTTCAGGGTGTCTTTCGTGTAATCCCTAGTTTGCAGCACATGCTCCTTCATGCTCATTTTGCGTATCTATCGTATGTATCTATCGTTTGTACTTTTTTCTATGCTATTAATGAAGTTCTTCTTTCTCCGCAAAAAAAAATGATTGAGATTGCCCGATCTCGCAAAAACAAATACTTTTTTGTGTGTGTGTGTTAAATACTTGTTGAGTTAAGATAGAGTCGTAGAATTTCCATTTGCATCATCTTGCTACATTGTCGTGTCGTGAGTAGTGTAGAGTCGTATGTGTGTTGTGTAAGCTAGTAAACAGGTGAATGCGGTAGATGAGGGTTTGCTCATGACGCACAAATGGTAAGTGTGGGGGTATTTGATAACTCCTTAATCAAAGTTATATTATATTTTAATAATCTATCGATTTTCTTGATTTTCGAGATATTTTGAGAGGGTATTAGTCTGTATTATTAAAATATTCATGAATTAGATATTTATGTGCAATATTGTGTAGCCTGGGCATTTTTCGTATTACTTTGCGTATTTTATACATTAAGTATAATCCCGATATGTTAGCTTTGTGTTTATCAAGTATCAGAGGCTCGGAGAGTTGATTTGGAGAAGAAAATATAACTTCGAAAGAGGAGAAAGCTCGGGGAATGGCCAAGGAGAATGAAGAGAAGCAAAGTTGGAGGAGCAAAAGTGACCAGCCTTTAACATGTTGATGATATCTGGAGTTCTACAAGGAATTTTGGGATGATAAATGTGGAAAATGAAAACAGACTCAAAGATCTTTCTAACGGTAAGTCACAGAGCTAAATTGGAGGTTGGACGAGAAAGATATGGTCCATCGAAGAAGACGCATAGACAAATAAGAGTTGCCAGAGTTGCACTGAACCAGCCTGCACTCTTCGGGCTCTATCTGGCGCTACATGAGGAATTTTAGAGCATGTCATGCTCCATTGTAAAGTATACATGCAGGGATTTCCAACGGTATATGGTACTCCCAAATACGAGTTCGAACTAGGGAGATAAGACCCGCGCAAGATCAGCAAAGTGTTGGGAGAAGGGGAGCTCGCACGAGTTGTCCCAGAGTTCCCACGAGTTGAACTGCACCAGACCGCCAAGTTTGAGGGTAAATAGTGAAATAAATCATATTTTAAGGTTGGGAATGAATTCCTATGACGATAAAAAAAAAAAAACATTGGAGAAATGCATAGGATACGTGGTGGAACACATGTTGGATGCTTTGGAGCACGAAGGAGATGGGATTCATCGTTTGATCTTTCGAAATATTTATGTCTCTCTCTTATGTTGTTTACTATGATTCTTAACATTGTTTACAGTATTACGAGTAGCTAAACTCATTAGATCGAGACCCCGAGTTGGGATTAGGGTTATTATCGCATTCATGATTATAACATTGTGATTCACGTTTTGATGACTTAATTAATGTTAATGATATGCTATGATCTTTGTATGTTCTTCACATGAACTAGTTTGTGGATGAAGATTCATGATTTTGGGACATAAATAGAAACTCTTTGTCCACTGATTAGTTTCAAGTCGGTAAATTAGAACGATCACCTATTCAAAATGGCGTACTTGACGACTCGGTCGCGTGAATTAGGGGCACTGAGTAGAAACAAGATCTTCATGCATGTTATAATTGGCTCAGTATTTTGTGAATCATTCTTAGCTAATGACAAGAACAGTAATAGGTATTTGGTGACCCAGTACTTTGTTATTGCTCGTCTAGCATAGTAATCAAATCGGTGTTTCATGATTATAATCAACTGTCGTTAATAAACTCTAGTAAACTTCTTACAAGGTGTCTTGATAACTTTACCCGTATTTGAATATTAATAAATTAAACTCTCATGCGCTCACAAATACTCTCGTTTTTATTACTTTTTGTTCGTAGTTTCGAAATCACTAATCAAATTTTTTACCCACATTGAGGAGATAACTTTTAATTAACTGTGAAGTCTCTTGAGTATGATAAAACCAAAGTTATCGAGTATTACTGCACCGACAACCGTGCACTTGCGATTAGACCGTCTCAGTGGTCTGCAGGGTGTTTTCTTGCGCATCTGGCATTGGGAGACCTCTGTTTGAGGGAAACGAGGTTTCAGAGATCCTTGGAAGTGTATTCAGGTTTTGCGTATTCCTTTTGCTCCAAATTTTACAATCAAGTTTCATTACTTTATCAGTTCTGAGAGTAGGTGGGAAACTGAAATGGAGTTGTTTTAATGACTAAATGTCAGCAGTATTATGATGGTGTAGCAACCCGCATATTTACGTTACATGTTTAACTTTATGTTTATATGTTAGCCGAATTGGAGCTACTATGGATTACTTGCTGGTGATTTGTCTTAAACATGTAAAAGTTAAGTATTTGTGTATTTAAGACCTTGTTGAGCCTTGTATGATACCTAGAATATTTCCCGGATTATGCTCTACTTACGTTATGAGTCGATAGGGTAAATGTAAATAATCATTCATGTTACAAGTCCATATGTTTTTCATGACGAACCCAAGTAATTATTTAATTACACTTCCGCAAAGCTATTCGAATAATCACGAATTTTAAAATAAATGTGTTTAGCCTCTCGACGAGTCAAGGCCTCACTGGCATGTCCCGCCCTCCCCCCGTTAATGCAAAATTTTATCGTCACTAAACGGGGTCGACGGGAGGGGGATGTGACAAATGGAGAGATCGGTAAGCTCTCCAAAACTAATCAAAGGACTTATTTGGACCATATTTGAGTGGTAAATTGAAATTGAGTTGTTTCAATGGCTAAATGTGTTGTGTGCCTGGGTCAAAGAAAGATTTTTTGTTTAGGTTGTTGGGGCTGTCGACCGTTAGCTTTGCCCTTCCCTATCGTGTTTGTACTATGTAGTCGCATGAGTAGCAAGGAAAATTGTAGAGAAAAATAAGTTTATTCGAGAAAATGTATAGAAAACTCCGTGTGCGCGGTACAGTGTATGTAAGTCGTAACTTTCCCAATGACTTCAAAGTTTGTTCTTATGATATACTAAAAAGATACAAGACACATGACCAAAAGTATAAGGGCCGCCATGGTTTGCAAACACAAAGCAATGGTGGTGCGAGATTCTCGCTTCACAAGAGATGGTGATAAATTTTGGTTAAGTTGGCAAGAAAAATATCATAACTGTGTACCTCAATGTGTTTCGATATATGAATCATGTTGCAAACGTAGCCTGGGAAAGTATCTGGTTGAAATTATGCTCCATCATATTAAAATTTGAAAATATCTAATAAGAAATCCCAGTCTCCCTTCTAGATTATTTTATCGACTTTCAGATTGCACTTTTCATCACTCTGTAAATAATTGATGTCACTACTTAAATTTTGGTACAGTTTTTTAACATCAGGGTGTTGGGTAAACCGAATGATGACATCTGTCCTGGAGTGATAGCACTTTATACCAACCTTTCCACTTTTGAAGATGAACAGCCTTGGATATATTTCATATATTCATTTAATTTGACTTGAGAGTTAAATATTCATGCTTGTTTTGATTGAAATATTTGGTCTACATGAGTTGAATTTTCAGGTTCTTGGAGACATTTTTCAGGGCCTAGGATTGCATGAAGTTGACCAGATTTTCATAAATATCATTTTGCATATAATCTATAGAAAGTGGGAAGAAATTATTATGAAACAATCTATGATTTGCAGAGGATATTGGTTTATAATCTTGCCCACAGGATCACCGCGACGGAGGCGCTTGTGCATCCGCACTTTCAAACCCTATAGAGCAGGTTTAATATTGATTGACTTATCGATTCTTACCCTGTATTTTTAGGAAATGGACTTCGACATTGATGGATTTATTAGTCAATTCTTACCCTGTTTTGCAGATTGTATTCTAAGATTGGGACCCTCACATGCTTTGACACTGCAGATATGTACATCGACTCTTGAAACAGGAGTGAAAGAAGAGTTTTAATTTTTGCTTAATGCAAAGTGGTGGAAGTACAAGGTATTTATAGGTAGATGCGGAATGATATTCCTAGCATCATTCATTCCACAAACTTCTTCCACCAAAATATCTAAGATTTTTCCTACAACATTCTACATAAGTTCATCTACAGAATTCTCCTACTAGATAAAATGAACTTGGAAAAATTATAAGCTTTGGAAACTTCTTACATAATAGGCCCACTAGGTAATTAAACACTTGGGCTACTAACAATATAATATATTACTTGGGCTTTATTTGTTTGGTCTGAACTAAGTTTAATCTCCAACACCCCCTCTTAAACTTGGTTAGTAACTCAAAGTAAAACTCTCAGCTTGAAGAAGAAGTCATACTTGAGGGGCTTCTAAAAATGCCCGCAACTTGATATTGAGATATAGCATACTTCATCTCCACGTATTTTCTTTCCACACATTCCCTTATGAAGTGGAAACATTTATCGATGTGCTTGTCCTCTCCTAGAACACAGGATTCTTGGATAAAGGAAGAGCGGACTTGTTGTTTCTTGGACGCCCAAGTGAAACCTATCATGCCATAAAGAGAACATAGTCACTTGTGCTTTTTCTATCATTAATATCTCCACCCAAGTCGCTATCACTATAGCCAACAACTCTAAAATAATCACAATGAGAGTAAATAATACCATAATCAAGGTACCATTGAGATAGCGAAGAATTCTCTTAGCGATCTTCAAGCGAGTGGTGTTATTTGGAAAGCGATGCGGCTGGTGTTATTAAGAGAATCCGGCAAGTACCGCCTCTAACTGAGAGTAGGGCTTTGTATGGTACCATGTTGGAGGATTGCGGGAGAGTGATGCTAGGAGATGACGAAATAATATGTTGTTGGTGTCCTCGCTTTGCTAATCAGGTTGCGCATCTTTTCTCTAAGAATTCACTCGAAACGAAGTGTTCACATAGATGGGTTGGAGCTACGCTCGATTGGGTAGTTTCTTGCATTTTACGTATGGCTAGCCTTTGATTAATTCATTTACAAGTTTTTCCTTAGAAAAAAACATGTAACTGTTTTCAAAATTGCATATGTGATACCCACAATTCAAATTTTGTGTGGATTTTGTACCCATACTCTCAATTTAAGTAATCAAGTACACAACTTTAATTTTTTGCACATAGGTACCAATATGTACAATCCGTTAATTTTTCATAAATAAATTAGACCGAATTTTCTTAAAGAAGACAATTACGTCATTACCCATACTTTATGATGAAGCAACTATGTATCCACACTTTGTCATTGTTGCAGATAGGTACCGTTAATTAAGTTTGTCCTTTCATATATTAAACACAAATATATAAAAGGACAATTATGCTATTCATTCTCACTCTAAAGTTTTATAAAATTATAAAACTTACCCACATGTCCCTCATTCTCTCACTCCTCTCTTTGTATTCTCCCTCTTTCTCATTTTGTCTCAACCTCTGTCTCTTCCACCCCCATATGAGTAATCAAGATTGTAGAAAGAAAATCTATTATTTACTTTACACAAATGATATATTTCTTTTGAATCAAAGTTGTGTAATTCAATGGGTCACCAAAGAATAATAATAATAATAATAATAATAATAATAATAATAATAATAATAATAATAATAATAATAATAATAATAATAATAATAATAATAATATAACTATTGTATATTTATAATTTAATTGATTATATAAGAAAATAAACATAAATAAAGTAAAATATTATTTGGATGAAACCCATAACAAGTTGAAGAAGAAAAAGAAGAAGACGAATAACGACGACTACGACACCAACGAGATCTAGAGATTGAGAAATATTGGTTACGTTTGTCAAATTTGTAAATTTGGAAAAAGTTGTAGAGGTAAAATGAAGACCAAATTATCCCACCTAGAATATGAAAGGAGAAAATTAACTAGGGATATTGCGACGCCTATTGGATCTCTGACTCAAGAGATTCCAAAATCACGAGTGGATGTGTGTTCACTCTCGGAGGAGCGGAAATTTGTTTCAAATCTTCAAAGTAGGCGTTTATTTCAAGGTCTACTATGGAAGAAAAATTCATAGCGTTAGACAAAGCATGGGAGGAAGCAGATTCGCCATTTCCGTGAGATATTCCAACATGGCCAAAATCAGTGCTTCCTATTTTCTTACGTTGTGACAGTCAATCCATAATAGGAAGAGTTCAAAGTAGCATGTATAATGGAAAATAAAGACACATGTCGGAGACATAATATCATAAGACAACTTGTCTCACCATGAATAATATCGATCAATTATGTAAAGTCAAAAGAATATATAGCAGATCCGTTGACTAAAGAGTATTGAGAGAACATTCACATCTACGAGGAATGGTGAATATGAAAGTGCATAGTATGCGAAAAATGGGGGTAATGCTACCCTATGTAAGGCATGGATGCCTGAAAAAGAATTGAATTGTGGGGGTACCTCACAAGGATATTATAACGTTGTGATGCAACTTAATAAATGACAAGATGCTTACATGTATAAATCAATTAAAAATTGACTTAAAAGCATTAGTTCGAGCAAACTAACGATTCTTGTTTTAAATACTTTGATGGTTAATCATTGATTGGTATCAAATTTAGATGACA
Organism: Linanthus parryae; assembly: GCA_023055425.1. NCBI lineage: Eukaryota > Viridiplantae > Streptophyta > Magnoliopsida > Ericales > Polemoniaceae > Linanthus > Linanthus parryae. Next base: position 80,852,318 of record JALGPY010000002.1, read on the forward strand.
AGTCTATATGGAATATTCATAAGGGTTTGAAGTTCCTGGATTTAACAATAAATATTATTGACTAAAGAAGTCATTAAAGGACTAAACTTGCTCCCAATAAATGGCACGAGAAATTTGACAAAGTCACAAACACTCATGAATTTTGAAATAATGAATGCGATAAAAGAATATATTAAAGACAATCGCAAGATAATGTGTCATAATATGTTTGTATGTCGACGACATGCTAATCATAGGAAGCAGCAAGACAATGATTCTTGAGACAAAGAAGTTATCATCTACAAAATTCGACATGAAAGATATGAGAATCGTCGACGTGATTGTAGGGAATAAAATAACAAAGACTGATGACGGTTACAGTCATCCACAATCTCATTACATCAAGAAAGTACTCCAAAATATTGATAAATGGAATAACAAACCGGTTACAACAACGGTAGATGTTAGTTTACATCTAGCCAAGATCGTGGCAGAAGTTTTCAACAATTAGAATATTCCCAAATTACAGGAAGTCTTATGTACATCAAGAACTGTACAAGGTCGGACATCACAAAAGCTATCGGAAAGTTTATTTTCTTTACTAGTAACCCTGGAAAGCATCAATGAATAAATTTAACTCGAGTATGAAGGTATCTTTGATACACTTAAAATTTGGGTTTACAATACTTGAACTATCCACCTGACATGGAAGGATATTGCAATGTCAATTGGATCTTTGATTCAAGAGATTCCAAATCCACGATTAGTTATGTGTTAACTCTCGAAAGAGCGGGAATTTGTTGGAAATCTGCCACGGGCATATGAAAGCTACGCCAATATAATAGAAAATACTACTCCAATATAATATTATACACAAAAATATTAATTAATGTCCGTTTGGTGCGGGTTTCTCAATTTTCTTGTAGAAAAATTAGTAACTAACCCACAGTTTCGGTTTGGCTGAAGTTCTAAATCGCATCCAACCCATATTATACAAAGTCGCTAGAATTGATTTGGGTTGGGTTAGGTTAGGTGGTTTGGGCGGGTTGACAGGATTGTTGCACAGCCCTACTGAAAACTCGTGATCAACCACGTGTAATATTCTATTAATAGTCCATAAGGAGATGAATCCACCTGCGAACTATCCTTATGATCTTTCACGAGTGTCAAAAAATCAGCTTCTATCTCAATACGCCGAATTCCCATTCGTCTTGTCTGTACTAGTCCTTCCCCCATGGAGAGAGCTTCTACTACTTTCGTCGATATCGCTCCATGCATAGGTGCGGCCATGGATGCAACAAATCTGCCCCCGTCATCCCGAATAACGGCTCCCAACCCCCCCGTTCGATCTGCCGCAAGACATGCGGCATCTGTATTTAACTTCGTAAACCCCACTGCCGGAATTTCCCGGTAGATTGTTCCCACACCTTGCTGCTCATTACCGGTGTTAATCTCCTCTAACCTACCAGGCAGTGGCGGCGTAATTGGAGGCTGATTTCGGTTAGCTGAAAGTTCGACACTTCCAATAATATCTGATACATGTTTCTCCTTATTTTGAAAAATACGCAGGTTACGACCACCCCATATCACCCAGATTCCAACAACAAAGAGCTTTCGTGTTCTGTTATCCAACGTCTCCAGATATTTCGTAATCCCATCTTGTACATAATAGTACTTGTCTTTATGGAGAGAATCTAGGCCTAGCAATTCATTCCAAAATGGTTGCACTGCAATGCATGAAATATGAGCTTCCGTTTCGAGATCCTTCCCACACCATGAACACAATGGATTTATATCCATACCACGTTTCGCTAAAGTCACTTTTGGCGGTAGTGAGGAATGGTACAATCTCCACATTGTGAACATCGCTCTTTGTGGTACGTCAAGATGCCAAAGTTTGGTAAGAGGAGACTTACTTTGGTTGCTCGATTGACTGTCCCGACTACCGTCGGGCAGCTTCTCCTTCCTTTTCTCTTCCGCTACGAAATATCCGGACTTCACTTTGAAATTCCCTTTGTCATCATAAAACCAAGCCCACTTGTCCCTTGGTCTGTTAATGGAAATATGATCGACCGAAAAACATCCACGTCCACACAATTAAGCAACTCCCTAACCTGTGCCATATCCCATTGCCTCGTGAAGGGATCAATTAATTTACGAAACTCTATTGATCCGTGGTTTATAATAGGATTCGTAACCTTGAAGCTGTGAGATCTAGTAATCCACCTATCTTTGAACTTATCCGCAGTGTCACCTCGTCCCACACGCTTGTAGGTCCCCTTTCAAGAATAGCTCGTCCCGCCATGATTCCTCGCCACACCTGCGATAGATTAGATCCAAAATTTGTATCGAAGAAGTCATACCTTTCAAAATACTTGGCCTTCATAACACGACCAGCAATGAATCTAGTTTTGTTAAGATGCGCCATCTTTGTTTTGCTAATAGGGAGACATTAGAGGAGTGTACATCCTTGAAACCCATCCCCTCTTTACCTTTGCATTTTTTTACTTTTATAGTTAGTGCATTATGAGTAGATCAATTACCGTCCACGTGGCAGCCATCCATCACATCTAAAGGTACTCCGTATACACTCTATCACATCTCCTTTGGTTTGCGTATGCCTATATGCGAGCTTATTCATATGGGGGCTGTGAGACAGGGTCATCCGCGATACTAACTACACGGGAGTTGTAGGGACTTAGTGGTTTGGAGGCTAGAGTAAGGAACGTCGCGCGAGAGCAACAACCACGCTCACACGCGACCCTTGGTTACTCTCTGAGAGATTTAATGCCTACGTGTCCCATAAATGTGGTCGATCTCATAACGGTCCCCTACTTATGCGGATGAGTGCGTAACGTGCCCTATATATCTGCCGTTACTAGGCTATCATTAAACCGCCATTAAAGGGCGCATTAACCCCTCATAACGGTCACTTCCCCACTATATATAGGAATTTAGCCATCTATGGCAATCTCTTGGAACTCTTAGCCAATTTTTATATTGTCTCTCTCTCAAGAACAGTTAGCAAGTGCTTACTGTAACACCCCCAAATGGCCCAAGCCGGAGACCCGGGGATGTCACTCCGTACCCGAGAGGAGCCCGGATACAAGGAGATTTTATAACATGGATCGCAAGCACAAACATCCACCATAATAAATTAAATCCAATTAAAAACAATGTATTATCATAAACCTTCGTCCTAGCCACAAACCGGCAAAAACAACTAAAGTGTTTAAACTTACTAAAGAGTTCAATTTCAAATAAAACAATACTACTAATAATGTTCCATGTGATGCGCGTCCCCTTCTATGCCCGATAACCTTCCTCTAGACCTGTGGTGCGGAATGAAAAAGAAACACCACAGTACAAAATTAACATTGAAATACTGGTAAGCAAACATCCAAACATGTAAAACGATGATGGATAGTTATAAAACAAAGACTCATTTGTAAGTAAGAGTTTTTCGCAAACACAACGATAATAAAGTTGACTCTTGTATTAAAACATAAGAGTTCTCAATTCCATAATATATTTCCAAATCAAATTCCATAATATATTTCCAAACCAATTTCCATAATCATTAGGAAAAATCCAAATCCAGTGTTAACTTCATTCCGTTAACAAAACCAAACAAATCCATTATTACTTTGTTGTGACGGGGAAAACCAAATAACCACAGCGTGCATGACCTTAAGTGTCGACACCCCCCTAAGACTACGCCGGTCAGAGGAGTGAGTACATGTTACTATCCGGGGACTTGCAACCGGATTAAAAAGAGACGGGACCGCAGCCAACCGCCCAAAAGAATAATAAAGTCCCGCACAACATCTTCCACTTTACGTTATAGTTCATTCATTATCATGGTGATATTTTCATCAAAACATTTAACAAGTAGAAATCACATATTCCAAGTCATGTATCATGTAAACACATTTTGAGACGTAACAAATCAAATATTCGTTTGACACGAAAGAGATAAGCACACTAGGCTTGGCACATTTACTTACCTCAAAGCAAATTCCAACAATAGCAATCAATCAACGTACTCTACGTACTCGTCGTCGACGAACTCGTTACCTACACATAACAATATGCTAATCAAACCAATATTCTAGCAATATACTTGCTATACTAATTACATGCATATGATAGTCCATGGTTTAGGGTTCTAACACTTCCCCAACATCTCATTAAAATCATGCTCCAAAATAAGCTTTGGGCTTTGCTTCAAAATTCCTTAACCTAAAGCATACATAATCCATCATAACTCCTCCAAATCTATTACTCCCGTTTCCCAAACAGATCATGGTCTAAAAAAAGTTCCATTGGATTCAAAACATTCGAAATAATAAGTTTAGCCTCAAACGGATCTTAATTTCGATTCCTGAATCAAAAGTTACACTAGTTTCAAGTTCCCAACTTCATTCAAAATATCCATACGGGAATTGTCAATCTTCATGAAACTTTTCCCCCAAGCATCTAGTTCATCCTATAATCATACTAAACCTAATATAACATGATTCCCACATTCAAATCAGATTGTTATCCACCTATTATGATCATTCAAACTCCCAAATCATTCAATCAAACTTCTCTTTCAAACTAGGGTTTCTTCCCAACACCCAAGAACATGATAAACCCTAAAACTTGATAATAAATCTTACGAATCCATGAACAATGATCCTAACCATAACAAACTGAAATTTAAAGATTACATGCAACCTACATGAATCATGAACAAGTGATCACAAGATCAAGAGATCAACAAGAGAAAAGAGAAGAAGAAACAAAACAACCCAACCCCGCTCAAACCCGCCGCCCATGGAGGCGGACGGGGTAGAGAAAGAAAGAGAGAAAGAAAAGAGAAAGAAAGAAAAGAGAAAAAGAGAGAGAGAGAGAGAGGAATTTACCTCAACGGAAAAGAGAAGGAGCGGCGGCGGTGGGGGTGTGGCTGCCGTCGGTCACAAGAGAGACGAGAGAGAGAGAGCGGCGGCGGCGGTGGGGCTGCCGTCGGGTAGAGGGACGAGAGAGAGTGAGAGAGGGACGGGTAGAGAGTGAGGGACGTGAGAGAGAGAGTTAGAGAAAAATAGGGAGAATGAGGGTTTTATGAGAGTTGGAAATAAAATCAACTTCATAAGTAAGAAATAGAATTAGGAAACTTTTATGTAGGAAGAAATTTAGGTCAAAAGACACTTATTTCCCCTTAGTTTTGCCAAAAGACAAACACCTCCCCCAAACTCAAGTAAAAGACACTAAAACCTTTGATTAAAGTCACAAAGTTCCCCCCAAACTCTCAAAGCATTATAATTAACTCTCTATAATTATATTAACTTCCCAACACTTATAATAATATCACAAAATACCCGTAGTCACAAAACGGGGTATTTCATCCTTCCCTCCTTAAAGAGAACTTCGTCCTCGAAGTTTAAACAAAAACCTCCCTCCTAAATGAGAAACTGTCCTTGAAGTTTAAACTAAACTTTTAACCACAATAAGGTATACACCTCCCCTCAATAGTACGGCTACTAAATGCAACCTAAGGTCATAAATGATATGCAATATACTACAAGTAGTACTGTTGTAGATACTGCTTTCTGACATGACAGATCTTGGCCACGTGGCAGCCATCCAGCACACCATATTGTGCTCCACACACATAGGATCACCAGCCGAGCTGATCCATGTGGGGGCTGCGAGACAGAGCCCTCGCATACCACCGCACGGGACTTGTAGGGACTTTGTGGTTTGGAGGCTAGAGTAAGCCCTGTCGCGTGCGAGCCAAGCCCGCACGCGACCTTTAGTAACTGTTTTGAGAGATTTATGGCACGAGCTCCATAAACCCGGTCAATCCGGTCAAACCCGGTCAACCTCGTAACGGTTCCGGTATTCACGCACCACGTGCTGTAACGGTCCCTATATACTCGGACGAACGTGCCGTTATGGTTAAGCTAATTAAGCCGCCATCAATGGGCGCATTAACCACACTACAACGGTCATGCTCTCCAGTATATATAGATCGTCAACCTTTCCATACAAAGGAGAACACACTGCCATACGCGGAAGCTCTGCCAAACCTCTGTCTCTCTCTCAGACATTGCTACTGACTTATTCTCTCCCTACACACACCCCTATTCTTCCTGTGCGATCCTTGATCCACTACACACGGTGCACACGGAGATCTCCCTGCCGGAATCTCTTGTGCACATTTTGGTGAACCCGACGTGAAACTTACCGGCAAAAGCAACCATGTCTCAGGAGGATGATGTCAGCAACCGATCGCCTTCCACCGAAACTCCCTCGGGAGACGAGACCCGCCGTACTCCGACGACTCCCGGCGAAGCACCGACGTTAGAGTCTTTGGACGCCACCGTCCAAAGTCAGGCGAAAGCTCTCAAATCCCAATCTGCGCAATTAGAACAAATCTTGGCTGTTCTAGGCACCCTCGCACCAAATCCTCCGCCAGCCACCGCTATCCCTCAAGGAGGAGGAACCCCTACTGCTCCAGGATTGGGAGTGCCAGCCACACCTCCCAACCCTCATCTGCAGACTCCACCGTCGGCCGCGCAACTGCCTTCGGTTCAAGGATCAACGGCACAAATGTTGCCTCCTGCTGCTCACGCTCCTCATCCCTCGGCTTTGGCGTCCAATCCAACTCTGCAGTACCCTTTGCCTCCCCCAACGATGATCTGGGGAAACGCGGGTGCTCAGTATGCTCCCAATCCTCCGGCGGCATATGTGTCGCCACCGCCTACGGAAACCCCTCCGGCGACTACCGAGGGAAGCATTCCAGAATGCATGACGTCTTTGCAAAAGCGCGTGGACACCATCCTGGCTCATCAGTCATTCGCGGATACCATTATCCCGAAGTTAGACAATGATCCACCTATTCCACGAGAGATCTATCTCATGCCTAACCCGGCGGGGTACAAGGCTCCCAAATGAGATAAGTTCGAAGACGTCAATGGAAACGCTCATGAGCATGTCATGCGTTTCATCGATGTCATGGGTCCGTTCGGAGCTGATCCCAAACTACTGATGCGAGAGTTCCCAAAATCTCTTGGGAACGTAGCATACAAATGGTACCGGACATTGGAGGCCGGATCTGTGAAGACTTGGGACGACATGGTCCAAAAGTTCTATACCAAGTTCTTTCAAATGGAGGAAAAGGTGACAATGATCCATCTCTCGCGGATGTACCAGAAGCGCGAGGAGGATGGGATCACCTTCATCAAGAAATTCCGGGCGAAATCCTTGGAGTGCAAAGATCCAATGCCCGAAAGCCGGCTCGTGGAGATATGCCTACAGTGCATGCGAGACGAATACAAAGGTATGCTCATCAATTTGCAAACACCTACGTTTTCAAAACTAATCGAATGCACGAAGAACATCGAGCCCATATTCGAGAGACAGAAAAAGAAGAACGCTCCAGAGCGACCTGCGAGCGGCACCACTTACAAGATCGGAAGGTTCAGCTAAAAGCGGGGACGCGAAGCTGAGGTCAATACAGTTTCGCCCCAGAAACAAGCGAAGGTTGTGAACTTCGATGTACCGCCTCTGCCCTGCTCGGTAGAGGAAGCGAGTGACCTCTGCAAGCAGTGGCGCAAGGACGGCGTCCTGCCACCACTCGAGAAAACACCCTCCAGGGAGATGGTGAGGGACCCTAAGTGGTGCGAGTACCACGGCAAGATCATGCATCCCACCGCCGAGTGCAAGAAACTCAGGTTCGCGTTCGATCAGAAGATGAAGAACGGCGAGCTAATCGTCAGCGACAACAGGAAGGACGTGCGCAACAACCCACTTCCTGCCCATACAGAGTCAGGCTCGAAAGGCAAAGAGGTCGCCATGATCTCGATCGTAGACTTGGAGGAAGTCGCAGAGGATGGTCTACCCATCATTGCTGAGGTCCATCAAGACGAAGATTATAGCATGGACACGGAGGATGAACGTGCCGACCGCATGAAAGGGTCGCACGGCTTCAACAAATTCTTCGACGAGATGAATTTCTCCGAGAGGTGCCGGACTGATATGACAAAAGCAATCTTAAGGATAGCGGAGGACTACGAGGAGGACCTCGTGGTCTCCAACGGGAAAGTCATCAGGGCGTCTCGTTCCACAGAAAAGATCATGACCTTTTCTGCCAGCGACAAGAAGACGGATGCGAGTCACCAGAGGCCTCTGTACGTGACCGCCATCATCAATGGCGTCGAATTCAAGCGAGCATTCGTCGATGGCGGAGCAGCGGTCAACGTTGTTCCACTCCACACACTGAAGTTAGCAGGGATCCCCGAGCACAAGGTAGTCAGACGTCCATCTCCACTGGTGGGATTCGGGAGCGACTCTAGAATGACGATCGGATGGATCCGCCTGGGCGTCCAGATTGGCAAGATCAAGTGCTCGGCGAAGTTCTATGTCATAGACGCGAACACCACATACCACATGATCATAGGTCGAGCCTGGATTCATCGCTTCGACGCAGTCCCTTCGACGGCACACCAGATTATGAAAGCTATCTGGAACGACAGAATAGTCGAGATACCGGCTTCGACTAACCCGTTCAACTTGGACGAAGCGCATCCCAGCGAGGCGGTGTGGTTCACTGAGATGGCGGACGAGCAAACACCCGGGCCTTTCAACCCTACTCCTTTACCTCTCTGGGAGGACATCAAGGACCAGTCACCTGGGGGCGTGATGGTGACAAGGGAAGATGCCAAGGAAAAGCCGCCTACACGCGAAGAGGCGCCACGTATCGCATATCATCGAAAGAATGTGTACAATTTGAAGAGGATCGCAAAGCATGACCCCGAGGGCAAGGAGATAGAGAGCTTCTACGCCAATGGGAAGAAATGCTATCGCATATGAAGGTGCGCGGGGATGTCCTCACACGGGCATGGGGATGTCCCTGGGCAAATCAATCAAATCGAGCAAGTTGCGCTGGCGGAAGCGCCAGCACAAGGCACTCCAGACGAGAAACTCAAAGAAGCGCCTGAATGCATGGAAGACAGGCCAAGACCACAAAAGCAAGAACTAAAGGAAGTGTTCCTTAGCCCGAGCGAGGAAAAGAAAAGGCCAGTCTTCCTGAGTGCGGACCTCACAAGCGAAGAGGAACAAGGACTGCTGCAGCTCCTAACTGAGTACAAGGACGTGTTCGCATGGGAATATGATGAGATGCCAGGTCTGGATACAAGCATCACCATGCACCGTTTAGACATCATCCCAGGGTCTAAACCGGTCAAGCAAAGCACCAGAAGCTTCAGGCCAGAACTCAACGTGAAGATCAAGCAGGAGATTGTCAAACTCCTGGATGCCAAGTTCATAGAGCCAAATCATCATCCCACATGGCTGGCCAACATCGTGCCGGTGGTGAAGAAGAACGGACAGCTCCGCATCTGCGTGGACTTCCGAGATCTCAATCGCTTCTGCCCTAAGGACGATTTCCCACTGCCCAACATCGATCTGCTCATCGATTCAACAGCAGGCCATCGTATGTTCAGTTTCATGGACGGTTTCAGCGGGTACAATCAAATCAAGATGGATCCTGAAGATGCGCGGAAAACCGCATTCATCACTCCTGTGGGGGTATTCAACTACACGGTAATGCCGTTCGGTCTCAAGAACGCGGGCGCAACCTATCAGCGGGCCATGATGGCTCTATTCCACGACATGATGCACCAAGAGGTGGAATTCTACGTGGATGACCTGGTGGTTAAATCCAAGCACGAAGCGGATCACCTTGCAGACCTGCGAAAGGTGTTCAACAGATGCAGGAGCTTTCAACTGAAAATGAACCCCATGAAATGCGCGTTCGGCGTGACCTCGGGGAAGTTCTTGGGATGCGTGGTCCATCGCCAAGGGATCGAGCCTGATCCTGCGAAAGTGTCAGCCATCACCAGCATGACGCCACCCCATAACCAAAGTACCTTGAAAACATTCTTGGGAAAACTGTCGTACCTGCGGAGATTCATCCCAGCAATTGCAGAAATCACATGCTGTTTCAGCACTCTTCTCAAGAAGGACGCCGCGTACGACTGGGCTCCGGACCACGAAGCCGCATTCGAAAAGCTGAAAGAGCTGCTCACGTCCTCAAAGATCATGATCGCGCCTCAGCTGGGATCACCGCTTCTGCTATATCTTACATCAACAAGGAGATCTATAGGAGCACTCTTGGCTCAGGAGTATGAAGGCCAAGAGAGGCCCATCTACTATATCTCTCGCATTGTGCAGCCTGCTGAATCAAGGTACACAGACATCGAACGTCATTGCCTTGCTTTATTCTTTGTGATAGAAAAGTTGAGACACTATTTTGCATCACACAAAGTAGTGGTGGTCACCAAGAGCGACCCCATAAGATACTTGCTAACTCACACTACTCCGGGTGGGAGACTGGCGAAGTGGTACATGACCATCTCTCAATACGATATCACATGCGTGAAACCAAGAGCGATCAAGTCGCAGGCGGTAGCGGATCTGTTGGCACAGTTTCCCGACAACAGCCACGAACCTGTGATCGAAGAAGAGCTCGAAGGCCCTGAAATCTACGCAATCGACGTGCCCTATTGGACCCTCCGCTTCGACGGTTCGTCAACCAGGAAAGGCGGAGGCATTGGGATAGTCTTGACAAAACCAAATGGGGAAGTCATACAGATGTCCGCAAAGCTCAACTTCGCAGTCACAAACAACGAAGCGGAATACGAGGCTCTCATCGTGGGGCTCCGTGCGGCAAAAGCCTTGGAAGTGAGCAACTTAACAGTCATGGGAGATTCCAAGCTCATTGTTAAGCAAGCCTCGGGCGAATATGGTTTGAAGGAGATCAACCTCCTGTCTTATCGTACCCTAGTACAAAAGCTGATGCAGCAATTCTGCGATGTGAAATACGAGCACAAGCCCCGAGCGGACAATAGGCACGCAGACGCCTTAGCAACCTTGGGATCTAAGGTCAGTATAGACAAGTGCCCCGCAAGGATTTCCATCGAAGTGCGAACATCGTCGGCATTAACAGAAGATGCGTGCGACGACGAACACATGGATGATGCAGACTGGCGGAAAGCAATCCTGCAAGCCATTACGAAAGGCACCAGCAGCGAAAGCTGGGCACTCACAAAAGGATACTGCATCCACGACAACACCCTTTACTACAAGGGTCCTGGAGGAATACTCATGCGGTGTGTCTCCGAGCAAGAGGGACAACAGCTGTTAGAAAAGATTCACCAACACGCTTGCGGAGAAAGCGAGGTGTCAATCTACAGAAAGGCTCAGAGATATGGCATTCATTGGCCAGGCATGTCAACAGCTGCGGCCCTGATACAAGGGAAGTGCGAAAGCTGCGCGCTAATCAAAGACTCTCTACTCGTCGCCCTAACCGATGACGACACGGACTGGAGGAAGCCACTGTTTGATTTCCTCACCCAGGGCACCATGCCCGAATCGAGAAAAGAGGCCGAAAAATTGAAAAGGCAAGCGTCTCGATACGTGGTACAGGAAAACCTGCTTTGGCGAAGAGGTCACGAGGGCAACTTGCTGCGATGTCTAGACGGCAGAGAAGCACAAGAAGTCATGGACCTTTCTCATCAGGTGGAGCATCAAGGAGGTGCGAAATTATGCAGACAGCTCCTCTCAATCGGATACTTCTGGCCCAGAATGGAAGTCGATTGCCGCACCAAAGTGCGACGCTGCCAGGAATGCCAATTCAAAGGGAACCTAGTGCACGCTCCTGCTGTGGATCTACATGCACTAGGGACGCCGTGGCCATTTCACACATGGGCTCTGGACTTCATCGGTCCCATCCGGCCAACGTCGCACGGGAATCATTTCATTCTCACCGCAACCGAGCTGTTCACCAAGTGGGTGGAAGCAATACCACTAAAGACGGCAAATGCGCTGGCTGTGGTCAATTTTATCCAAGAAAGCATCATATGCAGGTTCGGAATCCCAAACACCATTCTTTCAGATAACGGTACTCCTTTTGTTAATCGCCAGGTAGCTGCGAAATTAGCGGAGTACAATATCAGGCAGATATGTTCTACCCCTTACTACCCAAAGGGAAACGGACAAGCCGAAGCGACTAACAAGACGCTGTTGAGAATATTGAGCAAAATGGTCGCAGACGACCACAAGAAGTGGGCCGACTCTCTAAGCATAGCTCTGTGGGCCTACAGAACTTCTCCAAGGACACCCACAGGGGCCTCGCCATTTCTACTGTGTTATGGGGCCGAAGCTGTGGTACCTGCGGAGGTTAGAGTCAATTCGGCAAGGCTGGCCTTCCATGCACTCTATGAAAATCAACGCGATCATGACTTAATCTTGCTGGAAGAAAAGCGAGAACAAGCCAAAAGGACCAACAAGCGGTACCAGGAAAGAATCGCTCGCGCATACAACAAGACAGTCCAACGAAGGGATTTCGCAGTCGGAGACCTGGTCTTGCGCGCATCTGATCACTGCATGCGAGAAGCAACTCACCCAAAGTTCGCAGCTAATTGGGAAGGACCCTTCGAAGTCACAGAAGTCTTCGATAGTGGCTACTGCAGCATACGAAGGTTGCACGGTACAACCTCAACTCCCAGTTCAATCAACATGCGCTGGATCAAGAAGTACTATCCCTGACTTCTCTCATTTCATACGTTTTATGATAACGTGCTTAATGTCTCATGTGGCTATGATTTACGCAATCTCCTCTCCCATATGAGAGGATTGTAATCCCATCTCTCCCATATGAGAGCGTTATAATAAAAGAATTCTCCCAAATGAGAAGTTCATATTTCTAGCTGTTTATGTTGCTCTATTTAATTTGTTATTACTGTTAACAATGGTTTATTCGCTGCAATAGCAATTCATACAAACTGCGATCTTAATTGATCATATAAGCCTATCTCCTACGATAGCAGCTAACGCAAACGCGATCTTAAGTGATCATCTAAGCCTATCTCTACGATAGCAGCCAATGCAATGCGATCTTAAGTGATCATCTAAGCCTATCTCTACGATAGCAGCTAATGCAAACGCGATCTTAAGTGATCATCTAAGCCTATCTCTACGATAGCAGCTAATGCAAATGCGATCTTAATTGATCATGTAAAGCCTATCTCTTACGATAGCAGCCAAACGCAAATGCGATCTTAAGTGATCATCTAAGCCTATCTCTCACGATAGCAGCCAACACAAATGCGATCTTAATTGATCATCTAAAGCCTATCTCTCACGATAGCAGCCAACTCAAATGCGATCTTAATTGATCATGTAAAGCCTATCTCTCACGATAGCAGCCAACACAAATGCGATCTTAATTGATCATCTAAAGCCTATCTCTCACGATAGCAGCCAACTCAAATGCGATCTTAATTGATCATGTAAAGCCTATCTCTTACGATAGCAGCCAAGCTCAAATGCGATCTTAATTGATCATGTAAAGCCTATCTCTTACGATAGCAGCCAAGCGCAAATGCGATCTTAATTGATCATGTAAAGCCTATCTCTTACGATAGCAGCCAAACGCAAATGCGATCTTAATTGATCATGTAAAGCCTATCTCTAACGATAGCAGCCAAGCGCAAATGCGATCTTAATTGATCTTGTAAAGCCTATCTCTTACGATAGCAGCCAAACGCAAATGCGATCTCAATTGATCATCTAAGCCTATCTCTCAAGATAGCGGTCTATACAAGTGCGATCTCAAGCCTATCTGTTACGATAGTGACTTATACACAAAACGATTTTACCTGATCTTCTCAAGCCTATCTGTTACGATAGCAACTTATATGCAAAGTGATTTTAGTTGATCACCCAAGCCTCTGTTACGATGGCAACGCATGCGCAAGATGATCTTACTGGATCTTCTAAAAGTCTATCTGTTGCGATAGCAATTTACGCGAGAAACGATCTCAAGCAGTTCGCTAATAAAGCCTATCTTTTGTGATAGCAGTTCGCACCACTTAATGATCTTAATTGATCTGCTAAAGACTATCTGTTACGATAGCAATGTTGTGAACATGATCTTAAAGGGTCCACAACGGCCAACAACAAGCCCATCTGCTATGATGGCACAACTGCGAAGAATCTGATCTCGAACGATCTAGCAAAGCATCAGCAAATTAATATATCGCAGATGCGAAACAATTACATAGCATTATGCAAGGCGAAATATGCCGAAACGCGTGCGAAATTGTATTCTGTTGTAAAGAGACAGCAGATAATACAGAAAGCTATTTATCAGTACGAGTCAAATGACTTACAATTTATCTGTGTAGATAGCAGCTTACAAGCGAAAAGCTCGAATCTAACTACGCAGCCAACATGGCTTACAATACATTCGAAAAGTGGCTGGTAAGCCAGCAGAGACACAGTACGGAAACCCGGACTGCAAAGGATGAACCCACCGGTTTCAAACACCGGCTACGCAACGCCCAGATCTGCGGGTGAACATCTGTAGCAGAGGGGATCTTGCTCTAAAAGAGCCACATGAAGCCATACGCTCGAGATCCCGCTATCCGACAAGACCGTTGTCAGATATGCACCCCATAACATTTGCCCAAGGAGCCACCGGTTCCGGCGATCCACAGGCAAGCAGAAGCTCCAAAGGGCAAGGGCTCCTTGTAGACGGGGATGAACGCGACGGTTCGTCATCCCGAGCTCACAAACGTGAAAGTGACGGATTCTTCTCCGGAGATGCTGAAGAAGAATTCCGCCGTTCATTACGAGACGGTAGCACGGTCACTTCGGCGCTGCACCTCGCCACGAGGCGGCCGGAAACATGACCTGCACACATAATACACGAAGAAATTTCTTCGAACACGCATGAGATATTAGCTGCATCTTCTTTATGATGGTTATAAAGAGCAATAAGCCTCATAAAGTGGATCTTGGAAACTATTTCTGTAGCACAAAGCGCAAACTCAGGATTCAAAACTTGAAGTTGCCATGAATCAACGAAAAACAAGCGTTGAAGCCAGCAGTCGTAAGGACTCACGGCAAAGCACATGTTTGGGATGAAGAACCCAAATAGAAAAGACAGGGTTTATATAGACCCTGTACAGACTCTTCGGTTGCCTAAGATGAGTCAGCAAAATTCAAAAAGAGGGTAAGTTCAATCACTTACGCCTTGAAAAGTGGTAACAATCAATTACCCTACTAAAGGCTATGACGATTCAGTTGCGTATCCTAATAAATGACGGATAGTCATGATTCGGATGGACTTCCCAACGGAAGCGTGCTTATCTGCCGAGAAATTAGCGCGAAAATCAAGCAGAGAATCAATTGCTGATGTCATAATTGGATATGCACAGAAATGTCCAATCAAATCCCGGAAAAGGGCAAAACGGGAAGTTCATTGTTCTTTTTTTTAAAAAAAAAAGGGGGAGAAACCCTAGCAACATTACATTAATGTTCAAGATATTACATTAATGTTTCAGCTATTTTTCGAACTATTTTTGCAAGATTCGAAAAATCACAGCAAATTCTTGATTAAAGAGTCTTGGGGCTCGAACTGCTCGCTCAGCTTCTCCACCTGTTCCACTTCTTGCTTCAGTAGCTCGCATCTAGCATTCATCTCATGATACAGCCTCAGAGCTTCATCAACCTTTTGCTTCTGCTGCTCCACCTTCTGCATCTCGACTGCGAGATTCTGGTGACCGAGTTTCAAAGTTACGGCCGCGCGAATCAGCGTGACTCTGTCCTTAAGAAACTTAAAGCCCATTCTGCCTTGGACTTTGGTCACGAGGTTTTGGCACATGCCACATAGAAGTTCAGCACTCTGGACCGAAATGGTCGCAGGCGTAGCCGCAGACAGCTGCTCCAGTATCCAAATGGCTTCAGTAAGGAACAGCCTCCTGTCAAAGGGCCCGATCTCCAGAGATCGCACAAACGAGCGAGGGTACCTGAGACGCATTCGAACCACCCAGTCTACGTCGGTTTGCTTCAAACCTGAGGAGATGTCAAAGATAAGTTATGATGTCAAAACTCGCAAGCGAATAATGCGACGCGCGAACAGTAAAGCTCTACTTACCAGTTCCTTCCAGAATCTCATGAAGAGAAGGAATGCGCGCTGCAGGGGCGGTTGAAGACTGTCCTCGCTCCATAGCTCTCCTATCAGCTGCGAGCTCTAATCTCTCGTAGTCGGGAGGAAGAATGTAGGCCGCACCAGTTGCGACTACATTCCCAACCTGCGAGCCCCAAAAGCTCCACGCAGGAATGGGTGCCTCTGACTCAGTCATCGCCGGAGGTGAAGGGACAGCCGTAGTCGCTTGTCGAAGGACACTCTCGGATGCGGAATCATTAGCAGCAGTTGTCCTTACCTCGTCAGCACTAGCATGGACATCTTCATCCATCAACACAGTGTCAGCTCCAGCATCGTCGGAAAGCTCGATGATGTCCTCACGAGGCACACCCGCGTGGTCAGCAGCTGCAACGGGCTTCTCGGTATGGGAGCTCGGAATTGGAACATAGGGCGCAGAAGGCTGACTTCTCTGCTCCAGCTCAGGTTCCTCAGCATGACCTGCGACATTAGATGCGATGATATGAGGTAACTTGCGCTATAAGTTATTCTACTATCTTTACTAAAGCTAAGAATAAGCACCTCCACGCGAAGGTGGGATTGAGGTATCTTCGTCATACACTAAGGACGTGGAACCATGCCCTATCAGTGTATCCTCACTAAGCAAGTCTGTAAGAGGAGCGTGACCTGGGATGCGAATAAACCAGTCATGATTTTGCCTCAAGTCGCTAAAGCCTAGTACATGCGTATCACTCAAATGATTACCTGAAGGCTCTCCGCATTTGTCTACCAACCAACGACGAATGTCAGCCTTTGACACACCATGCTTTAACGCACCCACAATAACATCTCTATAAGTTACTGCGAGATTGAAGATCTCACCTTTATCGCCGCCTGCGATTTCCTCAAAATCCGCTTGGACTTGCTCCAAGGCTGCTGCATCCTCTCCGAGAACCTCATCTTCCTCCTCCGCATGAGGAGCCACTTCTTCGGGAAGCTCGTCCTCCTCGACAGTTGGACGCGCTAAGTCGTCAACATGCCGCTCTTCGAGGCTCCGCTGCTTCACACGCTCAAGCTCCTCTTCTTCCCGACGCCTTCTTCTCTCAGCAGCCTCCGCGGCTGTCTTCCGGGACTCAGCCAGAATGTCCTCGCTTATGGGATCATCTGGGATGCCAGAACGGGCATCTCTCTTTTTCCTCTTGGCCGCGAGGCCACCAGCGGCCTCATCATCATCATCTGCGAATACACGAATGGTTTAAGGAAAAGAAGTGCAAAGAAGTTACGATGACGGGAAAGGAAATGCGACGGAGGTACCTCCTGATTCTTCCCCATGTATCACAACTGTTGCTTCTTCTTCTTCATCACTTGCTTGGGGCTCCTGCCTCTCTTCCTCTCCCTCTTGATCGAAGGGAACGAAAGACTCAACTGCGAGCTCTTTCCGCACTTTGCTGGGCATGCGACCTTTGCCTTTGTCCTTGATAGAAAGGGACCTCACTGGAGGAGAAGCTGGAGCGCTTCTAGGGGAAGAAATGGTAATTCCCTTTTGCCTAGGTCTCTTCACTCTTGGCGCCGCAGTCGCTGGAGGAGACGGGTCATCTCCGGGAGGAGACGGAGCCGGAGGATTGTCTATCAGCGAGTCAGCAAAAACATTCATGACTGCGCGAACCTTTGTTTCAACCTCAGCATCCATCCTCCATGAAAGCCGGAACGGCTGCTGTTGTCTTCTGGTGGCAACAATGGTGTTGACCAGTGACTTGGAGCGATCACCAGCTGCGAATCTCCGCACATGACACTACAACAGTACAGAATAAAAGTGTCAGCACAAGGAAATCGAGAAAACTTATCACATGCGAAGAAAAGTGCTTACCTCAGCAAAAGCCTTGCTGTATCTGACGACTTGCGTGTCGCCCTTCTTGATTGCGGCGACCTGCTCCTTCAGAATGAAATCAGGGCACAAATGGTTCTCACGGTCCCACAGTGAGTAGCAACCATACTCAGACTCGCTCAAACTGCAATTGGGGCGAAACGGAAAAGAGTTTCTTTTGAGCAAGGGGGCCCTACCTGGCTGCGCCGCCGACTCCGTCTCAATCCTCGTTTGCTGGGCAACCCAGTATGCGAGCCAGTTATGGGAACAACCACCCTCGCGGGTACCCGCAGGCTGCTCGAAAGGAAGGTTATTCATAAAAACCGTCTTGCACTCCTTTGTGAGCAAGCGCTTGTAGCATCCTCTGACAATGGACTGGGGCCAGATTGATGGGGCCACAGCGTCAAAACCAAACTGAGGAGAGACTCGAGTAGGGTCAACATCCACTGTAAGCTTTTCATACCTTGGCGCGAGCTCACGAATATGCTCCGCGAGGGCAGGAAGGGAACCTCGTAGAAACCAGCAAAAGAACTCGCGATAGCGCTCGTGGAAATGCGGTCCCTTCTCAAAGAGAAGTTCTTCTGAGAAGACCATGCCTTTGGAGGGGTATAGCTTTGGAAACCATCGTACATTCTCGATACGCGTGGCATAGGGCCTGGCAGTAAACTCCTTCCGTTTGTCGCATATCAAACTCCAAGCGCACTTGGTGTTGCTTGCTCCAAACCATCTCGCAGCTCTCCCGCTGTTGCGTGCTTCTGTCTCGCCTGGGGGACACCACTTATCAAGTTGAAGAGCGGTTGGAGCATAAGACGGCCAGCGCTCGAAAACCCACATTGTCAAAAAGGAAATATTGACAAAGGTCAGGACATCGAGGCGGCCACGCGACTCCCTCATAGCCAGAACCAGCTGATCGAGCCTATAATACAGCGTGCCCAAAACCAAGGGTCCGAGTGCGACTCCCTGGCCAAGGGCGAGCCTCACAGCAAGTGGCAGCACATGGTAGAAGACTCCGTCATGGGGGTGACCATCAATCAGGTACCTCGACAGCCAGGCACAGAGAAAAGCACAAAGGGTCAAATGATAGCCCTTGCCCTCTACGTAATTGTCGGCCTCCGGGTCCTCACTCAGAAGTTTCTTGGTAATACCGCTGTTCGCATAGTCTCGGAAGAAGTACTGCAACCATTTGTTCCAGGTATTCTTCGCAGACGTATCAACCAGCTGCCAGTTCGGAAGGGGCTTTGTAGTGGTCCACCGAGTGGAGATTTTCTTCACCTCTGCTAGGCATTCCTCCATCTGCGTATACAAGGCAATCTCTGCAGATGTCCTCAAGGGACTTAGAGGATCCACTTCACCCATGGGGGAAAGCTCGTACAGCATTTGCACGTCCTCGAGCGTGGGGGCAGCCTCGAACTCAGCAAAATGGAACGTGTGAGTCGCAGGCGAGTAACGGGACAGAAGGTCTAGAAGCATGGATTGATCAAGCTTCACGGCAACACCCTTCATAGCACGGATAGCAAAGTATACGCCGGCTTCATTAAGAGTCTCGGCGTGATGATCCAATACGTGGTCAATCCACTCATCCATATAGTCCAATTTCTGGACGAACGCTTGAGTAGAAATCGCGGTATACGGGAAGTGCCCGTTCTCGATCCCCAATCGAACTACATCCTCGGAACCAACCCACTCGAGCAGGGCTGAGTTAACTGGGCGAGTCAACGTCAGCAATCGCTCAACGGGAACAGGATCAGGCATCCTCTTCGCCTTTATCCTCGCATGGTAGAAATCTTTGCCGCCTAAAAAGGGTGCTTTTCGCCACAAGGCCTGCGGAAGGTCGGGTATCTCTTCATCTTCCTTGACGGGTCTGGTTACTCTTGTCTTGGCCATTCCTGCGAAAGAGCAAGAAAAAGGGGGGAGAAATACCACACTTCAGTTTGAATTTTGGGAATTCAAGATCTATGCGAAGGAAAACGAACAGTTCCGGTATCGATTTTAGAAATTGGGGAATTGCAAGATCCAATATTGTTGAAAGATTAAAACGAAGCGGGTTCAAAGATCAAAACCTCTTCACATTCCGGTATCGATTTCAGAAATTGGGGAATTGCAAGATCCAATATTGTTGAAAGATTAAAACGAAGCGGGTTCAAAGATCAAAACCTCTTCACAAATCCCACGGGTTTACAGATTCAACGCAGTTCAAGGCAAACACTGGTATCTTAAATCAAAAGTAAACGAGGCCAACCTTGTTTTCTTGAAGATTGCTTGGATATGCACAATTGAAGAACACGGATTGCAGTTCTGAACTGGTGATTGATTATCTGGATCTGCTCTCGAAGATCTCCGGGTACCATTCACTTTAAGAGGAAAAAGTAATGCTTTGCAATAATGGGGATACAAGGTATTTATCCAAAACAATGAAGGGTTGCGTCCTTTCGATAGTCGAATCGCAACCGTCACCGTCGAATCGCGCAATCACAGGACAAGCTGACGTCACGCCTAAAACCCTAAAGGTCAGATGGCACGACTCTAGGGGTTTTAGGTCATAATGACACGCACGGGGGCTGAACTTACCCGTATTTGAATTGGTGCGTGGCGGCGACGCGTATGTTGGTTTCCGCGCATGGAAGACTATACAGCTATGAATCTTCACGCGCAGAAAGGGGGCTAATGTAGATACTGCTTTCTGACATGACAGATCTTGGCCACGTGGCAGCCATCCAGCACACCATATTGTGCTCCACACACACAGGATCACCAGCCGAGCTGATCCATGTGGGGGATGCGAGACAGAGCCCTCGCATACCACCGCACGGGACTTGTAGGGACTTTGTGGTTTGGAGGCTAGAGTAAGCCCTGTCGCGTGCGAGCCAAGCCCGCACGCGACCTTTAGTAACTGTTTTGAGAGATTTATGGCACGAGCTCCATAAACCCGGTCAATCCGGTCAAACCCGGTCAACCTCGTAACGGTTCCGGTATTCGCGCACCACGTGCTGTAACGGTCCCTATATACTCGGACGAACGTGCCGTTATGGTTAAGCTAATTAAGCCGCCATCAATGGGCGCATTAACCACACTACAACGGTCATGCTCTCCAGTATATATAGATCGTCAACCTTTCCATACAAAGGAGAACACACTGCCATACGCGGAAGCTCTGCCAAACCTCTGTCTCTCTCTCAGACATTGCTACTGACTTATTCTCTCCCTACACACACCCCTATTCTTCCTGTGCGATCCTTGATCCACTACACACGGTGCACACGGAGGTCTCCCTGCCGGAATCTCTTGTGCACAACTGTATTAAAGAAAAACGAAGGATTACATCCTCTCCCCCTTAGAGGAGTGACGTCCTCGTAACTCAAGGTACCTCGTCAAACAAGTGAGGGTACTTCTTCCTCATATCATCTTCCGCTTCCCAAGTTGCCTCTTCAGTGAGGTGGTTAGTCCATAAGACTTTCACAATCTTGACACTCTTGTTACGGGTGTTCCTTGTCTTGGTGTCTAAAATCTTGACAGGTTGTTCTTCATAACTCAAAGACGGGTCCAGTTCTACTGGTTCGGGATCTAATACATGAGATGCATCAGGCACATACTTCTTCAATTGCGATACGTGAAATACGTTATGAACACGACCTAAATTCGACGGTAAATCCAATCGATAAGCCACTTCTCCAATCTTTTCTATAACATCATATGGTCCTATGAATTTCGGGCTCAACTTCCCTTTCTGATTGAACCTCATGACTCCCTTAGTCGGCAAAACTTTAAGAAATGCTTTTTCTCCAACTTGAAATTCCAACGGTCTTCTTTTCTGATCCGCGTAAGATTTCTGTCTATCCTGCGCTGCCTTCATTCGCTGCTGTATAAGTCTCACTTGATCTGTCATCTCTTCAATAAGTTGTGGACCAATTACTATCGTTTCACTTATGTCGTTCCAACACAACGGTGTTCTACACTTCCTTCCATACAACGCCTCATGTGGTGCCATTCCAATACTGGCATGATAGCTGTTATTGTAGGAGAATTCTATCAAAGGTAATCTATCAACCCACGAACCTTGAAAATCCATAACACACGATCTTAGCATATCTTCCAACGTTTGAATTGTTCTTTCGGTTTGTCCGTCTGTAGCCGGGTGAAATGCCGTGCTAAACTTCAACTGAGTTCCTAGTGCCTCCTGAAGTGCTTTCCAGAAGTGAGAAAGCAAATTGGGATCTCTGTCGGAAACTATAGAGCTTGGTACTCCATGATATCTTACATTGTTCTTCATATACGCATCAGCTCTTTGTTCCATATTCCACGTGTCTTTCATCGGAATAAACCTTGCTGTCTTGGTCAATCTGTCGACTACGACCCAGATCTGATTCAGTCCGTTCTTTGATGTCGGTAACGCAGTCACGAAATCCATCGAAATAGAATCCCACTTCCAAACTGGGACGTCTAATGGTTGTACTAAGCCTCCCATTCTTTTATGTTCAAACTTCACCTTTTGACAAGTTAGACATTTTGCCACAAATTCCGCCACTTCTTTCTTCATGTTAGGCCACCAAAACATCTTCTTCATGTCCTTATAAAGTTTGTCACCTCCTGGATGTACCGAGTAGGGTGTGTTGTGCGCTTCTCGCATCAACTTCTCCTTAGTTTCCGTACACTTATGTGGTACACACCATCTTCCCTAGTAACGAATACTTCCATCTTCATGGATCTTGAAATATTTTGCTTGGCCTTCTGCAATCTTCTTCTTTATCCATTCCAGCTTCACATCTCCTGGCTGGTTACTCCTTATTTCTTCCAAAATATCTGGCACAACTGTCATATTCCCAAGGATATTCTTTACTCCTCCTTGTTTCACTATTTCGATTCCAAGTTTTCGGAACTCTCGGCATAGCCGATCTGGTAAAACTAGCATAGTATCCAAAGTATGGCTCGATTTCCGGCTTAACGCATCAGCTACTACGTTTGCCTTCCCTTCATGGTATTGGATACGCAAATCATAATCCTTTATGACTTCTAGCCAATGTCTTTGCCTATTATTTAGCTCTTTCTGCGTGAAGATGTATTTAAGACTGCTATGATCCGTATACAATCTACACACAGATCCATACAAGTGATGTCTCCATATCTTCAATGCAAATACTATAGTTGCAAGTTCTAAGTCATGCGTAGCATAGTTCTCTTCATGAGTTTTCAGTTGTCTTGAAGCATAAGCAATAACTCTTCTTTCTTTCATTAAACCCTTCTTCGATGCATCGCTGTAAACATCAAACTCGCCAGAATCATTGGGTAAAGCTAAGACAGGTGCGGTCGTTAACTTTTCCTTCAATGTCTGGAATGCTTCTTCACAATCTTCACTCCACTTATACCTTACCGTCTTCTTGGTTAGTGTAGTAAGCGGTCTAGCGATCTTTGAGAAATCCTTCACGAAACGCCTGTAATATCCTGCTAATCCAAGAAAACTTCTTACTTCAGACACATTCTTCGGAGTAGGCCAATCCTTCACTGCCGAAATCTTTCCTGGATCCACGGATATTCCTTCCTTGGAGATTATGTGACCCAAAAATGGAACGTGTTTTAGCCAAAACTCACACTTCGAGAGTTTAGCATATAACTTCTCATGTCTCAAAGTTCCTAACACTTCTTTGAGGTGTTCTTCGTGTTCTTCCTCGCTCTTTGAATACACAAGGATGTCATCAATAAAGACGACCACGAAACGATCTAGAAACGTCCTCATAACACGATTCATTAGATCCATAAATACTGCTGGAGCATTGGTTAGACCAAAAGGCATAACGGTAAACTCATAGTGTCCATACCTCGTTCTAAAGGCTGTCTTTGGTACGTCCTTCTCGGCTACTCGAAGCTGGTGATACCGTGATCTCAAGTCTATCTTTGAGAAAACACTCGCCCCTTGTAACTGATCAAACAAGTCGTCAATTCGGGGTAAAGGGTATTTGTTCTTGATTGTTGCGCTATTCAACTCCCTATAGTCAATGCACAATCTCAAGCTTCCATCTTTCTTCTTCACAAACAACACCGGTGCGCCCCACGGGGAAACACTCGGCCTTATATAACCCTTTTGAAGTAACTCTTGCAACTGATCCTTTAGTTCTTTCAATTCTACTGGCGCCATTCTATACGGTGCCTTTGAAATTGGAGCTGTTCCAGGTGTTAAATCCATAGTGAATTCAATCTCCCTTCTAGGTGGCATTCCTGGAATTTCGTCCGGGAACACATCGGGAAAATCTCTAACTATTGGTATTTCTTCTAGCACATTCTCCTTCTTAGATATGTCTTGAATATAACACAAATAAGCACTATTCCCCTTCTTCACTTGGTTGACTATGGTCAAGGCTGACACTAGTCGGATACATGGTTCTTTGGTGATACCACGGTAAGAAACTCTTTCTCCTTTTGGACCTTTAAGCCTTATCTTCTGATCGTGGCAGTCTATGACTGACAAGAAGGAGGTTGTATCGAGCAGTTATAGACCATGGTACTGACCCTGGTTACTTCCTCCATGGCTGGGCTTAAACCTCTTGTCCTGACTACCTTGGTTAGTCCTACTCTAATAGTTTCCATAGCCCACAGCGTTCTCAACCTTGCGTTTCCCACGCTTCTCATCTTGTGCCTCTTGAATACGCCAAACGGCTGCAGCTCTATCATAAGCTTCCTGTAGAGTATCGTACGTCCTGCACATCAAGTCTTTCTGCAGATGAAGTTCGAGACCAGACATGAACTTCCTGACTTTAGTCGCTTCATCAGGCATCAACTGACCTGCGAATCGGGATAATTCCATGAATTTCTTGAAGTACTCGGTCACGGAACCGTTCCCTTGTGTCAGACTCACGAAGTCTAAGTACTTTTGATCCTGGACATGGTCCGGATAAAAGCGAGTGCGAAGTGCGGTTTGAAGAGCTTCCCAATTGAAATTGGGTTGCGCCAAAAAGTTCTGACGCGTATTCCTCCACCATGTATTAGCTTCGTTCTTCAAGTAAAATGCCGCGCAAACCACCTTGCGGTCTTCGGGGCACTCAACTAGCTCAAGGATCTTATCCATCTCATCGATCCAATTCTCGAGCTCAACAGGATCCTCATTGCCTGTAAAGTTTCCTGGCTTCATATCTGCCACTTTCTTGGTCCAATTAGCGTTATTCTGCTCTCCCTGGTTTGCGTTCTGCGCCATCTGAGCAAATTGCGCGAAGAACTGCTCCATGTTGTTGTTGTTGTTGTTGTTTGGTGCGGCCATTGGTACTTGGCGATTTCTCCTGGTGTAGTATTGATGTGGTCTATCAGTCATAATCCCTACACTATAGCCTATTGTATTACTTATAAAGTACCAAAATTACAAACAATCACGCATATACGGCATGTAGTGCACAGTTCAACAAGTAATGTCACACATTGACCATCATTTAACTCAATTACTCATGTATTTCCACATAGACTGATCACGTCTCAACTTTTCATCTACTTCCAAAATTGAAAAAAGGATCAGTCAATCAAGCAAAAATTGCGAATTTTGGTGTGCAACACCCTCTCTGAGTCTACTTTCATAATCAAGAAGAATGGACTCAATATCAATTGTGGAACTCAAGATACACAGGAATTACTACAGCTGCTGTCACAGCCCACCAGAACAGAAACGTCGACTTTGAAAAGTCTTAAACTGACTTTAAAATTCTCAAAACGAGCTAGGTTTTCTCCCAGAGTTAGCCAAACGTTTCTAATAGTCGCCATAAACATTTGGGGTCAAAAAAAGATCTGGAAGATAGGTAACAATCGAAAATTCCACAGCTAGTCACTTTGCAATTCTGCTACTGAACCGTTAACTTTGGAAATTCGAAGCTGATTCTCCAGAACTCATATGGGGTTGAAATTTTTATGGGAGATACCTGGGTATGTCTACTTTCCGGGAAAAATTCAGGGAAAAATAACTCCAAAATTAAATACGTCTGCTACAACAAAAACTCACTGCTGCGCATATTCAACAGCACCAAAAATCAAAGCTTTCACGTTCTAACTCCATGAACACTTTCTAAGCCCATAATCAATGATAACAAGCATAACACAACCTTAATTCATCCAATCACACTCCAAAATTCAGAAAACTAAGTTTATTAAACTCCCCAAATCGGGTCTTCAACTCATGAACATTATTCATCCCAAAGCAAAACGCTAAAAATTTAACTCTAGCCCAAAAGTGACTATTCAAGAATCGTTCTAAGACTTCAAATGTTGCTTGGCTATGGAGCCTTATTCAAACTAATAAATAAAACTTAAAGCATCTAGTCTAAGAAATCTAAAGAACTCTAACAAGCTTAATCGTCATCCTCATCGCTTTCGTCCATCTCTTCCTCTTCATCGGAATCGTACTCGTGCTCTTCATCTTCACTCGGGTCTTCTTCACTTTCTACATATTCCATGGGATCTTCTTCAATCTCGGGGTATTCATCGACGTCTTCCATTGGATCTTCTTCAACTTCCTCATCGTCACTATAGTCTATAATAATCACCTCTATTTCATCACTAGAGCTTATGTAGATCACGTCTTCTTCATCACTGGACTCTATCTCAATAACTGTATAACTTTGCCACTTAAGATAAGTCTCCATCAATAGTTTGCATATAAAATCTGCACTTACCGTTCATTCACCTTGGCAACGATAATCCCTATCATTCAAACGATTCATCCTGCCCATGATGTTGCTATACTTTGTAATAATTTCTCCAAACATGGGTTTCATAGGTAATGCCTTCACCATACAGTAAGCCAGAAAAGCTGGATTTCTATACCGAGGAAAATCTAAGGCTTGGAATCTATCTTCACAATATTGAACCACACGGTCACGAAAATCTGGAAAATCTTCACCTTCGACCCAACGTGTCACAACAGGATGCTTCTCTACTGGCAACACACGCTTCCTTGCTGTATGCTTAGTTCTAGCCATCGACAAGAGGAAACAACTTAATAAATCTCTAATGTAAGAGGCATAGACCGTAATCCAAGTAACTACTCTTCGCCAAACAATAATCATTCCCAAGACTCCAAATTGATGGTTACAAGACTCTTGAAGAAATTTCCCAACGAAGTCTCTTAAAGAAGGCTTAAACTTAGAATCCAATTGGAATACTCCAAAAATTCGAATGGGTGGATGGGGGCACTTGCTTTCTATCCTGTTTTCTAAACACTTACACACAACAATCCTATCCATACTACCCAAATTCCCACGGCTTGTCAAATTTTAAGTTATTTCTCCTATATTCATTTTAGTTGCCCTAACAAGTTTCAAATTTCTTTTTAGAATGCCGGCTCTGATACCACCTGTAACACCCCCAAATGGCCCAAGCCGGAGACCCGGGGATGTCACTCCGTACCCGAGAGGAGCCCGGATACAAGGAAATTTTATAACATGGATCGCAAGCACAAACATCCACCATAATAAATTAAATCCAATTAAAAACAATGTATTATCATAAACCTTCGTCCTAGCCACAAACCGGCAAAAACAACTAAAGTGTTTAAACTTACTAAAGAGTTCAATTTCAAATAAAACAATACTACTAATAATGTTCCATGTGATGCGCGTCCCCTTCTATGCCCGATAACCTTCCTCTAGACCTGTGGTGCGGAATGAAAAAGAAACACCACAGTACAAAATCAGCATTGAAATACTGGTAAGCAAACATCCAAACATGTAAAACGATGATGGATAGTTATAAAACAAAGACTCATTTGTGAGTAAGAGTTTTTCGCAAACACAACGGTAATAAAGTTGACTCTTGTATTAAAACATAAGAGTTCCCAATTCCATAATATATTTCCAAATCAAATTCCATAATATATTTCCAAACCAATTTCCATAATCATTAGGAAAAATCCAAATCCAGTGTTAACTTCATTCCGTTAACAAAACCAAACAAATCCATAATTACTTTGTTGTGACGGGGAAAACCAAATAACCACAGCGTGCATAACCTTAAGTGTCGACACCCCCCTAAGACTACGCCGGTCAGAGGAGTGAGTACATGTTACTATCCGGGGACTTGCAACCGGATTAAAAAGAGACGGGACCGCAGCCAACCGCCCAAAAGAATAATAAAGTCCCGCACAACATCTTCCACTTTACGTTATAGTTCATTCATTATCATGGTGATATTTTCATCAAAACATTTAACAAGTAGAAATCACATATTCCAAGTCATGTATCATGTAAACACATTTTGAGACGTAACAAATCAAATATTCGTTTGACACGAAAGAGATAAGCACACTAGGCTTGGCACATTTACTTACCTCAAAGCAAATTCCAACAATAGCAATCAATCAACGTACTCTACGTACTCGTCGTCGACGAACTCGTTACCTACACATAACAATATGCTAATCAAACCAATATTCTAGCAATATACTTGCTATACTAATTACATGCATATGATAGTCCATGGTTTAGGGTTCTAACACTTCCCCAACATCTCATTAAAATCATGCTCCAAAATAAGCTTTGGGCTTTGCTTCAAAATTCCTTAACCTAAAGCATACATAATCCATCATAACTCCTCCAAATCTATTACTCCCGTTTCCCAAACAGATCATGGTCTAAAAAAAGTTCCATTGGATTCAAAACATTCGAAATAATAAGTTTAGCCTCAAACGGATCTTAATTTCGATTCCTGAATCAAAAGTTACACTAGTTTCAAGTTCCCAACTTCATTCAAAATATCCATACGGGAATTGTCAATCTTCATGAAACTTTTCCCCCAAGCATCTAGTTCATCCTATAATCATACTAAACCTAATATAACATGATTCCCACATTCAAATCAGATTGTTATCCACCTATTATGATCATTCAAACTCCCAAATCATTCAATCAAACTTCTCTTTCAAACTAGGGTTTCTTCCCAACACCCAAGAACATGATAAACCCTAAAACTTGATAATAAATCTTACGAATCCATGAACAATGATCCTAACCATAACAAACTGAAATTTAAAGATTACATGCAACCTACATGAATCATGAACAAGTGATCACAAGATCAAGAGATCAACAAGAGAAAAGAGAAGAAGAAACAAAACAACCCAACCCCGCTCAAACCCGCCGCCCATGGAGGCGGACGGGGTAGAGAAAGAAAGAGAGAAAGAAAAGAGAAAGAAAGAAAAGAGAAAAAGAGAGAGAGAGAGAGAGAGGAATTTACCTCAACGGAAAAGAGAAGGAGCGGCGGCGGTGGGGGTGTGGCTGCCGTCGGTCACAAGAGAGACGAGAGAGAGAGAGCGGCGGCGGCGGTGGGGCTGCCGTCGGGTAGAGGGACGAGAGAGAGTGAGAGAGGGACGGGTAGAGAGTGAGGGACGTGAGAGAGAGAGTTAGAGAAAAATAGGGAGAATGAGGGTTTTATGAGAGTTGGAAATAAAATCAACTTCATAAGTAAGAAATAGAATTAGGAAACTTTTATGTAGGAAGAAATTTAGGTCAAAAGACACTTATTTCCCCTTAGTTTTGCCAAAAGACAAACACCTCCCCCAAACTCAAGTAAAAGACACTAAAACCTTTGATTAAAGTCACAAAGTTCCCCCCAAACTCTCAAAGCATTATAATTAACTCTCTATAATTACATTAACTTCAGAACACTTATAATAATATCACAAAATACCCGTAGTCACAAAACGGGGTATTTCACTCACACTTTCCCCTACGCCATCCCTCAATCTCTCTATGATTTCTTCTTCTTATTCTTGTTCTTATCCCCTGTTAGAGGTGTAAACTTGGATCTCTTCCCAGGATTTCCTTGTACACATTTGGTGAAACCTACGTGAACCACTCCCTTCAAAACCTTCAAAAAAAGCTCTGCAATCATGTCTAATGATGCCAATCCCCGTGAAGGGACTCAGTCACCTGCAAGAGATGATGTCTCAAGAGAAGATAACCTCACAACCAACACCAATGTCCAGACCCAAACGGCTACAGAAGGCAACCCTTCCTCAGAGACGCTGAATGCTACAATTTAGAGCCAAGCCAGAGCTACGCAGGCTCAATCTGCCCAGATAGCTCAAATCATGGCTAATCTGAGAGGGCTTGCACAAAGTGCTACCCAGGGAGCCTTGGCTCCACCTGGAGATACCGTGGCACCCCCAACACACACGTCTGCACCACCAAACCCCCAGGCATTCCTTCCTAATGGGCATGTGCCCCAACCAAGTTCATCCTCAGAGTCTCCCCTTGTGTCGAGTTATCAGCCAGAGCGAAACCCATCTTCATACCCTGTGTTGCCATCGTACGCGACTGGAGTCCAGGGTAGCTATGCACCTCCACCTCCCTATGATCCCAGCATGCCTTACATCCCCGGGCTTGCTGGAACCCCGTCATCTACCTATGGAGGAGGCGCGCCTACCAGTGTGGCAGCTTTAGAGCAGTGTTTGGATAACTTCCTGACGAACCAGTGTTTCGAAGACACTATCATCCCCAAAGTCGATAAAGCACCTCCAATTCCTAAGGATATCTACTTGATGCCTAATCATGTGGGCACCAAAATGGGACAAGTTCGACGAGGTTAGCGAAAATGCACATGAAGAGGTCATGCGTTTTGTTGATTTGATGGGTCCACACGGAGCTGATACGCGTCTGTTGATGCGCAAATATCCCAAATCGCTGGGGACTGTCGCGTACAATTGGTATAGAACCCTCGAGGCTGGTTCTATCAAGACCTCGAAAGACATGGTAAAGAAGTTCTACACCAAGTTCTTCCAGGTCGAGGAAAACGTCACAACCATACATCTCTCCCGTATGAACCAGACACGATGAAGAGGGGGTCGCGTTCATCAAAAAGTTCAGAACCATGTCGTTGGAATGTGTTGATGAAGTTTCCGAAATCCGCCTTGTGGAGATCTGTTTCCAAGGCATGCGCGATGAGTACAAAGGTATGCTAATTAATCTGAATATGCCTACCTTTTCAAAATTGATCGACTGCACCAGGAACATTGTACCGCTGGTGAAGAAGCAGAAGAAGAGGTATGCAAACGATCGCACGCCAAAAGGCCCCAACTTCAGGATTGGAAGGTTCAACTACAAGCGAGGACACGAGCATGATGTTAACTCGGTCTCTGCTCCAAAACAACCTCGGGGTCCACTAAAGGAGCCACCTCCACTGCCATGCTCGATCGCAGATGCCACATACTTATGCAAGTGGTGGACGAAAGATGGGGTCTTTCCCGCGTTGGAGCATAAACCTTCTAGAGAGCAACTGCGAGACCCAAGGTAGTGTGAATGTCATGGTCAAGTCATGCACCCAACCAAAGAGTGCAGGAAGTTGAGGTAGCTGGTAGATAGAAAAATCAAGGAAGGACAATTAGTTATCGATGAACCAAAGGATGTGCGCAACAATTCACTGCCCTCACACTCACAACAAGAGCCTAAGGGAAAGGCGATAGCAATGATATCCATCTGCGATTATGAGGAGTTCGCAAAAGAAACTATTCCAGTCGTGGCTGAGATCTGCGAAGATAAAGCCTACTCCGTAGATACAGAAGACTCTCGAGCCGAACGAATGAGAGGCTCGCACAAGTTCAAGAAGTTCTTCGATGACATGAACTTCTCGAGCAAGTGCCAGAAGGAAATGACAAAGGCAATCCTAAGGGTGGCTGAGGATTTTGGAGAGGAAGTGTTGGTTTCCAGAGGAGAAGTTGTCAGGGCCGCGTGATCAACCGGCTTGGAAATGACCTCCACGCAATCAGATAAGAAGACAGGTGACAACCACCAAATACCATTGTATGTGACAGCAGTAGTCAATGGGGTAGAGTTCAAGAGAGCTTTCGTCTATGGAGGAGCTGCAGTGAATGTAATACAACTCAGTACTCTTGAGTTGGCAGGAATCTCAGAGAGCAAGATCATTAAACGACCATCACCTCTGATGAGCTTTGGGAGCGATGTGCGGATGACTGTTGGATGGATCCGCCTAGGGATCCGAATTTTCCAAATCAAGTGCTCTGCAAAGTTTCATGTCATTGATGCCAATGCCACCTACCATATGATCATTGGTCGAGCGCGGATTCATCGCTTCGATGATGTGCCATCCACAACCCACCAAATGATGAAGGCCATCTGGAAGGACAGGGTGGTGGATATACCAGCTTCGGTAAATCCATTCAACCTTAGTGAAGCACACATAATTGAGGCAGTATGGTTTACATAGATGGCAGATGAGGAGATGCCAGCACCATTCAAACCCACTCCTCTGCCCAAGTGGGAAGATATCAAAGAGCATTCACCAGCAGAAGTAATGGTGATGAGAGAACTTCAGAAGAAGCAACCTCCCTAGGAAGTGATGGCAAAGGTAACTTACCAGAAGAAGAATGTTTATACCCTCAAAAGAGTGGTCGAGCACATTATTGAAGGAAAAGAGATAAAAAGTTTCTATACCAATGGGAAGAAGTGCTATCGCATTTGAAGGTGCGCAGGGTCATCTTCGACCCCTCCCATCGAACATGTCCCTGAGCAAATTTTTGAGCTGACATAAGCTCCAAAAAATGTAAGGGAGAAAGCACCACTGGAGGAGTTGAAGGAAGCTCCTAAATGCATGGAGGATCGTCCAAAACCCCATAAGCAAGAACTGAAAGAGGTATTCTTGAGTCCAACAGAGGAGAAGAAAAGACCAGTTTTCCTGAGCACGGATCTCGAAGTCGAGGAGGAGCAAGGGTTGCTAAAGTTGCTGGAAGAATACAAGGACATTTTTGCATGGGATTATGATGAAATGCCAGGCTTGGACAGAGAGGTTACTATGCATAGACTGGATGTTATTCCCGGGTCGAAGCCAGTCAAGCAGAGTGCGAGAATCTTTCGTCCATTGATCAATTTCAAGATAAAGGAAGAGATAGTGAAGCTGTTGAATGCAAAGTTCATCGAGCCCAATCACCATCCCACCTGGATTGCTAACATTGTACCTGTGCCGAAGAATAATGGAAGCCTTCGTGTATGCGTCGACTTCAGGGATCTGAGCCGATTTTTCCCAAAATATGATTTCCCATTTCCAAACATAGATTTGCTGATCGACTCTACCGCAGGCCATCACATGTTCAGCTTCATGGATGGATTCAGTGGCTACAATCAGATCAAGATGGACCCTGAAGATGCAAGATAGACAGCTTTCATCACACCTGCGGGAGTGTTCCACTACACGGTTATGCCATTTGGTTTAAAGAATGCAGGCGCGACCTAACAACGTGCGATGATGACACTCTTTCGCGACATGATGCATCAGGAAGTGGAATTCTACGTGGATGATCTTGTCATCAAGTCTAGGAAGAAGAAGGATCATTTAAAGTACTTGAGAAAAGTTTTTGTGAGATGTAGAAGGTTCCATCTAAAGATGAACCCCATGAAATGTGCATTTGGGGTAACCTTAGGGAAGTTTTTGGGATGCGTGATACATCGACATGGGATTGAGCCTGATCTCGCCAAGGTCTCAGTTGTTACTAGCCTGCAAGTGCCTCAGACTCAAAGTGCGTTGAAGACGTTCTTGGGAAAGCTTTCCTATCTGCGAAGGTCTATACCAGCAATAGCAGAAGTCACATTCTGTTTTGGAAATCTACTCAAGAAGAATGCAACGTATGCTTGGACGGCAGAACACCAAGTCGCGTTCGAGAAGCTGAAGCAGCTGTTAACATCTCTGCAGGTCATGATTGCACCTCAATTAGGATCTCCACTGATTTTGTACCTGACTTCAACAAAGAAGTCCATTGGAGCACTGTTAGCTCAAGAATTTGAGGGACAGGAGAGGCCCATTTACTACATTTCTCGTGTGGTACAGTCTGCTGAGTCCAGGTACACAGACATTAAGCGCCATTGCCTTGCTTTATTCTTTGTCATAGGAAAGTTAAAGCATTACTTTGCCTCCCATAAAGTTGTGATGATAACCAAAAGCGATCCCATTCGATACATGTTGGGACACTCTGCTCCCTGTGGTAGATTGGCAAAGTGGTACATGACTATATAGCAGTATGATATAACATGTGCGTGCCCAAAGGCCATCGAATCTCAGGCGATGGCAGATCTGCTGTAACAGTTCCCAGATGAGAATTATGAGCCTATGGTGGAAGAAGACCTCAAGGGGTCAGAAGTCTACGTGATGGAGACACTATACTGGAAGCTACATTTTGATGGGTCGTCGATAAGGTCGGGAGAAGGAACATGAATCTTCCTGACCAGACCCGATGGAGAAGTCATCCAGATGTCCAACAAGCTCGCTTTTGCAGTAAGAAACAATGAAGCTGAATATGAGGCTTTGATTGCTGGCCTCCTTGCGGCCAAGTCTTTAGAAGTGAAAAATTTGATAGTGATGGGAGACTCCAAACTGATAGTGAGGCAAGCCTCAGATGAATATAATTTGAAGGAGATTAATTTCCAAGCTACAGGTCGATCGTGCAGAAACTAGTCCAGAAGTTTGATTCCATTAAATATGAGCACACTCCCAAATCTGACAATCGGCATGCAGACAGTTTGTGCAAAGACGAGTTCATCAAAGACGAGTTCATCAAAGATCAGTTCACATAAATGTCCAGCAAAGATCTCAAATGAAGTCAAAACAACTCCCTCTTTGATTAAGGATCTGTGCAAAGACGAGTTCATCAAAGCTGAGGACTGGAGGAAACCCATCATACGCGCGATGGCCGAAGGAACAAGCAAAGAAAGTTGGGTTTCCACTAAGGGGTTCTACATACACGACAGTTTGCTCTATTATAAAGGGCCTTGAAGAATCTTGATGCGATGTGCCATGGAAGAGGAAGGACAAGCCTTGCTAGATAAAATTCACCAAAATTCTTGCGGAGAGAACGAGGTTTCTATCTACAGGAGGGCGCAGAGAAGTGGCTGCGATCGATGATGAAGCTGATTGGCGGAAGCCCATAATTGACTATCTGCGACATGAGATCATTCCAAGCAATAAAAAGGAGGTTGAGAAGCTCAAGAGGAAGTCAGCTCGGTACGTGCTAAAGGAAAACTCGCTATGGCGAAAGGGAAATGAGGGAAACTTGCCCAGATGCTTGAATGGCCAAGAAATTCAAGAAGTCATGGAAATATCCCACCAGTTGGAACACTGTTGAAATAGATGCCCTAGAGGCAATCTAATTTTAGTATGAATTGGCTAGAATAATCATTGTATTATTTATGGAGATATTTAATATAGTGAAGTCCTTAGATTTACAAATCGTGTTGTTTATCTTAAATATCCCTAGTCAAATATAATAATTAACAGGACGATCATCTATAGAATAGTATGGGGTTGGATTGATATGGAGATATCACGATCCAACACATGGGTATGTATTAGGGGTAATGACATACTGGATTGACCCAAATCCGAGAAGGCTACATACAAGTTATGTAAAGTCACAAGCGCTTCTCGCGGTGATAGGATATTATCTTCCTTAGACTTGAAGTCACTAGATCCTCTAGTTGTGGAATATTATGCTTAGACAACGTCAAACGCTACTCCGTAACTGGGTGGTTATAAAAGCGCATGTTGGGCACAATAGGAAGCAAGCTTAGAGATGGTGAGTGATGTAGACAGGATTTGTCCCTCCCACATAACAGGAGCAATTATCTGAGGCCACTCGAGGGATGGCGCCTATGGAATGTCTGGCCAGACTCATATGAATCAATATGGGGATATTGATGTCATATGCATGGATAGGGCTATTCCCAAGATCGAGAAACATGGATTGGATATACGAGTGTGACTTGTATGTCTCGTGTCCAATCCGGATAATGAGACAAAGAGATGCGATAATAAGATCACAAGGTTTGTCAAGATGACTATTTCTATTAATTGGGTGGCATGGATGTGTTGCTAGACACCGCTCCATGTTTGTAAATAGTTACTACCAATTAAGTAGAAACCTATGGGGTCACACGCCATATGGATATAATTGGACAAGAGACTTAATTAATAAGGATTAATTAAAAGAATCATATTGCAACAAGTTGCTAACTTAGTGGGACTAATTAGCAAATAATATTATTCCATATATGGATATGATTAGTATTGGGCCCTTTTTGGAAACAACTAGGAGTAGTTGGACTTTATAAAGGAACTCCTTCATTCCCTCTCAATACATGTTATTCATAACACATATTGAGAGGAGATAAAATAGTTGAGAGCAAGCAAGTAAGAGGCCTCCGCCCCTTACCCGCCGCCCCAACCCCGTCAGCCACACAAGCAGGCCGAACTCCTCCTTGTGGATTCATTGCGTGATTCCATTGTCTCCTTCCTCCGTTCTATCTAGCACAAGAAGGTTGGAAGGTCCAATTCTCTATCCTAGGCGTGGATCAACCGTGGAGAACGTGACATTATTCGTGTTTGAAGTCATCAAAGGAGAACCCAAAGGTAAACACATATTATTCCTTTACTATCGTTATGTGTTCTTGACTTG
Source organism: Linanthus parryae (assembly GCA_023055425.1). Taxonomy (NCBI): domain Eukaryota; kingdom Viridiplantae; phylum Streptophyta; class Magnoliopsida; order Ericales; family Polemoniaceae; genus Linanthus; species Linanthus parryae. The sequence goes on from JALGPY010000002.1 coordinate 80,888,558, forward strand.
TGATCCTTGGAGGGATTTGAACGGAATAATTATCTTCTTCCGCTGCGATTCCATGTTCAAAACCCTACATTGGTATCAGAGCCAGGTTGTAGAGCATAACCCAGTTTATGTGTTACGATTTTGTTGTTTTAACACTTTAAATTCATGTTTATCGCGTAAAATGACAAATTAAGCATATTAGATGCAATTGAATGGAGATTCAATATAACAAGATCTAATTGTGCATTGGATGCAAAAAATTAGTGAGTTTCTTGGTTTGAAGATTAGGGTTTGAGTACATGTTTGAAAAAAGGGTTTTTCAACATGGAAACAACTTGAATTGGGCAACAAGGAAGGAGTTGTTTTTGGAAACAACTCCTACAAGGGTTCGGCCCCCATAGGGGACCGCCCCTATGCCTTGCTGCCCAAGCCACGCACGGCCTAAGGGCCGGCCGGGCCTAGGCACGACCGGGGGGACCAGCGGTTTGGGCTAGGCCGGGCCCTAGGGCCTTGTGTGATCCAATAGGGCTTTGGGAAGTTCTTTTTGGATTGTTTTTGACCCAACTTCTTCCAAAACAATTAAAAATTGAACAAGCGCGTTAAAATTGGTTTTGAGTGTTTATGTGCTATTCACATGGTGGTTGGATATGGCCCTAGGTTGTGGTTTGTGTGTGAATGATTATTTTGTGGTTTGTTTTACGGCATGTGAGCTAATCAATTAATGTAATAATTAATTAAGGTTTACGGCCTGCGAGTCATTTTTCTTCTCAACTTGTGAGATATATTTTATTTAGTATATGTGTAGCTAGATAAAATAGATTGTTAGCCAAGATTGAAGAAAAGAAGCCCAACGACATTGGAGCCATGGAGATGGAGCATGGAGCATTCCACAAAACTATGAAGGATTGACCAAAAGATGGAGGCGCATGGCGATGTGATCTATTTTAAGGTTCATAGATATTCTCATTGGCTTGGGAATATCTTAGTCTATAAAGGCCATATCCACATCACGTTTTTTTTTGTCATAGTTGTTTATTTTATTGTCTTATTATTTTGTGATTGGTGTATGGTTGATGCATGCGATTAAGATAATAAGAAAATTAGACAACCCGGATCTATGATTTGGAGTTTTGCCCAAATATCAAACATATAGATCATGTTGATATAAGATCAACAATACAAATTAAAATTGAAAGGCAAATCCCTCAATCAAAATATTGTATTTATGCCTTCTTGTTATTTAAACACTCATCATGATAACTATATCCCATGATTGTGCGTGCCAAATCATGGCAACATGGTTTATCGTGATTAGATGCGACGCACGTAACAATGTGCAATTGTTTAAGTAAGAGGTTGGACACAACTAGGTGGATTTAATAAGATTAAAAGAACCTAGAGGCATACAATTGGGATTATTCATGGGGATGGATAAATAATGGTTATTTTCCCAATTGAACCAAGAGTTACATATGATGTAATTGGAATGGTTCCTACCAAAATAACAAATTTTGGGTGACTTGCCAAAGCAAGCTCGGAAAAGGCGAAATATGAATCTTGACCCACTAGAAAATATAAGGATATATTCCGCATTAATATGGAGGGTTATTAATCCGAGAAAAAAAGTGGGAGCTATATTTAATAATCTAGTCATTATTGAGTATAGTAAAATCATACTAAAATCTTGTATATTTCTCGTTTTTGTAGAATTCCAATGGCAAACCATTCATCGAATTCATCACACTCCCTACAGCTGTTCTTGAGAAGGACAAGCTTTCTGGAACCAACTTTCTGGACTGGTACAGAAATTTAAGAATTGTTCTTAAACAAGAAAAGAAACTGTACACACTAGAAGAAGCCGTTCCAGAGGGTCCAGAGAACAATACCCCTGCAGCCCTAAAGGCGTATCAGAAACGTGTTGACGATGCTAATGATGCGGCCTGGCTTATGCTTTGCACCATGTCTCCTGAGCTTCAGAAGCAACATGAGAACATGAATGCAGTCGATATGATCGAACACTTGAAGCAGCTCTTCCAAGAGCAGGCGAGGGTTGAACGGTATGACGTTTCTCGAGCATTGTTCAAGAGTCACTTGGCAGAAGGGAACCCAGTAGGACCGCATGTGTTGCGAATGATCGGGTATCTTGAGAATCTCGATCGCCTAGGATCCCCGATTGGTCAAGAGTTGGCCGCAGATCTCATTCTGTCGTTGCCAGATAGTTATGGACAGTTCATCATGAACTATAACATGAATGAGATCGCCAAGCCTCTACCAGAGCTACTCAATATGTTGAGGACAGCTGAACAATCCATCAACAAGGGACAAGGCCATAATGATGGTGCAGAAAGGAAAGGGTAAAAGGTTTGCCTCTACTTCCAAGGTTAAAGGCAAGGAAGTTGCTAAACCTAAGGAAATGGCTCTTAAACCTGCTGGTGGCGTGGCCAAAGGCGTGATCAAGGGTGATTGTCACTACTGCAGTCAGCCTGGACACTGGAAAAGGAATTGCCCAAAGTAACTGGAGGATAAAAGGCTTGGGATAGTGATCCCATAACCACCAGGTATTTTTGTTAGAGATGTTAATTTAACTACTTCTTCATCATGGGTATTAGATACTGGATGTGGATCTCATATTTGTCGAAATATGCAGGATCTAAGTAGAAGTAGAAGATTAGCAAAAGGAGAGGTGGACTTGCGCGTAGGGAATGGAGCAAGAGTTGCTGCATTGGCTATAGGCGTGTATAGGCTGTCTCTGCCTTCTGGATTAGTATTAGAATTAGATAATTGCTTTTATGTTCCTGCTATGAGTAAGAAAATTATTTCCGTATCTTGTTTAAGGTTTTACTATTTCAATAAAGAACAATTGTTGTTCCATTTATTTTGATAGTATTCACTATTGTAGTGCGCAATTATTTAATGGATTATATATCCTTGATCTAAGCTATCCAATCTATAACATAAATACTAAGAGGATAAAAATAAATGATTTAAATCCTGATTATATATGGCATTGTCGTCCAGGCCACATAAATGATAAACGTATATCTAGACTCCATAAAGATGGATTTCTAGACTCTTTTGATTTTGAATCATATGAGACATGTGAGGCTTGTTTTTTAGGAAAGATGACAAAGTTCCCTTTCAACAAGAAAGGTGAAAGGACTAGTGAGCAATTAGCACTCATACATACTGATGTGTGTGGGCCGTTTGCTACACCAGCCAGAGGTGGTTATGTCTACTTCATTACATTCACTGATGATTTCAGTAGATATGGATTTGTATACCTTATGAAGGCTAAATCAGAATATTTTGAGAAATTCAAGGAATTTAAGAATGAAGTAGAGAAGCAACTTGGCAAAAGTATCAAAGCTCTACGATCAGATCGAGGAGGTGAGTACTTGAGCCAAGAGTTTGATGATTATCTTAGAGAGTGTGGGATATTATCCCAACTCACTCCACCAGGAACGCCACAATGGAATGGCATATCCGAGAGGAGGAATCGAACCTTGTTGGACATGGTGAGATCTATGATGTGTCAAACAGATCTTCCGTTATCTTTTTGGGGCAATGCTTTAATGTGTGCAGCTTTCACCATTAACCGTGTTCCATCCAAATCAGTCATGAAGACACCACATGAGATGTGGAGTGGGAGCCGTTCCACAGTGTCGTTTATGAGGATATGGGGCTGCAATGTTTATGTAAAACGTTTACAACCAGACAAACTCGGGCCGAAATCGGATAAATGTAAGTTTGTGGGATACCCTAAGGAAACTAAGGGCTATTACTTCTACAATCCAACCGATAACAAAGTGTTTGTTGCTCGGAACGGCGTGTTTCTAGAAGAGAATTTGTCTCTAAAGAAGCAAGTGGGAGGACTGTAGAACTTGAAGAAGTTCAAGAACCACAAATTACTGATTCAGTTATGGAACATGAACAGGAATCACAACAGGTTGTGGAGCAACCTGTTCAAGTAACACAAGAGCTTCGTAGGTCGAGTAGAGTGCACCAGGAGCCAGAGAGGTATGGACTTATCGTGACGGAAATTGGTGATACTATGCTCATAGGAGATGAGCCTACCACCTATGGAGAGGCCATGCAAGGGTCAAACTCTCAGAAGTGGATAAAAGCCATGAGATCCAAGATGGAATCCATGTACACAAACCAAGTATGGACTTTGGTGGAACCACCCCAAGGGGAACGCCCCATAGGGTGCAAATGGGTCCTCAAGAAGAAGACCGACATGGATGGTAATTTAGTTACCTATAAGGCCGATTGGTGGCTAAAGGATTCAGACAGATTCATGGTATAGACTATGATGAAACTTTTTCCCCAGTCGCTATGACCAAATCCATCCGAATACTACTTGCAATTGTGGCTTACTATGACTATGAGATTTGGAAAATGGATGTCAAAACAGCATTCCTTTATGGGAATCTTCTCGAGGATGTGTACATGACACAACCAGAAGGTTTTGTAGATCCAGAGCATGCAAATAAAGTCTGTAAGCTTCAACGATCCATTTATGGATTGAAGCAAGCTTCTAGGAGTTGGAATCGACGTTTTGATAAAGCCGTCAAAGATTTTGACTTCGTCAAGAATGAAGATGAGTCTTGTGTTTACAAGAAGATTAGTGGGAGCTCCGTAGCATTCCTGGTCTTGTATGTGGATGACGTATACTCAGTGGAAACGACATTCCTATGCTGCAATCAGTTAAGGATTGGATAGGAAAGTGTTTCTCAATTAAATACTTAGGGGAAGCATCCTATATACTGGGTATAAAGATCTATAGGGATAGATCTAAGAGGTTCTTAGGCCTAAGTCAAAGTACATATATAGACAAGGTGTTGAAACGGTTCAACATGCAAGATTCCAAGAAGGGATTATTGCCCATGTCACCTGGAATTACTCTTTCGAAGAGTGATTGTCCATCCAATAAGATTGAGATGGACCGCATGAGTAAGATCCCCTATGCCTCGGCCATATGATCTATCATGTATGCCATGTTATGTACTAGACCGGACGTATCATAAGCGTTGAGTATTGCGAGCAGATATCAGTTTAATCCAGGTGAGAGTCACTGGATAGTAGTCAAGAACATCCTCAAGTACTTGAGAAGAACTAAGGATGCGTTCTTGATATTTGGAGGTGAGGAAGAGTTGCGTGTAACTGGTTACACGGATGCAAGCTTCCAAACCGACAGAGATGATTTCAAATCGAAGTCGGGATTTGTGTATTGCCTAAATGGAGGAGCTGTGAGTTGGAAGAGTTCCAAGCAAGAGACGGTTGCTGATTCTACAACAGAGGCCGAGTATATTGCTGCAAATGGTGCATCAAAAGAAGCTGTTTGGATTAGAAAGTTTGTTTCTGAGCTTGTTGTAGTTCCTAGCATTGAGGATGCCACAGTTTTGTATTGTGACAACACAGGCGCGATCTCTCAATCTAAGGAACCTAGATCACACCAGAAATCCAAACACGTACTCCGGAAGTGCCATCTTATTCGAGAGATTATCGATAGAGGAGATGTGAATATATGAAAGATTCTCACAGATGATAACCTGGCAGGTCCATTCACAAAGCCTCTTGTTTAGCGCAAGCATGAAGAGCACACTAGGGCGATTGGCATACGCGATGCACCAGATTGGCTCTTGTGCAAGTGGGAGACTGTTGGAATAGATGCCCTAGAGGCAATCTAATTTTAGTATGAATTGGATAGAATAATCATTGTATTATTTATGGAGATATTTTCTATAATGAAGTCCTTAGATTTACAAATCGTGTTGTTTATCTTTAATATCCCTAGTCAAATATAATGATTAACAGGACGATCATTTATAGAATAGTATGGGGTTGGATTGATATGGAGATATCACGATCCAACACATGGGTATGTATTAGGGGTAATGACATACTGGATTGACCCAAATTCGAGAAGGCTACATACAAGTTATGTAAAGTCACAAGCGCTTCTCGCGGTGATAGGATATTATCATCCTTGGACTTGAAGTCACTAGATCCTCTAGTTGTGGAATATTGTGCTTTGATAACGTCAAACTCTACTCCGTAACTGGGTGGTTATAAAAGCGCATGTTGGGCACAATAGGATGCAAGCTTAGAGAGGGTGAGTGATGTAGACAGGATTTGTCCCTCCCACATAACGGGAGCAGTTATCCGAGGCCACTCAAGGGATGGCGCCTATGGAATGTCTGGCCAGACTCATATGAATCAATGTGGGGATATTGATGTCATATGCATGGATATGGCTATTCCCAGGATCGAGAAACATGGATTGGATATACGAGTGTGACTTGTATGTCTCGTGTCCAATCCAGATAATGAGACAAAGGGATGCGATAATAATATCACAAGGTTTGTCAAGATGACTATTTCTATTAATTGGGTGGCATGGATGTGTTGCTAGACCCCGCTCCATGTTTGTAAATAGTTACTACCAATTAAGTAGAAACCTATGGGGTCACACGCCATATAGATATAATTGGACAAGAGACTTAATTAACAAGGATTAATTAAAAGAATCACATTGAAACAAGTTGCTAACTTAGTGGGACTAATTAGCAAATAATACTATTCCATATATGGATATGATTAGTATTGGGCCCTTTATGGAAACAAGTAGGAGTAGTTGGACTATATAAAGGAACTCCTTCCATCCCTCTCAATACATGTTATTCATAACTCATATTGAGAGGAGAGAAAAGAGTTGAGAGCAAGCAAGAAAGAGGCCTCCGCCCCTTACCCGCCGCCCCAAACCCGTCGGCCATGTTCAAAACCCTACAAACACAAAGGAGGCGCGAAGTTATGCAGGCAGCTCTTGACTGTTGGTTATTTCTGGCCAACTATGGAGGCTGATTGTCACGCGAAGGTCAGAAGATGCCAGCAATGTCAGTTTTATGGCAATTTAGTCCATACTCCTGCAGTTGATCTGCACGCATTCGGAACCCCTTGGTCGTTTCACACTTGGTCTCTAGAATTCATTGGTCCCATTCGTCCTCCATCTCACGGGAATCAGTTCATCCTGACCGGGACAGAGCAATTTACCAAATGGGTCGAAGCAGTCCCACTCAAGACAGCAAACGCATTGGCGGTCGTCAAGTTCATTTAAAGGAATATCATATATCTTTTTGGGATTCCTAATACGATCCTATCCGATAATGGGACGCCCTTTGTCAATCGTCAAGTAGCTTCAAATCTTATGGAATATAACGTGAGCCGTGAGGCAAGTATGCTCAACACCTTACCATCCAAAGAGAAATGGTCAAGCTGAAGCCACGAACAAAACTTCGTTAAGGATCTTAAGCAGGGTGATCGCAGATGATCACAAGAAGTGGTCAGATTCCTTGAAGTTGGTGTTGTGGGCCTATTGCACGTCACCAAGGACTCCCAATGGGGTTTCTCCTTTCCTACTTTGTTATGGGGCTGAAGAAGTGGTTCCTACTGAGGTTAAGGTCAATTCTGCAAGGTTGGCCTTCAGTTCCTTATATGATAATGAACACGATCACGACCCCATTCTGCTTGAGGATAAGCGTGAACAAGCCAAAAGGACAAATACAAAGTATGAGGAGAGAATCTCTCGAGCTTACAACAAAACTGTCCAGCACCGAGACTTCGTGGTGCGAGATTTGGTCCTACGAGCATCAGACCACTACATGCGCGAAGCAGCTCATCCCAAGTTCGTTGCCAACTGGGAAGGACCTTTTGATGTCAAAGAGGTCTTTGACAGCGGCTACTGCACTATTCTACGTTGCCATGGGACTGCCACGACTCCTACTCCGATCAACATGCGATGGCTTAAGAAGTACTATCCTTAGCCTTCTCTTTCTGCTTTCCATTCGCATTGTACATTGCCTATATCCTTCCATATGAGGATCTTATTAATGATAATGACTCTCCTATATGAGAGATCTTTTATAAGTTGCTGTTATTTATTTTGCAAAGATTGATAGTCGAAATTGCTAATTCCTCAAACTTAAGCCTATCTGTTTAGATAACAACAGAACTAAGCCTATTTGTCTAGATAGCATCAATACGCGAAACTAAAGCCTACATGTTTAGATAGCAAAAAAATTTAAAAATCAAAGCCTGTATGTCTAGATCGCAGCTCTTACAAAAGCTTATCTGTTTAGATAGCTGATAACTCCCCACCAGGAGTTATCAGTGAGATCTACTTGAGGGGTATTTGTGTCATAAATGAGCGTTTTAGACGGATTTCAGCCCTGATTAGCCTTGGGGTTTACGACTGAGTGTTTTAAGCTTCTTTATGCATTACTGCTTTATTTCACGCATTTCGAGATTTGATCACGGGTTTTTTGTAGGTGTTTTCTATGCAGGAACAAGATTTTTGCAGGAGCCGAGAATGAAGCAGGATTGCAGGGGCAGAAGCCGAGAGAGCTGAAAATGCCAGAACCGAGAATGACCGGGATGCGCTCGGTTGACAACATCTTGAGCTCTACTTGGAGTTTTGAAGTAAAACCAGCGGCAGAAGAAAGAAGACGTCAAGGGCTTTTCAAACACAGGTTATAATGTTAAAACGGAGACCGACTGAAAAATAGACTCCCAACAAGTGTGGGTCCCAGACACGCCACACCCAAGTAAGGAGTCTCGGTTCCCGGTGTCTGGAGTCGTGAGCAACTATTTCATGTTTGTGACGATTTCCGTGAAAGTTCTGACCCAGAGGTATTTTGGTCCTTTTCGCACCGGGCCTGGGTTTTCGAAAGTCGAGTTTGGATTTGGGCACCCAGATTCAGTCAGCAGTGTTTCTAGGACCAGATTCAGGATTGGGCAGAATTTGGAGCGGTTTGGACCCAGGGGTATTTTGATAATTTCGACAAGTGTCGGGTCAAAACACAGTCCGAGCAGAGAGGGTTCAAAACCGGTCAGAAACAGGGCAGTAGAAGCTGTTGTCTACATGGCTAACTGCCAGCCACGCAGCCAGCCACGCAAGCCCAAGGAGACAGGGTTCAAAACATGCTGAGATTGGAGATCTTAGGCTACTGTCTGCGTGGCAAACTGCCAGCCACGCAGACCCAGAGGAAAAAGAGAGAGAAGCTGCAGACAGGCAAGCCAGAATACCCCTGTCTGCGTGGCTAACTGCCAACCACGCAGCATCCATGCGGGCAGGGGGTTAGAGAGAGTGTTTGGAGCATGCAGAGTCCCTGTGTGCGTGGCTAACTGCCAGCCACGCAGTAGGGACGCAGACAGCACTATTTACGAGGCGATTTTGGCCAGTGATAGTTTCGTAATTTTAGGCAGTTTTCCGGAAGCTTCTCAGCACTATATAAAGGAACGTCCAGAGCTCGTCTTTAGCACAACACAAGACACCCAAGGGAGAATTCAGAGCATCCTCGGCGAGCACGGAAGCGCGAATCCAGAATCCACGACACTCGTTTGATCTCACTATCTCTTTATTTCAGAAAGTTGTTATTTAATTATATCACTTAGTAGCTAAAACTCTTTACCTAGTTTCTTGGTGAACCTATGGTTTCGTACTCAGATATTGTTCTATGTTTTGGTTATGAATTCATGATTGGAGTTTCTTAATTCAGTAGTATTGTTCATTATTCTGTCTTTGATTTTTATCATTTATGCATGCTCGGATTGATCACCCAGAATTGCTACAGACCCGAGCTGATAGGTGAAAACATCTGGTTAGGGTTAGGAAGAAAAGACATAATTTAGCACCTTACCCCGATGGGCCGACTAGCAAAGGGGAGATAGGACTAGCCAAGAAACGTTTGACCAACTGTTAGGAAATCTAAACCAGGCCTTTAGGACAGGTTAGAAACCCTAGCAGACTTAGAACGAGATTGCAGACTTAGGCAGCTTAGCAGGAATTCAAAAGTCTGCAGGATCGTGATAGCGTGCGGGAATTGAAAGGCTACTGCACAACTGGTACGTGGCACGAATAACAACTGCTGTGTGTTTTCATACCAAACAAAGAACGAAAATCTGTAGAGACCCTAGGGGATCCTGGAATCTAGTACCTTAAACCCTAGATTTACAACCTAAAAGATTATTCAAGAAAACGTCTACAAAAAATATTTATTTCAGTTATTTATTTCAGTAATTAGTTCGTAATCACAAACTCTCAAATAATTCCTCCTCTTTACACTCTGATAGTTAAACCCGACTGCTAGAAAAGACCTGAAATCGCCCTCGTGGGAACGATAACCCGAGTTGAAATACACCCGGTATTACTTGATTCGTACACTTGCGAAAACACGCTAATTTGCGCATCAATAGCACCCGTACGCGAAAACTAAGCCTATTTGTTTAGATAGCAGCAATATGCAAACATAAGACTATCTGTCTTGATAGCAGCAATACACGAATTCAAGCCTATCTGTCTAGATAGCAACGAAACTCAACTTATCTGTATGGATAGAAATTTTCTTGACTAAGGCCTATCTGCTTATATAGCGCCGACGCGCGAACCTGAACCTATCTGTTTAAGATGGAAATCATCCCAATCGAGCCTATCTCTCTAGATGGCAACAATACATAACCAAAAGCCTATCTAAACGATAGAAATATCTGAACACATGAGTTTGTCTGATCTAAGAAAGCAGAAAGGATACTCGATATCCACAAAGCCAAAACTGGGCGTTTTCATAAATTAAGATTTAATTACATAGATCCGCATGACAAAAGATGTGTGAATTACAAGATAGCAGCGCAAAGCAAAGTGTTCAAAGTTTACAACTCAAGAATGCTATGATACTACTGGTCTTCTCCAAATAGACCTTTGAAAAGAGAGTCTTGAGCCCCAAGATGAATAGAGTTGCCAACCCACTGACCGATCTGCCTTTTATGATCTTCGTGCTTTGTTTTGCCTCCATGTACTTAGATATAGCTTTCTCAATCGCTTCTCTTTGGGCGCGAAGTTGGGAGGTCTCCAAGTGGTAATTCTCAAAGCCAAAACGAAGCTTGATGGAGTTGTTGATCCTCTTCAACCTTTGGACGAGAAATTTGAAGTTAAGGCGGTTGTGTGCCACGTGCGGAACGCCTTGCACACTTGTCAAGAAGTGTTGCGCATTTGTAAGAGAAATAGTGGCCGGCGTGGTCTTGCTTAACTTCTCCATGAGGTCAGATATATCTGTGAGGAAATACTTTCTATCCTTAGCAGGCAGCTCCATTGCTCTGGAAAAAGTCTTGGGGTATGAGATGCGCATCTTCATTAACAACTTCAAAGATTATTGCTTAATCCCTGCATTTTCAAAGGGAACGCTTAAATTTCAAAGCGAAAAACTTACCAGTACCCCCAACTATCTCGCGTAATGGGGAGCGCTGCTTGGGCATTGTTACAAGATTCAGCTTCAGCTAATCGCTGATCAGCTAGAGCTTCTTGCGTGAAGTATCCCTCACGGAAGACGTATTCTTATTCAGCTTCGATGGCCTTGAGAGCTGCAGTAGACCAATCTTTCCATGTATTTTGAGAAAAGAGAGCTTCCAGATCAAAACCAGATGAACCATCCCCCTAATGGGGCTCCCCAGCAACCATGCCAAGAAGTGACAAGTTTTCACTAGGGCCTTCTGAAGATGCAGCACTTCTTGAAGTGTTTGGATTTGTCACAAGTGAAGTGATTCTGGCCGGCATCTCAGTCGCAGCCACTGGAGTGTTTGTCTTCGAAGTTTCATCTTGATGAGGCTCAGTCATGACTGCGTCTTCACCCCCTCCTTTTCCTGCTTCAGCCAAACTTGGCGCGGACTCTAGAACTTCTGGCCCATTTTCATGCGCGACGCTAAGTTGCATTCCAGGAGCCATAGCAGTGTCAGTTTGAGGGTTCGACAATTGAGCATCTGCCATGTCTTGACCTAGCGCGCCACTGCTCGCTTTCGACTCGTGTTCGGCTCTTCCTTCATTGGTTGACATTGCACCCTCGGAAGAGACATTAACTCTACTAGCTTCTGGAGCTTCTGGCATATTTTGGGACGTGGGATTTGAAATCACCACTTCTTGATCAATTTCAGCTCGCTCGACTCTTCCAAGAGGGGCCTCAGTTGGCAACGCAGCTGCAGGAGCAAAACTCGATTGAACTTAAGATGTAGCGGTTGCCTCCCTTTGAGTTGCAGTTGAAGATATACTTCTCTCAGGGGCGTTAACTCTCTCGGAAGTTTCATTTGCAGCGCGCGAATCAGTTCCTGGAAGAGAAGTGATTCTTTCCTGCTAAACTAGACCTTGATTGTCATGTTCAGCACTTCGCTCCTGCTCTTGTTGAAGCTCCTCTTCCTCATGCTCCTGCTCAATGATGAGTTCGAGACGCTCGCTTTCAGGATCAGCCATTTCAGCAGGCCTTTGAGGCGCGACATCAGCTCCTCTCAAAGTCATGTCTTGGCCTTCTTGGTTGGCCTCTATAGCAGATTGAGGCACGCGAACAACAGCACTGCGAAGTCGGCGAGTTCTCTTTATCAATGGCTTTGCGTCTTCTACAAGGTAAAAAAAAAAATCATAGTTTAAGTCAAGGTGAAAGAAGCACGAATCATGCTACCAAAAGCTTAAGGAGCTGTGATGACAAGACCTCCACTCACATATGGGGCATCTTGCAATTCCTTTTAATTTTGCATGACCTGATTGGGTATGAAAAATTGTTACTATGCGCAAAAAAACTTATCATCGTTATCTAAAGATGGTAAAATGACGCATGGCAGCACTAAGGAAGGAGATGTACCTAAGGGTTCTCCACATTGATCTACTAACCATTTGCGAATATCATTCCTAGACACTCCATGGTATAATGCGCGCAAGATAAGTTTGTGGTGCGATAAAGCGAATTATAAAATAGTACCTTCTTCATCTTTGTCACCAACGAGATCATGGAAGTTCTTTTGTGCCTGCTGCATCTGATCAGCGGTTGAGCGCGAGCGCTGTTCTTGCTCTTCAAGACTTTTCTGCAAGGCTTCTTGAATTTGACGATCTTCTTTCTCCTTTTCTCTTCTCTCTCTCTCCTCAGCCATAGTCTTGGACTCTGCGACTGCCTACTCTTAAGTCATACCTTCCACTTCTTGATCGCTGTCTGTAATAAAGGCAACAATTGAGTATGAAGACAGAACTTATCATAACTCAAGCAGGAATATGATTGAGTACCTTCTCTCGCGACAAAGTCCTTGATAGTACTTTGTTGCACGGTGTTTGTCTTCTTCGCGACCGCTTTCTTCGAAGGGGGGGAGGAGCTTGACTTTTCTTTACAGGTGTCGCGGGAGTAGGATCGCTCTTCGGGTGTTTTGACTGTTGGGCTACCAAATTAGTAGTCCCAGACTCATCAGCAGCTCTATTTTTCTTCAAATACTTGACATGAAGTGCAAGGAAAGCTTCGAGCGCTTCTAAGACTACCTTCTGGACTTCTGGATTCGTTGGCCACACTTGAGTAATAGGTACCTCAGGCTTGATCTTCTTCGCGCGCCAATAGTCAGTGAAGCCTACGCTGCGACCCCCAGACGCGAATCGCCTAAAACAGCACTGTCATGAAAAGGCAAGTCAGAGCTTGTACTATTAAAGTCAAGACGGAGTTTGCATTATTTATAAAGAAAGATAAAAGAAACGCGCTTAAGCATACCTGTTTGAAGTCATCCGCATACTTAGTCCTCGCCTTGAGGGACTTCTTCTTGACTATGGCCGCCTTCTCAATAAGGATAAATTGAGGGCACAAGTGATGGTCTTGGTCCATCAGAGAACAAAAACCATATTGTATCGCGTCCAGGGAGCATTTTGACTTGAATGAATATTCCTTTATCAAGAGCGAGGGAGCTTTGCTGGCCTGGAGTTGAGCTTGAGATCTCACAAGAAGATAGATTTGCGAATTCCAAAAAGAAACCCAACTTGGGGTATTCTGCCCTCGTCTCTCTCTAGAAGGTTGACTTAATGGAATCTCAGCCATCAGTAGATCATTGCTCTTCCCGTACAGCACCCCGTCATAGCAACCTTTGACGATGAGATCAGACCATAGAGGTGGCGCAATGGCATCAAAACCCAGCTGGGGGCTCAACGAATCGGATCATAGTGAGCTGTCACGCGTTCATAACTTGGGGTTTTCGGGCTAACCACATACTCAGGAAGAGCAGGCAAATATCCCCTCCTACACCAATTGACAAACCTCCCGTAACGCCTGGCCCCTTTTATGATATACACAGGCTCGTACTCGGTATCGACCTCTGGATATATGTTTTCCAGAAAAACGATGTTGTCCAATTGGTTGACATAAGGCCTAGCCTCAAAGTAGCTGACGTTGTCGCACACCAAAGAAAATGTACGTTGAGGGACTCTAGTTGTGTACCAACGCCACGCTCGAGGACAGAGGTCCTCATGTTTGGCGTTACGAGCATTCCAAAGCTCTACTTCTGACGGGATTGGGGCGTACGCTGGCCACCTTTCAAAGACCCACATTGTCAAGAACGCGATGTTAACGAAGGAGACAACATCGACTCTGCCTTGCGACTGTTCAACATGTGTCGCAGCCAAGTCCAAGCGGTGGTACAGAGAACCCAAGACTAGAGGCCCCAAAGAAACCTTCTTGCCGAGCGAGATTTTGAATGCAAGCGCGAGCGCATGAGTAAATACCCCATCACGTGAATGCCCATCTATCAGGTAGCGCGAAAACCAGACACAGAAGAAACCACATAAAGTACAATCAGAACCTTTTCCTTCGAGAGCAATGATCGCCTTTGGGTCTTCCTCCGCTAACTCTTGAGCAACTTTTGTCTTGGCAAAATCTCTGTGGAAATACATGATCCACTTTGACCAGATATTCTTCGCGCCAGAGGAAACAAACATGTAGGTGTCGCGGTAGGTAGTTGAGTCCGGCTACCATCTTGACGCAACTTTCTTCATGTTAGCGATACACACTTTCATTTGTGTGAAAAGGGTGAGCTCTTCATCAGAATCCAGAGGAGCTAAGGGGTTAGGAAGCAGCAACAATATCTCCATATCTTCGAGGGTGGGACCAGCCTCGAAGGTAGATAAATGAAAAGAGTGGGTCTTTTTGGAGTACCTTGAGAACAGAACTCTCAGCATGTCACTATCGAGCCTGTGGTTGAGCCCCTTTGTCGCGTGTACGGCGTGGAAGATCCCCGCTCTTGTCAGCTCTTTTTAATAATTTTCGAGGATGAACTCCGTCGTTACCCCCATCCAGTCGATCTTCCCCATGAAAGATTGAAGAAGAGGATCTGTGAAAGGGTACATGCCAGCTTCGAGACCAAGGCGCTGCACGTCTTGAGTATTTGCCAAATCCAGTCGTCCCTCTCTGGTCTCTATACTAATTGCAAGGCATCTTCCACTGCAGAACCCTGACGGGTGGTCCCTTTAAAAGTTGCTCGGAAGAAATCATATCCACCCAGATAAGGGGCTTTGAACCACAAATCCTTGGAAAGTTCAGGCAACTCAACTGCTTTCTTCTGAGACTTCTTGGGGGCCATTTCTATAACACAAGTAATAGGTGCAAAACAGGGATTGAGGATCAATATTCTGTTCGGGCACAAAGAACATTGAAGAACAGTGAAGAACACTAAACTCAGATTGGGTTGCATGCCAAAAACAAACTTGAATTCTAGACCCAGATTGAGTTGCTAATCTGATTTCAAAACACGAAGTGAAGAATAAGGATCACTAACCTTGTTGTTTCTTGAGGGATTGAACTGCCTGGGTTATCTTGTCAAGAATCTGATCGAAGAATTCAACTTGCTGCTGAGGATTCTCTCTCTTCCTCATAAAATTTGAGATAACAACAATGGTGGAAAAGTTATAATTGTTGCAGTAAAGGGGTTTATATAGGGTTCAAGCCGAAGAGTTGCGACTGGTCACACTCGTTGAATCAGCATTATCTTGATAACCAGCGAAATTGACGACCTATCAGATCATTTCGAATCATTAATGCCTCGAAAATCGACGAAAATAAGTGGATGGCGTCTGGTTAGCTTCGCAACGACCACGCCTCATTAAAGACTACTCGACGTTACAGATACCTAGGCAATCATTGCTATATCTGGGGGCTAGGGTTTTCGAATAATATTTGAACTGATACGAGGATCTGCGTGGGGCCATGCACGGCTGATTTTGCGCGTCTGCACAACGACGCGTTTCGCATACACGCAAAAGGGGGCTAATGTAGATAGTGCATTATGAGTAGATCAACTACCGTCCAGGTGGCAGCCATCCAGCACATCTGAAGGTACTCCGTATATACTATATCACATATCCTTGGTTCGTGTATGCCTATATGCGAGCTTATTCATATGAGGGCTGTAAGACAGGGTCACCCGCGATACTAACCGCACGGGAGTTGTAGGGACTTAGTGGCTTGGAGGCTAGAGTAAGGAACGTTGCGCGAGAGCAACAACCGCGCTCGCGCGCGACTCTTAGTAAGTGTCTGAGAGATTTAATGCATATGTGTCTCATAAATGCGGTCGATCTCATAACGTCCCCTACTTATGCAGATGAGTGTGTAATGTGCCCTATATCTACGGTCGAACGTGCCGTTACAAGGCTATCATTAAGACGCCATTACTGGGCGAATTAACACCTCATAACGGTCACTTCCCCACTATATATAGGAACATTAGCCTTCTATGGCAATCTCTTGAATCTCTTATCCAATTGTTATATTGTCTCTCTCTCAAGAACAGTTGGCAAGTGCTTACTCTTTCCCTTACGCCATCCCTCAATCTCTTTGTGCATTCTTCTTCTTGTTCTTGTTCTTGTTCTTATCCCCTGTTAGAGGTGTACACTTGGATCTCTTCCCAGGATTTCCTTGTACAGAACTTTCTCCCAAGCCAACCAACACATCACTTTCTCATTCCCATGTGTCTTCCACCAGAAATCACGCTTCAGTCGTTCAATTTGATCACAAAGTGATTGAGGCAGTAAGAATCAGGACATTGAGTATGTAGGAATAGCTTGGAGTACCGCCTTCATGAGAACTTCTTTTCCGGCCGTTGATAATAATTTTTCACTCCATCCATAGACTCGTGCGCTAATCTTTTCTAAAATTCCAGCAAAAAATCCGTTCGACCGACCGATATTCGTCGGTAATCCCAAATATTTGTCAAAAGAGGGAGCACACACCACCCCTAAGGGTTCACAAAGCTCTACATATCTCTGCTCCGATACACTGGTAGAAAACATAGTCGACGACTTATGAAAATTGATCATCTGGCCAGAAGAAGCTTCATAATTCTTTAAGACCTGTAAAAGAGCCGAGATTTACCCTTCACCCGCTTTTGTGAAAGAAAATATTATCCGCAAAAAGAAGATGGGATATTGGCGGTTTATTTATCGATGCCTTGACTGGTGTTATACGATAATCTCTCCCTGGAGCCACAAGAGAATGAGATAATCCCTCAATGCAAATCAGAAACAAGTAGGGTGACATGGGGCATCCCTGGCGAAGCCCCTGTTGAGGTACCACTTCCCCCACTACTTCCCCATTTCGGACAAAAGAGAAACTGATTGTCGTAACACACCTCATGATAAGCTGAACGAATCTAGGGCTGAGCCCGATCTTTAACAACATGTCATGCAAATATCCCCACTCCACTCTGTCATATGCCTTACTCATATCCGCTTTTAGTGCCATGAATCACTGCTCGCCCTTCATCCTCGTCCTCATAGAGTGTATAGCATCATAAGCCACCATCACATTGTCTGAGATCAGCCGGCCTAGAACAAAAGCATTTTGAAAAGACGAAATCAGTCCATCGAGCATTCCCTTAAGCCGATTTGCTATAGCCTCTGCAATAATTTTGTAGACCACTGTACAAAGGCTAATCGTTCTAAAATCTTTCGGTTTTTGAGGTTCCTTAATCTTCGGGCTAAGGACAATGAACGTGTGGTTAAACATTCTGACTTCTGCATTTCTGTTTAGGACACCCAAACAAGCCTCAGTAATCCGCTCTCCCACAATATCCCAATTCAGCTAGAAAAAACTGGGGGAAAACCGTCCACCCTGGGTGACTTGTACGACCCCATATGCTTACGGGCATCCCACACATCTTCAGGTGTAAAATGCATATCTAAATCCTCCTTTCGCCCTTGTGTAACTAGACAAGGGACAATCTCAATCACTTTTTGAAGCTGATGGGACGACGGATTTTGTGTCGTAAAAATATTCGTAAAATAATTCTGCAAAAATACTTACCACTTCGCCGTTTCATTCCTTCCACACCCCATCCCTATTCTCCAACCCGGAGATAAAATACGCCTTCGTCGCGAAGCTGATTTATTGTGGAAAAATCGGGTGTTCCGATCCCCGAAAGAAAGCAAGTTAATTCGAGAACGTTGGAACCATCACATTTACTCTTATTTCAAAATGTCGGCATAATCACCCCCAGCCCTTTCAGAAGCCTCCAAATTCGCTGTTGTTTGCGGCCGCCTAAGCAACTTACGAATCTGCAATCTCACTCGAGCTTTTCTGACCAAAGGTGGGCCGACTACGTGAAGACTCCACTGATGCAGCGAGTTCGCTGCCCGTGGACAGAGAAGCTCCCAGGTCCGGCCCACCTTCCAGCCAACTTTCAGCGACAACCTCCCTTAAGCCTTCATGTTGCTGCCATGCCGCTTCATATTAAAAAAGATTCACTTATGAAGGTAAAAATAATAATTTATATTAATTTCTGATTATATTAATGTAACCCTTCTCTCTTTTTTTTTTTTTTGTGATGAACCTGCAATTTCTCAATTTGACCCTAAATGAAGTCCGCCACTAAAGAGAAAGTCAAACCAAAGCTCTATGTCAGAGAGCAATTAGAAGCATGGTTCTTTTTCCAATTTTTATGTTGTCTACTAAAAACTGTTTCTTCTCTGTCACACCGGTTTGACTTTTGTTACTATTCACTGGGTCACTTTGACCCGATGATTTATGTAGCAAAACGATGCATTTTTTTGATAGTTTTTTCATGGTGTCAGAGAGTAAAAGTTGCACTACAACAAGGTGAAAAAGTTATCAAAAAATCGCATCGTTTTGCAATCCAAATTACCCGTTCAAAATGACCTAGATACGAGTCAAAAAGTCAAACGGGTCTCATAGAGTAGAAACCGAGGTAGTAAAAAGTTGGGTCAATTACTGATTACCCACCTCCAGTATGACATAATAATCCATATCCCACCTCCAATTTTGAAACTATCTAATTACTACATGAAGTTTATTATTGTTTGCATTTAACAACTGGGGTGATTTTCTGTCCAAATTAACGGTTTGCAATCTCTTTTTACATTTGTGTCCTTTTGATAATTTAGTCGTTTAAAATCAATTAAAAAACATTTTCATCTAACCTTTCTCAAACAGAAAACATTCATCTATCTAACCCAAAAATATGTACACTCTATCTCGGAACTAGGTCCCAGATTGAGTTTTTCTCTATCGAAAATGCTACACTCCCCGAAGAAACTGCTCCCCCACCTTCCCGAATCTCACGTGGCCTTGTCACATCAGCTCATTAAGGGCATGTCCACCAAGGGGTTCTAGCCTTGGCACCACCTCACCCTAGCCCTCTCCAACCACCTTTTCCCACTATTCACCTCTCCACCCACACTTTCTAGCCAAGGCTAGAGTTGCCCCAAGGCAAGAGGTTGGGCAATTCTAGCCTCTTGCCTTGCCTTCTTGCCCCAATGCCACATAGACATTCCACCCAATTTTTACCCTCAAACACTAGTTTTTTGACAAATACTACTAGTTTTGCCCCATCTATATTATAAAATAGCATAGTTTAACTAATTTTTGATTTTCAGCCGTTAGATTAGATCAACTTCATCCCCACCATTAGATCTCACATATTTATTACATTCCTAACTACCCACTCTCATTGGACATCTCTAACTACCCAACATCCCTAATTAATAGGAGAGTGGTTGTTGGTGACTCCCAAGTGCATTATAATGCTCATCCCACATTTATTTATTTCACTTTTTTTTCCACCATATTTGTAACTATAATTTTTGGATTATACCTCTAAATTCGTTCAAAAAAATCTCTAAATTAAAAAAAAAAAAAATAATAATAATTTAGGGATAGTGCCCCAGGCACGGGTAATACTCTAGTTGAAAACTAATTTACAAAAATACTGAAAAAAAAACTGTTTAAAAAATTTGTTTGAAAAATCTGGAAAAAACTGTTTTGAAAAAAAGTTTGCAAAAGTTAAAAACAAAAACTGTTTTCAAAAACTGTTTTTAAAAACTGTTTTCAAAAACTGTTTTTAAAAAACTGTTTTCAAAAACTGTTTTCAGAATTTTCAAAAACTGTTTTTAAAAAACTGTTTTCAAAAACTGTTTTTAAAAACTGTTTTCAGAAACTGTTTTTAAAAAACTGTTTTCAGAAACTGTTTTCAAAAACTGTTTTTAAAAACTGTTTTCAAAAACTGTTTTTAAAAAACTGTTTTCAAAAACTGTTTTCAGAAACTGTTTTCAAAAACTGTTTTTAAAAACTGGAAAAAGACAGTTAAAAACAGTTTCAGAAAATATAGCGGAAATTGGAAAAAAAATACAGTTTCTATGAAACTGAAAAAAAACAGTTAGTTATAACTTATAAATAATAATATTTAAATAAGAAAATCTGATTTTTATCATATATTTGTACATTATAGTTATAAATAATAATATTTTTGAGGGATAAAATTTAATTTTTTATTAATATAAGCACAAAGTGTAATACAAAAACATTTTTGAAATATTTTGTACACTCTTTATAGTAATTAAAACATATTATTATCATTACATAATGAAAAGTATTACTAAAACGCAAAATACAGTATTTTTCTTTTGTTTTAAATAGTGAACAGTGTCTTGCCTCTCCCCCTGTCCCAGACGGGTGGGAACAGACTTTAAAAAGTAGTGAACAGTGTCTTGCCCCAGAGCCCCAGAGCCCCTTGCCTCTTGCCCTGGTGCCCCAACGGGTGACCATGCCCTAAAACCACCTCTTTTCACTCTCTCCAGCTACCCTACCCCACCACCCACTTCCGTCTCTAGTCAAGTCTCCACACTTATTCTTTGTTTTTTTTTTCTTGACACCTTTGCTTCTTTATATAATATTTTTTCTTCCTAAAAGAAAGTTATATATATATATATATATTCTAATTCTTCCTAATATCAGATTGCTCTCATATTTTGATTAAAAGTTCATACTACCTTGTATTGAAAAAAGAAAAAATTAAAAAGGTACTCACGACCTACCACTCCGTTTCTTCTCTTTAGCCAACTTTCTATTTTGGGGTGTTTCCTCTCTTGATACCACTTTCCTCTTTTGGCTTGTTTAATAGTGGACAGTGACCACTTTGCCCTTGCAATAATACCCCATTCAACCAATTTTTTTCTCTAAAAAAAAAGGTCTACCCCTTTTTCTTCTCCCCACTGCACATTTCAAAGAGGATAGGGAGAGAGAAAAGAGGCAGATGGTAGATAGAACGAAGTGGGTTTGTTGTGGCTAGAGAGAGAAAGAGAGAGAGAGGAATAAGAAGGGAGAAGAAGAGGAAATAGATGGCGGATCTCGACGGTGGTGGCGACGACGATGCTGCTGGTGGAGATCGATGGTGGTGGCGACGCTTCTTTCTCTCCCTTCTTCTTCAGATCCACCTCTTCTTTTTCTGTGGGTAAACGATCCATCTCCTCTTCGCGGAGATGGAGGATCTCGATGGCGGTCTCGACGGCATCTCGACGGCGGCGACGTGGCGGTCGATGAGGGCGGCGGAGGTCCCGTCATCTCCTCCTTCTCCGTTGACCCAGGCGGTAGCTGGGTGTTCTCCAGCGAGGAGGCACTGTGCTCTCCGTCGAGTTGATCTGTTCTTCTTCCTCTTCTTCTTCCTCTGTTTTTTTCTGCGATTTGTAAGTTTATTCATTGATATGTGTAGTTTTAGCAACGAATTGTAAGTTTATTCATCGGGTCTGTTAGTTTATGTTGTTGGTGGTGGAGCTCTGATGGTGGTGGTGAAGGTCTGGTGATGGTGGTGGTTGACTGGTGGTGGTTGCGGTGGTTGACTGGCGGTGGTAGAGGACTGGATATGAGAGGAATATAGAAAAATATCAGGGGCAAAATAGTAAATGGCACAATCTCCTTAATTACCGTGCCCACTCAAAGTGGGCTAAAGAGAAGAAACGGACTGGTATGTTTTACTCCCACTAACACAAAATATTTATCTGTTCGCTCTCTTAACTTGTCCAAAGTATTATATATCTTCTTTTTCTTGAGAAAATCTTCTCTTAAAAAAATATAACAATTATTAATTAGTATTATTTTTGTTTGAACTAACTCATTTTATATATTTTCTGGTTACCCGCCTCATGCACCACTATCATTAATACGAGAAGGCTTTCAATAGTGTATAATTTTTTTTGACATAACTTTTTACCGCGTGAAAAATGTCAAATGGAATGAACATTTTCGCAGCAGCAAGATATATGTTTATATTTTCTCAAAAAAGATATATATATATATATATATATATATTAATTAGTCCATATGGACCTAACTATAACTATATATATAGTTATAGAACTTTTGGCAGAAAACCCTCTCGCAGTTTCGCCTCGCTGACACTTAGCTACATGCAGTATTGATTTTACCACTTATCGTCTCTGCAGTTTGTAAAATTGTGACACTTAGGTCCATATGGACTAACACCGTTAACTTCCGTTAAATAAGCATGAAGAAGAAAAAAAGAAAAAAAATATAAGAAAAAGATAAATAAAATTGGAAAAGAGAAAAACAAAATGAAAAATAAAAGCAAACGAAGAAAGTCCACAATGTTCATTTTGAAGTATTAAAATACTAAAATGACAATCATTTATTTAACGGAAGTTAACGGCGTTAGTCCATTTGGACCTAAGTGTCGCAACTTTACAAACTACAGAGACGATAAGTGGTAAAACCAATACAGCATGCAAATAAATTTCAGCGAGGCGAAACTGCGAGGGGGTTTTTCTATCAAAAGTTCATATTTATATGTATACACACATATACATATATATGTATATTTGTTCGAATTACTCGTATGACAAATAGTGAAACCCATTTATATGTTTCTTCAATGTTTTTTGACAATTGATAACTAGAAAAGATGTCATGCAATTCAGGTATGTAAATCTAACAAATTATGATAATTAATTTAATTCAAATAATAATCCCCATTTATTTCAATATGAAGTAGCAGAAAATAACGAAAACAATATTATGAAATTGTGAAAGATAAATCAGAACATGAACGGTTGAGACGAAACTATGGGTAATATTGTAGTTTTTTTTTTAAATGTATGAGTTTTGGAATTTTGAATAATTTATTACATACAAATATATGAGATATATTCAATAAAAGTTGTAACTGTGTGTATCATACTTTCGCAAAGGCGACTATTCATTTTTTGTTGAAAAGCTAAGAAAAAGAATTCTGAAAGAAAAGAACAAATACTTAAATACATTTTTTTTTTTGAGAAATCCATTGTATTATGAAGTTTGGGCCTGGAAACGGCCCACCACATCTGCAAAAATAACATCAACTACCCAAACTGGTGTGGAACCAGTCCAAACCTTACAATTATTTAAACCCAACCCGAGCCCAAATTTTGCTATTCTATCGGCAAGTGCGTTCCACTTGCGTGGAATATGGACCACCACGCGTCTCTCTATCTGATCGAGAAGACTTCTACACTCTTCGATGCATCTTCCCGTTTCAGTTACATCTTCCTTGACTCTCTCTCCACCATCTTCACCTCTTAGAGCTTTTGCTATAGAGGATGAATCTGTTTCCACCCAAATTTTCTCAAAGTTCATCTTAGTGGCAAATTGCAGACCTTCTAAGAGGGCTTCTGCCTCTGCTGCCTTGGGGGAGAGAGAGAAAGGGATTTGCTTCGATTTTCCGGCGATGAAGAAACCGGTATTGTCTCTAATGGCTGCACCCGTCGCTGCCGTTCCTTGATTAAGGTTCCAAGCGGCATCGGTGTTGAGAATGACCCAGCCCTCAGACGGATTTTGAGGAACAATCTCTGTCGGAGTCAAGATCTGAGCCGGATGAGTCGAAGAAACCGTCTGCATGTGTGAAGAGATTTCATCCAGGTAATCTTCTACTGTGTGAGCAACTTCTTCTGAAATTTTCTTCTTGCTTCTAAAGACATAACTGTTACGAGCTCCCCAAATTTTATAGATTAGAATACTCATCTTTAATCTTTCATCTCTGTTGCATTCCAAAAACTTTTGGGGAAACCAGATCTGGAAAGGAGTCAGAGATTGGCCAACAAATTCCTTGCCAAAGAAGATCTTCCAACATTTGCTAGCCATATAGCATTTTAAGAACAGATGAGTTTCTAATTCTCCTCTATCCTTACAAATAGCACACAATCTTCAACTTGAATACCTCTATGAATGAGATTTGATCGAACTGGGAGGCTCTATTTTAGAGCCCTGTACATGACCCTTTTGGGAATTTTCTGGGACCAGAAAATTTTCCACCAGTCGAGGTTAATAGATGAAGTGTGTGTACAGGAGAATCCTGCAGAGAGAACTCTGTGTACACAAAGGACAGAGAATAGAAATGGCACAGGAAGTGTTGGGTTGTGTGTAGGGAGAGAGTAAGGCAATAGTACTGTATGAGAGAGAGACAGGGGTTTGGCAGAGCTTCCGCGTATGTCTGGTGTGTTCTCCCTTGTATGGAAGGGTTAACGATCTATATATAACAGAGAATGTGACCGTTGTAGTGTGGTTAATGCGCCCATCAATGGCGGCTTAATTAGCTTAACCACAACGGCACGTTCGTCCGTGTATATAGGAACCGTTACAGCACGTTATCCGCGTATACCGGAACCGTTATGAGGTTGACCGGGTTTGACCGGGTTAACCGGGTTTATGGAGCTCGTGCCATAAATCTCTCAAAAGCAGTTACTAGGGGTCGCGCGCGGGCTTGGCTCGCACGCGACAGGACTTACTCTAGCCTCCAAACCACTAAGTCCCTACAAGTCCCGTGCAGTGGTATGCGAGGGCCCTGTCTCGCAGCCCCCACGTGGATCAGCGCGGCTGGTGATCCAGTGTGTGTGGAGCACATTATGGTGTGCTGGATGGTTTCCACGTGGCCAAGATCTTCCTGTCCAGAAAGCACTATCTACATTAGCCCCCTTTCTGCGCGTGAAGACTCATAGCCAGATAGGCTTCCATGCGCAGGAACCAACGTACGCGTCGCCGCCACGCACTTATTCAAACACGCGCAAATTCAGCCCCCGTGCGTGCCATTATGACCTAAACCCCTAGAGTCGTGCTGTCTGGTCTTTTAGGGTTTTAGGCGTGACGTCAGCTTGTCCTGTGATTGCGCGATTCGACGGTGACGGTTGCGATTCGACTACTGAAAGGACGCAACCCTTCATTGTTTTTGGATAAATACTCTGTGCTCTCCATTGTTGCAAAGTATCACTTCTTTCTCTTAAAGTGAATGATACCCGGAAGCCTTCAAGAGCATATTTAGATAATCAATCATCAATTCTCTCTTGCCAATCATCTTCTTCAACTGTGCGCATCCAAGCAAGCTTTACCAAAACAAGGTTGGCCTTGTTCAATTTTGTTTAATATACCAATATATGCTTTAAACTGCGTTGGATCTGCAAACCCATGACTCTCCGAAACATATTATCCACTGAAAATTATGAAGGAGACCTTGCTCTTTGAATCCAACCTTGATTTAATCCCCAGATTGTAAGGGTTTTGAATGTAGGGTTTCTGAAATCCCCAATTTTGCAAACGATTCTGAACTTCAAACCCCAAGATTGACACTGGACTGTTCATCGTACTTCCAATAAATATTTGTATGCCTTGAACTGAATCTTAAAATTCAAACTAAAGTGTGTGTATTTCTCCCCCCTTTTTTCTTGCTTTTCCGCAGGAATGGCAAAGACAAAAGGAACCAAACCTATTAAGGAGGTCGAAGATATACCTGATCTCCCCCAGACCTTATGGCGAAAAGCCCCCTATCTGGGTGGCAAAGACTTTTACCATGCTAGGGTTAAGGTGAAGAACCTGCCAATCCCTGTTTCTGCTGACGAATTACAAACGTTGACCCCTCCAGTTAACGCGGCCATGCTCGAATTGATCGATTCCAAGGATGTAGTTCGATTGGGGGTCGAAAATGGGTTTTTCCCGTATACAGCGATTTCCACTCAAGCGTTTGTTCAGAAATTGGACTTTATGGATGAGTGGATTGACCATGTACTGACCAATCATGCCATTGCTTTAAACGATGCCGGCATATATTTCGCAGTCCGTGCTATGAAGGGTGCTGCCGTGAAGCTGGACCAGTCATGCTTCTAAACCTTCTCTCGCGTTACTCGCATGCGACTCACACATTCCACTTTGCTGAGTTCGAGGCTGCCCCCACTCTTGAAGATGTACACATGCTTTATGATCTGTCTCCTGTGGGTGAGGTGAATCCTTTGAGTCCCTTGAGGACTGATGCAGAGGTTGCTTTGTACAAGCAGATGGAGGAGTGCTTGTCAGAGGTGAAGAAAATTTCCACCCGGTGGACACCTACAGAACTTCTTCCCGAATGGCAGTTGGTTGACACATCCGCGAAGAACACTTGGAACAAGTGGGTGCAATACTTCTTTCGCGATTATGCGAACATCAGTATCACCAAGAAGCTTTTGAGCCGAAACCCGAAAGCTAAAAACTATGTGAATGGCAAGGGTTATCACTTGACCTTGTGCGCTTTTCTCTGCGCCTGGTTGTCGAGGTATTTGATCGATGGCCATCCGCATGATGGGGTCTTCTATCATGTTCTTCCTCTTGCTGTGAAACTGACCCTTGGTCAGAAGGTCGCACTTGGGCCCTTAGTCTTGGGCACCCTGTACCACAGATTAGATCAACTGGTCGTAGCAATTAAGGAATCGCGTGGTCGCCTCGACGTGCTGACCTATGTCAACATTGCCTTCTTGACTATGTGGGTCTTCGAGCGATGGCCCTCTTATGCCCCTATTCCTTCTAGGCCCAGTAAATGGTGTCCCTCAGGTGCGGAAGAAGAACGCAATAGCGGTAGGGCTGCGAGATGGTTCGGAACTCACTTTCCTAAGTGCGTTTGGAGCCTGATATGCGACAATCGGGAAGAGTTTATAGCCAGGCCTTATGCCACGCGCATTGAGAATGTGCGATGGTTCCCAAAACTGTATCCTTCCAAGGCTGTTTCTTTCTCGGAAGAGCTCCTTTTCGAGGGCGGGGAGCATTTCCACGAGCGCTATCGCGAATTCCTCTGTTGGTGTCTAAGAGGCTCTCTTACCGCTCTTGCGGAGCATGTTCGCGAGCTCACCCCTAGGTACGAAAGAATCACCGTGGATGTTGATCCTACTCGCGTTTCTCCCCAGTTTGGCTTTGATGCGGTGGCACCATCAATCTGGCCGCAGCCTATAATAAGAGGCTGCTACAAACGATTACTGTTTGGGGAGTGTAAAACAATTTTAAGGAGCAATCTTCCCTTCGAGCAACCCCCAGGTAATCGCGAAGGTGGCTACTCCAGGAACTGGGTCGCTTATTGGAATTCCCAGCAGACAAGGTTTGAGACGCATTCGACCCCTCGGCCAAGCAGAGCTCCTGTGATCAAGAGAAATTCTTTCCCGTTCCGTCCCAACTGTAGTCTTGGCGACTCCGAATATGGCTGCTATTCGTTACTGGATCGCGAGAATCACTTGTGTCCCTCCACCATCCTTGACGAGAAGATGGCCGCAGTTAAGAAAGGTGATTCGCATGTCATCAGATACAGCGAAACTTTTGCCAAGGTAAACAATCTCTCTTGCACGTGTTTAAGTTTCCCTATTCCAATACGTTGAAACTTATGCTTCATTTTCTGTCGTAGTGCTATGTGAGGAGATTCGCATCTGGTGAGCGTTCCAAATCGCTGATCACCACCATTGTTACTGCGAGAAGACAAGGTGAACCAGTTCGGCTAGCAACAAAAATGGATCCCGCAGTTGAAACCCGAATTCGCCAAGTCATGGATGTTTTTGCTGATTCACTGATTGACAATGCTCCAGCTTTGCCTCAGCCCAGGGATGATCCGTCTCCCCCAGAAACTGTTGCGTCAAGGGCAAAGAGACCAAGGCAGAGGGGAATCACCATCTCTTTCCCTAGCAGTGCTCCAACTTCTCCTCCTGCAAGGTCCCATGCTTCTAAGGACAAAGGTAAAGGTCGCATGCCAAGCAAGGCACGGAAAGAGCTCGCAGTGGATACTTTTGTTCCATTCGATCAGGAAGAAGAGGAGGAGAGAAGGGAGGCGAGAGAACAGGGTGATGATGAAGAAGAAGAAAGAATCGAAGATGTCAGAGAAGGAGAGAGAGACGAGATACAAGTTGAAGAGTCAGGAGGTATCTCAATCGCACTTCTTTCCTCATTATTTTAACTTTTCACAATCTTGACAAATTGTTACTTTGCAGATGATGATGATGAGACCATCAGTGGCCTTTTGGCCAAGAGGCAGAGGAGGGGTTCTCGTTCTGGTGTTTCCAACGAAACCATAAGCGAGGACATCCTTGCTAAGTCCAGGAGAACAGCTGCGGAGGCTGCTGAGAGAAGAAGGAAGTGGGAAGAAGAGGAGCTTGAACGCGTAAAGCAAAGGAGCCTAGAAGAGAAACACGTCGACAACTTAGTGCGTCCAACCGATGAGGAAAATGCGGTTCCAGAAGAAACGACTCCTCAAGTTGACGAGGAGGATGCGGCTCCAGAAGAAGATGCGGCTGCTCTAGAGCAAATCCAAGCGGACTTCGAAGAGATCGCAGGCGGTAACGAAGGTGAGATTTTTAATCTTGCAGTAACTTACCGCGATGTGGTTGTTGGTGCATTAAAGCATGGCTTATCAAAAGCTGACATTCGCCGCTGGCTAGTAAGCAAGTGCGGTGAACCTTCAGGTAATCATTTGAACAACGTTTGTGAACTAGGCTTAGTAACCCAAACATAACCATGACTGGTTTCTTCGCACCCAGGTCACGCTCATCTTAAAGATATGCTTAATGAAGATACATTAATAGGACAAGGTTTCGCGTCCTTAGCATATGACGAAGATGCTGCAATCCCATCCTCGCGTGGAGGTACTCGCTCTTGGTTTATTAAAATAATAAAATATTGTGCAACACAAATTACCTCACATCATCGCGTCTCGTATCGCAGGTGACGCTGGTGAAGCCATGCTGGGACAGAGGAGCCATCCTTCTGCATCTTATGTCCTGGTGCCAAGTTCTCATACCGAGAAGCCCGTCGCAGCTGCCGAGTATGTAGGTGAGCCCTTCGAGGACATCATTAAAGTTTCTGATGATGCCGAAGTCGACACCGTGCTGATGGAAGAAGATACCAATGCTGCTGCTGAGGAATCAGGCGCAGATGCTGCTGAGGCTTTCGCATCCGAAGGCACCCCTAATCAAGCTGCAACTTCTACCGCTGCCATGCCTCCTGCGAGGACTGAGCCTGCAGTGATTCTTCCTGCGTGGAACTTTTGGAGTTCGCAGGTCAGAGCTGCAATCGCACCTTGTGCGGCTTACATCCTCCCTGCCAACTATGAGGAGTTAGAGCTCGCAGATGACAGGAGGGCAATGGAGCAAGGACAGTCTTCAGCTGCCCCGGCAATGCGCATTCCTTCTTTGCGTGAGATCCTTGAAGGAACTGGTATGTTGGGATTGTTGCTCGCATCTCGCATTCTTCATTTACAAGTTCGATAATCTAACTTGGTTTAACATTGCTTAGGGTTGAAGCAAGCTG
Organism: Linanthus parryae; assembly: GCA_023055425.1. Classification (NCBI taxonomy): domain Eukaryota; kingdom Viridiplantae; phylum Streptophyta; class Magnoliopsida; order Ericales; family Polemoniaceae; genus Linanthus; species Linanthus parryae. Next base: position 80,918,233 of record JALGPY010000002.1, read on the forward strand.
ACGTGGACTGGCTGGTTCAGATGCGTCTCTCCTATCCTCAATCATTTGTGAGGTCTCTGGAGATAGGTCCTTTCGACAGAAGGCTGTTTTTGACCGAAGCCATCTGGATTTTAGAGCAGCTATCTGCAGCCACACCTGCGACTATCTCTCCTCAGAGCGCGGAGTTTCTTTTCGGCATGTGTCAAAACCTTCGCGCCCAAGTTCAAGGCAATCTGGGTTTTGGGTATCTTGTCAAAAGAGTCACCTAGATTCGCGCGACCGTGAATTTGAAGCGCGGCTTCCATAACCTCGCAGCTGAGGAGCAGAAGATGGAGCAGCAAAAGCAGAAAGTTGAAGAGGCTGTGAAGCTCTTCCACAAAATGAGCGCCAACTACGAGCGATTGAAGCAAGAAGTGGAGCAGGTGGCAAGTCACATCAGTTTACTCCCGATGACTCCCTGGTCAAAGGCTTATTTTGAACAATAACAAATTTGTGTCGAACAAAATGCTAAAACATTACTGTAATGTTGCTAGGGTTTCTCTCCCTTTTTTTTCGAAAAGAATTTGAATGCCTGTTTTGCCCTTCCCGGTATTTGCTCGAATATCTCTGTGCATATCAATTATGACGTCAGCTTAGCGATATTCTGCCTTGATTTTCACGCTAATTGCTTATCAGATAAGCACACTTTCCTTGGGAAGTCAATCCGTATCATGACCTTCCGTCATTAATTAGGATACGCAACCGAATCGTCGTAGCCTTTAGTAGGGTAATTGATTGTTACCTTTTTTCAAGGCGTAAGTGATTGATTCTTATCCCTTTTCCAAGTTTTGCTGTTCAACCGAGCAACTGAAGAGTCTGAACTGGGTCTATATAAACCCTGCCTTGCACTGCTTGGGTTATTCATCCCATAATGTGGCTTGCCATGAGTCCCTACGACTGCTGGCTTCAATGCTTGTCTGTCGTTGAGTCATGGCAACTTCAAGTTGTGACACCTGAGTTTGTGCTTTGTGCCATAGAAATAGCTTCCAAGATCTTCTTTACAAGGCTTATTGATCTTTATAACTATCGTAAAGAAGATGCATATGATACCTCATGTTTGCTCGAAGAATTTTCTTCGTCTATTATGTTTGCAGGTCATGCTTCCGGCCGCCTCCCGGCGAGGTGCAGCGCCGTACTGGCCTTCTTAACGGTTCGTAATGAACGGCGGATTTCTCCTCTAACTTTCCCGGAGGATGACCATTCGCCACCACGTTCTTGAACCCGGGGTGGCGAGCCATTGTGCTCGTCTCCGTGGACAAGGAGCCTCTTGCCCTAGGAGTTGCTGCTTGCCTGTTCTTCGCCGGAACAGGTGGTTCCTCAGGCACATCTCTTGGGGTGTTGATCAGACAGAGGCCTTGTCGGATCCTGGGATCTTGAACATAGCGCCACATAGGTCTTGTAGCGTTAGTAGGCCGTTCGTTTTATAGGAACACCCTACTTGCTACAGATCTTTGGCCGCAGATCGTTGTATCGCATAGCTTCTGTTAGGACCAGTATGTCTATCATTTTTTAGTAAGGATTCCCCCGATGTGTAACTTCCGCTTGTAGGCTGCTATTTAGATGCATTGTAAGCCATGTTGGCTGTGTAATTAGCTCGGTCTGAGCTTTTCGCTTGTAAACTGCTATCTAGACAGATAAATTGTAAGTCATTTTGACTCATAATAATAAATCTCTTTGTATGATTTGCTGCTCTTGTTACAACGAACTACAATTTCGCATGCGTGCTGGCAGATTTTGCCTTTAATAGTGTTATATTTACACTTTGCATTGTCGATATGATTCGCTATCCGTCAGATATATTCGCAGATGTATTTTTAGATCGTTCGAGATCGCATTTACATAGCTTTGCCATCTTGATAGATAGACTTGAGAACTACTTAAGATTAGACTTAAGCACGACTGCTATCTTGGTAGATAAGCTTTGGAGATCACTTAAGATCATATTCGCATAATGCTGCTATCATAGCAGATAGGCTTAAGGACCATTATGAGATCACATTGCATAGGGCTGCTATCATGGCATATAGGCTTAAAGATCCGTTAAGATTGTATTTGCATAGGCTGCTATCTCAGCGGATAGGCTTGAAGATCACTTAAGATCATATTCGCACAGGCTGCCATCATGGCAGATAGGCTTAAAAGACCACTTAAGATCGTTTTCGCATAGGCTGCTATCACGGCGGATAGGCTTGAAGATCACTTAAGATCATATTCGCATAGGCTGCTATCATGGCAGATAGGCTTGAAAGATCACTTAAGATCGTATTCGCATAGACTGCTATCATGGCAGATAGGCTTAAGAGATCACTTAAGATTGTATTTTCATAATGCTGCCATCGCGGCAGATGGACTTTCGCTACTGAGAAATGATGAAATAAATAAATCAATAAAGGCAGCTGAAATTATAAAATTCTTCCCATTTGGGAGAAGTATTTTATTATAGAATACTCTCATATGGGAGAGGCCAGATTACAATTCCCTCTTATGGGAGAGAAGATGCATGAACCTTTAGCAGTACAGAGCATAAAGTAGGCATTGTAATCTAATGCATGTAATAAGAGGAGTTAAGGATAATACTTTTTAATCCAGCGCATGTTGACTGAACTTGGGGTTGAGGTCGTCCCATGTAGCCTTTGTATGTTGCAGTAGCCACTATCAAAGACTTCTGTAACTTGGAAGGGTCCTTCCCAGTTGGCTGCGAATTTTGGATGAGCCGCCTCTCGCATGCAATGATCCGATGCGCGCAAGACCAAATCTTCAACTGCGAAATCTCGATGTTGGACTGTTCTGTTGTATGCGCGGGCGATCCGTTCCTGGTATCGCTTGTTAGTACGCTTAGCTTGCTCCCGCTTCTCTTCTAATAGGACCAAGTCATGATCGCGTTGATTGTCGTACAATGCATGGAAAGCCAGTCTCGCGGAGTTGACCTTTACCTCCGCAGGTACTACAGCTTCAGCTCCATAGCATAAAAGAAATGGCGAGACTCCTGTGGGCATCCTTAGAGAAGTTCAATACGCCCACAAGGCTATGTTCAAGGAATCAGCCCACTTATTGTGGTCATCTGCAACCATCTTACTCAAGATTCTCAACAGCGTCTTGTTGGTTGCTTCCGCTTGACCATTTCCTTTCGGATAGTAGGGAGTAGAACATATCTGCCTTATGTTGTACTCTGCTAGTTTCGCAGCTACCTGGTGATTGACAAAAGGAGTGCCATTATCCGAGAGAATGGTGTTTGGAATTCCGAACCTGCATATGATGTTTTCCTGGATAAAATGGACTACGGCGAGCGCATTTGCCGTCTTCAGTGGTATTGCTTCTACCCACTTAGTAAATAACTCAGTCGCCGTGAGGATAAACTGATTCCCATGCGAGGCCAGTCGTATAGGGCCAACAAAATCCAAAGCCCAAGTGTGGAACGGCCATGGCGTTCCTAGCGCGTGTAGATCCACAGCAGGGGCATGCACTAGGTTGCCTTTGAATTGGCACTCTTGGCATCTCCTTACTTTAGCTCGGCAGTCCACTTCCATTGTGGGCCAAAAGTAGCCAATTCTGAGGAGCTGTCTGCATAACTTCGCACCTCCTTGATGTTCCGCTTGATGAGAGAGGTCCATCACCTCTTGTGCTTCCTTACTATCTAAGCATCGCAGTAGATTACCTTCGTGGCCTCTTCGCCAGAGTATATTTTCTTGCACCACGTACCGTGCTGCTTTTCGCTTTATCTTTTCGTTTTCTTTCCTCAATTCAGGTGCAATCCCCTGTGTGAGAAAGTCAAAGAGTGACTTCCTCCAATCCGTGTCATCATCAACCAGAGCAATCGCTAAAGAGTCTTTGATCAGCGCGCAACTCTCACAATTCCATTGGATCAATGCCGCGGCTGTTGACATGTCCGGCCAGTGAATCCCATACATCTGGGCTTTCCGATAGATTGACACCTCACTTTCTCCACAAGTGTGTTGGTGAATCTTGTCTAACAGCGCTTGTCCCTCCTGTTCTGAGACGCATCGCATGAGTATTCAACCTGGGCCTTTATAGTAGAGGGTGTTGTCATGTATGCAATACCCCTTTGTAGATGGCCAATTTCCGTTGCTTGTTCCTTCTGCAATGGCTCGCAATATGGACTTTCTCCAATCTGCATCATCCATGCATTCGCTGTCGCATGCGTCCTCTGTCAACGCCGAGGACGTTCGCACTTCAATCAAAATTCTCGCAGGACATTTATCCGCACTAACCTTGGATCCCAAGGTAGCCAAAGCATCAGCATGCCTATTGTCCGCTCTGGGTTTGTGCTCGTACCTGACATCGCAGAACTGCTGCACCAGTTTTATCCGTTCCAGCTGTGCAGATTGAGCTTTGAGAGCCTTTGCCAGGTTCTGAGTGGTAGCGTCCAAGGCCTTTAACGTCGGAGCTTCACCGGTGGCTGTAGGAGTACGGCGGGCCTCCTTTCCCGAGGTGGTCTCCGTGGAAGGCGATCTGTTACTGACATCATCTTCACGAGACATGGTTCCTTACAATGGTAAGTTTCACGTCGGGTTCACCAAAATGTGTACAGGAGAATCTTGCAGAGAGAACTCTGTGTACACCAAGGACAGAGAATAGAAATGGCACAGGAAGTGTTGGGTTGTGTGTAGGGAGAGAGTAAGGCAATAGTACTGTATGAGAGAGAGAGACAGGGGTTTGGCAGAGCTTCCGCGTATGTCTGGTGTGTTCTCCCTTGTATGGAAGGGTTAACGATCTATATATAACAGAGAATGTGACCGTTGTAGTGTGGTTAATGCGCCCATCAATGGCGGCTTAATTAGCTTAACCACAACGGCACGTTCGTCCGTGTATATAGGAATCGTTATAGCACGTTATCCGCGTATACCGGAACCGTTATGAGGTTGACCGGGTTGACCGGGTTTATGGAGCTCGTGCCATAAATCTCTCAAAAGCAGTTACAAGGGGTCGCGCGCGGGCTTGGCTCGCATGCGACAGGACTTAATCTAGCCTCCAAACCACTAAGTCCCTACAAGTCCCGTGCAGTGGTATGCGAGGGCCCTGTCTCGCAGCCCCCACGTGGATCAGCGCGGCTGGTGATCCAGTGTGTGTGGAGCACATTATGGTGTGCTGGATGGTTGCCACGTGGCCAAGATCTTCCTGTCCAGAAAGCACTATCTACAAAGTGCTACCAACATGTGAATGATGTTGGCTTAGAAGCTTGTCGGCCGAGCTTACTGAGTAATTTCCATACTCTGAAAAATGTCAGATTAATCTATATGGCTGTGTGATAGTTGGAATTTTTATTCTTCTAATCTCAACTGTGTCTTCTTCCCAGAACAGATCTGATAATTCGGACTCTTCTGTGATTAGATCCGCCACCATCACTGTATAACTACTTGTCTTGGGCGTGAAAGGTTTGAACTGGAAGGGACGAAGAAGCCACGAGTCCCTGAAGGCATCCAATTGTTCTCCATTTCCGAGGCGCCACCTACATCCCTGCAAAACCAGCCTTTTTCTTGACATAATACTCCTCCACACGTAAGAACAACAACTCTTGATCTTTTCATTTAGTAGACCTGTGTCCCTAAAATACTTGTGATGAAGGATTCGAGCACGTAGAGCAGTAGGGTGTAGGGTTTTGATCATGGATACGCAGCGGAAAAACATAATTTATCCATGCAATACCCTCCAAGGATCACATGACAAGATACATAACGATGGTAAGGGAAGAAATCAAGTTACACACCTTAGAATTTCGACTGTGATGACTTTGTAACGTGAATTGTGTAATGTTCTCTATAGTTGATCCACGCCTAGATTTGAGCGCTAGATCTTCCTTCTCCTTTGTGCTAGCTCGGAACGGAGGAAGAGGAAAAAGAAATCACGCAACACGAGGCAACAAGGAGGTGGCGTCCTCCTTGTTGGGCCGACGGGAAGGGGGCGGCGGCAAGGGGGGGCGTTCGGCCTTCCTTGCTTGCTTGCTCTCTCTCCTTTTGTTCTCTCCCACTAAAGTTATGAACTAAAGGCTCATAAGTGTGGGAAGGAAGGAAGGATCATCCTTTATATAGTCCAACAAATTCTTGCCAACTACCTAAAGGACCTATTCTAGTCCTACTAGAATTCGGTTTAGTCCCTTCCTTGCAAATTAGTCCTACTAAGTTTGCAAGGTGCTGCAAAGTGATCCTTCTAATTAATTAATCCTATTAATTAATTCCCAAATCTAGTTCAATTCTATATAGCGTGTGACCCCATGGGTTCTATCTAGTTCGTAGCAATAATTTGCTAATATGGAGCGGATTCTAGCAAAACATCCATTCTAGCCAACTAATAGAATAGTCATCCGACAAACCTTGTACAAGTAATTGTCTCATCGCTTTGTCTCTATATCCGGATTTGACACGAGACATACAAGTCACACTCGTATATCCAATCTATAGTTTCTCGATCCATGGGACTATATTGATTTATTTGATTCTGGCCAGACATTCTATAAGAACTATCCCTCGAGTGGCCTAGGATATTTGCTCCCGTTATGTGGGAGGGACAAATTCTATCTTCGTCGACTACGATCTCTAAGCTTGCTTCCTATTGTATCCGATAAATGCCTTTATAACTACCCAGTTACGGTGTAGCGTTTGACGCTACCAAAATTACAATAATCCACAACTAGAATATCTAGCGACTTCAAGTCTAAAGATGACAATACCATTGCACCACGAGAAGTGCTTGTGACTTAACATAACGTGTATGTAGCCTTCTCAGAGATGGGTCAATCCGGTGCGCATTACCCTTAACGCACACCCATGTGTTGGATCATGATATCTCTATATCAATCCAACCCCATACTAGTCTATAGATGATTGTCCTATTAATCATTATACTGAACTAGGGATATTTAAGATGAACAACACAATTGTAAATCTAAGGACTTCATTATATTAAATATCCAATAAATAATACAATGAATGTTCTAGTCAAAATAAATTCATACTAAACTAGATTGCCTCTAGGGCATCTATTCCAACATAGGGTTCATAAAGTATCCTCCAAAATTGTTTTCCCGGCATAGCAGTGTTGAAATGTTGTAGATTATGAAAGCCCAAACCACCTTCTGTTCTTGACCTCTTCATTTTCTCCCATGAAATCCAGGACATTCGTTTTTTGGAGTTGGAGGAGCCCCACAAGAAACGCGCCATGTCCATTTCAATCTTGTATTCTTGTTGCAGAAGTTTGCTGGGAGTCTAAAACATCCCATGGTATACGTGGGTATCGCTTCAATTACTGATTTCATCAGTGTTTCCTTTCCAGCTGGGTTAAGGTACCTCTCCTTCCAATTGTTTAGCTTAGCACCGATTCTTTCTTCCAATTCTTTGAAATTGACCATTCTTTTCCTTCCCATCTCTGTTGGCAAACCCAGGTATTTTTCATGAAGCTTCTCCTTTTGGACGCCAATAATGTTGCAAAGCTTATCACATTCAGCATCCGAAACATTACATGAGAAGATCGCTGATGATTTTTGAAGATTAATCTTTTGTCCTGTTGCAGCTTCATAATGGATAAGTAGATTTGATAGGGCTTGAACTTATGCCATAGTAGCTTTAGTGAAAATCATACTATTGTCCGCGAAAAAAAGGTGAGTGACATTAGGTCCTCCACGCGACGCAGTAGCACCTGTAATAGCACCACTAAAGGAAGCATACGTGAGAGCTCGAGAGAGAACTTCACCACATAAAAGGAATAAATAAGGTGAGATGGGACACCCCTGAAGAAACCCGCGCTCGGGCACAATACCGCTAACAACTTGTCCCTTAAAAGAAAAGGAAAAAGCAGTAGTTGATATGCAGTCATAAACTAGGTTAATCCACTTTGGACCAAAACCTAACTTTGCCAACACCTTCACAATAAAGCTCCATCCGACACGGTCATAAGCCTTGCTGATGTCCGTTTTGAAAGCAACAACCCCTCCTTGACTTTCATCCGTTTTTTATCGAGTGGAGGATTTCGAAGGCTGAGATAATATTATCCGTAATGAGTCTTCCCGGCACAAAAGACGATTGCATCTCTGAAATAAGACTTGGTCGAACCCTTTTAAATTTGTTATCCATAGTTTTGGACACCATTTTATAAATCATTGTACAAAGACTAATAGGTCTAAAGTCTGTCGGGGAACGCACCTGTTTCACCTTGGCAATAAGGGCAAGGAGTGTACGGTTGAAATCCGCTACACTCCTTCTACCATTCAGAATGTTTAGAACACAATATCCAACCTCCTTGCTGAGAATGTCCCAATATCTCTGATAAAAGTGTGCCGGGAAACCATCAATCCCGGGAGATTTGAGAGGTCCCATTTGCATCAAACTTTCCGTTACTTCCGCAAGTGTATAGGGAGCTTCCAAGAAATCCCTCTGCGAGGGTGAGATCCCATCATTGATATATGATAACATAGTATCGATATCAGAATCAGAGGGATTTGAGGAGTGGAAAAGTCCTTCGAAATGATCCGTTAACAGACATATTATATCTTTATCTTCGGTATGCCATACTCCACTAGGGTCTTCAAGCCCTTTGATCGTATTGCGAGCTTTCCTAGCTGTTGCTTTCCGATGGAAAAAAGTCGTATTCTTGTCCCCACTTTTGAGCCACTGGACTCGAGATCTTTGGTGCCAGTAGTCCTCCTGTTTTTTGAGGACCGAATTGATATCTCTTTTGGTTTTCCTAAGATTCCTCATAGCATAGGCCGTAGGTTTTAATCTTTCCAGTCTGGCAATGGTTTTTTTTAGTTTCTGAATATTCTGTTTGAAGACCCCGTGCACTGTTTTTCCCCATCTTCGTAAATCATCGGCACAGAACTGGAGTTTTTCTTTGACAGATCCTTCCAAAAATGTCCAGTTATCAAATACTTTATCATCAAAACTTGGGTCTTGTAGCCAAGCGGTTTTGAAGTAAAACCGTTTTGGACCCAGGAGCTCCGAGCGAGAATCAGACCGTACCTTAAGTTCAATGGGATTATGATCCGATGTTGAGCAGACCAAATGGCTAACTCGAGCGTTACAAAAGAAAAGTCTCCAGTTGAGATTTGCAATTATTCGATCCAATCGTTCTCGAATATTTGCTTCTTCCTCTTGGTTATTGTTCCACGTAAAAGGGTTTCCTGTAAAACCCAAATCCTGCAAGCCGCAGCTAGAAAGTGCATCCTGGAATGGGTTTGTTTGGCTTCTCGAAATCACCCTTCCTCCACCTTTTTCAGATTGTGATCTTACTTCATTAAAATCGCCTATCACACATATATACTTCTAAAAGAATCGTTTGGATTTTACAAAAAATGCCTAAAGTTGTTATGAATTTACATAAAGAAATTAAATGTTTAAGAAAAGAATTAAATATACTGACCCACCTGCTGATAATGTGAACTGTGAATAAGTGATTATCTATCAACGTGGCAAATCCAATGACCGTTCGGGAAAGTCGGGGTTGAAAAAATCGGTGGGGGTAGCATTACTGTTTCTCTATATATCTCCTCTCACAGATTATGAGCAAAGGTTTGAATGTGTTCTTCTCTTCTCCGGAGCGAATCTCACAACTCAAAACTATGAACATAAATACACAACCCCTCCCGGCCCACCACCGCCACACACAAAAAGTCAGATTAACACCGCTATATACGCTTCACCCTGACCATCTTCTCTGTAGCAACCCATATTAACGCGGGGACCTACAGAGCACGGACAATCACCACCAAGACCGCTTACAATCACCGCCACCACCTCTCTTTATCTTCAGAGGAACTCCGATTGAGCCTCACACCACAATCGGCCATTGAAGCCGACGAAGAGAGAAGGAGCAGAGATATAAGAGACCGAATATCGATTGAGAAATTGAGAAGAGGGTGAGAGAGGAGAGACCCAACGATGCGGCCGTCTGGTGTCAGAAGTGGGTTTCTCTCTGAGATTGGAGTGCTTGGGTGTGAGGGAGGAAGACGACGGCGAGGGTGGAGGCAGGGCAATAGGAGATTTTCGATGGGTTGTGGGTCTGGTAAGGGAAAGGGGTGGGTTTCGATTGGGTTGAGTGAAATAGGACAAGAGAGGACAGAGAGAGGGATTGAAGAGGCAAGATTGACGGTGAGTTTTGTTGGAATAGATGCCCTAGAGGCAATCTAGTTTAGTATGAATTTGTATATGGCTAGAAAATTCATTATTGGATATTTAATATAATGAAGTCCTTAGATTTACAATTGTGTTGTTTATCTTAAATATCCCTAGTCAAGTATAATGATTAATGGGACGATCATATATAGACTAGTATGGGGTTGGATTGATATGGAGATATCACGATCCAACACATAGGTGTGCATTACGGAATGTTGCACTGGATTGACCCATCTCCGAGAAGGCTACATACACGTTATGTTGAGTCACAAGCGCTTCTCGCGGTGCAATGGTATTGTCATCCTTAGACTTGAAGTCACTAGATATTCTAGTTGTGGATCATTGTGATCTTGGTAGAGTTAAAGGCTACACCGTAACTGGGTAGTTATAAAGGCGTGTACTGGATATAATGAGAAACAAGCTTAGAGATCGTAGTGGACGTAGAGAGGATTTGCCCCTCCCACATAACGGGAGCAAATATCCTAGGCCACTCGAGGGATAGTGCTTATAGAATGCCTGGCCAGACTCAAATAAATCAATATGGGATATTGATGTTATTTGCACGAATAAGGCTATTCCCATGGATCGAGAAACTATGGATTGGATATACGAGTGTGACTTGTATGTCTCGTGTCCAATCCGGATATGGAGACAAAAGGATGAGACAATTACTTGTACAAAGGTTGTCAAGATGACTATTCTATTAGTTGGCTAGAATGGATGTTTTGCTAGAGACCGCTCCATATTAGCAAATAGTTGCTACCAACTAGATAGAACCAATGGGGTCACACGCTATATAGAGTTGAACTAGATTTGGGAATTAATTAATTGGATTAATTAATTAGAAGGATCACTTTGCAAACCCTTGCAAACTTAGTAGGGACTAATTTGCAAGGAAGGGACTAAATTGAATTCTAGTTGGACTAGAATAAGTCCTTTAGGTAGTTAACAAGGAGTTGTTGGACTATATAAAGGACCCTCCTTCCTTCCTTCCCATAACTTATGCTCATTAGTGAACATAACAAGAGTGGGAGAGAACAAAAGGAGAGAGAGCAAGCAACAAGGAGGGCCCGACGCCGCCCCTTGCCGCCGCCCTCGTCCCCGTCGGCCAAAAGAGGCCGAGACCCTCTTTTGGGTCTCGTTTTGCGTGATTTCTTCTTCCTCTTCCTATTCCGGGCTAGCACCAAGGAGTTTGGAAGATCTAGGATCAACTCTAGGCGTGGATCAACTATAGAGAACGTGACATTATTCGCGTTTGAAGTAATCAAGGAGAACCCAAAGGTGTGCTTATGATTTCTAACCTTTACCATCGTTATGCATCTTGACTTGTGATCCTTGGAGGGTTTGGCATGGTTTTATATTTGATTATGCTTCCGTTGTGCGATCCATGAATCAAAACCCTACAGTGGTATCAGAGCCACGGGTCGTAGAGCATAAACGTGGTTTATGTGTTACGTTTTAGTTGTTTTACACCTTAATTTGATTGTTTATCGCGTAAAACAAGACAAATTAAGCATGGGATGCAATTTGTCAACAATTAATCATAACAAGTTCCAATTTTTGCATTGGATGCATGAATTGGTGAGTTTGAGAAATTTTAGGATCTTAGATCTAGGGTTTGGGCATCCTTGGGGAAGAAGGAGTTCTCCCAAAACAAGGAAACAACCAAACTTGGGCACCAAGCAAGGGAGTTGTTTTGGAAACAACTCCCTCAAGGAGGTTCGGCCCCCCTAGGGACCGCCCCCCTTGCTTGCAGCCCAAGCTTGGCCGCCCTAAGGGGCCGGGCGGCCTTAACCCGCGGGCCTAGCTTGCGGGTTTTGGGCCGGGCCGGCCCTAGGGCCTTGTGGTTCACCTTTTTGGGCCCGGGCAATTTGATTGTTGGGCCCATGGACCTTTTAAACCCTAGAAATCCTAAAATCAATTAAAATTGACCAAGCGCGTTAAAATTGGATTTTAACTGTTTATGTGCAAATCGCACGGTGATTGGATATGGCCTTAGGATGTGGTTTGATGTGGATGTTTAATTTTGTGGTTTGGTTTTACGGCCTGCGAGCTGATCAATTAATTGTAATAATTAATTAGGGTTTTATGGCATGCGTGCCATTTTTTTTCTCAACTTGTGAGATTTATTTTATTTAGTATAGATATAAGATAGTGCTAGATAAAGTAGATTGTTAGCCAAGATTGAAGAAAAGAAGCCCAAAGCCAAAGAAGCCACAAAAGATGGAGCATGGAGCATTCCACAAGACTATGAAGGATGGACCAAAAGATCAAGACGCATGGAGATGTTTTTGCTTTAGGGTTCATAGATAATTCCATTGGCTTGGAATTATCTTAGTCTAGAAAAGGTCATATCCACATCACGTTTAATTTCTGTTTTGTGGTTGTTTAATTTTATTGTCTTATTATTTGTGTGGTTGGTGTATGGATGATGCATGCAATTAGGATAATAAGATAATTAGACAACCCGGATCTATTATTTGGAGTTGTGCCCAAACTCAAATAGATAGATTAGTTGATATTGATCAACAAAACAATTAAAGAATTGAATTTAAAATCCCTCAAAATTCAAATATTGTGTTTTTGCCTTCTCGTTATTTAAACACTCATTATCATCATTATTTATCAAGCTCGTGCGTGCCAAAGCATGACGACTTGGTTCGTAATGATGGAATGCGATGGCACGTAACAATGTGCAATTGTTTAGATAAGAGGTTGAACACAACTAGGCTATTAATTTGATTAAGAAACCTAGAGGCAATCAATTGGGATTATCCATATGGATGGATAAATAAGGAGTTATTTGCCCGATTGAACCAAGAGTTGCATATGGGATGTAATTGGAATTGTTCCTACCTAAAGTAGTCAAATTATGGGTGACTTGCCAAAGCAAGCTCATAAGGAGATGAAAGATGGATCTTGGCCCACTAGAAAATATAAGGATATTTTCCGCATTAATATCTTGAGGGTTATTAATCCGTAGAAAAATAGTGGGAGCTATATTTAATAAACTAGCCATTATTAAATATAGTCAAAAAATTCACAAATACTAAAACTTGCGTATTTTCCTTTTTGTAGAATTCCAAATGGCAAACAACTCATCGAGTTCACAACATTCCCTACGATCTGTCCTTGAGAAGGACAAGCTCTCTGGAATCAACTTTCTTGATTGGTACAGAAATTTGAGAATTGTTCTCAAGCAAGAGAAGAAACTGTACGCAATAGAGGAGCATGTTCCAGAAGGTCCAGAGAACCAAACACCTGCTGCCTTAAAGGCGTATCAAAAGCGTGTTGATGACGCTAATGATGCGGCCTGCCTAATGCTTTGCACCATGACTTCTGAGCTTCAGAAGCAACACGAAAACATGAATGCTGTCGATATGATCGAACATCTAAAGCAGCTCTTCTAAGAGCAGGCGAGGGTAGAGAGGTATGAGGTCTCAAAGGCACTGTTCAAATGTCATCTGGCAGAAGGGAACCCGGTGGGACCCCATGTACTCCGAATGATCGGGTACTTGGAGAATCTCGCCCGGCTAGGGTTCCCGGTCGGCCAAGAGTTGGCAACCGATCTCGTGTTGCAATCGTTGCCCGAGAGTTATGGACAGTTCATTATGAACTATAACATGAACGAGATCGTTAAACCACTGCCAGATTTACTCAACATGTTGAGGACGGCTGAACAGAGCATCAACAAGGGTAAGGGCAAGGCCATTATGATGGTGCAGAAAGGAAAGGGCAAAAGGTTTGCCTCTTCCTCCAAGGGCAAAGGCAAGTCAGTTTCCAAGTCCAAGGAACCTGCCCTTAAGCCTGTTGGTGGCATAGCCAAGGCCGTGACTAAAGGTGAGTGTCACTACTGCAGTCAGCCTGGACACTGGAGGAGGAACTGCCCAAAATATCTGGAGGACAAGAGGCTTGGAATAGTGATTCCACCACCACCAGGTATTTTTGTTGTAGATGTCAATTTAACTGTCTCTACATCATGGGTATTAGATACTGGATGTGGATCTCATATTTGTCGAAATATGCAGGATCTAAAGAGAAGTAAAAGGTTGGCTAAAGGAGAGGTAGATCTACGCGTTGGGAATGGAGCAAAGGTTGCTGCGTTGGCCATAGGCGTGTGCGAGCTATCTCTGCCTTCATGATTAGTTTTAGAATTAAATAATTGCTATTTTGTGCCTGCTATGAGCAGAAACATTATTTCTATTTCTTGTTTGGACAAGGATGTTTTATTATTTCAATAAAGCACAATTGTTGTTCATTTTATTTGAATAATATTCACTATTTTAGTGCGCAATTATTTAATGGACTTTATGTCCTTGATCTAAGCAATCCTGTCTACAACATTGATACCAAGCGGATTAAAATAAATGATTTAAATCCTGCTTATTTATGGCACTGTCGTTTAGGCCACATAAATGAGAAACGTGTATCTAGACTCCATAAGGATGGATTACTAGACTCATTTGATTTGAATCATATGAGACATGTGAGGCTTGTTTATTGGAAAAAATGACAAAGTCCCCTTTCAATAAGAAAGGGGAGAGGACTAGTGAGCAATTGGCGCTCATACACACCGATGTGTGTGGGCCATTTACCACGCCTGCCAGGGGTGGTTATGTCTACTTCATTACATTTACTGATGATTACAGTAGATATGGATTTGTGTACCTTATGAGGGCAAAATCAGAATCCTTTGAAGTGTTCAAAGAATTCAAGAATGAAGTAGAGAAGCAACTTGGCAAAAGTATAAAGGCTCTACGATCGGATCGTGGAGGAGAATACTTGAGCCAAGAGTCTGACGACTATCTTAGAGAGTGTGGGATCGTGTCCCAACTCACTCCACCCGGAACGCCACAATGGAATGGCGTGTTCGAGAGGAGGAATCGAACCCTATTGGATATGGTTCGATCTATGATGTTTCAAACCGATCTTCCATTATCATTTTGGGGCTACGCTCTATTAAGTGCTGCTTTCACCATTAACCGTGTTCCATCCAAATCAGTCATGAAAACACCATATGAGATGTGGAGTGGGAGGCGTCCCACACTGTCGTTCATGAGGATTTGGGGCTGCGATGTCTATGTAAAACGTTTACAATCAGACAAGCTGGGGCCTAAATCGGATAAGTGTAAGTTTGTGGGGTACCCTAAGGAAACTAAGGGATACTACTTCTACAATCCAACCGAGAACAAAGTGTTTGTTGCTCGGACCGGCGTGTTTCTAGAAAGAGAGTTTGTCTCTAAAGAAGCAAGTGGGAGGAATGTAGAACTTGAAGAGGTTCAAGAACCACAAATCACTGAACCGATTATGGAATATGAACAGGAACCACAAGCAGTTGTGGAGCCACCTGTTCAGGTAACACAAGAGCTTCGTAGATCTAGTAGAGTGCGCCAGGAACCCGAGAGGTATGGACTTCTCGTAACTGATTGCGGTGACACGATGCTCATAGATGATGAGCCTACTACCTATGAGGAGGCCATGAGGGGCCCAAACTCTCAGAAGTGGCTGGAAGCCATGAGATCCGAGATGGAATCCATGTATACCAACAAAGTATGGACTTTGGTGGAACCACCCGATGGGGCGCGGCCCATAGGGTGCAAGTGGGTCTTCAAGAAGAAGATCGACATGGATGGTAATGTGATTACCTATAAGGGCCGATTGGTGGCTAAAGGATTCAGACAGATTCATGGTATTGACTATGATGAAACCTTTTCACCAGTCGCTATGACCAAATCCATCCGAATCCTACTTGCGATTGCAGCATACCACGACTATGAGATTTGGCAGATGGATGTCAAAACAGCATTCCTTTATGGGAATCTCCTCGAGGACGTGTATATGATACAGCCGGAGGGTTTTGAGGATCCAAAGCAAGCCAACAAAGTCTGTAAGCTGCAACGATCCATTTATGGATTGAAGCAAGCTTCTAGGACTTGGAATCGACGTTTTGATGAAGTGGTCAGAGAGTTTGGCTTCATCAGAAACGAAGATGAGTCTTGTGTCTACAAGAAGGTTAGTGGGAGCTCTGTAGCTTTTCTGGTCTTGTATGTGGATGACATACTACTCATTGGAAACGACATTCCCATGCTGCAATCTGTGAAAGATTGGCTAGGAAAGTGTTTCTCAATGAAGGACTTAGGGGAAGCAGCCTACATACTCGGTATAAAGATCTATAGAGATAGATCTAAAAGGTTGATAGGCCTAAGTCAAAGTACATATATTGACAAGGTGTTGAAACGGTTCAACATGCAAGATTCCAAGAAGGGATTCTTGCCCATGTCACATGGAATCACTCTTTCGAAGAGTGGTTGTCCTTCCAATGAGATTGAGAAGGAACACATGAGTAGGATTCCCTATGCCTCGGCCATAGGATCTATCATGTACGCCATGCTATGTACTAGACCAGATGTGTCATATGCCTTGAGTATGACAAGCAGATACCAATCCAATCCGGGTGAGAGTCACTGGATTGCTGTCAAGAACATCCTAAAGTACTTGAGAAGAACTAAGGATGCTTTCTTGATATTTGGCGGTGAGGAAGAGTTGCGTGTAAGGGGTTACACTGATGCAAGCTTCCAGACTGACAGAGATGACTTTAGATCACAATCGGGATATGTGTTTTGCCTGAATGGAGCAGCGGTGAGCTGGAAGAGTTCCAAGCAAGAGACGGTAGCTGATTCTACAACAGAGGCTGAGTACATTGCTGCAAATGGCGCAGCAAAGGAGGCTGTTTGGATCAGAAAGTTTGTTTCTGAACTTGGTGTGGTCCCTAGCATTGCGGATCCAGTGGAGTTGTTCTGTGACAACACTGGGGCGATCGCGCAATCAAAGGAACCCAGATCGCACCAGAAGTCCAAACACGTGCTCAGGAAGTTTCATCTGATTCGAGATATTATCGATAGAGGAGACGTTCGGATATGCAAGATTCCTACAGATGATAATCTGTCAGACCCGCTTATGAAGCCTCTCACGCAGTGGAAGCATGAAGGGCACACTAGGAGTATGGGCATACGAGATGCGCCAGATTGGCTCTAGTGCAAGTGGGAGACTGTTGGAATAGATGCCCTAGAGGCAATCTAGTTTAGTATGAATTTGTATATGGCTAGAAAATTCATTATTGGATATTTAATATAATGAAGTCTTTAGATTTACAATTGTGTTGTTTATCTTAAATATCCCTAGTCAAGTATAATGATTAATGGGACGATCATATATAGACTAGTATGGGGTTGGATTGATATGGAGATATCACGATCCAACACATAGGTGTGCATTACGGAATGTTGCACTGGATTGACCCATCTCCGAGAAGGCTACATACACGTTATGTTGAGTCACAAGCGCTTCTCGCGGTGCAATGGTATTGTCATCCTTAGACTTGAAGTCACTAGATATTCTAGTTGTGGATCATTGTGATCTTGGTAGCGTTAAACGCTACACCGTAACTGGATAGTTATAAAGGCGTGTACTGGATACAATGAGAAGCAAGCTTAGAGATCGTAGTGGACGTAGAGAGGATTTGCCCCTCCCACATAACGGGAGCAAATATCCTAGGCCACTCGAGGGATAGTGCTTATAGAATGTCTGGCTAGACTCAAATAAATCAATATGGGATATTGATGTTATTTGCACGAATAAGGCTATTTCCATGGATCGAGAAACTATGGATTGGATATACGAGTGTGACTTGTATGTCTCGTGTCCAATCCGGATATGGAGGCAAAGGGATGAGACAATTACTTGTACAAAGGTTGTCAAGATGACTATTCTATTAGTTGGCTAGAATGGATGTTTTGCTAGAGACCGCTCCATATTAGCAAATAGTTGCTACCAACTAGATAGAACCAATGGGGTCACACGCTATATAGAGTTGAACTAGATTTGAGAATTAATTAATTGGATTAATTAATTAGAAGGATCACTTTGCAAACCCTTGCAAACTTAGTAGAGACTAATTTGCAAGGAAGGAACTAAATTGAATTCTAGTTGGACTAGAATAAGTCCTTTAGGTAGTTAACAAGGAGTTGTTGGACTATATAAAGGACCCTCCTTCCTTCCTTCCCATAACTTATGCTCATTAGTGAACATAACAAGAGTGGGAGAGAACAAAAGGAGATAGAGCAAGCAACAAGGAGGGCCCGACGCCGCCCCTTGCCGCCGCCCTCGTCCCCGTCGGCCAAAAGAGGCCGAGACCCTCTTTTGGGTCTTGTTTTGCGTGATTTCTTCTTCCTCTTCCTATTCCGGGCTAGCACCAAGGAGTTTGGGAGATCTATGATCAACTCTAGGCGTGGATCAACTATAGAGAACGTGACATTATTCGCGTTTGAAGTCATCAAGGAGAACCCAAAGGTGTGTTTATGATTTCTAACCTTTACCATCGTTATGCATCTTGACTTGTGATCCTTGGAGGGTTTTGCATGGTTTTATGTTTGATTATGCTTCCGTTGTGCGATCCATGAATCAAAACCCTACAAGTTTCTCTATTGATGTTGAAGGGTGTTGAAGGAGGATGAAGAGAGAGAGGGAGAGGGTGTTGAAGGAGGAGGAATTGACAAAAATGCCATGTTATGCCGTCAGTTAGTTTGGACGGAAAATCACCCCAGTTTATAAATGCAAACAATAATAAATTTCAGGTGGTAATTATGTAGTTTCGAAACTGGAAGTGGGATATGGATTATTATGTCACACCCTAAAAAGTGAGTAATTATTGCGTGCTCTAAGAGTAAATATGACATGGTACTCTAATTAATAACATGACACGTCAGGATCATGTAGGAAATCCACTTTCTTTTGTCTGCCACTTATTCTCTTCCTTCCAGACGTGTCCTGTGATGTATGGTTAGAGCAAAGCCATATCATTTACTCTTTGAGCATACAAAAATCTCTCCTAAAAAGTTCTGAATCTCCGATTGCCACGCAGATTGATTTTTCCAACGTACCAGTACTTGACTCTGAGAGTCCCGAATCTCCAGACGCAGTTTGCTTCCTACCAGTAATTACTCCTATGTCGGGGTAGTGACATCGACTCACAGTAACAGCACCCGAGCCTCTCCATCATCTCCAGAAGCTGACCCGATGAAGTATCTGATTTGCTTCCCTCTCGTCTTCCTCATCGTCTTCCCCTTCTCTTCGAACGCCAATCTCCCTTCATTTCGGGCCGAGAAGCTCATCAGAGAGCTCAATCTGTTCCCGAACCAGCCGGTCAACATCGTTGACGGCAATGTCTCATTCCCGGCGGGACCGAGGATTGTGGAGAAGCTCTTTAAGTTCCCTAATTTATTGGACTCGACCGTCTCTGTTGAAGAGCTAGGTCATCATGCTGGGTACTACAGTATTGAACACTCTCATGCTGCTAGGTAAACTACTGCTACTTCTCAATAACCTGGAATATTGAGTTGTTATTTTGTGTTTTTCCGAATTCGTAGTGGGGAAATGAATCGATTGTGACAGAAGATTTGGAAATGCAAATATAAGCAACTAAATAAACCCTAATTAGTAGTACATGACGTTTATGTGAAATGTCTAATGACACTATGACAGTGTGCAGTGTCTGATTTTATTGTGATGACTTGCTTGGTTCAGAGTAGTTACCGTCGGCAACATCAAATTAGTGCTGATACTAGTAGTTCAGAGACACCATAGTTAGTTGGACTTGATTTGGGCATTGGACTTGATTTGGGCAAGGAAACGACAACCGACTGTGACTAGAGAAGGATGAGGATATGATTGAAAATATGCGCAAAGCAATATTTGAATTGGCAATGTTGCACTATATCGCTGTTGGCTACTGTGAGGGGAAAAAAAGAACTTGTCAGTAGAAAGGTAGTTAGTTAAAGGTTAATTTAGGAAAAGTGCATATATGTTTCCTATTATACAGGCTGCCTCGTCCGTCATAAAAAAGCCCAATTAGTGCTCTCGAAGGCTCGAAGCATGTAAATGAAGAAAGTGTGCCGCAGCTATTTTTATCCCTCGCTGTAAATCTTTTGACAGATTAACCCATTCAAAGACCAAGTGCCACTCATGGGATGCATGTATAATGTGTGACTTGTTAGTATCTTATATTTAACTAGAATGCATTTTCAGAATATGCTTTAATACCTACAAGAAACTAACGCCGTTTATCCAAAAGTTATACCGCTTTTTCTTTCACTTATTACATTAAACTTTCATCCACATTCTTCGCAGTTGGAATAAACATTGGCAAATGTATCTAAAAGAAACAAATTACTAAAATATACTGACCGAAATCACTTAAGACCTAAGAGAGAAGGAAGATGAGTCAGTGAGAAGACAACCATCACGTCCACCACGTGTATCTTTGTTGCTAGTTCCTCAATCTACCTGTGGGATCTGTGATGAGACAGGAGAAAGGAATTAAGATGACTTATAGAGAGAGAGTAGAAGTGGGATAAGAGAGAACAAGTTAGAAACCTATACGTCTATGCTTTTTTTTGTCTTTTCATATGTATTTAACTGCAACAAAACCCTTTTCAATACTTCAGTCCCCATGCTATGCTGCGGTTGGGATGGTAGCTGGTCATTTGCTAAGTTTTCTTTATAGACTTCTCTTGTATTAAAATGTTGGGCTTGTGGTATGAAACCAAGTCCTAACAGCCTAATCTGAAAACTAAATGTGGCCTTGATGTCTCAAATTTATCCTAGAAAAAGATCATTAATCTAATTCGACTGTGAAACTTGAACCATTTATATCACCAGGAGTTTCTCTTTAACTACTGTATTTCTCTTTTCTTCCACATAGGTCTAATACGCATGATCCATGCCATTCACATGGCTAGTCATTTCAACTTTATGTAAGATCTTATTTGCTGAATTAAAAAATAAGTTATCTTTTCGGTTCATAACCCTTAAAAATTGTGGTAACTTGGCCTAAGCTAAGTTTGTTCATATAAAATCTTATCAAGTATATTGCGTCAGCCTTGCTTTATGAGTTTTTTTTTTGTACACATGGAGTGGGACTGTGGAAGCATACCTTGCATCTAAAAGGGCGATTGAATGAATGATGTTGGTCACCCGACCTAATAGGACATTGTTAGACTCAGAAGAGAATGATCTAGTACAACCAAAGTGAAGAGAAGAGGACTAAGAGACTGAGCCAGGGTCCAAGACCAAATCTAAGTTGCTTCTCCAAATCCTAAACCTTTCAGTTGTTTCTTGGTCTGAGTTACTTTGACCTTTTTATTGTCGTAATAAGAACAACTGTTTCAACATGTCTTTCTTGTTGCATTTGGAACTTGAAACGCATATTTTCTTAGAAATATACCTATTTCATTTTGATCTTGTTCAATTAGTATATAATAGTATTTAAATGAGGAATGCTGCAAATTCTTTCCCATGAAATTTCCAATATCAATTGGTTATAGGAACCTGCATGGTCTCCTTAGCTCGAGTGATTGATTTATTGCTCATGATAATATGATGAACTTAAACGAATTAATTGGAGAAAGCATGTTTTTGAAAAGAAGCTATGGACTTTTGAGGCTTCAATGAGCATAAATTCTTTCAATAAAACAGGGCAGGGTAACATTGTGTGCATTATGAAAGTCATTGCATGTTTCATAATACACATTTGTCTGTTGTCCATTAGCGACCATACATCTTTTCCGTGGCATTGGGGAAAGGAGCTTTCAGAGGATATGTGAGACAGTATCGCATGTCTATCAAAATGCTTGGCCATGAATTATATCTAATTTAATCTCAATCCAGAGATCATTGTGTGATGTCATGTCTTCGTTAGATCTGGCCTTGTATGCATACAATTGTGCATATTTCTATGAGTTTGTTTGGCTTGACGTCGTTCGACGGGGACCTATTATAAAATGCAGCTTCCAAGTATTCGATGTTACTGATGTTTTTATAGTCTTCAAACTTTCAATCAAACCATATATGTTTGTTTAATGTGAGAACCACTCTTTGGTATTGTAGTTTGAAGCTCACTATTAGTTATATTGTTAACAGCTTATTTTATCTGGAATTTTTCAACTTAACAAATGAATGAATATGATCAACTAGTATTCACTTATTCTGTGTGGGTGTAGATTCTGACGTACGTTATCTCTCTGTAGCTTATTAATGCGTGCTTTTGTGTTGCATCATTGTGCTGACTATGACTTTTGTATTTGTAGAATGTTCTACTTATTCTTTGAATCGCGCACCAGCAAGGAGGACCCTCTTGTGATTTGGTTGACTGGATGACCGGGCTGTAGTAGCGAGTTAGCTGTGTTCTATGAAAATGGGCCTTTCACTATTGCAAATAACTTGTCTCTTGTATGGAATGAATATGGATGGGACCAGGTACTACTTCTCGGTGTGTATCCTAGTCTATGAAGTATGCATCAACATTTATGGTGTTATCATGTCATTGCTACTTCAGTTATGTGTCTTTCTGTGCATGCACTTTTGTGGGACTTTTTGTGGTTTTTAGAATGGATGAATTCTCTCCTTCAATTGATCAAGTTTCACTGTATAAGTATGCTCTGTTTCTTCTCTGGATAAGAGTAATATTTGTGACTGCACATAGGTTTCCAGCGTGCAACCACTGAATA
Source organism: Linanthus parryae (assembly GCA_023055425.1). Classification (NCBI taxonomy): domain Eukaryota; kingdom Viridiplantae; phylum Streptophyta; class Magnoliopsida; order Ericales; family Polemoniaceae; genus Linanthus; species Linanthus parryae. The sequence goes on from JALGPY010000002.1 coordinate 80,940,938, forward strand.
GCTTTGCTTTGCAGTGTACCATGTTTAGAGGAGAGTTTGCTCGGCGTTCGTAAATTATTTCCATCAGGTCTAGGCATAATAGATTAAGAGTTGAGCTGTGTGATGAATTGTCTTGCTTTACTGCTCTCTTTTATCTTTCTTTTTTTGAACTGTTCACTCTGTTTCTCTTTTCCTGTTCTATTTAAACTAAAAATGAATCCAGGTTAATTTGTGTCACAGAAAGCATCTTCTCGCCATTACCCTAGTAGCTTTGCATGCTCACACCAGGTTTTGAAAATGATCGTTGTCCTGCATTATCTGTCAATCTGGTGTTCTTTATCATGTCAGAAAAACCTTATTTATGAGGCTGAACTGTGAAGCTCCAGCATTTTCTCTCATCTAATATAGTACAAGTTTGATGGAAGATCTCTCCATATGGTTTTGTGTCTTCCCACATAATGTCTTTAATCTGTGAAGCTCAATGATGTTGTCTAAAATTACAAGATTGGACATCCGGCAATGTTCATGCTATGCCTATAGACTTACCAGCTGAGGTTAATTACTAAGTTGAGCTCATTGAACACGAAGTTGTATAACGATCCTTTTTTTTACAGACTCATCTTTGTTTTATGAGCAGGAGCAAGCTTGATTACTAATATGTTATCAGAGACTCAGTGTTCTCATTTAGTATGTTGTGTGCATGTTTGGAGAAACTCATGTAGTTGCTATGACAATTCCACAGGTATCAAACCTTCTATATGTGGATCAACCCACTGGGACTGGCTTTAGTTACAGCTCTGATAAGCGTGACATCCGCCACAATGAGTATGGTGTCAGTGATGACCTGTATGACTTCTTGCAGGTATGATTATCTGAACAACTATTACAAAGATGAACACCCGTTAGGACTGGCTTGTGATAAGCAGAGACTGGAACTTCAGGTTTTCTTAGAGCGTTTGGGAAAACGATTTTCTTTTTCTTTCTTTATGGTTTTAGGATAAGGGATTTGTTTGTTTGTGGCATTCATATGTTATCAACATTTACCCTCTTATTTCAAAGGACAGCAGAGTAACATGTATTTTGTGTTTTGCTCATCCATTTTAATATACTATCATGTCACCTGTAATGACCTGAATTTTCTTTTATGAACTGATCGTTTTGAAAATCATAAACTCTAATATGTTTAGTTGTCTGAGTCCTTTAATATGAAATTGAAGTTCGAAAATTTGGCTATGCTTTAAATGGAGAAACTTGAAATAAATGCAAACAGCAATATGCCAATCTTCTTTGAACAGCAAGACAAAAAAATATTTACTTTTTCTTTCTTTTGTTTGATGAAATTTGCTTTCAAATCTATTCTTATATTCCTAACCAACCAGCTAGACCAAGGACACATTAGCTACTTCATTTCCTTTACCTATATTTCCTCGTGTTCTTGTTTCCACTACAAGACATAGCATTCAGAATCTTCAATGGATCCCATTAACCTGAAGCCACTTCATTTAAATGTTGTTAGGCTTTCATCAAGGAGCATCCCCAGTTTTCAAGCAATGATTTCTATATAACAGGGGAATCTTACGCCGGTCATTATATACCTGCGTTTGCTGCGCGAGTCCACAAAGGAAACAAAGCTAAAGAAGGAATTCACATTAACCTGAAGGTTTATAGCATTGACTATGTGCCAATTTTATAGTTTTGCTTTTTTCTTTTGACCCAGTGATCTTGACTAGTGTTACTTGATCAGGGATTTGCCATCGGGAATGGTCTTACTGACCCTGCAATTCAGTATAAAGCATACACTGATTATGCGTTGGACAATGGTCTTATAAATAAATCTCAGTATAATCGCATCAACAAATTGCTTCTTCCCGTATGTGAATTGGGAATAAAGCTTTGTGGTAATTTCTTAGTCTTGTACCCCCTTGTTTCATGTGTGTTTGAGCTTGCTACTTCGCTAGTACTTTACAGCCTATCTGAGGTTGTTTTCTTCAGATATTTTATTAGTTGGGTACTACAATATACGCTGTTAATCTGGATGACAAACCTTTTACTCAGCATGAGACAAATCATGTAAGAGAGAATGTTATTATATTCCAGGGCTGAACTTTATGTCTTCTTTTGCAGGGACTGATGGTACAACGTCTTGTGCTGTATCATTCTATGCTTGCAACATCATATTCCAGAGTATCTTGACCATTGCTGGAAATATTAATGTAAGAAAACTTGAGTTTTCTTTTTCTTTATTAATTGTGGCCTGTAGCCACCTTAAATCTTTTCCTTCATAACTCAAAAAGGGGTATTAATGAAACTTACGTAACATAGACAGATTATTGATTTATCATGTGCCTAAAAACGTACTGTGAATTGTGTAGACCACTGGGAAAGGTACTGTCTGTGTCGGGCACCTTCGTTAAGCATGTGTCTCATTTGTATGACACACTTGTCTGTAAATTGGACACTAAAGGATGTGTTGTAATATATTATTTTTTCTTTTCCGTCTATGGCAATGTAACGTGTGAATAATATATTGTGCAATGTGCATGTTGTAATATTGGGTCTTATTCCATGTTTGGTATCAGCTGGATATCTGAAAAATCCACTGAAAATAACTAAGTGAAAAATCCAGCTGAACTGAAAATCACATTCTGTTTAATATGAGCTGAAATTTTAGAGCACTAACTTCATCCATTTAACAAAATTTAGAGAGCTCTCTAGTCAAGTAATTGAATACATCTGTTTATAATTGAATTGTGATCACGTTAATGTAAAAATAATATGAAAATTATTTTTTTAGAGATTTTCAGCTGCACAATATCCAATTTTGGAGATTCTACAATTGCACAGAGGTTATTTTAATCTGCAGATTATCAGCTTAAAATTTGTAGTCATAACAAATGAAATTGTTGAAAAGAGGCCGATTTTAATTGGATTAAAATCGGCGATACCAAACAGGCACTTGTGCTTGATGGGACCTGTAATGCTAACTAGTAATCTCCTGGCCCTATGAGGGTCCTTAAGTAGATCATTAGTACACATGATTTGTACCTTGAAAACACTGGCAGAGAAACCTTATTGAGTAGCATCGATGTCTTTGTCTTGCAGTATTATGACATCAGAAAGGAGTGCACCGGACAGCTCTGCTACGACTTCTCAAACATGGAGAAATTTCTGAACCAGAAAACAGTTAGAGAAGCTCTTGGAGTTGGCGATATAGAATTTGTTTCTTGCAGTACAACTGTGTATAGAGCCATGCTTGTTGACTGGATGAGGAACCTGGAAGCTGGCATTCCTGCTCTTCTAGACGACGGCATTCAGTTGCTCGTATACGCTGGAGAATACGATCTTATTTGCAACTGGCTCGGTAAGTCTGAAGCAGCATAACCCTTCCTATACAACATTGTCACTTCAGACAAATCAAAGTTAGAACTGTGGGTCTGAGCTCGAGGGAATCTTTTTTTGAGCAGGTAATTGGAGATGGGTGCATGCCATGGAATGGACTGGGCAGAAAGAGTTTGTGGAATCTAATGAAGTCCCATTTGAAGTTGATGGTTCTGAAGCTGGGGTGTTGAAGAGTCACGGACCTCTCAGTTTCCTCAAGGTCTCCCTCCTTCTCTCCCTTTCACTCACAATTTACAGACTCGCAATTTATGTACACTCGTTCAATGCGCGCTCTAGATTGAGATTTTGCTGGTTTTAACTCTTGTGCATGTGATGATAATAATCAGGTTCACGATGCTGGCCACATGGTTCCCATGGATCAACCTAAGGCTGCACTTGAGATGCTGAGGAGATGGACTCAGGGCTCTCTTTCTGGAGTCACAGCAGAACCGGAGAAATTGGTATCTTCAATGTAGTTTTTATGCAGTTTTCTCGTCGTGTGTATGTAATTTTGAGTTCACGGGACTGTAGCGTTTCTGTATTATAATGGCACTTATTAGTTTGCGCTCTTAGTATGCGAATACTTGAAAACTGAATAAAAGAGAACGCTTCCTTTCGCTCCTAAGTGGATTGTTATCAAGTCAGTTTCTGGCAGTGAACTTCATTGCATTTCGATCAGTTTATTCTTGGGGACAAGTAAAGGTGAAATCTGAGAGCCCTTTTATCAAGCTCTTGCAGTACTGCCACTGTTTTTGTTCCTTTGGTTGCATCACTCCCAATTATGTAAACCTAGCTTCAACAATAGGAAAGCACCACCAACAGTTCATTTCCTGCAGTAACCTTCCAGCGACTCTGAAACTATAAATATTACTACTTCACTTTTTGACACTATTCACTGGATCATTTTGACCCGTTGATTTGGTTAGCAAAATGATACGCGAATTCGGTAATCTTTGCATGATCTTATAGAGTAAACTTTACTGTACAATACTATGAAAAAATTGCCAAAAATTTACAAGGATGAGTTCATCCAAAGAAGATGATGATTCAAAGAAGATGATGATGGTGGTGATCAATTGGGTAGGGTGGAGGATGGAACGCCACCTCAACAGGTGAGGTGGCAAGACTAGTAAGCCACAAATGGCAATTCAGCACATGAGGGTGTAAATGTAGTTTTCCTAAGTTTTGGGTAAAAATATAACTCTATGAGAAATTAAACTTTCCAAAATTTACATTCTCGCCCCATTACTTTGTAATAACTTGAATGCATCCCCAAAATTCTCAACAATCCCAGCATGATCAAGACTCAGCCACATAATAAAGTTTTAAGAAATTATATTGGAGCCCCTAGTTTATCAATAATTTCATATTGACCGCACATTGAATTCGTATTTTAAGAATTCCCTAATAAAAATTTGTCAGTAAGTAATGATGAAAGAAAATTTTACACAAATAACCTAAAATTTTAATTTATAACAATTTGACCTCCCTAAAATTATAGGGTGTTACAACCGGTCCAACCATAGTTTGAAATATCGTACCGCGCGTCGTTTAATTTTAGTTACTGTAGTGAAACATTTCAGTACCGGTATTTTTCGGTGATTCGTTTCGGACTAATTTTCTTAAATTATACTATTGCATATATTTTTTTTTTAATATTTTTAGAAAGACCCAACTTTTATTCTTATTTTTTCAAAATAACCATAAAATATGTATTTTTTTTACAAAGCTTTTATTCTTATTATTACTTTTTGCTAAAATATAGTATGCAATAAGTGAACGAAATGAAAAATACGTAGAGAACTATTTATCTTGAAGATCAACATGGAGTATGCCTCTTTTTACTTTTATATGAAGGACCAAGACTTGTTTAAATTACAAACTGAACCCGACCAAAATTCACCCAAAATTCACTAAATCGTCAAAACACTCCAAAACATCTGAAATCGGACGAAACACACCGGTACACACTGAATTTCAACATGGTATGCACCGGTACCGCTTATACTTCGTTTCAAGATCGAAACGGTACGAATCGGCTGAAACTGGCCGAACGGAACATAATTTATAACTATGAGCCAAACAGCCGGGCCACTGGTCCAACCGATGGCTCAATAAAAATGTCAGAAAAGTATTACACACATGTGTAGCGAATTATATTCATAAGTAACATCTGTTAGTTCAATAAATCATTTATGTGTTCACAATTTATTATATTTTGTTTGTATGAAATATAATCACACACATATTTAACAATAAATAGCGAAAACACGACTTTTGATATTATGGATTTCTTTATGGATTATAGAGGTATAAAAGTCAAAGTCTAAATTTGAATTTGTATTACTGTTAAAATACTTGATTGAAATAACTGAAATAACAAATAATGTGATAGCAAAGCAAAAAATATCTAAATCACAAATAAATAAAAAAATGTGATAGCAAAGCAGTTGAGTGATGGACTCTAATTAAAGAGGTGATTTCAAATTTATATACATGTAAATAAGTATCAGTAATAAACATATGAATGATTAATGTGAGTGGAATATTCTTATATATTTAACTATCCAATCACATATCCAGATGGTGTGCTAGCTCTAGTGGTTAAGTGTACAATGAAATATACAATAAACCAGGGTTCAAACATCTATTTAATTTTTTTAATTAATAATGACCCGCGAGTTTGCAAACCCACCAGGTTAACGGTTTTGTGACAAACCGACCGAGTCAAACAGGTTACCCCAGGTTTGTGACATATCTGATCCGATTAAAGATTGAACCGGGGAGTAATCCGCGACAGCGGTGCCCTGGTCGATCCAGGATAAATAAATTTTGTGTAACACTCCAATTTACAGAGGAGCCGGAGACCGGAAGGTGCCTTCCGTAAGTGGGACTTTACTCTTTCGTACAAGGATTGACAAATACAAATAAGTGAAAAGAAACATCCAACTACTAATTCATTACAATACAAGTTTACAACATTCGTGACGGGTTCTAAACTGGGTACCAAGTCTAATGAACGTTCGTGACTGGTTCTAAACTGGACACCAAGAATAATAAAATGTATCTGACAACAAAAAATGGCTCTTCAGTTGATTATTAAATTCTACTGCATGCATGAGAGAACGAGTTGGTCAATTCCCCGAATCGAACATCCAACTGAAACCCAATCTGCCCCCGTCATTCTTGGAGGCTTGGCTTGCTGCTTAGGTTCTTCCTCTCTTCTCCCTTCCTCATATTTTTACTGTACTTTGTCTCTCTCTATCTCTATTCATGCCTCGTTTGAATTGGGAAGTCTTGGGAGGCCTAAAATAATGGAGAGTCAAATGCAATAATCAAAGAAATAATCTCATTTCTATTATCTCCTAGTTTTTATCTATTCCCTATCTCATACATCGAACAAAAGCGAAGGAGGAGGTTGTTCTATACATAGATGCATGTAAAAGCACCACGTAATGAACACGGGGCAGTCGAAATTCCGAGGCCTTATGTGGCTATCTACTTTGCCTAATGGCAAGGCCGACTCTAAGAGCAAAACAGTTCACAGTATTTCTTGGTTTTACCGTTGTCTACGCCTCCGATGACGTTGTGGCTTGAGGGTGTTGGCTAGGGGTTGAGTATGGTGGTGGGTAGGAGAGGGGTATAAATTGAAGATATAGCTTCTGTTTGTGGACAATTTGGTAAATATGTTAAGTTTAGTTAGTCCAGTTAGAATTGAGGGTGTTCCTTGATGACTCATAAACAGTGATGGTAGCCAATGTTTTTTCATCAAACCCGAGGGTAATATGTGTAAACAAAAATGCTATATGTCCCAAAAATGACCCAAACTTTCCACTTCTCCTATACTGACCAATATGTTGAAACTGCTTTAAGTAATGGTGTACCCGGTAGATGATGTGGGTGATTTGGGATGTTTATTTTAGTACGTATAGCATTACTCATGTGTAAATTGGCCTAGTTTGACAAAGATAAATTATTAGATAGATTATTGAATGTGTGATTGAGATGATGTGTAATTGACTCTCTCTCCTCATCTCAGCCACACATTCAATAATCTATCCAATAATCTATCTTTGCCAAACTAGGCCATTACTCTCATAATCGATAATTGAAGCTCAAGTTATTATTTTTTTTGAGGAACTCAGGTTCATTTTTGGAACTTGAAGGGGGCGTAATCAAAATATTCATAAAAACAGAATTACAGAGTTTAACCAGACAAACGGGAATAGCCTCTCTCTCTCTCTCACTTCGGTCTTTCTGATGGTGTTCTCCATCTTCTTTCCCTGTCCCAGCTAGCTCTTAGACTTGGCGATTCATCTTTCAGTGTATATACAAACATACATAACTGTGGAGGTCGAATAAATTTGGAGCATTCTTCGTTTCCTTTGACAACGAGTAAAAAAGCTTCACGCGGTTGCCGGAAAAAAAAGGTCTTCTCATTCGCCGACTGATTAGCAATTGATTCAGCGACATCGGAAATTATTGGGTGCTCTGCGGAGCTCTCCCTCCCGATCTTGTCTCTCCAGCTGATCCACCTCAATTTCTTGCTGAATTTCTCTACAGCATTCTAGCAGATCCAAATCAGCCCCTATCTGGTAATCATCCTTTTCCGCATTTTTTGTGCCTACATGTGCTAATCTACGTGCCAATTTATAAATTCATCCGTTTCTGGGTACATTTTGGTTCGAATTGGATTGCAATTTTGCTCAGGAGTTGATGTTTTTCTCTGTGTAGGTCTGAGATTCAGGTGAGCTGATTGGCAAGAGATGGGGATTTTTGATGGATTGCCTGTTCCCCGCGAGAAAGCGGTACGCATATACGATGCCCGAATCTGGAAAACAATCTATATTTTTTCCTAATAGATGATAATGAAGTAAATTGGGATTGAGAAAACAGTTAGTGTAGTTTTTAATTGAACTGAACTACATGGGAAAGAGTCCAGTTATTCTGAAATTTCTAGATAATTGCACTCTTCTATGTTTGGGTGGAATTTGTCTGAGTTGCCTCTTTATGTTCGATGCAGTACTTAAGGGAAGAGCTAGCCAAAATAGACGAGAGCTGGGCTGCTGCCCGTTTCGATTCATTACCTCATGTAGTTCATATATTGACGTCAAAGGACCGCGAAGCTGATATCCAGGTTCTCAAGGAGCAGAGCGATGTTGTGGAAGATGTTGTGGACGAAGTTGTTCATGCTTATCATGGTGGCTTCAACAAAGCAATTCAAAACTATTCCCAGGTTTCCATTTGTAATTGGCTCTCTACATATAGCATATTTCTCAAATTTTCTGCATATTAAATTTTGCTGCCAGTTTATAGTTGGAGTGCTTTTCCATTTTGCATTTCTTATACTAGTGCATGACCTGTGCCCTCATGGCACTACCTCCCAACCGGTTGCGAGACAATTCAGAGAAGGAAAGATACTTTCAAAAATCAAGCACTTGAAATATATTTGATGAACCGGAACTGATGAAACATGGGAAGAGTAACAACATAGTAAGCCAAATCATGCAAAATAGTGGGAGGAAAAAAACTACTCGTAAAGTGTTGGCAAAGTTCTTATGTTTTCCAGTTAAAGCGTTTTATGATCCCGTACATAAAAACATAAGCCAAATCTAATGAAATTTTGACAGAATGACACCCGTTTTTAAAGAAATAGAACAATAAAACCTGTAAAATCTGTATTAGTCATTTAAGATGTGAACTTAATGTTCCTATGGGAGTCTATTTCGTGTAAAGTTACGATATCAATGGCTCAAACCATAACAGTCTACATGTGGCAAACACATCTACCAAATCATACAGAAGAGTGCAGAAGAACATCCATCATATGTTAGCACTTTACAAAAAGCCTTTTCGTCTCTGCACAAAATCTATCTATACCAAAATTAGCTGAAACTGTATTCCATACACTCGAAAAAGTGGGGCAGAGTAACCGCCAAAGTCATATCCTATCTGGTTGGAGTCTTCTTGGTTTATAACCCTCATAACTTTCGCATAATTAGAGTTGTATCCCCCACTGCCCTTTCTCCAACAGCTTCATCAATTCGATCTTGTGCCTTTCTTGGTTTATAGCCCTCATAACTTTCACATAAATGAGAGTTGTATCCCCTACTGCCCTTTCTCCAACAGCTTCATCAATTCGATCTTGTGCCTCTAGGATTTTGAACCAGCATTGTATGCTCAGAGGTCAACCACTTCACTGATAAGAAGTATCTCCTGTATTCTAAAAGTTTCAATGCCAGAGTAACATACACATTATTGTAATGAAAAGCAACCTACAAATTAGCAAACCCAAGTAAAAAATTAACCTTGTTCTCTCATCTCTAAGTTGGTATGTTGTTGCACCCGTGTGATCAAAGAGTAACATCCCTAGACAGTTACTAAATATGTTTTAAAAGAGGTAGACATTCAGCACCCAAGTAAATCTAACACTTTACTCAAATAAGTGTGACACTTTGCACAGACCCTTCCGTCAACTATGGTAGACATTCGCACCAAAGTTTACTGAAAAAACATGCCTAAACATACTTTGCACAGACCATTCCGTCAACTATGTGACACTTTTTCCCGTGTATGAAAAATAGATAGAGGAAACTCAAACGAGACCAAGTACTGCATCTATGAGAATTCAGGGCACTGAACTTGATGCAACTCTTGATTTCAAGCTAAATCCACTTCCACTGATGATCAAGTAGGAACTTATTATAGGGAGTACCAACCTGTGAAGAAACAGTCTTACGAACTAATAGAAACAGAGACTGTTACATACTACCAGAAGATGAGCTGGCGGTGAAAAGAAGAAGGTGCAGCCTTTACCTGGAAGCCAAATGCGCTAGTGTCCTCGACGGGCCTCAATACAGAACCTGCAGAGTCAAGTGGAAAACTAATGTTATTATCATGCTGTGAAAGTTGACTTGAACAACATGAGAATACATAAAGTCTAATAGGAAAAACAAACACCACATGAAACTAATTTAACATAGAAATTAGATTCAGTTAGCTCTTTCATGGGTCAAACGACCTTAGTCCTGCAGGTTGAATGACAAATCCACCTCCCCACAATTAAGTAAATTGCTTTCGCTCCATTGTTTTGTAACATCCTGTTTTTAAAAAATTGAAGATGAACTCATCCCGTGCCCATGTAGTTTGTCTGAATCAGAGTTTTTTTTCTTCTCAATGTAGCCATAAAAAGATTGGTGATTATTTCTGAATTGAGTTTCAATTTCTTCTTCACGTTCTTCTTTCTCATGGAAATTACTTTTATCTAAAAGAGAGACAAAACCCAGGCATAAATATAAGATACAGAGGTTGAGGGCTTCTAGATGACATTGCTACCTTTACAGTGAAATCATAGATGATTACATGGTTCCTTTCTTCGACCACTTCTAGAATAGAGAGCAACAAAACACAGTGAGGTTACATTGACGCTAAGACTGAAAAAAAGATGTAGGAAACAAACTCGTGTAAAAATCAGATGTTTATCCGATTCTTGGCGCGCCCACGATTTGATTCCCGGTGTTAGAGACGGGGTATAGTGCATCGAAATTAGACAGTTTGATATCTCTGCGATTAAATCATACCCAAATCAGAAACTAACCTCAGATTTGACAAAGAGCTAACCATCGCCATTATGGCCAACCGACATGTAGCTTCAATCCCTTCTTCTTCTTCTTCTTCCTCGATCAAGAAATACTCTGCGGGTTGGTTCGATCACGGGTTCTTGATTTGCATTTGGTTTCAGTTTGAAGAAGGGGTTTCGGGGTCTGTAGAGAGAGAGAGGGGGGCGAGTGGGAAGGGCGTTTTGATTATGTAAAAAGGACCTTTCTCTTCTCAGCCTTGCACATCTGAGAGAGAGGGGGAGGGGATGGCAATCTTGGTGCAGAGAGCGAGGAGGTGAGGGACAGAGAGACTCATAGAGTGTGTGCAAATATTTCATTCTGGGTCCTAGTGGATACTGGATAGGTTATTTCTTTGTAATATCTTGGGGATAACGATTAGGATGTTTTTGTTTTCTCTAAATTGGCTGTTTGGATGGCTATTATTTGTTTGGTAGGATCTGTACATTTTTGGGATGCACTAATCCTCAAACTCATTTGTTATGTAGATGCATCTTTACATTTAGTTGGTCATTCTTTGCTATCGCGAACAGTTGTCTGCACCCTGTATTAACCAGTGTTTACGAATTACAAATGCAGAAATTTCGAGTTTTCATCTCACTAAAAATTAGGATGATTGTGCTATATCTATTCATTAAGGGGAGGGAGTGATCCCGTAGTAACCTAATATTACTTAACTGGAGTTTGCCTTGGCAATAATCTGTTGTTAGTAACTTTCCCAAATTTGTGCTGCCATTCTTAATGTAGTTGTCCTAAGTAAAGAGAAATTTCTATGCCAAAAATGATAACTTTAACACAAGGTTAAATCGAGAAATACCACAAGGCCATATCAGTTAATTGATAAATCTGGATTCAGTTAGTACTCATTACTGATACACTTCGGAGATGTCAGAGCCACTGTAAAAGACAAACTTTTTGTGATAGTCATGTCAGCAACCTATCACTATAACACCAGAAACGACGAAATTAATGAAGCACAAGAGAAACAAAAAAATTCTTGCAAAGCATCTTGAACTCCTCTGTTGTGGCAACCAATATTGCTAAATGACGGAGTTGAATCCATAATTCTGTCATGTGGTTGAATCATGATTGCACCCTACACTTTTTCATATTCACCCAAACCGATCGAAGTCAATACCGAAGTGTGGAGCAAGCTAAATAAAATGAAGTGCCTTCTACAGTTGAAGATTTGCTCTTTGAGTTAGTTAGTAAGTGGTACCTTATCGTGTTTGAACCCACATTTCATATTAAATTAGTTATGGTGTTAAAACTTTAATTAAGTTGGATATTAAGGACCTTATGTTTCTTACATGTTATCAGTTAATTTAAAGAAGCGTAATAAGTAGTAGGAAGAAATTCAAACATTATAAGGTCTAAACAGCAAACAAAGATTAGATAGAGCAATGACCAGATGAACGCGTCGAAGCGGCGCATATCAGGACCCAATTGCGTTACTTCTAAACTTTCCACTGAGACTTATGGATGCAAACCCCTAACCAAAAACATCAGCAACAAGACTGCTGTTGTAGCTATCTAACAACCTCAAAAGCTGTCTCATCAAGCTTTGACAGGACTATGCAGTCAGACAATGAAGCAAAAGACAAGCTACCAACTCCTAACCATCTTTTGGACACCCTAAGTCTGAGATATTGAGCATCCACATTCGTTAGCCACTACAAATACATCTCAAATTGTCTACTTGAAACAAACACCTTTTGGATGGAGAGATTCCACAAAGTAACTTTTTAAAAAGCAAAGGAAGCAGCTTCACCAAATTTCACTGGCTATTTCATAATTTATTGGCTCTGGTTTTATAAAATTGCCCGCCAGAAAGGATCCGGCTTTCTTTATGACAAGGCCAAAAGACAAGTTTTCGAATTCCAGTCAAACTTCCCATGCAAACAAGCATCATGGCCACTCAAATCTACCTTAGCAATCTCTCAATGATTATGGAAGAAGGCAGTCAAAAGAGCATATGGCTGTGTGCCCTATTCCATGTCCATTAGTTGCTCTTGAGTTTCCTCCCAAACCCAACCTGAAATTGGAGAAGCTGAAATACTGAGTAAATCGTTCCTGTAACTTCATAGCAAAATTACAAGAACCACAAAAGTAGAAGTCTCCGCTTGCAATCTCTAATTTTTACTCTTGAATACTCGACACCAAATTATGGTGATTCAGGCACTTCAACCAAAAAGAGTCCAGCTAAAGCAGTATAGAAGTAGAATATATAGTATTATGATCTAGTATCATCCTCATCTAAACCTTTTCTTCTCTCTTCTTTTGGGGTGTTTACAATGCATTGGTTAATTTACTTTTAGTGTATACTAATTTTCTCCTTCTCCAGATTCTGCGGTTGTTTAGCGAATCAACTGATAGTATCGGCACTCTAAAAGTTGATTTGGCTGATGCAAAGAAGCTTCTTGGTGCCCGTAACAAGCAGTTACATCAATTATGGTACCGATCAGTTACATTACGACACATAATCTCTCTCTTAGACCAGATTGAGGGAATTGCAAAGGTTTGTATCAAGTTCTTATTGTTTCTACGAGCTTTTGTATCAGTGAGTTGTTTAGTACTGCTCTATGACTTCTAATTGGTATATTGTGATAGCAAGATGGGCTAACAACAAGCTCTAAGGAAGGCTTCCACGTTAGATCACTGAGCTGTAGTCATATGTTCTTGTCTTTGTTACGTGCTGTGCTGTATGTATCTTACCTTTCTAAAGGTGTAATGATGTGATGCACTACAAGAAATATATACATGTGTATGAGTTCCCACCATCTTCATTGGCTTGCTATCAAACCGCAGAAGCATTTTTGTGCTGTTCTGGTGGTATGATGTGAAGGTGTGTTTGCAATTCACCTGCAATGTTTTTCCCTGCTCATTGTCTAAAGAAAAAAGTTAAGTTTTGAAATTTTTATAAATTTTATTTATTAGGGAATAGAAACAATTGTGTATAGTGATTTGTTAGGTTCTCTTTAGAGTTTATGGTCATAATCAAAGATGAGTTGAAGGAGCGTCCTATGTAAAAATGACCCCGTCTGAGAAGTTGTTCTTAGCTTCCAAATTCCTCTACCAGACAGAAGTCCAAGGCAGAAGGATTATGAAAATACTTGCAGTCTTGGCAGCACCCCAGCTCTTGTCAAAGGCAGAAGGATTATGAAGATACTTTGTTTTGAAGGACTGATGTACTTATTGGATGGAATACTGAATAGGATAGGTCCCCCTAGCCAAGTGAACATTTTGTACTTTTAGTGGCACATCGAAGGTGCAAATCCGGTTCAGTTAGTGACAGCTTAACAGTGTGGGATAGGAATCTAATAGTAGCCTGTCTGCTGAGAATGTGTTGAAAGGATAAAACCTGAAACCACGTTGGTGAGGATGTAACCTTTGGCTGTAGTTAATCCTAGGCTGCAAAGTAAGGAGATATCTTTGTAGACTTCAACGGGTTGGGGAGGCCTCCAAACCTTATGTTGATTTCTTCGTTGTTTAATGCTTACATGTTGGATTCTTGGACTCAAGACACACGGACACACAGACACCTTCACTCACACTATCTCTATCAAATTACTCATGCAATGATCACTGCTCAGTTAAAATGGTGATAAACTATAAGGTGAAACCCACTGTGTGGATGACCTTCTAGACTTCGATGCTTCTTATGTTGCAATCTGTCTTGCACTTACCGCCATAATATAACATGAACTGAAAGAGCTTCCAGTCAAAAATGACCCCGTCTGTGTAGTTTCCCTTAGCTTCACTTCTCCTCTATGCACAGAACGCTGTCTTTTGCTTCACACACAGTTGGCCTGCAGGACTCCAGGTATTGTCAAAAGCAGCAGAAGGATTATGAAAAATCCTTGGTTTTGAATAACTGATTTACTGATTGTGGTACTGAATAGGGCAGGTGCCTACTTTCGTGAAATTTCTACTAACTTCAAAACTAACTTTAAACGAGTGATACAATTGCAGAGTAAATGCAGTACCTCCATGGAGGTGGGAATCTGGTCTGCTTATGTTGCAGCTTTGCAATGTGCAATAGGAATCTTAAAAAGCAGCCCATCTGCCAATGATGTGTCAAAAGGACCGGGCCTGTAACAAACTGGGATGTTGATGATGCATTCATTAGCTGTAGTCCTACGGGGATGCAGAATGAAGGAGAAATAATCTAGACATAAGGGGCTGAGAAGGACTCCAAACCTTTTGCCGGTTACTCCCTCTGTCCCAGTATAAGTGTCGAGGTGGACTTTTCACAGAGTTTTAGGAGATACTTTTGACTTGATAGTTTAACTAAATTGTCCGTTGTCTTGTGTGGTACTTTTTTCTTTGGAAGTGAAAGTAACTAAGCATTTGGAAAAAAGTTATAGAGGTATGTGAAGTGAAAAAGCTGGCAACTTTTTGATGGAGGGAAATTATTTTGGGATTGCCCGGATAGAGAAGAAAGACATCTAAAGTGTGACTGAAGGAGTATGCATGTCTAATACTTGGACTCAATAGTCAATACATACACACACACACAGGATCTGCAAATATATGCGCCCTGAGCACCACTAAAATACTAAATAAACAGATGATAATCCATAAGGTGAATCCACTTGGTTGATGACACGTCTGCATAGTCTCTTTTTGTTCAGTTTAATCTATTCACGTAGACTCTTAGGCGATCCACAGTGCAAAGGTGAGAGTGATAGAGTGATCTGAATAAGATTTTTTTGGTCTGAGTAGTGTTCGAGTGTGAGTAACATGTACTGAAGATACAATTGTTCCGAGAGTAATATTTTCGGTATGTTGCAATTATGTTAAGATTTCCAACTCAATTTTTTAAGAACATTTTCAGCCAAAAACTTCTAACTGTGAGCCTGACTTTTCTTTACTCTCATCACTCAAATTTTTCCACCCATTACTCTCAAATTTTACTCTTATTGCTCTCATCCTCATTTTTATTGGTGCAGTGTGAGCTCACTCTCACATTGCACTCACTAAAATATCACTCTCACTCTCACTCTTACTCTCTCTCGCTGGTGCTTTGTGGATAGCCTTAGTAGAGTGAAGAAATATTCAATTTTTTTAATCTAATCCCAATACGTACACTCATTAGGTATCAAGAAACAGGACGGCTTTTATGATTTTGTTTGGTGTTACCTTCAACACAAGCTAACATAGTCATAAATATTGTTGTATATCACATGATAAATCCTCACACGAGCAAGGGT
This sequence comes from Linanthus parryae, assembly GCA_023055425.1. Lineage (NCBI taxonomy): Eukaryota > Viridiplantae > Streptophyta > Magnoliopsida > Ericales > Polemoniaceae > Linanthus > Linanthus parryae. The sequence goes on from JALGPY010000002.1 coordinate 80,957,124, forward strand.
TTTAGAAATACACTCCCTCCCCCCAATTTCGTGTTTTCTGTTTGACTCTTCAAACAATTTAAGGAGATGCCTTTGATTTGACTAATTTATTAAATTGGCTACCTTGGATACTTATTTTCTCGTATTTTGGTTTCCGATTTTCTTCTTCTTCTGAATGTGAACCCAATGTCCAAACTAGGCCATTATCTTTGTTCTTATTTGGATAAATTTCTCGGAACTTAAATATGGGAAACAACTCAAATAAATTCTTTGTCAAGAACATGTTACTTTGATTTGATTTGATTTTTCTTGACAAGAAAACAACTGCACGAATAGTAGCGGAAGACGAGAGAGGAAAGAGAATGGGAGGCAGACGTATTGGTGTTCATAATTGGGCTGGATAAAGAACAGCGAGTTTTCAATTGCGGGTACAATGTCACTGCAATGAAAACCTTGCGTAAGAATCGGAAGAACTTGTGTAAGATTACCTCCTGATAAAAAATTGTATTATGACTATAAATTTTTGATCCTTAAAAGCCTTCAGGTGCCTTCCTCAATTTTCAAGTTGTGTAAGACATAGGGATCCTTAATAGCTTTCAGGTGCTTTCCTCAGTTACATAGGATCACCGTAACCGGCTGCTCGAGTGTTTATAGATCTACTTATTGATTTAACCAGTTATAAGTTTTCACTATTACCACGTGGCTGCTTAACTTGCATTAATGAATATATGTACACTTACCAAATCACTTAACTGCTAGGCTGCGAGCAGTATAATAGCTCAGAAACATGTACGTGCTGCAACTCTGTTGAATCTAAAGTGAGCTACTTGATTTTTCTTTCCAAATGTGGTTCAGGTTCCAGCTCGCATTGAGAAGCTCATTGCGGAAAAGCAGTTATATGCGGCCGTGCAAGTACATGTCCAGTCTACATTAATGCTCGAGAGAGAAGGTCTTCAAAACGTAAGTTTATATCAGATTTCCTTAGTTACCATCATACTACTCCATGCACTGTAAATTTCTGTGGAACCATCAACTTCTTTGACCGCCATTCTTTTGGTTGCTGGGCCTTCTATGCTACTAAACTTGGAAAGCATCACATGTGGGTTTAAATTGAACGTCAAAATTATTAAAAAACTTGGGGTTCCACCTCAAAATCAATTTGCATTGAGGGGAGTAAACCAGTATCTTATTAACCACACAAACTATTAACCGATTCCCGATGTGGGACAACGATTCTCAGCAGAATTATCAACAACAGGTATGTGTGAATTTTACTCAAATTATACGTGATAAATATCTTGGGCGTATCAGAACTGAGTTTTTTCCGTGTTCTTGTTTGATCTGGCGAGGTCAGAATTTTGGGGACCTTTTGTTCAGAAAATTTCCCTTTTAGTCAAGCTAGTTAGCTCTCCCAGCCCCCTGGTATTGTCGAATCCAGTTTTTTTTTTTTTTTTTTTTTTTTTTTTTTTTTTTTTTTTTTTTTTTTTTGGGGGGGGGGGGGGGGATTGTAGGTAGCAACTTAAGTTTCATGTCATGCCAAGTTATCTGGAATGAAACAGATCTTATCGTAGGCTTTTGTAGCTCTGAAGCTTACTTCTCCAGAGCCGAACCATGAAAGATCCAGCTCTAAATGTTTAACTATAACTACATTCTTAGTAGTTGTTCACAATATTTTTCGTGAAGGAATATCCTGCCATTTTCTTAACTGAAAGTTTATATAATAATAATGTGCATAGTGGTTTGTTTGGTTTAGGTTGGGGCTCTTCAAGACGTTCGATCTGAATTGACAAAGCTGCGAGGAGTGCTGTTCTACAAGGTTTTGGAGGATTTGCATGCTCATTTATACAATAACGGTGAATATAGGTATTTATTCATTTTCCTAAAAATGTAATTCTCCTGTTATCAGTATTTCTCCATTCCTCTAGTTGTTTTATTCCTAGTATAATAGTATTAATATATTTTGCGAGGACAAATGAGATTATCTTGTTGCATTATTCTCTTTGTCATGATATTTTGTCTTCAGGGACTCTGTTTTGGGCTACATAACTTGTGATTTTCCTGAAGCAGTATTCTAATGCTTCTTCGTAGGTGCATGTTTGGTATCACTACTTTTGAACAAAAGTTTTTTAGAACACTATTACTCGATTTGGTAGAGCGTTTTTCATGTGTGTTTAAAAGCAAAAACATGCTGAAAAATGAATGGTTAAACACCATATATCTGAATGAATAAAATAGCCACCATGTACTGACCTTTCTCTTCCCCGCACGAGCATTGTTTGTACATGTGGACATTATAGTTAGATCAGCACTGGAAGCTAATAGTGTTACCAATTTTCTTGATTTTAATCAGTGTTTCAGCTCATGCCATACAGTTTTTGTTTTTAAACCTGTTTTTAGCACGCCTTTTAGCTAAATTCCAGTACCCATTATGGTTATCAATGCAAATACTTGTCATTCATCCAGCTTCTCTTGTAGTTCTCATTTGTTAAAACATTTCTTTCGGGGAATTTAATCTTTTCACGCTGGTTTTTGCAGTATTGCTTTCTCAACATTAAATGAAAGGGACGATGAAGTACCAACTACCACTGTTGGGTTTTCATTGAACAATTCACAGCCTCTCTCAAGAAGGACCAGGTTACTGAAAGGAGACAGTCCGTATGGATTTGGAGATGGTTCCTATAGGCCTAATTCCATTGATGGAGGGTACGATAAGACAACACATTTTCACTGATTTTTTCGTACTTTTAATGTGGATTGTTCTATGTATCAGCATTGTCATAGTTGCATTTCCAGCTGTAATGCTGTGACGATAAATACAATATGGACAAATGCCAGCAGATTTTTAAGTCCACAACTTATTATGATTCTTAACACACACATGCAAACTTTATGTGTTGTGTCTCTTTATTGTTCACGGTGAATCAACTAACATCTTCTTGAACTCTTTTCAGTTCATCGTTTGATGGTCACGATGAAGATGGTGCAGGGGAAGTACAAGATGAAGTTACATCTGATGGACACACTGCATCGATAAAGGCCAATGGTGGTGATAGTACTCTGAAGGATTCAAAACTTGTTTCTCGTCAAATTCCAACCTGGCTATTGTCTTCCACTCCCGATGAATTTATTGTATGGAGCAATACATACTATGAAATTTTCCCTTATGTTTGTTTATCACATTATCTTATCTAATGAGGTTGAGTTCTCAAAATTATGTGTGATTGTAGGAAGCAATGAGAAAGAGTGATGCTCCACTTCATGTGAAGTATCTGCATACAATGGTTGAATGTCTCTGCATGCTCGGGAAAGTTGCAGCTGCTGGTGCCATAATATGGTACATTGTTAGACTGAGTTAATTGTCCTTTACTCTGACATCTCGTCTCAGCGGTTTCTTACTGGTGTTATGGGATGGATTTATCTTCTAACCCCTGACGGTCAATACCTTTTCCTCAATGCTTGGTGAAGTGTGTGAAATACCTTTTCCTTTTGCATTTGTGATGCCTAGAATAATTCCTTCACCTCAATGACCCGAAATAAAAAAGTAAAATCTTTCTATTTTAGATCTTTTAGATCCTGGTTACTATTCTGCACTATTTCATCAGTGAAAAGTATGTTAGAAGACCAAGAAGTCTAAATGTCTCAACAAATGCAGATATTTACCTCAGCTTTTGAGATGTGAATTATGATATTTAACTTCTGTGGTCTATGGTTTCCACAATTTCATGGAGTGCCTGACTATGAAATATTCTTCACCACCTATAACAACATTTTAGTATTTCGTTTGTGGGAAAACTTAGATATGAGATCCTGTGCCGAATTAACGTGCTCTTTTGATGGATTGCTCATATTTTAGTTTCACACTGTAAGGTGCAAAACTGATTTCTGTCTTTTATTATTTTCTGAACTTCGTTTTTTTTTTTTTTTTTTTTTCATTGCCAGCCAAAGATTGCGGCCAACAATCCATGATATCATTGCAGCAAAGATTAAAGCTCACTCAGAAGATGTTAATTACTCAAGGGATCACACTGGTCAGGCTGCTCAGATTGCTAGTTCTGATCTCCATTATTTAAAAGGAAAGTTGGAGAGTTACCAATTGTCAAAGCAGAAGCGTCCAAATGGAACATCATTGACTGTTATGTTATTAGCAGTTAGTCCAGTCTCTCCAGTAATGGCTCCAATGGGAACTGCACAGTCTGCTGCAAAGGAACTTCTCAACTCAATTCTGGATGCTGTCATTCGGATATTTGGTGAAACATAAACCTATATATTGCATGACATTTAATGTATATTTTTAAAAATTGTCCATTAAACTCTGTTTGACGTCCATAATGTTCAGAAAACCATGTAATTGTTGGAGAGCTTCTGGAAGCAAAATCCGTGCAACAAATTCACATGAATACACCCAAGTCAATGGCAGAGATAAACTGGACTGCTGATGCTGAAGCTAGTCGTGATACTGGAGGCTACAGTATTGGTTTTTCACTGACAGTTCTGCAGGTGAAGTATATCATCTTCTTGTTATTAGTCTTATTCATACTTGTACAAATGGTTGAATCTTCATTTCCTGAAATCAACTGTTCCCATCAGGTCTAGGTATATTTTTACTTATCATTTAATGTTATTCACTGTTTCAACCAGAGTGAATGCCAACAGCTTATATGCGAGATTCTCCGAGCAACTCCAGAAGCTACATCTGCGGATGCTGCTGTGCAAACCGCTAGACTTGCTAACAAAGTCCCACACAAAGAAAAGAGGCAAGTGAACTAACTTCTAGGAATGGCCAGAGTTTCCATTTTCTGCTGTTATTTTTCATGTTTTTCTGGCGCTCACTTCATATCTTGCTTAAATGATTTTCCATTCCACTTCATATCTTGCTTAAACGATTTTGCATTCCACTTCATATCTTGCTTAAATGATTTTGCATTCCAGTACGAGGCTGTGTGTTGCCTTAAAAAACTCCGTTGTGCTGTCATCTTTAGCAGGTGACATGTAAACAGAGTGGCAGAGGTCCTCAAGTATCATGAGAAACGATGCTCTGCATAGCTTAGAATCTCAATGGTACTGTTGAAATAGTGTTTGTTTGGTCGATGGTGGTCTGTTGTTGCCAGCGGCCATGAAATGGTCAACTGTGTTTATGATAACCGGAGGAGGTGGTTTCTTCATGTTTGTTTAGTTACATCTGATGAGTTATTAATCGGAAGGGCATAACAGAATTCTTTGGTGGGGACATCATAATTTATGCTTCTGGTAACTGCTGGGGTGATGCTTTCGGAGTTTATTTTTATGTATTTACTTGTAATTTCCATGTGAAAAGGGACAAAAACAACTATGTTAACTGAAACACCAAGTCTTCCCAATAGTTTATTCAAATAAGTAGATCGCCATTTGTAGTCTATTTTACTTATTAGTTTTAACTTACACAGGGTTTACTCTTATCTTAATTTCAAACCTCATTCAAAAATCAGAACCGTAAACGGTACACCGATTCGTCGCACTTGTCATACTGTGGATGGTAGGGTGCATGCCGTTGTAGAATATACCTAAGGTGATATGTGGCGCACCAGTGTTTAATAGCAATTACTTCTGTATTCCTGTGTGGGTTTTTTAAATTTTTTTCAAGGAACAAATCTTTCTGAATGTTGAAAGGTTATCTGAGTCAATAAAAACCTTCAAAAAAAAAAAAAATCTTCAACGGAGCTCTCTTAAACGTCTCTTTAACATGTCGAGGAAGCTGTATCTGTATACCTTCTAAAAGGTATCCATGTTTCTTGTTGAAACCTCTTCTGCAGTGTACATATAGTTTTACAAAGATATTTTAAGGTTTTCCTTTTCAGTTCCAAGCTTGTATGGATTAGTGGTGGGTTTTCGGCATTCCATCTCGGAAATGCTATATTCTATATGACTTGGCAAGAAACAATATGCAATGATTTTAGCTCCTTCAGTGAGAGATGTCTTTCATTGTTTTGGGCTTCTGAAATTCTCACATGGAGGAAATAAACATTATGGTTCCTCGCTAAATGCAGAGTAGACCTACCCTGACAAAGGTTCTCTGCTATTGGATAGTGGGAGATTCATGAGCAACTTCATTGCCTCTTTTGTTCTTCTTTAGTACTGAAAGGTGGTTCAATAGTTTATCTTTTGTGACCCGGGTGTTAATGACACTATACTGACTGATGATCTCCAACATACATATGTTTCTACTTGGAAGTTCATAGTGGTTTCTTATTTTCTAGGCAACCATTGGATCTAAATTGATGCTTTTTGCTGTTAGAAAATGTCATCATGTTATTGCTTCATGGTTGCAGGGACGGTTCCGATGATGGTCTTACCTTTACTTTCCGCTTCACAGACGCAACTGTTTCTGTTCCTAACCAGGGTAACTGAATTTTTTCTATACATGTTTTGTGTCTCATTATAAACTGACACATTGGTCACTGAGCTGTTCTATTTCCTGGCTTTGATTCCACATACTGGAATATTCAGCGAACTAGGATAATGGATTATGAGGCACACCTGGCTTTATGAATATCGAATTAGATCTCACAATGTTCATCAAAAAAAAAAAAAAACTCCTAATGGCTAATAGGTTTTGTATGAAATGACTTCTTTGGAATAAAATTATTGTGGATCTAAGCTCCTCGTCTTTGTACTTTGAAAAATTAATACATGGAATATCCCTACCTTTACTGCATGTTGGTGAAAATGTAACAGTAATATCAAACAACTAGAGTCTCTCAAAGAAAAATTGCGTCACTGAAATCCTCTTATAAAAGTGAAAGAGATGAAGATAGAAAACAAGACTACAGCTAGAATTAAACAAAGAGTATTAACTGTAATCAGGTTTCGGGCATGGCTTATTTGTTTGTTCCTTTTTTATTTTGGTTTGAAAGATATTTTTTTAAGTACATGGATGACCAGGTCTGTCTCTTCCTAAATTGCTGTGATGCAGCAATGAAACATAGCTATCGAGGATAGTACCTTGTGAAAACCAGCTTTCATACATTATTTGGTATTTGTGTTTTATGGCCTCAAACCTATACATTTTGATAAAACTACTAAGTGGGGTCATTTTGGTAATCTCCTTTTAAGTTCCAGTTTCTTCCCGCAAACTTTGCTTGTAAGGCTGTCCTAGAAGATTTCAGATTGTACCATGATAGCGGTCTTTCAATTGTTAATACAGGAGCTGATCTTATCCGCCAAGGATGGAGTAGAAGGGGTCCAAATGCACCACAAGAAGGTTATGGTACAACTGTTGTCTTGCCTGAACAAGGGATGTACCTAGCAGCATCTGTGTACCGACCAGTTTTGCAGGTTGTGTTCTGTCATAGTTTGTTCAGTTGTAAATTGGGTAGTATTCCTAGACAGGATTTTTACTGGTGGCCTTTGTCTAAAACATTCTTCGCAGTTTACGGACAAAGTTACTTCGATGCTGCCTCAGAAGTATTCCCAGCTCGGGTAAGTATGCTATCCCAAGCAAACCATGAAAGGCTACCGTATAGTGTAAGCCCAGAAGCTGCATTTGGTCATTAGTTAATAGCATATAAGAATACAAGTACAAGTTCATATAGATATGAATTTTAGTTTTTGATCAAAAAGAATGTGCGAAATCCATGCCTCAGGCGTCTTAAGAGTCGCACACATATATGATTCATGATCCGCATATCCACATTTCTCTTTTGTTTGCTGATGATACATTGGTTTTCTGTGAGGCAAAAGTGAGCTGCATAGGCTATCTTCTGAGGGTTCTTGACTGCATTTCAGGTGTTTTCTGGGTTGAGAGTCAATTTGAGCAAGTTGAAGATGATCCCCATTGGCAATGTGCCCAGAATCGCTGAGTTCGCTAGCATCTTAGGTTGTAAGGTTGCTAAGCTTCTGATCACGTAATTGGGTTTGCTTTTGGGGGCTTCTTACAAGGATACAAAGGTGTGGCACCATTTTGTAGAGCGCCATCATCGTAGGTTGGTCGGGTGTAACAGACAGTGCCTCTCAAAGGGTGAGCGGGTCGCCCTCACTAAGAGCACTTTATTGAGTCTTCCTACCAACTTTATGTCTCTTTTCGTCATGCCTATTTGTGGTGCGGAATTGGATATAGACCAATGGGATTTCTTGTGGGTGGCATGTGGTACGAGTTTAAATATCATTTGGTAGCTGGGGTACAGTGTGTCAGCCAGTGCAGAGTGGGGGTTTGTGCATTCGGCGTTTGTCCAAAGGCTTTTTAGGAAAGTGGTTGTGGCGGTTATGTATAGCGGGAGAGTCTTTGGGGGAAGGTGATCGTTGCTGTTAGAGTTATTATCATTATCGTAGAATATTGTTGGGTTATTTCGTTTCGGATGTGAGCAAGTATTGCTATCTTAATTGTGACTGATGAAATGGCTTTAGCAACAGAGCTGTTTCCTTCATGTCTAATTGACTTCATCCATGTCTAATTGTGACTGACTTGTAAATCTATTCGTTTAATTGGATAAAAACTACTAGTAGTTTCCGATGGGCAAGATAAATGCATGCCTAACTTGAAATGTTGCATGTCTTAATATTTTAAAGTGTTCACGTCTTAGGTTCTAATTTCATTTTACATATCACCTGATAACTTCTAAAAATATTAAAGTTCTACGGTGATGATACTTCAATTAATTGACCATCTCTCTTGATGGTAGGATGTGCAATTTCAAGTATTAGTAACTTTCAAGGAGACTGGCCTTAATTTGACGATCATATGTTTTCACTAGATCTTACTACTATAGGTTCAAATTTATATTGGGTCCTTACCTTTTCTCATCTAGATGAAGTTTCCTTATCTAATCAAAATAAAAAAAAAATTGACTGCATTATTGATATATCATTCAGACTTCAATATTTATCCTGCACTTTGCTCTATGTCTCCAACTCTTCAACGTTGCAGGAATGATGGATTACTGGCGTTTGTAGAGAATTTTGTGAAGGATCACTTCTTACCAACAATGTTTGTAGATTACAGAAAAAGCGTCCAGCAAGCAATATCAAGTACGCCATTGTAAATTTAAAGAAATTTGTCAGTATATGTTTCCTTATCATCTTCTCTGTAACTTGGGTCGTCGGAGTCTCCAAAGTTCTTCATCTTTTAAGGTTCTGCTTGAGTAAAAAATTGACAATAGGGGGTTGGTTGTAGGATATTTACGCAAGGAGCTGATGCTATCATCTTCGATTTTTTTGACTGTCCTTCCTGCTTTAGATAGTCCTTTCTTGTTGGAGTCATGGTATCTCATTTTTTATCAAAAGAAGTTAAGAACTGGGACAAAAAACGGAACGGGAAAAACTTTATTTGGTTCATGCGGAGAGAGATAGTTCTGTTGGACCTTATGGGTCATGTTTTAGTGTAGGCCTCTTTTGAGATAGGGGCAGAAGTGATTGCATAGATGTCATGGGGTTGATACATGAATCCTGCTTCTAGAGACTTCTAAACTATCTTGACATTGCAATGTGCAAGTAAATTTCGATATTGTGCTTTAGCTTGTCATACAAAATGTGGACCATCGTATGTAAATTTCTGGAATTCTGGTTGCAGGTCCAGCTGCATTCAGACCCCGAGCACACGCGACTACCACCTACACTCCAATTGTTGAAAAGGGGCGGCCTGTCTTGCAAGGTCTATTGGCTATAGATTTCTTAGCAAAAGAGGTATGCTCTCTCTCTCTCTCTCTCTCCCTTTGATATTGCTTATCTATTTTCCAAAATTTAATAAATAAATAATTGGAGACAGAAAAATAGATTTCTTCATCCTTTTGGTGTGAAGAATGTACTTTTATATTTTATGCAATGCTTTCTCATGTTGCTTTATAGGTGCACCTTTTAAATTTTGGAAGCCCGATTTTAGTATTCAATTACGAAAAGTTTGAAGCTTAACTGCTTGCAGTCTAGCTTCGTTTGGAAATAATATATTGATGTTTGACGGCATTTCGTTGCATAAGACTGCCAGAAGAGTTACCATAAAAAGAACATTTACCACAATTCTCATGCCCCAACCCGGGCCGGAGGATTAAGAATGAAACAGCGCCATATACCCAGGGAACTGTTTTAACCAATCTGTTCAACCTAATCATATTCTACATATTCTAAATTTGCCCCCATAACCCTATCTGAAAAATGTATGCGTAGAACAAAAGTAATATTCAACTCTTTGTCCTACATCAATCAAGTGTCTAGAAGAAATTAAATGAACTCCCAACTTTGTTATTGCCATGCCCTGAAGCTCGTTACCTAACTTGTCTACTCAGCTTTGAAATTGTTGTTTGGGCTAGCCTCCAATGCTAAAAAACTTTGAGAGATTTCTAGTTGTTGTGGCTTTTAACATTCTTTCCTTTTGGATGACCTGGCATATGTTTGGTTCTTAAAATATCAAATAGTGAAGAGAAATTGAGGTACTGGCATTTCTATTCAAACTTTAAATGGGCCCAACGGATATATGCCACTTAAATGAGTATGGTCAGAGATAGGTAGAATCATCAAACTCAAACGGTTGTGCAATGGAAAGTAGGTTTTCCCCAGCTAACCAAATTCCATAAAGTATTCCTCTCCCTTGCCATGAATCACAGTAGTATTATCAAAGTAACCTGAACTAAGCACATAACCGTACAAGATGTATAAATTAATATGTTTGTAGGGTTAGATGTTTATCAATTCAAAACTTTGGTCCAATGATCCCAGCGGTTGTTGATCCATATGTCAGAGTAAGCCCTTGCAACATAGTGTGAAAGCTAAACAAATTAGAAGCTGTTCTTGCACCACCCTCATAATGAGTGGGCAATGATTTAATTTCAAGGAAGGTATGACCGAGGAACAAATAATATAGTTAGGCATCCTTTCCCTCTAATAACCTATCAAATATGACTTCCCGATCCTTTCACTGGGAAATCAAGTAAAACTTTCCTTGAAGAAAATAATATATTAACTTTAATTCACTAACCATCACTGTAATCTCCTTGTCTCCCAGGCATCTAAAATGAGAATCTCCGAACAGCAAAATGTACCGTCAAAAGAAATTCACTTTCCATCCCTAAAAAATAAAACGTTTCTCCTTATTTACCTGCAATTCTAATTCTAGAGATATCAGTTACCTTTTAAACTCTGTATTCTAACAATAGTGTATGGTCGCCTTCAATTCAAGTCTGTAACACATTCTTTGACATTCCAGTCTCCTTCAGTAACTATCAGTTTGTCCTTCTTCATTCATGATATTTGTCTCAGTAACTCTAATCAATCGAATCTCCCACCCTTATATTTTCACCATTCCTGGTGGTGCCAAAAAGGATCATTCAACTCCTGACAATGATGTCATCATGAATTTGAGCCTTGTCAGAGCATGTTCATCTGGGATGGTGCGGTTCACGACTGAGGAGTTCCTCGACCCTCAGGGAGACCTTTCTTTGTTCCCTCTTCTCATCTGAACACAGTTTTGTAGGATTCCGAACCGTCGAAATATTGCCCGATTTCAATGGTATGCTTACATTCACATAGTCATCTCTCAGAAACAAACATGTGTGTTTCTATTCACTTACCGTTACTGCCCTTCATTCCAATTTTTAATTAATTATTTAAATAGATAAAGCATGGGACATTTTCAGATCATTGGATTTGGAATGTATGAAAACTGTAGGAGGACATAAATTGGAAGGAGTACATGATGCAGTTGATTATATATAAGATTTAGAGTCAAGGAACTTAATTGTTTATTCCACCTTGCAAAAGCATTTTTTGATATTCATATTTTTTCCATTTCTACCTTTGTCGAGTCAAATTACCTGAGTTCATTTGTTTTGTCTAGGTTCTTGGCTGGGCTCAAGCGATGCCTAAATTTGCTGGTGACCTCGTAAATTATGTCCAGACTTTCCTGGAAAGAGCATATGAAAGATGTAGAACATCGTACATGGAGGCATGATCATTTCTCTGTTTTGCTTACCGATACAAGTTTGACATTACTTCTACTGCTTTATTTATGTTCCTGCTCTTCTTGTTCCTGTTTAATTATGGTGTGTGCTTCCCAATATCTTCAATATAATAAAATAGGATTTAGCAGCGTGAAGAGTTGTTCTGGCTAGACAATGATCCGCGATCAAGCTACTTCTAGCAGCGGCTCAAGAGACAATTGGGACTTGGAAGAAAATGAATATGAAGGAACTTAGGCTAGAACTATTGATCTGTAAGGAGACCCTTTTAAAATATCTTTCTGTAAGAATGAAAATGCCATATTGGTGTTTAGGGTCTGGCTTGGGCTTGACAAATCACTTGGTATTTCTCTTGAGGGGAGAACTGCTCTTGGTGAAAGTGGGGATAGCTTGGTTCAGAAAGTTGATGGGATGAAAAATGAGACTACACCTTATGATGTTTCTTTACCGTCTTTCTCATGTTTGATTTTATGAGTCAATCGATATGAGGGCTTTAACAGAGATGTTGTAGTTTTTCCGTTTCGTTTATTTCCCAGATATCCAGATTGGATGGTTAAGAGACAGAGGGTGAAGCTGGATTTCTAGGGTTTACTTGTTAATGAACCCTGCTGTCGCAATGCCCTCACTGGTCGGTCGTGGAGGATTTGGTTGCAGCTAATGGTGGAGGCATTCGTGGTTGATAGTGAAGACAGTGTTCATTAGTGACCACTGACCACGGTAAGGTTTAAAAGAAACGGGACATGGTGAGGAAATAAAGTGGAAGTTGTAAAAGCTTGATAAGAACAACTTCTTGTCAGCATTATTATATAACTGGGGAAGGATGGTAATTATATTATGGGTAAAAGACACTTTCCACCCCTATGCAAAAATACACTTTGCATCCCTGACATTTGAAAAATTCCCCTTTGCACCCTTGTAAGTAACAGAGGCTAACTGAGGTTAACATATCTCCTTATCAGACCATTATGCCCCAATATTTCAGCAAAATGACCACTGGATTGAAGCTCTGTTCTAACCCTAGCCAACCCTCTACGTCTCTCTATCTCCTAATCAGTACAGTCGCATCTCTTTTCCCCGTTTCGTCTTTCTCTCTCACCTTGATCAGCCAGATACGTCCAACAGCCACAAATCGTCGCCAAGTTGTTTTGATCTAGGCAGGTTTTCTATCTTCTTCTTGTTCTGATTGTGACAGGCGGTTGTTGTTGTGGAGTGTTCGTCCACCCAGAACGATGGTGTTGGCGGCTGCTTTGGTAGTCGGAGAAACGAGGAGGGTGGCTTCGGCGGTCGGGTTGTTCTGGCGGTGGTTTGGCTGGTTGAATCTGGGTCTTCAATATGAGGGAGAACGTTTCGAGGTGGGGCGAGGGTGAAATTGGAGATAGCACAGGTGGTAATGGAGGTCTCTGTAGCGGTGGTGTCCGAGTTGTGGTCGCAGAAGAGGAGGATGGAGCAGGAGTTGTTCGCTGTTACTGGCGGCCGCTGTTGAAGGCGAGTCAACCATCTTCTCTCCCTCCTTGTTTTCTTCTTCTTTCCTCCCTCCTCCTCCTCCATCCTCCCACTCGTCTGTTTGATATCGAACACGACCAACCTGGCCTCAATTTCATAGACTTCCAGGCTCTCCACAAATCCTTGACAGCTGCAATTTAGGAAGTGCGGCCAATTGGTTACTCAATCGAGGAGATTGGTTGAAGTTGTGGTTTGATTTTGGTTCACTGGAGTCCAATTTGGGGATTGATTTAAAAAAAATAAAAATTAAGAACACGTCTTGTTCTGCTGGGTTCATTTTCTTTCTTGTCTGTATCTTGCCAGTTTATGCACCTCTACTAGAGCTTAAGCTCGTCAATTTTCAGTTCTATAGTACGAGGGTGTTGCTAACATTTGAGTTGTCCGCGTGAAACCAACAAGTAAGCTGCTTGGTGCATATAGTTTGAGTTACTGAGCTGAAAGTTTGGAAGCTGGTCTGGAGGTGGGTATTGAAGAGTGAGAACCATTCTCGGCTTCAGGGACTGTAAAATTGTTTCAGACTCACAATTCGGATATGGTTGAGTTGTTTTTTATAGGAAGACCGATACAATGAATAGTGAGGTGTGAGTTCCATATCCAGTATATGCTTAAAATGACTTCAGTAATCCACATTTAAGATAAAACCATATTCAAGGACGGAGATGAAATTTGACCTGTCATTGACCTCGATTGACATTGGAAAAATGGTTGACGATTTGCGTTGTGCAGACTTATGTTGAAGAATAGGGGGTTTTGGTATATACTATATTTCAATGCTGCTCGTTGAATTCGTCATGAACCTGGGATAGTGTTGCTATTCCTCATGCAATTTAACCAGATAGAAACACATCCTCACTCCAAAATGAATGTGTAACATGATGTCTTCTATCTTATCCTATCCTTGTTTGCCTCATAACTGAAGTCCTCCCAGGTGTATCATTCAATTGAAGTTTAATTTGGGGATTGATTCAAGGGTAATTGTATATTTAAATTACTTGTTTTCAAACATGTAAATATTTCAATGTAATGAGGGCATATATGTCTATTCAGCCAGTTAGGTGTAAAATTGTCGCAAGAAAAGGTTACTGGACATGACTCAGACAGAACATAACAGAGTGGTCATAACTTCCATTACAAGAGTGCAAAGTGGATTTTTTTTTTCAAATGTCAGGGATGCAAAGTGTATTTTTTGCCTAAATATGGGGGTGGAAAGTGTCTTTCACCCTTACATTATATATAATCTAGTGATGTGCAACATCTTGACAGCCAATTTGAATGGAGAGTGACCTAATAATATACTGAACTGTGCATTTGATTACATGTTCATATTCTGCTCTGAGCTGATGGAAGTGCAATATCAACAGTTAATAACCTCATCATCCTGTCATGTCATTCATGAAATGCGACAAGTATATTGTTTGTATTGATATACGACAAGGATATTAGAACAGCAACACATATTTCGAGCTGTCTTATAAATGGGCATGTGTCCCTTGTATTGAACAGTAAAGAGGATATGCGATTGGCAAAGCAAATTGCAAGGTCTCTGATAGTTGGTCGCCTGTTTCTCAGGTGCCTAGGTCCATATGTACGGGACGTCTCATGGATCATTTGCGTAGTGTCACTCATGGACACAGAACCGTAGGAAAATGTCTGCGCTTTATAGACAATGATTGATTATTGTTGAGAAATCCCACATCGGACATTCAAGAAGAAGAAACTTAATAAGTGTCCTGGGCTACTCCCCTCATTCCCAATTGGTTTTGAGGTGGAACCCCACGGATTCTTACATGGTATCAGAGCCAGGTTCCACACACGTGAATGGTCTAACAACCCACGTGCTCACCGCCACCCGCATACAAAGATCCATGTGTAGGCCAAAGAATGCCACACGTGAGGGGGTGTGCTGATAAGTCCCGCATCAGACGTTCAAGAAGAATAAATATAATTAATAAGTCTCCTGGGCTACTCCCCTCATAGCCAATTGGTTTTGAGGTGGAACCCCATGGATTCTTACATGGTATCAGAGCCACGGCTCACTCACATGAATGGTCTAACAACCCACGTGCTCACCGCCACCCGCAGACAAAAGATCCACATGTAGGTTATAGAATGCCACACGTGAGGGGGCGTGTTGAGAAGTCCCACATTGGACATTCAAGAAGAAGAAAAAGAATTAATAAGTTTCCTGGGCTACTCCCCTCATTCCCAATTGGTTTGAGGTGGAACCCCATGGATTCTTACAATTCTCACTTGTTTAAGTTAACTCTTCCTGGACAATACCCTAGTGGCATATCCAAGTAGAACTACTTTCTTCTCTCAAACCTTTTCACTGGGTGAGAATGTTAATGTAGAAAGAAAAACATACTGCATAGGGTTTTTACTGAAAACTTGACTGTTGGCTACTGAGAAGGAATAAAATAAGTATCACAATGTGTTAACAATCTTACCCTGACGATGTTCCAAGGGGTCAAAGTAGCTCGGGTTTTGTGAAACCGTCGCTGTCTGTTTGTTTTCGCAAGACCAAGTTGGTTTGGGCTACCACTTTGTCTGAGCGACCTCACCAACGTCTTCGTTGCTTCTGGAAAGTTCTATCATTGACCCCTTCGATTTGCCTGTTGCTATCAAGAAATAGATTGTGTTGTCCCTGACTCCAGAGACGCGTTTTGGTTACTGCTTCTCTGGTTTATGGAGAAGTTTGTGCCTGACCAGATCATGCTGCTGCTCGAAAGGCCAGGTCAGTTGATCTGCGAGTGTACTTGGCTTCCAGCTGTTTTGATGTAAGAGTGCTGACTTATGAGAAGGTAGCAGAGGTTAGGGTGGGGCAAACTTGTTAGATTGTGTGACCCATACAAGGATACATATTTCAAGAATGAAGCATGGTCTTTCTTTTAGAGAAGTGTTATTTGCGGAGCTGTTTATGGCATTGGACACTAAAGGATTGTCATTGTCGGCATTGAAGCGATGAAAGTGAAGGACCGGTCTGCAAGTGTTCCCTCTACTTCATTGTTTCTTTGCGTGCTATTTCGGTTTCTGAGGAGTCTTCCTCAGTATCCACTGATCACTACAGATAATACTATGTTGAAGCTACGGCTGTATTTTGAGTACATACACGTCAGCGGGAAGGGCCTTGCTGTGTATCAATATCTTTTTCTGATGGGGGTAAATATTATCTTCGTGGGCTTCAGCTAACTTGGTGGCAAAACAACGTGACTTGCGTTTTCTGTGCAATATGTCGTTGGTGAGTGCAGATATGGCTGCTTAAATATGGTACTAGAGAGAGAGAGCAATAGAGAATGATGGCCTTGTTAATAATCAGGTTTACAGTAGTGGCCTTATGTATAACATCTTCTGGGAGTGGTAAAATGAGATAGGGCGAGAGCTGTAGGAATGTAGTTAGGGTATAGTATGTAGGGGTTGCATTTCTGGAACTGCATGGCATAAAAATTATGGCCCGCGTTGTTATTTGCATGCTTTTTATTTCATTGACATGTATTTGACTTATCTTATGCCAAAATATGATTAAGTTCTCTTTATCCCAAGTATTATAAAGAGCAGTATGCATGTAACCTTTGCCACATCTTCTTTTGTCCCTCTAATCCATCTGCATAACATACAGGCAGTTCTTGAGAAACAAAGTTATATGATCATTGGAAGGCATGATATTGAAAATCTAATGCAACGTGACCCAGCTAGCTTATTGCTACCTAATTCAAGTGATCAACTAAACTTGGAGGACAATGCTGTTGATGTTGAAGATGTCCAGATTGAATTGGAGATCGGTGATCTGTTGTTGAATTTGAGGCCAATTAAGCAGGTATGGCATAATTTTTTGAAGATGTTCTATAAAGTGATATGTCAAGGTCCCGGGAGAATATTTTTTCAAGGGGATCCAAGTACTTGGATTCCTACCTGTATAATCTCAAGGCTAATAGTGAACTGTTTCTGGTGCTTTTTAGTTTGTTATTTGGCATAGAGATATCACCACCTCTCTAGCAGACTCCACTATTGTTTCCAATGAGATTAGATTGTAGTCGGACTGTGGAGTTGTTATCATGATATCAAAACTATTCATTTTTTCAAATTGCATGCTTTTGCAGGAGAATCTAATTCGTGACGATAACAAACTCATATTATTGGCTTGCTTGAGTGATTCGTTAGAGTATGTTGCTGATTCAATTGAAAGGTAAGTTTCTTCTGATTTAATGGAAGTCATGATATTATGTGTACCATAGTCCCGTACACATTTTGTGTGATTATGGTATCTTTTTGGAACTACAGCATGGACACTGAACACGTCAAGTGAAGCACGTTATGCACACTTCTATGTAATGTGATTGTTTCCCAATCTCTTTAGCAATTTTTGTGTTGGTGACTCACATTGAGCCATTCATGGATTTCTCTTGCATTGATCGAGCAATGACTTAGACTACACATGATCCGACCTTATCTATTGCTGGATCATAACTTTGGTTTTTAGAAACACTTCTATAAAATTCTCGTGGAAGCATATAAATGCTCCATTTGATCACATCGTGTTAGGGACAGCCAATGGTGGTTGAAATCCTGGAAGTCACGGACAAGTTTGACAATCCGGCAGAGCTTGTTCTACTAAAAAACGATTCTTCAAGAGTTTGAAAATGGACTTACATATGTTTTTGGAATCCATGTTTTATTTTTGTTGGTTGAAAATGGACTTGCAGGGTTCTTTAGAATCTTCAAGAGTTTGACCATTCAAAGTGACAGATCAAATGTTCTCTCTCCTTCCTTTCAAATATGGAAGCGCGACCATAAGTTTGTCACACTACTGTTAGTATGGCTATGGCCATCATTGTCACTGTTTGACATATATAGGAGTACAACATTTTGAAATGATTTATTGGGATTGCTGCTGTGTATTCAAGCCTGTCTGCAACTAGATCAATGCAACTTATCACTGTCTCCAAATCTCTTTAGATTTCTAATCGAGCCACGCTCTTAAGAGGTGCCGCTTCATTTGAGCCATAAGCAGTAAGTTTGACCCAAAGGCCTGATGTCCCAGACAAAGGTGTAGATCATGAAAGTACTTCAACCAAAAAGGTTTCAGCCACCTGCTTCAGGTGTTGTCCAATTAATCTAAATTAAGTAATATTGGGGATTGATATGGTGACCTTAGTCTTTTTAATGTCAAATGCACTAGGTTTTGTATTACATTTATTTATTTACTTATGTGTGTGTGTGTACGTCCATCTTCATGGTACAAGAATTGAGATCCATCTTAATAACAGCTTTCTGGGGGAAGTTTTCAGTTATCAATTATGTGCAAGGGCTTATATTAGTCCCTTTTCATTAAATGAACAGGCTTGCAAAAACGTGTGCAAGAGCGTCTAATCAAGTAGAAGAAAATGGCAAGAAGAAAACTGCACATCACTCGCGTACTAGTAGTTTACCTCCGAAGGATCTAGCATCATTTGCCGAAGAATACAGAAAACTGGCAATTGATTGCCTTAAGGTTTTGCGTATAGAGATGCAGTTAGAGACAATTTCTCACATGCAGGTGTGTGACTTATACATACATAATTGGTAATTGACATGTCTTGTGGAGGGCACAAATCCGTTGATGTAGTCAGTAATTGTGAACTAGGAAGCTTATAGGCCCTTAATGTTTACAGGAAATGACAAATAGGGAATACATGGAAGATCAAGATGCAGAGGAGCCTGATGATTTCATTATCTCGTTAACTGCACAGGTGAGATAATCGTGCCTCATATATTTCTGCATTACCACACCATTAAACAGTCTTCTAAATAGCTACAGGACCGTGTTTTCCTTTAACCATGCATGGAATATTGACGCCTTCATGATAATCAAAATGCGATCTATGTATGCTATTTTAGGAACGGTTAGTAGTTTTTTGCATCACCCTTCTGTTGGTGTCTTCTTTTTGGTATAACCAGTGAGTCTTTTATGATCCCTAAATCTCCAACCACTTGACGTCCCACCAAGTGTAAATTCCCGCCACTCACTCTATTTCTAATTTTAAATATTAGATAAATAGTGTCTTATATGTGTGTTTCTCCCTCTAGTCAATAGTCCTAGTCCTGTTAGATTGGAAAACCAACAGGTTTCTTTTCACTTTTCCTCTTTCCATACGTAAGATAAAAGATCTCAAGATGCCAATTCTCATACATCTGCGAGGTTAAGGACCATTGAACTTGTTTATGTACTATTCTTGCTATTTTTATGAACTTTTTTTTTTGAAACTGTAGGCACCATGAGGTAGAGTCTCCGAATTTATCTGCCTCCTTTATTTTCTGTCTTTCCAGCTTAAATGAGGAGGTTTTGCATTGAATGCATCAATAAATGACTACTAGCATTGATTGCAAAAAAGCTCTTTAGCATTTTACCAACTGAAATGCATTGGCCTCTTGGATTTATCTCAAACATTTCTTGCCTGCCGTGTTTCTCTCTTAGATAACACGCCGAGATGAAGAAATGGCCCCTTTTATAGCGGGAACGAAGCGGAATTATATATTTGGTGGAATATGTACTCTTGCTGCAAATGCATCCATCAAGGTTTCTCTTTACTATATTGCGTGTTCTTTAGACAAATCATCTGCAACTGTGTGTGTTTAGTTATCCTGTATTGTTACTCATGGGAGTATATTGGTCGTTTTTAGGCCTTGGCTGAAATGAAATCGATCAACCTTTTCGGTGTTCAGCAAATATGTCGGAACTCAATTGCACTAGAACAGGTTTGTTTATTTCCTGTTTCTCTTTGCTAATTTTGACCCATTTTGCATGGGAGCCATTATAGTTTCTTCCAAATTTATATTATTGAACAAGCCATTCTAAATTCCTCCTATCTTAAAACTGAATTCACACCACAGCACTAAGTTTCTCCTAAAACATGAACTCACTAGCATAATATGCTATCCGATAGTCAAAATTTACTGATGTAAAATCATTATACTGAACTTGATAACATCGTAAAATTATTGTCGGAATATCTGGTCATAATGGTACAAGACGTTATGTGTGAAGAATTAAAAGACTATTTACTAATTTCCTGACATTGATACAACTGTATCTATTATTATTTTTTCCACTGGAAACGAAAGGATAACATTGCAATAGTAAGAACGTACAAGAGAAAATTAGGGCATATCCCTATGACAGACCTTAGAAGGAAAAACTACCATCTACCATAATCCCTCCTAACAAGAGTCGCAACGGCAAAAGGATCAAGCTCGAAGGCACCCAAAAACAAACCGTGGAACAAGAAGAAAACGGGCACACTGAGTAACAAGGTCTCTTCAAAGTGCAAGACAAAAACCCAAAGAGAAGAAAACCCCTGATCTACTTAGGCCTTGAAAACAGCAGAAACACAAAACTGGTCCAGAGCCCAATAGCACGAGGCCCAAAAGCAGCCCAAAATCCGTGCAACCCTAACAACAATACAATCTTTATCTTCAGCAGCCACTGAACGGCCGAGGGGTGGTAATTGGGTGTCACCATCTCGACCCAAGTGGAGGATCCATTTCGTCACCCAAATCCAGGAACATTGCGGCGGCGTACCAACACGTCACTTCAACCGGGGGGAGGGGTGACTACTGCGGACGGCTCCTCAAGGGTGGTGCTACACCCAAAAAAACCGTTCCCAAAACAAACCCGACAGAGCTGAGCAGAGGGTGGACAGGACAGAGGAATGCGGCGGGGGACAGGGCAGGCAGCGACGATGAGGTGGGGGGGGGGGGGGGGGGGGCTGCGGACCAGATCAGCTGCGTGGGTTTTGAGAGGAACACCACGGGGGTAGTTTTTTACTTATCCGGATCCACCCAGCTCCGGAGAAGGGAGGGGATTAGGCGGAAAGGGTGAGACCGATTTCAAGTCGCCGGAAGGCGCCCGGATCTATGCTCTAAACAGGCAGGGGCGTGAGTCCCGATAGAAATCTGGCGGGCGAGCGGCGTATTGGGGGGGGGGGGGGGGGTGGGGGGTGGGGGAGGCGGCATGGTTGGGAAAATGGTTCGATGTAGTCTCCCATGTAGGGGTGCAACTTGGACAGGCTGGACCCGACCAACCCGGACCCAGCCCGGACGAAAGTCGGGCTTGAGCACATGTTTTGAGTAATTTGGACGGGCTCGGGCAAAAATTCTCAACCCGGATTGCTATTAGGGTTGGGCTTGGGTACGAATATTAAACTACGGGCTAGCCCGAATTACCCGATTTATATAATCATTACCTAAAATATTATATTTGGAGAATATTTTATAGCATATTTATCAAGATTCTATTATTTTTCTATTAATTACTAGAGATATTTTTAATTATATTTATGCTCTTAACTAATAGATTTTTCTCACAAAATATTTAGTATGCCCTTGTATAAGTGGATAATTTTTTAATCTAACAGTATATAGTCATTATTTTTTTAGTCTTAAACTAAAAAAAATTGAACTGTCCACATTCGGTATCTATTTTTATTAGTAAGTTATTAGCTTAACTTTAAGAGGATAATTTTAATTGAGTTGAATGTGATAATTATGTTAATTTATTTATTTTAACGAGCTAGCCCGAATTCAACCAGAACCCGAATTGGTTTGTTTGAATTTAGGCTTGGACGGGCTGGCGATACTCCTAACCCGGGCTGGGCTCGGGCAGCCCCGACAGAACTTGGTGCTTGGACAAGGGTGTCAACCCGTCCAGCCCGCCCGAGTTGCAGTCCTACTTCCATGGGCGGGCGCTGCTTACCGGCTGTTGTTGGCCGCCAGCAGCTCCATTGTGGAGCCCCTGCCGGAGGGGATGGGGAGGGAGCGGGCTAGGGTTTGTTTGTGAGAGGAGAGCGAGAGAGGAGGAGCGGAGGCACACAGTTTTTTGTATGGCTTTTAATTCAACTTCTTTGTTATTGAAAATAATTTGAAGGCTTCGCCATATTATTGTTATGAAGCTTGAGCACTTGTAATCAGAGCCGCACCCGTGTCTGACATAGGGCATGGGGATAATCTATGACAATAACTGTTCAGGCACCTTTTGCTTTGTTCTATGTGTCTTGAACCATGAGTTAGAGCTTTCATAAGGAAACACACTCAGACATGCCGTAGCCTTCTTGTTAATTTGAAATCATCAGAACAACAATGAATACTATGAGAACTAGAGAGACACAGAGAAAGATTGAGACAATCGTTGAAGAAGATAACGTTCTATCTTAAATTGTATTCCTCATTCTTTCTCTCACTTCCTCGCTTCATCAATAGAGCTGAAAGTCAAAAAGAGACTGTATAAGCATTAAGCATTCTCTTGTTTGGCTTAGAGATTGAAGTTGAAAACTAAGTTAACCAGGATATAGAATGTTATTTTGGTCACTTAGAAGAACACACAAACCTTAATTTGTCAAATACTTTCTCATCCCTTTTTCTTAGTCCCACTTTCTTTCTTGCGATGTTTCAAAATTATGTCAACATTTGTATTCGTACTATTCACTTTCCACTCAATACCCTCATAGAAATTTTAAATTTCTATGTTTTGTAGAAATTCCAATAATTAACAAAAAACAATCTGGCTATTATGGTGACCTCTTTTTGAATCCGAGTAGCGCATTATGCGCCATCCAAATAATTCTTTTCTCTGAAAATGTTTATGTCTTTTCTAGGCACTGGCTGCTATCCCATCAATTGACAGTGAAGCGGTACAATTGAGGTTGGATCGTGTCCGGACTTACTATGAACTCTTGAACATGCCATTTGAAGTAAGTTATCTGACTCTGTGGTTGTAATTCTTTAGGCTTCTGGCAAACAGAGATAATTGTGAAATTCCTGTTTGCAGGCCTTGCTTGCCTTCATTACAGAGCACGAAGACTTGTTCTCAGCTGCAGAGTAAGTTGTTTCTGCCATTTTGCTGTGAAATTTTCTCAGCCTTTCCTCCTACTTGATGGTGGTAACACCAATATTTTTTTTTCTAATTCTTAAAAGAAACTCTCATTGCATGCTTCCCCTCCCAAACCCTTTGCAGTGCTTAAAGAGTGGTATTATCTGATCTTGCGTGCTCTCCCACTTTTTAAAGCGTAATATCATAAACACCTAAATTTTCTTTTTCAGATACAGTAGTCTTCTAAAGGTCCAGGTCCCTGGAAGGGAAATACCCCCTGACGCACAAGATCGGGTAGCAGAGATCTTACCCCATTAGCTCATCTTTTAGAGAGTGCGATCCGCTAGTGCTTGTGTGCCAAATTTTGGATGCTCGGCATGTTGGGCTGGTTCAGTCATCTACCTTGCAGAGTTTGGATGTTATCTGTAGTAAAGTAGCTGCCAAAGCTATAAGCTCTGAGCCCCTGTATAAGTCTCTTGTTCAGTGTTTTCTTTTGTCTTGCATAGTCGTTAGGAGAGTTTTGTGATTTAATGTTGCTTTTTATTTTATTCATAAGTAGCATCAGTTTCGTGTCAAGTGTGTCGATTTCGTATCTGCACTGCCTGGAGCAGTGTGGTTTGTAGGAACAGATGAATAGAGCATATTTGTAAATTCTTATCGATGATTGTTGGGTGATCAATAATGAAAAGCAATATTCTTTTGTCTTTTTCTCCTGTAATTATGGGCGTGGATATTAATCTAAGCACGACATTGCCATCTGTGACTGCAATCCGTGTAAAAAGAACATATCTGAACTCCGAAGTGCCCATAGTGCTACTGCATGAAACTGTGCCAGTACAATGCTCAAAGACAATCGACGAGCCTGTTAATTGATTTCCTTTTAACGTTCTTTCTAGGGCGGTTTCAAGGTGAATGATCCCTTTGCAGGTTTCGGTGCGTCTTACTTCACTTATAGATGTAGGTTCATGTTTGGCTTCCTAGAACTTGATCCAATTTAGATTTTCAGCATCTTATTTTCTCAAATTATTTTTAGCCATTTATTTAAGTTTTCAGATGTACCACCACTCAGGCCCATGGTGACTTTATCACATCGATCATAAACTGTTTGGTTTTTTAAGAGCAGTTCATGAATATCGATATGCGTCATACAATTCAATAACTGACATAAGATTGAACTATTCGAAAGCAAGAGCATCTTTATTTAGTTCCTCTTTATTCGAAAGCAGATCATTTTACTATTCGTAATGTAAAATGTATGCTACACGGACAAGATTATGTAAATCCAGCAAACTGCAGTGAGAAAACAGTTGAAACGGTACAACTATTTAGTCACATGAAATAAGAGAGAAATTGATGAAATTCCGACGCCGTTTACCATTAAACTGGCACCATACAGCCACAACATGTTGGAAATATACACTCAAGACTGTTTCAATGGGATTACTGTCACAACTTTTTGCGATTGAGACTTTGAGAGCACATTCCCGGCAAAATGCTTTGTACAAATTGATGCACTAAAAACAATTCATCAACAAAATAAACACATACAAGTCTCCAGTTTTGCATTTCTGAAGAATAAGCTAACATTGTCAACACTGAAGGAAACTAATAAACGTGAACTCATATAGGACACATCTAGACTTTTAGATCATGGCAAGCCATGATTATTAGAAGAAAATGCATAGTGGTGGGCAACAACTTCTTCCCAATTATATATGTCTATCAATTACATTCATTGGGTATAACCTGAAAATAAAGAAGTGGAAATCACTATATAAAGGAGAAGTCATTGCCTAATCTAACAAGACAAAGAAACCACCAATTCTTCTTCTCATCGACAGTTTCCAGCAATGAGAAGTCCGATGAAGCCGGGGCGGCAATGGCCTCAAGTTGTTTGTGCTATGGCATTTCTTTTACTAGCCACTCATGTATTTGCTTATGAACCTTATTCATATGCTTCGCCACCACCACCAGCTTCCTACAAGGTTGGGCACAAGCCTGACCACTCTTACAAACTACCACCAGGCCATTCCAAGAAAGCATCCCACCCACATCCTTACCGCTATAAATCTCCTCCACCACCATCACCACCACCTACTTACATTTACAAGTCTCCACCACCGCCATCTCCTTCTCCCCCACCTCCTTATGTCTACAACTCACCACCACCACCATCTCCCTCTCCCCCACCTCCTTATGTCTACAAGTCTCCACCACCACCATCTCCCTCTCCCCCACCTCCTTACGTATATAAGTCCCCACCACCACCATCTCCATCACCACCACCTCCTTATGTCTACAAGTCCCCACCACCTCCATCCCCATCACCACCACCTCCATACGTCTACAAGTCTCCACCACCTCCATCCCCATCACCACCACCTCCATACGTCTACAATTCTCCACCACCACCATCTCCCTCTCCCCCACCTCCTTACATCTATAAGTCTCCACCACCAGTGGCGGAGCCAGAAATCTGTAAGAGGGGAGGCACAAATCCGTAAGAGGAGGGGCACAACTGCAGAATGTAAATATTTTGGGGTGCACTACTGCTATTTAATAAGGGCTCAACTGAAATTATTAAAGCATTATAGGGGTATAATAGTAGTTATTCAAAAGTTCAGGGGTGCACTTGCACCCCCATGCCTCTATGTGGCTCCGCCACTGTCCACCACCACCTTCTCCATCACCTCCTCCTCCTTACGTCTACAAGTCCCCACCACCTCCATCCCCATCACCACCACCTCCTTACGTCTACAAGTCTCCACCACCTCCATCCCCATCACCACCACCTCCTTACGTCTACAATTCTCCACCACCACCATCTCCATCACCACCACCTCCTTACGTCTACAAGTCCCCACCACCTCCATCCCCATCACCACCACCTCCTTACGTCTACAAGTCTCCACCACCTCCATCCCCATCACCACCACCTCCTTACGTCTACAATTCTCCACCACCACCATCTCCATCACCACCACCTCCTTACATCTACAAGTCCCCACCACCTCCATCCCCATCACCACCACCTCCTTACATTTACAAGTCCCCACCACCACCATCCCCATCACCACCACCTCCTTATGTCTACAACTCTCCACCACCTCCATCCCCATCACCACCACCTCCTTACGTCTACAAGTCTCCACCACCTCCATCCCCATCACCACCACCTCCTTACGTCTATAATTCTCCACCACCACCATCTCCCTCTCCCCCACCTCCTTACATCTATAAGTCTCCACCACCACCTTCTCCATCACCTCCACCTCCTTATGTCTACAGCTCTCCTCCACCACCATCTCCATCACCTCCTCCTCCTTATGTTTACAAGTCTCCACCACCACCATCTCCATCACCACCACCTCCTTACATCTACAATTCTCCTCCTCCACCTTCTCCATCACCCCCTCCTCCTTACGTCTACAAGTCTCCACCACCACCTTCTCCATCCCCTCCTCCTCCTTACGTCTACAAGTCCCCACCACCTCCATCCCCATCACCACCACCTCCTTACGTCTACAAGTCTCCACCACCTCCATCCCCATCACCACCACCTCCTTATGTCTACAATTCTCCACCACCACCATCTCCATCACCACCACCTCCTTACATCTACAAGTCCCCACCACCTCCATCCCCATCACCGCCACCTCCTTACATTTACAAGTCCCCACCACCACCATCCCCATCGCCACCACCTCCTTACGTCTACAACTCTCCACCACCTCCATCCCCATCACCACCACCTCCTTACGTCTACAAGTCTCCACCACCTCCATCCCCATCACCACCACCTCCTTACGTCTATAATTCTCCACCACCACCATCTCCCTCTCCCCCACCTCCTTACATCTATAAGTCTCCACCACCACCTTCTCCATCACCTCCACCTCCTTATGTCTACAGCTCTCCTCCACCACCATCTCCATCACCTCCTCCTCCTTATGTTTACAAGTCTCCACCACCACCATCACCTCCTCCTCCTTATGTGTACAATTCTCCTCCACCACCTTCTCCATCACCTCCTCCTCCTTACGTCTACAAGTCCCCACCACCTCCATCCCCATCACCACCACCGCCTTACGTCTACAACTCTCCACCACCTCCATCACCGTCGCCACCACCTCCATACGTCTACAAGTCCCCACCGCCTCCATCCCCATCACCACCACCACCTTACATATACAAGTCCCCACCACCTCCATCCCCATCACCACCACCTCCTTACATCTATAATTCTCCACCACCACCATCTCCCTCGCCCCCACCTCCTTATGTCTATAAGTCTCCACCACCACCTTCTCCATCACCTCCACCTCCTTATGTCTACAAATCTCCTCCACCACCATCTCCATCACCTCCTCCTCCTTATATTTACAAGTCTCCCCCACCACCATCTCCATCACCTCCTCCTCCTTATGTGTACAATTCTCCTCCACCACCCTCTCCATCACCTCCTCCTCCTTACGTATACAATTCTCCCCCACCACCATCCCCATCACCTCCCCCTCCTTACATCTACAAGTCTCCACCTCCACCATCTCCATCCCCACCACCTCCTTACTACTATAAATCACCTCACTCTTCAAAGAAGTTTGAGCATCCTAAATACTACTAGAGCTCGTCTTCACCGTCTCTTTCACCGCCACAATATTACTATTAATAGTCACGTCATGTTACAAAGAAATTGCGTCCTCCGCCATACAACTATTGTTCACCTCCAATGCACTACATTCCGTAGGAGTCTTTTTTAAGTCCGCCATTATTAACCATATTTGCATACTCTGGGCTCGACTTTGATATATGTTGATGTTTGATCTGCAACGAGAACAAGAAGTTTTTCATTTTGGTGATTTTCCAATTTTGTTTTAGCTTCTAAATTTGATCAATGTAATTGATTGTCAATTTATTGTAAGATGGTCAAATCCCGGAAATTTTCCTTCTGTTTATTCGATATTCTTTGTATGATCAATATATTGTAAGTTGTATTATCACCTAATTTGGAATTCAAATTTATTACGATATGTTATTTCTCATTTCAGTTAAAAATATATGTGAACTCTCACTTTGATTCTAAATGTATCTTTTTCTCGATGTCCCAGAATGATTGAACTAGTTTTCATGACCGTTCTTCAATGAAGCCTACCTTTCAAAAATATAACAAGCTTGAAGGCAACCCACGTCCATAGTATAATCTCTCTCTATCTATCTCTCCCTCTCTCTAGATAGCCAGCTTTGTTTTGCTTGACTCTTCTAGACAAGTTATGGAACCATTTTCTCTAATATTTTGCGGGCCTGATTCTATGCCTCCTCTCGTGTGTTTCTTCACAAACGCTCAGCCCTAGACGAGAGCTCCGACAAGCTCATCTAGAATTACATGTTCTGCATAATTTTGTGGCCCCGTTATTGACTAAAAATTCACAAACATTACCATGTCCCTCCATTGCTGCTAACATATATAAGCGGATTGTATCCACTGTTTTCAAAGAGATTAACATCATGGGCACTGCTTATAAGTCTCCCTACCAATATAAGATCACCACGTCTTACATCTAGGTGTAGAGAGGATAAATTTCAGCAGAGTTATAAGTTCTCTTCTTGTGTCCATAGTCAAAGATGACATCTTAAAAATGCAATGCATTTTGTTTGCTTTCGCAAGGGAATTGCTGTAAATAGAGATCAAAGGAAATTAGCAATCTTAGAATGATTTTGTAAGGGGCTTTTACCCCGTTTATTACCACACACAAAAATGTGGTAAATCCATAAGCTTAGAGGCAGCGGAGAAAAATACAGCAACAAAGTGTTGTGAAGACTTAAAAGGCTTAGAAGGATATTCCAATCTAGCTAGGAAGTTTCTTACGATTTCGGGAGAGTATTAGTTGTTTGGTTTGATTTGTGTGTATGTGGTAGACAATATTGCTATTAATAGTCACGTCATGTCACGTCAACATATTTGCATACTCTGGACTTGACTTTGATATGTTGCTGTTTGAGCTGCAACGAGAATAAGTAGGTTTTCACTTTTGTGAGTTTCCAATTTTGTTTCAACTTCCCAGTTCGATCAATGTAGCTGATTATCAATTTATTGTAAGAAGATCCAATTCAGGGAATTGCTCTTTTATTTATATGACATTCTTGTATTATCAATATATTGTAAGTTATGTGATCAACTTATTCTGAATTCAAATTCATTACGATATGTTATTTCTCATTTCAGTTACAAACATATGTGAACTGTGACTTTTGATTCTAAATGTGTCTTTTTCTCAATGTCCCAAAATTATTGAACTACTTTTTATGAGCTTTCTTCAACGAGATGTACATTTAATATATATATATATATAAGCAAGGGAATTTTTTTTCTCTTTTCGCCACATGTGATTTGTTAAAGACCTCTTTCTTGGGATCGGATTTGCTCCGGTCCAAAATGCTACAGTTTCCGTACTGTTCAAATCGTGTGGTTATTGTTGCGCCACGTCGCGCAGGGAAAGAAAACGAAAAACTCCGTCACGTGCCCATATTTCCCCACTTCCCGCTTCATTCACTCCACCTGGGGTGGTCTTCTGTACACCCCAAACATCAAATCGGGGCTACTGTTCATCAAAATCTCACGCGCCCGTGGGTGGCAGTGAGTATGGTTTCGGTTTATTCCAAGTAAAACCGCCCACTTTGCTGCAATTTATGGCTTACCTCCCCATTCGAAATGTAAAACACGACACAGACGGGAAAGTTTAATTATTTCCATAATTGCACCCCATACCCCTGAATAAGGACTACTATGTAGTATTTTTATTATATATGAATCAATCTATGAAACTGTGAAATCAATCTATGAAATCAATGAAATCAATCTATGATTTTTTTTAACAAACACAAAAAAAAAAAACTTTGTTTTGGAACCAATATTCAAACTCTGAAATCAATCTTTGAAATCAATGAAATCAATCTATGAATTTATTTTTCTGACAAACACAAAAAAAGTATCTTTGTTTTGGAACTAATATTGTAATTTAGTTACAAAACATTATCTTAAGTATATATATGCGTTTGTGTGTGTGGGTGTTAATGTTGAAAATAACTTCCATATGTTCGTTTTACATTAATATTAATACATATTTTTAGTTGTTAATTTGGTTAACGCACATTAATCAGGGATTGAAAAATCATATGAACCCCATGGGATATAAAACTCCTAGGTCTCACAACTACAGCTTGTTTTGCGACATTTCACCTTCAAATTTACAATTTTGATTTATCACACTCCACTTCCCTTAAGTTGATGTTCAAAGTGTTGAAATCTTCAATTCTTTTTCTGGGAGCATAATCGGTAACCTCCAAAGCCTTCCCTAGATTTTCCAGATACTTTGCATGCACCTTGTTGTCTTGGAGACTTGCCATTTTATCCAACACTGTGAATTTGATGAGCTATTAATGGATATTACAATCCACTGAACTTGCGAAGTGTCTCTGATACCTGGTTGTGTCCATGTTTCATAGGCTGTAATCATCGATCGGTTGTCGTGAGGATGTCAGATCCTGCAAGCATGCAATCAAATAGATTAGTATAACGAAGTGATGCGTGTACAAATGATCGAGCTCGATGGTCAAGCTTGATTGATCACATTGTTGGGTTTTGACGTAGGTTACGCAGCGGAATAACAAAAATTTATCCTACTCAAATCCCACCAAGGATCACAGGTGAAGCATCATAACATGATGAAAGGAAGAAATGTTACCTCAGCCATACCAGGCTGGTGACGATCACATACAAAGAATAATATCTTTATCTCTACGGTATCCACACGAATAGACCTCAACTGGGCTTCTTCTCCAATGGTGATAGCAATCTGAGAAGAAGGATGAACTTGGACATGCACGGGCTGGATCACATCCATCTACGCGGCAAGGAAGAGACACGACATCGCCATGCCGTGGGCACAAGAGAGGGGCGGCACCAATAAGGCCGACGACTCCATGGTGGGCGGCTCCAAGCCCTAGGCCGAACCCTAGGAGGAGAAAACTCCTTTTCTCTTTTTCTCTCTAGCTCTCTAGTAAACTGTGGTGTGTAGGAATAATTAGGCATAAATTTTCTTAGCCTATAAATCATATTTATAGCTAGAGAAGTTCCTCTTTTCCCATTAATTCAACAATGTGGGACTTATTAAGTATGAATTCTCATAGCCTACGAATCCTATTTATATAGCTACAGAAATTCACCTTTGCCCATAAATCCACCAATGTGGGAATAATTACATTCTAGCCCACAATTTCACTTTAGTCCAACTAATGAGCACAATTTACACTTTAGTCCAATTAATTCATTATTGCTATTTAGTCCAACTAATTAGCAATAATCCCATCTTGATCTATTATTGTGTGTGACCCTGTAGGTTCCTTATTACGTGGCAGGAATAATAATTATTACAAACATTGAGCGGTATCTAGCAATACATCAATGCTCTCAAGTAATAGGAATGTCAGTGATCTGACTAACCTCTGTGACCAATGTTACAGTGTTGTATAATCCCTTTGTCTCATCTATCCGGATTGGACACAAGACATGGAGTGTCACACTTGTATATTTAATCCATATTTTCTCGATTTGTGAGTAGAATTTAGATAAACAAATAACATCAATATCCCATATTGATTTATTTGAGCATGGGAGCATGGCCATGCATTTTTCTAAGTCTCACTCATCAAGTGGCCATGGATATTTACTCCCGTCATGTGGGAGGGACAAATCCTCTCTACGTCACTACGATCTCTAAGCTTGCTTCATATGATGTCCGATTAAAACCTTTATAGTTACCCAGTTACGGTGTAACGTTTGACGATATCAAAACATGATAATTCACAACTAGAATATCTAGTGAATTCAAGTCTAAGGATCACAACACCATTGTCACTATGAGAAGCGCTTGTGATATTCACATAACTCCTATGTAGCCTTCTCATGCTGGGTCAATCCAGTACACCATTACTCCTAATGCGTACCCATGTGTTGGATCGTGATATCTCCAAATCAATCCAACCCCATAGTAGTCTATAGTTGATCGTCTTGTTAATCAATATAGTTGACTAGGGATATTCAAGAATATAACACTTATATTCTAAGGACTTCATTCATGTTAGCATATCTCCATATCGATAACATAATCAATAATAAGTCCATTAAGTGTCACAATAAATTGATTGCCTCTAGGGCACAATTCCAACACACATATCATATGTGACTGTTTTGTTCCGGGGTGTGTGTCCGTGGTGGTATCTGAGAGACCAACAGTGGTGGCTGCGGATGAAGGACACACACCATAGAACAAAAACGATAGCATATGAAATAGTTGTATGACAATGTTCAGCCGGGGTAATCCAACGAAGGTGGAGGAAGTGTAGAAGAACTGATGGGTAACTCGACAGACTTATTTATAGAAGGAGGTACTCTGTAGTCATGTGACGGGAATCGCAACTGATGCCTACTTAGTTATTGGAAATTGTTGTTTCACCATGAAATAGTGGGTAACTCAACATCCTTGTTAATTGGCAAAAAAGCAGTTGGTGGGATAATATTATGTAGCTATTCACGGGGAATCTCAACCGATACCCTTAGAGTCATAGGAAATTGTTGTTTCACAATATTTTTCAAATAAAAAAGCAGCATTTTACGTGAAGTGGTATGCCGGGTTGTTGGCGGTAATAATGTTGCAGAATCACGATTATATCGACAATAGATCGGCATAATTATATACAAAGATTCATTGATATAGGGATCATATATTAACAATACGATCTCATCCTGCCAAATAGAATTCATAAACCACGAACGCAAATACTGATGGTTGTGTCAATTTGACAATTCATCACAGAGGGTGTGTGATGCTTATGTCAATATTTCACTTCGTGTGAACAAAAATTCACAGAGTATCGGGTGTGTGATTCTCCCGCAACGTATCGGGTATATCGAAAACGGAGGCCCGATACGTGACGATAGTGATCGATACTTAAATCGTTGCGAGTCACTAGAGAAGCCTCTTTCCAATGCTCCTTGAGACTCCAAAACCATCATCATCATTGATGCACTGTTTCTTCCAAAGCTAATCAGATTACAACCTTCTTTGCTTAATTTATTCAAAATGCTCTAATGAATGATCTATCTTCAACCCATGCATGCACATTGGAAACCCAATTGCTTTTATTCCTGGCTATTTGATTCAAGAGCTGCAACAACTACAACCCCCCCATTATTAGTACTTCAAATTCAATCTCATCGCTCACTATAAAGCTTTTCCAACCCTTTTGCAGCCAATCTGTTTCACTCCTTGTTACCCAATCCACTTCACCAAATATGAGAACACTGCCAACCACTTTCAAGAAATTACATCAGTCTGGTTTCTTCATCCAAGCATCTGAGTTCCCTGCCTCAGTTACCATATAAACTGAACTTGAGATCAGTCAAAGAAAACAAGACATTGATGAGACTGAAAATTTCATCAAGAAGGAAGCCCAAAAAGGTGAACCATTTGTTCCAAGGAAAGCCAAAGGGAAATGGGGTAATGAGAAAAATGTGTTATGATGCTTGTGTCAATATATGACTGTTATTACAGATGGTGTGTGATGCTTGCGTCAATATTTGACTGTTATGATGCTTGTGTCAATTTTTTTTTTGCTGTTGTGATGCTATTGTCAATGAATACAAAACCATCAGCAACCACTTCGTAACACAAAGCATTTCAGTGCAAACATTGTTGCATTGTTTAATTCCCTTTCTCACTAGAGAAGCCTCTTCCCAATGCTCCTTGAGCCTCCAAAACCATCATTTGCATGCCTTGATTCTAGCATACCCTAAACCCTAAACCTTATGATTACATTTTCAAACATGTAAAATTAACAGCGCCTGTTGAGATTCCCTACGATTTCTACACTATAAAAACGCAAACCATCGCCACCCAAATCAGTACAATCAAAAGAGGAAATTCTTAATGACAATGGATACTCCATCCAAAGAGACAACAAAAATTATGGAAACCCCATCCAAAGAAGCAACAAAAACGATGGAAAATCCATCCAAAGAAGAAACCTAGCCTCTGAAAGATGAAAAACATGTAACCAGCGAAGACATGATGGACAAAGAAGAGGAAGATGAAGACGAACCTGAAGAATTCGAATAAACCAAAGAAGAATATTGGAGCCCAGAAAAAGAAGAATGGAGCCCAGAAGAAGAAGAATTTGTTGAAGAAGAACTACGCGAAAGAGCCATTGAAGAAGAGTACTGCGTCT
Source organism: Linanthus parryae (assembly GCA_023055425.1). NCBI lineage: Eukaryota > Viridiplantae > Streptophyta > Magnoliopsida > Ericales > Polemoniaceae > Linanthus > Linanthus parryae. Next base: position 80,991,648 of record JALGPY010000002.1, read on the forward strand.
CCTGGAGGGAAGATGAACAGTCCACTCTTGAATAAAAAAAGAATTCCCATCCAGAAGAGCCACCAGGTCCGTCAAGAAAACGCACAAGAGAAGAAATGGAAGGCGATGTGACACTTTTGTGCCATGGAACCCCGACGTGTAAAGAAAATTTTGTTATAATGGTGGGGATGGAATTACTGTAATCATTTTTGAGTTTCTGTTAATGAAATCCATCCGTTTTCCTTTTATGTTGAGATTTCAAATCCATTATTTCAAGTAATAAACCATTTTATCACACCCAATGTTTTAATCTATCTCGTGAACTTTTACTTTACGATCGTTTTGTTGACAGTAGCATCCGAATACAATGATGTACACTATCTAATTTTTTGACAGTATCATTCGAATACACAACTACCCATCTTCCATTAGTCAGATGTCGACCCCATAGTTCGTGAGAAGTGATCGAACCGCGGTGCAACAGGTTTAAGGTTCCAGCATGGACTCAAATTAAATTTACAAAGGAATAAATCCAGATTACATTCTGCCATAAACCAAACTTGTATTCGTCACAACAATATGCGAGACGTTCAAAGGAAACTACAAAAACACATTTAGTAGGGTGTGAGTATCACATAAATACCTAATCCATCGGCCTCGATTCTGAGGCAGCGGGTGAGACTTCCGCCCATGCTGGTCGCTCAAATGTGGTTTCTCCACAACTGGGCGATCTGGTTGGTTCTCCCTTGTTAACTCCTCTTCTGATTCCTTCTTCACACTGCTTACCGCATTTCCTGGGCTTGGCGGGTGGTTTTTTATAGCAACATCCTGCAACGAGGCTGACTTGGATGTCTCCCCCTCTTCTCCCAGTCTCTTCTGTCTATTGACCTTTGGTTGATTGAGAATATCATGGATCTCCTGGCACCGACCGAGTAGTCCCGCAATATCATTCTTCATCTCATTGATCTCCTCATATTCTTCTTCACGTGTCTTTCTTCTCTTGAATATTCTTCTCCACGACGATTCTGATCCACTTGAGTCATCTGATGAACTTTCTTCTCCCATGTTATTCGTCACTTCAGAATAAGAAAAAACAATCGGATCTCTAGACGAAGATCCATGGTTGAAGACACTACTTTTGGGTTCCATAGAGAGATATGTTTGATTGAGTTTCAGAGTTTGGTTTGAGGAAGAATGGCAAGCAGGGGTTAGAAAGAGGATTTGAACAATCTTTATCCCTAATCTTTTCATTTGCTTCTGTTAAACCGCTAAAATTGCAGTTATTTTTACGGTGATGTTAATCTAGAATTTTATAGTTTCAACAAAAATCCACACAGTTTTTAGGTAAATTTTTAATAAGTTGATTCAAATTTGAAGTCCATGTGATTATGTATCATTTATTCAAATAAACAAATTGTCAAATACAAAAATGATGTATGTGTTAGGTAAAACAAAACTATGGAAGTACTGTAATAGCGTAAAATCTTAATATAAATTTTTTCGTTCACACTGTTTCACTTAAGCGCCATCCATTTGCGGAACTTAGATTGTCTCAATATAAATCAGTCACTACGTTCATTTATATTCTTAGAGTTGAAAACACACAAAAAAATATAAACAAAAAATGTAAGCACGAAAACTATTTCAAGTATGAAAAAAATGTTGTTTCTATATTTTGGCCTTGATGTTATAGTAGCCGAGTCAATTTTTGTCACCGAAACGTGTAACCCGAAAACTCACACAAACAAGTAAGTTCCAAAAATAATGACCCATTTAATTTGAAGGAGGCAGGCCCAAACATCAATTTACCACATAGTCCCTACATGAGGGTATGTGCGCAATTATTGAGTTAACTGTGGAAATGGTTTCGGTTACATGAAATTGGGGGCCAAATAAATAGAATGCAGAAGCTAGGGGCCAAATAAATAGAAAGCAGAAACTTGGGGAAGGCTGAAATTGTTAGCCCGGACGTTGGTTGGGCCCGCTGCGCGTGGGCATGTTTTCCGGGAATGTGACGTTTGGGGTGTACCGAAGCATCCTCCCCTCCACCTCTCTCTCTCTCTCTCTCTCTCTCTCTCTTTCATTCAATACAAGTTTTAATTTCTAGTTTTCTACTCATATTTGTTTATATTCACTCTCTCTATCTCACTTTGTAACCAAGACATAACACATGCAGAAAAAGACACACAATTTCTCTAAAAAAGGACACAATTAAATATAAAATTATAAACATTACACCTCAAACAAAATTATAAATATTACAACTTCTTTGAGGTCAGAGTAGTAGTTTAGATCACATCAATGGTGATAGTGGGCTAATCATTAATCAAATATTTCGCTACCAACTCATTATACGTAACCAGACTAAATGAAAATTTCAATTGATGATGAAATTAATCAATTATTCTATTGCTAGTACAAGCTTATTCCAAAAAAAGTCTGCTACCAACTCATTATATGTAACCAGACTAGATGAAAATTCAAATTGACGATGTGAAGAAATCTAGCCTTGTATGATAACATTTTATTTATTTTTGAAATTAATAGTAATATCTTGGACTTTCACCTAGTCCATCCACACGCGTGCCGTTATCGATCGCCTATCAAACATTCAAAAAGAGATTTTAGAAAAAATATACTATAGAACTTTCATTATATAATATAAAAAAGTAACAAAAACATACTTACAGTAATTGAGAATGACTTTGAAACTGACTTGGAAACTGATTTTGTTCTTGCGAAAGCATCTGCGGTTAAAAATATCAATAATTTAGAATTGAGATCAATGAAATTTAGATATGAAAAATATAAATTATACCTCAGAATGATAAGAAGACACGAAATTTGGGACCACGTTTCTGCTCGCATGGTTCAACATCTACAAAATTATGCATGAATCAACTTGTGAACAATGTAAACATTGACGAGTTTTGATAACAGATATGAATATAATAGTACCTGGGTGTCTGCAATTCGATTCGCGGATGGCGACTTCAAGCTTTGTAATTTTGAATTTTTTTTTCTTATTTTCTTTTTGTTTTGCTCGATTCCACTTTTAATCCGAGATCCACCTCGAACACCCCCTTGCTTTTTCTTTAAGCCTCTCACTTTTGTGACATCTCTATTGTCTTCGGGAGATAGGGCACTCGGTGGTGTACTAGAAATTGTAACATGTTTTGGCTTGCTATTTAAATGCGCCTTGCTTCTTGCAAAATATCTCGGACATATCCATAATCTTCTCTTGTCTCAACTACCATTCCAGAGATACTGACTGCTTCTAGACACAAGTTCTTGTACCATGCTAACTTTTCTAGTTTCATATTCTCATATTCTACAATTTTCTCACTGGGACTTGTACTATTTGTTGAAGCATCATTATTCCACCTTCTAATTATGTACTTGATGGGTAGAAATTTGATATCTCGACGATCTAATACTTTAAGCACATGAGAGCATAGAATCCCTACAAACTCGAATTTCATGCAACTACAAGAAACAGTATCGTCTAAGTTGTTAAATGTAACCACATGCTCACGACGTTTCCCATTATTCCAATTTTATAAATAGTTCGTGAGCCATCTTCCATAACTTCTCCCACAACAAGGTTCACAACTTTTTTCAAGCTCAATCTGGAACCAATCAAATACCTTTGGCGTGAACACGTCCCTGACTTGTCTCAATAAAATGGCATCAACATTTAGCCTTGGTATTGTTTGGTCCATCTCATTGTTGCTTGTCAATTCATTATATCTTACATCATCTAGAACTCTTTTAAAATGGTTAAAAAATTGAAGAACAACTAACTTCGCACTTAAATATCTATTTAGTGTACTATTTAAACTTTCACCTAACTGTGTACTTTTCAGATCGGCGCAAAATGTATGTATACCATAAACCAATGCCCATTTTTTTCTTTCCTTAAATATTCCTTCAAGCCATGTATTTTCTTTGAGATCGTAATTTCTTAACAAATCCTCCCACGCTTGCAAAAAGTCTTCTTCTTCCTCATAATCATATATGCATCTTTTAAAATAATTTGCAAAAGAATTTGAACGCCTAAATACATGAGATAGATGTTTTTGAGCATTCTGTTGAAGATTCCACACACACAATCGATGATATGAGTTAGGAAAAATATCTCGTATAGAATGAGCCATTGCTGAGTCTTGATCAGTAAGAATAGCTTTTCGTTCTTTGTTACTCATCGCTTGAAGAAAAGATTGAAACACCCATGTAAAAGATGGAATTGTTTCTGTAACACCCATTGTTTCCGTACCGGACCGGAGAGCCTAGGAGGGTGCTACTCAAAATGATGCGGCAGAAATCAAGAACATCATCCATACTTATATATTACAAACTCATAATTATCTCAACATGATTCATGACATACTATTACACATGCTGAACATCGTCTAGGCGTTCTATTATTTAAAGATACTAATACCACTAGATGAGCCTGCGATCCCCTTAAGCCGAGCTCCCATCACCTAGACCCGCAGGGGAAAATAAAACAAGACCGCAGTTTTCCAAAGTCAGCAAGAAATGCTGAGTAAGTAAACACCCCAACGTGTAAACAGATAAGATGCATATTTTTCTTTAAAGAACATGAATAGTAATAAAGAACTAGGTACATGAATGTAATTGACCAAATATGAGATGATATAAATTTTCGATATCCTCAAAACGCTGTCGTTTATAATTTCAATGTAATATTTTCGAATCCATGAATTCACCCCCACTTAGTCCCATAATGCTGCCCCATTAAGGGGGATAAACTCATAAATCTGCCCCACTTAGGGGGGTATACTCTCATAATACTGCCCCAATAAGGGGGATATATCCGTAATATTGCCCAACTTAGGGGGATACCCAAGTACAATATTTCTTTTCATTTCTCTGGAAAATCCACGTTTCATAATTAGTGGTGGCGAACTAAACAATCAATCACAATACACTTTTGAAGGAATCGCTGAGGCACGTGGTCAAAATTTCAAGTCAAGCAGGCATACCATATTTCATATTTTGAGACGTAAAATCGTAAAAATATTTAGACACGAAAGGAGGAGGGCACACTAGGTTAGACATGTTTACTCACCTCAAGTAGCAAGAAAATTTTCCCGAAAAACTTCTATGGATATACGTAGCCTTCGTCTATGAACTCGTCACCTACAATTTATAATTCCTAAATCAATTACAAGTCCAACGGTGCAAGTATGCTATGCGAATGTCTAATTCCTAATGAGTCTCTTTTGAAATTACCCCCCTTAACCCCAATAATTACTAGGATGTAACAAAATAACAAATTTGTGCTAAGATAATTATTTTTCTCATAATATTTTCTAAATGATGTAAATACTAAGTTGTAAAAATTATTGAGCAAGAAGTCGCATATCAAATTTATACACTCTCATATTTAGGAAATAATAATGTAGTAAACAACCAATTTATTTGTAAGTGACTATACCATTTAATTTTAACTAATTTAATTATAGCTAATCGTTTATTAGAAAATGTATATGCTATAAAAGAATTAAATTCATAAATTAAATTCACAAATATTTATTTAACTAAAAAAATAATGAGCCATACATAGTTATTATTTGAACAAATAATAGCTAGGAAAAATAGTCAAGTTTTAATAAACGAGAGAATTATAGATTTTTAAATAAAGAGTTTACTACTAGTAAATTACTAGATCAACATTCTAACTTATTTCATTCTATCAATATCATCCAAATAACCCAGTTTACTCAAAATACTAGCAAACCAAAATTATATAACTAAACCTAAAGTATATTTTATCTTGCCCATTTTTTAAGAGAATAACTCTATTTCATACAAAAATCACATTTTTAATTTCATATTTTATATACTATTTATGTAAACAACAATTAGGTTACCCAAGTTTCTCATAAAAGACATTAGTTACACCCCCTTACTCCACATGCAGTTCCATATGCTACACTTGTCACCCTTAACTTTTCAGAAATAACATAATCAACCCTCCATCAAGAACTCACGCATATAAATCTCAACCCAACAACCCGATTCAAGTTAGAGCTAACAAGATCATATTTTGATGATAAAAAATGAATCATAGGATGATTTAGAGCTTACTTATGCTAAAAATCGTGAGAAACGGTCAATGGATGAAGCAGGTCTCGGCTCCGAAGGCGGCGGTCAGCGGTGATGAACGACGACGAACTATCCGGCGTTCTTGGCTCCGTTCGTTGTTGCTAATGAACTCCTCGGACCTCCATGATTTCTTTAGTACCAAATTTGAAAGGTGTGTGCTCCGGAAACGCACGACGAAGCTTCTCGCCGGAAACAATGGTGGCCGACGGCGAGTGGTGGTTCTGGGTTGTCTTGGCAGCGAATTACTGCTGCTTTTTCTCCTCCTTCGTTCGATACAGAGGGAGGAAGAGATCTTAGTTAACAAGAGAGGCAGAGAAGCTGGTGAGTGATGGTGGTGGCTTTGGGTGATGGTTTGCCGACGGTGGCAGCGGCAGCGGTGGCTGCTGCTGAACCTGTTTGCCTCTGCTTTTCAACGTCCCAGAGAGGGAGAGAGAGGTCAAGAGAGAGGCAGAGAGTTGGGGGAAGAGGTGGGTTGTGGTGGTGGAGTTGATGGTGGTGTTGCCGGTGGGTGGTGGTGGTGCTCGTTGGGGGGGGGGGGGCAGCGGCCTTGTGCCGCTGCTGCTGTTGCTGGGTTTTGCCGGCCGAAACAGGGAAAAGAGAAGGACAGAGAGAGAGATCGGGCGTTGAGGGTGATGGTGGGTTTTGTGTGTTGCCGAAGGAGAAGAAAGGGAGGAGTATAAGAAGATAGGGACAAAGGGGAAGAGAGAGAGAGAGAGAGAGAGAGAGAGAGAGAGAGAGAGAGAGAGAGAGAGAGAGAGAGAGAGAGAGAGAGAGAGAGAGAGATAGAGAATGTGTTGGGGGAGTGGGAGAACTACCGACAAACGGGAGAAAATCATTTCTTTATTTTTTTTTCTTTTAATTGGTTTTGCTAGTGTGTATTGGGGGCACACTTGGTTGTGAAGAATCTAGTGTTTTTGGTACACAACTAGGCTACACTTAGGTAAAAGTACACAAAATGTTTAAGTCGAATACGCAATAAAGATGTCGTTTTCTATAAAATTAATATAAAACTTCCCGACTATATTCTTAGCCCAAAATTACCCGAGACGCCACTCGCAAAAATAAATCGAATTTCTTGCTCAATTACCAATTTACCCTTCGTATTAAAACGGGGTATTACAGTTTCGTCATACATTAAGGCAGCACCAAAAACTACAGTCTACTTATGATTGTTTACTCCAACAAATGGTGCAAAAGGCCTAAATTCTTTGTTTGTTCTAAAAGTAGTATCAAAACACACCACATCACCATATTTCTCATAGTGAGCTCTCATTTTTGCATCTGTCCAAAATATATTAGCTGTTTGATTTTCCGAATCAACTTGTATTGCGTACTGAAAATCAGAATTTCCCATTGCTTATTTTGGAAGTAGTAGTACAAGCTTCCTGCTTCACCTAATTCCATATCCCTTTTACGCTTTGCAAATCAATAATTTTTTAAATCTGTACGAAGAAACCCAAGATTTTCCCTTCCACCAGCTTGTCGGCTCATAAATTGGTATACTTCTTTTTGATTTATCTCAGAACTTGATGCCAAACTAGCTTTGATACCTTGAACTTCATTTACTTTTTGCAAAGATCTGATCATGTGAATTTTGCTTGGAGAAACAAATCTATGATTGTTCTTTTCCATAAAACTGGTGACATGATTTATTGTTTATTTGAAGAGAAATAGTCATGTGTGCTAGACAACCCGTTCTTTTATCTTTTCGAGGATACGTCACTTCTGGGTTGTTCTTTTTCAATTTTCGAAAACCTTCTTTTGCATCTTTATTTTTATTTAGCCAATCTCGACGAATACCAAAACTTACAGATCCACCATACTTCTTATAAAAATTATATGCACCGACTTCAGAATCGAATCACATACCGATGTTCGGCACAATGATTGTTGAATTATTTTGTGCAACACTTTGTCTGCCTTCATCTTCTCCGTCTTCATCAAAATTTAGTCTGCGCGATACCCTTCCTTGTGCTTCCATGTCTGATCAATCAAAACAAGTAATCAAAATTATGTTAGTAAGTAGGTGATTCATATTACAGTACATCTCGCAAAAAAAAATGTAGAAAAATAAAATACTTACAAAGCTTGATGTTTAATTGCGGCTCCAAGCTGGTATAGAGTATTTTGTAGCATGAGAATGGTAAAAGCAGAGAAAAGCAACTCAGTAAATTACCGTTTATATTTTTCTGAATAATTTTTGTAAATTTATATACTGATGGGGAGAGAGAAAAATAGAAAGTCAAGAATATAATATTTTGATAAATTATTTCATAGTATCCGTTTGGGATAGTCCCTAAATGAAGATAATTTTATCTAAAAAAGAAAAGGGAGACCATTTAAGAAAAAATAAATATATTTAGATTTTTAAGTAAAGTGTGAAGAGGAGAAGCAAAAGTGAATAAAAAAACTTGTGCAAGTCTTTTCCAAATTACAAGACTATTGGAACTTTGGGAACTAAGAGTAATAAAAGCAGAAATAATAATATTTTTTATTTGACTTGCTATTCAAATTATTATTTAAACGTTAACATAATTTGATAGAGATATGGTACCCGTAGATAGTTAGAGAGGGTGAATATATAAAAATAGGAAGAAAGTAATGTACAAATTAAAACTACTACTTTCTCCTAAAAAAACTGGTACTAAATGAGAATGAGAGAGGGTAATAGGAGAGAGAGAGAGTGGAAGTGAGTTAATGCAGCGGGAAGTGGGGAAACATGGACGCGTGAAGGAGTTCTCCATTTTCTTTCCCTGCGCGGCGTGACGCAACAATAACCACAAGATTTGAACAGTACATAAACTGTAGCATTTTGGACCGGAGCAAATCCGAACCCCTCTTTCTTATGTTATTTGTCAAGATTTTTTTCCATGTGGCATACAAGTTGGGTATGCTTGCAAAACAAATATCGTCAAGTAATATTAAGTGGGACAATTTACAGTTTGTGCTTTGTGCCCCTAGATTTATGTAAATAGGAAAATCACACATCATTGTTCACCGATTGACAGAAAGCACCCCTATTTTGAACGGTTTATAACAGTCATGGACGGAAAATGCAAAAGTACAATTGTCCATATACCTTTACTCAATATTTATAGAGAAATCTACATAAATCACCCTCGGATTATGGTAAATAGGCATTGGGTACCTCTACTGTTTGTCACTCGGCAGGGACACCCTTACTTTAGACAAACTCTAATGGAAAATGGGCTAGTACTTTTTACCCTCAATCTTTATATAATGTTTAATCTGCAAGTTACATAAAGTATGAAAAGACCAATCTACCCCTAATTTGTTGGTTCAATTATAATGCTATTGCCACCAAAAAATCCCATCCATGACTCTCCGACACCGATGGACGAAAAAGATTAAGAGTTAATCAATCTACTGTAATTTATAGAAAACACTCAACTTGGATGAAAAAATCTATCGCATCTGTGTAAAATTCATCTCTCCAAGTCTAAAAAACTGAGTCATCGGAAAGCACTCAACTTATATCTTATATGTTTTTCTAATGTTCACATGCACTTTTATAGCACATAACACTTTTTATACTTGAATTTTAATAAGCTCGAGTTGTAATAACTACTATAATCCTCCATCGGATAATTTTCAATGATATTCTGGAGTTCTACTTTAAAAATTCATTATCATTAGTAAACAAACCACATATTGAGTTGATATATGACAAGAACTTTATCATAACTATTTTTTTTGAATAAACTTCAAATTCACTCAGTGTTGATTTTATCATTCTAGTAAATAAACCACATATTGATGTTAATATATGACAAGAACTTTATCAGAATTAATTTTGTTGAATAAAACTTCAAATTCACTCAGCGTTGATTTTCATTCTCGACAAATTTACCTTTTGACAACAAGAAAGTATAATCTAATGGAATTTGAGAACCATCAATGGAGAGGTAAAAGAGTCATACAATTGTCAATCCTTGATTGTGTTTGTGTCTCTGTGAATTTCTCTCTGTAGTTGTGTGTCGAATTCCTTCAGCAATTCTCTTTTTAAAGCACTAGTTTGAATGGAGGATCACCAGAATCTTCTCAACAAACTTCCCTGAAAATTTGCTTCAAATCTTGACTCTTCTAACAGCTTCTCCCAACTGCTAGTTGATCAATATCTTTTGGGATACTGATTTGATCTTATTGGAAGTATATATAGAAGCTTTTAAACACGACATATTGGTTTCAGAATCAATCATCAAGCAGTTACCATATCTGCAAAACATAAGTTAGGAAACAGGTTCCTACAAAATAGGAAATAGAATTCCTGCAATACTGAATCAAACATATGATGTTAGATACCGCAAACTGTGTAAAAACACATTTTCTTTCATCATCAAATAACATCTAATCATGCACATGGGTTTAGGAGTTGAATCAAGTAAGCCCCCTAAGTTCATGCATATAAGGCTCAGTCCGTTTCAAGGCTTTGAAAGCTGTTTCAAGGCCTTAAAATAGACAAGCTATTTCAAGTCTTGATCCTGCATTGAACTTACAATCTCCCCCTTGATGAAAGACAAGAACACAATCATCCAGTCTGTTTGATACTGTGATTCTGCAAAAAATACTCATTAGCACATAGCAGAATAAATCATAGAATGTCAACACATAATGTCCAAAAGATCCAACTTATTAAACTGAAAAATAAAGTAACAACAAAGTTTAAGATAATTCTACTTGACCAAAACCAGGTCACCTAAATAGAAAATAAAAATAAAACCCGAATTTCTCCCCCCGTTTTGACTTTAATAAAAAAAGAATGAGAATATGTTGGATCAGTGTTTGGAAAGATTTAAAAATATTTTTTTGAAGAGATAAAATTTTCAAGGATTTGGAAAGGAGTTCGCCTTGAAAAGGAGAAGAAAGAGTAGGTAAGAGTTAAGGTGTCACGTCCCCCTCCCGCCGACCCCGATTAATTAACTATAAAGTTTTGTGTTAACGGGAGGAGGGCGCGACATGCCGATGCGGCCTTGACTCGTCGAGGGGCTAAAAAAGTTAATTTATAAAAGTCGTGATCAAAGATTGTATTTGAAAAAGTTTGTGGAAGCGTAAATAACAATTTACTTGGGGTCGTCTTGATAAACAATTTTAATTGTAAAAGTTTCTCAAAAAAATAAAGTTTGAACTTGGAAGTAATAAATCAATATCGTTTGGCCCTCTCGACTCATAACTTATACAGAGCATAACTCAGGAATGTTTCTAGGTATCATACAATGGCTCATACAAAGTCTTATATACATAATTATACAACTCTTACATACTTAAACACTTTACGAACAAGTATTGTACCATAGCTCCAAGTCGTCTAACATATACTCGACATCTAAGCACATAAGCTTCACCAAGCACGTTGCCACATATCAAGTTTACACAATGCTAGTTCTTGCTTCTTACGTGTCTTTAAAACCTGAAAAAAGGTAATTTAAAAGGGTGAGCTCAACTAGCTCAGTGAGTTACGTATATGCCCCTCCGTAGGTTTGGAAAACGAAAAGGGCTAAATTTCCCATGGAGCGACATGAATATAAGGCATAGTCATACATACATATACTTGTTAAACTTGAAAGAGCATGACATTCATAAAACATAACTTGTATCATAAAGAAAGCGTAATGTAAAGCATAACTTGGGACTTGTGAAATCCTATTGTTCCAAGTAGGAACCTTTTTTGTCTCACGTGGAGACCATAACGTACTTGAACATGATTGCTTATTATCTTATCTTATGGCCCGTGTAACCTTCGTGACTTAACTTAACGTAGGGACATGTCCATCGCGACGGCTCGTGAGGCGACGCGTTGCCTGCTTATATTGCCCCGGCAAAAGGGCCGTAGCCTGCCTATACCCGACAGGGGGTTTCACTACGGTAAACGTGGCCTTTCTGAAAACGTGTTTTTATTTCATGAAACGTTCATTTTTCTTTGTTAGCATCCATGGGGCATAAACATTTTACTGGAGTAAATAAACATACATACATAATACTATGGACGACATAAACATACATAAACTTTGAAGAAACTTGAGGGTAGGTACAAACTTTGGGAGGTAGGGTAACTCACCTTGCGAGCTTAACACATTCATTTAATATTTTCTTAGTCCAATTCCAACCAATTTAAGCACGTGATCATCGACTCCGTCGTCATATAACTAGCAAATAGTGTTACAAATCACACATGTAATCACTTAGAATGAATTCAATCAAACCATAGCACATAGTCACTTAGCATGAAGTCATTCCAAACATAGCACATAGTCACTTAGCATGAAATCATTCCAAACATAGCACATAATCACATAGCTAAATGACATAAATCTTATGAATGCAAGATGAACTAACTTTTCTCATATTCATATCTAGAACCTTATACTTCTTATTAGGTGCATATGACATGTATAATGCAACATGTAAATGGAAGATGACATATAACAAACTAAAAAGTAACTTACATAACTAGCATTGAGAAACTTGACAAATTTTTAAATTTTACTCATATGAAAAGTGTAACTATCGCTAGTACGAAAATTCATAGGTGGCTCAAAATAATTATTTGGGACCTCAAATTTTTACATAACATAGATAAAGATTTTTCAAATAACATATAAAAATATAAAAAATAATGAAAACTTTTAAGTATTTTTAAACATTAACTTTCAGAGCTGTTTAGGTATAAAACAGAGGCTGAAAAGCGGTCTTGGGAATAAATTCATAAAATATTCATAGAAATTCCAAATATTATAAAATTTTAAATGGAAGTAAATAACACCCTTGGAAACAACATATCCAAATTTGTTAACCATTGGAGTAGAGTAAGTACATGAAATTGATGAAGACCTTCTCTGGTCTGGGTTGGACCGATTGTAAAAAAACAGCCCAATTTTTTGGCCGATTAAAAGTTAAATACAAGTCCAATGGCTCTGAAATTTTTACTGTAGAAACATCATATGAAAATACACAAATCAAGATTTTTTCGTAATTTTATGAAATAATTAACTATTTTCCTCAATTTTTTGAAAATCAGCTCAAAACATGAGTTTGATGGTATTGTGTAGTTCAAAACTTGTTGCATGCAAGAAATTTTCTTCCAAGATATGAAATGAGACAATCAAAATATGTGAAGCATATACATATCCAGTTAGTAAATACTTCGTATTTTTTCGTTTAATACCCGTCCGAACGTATAAATGAAAAATACTTTCGTATTTCGTACTATTGCTGGACCTAATGAAAAATACTCGAATTTTTGAGCAAAAAAGTTTAATACTCGTATTTAACGTTTTAACGTACGATACTTCCGAATAAAACTTTTTGATAACAGTATTGCAGTGAATAAATTATCATCCAAAATATTATAACTTATATTAATTAGTTATTTTTAAATATTTTGTTAATATCTATCTATTTTAAATATTTATTGTTATAAATATTTACAAGTTTATTATAAATATTTGAAAATATTAAGTTAAAATAACTATAATTATATTTCTATATATATGTGTGCGTGTGTGTACAAGCATATTGAGTCTTTGTTTAAAAAAAAAAGCATATTGAGTCTTATGTGTTATATTCTTAAGTTTTAAAATAATTCATGTTTTAAGATTAGGGAATGCGTAGTAAATTTCTTTTACAGAAGTTTGCTTCATAAATAGTTTGAATAGTATGATATTATTTACATAAGTAATTAGTTACGAGTAAATAGTATAAATATTAGAAATAATAAACAATTGATTCCATGATTTACAAATTATTGTTAAATATTTGATAAAAATATGAAAAATGGCAATGTGTGACACAAAGAACTCATTATATATGCTAAAATACTAAGAAATGCACCCGTATTTTTGATTCCGAATGAATAACTAGTATACGAACCATACCGTACGTATAGAAAACTCGAATTAACCAAATCGAGTATTTTTAAGCCGAATTTTTACTAACGTATTTTAACCTAAAAACGTATAATACACGTACGTACCGTATCACGTTTTATTTCCGTCCCGTATTTTACTAACTATTACATATATACCCAACAACTCAATTTCATACTTGCATGTGTGAAAATCATGAAGATGATGATGAATCAAGAACATGCAATCACAAATCCACCATGCTAACATACAAATGAGATGGTCAATGCTAAGATTGCATCTTAAAAATGATGAATCACTAACATGCAACCAAAGATTTGACATGGAATCACAAGAATGCGGAGCAAATGACAAAAATCATGATGTAGATGCAAAAGATGTAGAACTTACTCATACTTTCATGGTGTTCTTGAAGTGGGTTTGAAAAAGTGATGAATAATAGCTCCTATATGCTTCAATCTTGAAGAAAATGCTCAAAACTTGCTCCCCAATTGATATACTAACACTCGAGATGGGTTTTCTACACTTAGAACCTCAAAATCTGGTGTTTGGACCATGTTTTTGAAGGGTCAAGAAGAAAACCGGGAATGGTGTTCTTGAGGAGGATTTTGAGTGTGGGAGAGAATGAGAGAGAGCTTGAGAGGTGTGGAGAGTACTAGAGTGTGACTTGATAGGATATGGGACATAAAATATTCATACTATGTAATGAGAGCTTAATATCTTATTATAGATGACTAGTTTAGTGGATGAATATTTAGATGTAAAACTTAATTGAACACATGCTACTTTGGGGTAAATAATGCAAAATCTAATAATGGAGAGGTTGATACATAAAAACATAAAGTTTGGAACAATTCAAATCTACATAAAGTTATGGGGCAAACTATAAATTTAATATTAACTAACAAGTTGGCACAATTAACATTTTTAAAACATTTTCTTTAAATTATATCATATTTAATAAAATATTAACATTAACACACATATTTAGGAAATAATAAAATCGCTTAAAAACTAAACGTGCAACATAAATATGAGGGTTACTACATAAGGGGTATGATCTTCATCTCCTTGCTGCTCTGCATCTTTTTCCTGACTATCTCCCTCATCATCATGTTCTTCTTCTTCCTGTTGAGCCACATCATCAATGATTGTACTTATTGTCTTGATGACACTGTTGAACATGAAGGTTAACCCTTCCAAAGCTTTCCTTCCATGTTTCAGTTTCTTCTTTACAAATGTTCTTTTCTTTGTCAAAGAGAAAATTTTCTTCTGACTCTTTCTTTCAGATTCCATGCTGGATTATGACTCATCTTCTCGGAGATTTTTCTTCTTGTCATCCCTTCTTGAAACTGATTAGACTTCATAGAAACTTGAGGTTGCATCTGAATCCGAGTCTTGAATGAAGATCTTCTCTTTTCCTTTTCCCTTATAAGTTATTTCAGCCTTCTTCTTTGTCTTCTTGGGGTTACCAATCTGAATACCCTTATGTTTTTCTAATGCAGACTCCACTGCCTTCTTCTTTTTCGTGCTGGACACTGGGGTCTCATCTTTCTTGGCCTTCTTCTTAGGAGGAGGAGGAGCTATGTCTTCTGCAGTAGGGGTTTTTGAACTGGAATCCCACCAATGGTCTGAACCTCTTCCATAGTGGTATTTCTTTTCTTCTCTGTTGCAGCCTTTGAACCACCAACCATCTTGATTCAGTCTGAGGCTCTTCTGGTTCTCATTAGGGTTTGGAGAAGAAGAGAGATATAGGATTGATACGTAGTAGAGAAAGAAGGAAGAAGATAATAGAAGAGAGTTTCAGTTCGAAAAGGAAACTAAATATTTTCTCTGATCTCTGAAGATTTGATGAATCAAAAAGATTCAAAATTGTGTGTGCCGTTGGAAATAAAAGATATAATACTATTTGGGTAGAAAATGGATATTTAAAAAAATTGAGGGGCAACATTGAGAAATTATCTACAAAGAAAACACCCAACATTGAAAGATCCAGAATTATTGATTATCTAGCATGCAGTCTTATTTTCAAGGCCTTGAAAAACTGTATGATGTAATGCACAAATACTCAAGGCTTTGAAAGGATGTTCAAGGATTGGGAAATCAGTTCAAACCTTTGAAACACATAAAACTTACTTGATACTCCCCATAAACCAATGCTTCCTTATTTAGCATGCCCAATTCCAATCTTAAGGCTGAGAATCTTTCATCTAACAATGTTTAGTGAAGATTTCTGAAAATTTCAAGTTAGTAGAAACAAATTCAAGAATAATATCACCTTTCTCTGCATGATCTCTGATGAACTGATGTCTAACATCAATATGTTTTGTTCTTGAATGCTGAACTGGATTCTTTGTAATTGATATTACACTTCTATTGTCACACTTGATAGGTATATCTATGAAATAAAATCAAATATCTCTCATTTTTTGTGCTATCCAGCTACAATGTATTCAACTTCAGCTGTTGATAGTGCAACTGAGTTTTGCTTCGTTGAATGCCAGCTGATTAAAGATGATCCAAGAAATTGACAGCATCCTGATGTACTCTTTCTATCAATTTTATATCCGGTAAAATCAGCATCTGAATAGTCACACAAAGAGAGGTTATAATGTTTAGGATACCAAAGCCCTAAGTCTTTGGTACCATTGAGATATCTAAAAATTATCTTAACTGCAGTAAAGTGTGATTCTTTAGGATCAGCTTAAAATCTAGCACACATGCACACACTGAACATGATATCTGGTCTACTAGTTGTGAGGTAGAGTAATGATCCAATCATACCTCTATACTCTTTCACATTCACACTCTTACCAGATTCATCCTTGTCTAAAGACAGTGTAAAACTCATGGGGGTCTTAATCTCTTAATCCTTAGTATACTTGCTTTGATTTAGGAATATGCCCTTCTTCATCTGATGAATTTTAAGTCCAAGGAATAAGTTCAATTCTCCCATCAAGCTCATTTCAAATTCCATGCTCATAAGACTTGAGAACTCCTTGCACAGAAGATCATTTGAAACAACCCGGGAACCTACGGTTCCTCGCTAGTACAACTTAACGAAATCCAAAGTGCTTTATTGAAATAAAAGTAAAAGAGAAACCCTCCTTACATTATTAAACAAAAAGGTAAACATGTCTTAAACCAAATGAAACAACTACTACTTGTTTGCTAGCGTGGTACTACTCCTTAGCTCGTGCGCGTTTCCACCCAGCTAGCTTATTCTTGACCTGCGGGTTTTGAAATAGCGAAAGCCGACCGCAGAAAACGTTTAATTAGTAAAAACTAAGTAAGATATACCACAACACGTAAAACAGAGTTTTTGGCTAACACGAGGATATACACAGTAAGAATAAGCAAAAACCACATTTTTACTCTTTTATTTGGTTGAGGCATAACACGAGCCCCAACAGGTTCGATGTGGACAGAGAGGTCACGATGGAATAATAATAAAGTAGGGTACTTCTACGGGATATCACAGTCCATCCCGATTCCCCCTAAAAGAACTAGTGAGACCTTAAGTGTCGACACCCCTATACAGTTGTGACCTAAACATGTATAGGTAGTACTCCTAGTTTTCACAATTAATAAGAGGGTACAATGCCCTAGGGAAATCACACATAGGTGTTCCAGGCCTCAGCCTTCACACGCATCCTCTGTACACCGTTCCCAATTCTATTATCGTACATTTATTGTTCAAGATTCCACGGGAGTATTAAACCACAATTTTAAATAGTGACCACATGCTTCTCAAATCGTTCGTAAGAAAGCGCTAAACGAGTTCAAAGTATTGTAAAGCGGAAATTGAATTCGAAGTTTGAGATAACGCACACGAAACAACACATTTTGATATTTAAAGATGTTGTGCATATAACTTACTTGGAAATGGAAAGAGAGAACTTCAACGCAAACAGCACGGAAACTTAGTAGTAGGGGTCCTCGACGAACTCTCCTCCTACGAACTCGGAATCTACAATATCACATAATCCTATATTAACACATATTCATCCATACAATAATTCACAATTAAATGTCCTATATGAAATGCAAGTGAAATCCCACATAATCCCCCAAACAAGTTATGTTTCACTAGCTACTAGTTGCACGATTATTGTACATATCTATTAAGAAGATAGTGGTGTATAAATATAAAATAATAGTTGAGGTAAAGAAAACTTTATTTGATATATTATAACATTTAGCGGCTAATAATTATAAATAAAGGTAACTATTTAAAATAAGCTTAATGTCGACTATATTTATCATAATAATTATAATACTAAAAAAAACGTTATTATGTGACAAGAGTTTATTTTCCGATATATACAAAACAAGGCTAAATAGTTGGTTAGGAAAATATAAATATTATACTTGCAAAGTCCCAAATCAACGCAATAAGATTATAGGTTTATTTTCATAAAATGATTTCTAAAGTTATATTTAATAGTGTGTATAAATATATGAAAATGCTAGTTTATGTTATGTTAAGAACAAAATTGGATTTACACTTTGATAACATATAAGAAAATCAGTTTGTTAAAAGGTTGCACCATACCCACAACTTTACTAACCTACAAAACAGGCCCCAACAAGTTTGTGAAAAGACACTTTTATACCCCTGGTTCACAATTACAGTCCATATCATCTTCTACCCCAAAACAGAGCTCCATGTACAACAATACACTGACTACTCTAGTTGATTTTCGAGAATCCATGGCGGGAATCAAAGCAGCAAGTATTACATTCGAGCTTTGAGGCGAGGGTTTGGGGTTTACCGATTGAAGAAGGACAAACAAAGAAGATGGCGGTGGCAATGACGGGTTCCGGTCGCTGCTGTGAACTCGCCGGAGCAGAGGGACGAACAGGGGATAGTGGCGGTGGTGGAGGCGACGGCTGGGACGATCAGAGGGGCGGCGTCGGGGCGGCCTGGGTTCGCCGGCGGTCCTGGGTTCGGGCCTGGTGCCGTCGGCGTCGGGTCTGCTTCGGCGGCCGACAGAGAACAGAGAGAGAGCGAGAGAGGGGCGGAGAGTGTGAGAGAGAGATGGCGAGAGAGAGTGTGTGAGAGAGAGAGAGCTGAAAGAGAGAGG
Source organism: Linanthus parryae (assembly GCA_023055425.1). Classification (NCBI taxonomy): domain Eukaryota; kingdom Viridiplantae; phylum Streptophyta; class Magnoliopsida; order Ericales; family Polemoniaceae; genus Linanthus; species Linanthus parryae. The sequence continues at coordinate 81,010,732 of JALGPY010000002.1, forward strand.
GAAAACTGGGTTTTGTTTAACCCAATCGGCGAAATTGACGGGATGAAATCCGGGTTTGATTTCGGAAAGGTCAAGGAAAAATTGATGACGAGATCGGGGCTTTTGATCCATTGCGCAATTGGGGTTGGAATCGGGACGAGATTTGGACAAGGGAAGGTCAAGACCTCCATTGTTGGTTGCCGGAATTTCAGCAGAGAAGAGCTCTGCTAGAAAAGGGAAGGAGGAAGAAGATGAGTGGGAAAGTTTTCGGTGTGGCGGGTACGCGATGCCACGCGGTGGTTCGCTACGCGTTATTAATTAAAACTACACTTTAGACACGTTTTAAAACGTCACACGACCCGCTACACTTCACCCACTAATTTACACACAATAACTATATAAAAAGTTGTCATCTTAAAAAAAAACTTTTGATAAAAAAAAACATGTTGATAACAATAACAATAATAATAATAATAATAATAATAGTAATAGTAATAATAGTAATAATATAATAGTAATAATAATAATAATAGTAGTAGTAGTAATAATATTAATAATAATAATAATAATAATAATAATAATAATAATAATAATAATAATAATAATAATAATAATAGTAAACTACTAGATAAAGGAAGAGAAATACTTTTATAAGTTCACATAATGACCCCAAAAATTAGCCAAACTCCCAAAAATGCCCCATAAAATACCGGGGTATTACATCACATCTCCCTTAAAACAAAGCTTCGTCCCCGAAGCTTAAAGTAAATCGAATCTCCCAATGCAAGTATGCGGTATGCAGTTCTAATGTGCACGTAATAACAAGACAAGACGGTAATTAAAATGCATGGTTGTTAAATCACATCTCCCTTAAAAGGAGTGACGTCCTCGTCACTCGACTCGTACCTGGTCGAAAAGGTGTGGGTAACGTTTCCTCATGTCCTCCTCGGCTTCCCAAGTTTCTTCTTCCGTTTGGTGGTTTGACCAGAGAACCTTGACCAGCGTGGTGGACTTGGTACGGGTGTTTCTGGTTTTTGTATCAAGGATTGTGATCGGTTGTTGTTCATAGGTAAGAGAGGGATCAAGCTCGACAGGCTCGGCGTCAATGATATGACTAGGGTCGGGTATATAGGCTTTGAGTTGGGACACATGGAAAACGTTATGGACTCTACCTAGGCTGTTAGGAAGATTCAGGCGATAGGCAACCTCTCCTATACGATCCAGTACTTCGTAGGGTCCAATGAACTTGGGACTTAGCTTTCCTTTTTGATTGAAACGCATAACTCCCTTGGTAGGTGAGACCCTTAGGAACACTTTGTCGCCAACTTTGAATTCCAATGGCCTTCTCTTCAAATCTGCGTAAGACTTTTGTCGATCCTGGGCCGCCTTCATCTTTTGCTGGATTATTCGAATCTGGTTTGTCGAGTCCTCGATCATTTGTGGTCCAAGAATGATCGTCTCACTGATGTCACTCCAACACAGCGGTGTCCTGCACTTCCTCCCATACAGTGCTTCGTAGGGTGCCATCCCTATGCTAGCATGGTAGCTGTTGTTATACGAGAACTCGATAAGTGGTAACTTGTCCACCCATGAACCTCCAAAGTCTAGAATGCAAGCCCTTAGCATGTCCTCCAGTGTTTGAATCGTTCTCTCAGTCTGGCCATCCGTAGCTGGGTGGAATGCTGTACTGAACCTTAGCTCAGTGCCCATGGCCTTTTGTAGCTCCTTCCAGAAATGAGATAAGAAGTTTGGATCTCTATCCGAAACAATGGAGCTAGGGACTCCATGTAGTCTTACCACGTTCTTGATGTAAGCGTCCGCCCTCTTTTCCATGTCCCATGTGTCCTTCATGGGGATGAATCTTGCCGTCTTGGTGAGTCGATCGACTACCACCCAAATTTGATTCAACCCATTCGTCGAAATAGGTAAAGCCGTGACAAAGTCCATTGAGATGGAATCCCATTTCCAAACCGGTATCTCCAATGGTTGCAACATTCCACCTGGTCTTTTGTGCTCGAACTTGACCTTCTGGCACGTCAAACATCTAGATACAAAATCAGCTACTTCCTTTTTCATACCTTTCCACCAGAAATTCTTCTTCAAATCCTTGTACAACTTGTCTCCTCCTGGATGTATCGAATAAGGCGTGTTATGAGTTTCTTTCATAAGCTTCTCTTTTACTTCCGCACATGTCATTGGTACACACCATCTTCCCTTGAACTTCACGCTTCCATCTTCTTCCACTTTGAAATCGAGTGCTTCGCCTTTGTTGATCTTCTCCTTAATCTTTTGTAGGAAAGCGTCTTCTTTCTGTGCTTCTTTTATTTCTTCGAAGATGTCCGGTACTATCGTCATATTACACAACATGTTTTTCGTTGTTCCCTTCGTGCAGACTTCAATCTCCAGTCTTCGAAATTCTTCGCAAAATTTAGGCGGTAAAACCCACATTGCATTTACCGTATGCTCCGTCTTTCGGCTCAATGCATCCGCTACTACGTTGGCTTTCCCTTCATGGTATTGGATCTTGATATCATAATCTTTCACCAATTCTAGCCACCTCCTTTGTTGCATATTCAGCTCCTTTTGAGTGAATATGTACTTTAGGCTCTTGTGATCAGTAAAGATCTTGCATGTCGTACCGTAAAGGTAATGCCTCCATATCTTTAGCGCAAATACGATGGCTGCCAACTCCAAGTTGTGGGTAGGGTAATTCTCCTCATAAGACTTTAGTTGCCTAGAAGCATAAGCAATCACTTTGCCGTCTTGCATTAAAACACATCCTAGCCCGTGCTTTGAAGCATCACTATAAACCTCAAATTCTCCACCTTCAGTAGGTAACGTTAACACAGGTGCCGACGTCAACCTATCCTTTAGGGTTTGGAATGCTTCCTCACAATTCTTGTCCCATACGTACTTGCTTGTCTTCTTCATTAACGTTGTCATGGGTTTCGCGATCTTGGAGAAATCCTTCACGAATCGTCGATAGTAACTCGCCAATCCTAGGAAGCTTCTTATCTCCGTTACGCTCTTTGGTGTGGGCCAGTCTCTTACTGCAGATATCTTCCCTGGGTCCACTGACACACCTTCCTTCGATATAATGTGCCCTAAGAAAGGCACTCTATCCAACCAAAACTCGCACTTAGATAATTTTCCGTACAACTTCTCTTCCCTTAGTGTTTCCAACACCTCCCTCAAATGCTGTTCATGTTCTTCTTTCCCCTTTGAGTAGATTAGAATGTCATCGATGAAAACGACAACAAACTTATCAAGGTACTTCTGAAGAACGCGGTTCATTAACTCCATGAATGCTGCTGGAGCATTAGTGAGTCCAAATGGCATTACTGTAAACTCGTAGTGGCCATAGCGAGTTCGAAATGCCGTTTTAGGAATATCCTGTTCAGCTATCCTAAGCTGATGATATCCAGACCTTAAATCGATCTTCGAAAAGGTATCGGCTCCTTGTAGCTGGTCGAACAAGTCATCGATCCTGGGAATTGGGTACTTATTCTTAACGGTTACCCCATTCAACTCCCGGTAGTCAATGCAAAGTCTTAGGCTACCATCCTTCTTCTTCACAAACAAAACTGGTGCTCCCCATGGTGAGACACTAGGTCTAATGAAGCCCTTTTCCAATAACTCCTTGAGTTGTTCCTGAAGCTCTTTTAACTCGGCTGGTGCCATCCTATATGGTGCCTTCGAGATTGGTCCGGTTCCTGGTACTAAGTCTATCGCAAAGTCCACGGCTCTCTTAGGTGGCATTCCTGGAAGCTCTTCGGGAAAGACATCGGGAAATTCATTCACAACTGGGATGTCCTTTAATTTCTCCCCTTCTTTCTCCTGATCATGGATCGTACAGAGGTATGCCCTATGCCCTTTCTTCACATCTGAGAGAATGGTTAAGGCTGACACGATTTGGATCTTGGGTCCAGTGGATATACCCCTATAGGATAGACGTTCACCTTTCGGCCCACGAAACCTAACCTTTTGGGTGGCACACTCTATGGTTGCTTTGTATTTGCTGAGCCAATCCATACCTAAGATGACATCTAGGTTTCCGAGATCGAAAAGGATTAGATCAGAAGGTAGCTTGGCTCCTAAGATTTCTAGGTTGACTCCAGGGTACATGGTATTGCAGGGTGTGACTTCTCCAGTAGGGGTAGAGATTGAGATAGATATTGGGGTAGGATTTGGTAAGTCTAACTTCTTAGCAAAAGTAGATGATATGAAAGAAAATGTGGCTCCAGAATCAAATAACACAAAAGCAGGGGTAGAATGGATTAGGAATGTACCAGTCACCACGTTGGCCTGTGCTGCCTGAGTCTGGTTCATCACATTAATAGTTCCAGCTGCGCTGCGTGCTGTTGCTGCGGGTGCAGGTGCGCCTGCTACAGTGGTTGCTGAAGTAGCATTGTTGTTTCCCTGGGGTCGGTTGTTGTAACCATTTCCTCCTTGCCAGTTGTTACCCCGGTTGTAGCCACCTCCATTATTGTTCCTGTTGCCAGCATTGTTGTTGTTTCCATACCCTCCACCTTGCTGGTAGTTGCGCTGGTTCCCTCCATACTGGTTACCACGGTTGTTGTTGCCACCCTGGTTGTAACCGCTGTTATTCCCACCATAGTTGTTACTTCCACGGTTGTACCCACCATTTCCTCCTTGGCGGTTCACATTGTTCCCTGCATAACCTCCACCAATGTTGTTGCTGGGCATGGATCGGCACTCATACCTGCGATGGCCCAGCTTGCCACAGTTGAGACAGTTAACCTTCCTTCCTTGGCAATCCAATCCTGGGTGGTTTCTGCCGCACCTCGTGCAGTTGAATACTCTTACTTGGCCTTGTCCGCCCTGGCCTGAGTTTCCAAACTGGTTGGTGGTGGATGGGTTGGGACGAAACCTTTTATCTCCGCTATCATTTCCGGTACCGCGATTCTGGAATCCTGTTGCAGCCGGTGTCTCGGTCTTCCTTTTTCTGTTGGCTTCCGCATTACTATCCAGCATGCGCTGCATATCCTGAGCTGCTCCATAGGCCTCGAACAATGAGTTAAAACGAGTAGGCCCCATTGCCTTTCGGACTTCAAAGTCCAGACCTTCGATAAATTTGCGGATCCTTCTTACTTCTGTGGGTGCGATCTCCCGCCCGAACCTCATGAGTTCCATGAATTTGTCATAGTAGTCAGTCAAGGTAGCTCCATCTTGCTTTAGGTGCAAGAATTCATCAAATTTCGCCGACTTCACATGATCGGGGTAAAACCGTTCGCGCATAGCTTCCTTTAGCTGTTCCCATCCAAAGCCTTCTTGGGCGAGCAATTCAGCTGATACGGAGCTCCACCATTTATCAGCTTCTTTCTTGAAGTAATAGGTCGCCACTTCTATGCGTCGATCCTCAGGGCAACGCACCGAGATCAGTGCCTTGTGAAAGTCGCGGATCCAATCCTCTAAGATAGTCGGGTCTTCCGTCCCATAGAAGAAGTCGGGTCGGAGTTCTGCAATCTTACTCATTATGTCATTTCCCCCAGCCTGTTGATTGTGCAAGAGTTGGGTTAAGGCTAGGGTCGCTTGTTCCAGATTCTCGAACCGAATAGGGTCATACTGCTGAGGGACCGGAATTTGCTGGTTTCCTTGGGTTCCCTGGTTCATGGTTCCTACTTCTCTTGCACGTCTCCTGGTATAATATTGCATCGTACCTTTTAAATATAGCTATCTTTAATATAGGTCGAAAAGAATTCTACTTGTAGTTCACACATGCAATACATAGATTTCAAATAATTAAGCATTTATTAATCCACCCATCAAATAATCCACATAAACACTTAAATGATAAAAGAAACAACTCAATCCAAAAAGAAATAACAACTCCTAAAACAAGGTAAACGTTCACTCTCGTGATAAAAGAAAAGCAATAAATGGAAATCCTAAGGGTGGGATGGGTGTGGTTCTACTCTTCATCATCAGTTAGAAACATGAGCTCGATATCGGTAGGATCAATCGCAATCACTTCCGCTTCGTCGATCTCTTCATGCTCAATTTCTTCAATCTCGTCTACGTCATCATTCCAATCTATAAACTCCTCCTGTGCCTCCTCGTCTTGGTTCACACCTTGGTCTTGCTCATTTTCTTGGTTCTCATCCAATTCCATGTTTCCTTGATCCTCCTCCATTTCTTCTTCGACCTCTTCTTCCTCTTCTTCTTGGTGCTCGGCGTCCTGTGCTGCTACTTGTTGTATTGCTGGGTCTAGCAACTCATCCATTTTGAACCAAAGCGTGAGCGAGTTCAAATAGTAGTAATCATAATCGCGGTGCTTGTACTTGGTGACATTAGGTACATTTTGGCCCCATATGTTCGTGACGAACAAATCATCATAGTTTCCTTTGAGGTTATTCCATAGAGGCTCATCTGGGAGGCCGTTGAGGATGTAGTAGCTTATCTTCAACGGGTGAGCGTGGGTCTCGTTGCCATGTGGGATTTGGCTCCAAGCAATGCATAGGCTTCGAACGTATCTGCAGTACTCTTCTGCCGTCTCTTGTCCCTCAAGGAATGTGACATGGATCGGCGTGTGAGCAGGTGTGAGGTCAGCAGGGGCTGGGATAGGTGGTCTAGCAGCAGGTAGGGCAGCCATCTGAAAGAAGAAAGAAAAGTCTCAGAATTGTTCTAAGCCACGTATACGCTCATTACTTAACGAAATAATTTAAGAAAATTAAAGAATGCATGTAACATGAATAAACTAACAATTAACAAGTTACAGTCACATAGCAAATTCTCTTCACAAATAATAAAGATTACAATTTACCACACAACACACTTATGAATTTAGAAAGAAAACACGGCTACGCAATCCCACATCCCCGGCTTGTCCAGTTTTTACTTCCAGTTTTAGTTACCCTATGTCCATTTTAATTTTGAAAAGCCTTCGATTATTATTTATCTTTATTAATGGAAATCGAGAAGTCGCACTAGCGTTGGAACCGTCGGCTCTGATACCAACTGAAACAACCCGGGAGCCTACGGTTCCTCGCTAGTACAACTTAACGAAATCCAAAGTGCTTTATTGAAATAAAAGTAAAGGAGAAACCCTCCTTACATTATTAAACAAAAAGGTAAACATGTCTTAAACCAAATGAAACAACTACTACTTGTTTGCTAGCGTGGTACTACTCCTTAGCTCGTGCGCGTTTCCACCCCAGCTAGCTTATTCTTGACCTGCGGGTTTTGAAATAGCGAAAGCCGACCGCAGAAAACGTTTAATTAGTAAAAACTAAGTAAGATATACTACAACACGTAAAACAGAGTTTTTGGCTAACACGAGGATATACACAGTAAGAATAAGCAAAAACCACATTTTTACTCTTTTATTTGGTTGAGGCATAACACGAGCCCCAACAGGTTCGATGTGGACAGAGAGGTCACGATGGAATAATAATAAAGTAGGGTACTTCTACGGGATATCACAGTCCATCCCGATTCCCCCTAAAAGAACTAGTGAGACCTTAAGTGTCGACACCCCTATACAGTTGTGACCTAAACATGTATAGGTAGTACTCCTAGTTTTCACAATTAATAAGAGGGTACAATGCCCTAGGGAAATCACACATAGGTGTTCCCGGCCTCAGCCTTCACACGCATCCTCTGTACACCGTTCCCAATTCTATTATCGTACATTTATTGTTCAAGATTCCACGGAGTATTAAACCACAATTTTAAATAGTGACCACATGCTTCTCAAATCGTTCGTAAGAAAGCGCTAAACGAGTTCAAAGTATTGTAAAGCGGAAATTGAATTCGAAGTTTGAGATAACGCACACGAAACAACACATTTTGATATTTAAAGATGTTGTGCATATAACTTACTTGGAAATGGAAAGAGAGAACTTCAACGCAAACAGCATGGAAACTTAGTAGTAGGGGTCCTCGACGAACTCTCCTCCTACGAACTCGGAATCTACAATATCACATAATCCTATATTAACACATATTCATCCATACAATAATTCACAATTAAATGTCCCATATGAAATGCAAGTGAAATCCCACATAATCCCCCAAACAAGTTATGTTTCACTAGCTACTAGTTGCACGATTATTGTACATATCTATTAAGAAGATAGTGGTGTATAAATATAAAATAATAGTTGAGGTAAAGAAAACTTTATTTGATATATTATAACATTTAGCGGCTAATAATTATAAATAAAGGTAACTATTTAAAATAAGCTTATTGTCGACTATATTTATCATAAGAATTATAATACTAAAAAAAACGTTATTATGTGACAAGAGTTTATTTTCCGATATATACAAAACAAGGCTAAATAGTTGGTTAGGAAAATATAAATATTATACTTGCAAAGTCCCAAATCAACGCAATAAGATTATAGGTTTATTTTCATAAAATGATTTCTAAAGTTATATTTAATAGTGTGTATAAATATATGAAAATGCTAGTTTATGTTATGTTAAGAACAAAATTGGATTTACACTTTGATAACATATAAGAAAATAAGTTTGTTAAAAGGTTGCACCATACCCACAACTTTACTAACCTACAAAACAGGCCCCAACAAGTTTGTGAAAAGACACTTTTATACCCCCTGGTTCACAATTACAGTCCATATCATCTTCTACCCCAAAACAGAGCTCCATGTACAACAATACACTGACTACTCTAGTTGATTTTCGAGAATCCATGGCGGGAATCAAAGCAGCAAGTATTACATTCGAGCTTTGAGGCGAGGGTTTGGGGTTTACCGATTGAAGAAGGACAAACAAAGAAGATGGCGGTGGCAATGACGGGTTCCGGTCGCTGCTGTGAACTCGCCGGAGCAGAGGGACGAACAGGGGAGAGTGGCGGTGGTGGAGGCGACGGCTGGGACGATCAGAGGGGCGGCGTCGGGGCGGCCTGGGTTCGCCGGCGGTCCTGGGTTCAGGCCTGGTGCCGTCGGCGTCGGGTCTGCTTCGGCGGCCGACAGAGAACAGAGAGAGAGCGAGAGAGGGGCGGAGAGTGTGAGAGAGAGATGGCGAGAGAGAGTGTGTGAGAGAGAGAGAGCTGAAAGAGAGAGGGAAAACTGGGTTTTGTTTAACCCAATCGGCGAAATTGACGGGATGAAATCCGGGTTTGATTTCGGAAAGGTCAAGGAAAAATTGATGACGAGATCGGGGCTTTTGATCCATTGCGCAATTGGGGTTGGAATCGGGACGAGATTTGGACAAGGGAAGGTCAAGACCTCCATTGTTGGTTGCCGGAATTTCAGCAGAGAAGAGCTCTGCTAGAAAAGGGAAGGAGGAAGAAGATGAGTGGGAAAGTTTTCGGTGTGGCGGGTACGCGATGCCACGCGGTGGTTCGCTACGCGTTATTAATTAAAACTACACTTTAGACACGTTTTAAAACGTCACACGACCCGCTACACTTCACCCACTAATTTACACACAATAACTATATAAAAAGTTGTCATCTTAAAAAAAAACTTTTGATAAAAAAAAACATGTTGATAACAATAACAATAATAATAATAATAATAGTAATAGTAATAATAGTAATAATATAATAGTAATAATAATAATAATAGTAGTAGTAGTAGTAATAATATTAATAATAATAATAATAATAATAATAATAATAATAATAATAATAATAATAATAATAATAATAATAATAATAATAATAATAATAATAATAGTAAACTACTAGATAAAGGAAGAGAAATACTTTTATAAGTTCACATAATGACCCCAAAAATTAGCCAAACTCCCAAAAATGCCCCATAAAATACCGGGGTATTACATCATTAGTAGCTCCGAACAGAATATCATCAACATAAATTTCAACTACAAACATATCTTTCACATGAGTCTTTATGAAAAGGGTATTGTCTACTAATCCCCTTTTGAAATCATTTTCAAGTAGAAACTTTGACAATCTTTCATACCAAGCTCTTGGAGCTTGTTTCAAATCATAAAGAGCTTTGTCAAGTTTGTAAACATGATCTGGAAACTTGTCCTTTTCAAAACCTGGAGGTTGAGCAGCATAAACTTCTTCTTGCAGATATCCATTTAGAAAAGCACACTTCACATCCATTTGAAATAGTTTCATGTTTTGTGAGATGAAAATTCAAGTAGAATTCTGATTGCTTCTAACCTGGCAACAGGAGCAAAAGTCTCTTCATAGTCAATACCTTTTTCTTGATTGTAGCCTTGGCCTACCAATATAGCTTTGTTCCTGATTACCTTTCCATTCTCATCTAACTTGTTTCTGAATACCCATCTGGTGCCAATGAAAGACTGATTTCTTGGTGGAGGAACTAGATTCCAGACCTTGTTCCTTTCAAACTCATTGAGTTCACTTTGCATTGCTATAATCCAGCCTGCTTCTTGTAATGCTTCCTTCACAATTTTAGGCTCTACAAGAGATATAAAATCATTAAAAGCACAAAAAATTTTCAACTGTGATCTGGTTTGTGTACCAGTGGTTGGATCAGAAATAATGTTATCAGCAGGATGAGATGAGAGATATTTTAATATCTTTCTTGGTGTCCATGGTTCAGGCTCTCCAGTTTGGTTCTCAAGTCTCTGAGAACTTGAAGTAGTAGCTTGTTGTGTTGTCTTCTCTGGAGATTCTGTTTCAAGGCTTTGAACTTTGGTTTCAAGGCCTTGAAAATGCCCGTCTTGTTCCTGTGACATTTCCTTGGATCCTTTTGAGGATTCTTCTTCAGTATCTAAGTCATGCTTGTTCAGATTGAGATCTGCAAAACTATCACTCAAAGAACCATCATAGCTTTCATCAAAAATAACATGAATGCTTTCTTTAACAAGCTTGGTTCTCTTATTATAAACTCTATAGGTTTTGATTGTGTGTGAATAGCCAAGAAAAATACCTTCATCACTTCATGCATCAAACTTACCAAGATTGTCCTTATCATTATTGTGGACAAAAAAAGTACAACCAAATGGTTCGAAGTAAGAAATGTTTGGCTTTCTTCCTTTAAACAACTCATAGGGGGTCTTCTTCATAATAGGTCTGATCAAGCACCTGTTAAGAATATAGTTTGATGTATTCACAGCTTCTGCCCAATAATACTTTGGCAACTTGTTTTCCATAAGCATTGTTCTTGACATGTCTTCAAGAGTTCTGTTCGTTCTTTCAACTACTCCATTCTATTGAGGAGTTCTAGGAGCAGAAGTGTTGTGAGAGATGCCATGCTTAGAAAAGAATACATAAAACTCAATTTGATCAAACTCTCAACCATGATCACTCCTTATGGAAGCAATATGTAGGTTTTTCAATGTTGGAAGTTCCTTACAAAGCTTTGAAACTTCAGTTAGAGCTTCAGATTTTTCTTTAAGAAACATAACCCGAGTATATCTAGAGAAATCATCTACAATAACAATCATGTACTTCTTACCTTTTGGAGTTGGAGTTCTCATAGGACCACAGAGATCCATATGCAATAGATCAAAGGGTCTAGTAGTACTTACAAAGTTATTTGACTTGAATATTGCTTGCCTTGTGCACATGCCTTGCATACTTCTTCATCTTTGAACTTGATAGAGGGTAAGCCTCTTACTAAGTTCTTGGAAACTAACTTGTTCAAGGTATGCAACCTAATGTGTCCCAACTTTATGTGACAAAGCTTTGAATCTTCTTTCAAGGCCTTGAGACACTTCAAGTTTTCACCTGCAACTTTTGTTAGTTTGAAAAGTATAAACATTGTTTGATCTAGAGGCTATGAGGATGTAATTTCCAGATTTCTCATTCGGCACCACACATTTCTCTTTATAAAAGATAACCTTGTTGCCATTTTGACAAAGTTGATATACACTAATTTCAAGCCATCAACTAGATATACATCAGAAATAGAGTTTTCAGAATTTTTACCAACTTTACCAATACCAAGAATGTTGCATTTGCCTTTGTCACAAAGTGTAATTGATCCTTCTGATTTCTATTTCAGTTCTGAGAATATAGATCTCTTTCCATTCAAGTGTCTTGAGAAACCACTTTCCATAAACGATTTTTGCTCTTTGATCTTGGTGACTCTCTGAAAACACCATTCACTGCCTTACCCAGCTGTTAGACCAAGTGCAGAATTTAGATTCATATTCAGGGTCAACCATGTTAGGTGGTCTAACCCCTTTAGGAACCCAAATATGTATAACTTGTACTTTGAGTTGGAAGGGAAAAGTGTTCCTCATTATGTGAGTGTCTCTTCTTCTAAAAGGACATGTCATCTTAACATGACCAATCTTATTGCAGTAATGGCACTTAGGAGATATTTTGCTTCTAGATTTCACAATCTGGTACTGTTCTTCTTTAGAAAATTTGGATTGTATCCAATACCATTTTTGTGAACAGACTTTAAGCTACCTCCAAGAATCAAGTTCAAGTTGTGTTATGAGCCTGCACGTTTTGCTTTGACCAACTCATATTCTTGAAGTTTCTCATTCAGAGTAGTATTTTTTGTATCCAGTTCATCAACTTGATGTCTTAGATTAACAATGATGTCACTCAAGAGAGAGTTCTCAGTGACTACTTCCTTGACTTGTGTTTTCAAGGCTTTGAAACTGGTTTTCAAGGCCTTGAAATCACTGTCAGTTTTCTTGTGAGAGATTTCAAGATTCTGATTCAGGCAAACAAGATGTAAATTTTCTTTTGCTTGCCCATGAACTTTTTCTTTCAAAACTCTAATTTATTTCAGATAGTCCTCTTCATTTAAAAACATTGTTCTAAGATAGCCAGAGAGGGCTTCCGTTTGTTTTGAAATCAAGCAGTTTACCATTACCTCAATGTTCTTTTCAGAACTTTCATCGTGCTTGGCCATAAAGCATAGGTTGGAATGTTCTTATTCAGATTCAGAGTCATTTGATGTGTCTGAATCACTCCATGAAGCTATCATAGCTTTCTTTCTTCTATCATTATCTTTCTTCTGAAAGTTCTTGCTTTTCTTGTGTGCAGTCTCTAATCAAGTGTCCTGCATCGCCACACTCAAAGAAATTCATGAATTTAGGCTTATTACCATGTGAAGAAGATTTACCTTTGTAGTCTTTGCTACTGGAGGATCTATGTCTATCTCTGTTGAAGTCCTTGTTTCCAAAGCTTTTCTTCATTTTAAGAATTCTGGTCAAGGCTTTGGAAATCAAAGCTATCGGATCTTCATCATCATCCTCAGTTTCAAGAGTTTGAAATGTCTCATTCTCCTTAGCCTTGAGAGCCAAGTTCTTGACACCTTATGGTAGTTCTCCATCAACTTCATTCATGGATATCTCATGTGTAAGGAGCTTTCCTTGTAAGTCATCAAGTTGGATTGATGAGAGATCTTGAGTTTCATCAATAGCAGTAGTCTTTGGTTCCCATTTTTCCTTTGGAATACTTCTTAGAATATTCCTCACCTTTTCTTCATTGTAAATATGCTTTCCCAAGGAATCAAGGTTATTGACAATGTCAGTGAATCTTTTGAACATGTCTCTGATTGGCTCATCTCCATTCATCTTGAATAGCTCATATTGCCTGAGGTATATGTTGATCTTGGTTTGCTTGACTTGGCTGGTTCCTTCAAAGGTTACCACAAGCTTATCCCATATCTCCTTGGCAGTCTTGCAACTTGAGATCCTGTTAAATTCATCTTCACTCAAAAGCACAATATAAGATATTCATAGCTTTATAATTTTTTGAAAATTGCTCTAACTCAGATGAAGAAAGAGAGTCTTCAGATATGGGAGTTCTAATCCCATCCTTCTCTGTGTAGAAAGTATGAGGACCATTCTGGATGATAGTCCAGAGTTCCATATCTTGATCAATAATGAAAATTTTCATCAAAGCTTTCCAGTAGACAAAATTGTCTCCACAGAAGAGAAAAGGTCTGTTAGCAGCTCTTCCCTGAGAGAAACCACCATCACCTACAGTACTCATAACCACAAGATGGTTAAATCTATGCAGTGATACAAGCTCTGGTACCAATTGAAGGGGTGTACAGTAGGTAGAAAGACAGAATCAATACTCTATAAGGGGGTGGGGGTGAATAGAGTATGCAGACTTTTGCCAAACTTTGCAAGAATAGTGGTTTCAAAATATTTGTAAAGAGATTCAAGGCCTTGAAATGAGTTTCAAGCCCTTGGAATAAAACAGTTAGAGTAAACAGAAGAATAAGTCTCTTTCAAGGTCTTGTAATGAGTTTCGAAGCCTTGAAATTAAACTGTTTTGAATGCTGCAAGAGTTCTAAGTTTGTAACTGAAAAGTAAATGCAAGAGACACAAGATATATAGAGTTCAGTCCACTTGAACCTACGTCTCTACCTCAGGGATCTTCTCCATGTATGATTTTCAACACCATTCTTATTAATCAATAGCTAAGGCCTAGATCTCAAGCACAGAGAGATGCCTTACTCTGTTACAGCTTGTGGTTCTCACTAACCTATCTAGTACCTGCTCTAGCTATCTGATTAGCTAATAATTATCCATTGTTCACCTTGAACAATCCTTGAGAATGAGAACTATAAGTATTATCAAAATTATATAAAAATGAAGTTCATAACAAGAAGAACACAGGAAATGAAACTGCAGTGAGTATGCAGTGTTCTTCTGCTGTTTGGATTGAGATATGAATCTTCTTCCTTGATGTTTGTCAATCCTTGATTGTGTTTGTGTCTCTGTGGATTGCTCTATGTAGTTGTGTGTCGAATTCCTTTAGCAATTCTCTTTCTAAATCACTCAGTTTGAATGGATGATCACCAGAATCTTCTCAACAAACTCCCCTGAAAATTTACTTCAAATCTTGACTCTTCTAACAGCTTCTCCCAATGGCTAGTTGATCAATATCTTTTTGGATACTGATTTGATCTTGTTGGAAGTATATTTAGAAGCTTTTAAACACGGCATATCGATTTTAGAATAAATCATCAAGCAGTTACAATATCTGCAAAACATAAGTTAGGAAACAGGTTCCTACAAAATAGGAAACAGAATTCCCTGCAATACTGAATCAAACAGATGATGTTAGATCCTGTAAAATGTGTAAAAGCACTTTGTCTTTCATCATAAAATAACATCTAATCATGCACAGGGGTTTAGGAGTTGAATCAATAACTCCTCCTAAGTTCATGCATATAAGGCTCAGTCATTTTCAAGGCTTTGAAAGCTGTTTCAAGGCCTTGAAATAGATTCAATTCTTTATCCTGCATAGAACTTAAATTGCACTATAGTGATACCACCCATTTTAGGTATTGATTTTATAGAAAGGACCAATTCATACTCAACTGGCCTCTCCACAATCAGGGTGGCCTTTTCAAATCGGATTAGCTAGGTCCATGGAAGTTAAACCGATAGTTAGTGACCAATATACTTTTCAACATAAAGAGCTACATCCACTTATACTTATTGATAAATACTTCATAAGATTTATCCTAAGTACAATCTAAATGGTTAGTTTTGTGCGTATCGGTGCAAAATGACGAGATTCGAGCCAAAATATGAATAGAATGAGCTTGTTGTGATTTATTGCTAGTTCGGACGTTTCTATGCTTTTAAGATGTTATTAGTCAAATATAATCGCTTGGTATGCTTGTTCATGTTGTCATGATAGTAAAGGATGCTAAACGATTTCTATGAGGTATGAAACGAACTTCACAAGATGAGAAAAGCTCGAGAATGGCAAAGGATAATGAAGAGAAATAAAGTTAGAGGAGCAAAACTGACATACCTTCAAAATTTTGATAATATCTTGAGTTCTACAAGGTCTGATATAGTGACACCGGTAGAGAATGAAAGTAGACTCCGAGAGCTTTTCAACGGTAGGTTACGAAGCTCAATCAAAGGCCGGACGAGAAAGTTATAGTCTGGCGAAGACGACGCAAAAACGAAGAAGAGATGGTGAAGTTGCACTAGACCAACCTTCACTCTTCGGGCTACTTATGGATCTACAGAGAGAATTGTGGAGCAATACCTTTGCCATAAGAAAGTAAACATTCAGGGATTTCCAAAGATATTAGATAGGACCAAACATAATAACTTTTCAGACATATTGGTGATCATGTGGGGACATAATTCTTATGGGTAATATCCAGGCTATTCACCATACTACTCATATGGAGATATGTGCACCCCTCCTCCTTGCAATGAAGAATATGAGCAGATTAAAGCAATGTTGGAGCTCAGCGAGCTCATGTTAGCTAAATTGAAAAGAATTGAGGAAAGGATGAATAAGAATGTGGAAACTGTGATGCGTCATCAACAACAATTGGCAGAACTTTCTCGTGCATATGCAGATGATGACAATGGGCCCAGTAGCATCATTCCTGACTTAGTTGGCGAGTGCGAAGAGGAAGACGAAGAACACCCAGTGTGACGACCCAAACACACATTTGATAATAAAAAATGACTAAAGATAAAAATTCATGATTTATTTAAATTAGTATGTCACTGACAAACATACATGTGAAGTATCACAAGTAATTGACATAAATTACCTCGCGTAATAAGTTTTGAATTACCTCGCGTAATACAATTAAGAGTCATTGATACTAGACGAAATTCATCTCGCCTAATATAATTTAGGTCACCGATACTAGACGGAAATCACCTAGCCTAATACAGTTTAGAGTCACCAGTACTAGACGGAATCACCTCGTCTAATATAGTTTAGATTCACCAGTATTAGACAGAATCACCTCGCCTAATACAATTTAGATTCATCTGTATTAGACAGAATCACCTCGTCTAATACAGTTTAGATTCACCAGTATTAGACGGAAATCTCCTCGCCTAATACATTTTAGTGTCAACCCTCACTAAAGCGAATATATTATTCGCCAATAACATCCTTTTTAATGGCTTTAAGAGAAAAGAGACACACTTGTCCGATATCATCTCCTCATTTAAGCGGAAAACACCTCGCTCAAAGAAGTAGCACAAATGAAAATCCAATTACACTGTACTATTATACTCGCAATTATGCAACACGAATCATATCAACAACAAGATTTATGAACAGTTAATCACCAGATAGCTATAAAGCTATTTAAAATAGCAACCGAATATGTATTAAATATATTTACATAAATACAGTGTAAATGAAGTGACTTGAAATATAAAAACAAAATCCACCATCACATATCGAAGACTACTCAGTCAACATCGCACAAGAAGTGTCAATTTCATTCAAGCTTTGGCTAAAATTAACATTATCTCTTCATGTGTAACATCACCTAAAGCAAACAAGCCTTCAATCTGTCTACCGTCACCTTTGCTATATACACAGAGATCTAAAACCTCTCAACACAACCAAATCTCTCTATTCTGAACTCAATAGAGGTTTATTGGAGAGAAATCTAAAACAGTGAGGTTTTCTTTGTGCAAAGTGAAATAAGCTCTCCAAAAGAAAATAATGCTATGATAGTAGTACATGAACACAATACTCGCTTGACCATTAAAACCAAACACCCCTCTCTATTTTATCTCCTTATATAACTCGTACAACATGAATCAATCTTTTCTAAAACAAGAAAAGTGAACAACCATGAACTTAAAGAAGTATCCATATCAAGACAAATATCTAGACATATTCATAGCCTTAGCAAATGAATTGAAGGTTTTAAACAAATTTACCTTTCAAACTGTGGAAGCAACAACCCACTGTAAATTGATCAAAAATAAAGTCTAGCAAATCTCTTCCTTTCTTTCGTCGAGAAAAACCAGTAGTTCTGGAACTACGGAATGCCGTTTTTTCCTCTTTCTCTCCCTCTTATTCCACCTTTTTTTCCTTCCAAAATAAATATAGAGAAGATATATCCATAATGAACTTCTTGTGGCCGACTTTCACCACTTGGAAAACAATTACATGATTACATTTTTTTTATATTTTTTTGGTCTCTTGATATTTATCCTATCATGACTATAAAGTATAGACAAAGTAAGGGATAAGTGATAACTCCATTTTCGGAGTTATTTTATTGCTTATTTTGCTACATGTTGTGTGCTCATAATGGAGAATGTTGCGTCTTTTCGAGTAAATCAAGTGTTTATTTGAGAAAATGAGTTTGTATGCTAAAATGTGAAGTCCGGGCGTTTCTTGCATTGTTTTACGTGATATTTATCTTATTTTGTCACATTTGATCTTCGCGGGGTGTTCGTGTTGTGATTTTCAGGGCCGGAGCACGCGAGAATCAAGTGGATAGAGGAAACAAACTTCGGAAGTGATGCGAGCTCGAGATTTGGAAAGGAAAGCGAGAGTTGATGGATCAAGTGCTAGAGAGGCTCAAGAGAAGATGATACGAGTGTTGAGGCATGAGGAGAGCTCAAAATGGAGGATTGAATGAAGAAACGATGCCCGGGAAGTGATTCGGAAGCAAGAGGAACAAGTGGGAAGAAGATGGAAAAATTTGATGAAGTAACTAGGTCGCACGACCTAATAATAGGTCGCATGACCTAGTTGGAGATTTCAGCTTGTTTCAGTAGGTCACACGACCTACTATACAGGTCGCACGACCTGTTTTGGGCAGCATAGTAGGTCGCACGACCTACTTAACTAGGTCAGACGACCTAGTTCGGGCAGAATTGTTTTGTAACTTTTTGGGGTTGCTTTGTAATTACTCCTAACTTGTTCTAAACATTGGGAGAACGTATTAGACTTGGTTAGGGCATTTTTTGGGGATTATCACGTACTCTATCACGTTGAAGAGAGCTGGGAGCTTAGGAGACGATCAAGGAAGCTTGGAATCATTCGTTTGACTGCTAAAACTCTGTTTCTTCTCTATTTTTGTTATTTGATCACAAAACTTTGTACGTGAATCATGTTTTTGAGTAGCTAAACACTTTTCTCAGGGTATCTCGTAGGGAGCTAGGGTTTGATCACGATATTTGTGATTTATGGATTTGATTTCATGCTTTTGGCTTAATTGATGAACTTTTTATCTAGCTATGTGTATTTTATGTGTTTAATTCATCTTTGCTATCAATAGACGTATTGTTAGGATAGAGCTAGGTTATAAATGTTGGAGACATCAATATTCATTGACCGGAAAATTGAAATACACACTAGCCGTATCTAGGGTTGAGAAATCTTGCTAGTTAGCTAGAACAAAGAGTAGACGAATTCTCGTAATGCGTGTTTAAACTCAATTAGGCTAGAGAAATCAGTTTTTAATAGTTTAATCATAGGAGTTGGTTGAGACATCTTCAACATAATTGTGCTCGTTTAGCTAGATAGATGTTAATCGTGTTAACAAAACATAAATCCAATATCGTGTGAAATACCTAGTGACCCGTAGAGATATCCTGACTTTTCCAAACTTTGAGAAATTTTATAATCGTTCATCTTTATTAATCGTGAAGCAATTCAATTGATTAATTGAGACATTTGTTTTTAATTTTAGTAGGAGTAATAGAACAAAACAACTGCGCTTTGCCCACACAAAGAACAAATTTAATAGCTAATTTACACGAAGTCTCTTGGGTTCGACAACCCGGATTTCCGGAATATTATCACTACACTGACAACTGTGCACTTGCAGTTGGAGTGTGTCAAGTTTTTTGCGCCGTTGCCGGGGACTTCGGTTGAATTAGTTAGAATTATTAGCTTTAGGGAATTTTAATTTTTTTGTTATTCTTCGTTCTTATTACCTCACGGTATTACTTGAGATTTTATGTGTGCAGGCATTCAACTCTAAGCATGGAGGATGAGAAATATCGCCGTTTTGCGAGCATATTTGAAGCATGCAACCTTGCATATGATCAATTCGTGAAGGAGTGCCATGTGAATGGCATTAGAGAGAGGGTAGCCATGGAAATACAACGTTATACCTTTCGTCATAATGACTCAACCCCTCCCACTAAGTTACTCTTCTTCCTTGGTTGCATGCTTGAGGAGATGATTCATAATGTGGAAGAATGGCGACAACGAGCAACAAGAATGGGAATGGAGACAACACACATGGACGCGCAATGCGTTCTCCATTCAAATCAAGAGGATGCTCCAACCTTTCCAACGCTTAAAGAAGAGGATGATGAGCCATTGTGCATTCCCATTTGTCCAAACATTGAATCTCGGCTCGAGTCAAATATGAGGGTCAAGCATGATAAAATTTTCTGTGAGCTTGATGGCATTCTTCATGGAATTAATATTGATGATCTTAACTTTCCGATTGCAAATTTGTTGGAGCCTCTCACGTTTGAGCTCATTGAAGATACAAAAAATGCTGAGATTGAAATTGTTGATGATTCGGGTGTTTCAAATGAAGGTGATGAAGGTACTCAAACTTTCATATTTTATGTGTTGCCGTTTGAAATTTCAATGAAGATATCGCAAATTGAGAAAACGGGTAAAGAAGGCGTTCATAGATTTCCACCACATGAGAGACTTGAGCTTATTGTTGAAATCGTTATGATGACGGTTTTCATGAATTGGAAGAAGAAGAGGAAAACGTTTACGAAGATCTTTCACTTTTGCAAACCGGGTTCATCATTATTGAGATTTGCGCGTCTTGTGAGAATTTGTTTTTGTTCACTTGAGAAGAGAAAGATCGAGAAGAGATGGTGGAAGAAGAAAAAGTGGAGAGAAAAATCTCCTTAAACATCTTTTGAGTGACATATTTGAGCAGGAAATGGGAGAGTCTACCCCGGTGTGCCATGGCACACACGACCTTTATGGGGACTCATGCATGCGAGTTGGGGATTCTCCAAGTCACAGATTTTAGCAGAAGAGGGCAGTCTACCCCGGTGTGCGAGAACACACTGACTATATAGGAGCACAGTGGCACCACTAATGCTTGGGGATTGCTTGGAGTGAATTTCGTCCCTGCCCTTGAGGTGGTTGTGAGTATTTCTTCCTTTAGCTAAAATTATGTGTTTCTTTGTACATGTCATGCTCCATCTCATCTATGGCCTACACATTTGATTGCTGGGTTCTCTTGCATGATCTCTAAACTCGTTGAGGACAACGAAGCATTCTAGTGTGGGGGTGAGATTTTCTGAATATTAGCCAAGTCCGTGTCTGCATGAACCAATTGCATATATGATGTTTTTGTCGTAGTGTGTTTCGTAGTCTTTGTCGTAGAGTGTGTTTGTGTCATAGTGTTATGTGATATATATATATGTGTTCGTATTATATGATTGCACGTTTTCTTACTTTGAGTCTCCCGACCATCGAGTATCGAGTCTTCTTTCGAGTGGCCTTGCATGTAGAGTAAAAAATAAATAAAAAAAATAAAAAAAATAAAAAATTAAAAAAATTTGAGAAAGGTCAATAAAAAAGATCTTAGTATTGGTAGAATCGAGGAGTGTGAGAAATTTAGGCATAGGGCGTGACTTGCGACCGAGATAGACAATGGGAGTTCCCCTTAGTACGTATAGAGAAACTTTCTTTACGGGAATGCCTACCTATTTTTATACACTTACTTGATTTTCAAATCTTAAAGTGTGTGCCTAGTTTTCTTACAAGAGTTGAGCTAGGTGTGAGATAAACAAGCCGAACATTCATGTGTGCGTCTTAGGTAGTCGCCAACCCGCCTCGTAGTGGCACACGAAACAGCTGTGCAAGGATGTGTATTAGAGCACTCACTGCTTTTAGATCTCGCCTTGTAGGACCATTAGAAAACCCGACTTTGAACTTTGGATTCTTTGATAGCCTTTTGGCCTAGGGTGACGATTCTTGGCTTTCATCACAGATTGTTTAGAATCACCATTTTAGTGTGTCACGAGGGAGTCATAGTTGAGGGGGGTTCGATGAGGGAGTACTTCATGATATACTTATGTGAGTCCTACATGATCGCTTGTACTTCATTTGATATTTGCGAGGGGATGTGAGGGTGAGTGAGTAGGCTTGCACACTTAGGTGTGGCGGTGTTCCATGTCGTTACACCATGGACATAGTTGTGGAGAGCCGTGAGTGCGTGACATCTAATACGCACAAATTGGGTTGGGTGATTTTATTGGTGGATCGTGCTAGGTACCGGATCTCATTCATCGTGGTGTAGGAGGTTTGGTTGGATTAGGCACGAGACTTACATTGTTTTGACTACTTGCGAGGGGACGTGACTACATTCGAGTGTGGGGGTGTCGACTTTTGACCACAGACATCGAGATTGAGCTTGCGACGACTCCATCCCCACACATGTGCTTTGATTTGTTTGCGTCTTTGTTTGGTGGCACCATGTACTTCATACAGTTAGGGGAAGATGAATTTTATATGTGATACTCATTCATTGGATTGTTTGTTTTCTTCCTCTAACATACTCGTTTGACTACTCTTGGAAGACCACTCGTACATTTCAAAGGATTGTGTTGATTGTGGAATTTTATTTGAAAAAAAAAAGAAATGAAAAAAAAATCAAAAAAAAAGAGAGAAAAAAAGGAGAGATGGAATAAAGGAAAGAGATTGAGCTTAACGGAAATGGAGTGGAGGAAGCTACTATTTTGGTAACGACGGTTTGAATTTCGTGCACGACTCACGACGATGGCCACGGGATCGTAATTGTACCGGGGTTTTGAGGGAATCGAGGGCCGGAGACGGTGAGTTTCGGGTTGCGGTTTCTATCATTGTGGTGAGGGTGTGTGAGATGTGGGTTACAATGTGAGAATGTGACGCTTTAGGACGTGTTTCATCATGATTATCCTTATGTCCCTAAGCCTCAACATTCTAAAACCGTTAGCGGATTGGGAGATCGTACCTTTGATGTGGCTTAGCCTAGCGTAGCCTCTTATTTATCGGCACACGCGAAGAGGTAGTATACTCTTGTACTTAGTAAGGTTAGGTTCTCTATACGATCTAAGGGAAATTCTTGTTGTCAAGTTTAGTTTCAATTCACGCCTTGTATCTAAATTGATCATCACTCCATGAGAACCGATTTAAGGACTTGAGATTGCCCGATCTCGCAAAAAAAAAAAAAAATAATAATAATAATAATAATAATAATAATAATAATAATAATAATAAATAAATAAATAAATAAATAAATAAATAAATAAATAAATAAATAAATAAAATAGTTTTGTGTGTGTGTGTAAATATATGTGTTTCGAGTGTAATTTGCATTGCATCATATTGTTGCATGAATCGAGTTGTGAATTGAGTCTTGTTTGCGTCAAGTCGGCTAATATTTGGTTATGTATGCAATGTGGTGGGTTGAAAGCTAGTTGATTTTGTGGATTGGACATGATGTGAAAGTTGGGATTTGCTCGGGACGAGCAAAATGTAGTGTGGGGGTAGTTGATAACTCCGTTTTCGGAGTTATTTTATTGCTTATTTTGCTACATGTTGTGTGCTCATAATGGAGAATGTTGCGTCTTTTCGAGTAAATCATGTGTTTATTTGAGAAAATGAGTTCGTATGCTAAAATGTGAATTCCGGGCGTTTCTTGCACTGTTTTACGTGCTATTTATCTTATTTTGTCACATTAGATCTTCGCGGGGTGTTCGTGTTGTGATTTGCAGGGCCGGAGCACGCGAGAATCAAGTGGATAGAGGAAACGAACTTCGGAAGTGATGCGAGCTCGAGATTTGGAAAGGAAAGCGAGAGTTGATGGATCAAGTGCTAGAGAGGCTCAAGAGAAGAAGATACGAGTGTTGAGGCATGAGGAGAGCTCAAAATGGAGGATTGAATGAAGAAACGATGTCCGGGAAGTGATTCCGGAGCAAGAGGAACAAGTGGGAAGAAGATGGAAAAATTTGATGAAGTAACTAGGTCGCACGACCTAATAATAGGTCGCATGACCTATTTGGAGATTTCATCTTGTTTCAGTAGGTCACACGGCCTACTATACAGGTCGCACGACCTGTTCTGGGCAGCACAGTAGGTCGCACGACCTACTTAACTAGGTCACACGACCTACTTAACTAGGTCACACGACCTAGTTCGGGCAGAATTGTTTTTTAACTTTTTGGGGTTGCTTTGTAATTACTCCTAACTTGTTCTAAACATTGGGAGAACGTATTAGACTTGGTTAGGGCATGTTTTTGGGGATTATCACGTACTCTATCACGTTGAAGAGAGCTGGGAGCTTAGGAGACGATCAAGGAAGCTTGGAATCATTCGTTTGACAGCTAAAACTCTGTTTCTTCTCTATTTTTGTTATTTGATCACGAAACTTTGTATGTGAATCATGTTTTTGAGTAGCTAAACACTTTTCTCAGGGTATCTCGTAGGGAGCTAGGGTTTGATCACGATATTTGTGATTTATGGATTTGATTTCATGCTTTTGGCTTAATTGATGAACTTTTTATCTAGCTATGTGTATTTTATGTGTTTAATTCATCTTTGCTATCAATAGACGTATTGTTAGGATAGATCTAGGTTATGAATGTTAGAGACATCAATATTCATTGCCCGAAAAATTGAAATACACACTAGCCGTATCTAGGGTTGAGAAATCTTGCTAGTTAGCTAGAACAAAGAGTAGACGAATTCTCGTAATGCGTGTTTAAACTCAATTATGCTAGAGAAATCAGTTTTTAATAGTTTAATCATAGGAGTTGGTTGAGACATCTTCAACGTAATTGTGCTCGTTTAGCTAGATAGATGTTAATCGTGTTAACAAAACATAAATCCAATATCGTGTGAAATACCTAGTGACCCGTAGAGATATCCTGACTTTTCCAAACTTTGAGAAATTTTATAATCGTTCATCTTTATTAATCGTAAAGCAATTCAATTTATTAATTGAGACATTTGTTTTTAATTTTAGTAGGAGTAATAGAACAAAACAACTGCGCTTTGCCCACACAAAGAACAAATTTAATAGCTAATTTACACGAAGTCTCTTGGGTTCGACAACCCGGATTTCCGGAATATTATCACTACACCGACAACTGTGCACTTGCAGTTGGAGCGTGTCAATAAGATCAATCAAACTAATAATAGTCTATCACAAAAGTGCAATTAATAGTTTATTACATGTTTTACAAACTTCAATTTAATAGGATTTGGTAAATAGGAAACTATTTTCTTTGTATCATGGAAGCACTACTTTTCTCCCCGAAGTGGACGTACTACTATATGTTGCATATAGAAACATTCCAGGTCACGCTTTAGACAATCCAAATTTATCACCAAACCCGAGAAACTACAATTTTGCTGAACAATCAAAAATAGTTTTTGAAATATTTAGCCAACTTGAGGTATTACACACGGAGGTCTATAATACTGTGGCTCGTCAGGTAATATATCCTTGGGCCAATTCAGACTCAGATTCGGACTCAAATTGGGATGAGGTTGTGACGTCTATACAACTTGTGCCTCGCATAATTCCTGAATCATGGCATGAATGGGATAGTGTTGACATCACGAGCTTATGGCCCAATGATATTGAATATGTTTTTGCTGAAGAACAAGCTCATAAGTGCGCCGATGATGTGATATTTCTATTCATTGAGGTTCCGTGCCTAGATGAAGCATGCCATGAGTCTAGGGAATTATTGCACGGAAATGCAGAAAGACACCAATTCTATGCGGTCCATGAATTGTCACCTTTGATTCCAAGACAGGCACTAGGAAAGGAAGCAGTCAAGACGACACTCCTTGCCATTACTGTTCCGCTTGGGATTCAATTTCCACATAGTCGGTCCTTGATGATATTGATTTCGAAGAATTGGAAGAAGAATAAGAAGAGGAAAGGTAGAATGAGGCATTTGGCGGTTAACAAATCCTCTAGTAGACCGAATTTCAAAGAGAATAAATAGTTCAATGGGGTCTACAACTTATTCTTTCCATTGTCAACTCATGCATGCTCGCGTGAAAAGAAAGTGAAGGAGAGACGATGGTGGAAGAAGAAGAAGTGGAGAGAAAAATTCCTTAACATATTTATTTTCTTAATTTAGGGAGTGTGTTTTTAAATACAGTTGTAACTGGATCGGGTCGTCGACCTTAAGTTACAAGGCTCTTGTTGGGAGGCAACCCAACCTATTTATTTTCTTAATTTAGGGAGTGTGTTTTTAAATACAGTTGTGTTGTGTTATTTATTTATCTATATGGAGAGATGAGAGAGATGGAGTGAAATTTTTCCAAGTGACATTTTTTAGCAGGATAAGGGAGAATCTACCCCGGTGTGTCATGGCACACATGACCTTTATTGGGGCTCGTGCATGCGAGTTGGGGATTCTCTAGACACAGATTCTAGAAGAGGCGGGCAGTCGACCCCGGTGTGGGAGTACACACTAACTATTTGGGAGCATAGTGGCATCACACTAGTGCTTTGGGACTTCTTGGCAAGAATTTCGTCCCTCCCATGAGGAGGTTGTGAGTATCTTTTTCCTCTTTTAGAAATTTGTGTTCAATTATTTTACATGTCATAGCTCAATCTCATCTACTGGCCTACACATTGGATTGATGAGTTCTCTTGCATGATCTCTAAATTCGTTGAGGACAACGAAGCATTCAGAGTGGGGGTGGTTTATCTGTCTACTAGCTGATAATTGTCTTGCATAGCCAGTTACATGTAGGATGTGTTTAGTTCGTATTATGAGTCAGTGTTGTGGTATATGTCATTTTTTACTTATATTGTCGTATTGTGTAGAGTAGTTTATATATTGTTTGCACTTTTTAATAATTGAGTATACCCACCAAAAAGTTGAGTAGTGTAGTGTCAATTTTTTCGTGTCAACGTCTTGCATATAGAGTTAGGACTTATGAAAAATACAAAAAAAAAATACGAGAAAATAGATAATCTATAAAAAGTTAAAAATTTTGAAAATTTGAGAATAAGACAATAGAGGATCTTGAAAATGAAGAGAGCTTATTGAATGAATCTTTTTGAGTAAGAAGTGCCGTAGTAGGGAAAGTTTTATTATTTAATATTCAGTGCAGATGTTTCACTTAGGATGTCCTGGGAATTCTTTGAAGTTTTGAAAGAATGACATGTAAAGTATACATAATTTTCCTATAGTGTGCTAATTAGATTGGATATCAAAGTAGCTGCATATTCTGTTTTCAAGTAGAAACTTGTGGTCTCTTGTCGATCTGGGGTGTACATTCGTGTTGAGTTGGTTTTATGTGGTACGGTTGCCACAGCCTAAGTGAAGTTAAGGGACGTACACCATCATCTCTTACGGTGGTCACAAGATTTAACCGAAAAAGCCCACACTCTAGCTCACAGTTGAAAAAACAAAGGAGATGTGTGCTTAATTGAAAAAAAAAATGAAAAAAAAATAAAGAAAGAAATTGCTCAAGAATAAGGAGAACAAACAAATGAGTTGAGCTAGAGAGGAAAACTAGAGGCAAGCCTTATTTTACAGAAGTTGTGACTCCCTTCACCGTGACAATTTGCATTCAAACACAATAAATGCTAAGAGGGTCTGAAAATCTCATATGATTCGGCGAAGAAATGCTACAATGAAATTGAGCTGAATTAGACCCAATGAAACTTAGGACGTGCTTGTGTCTTGGTTTGAATTGGTGGAAGAAAGTGGACGCCCTAGTGAGCTTTTGTATAGAATCAATTTTATTTCAAATTCTTGCTACATGTGTGTGAATTTCAAAGAGAGTAAGTGTGAAAGCTTGATGATTTTCAGTTTATGAGAGGGAGATTGCATGTTCTTTCCAAAAAGAGAGAAATTGAAGGTTTTGTGTTAAATACTTGTTTTAAGATCGAGTCTAGATTTGCATTTCATCATCTTGCTGCATTAGAGTGTCGTGAGTCATGTAAAAGTCGTTTGTGTCTTATTGGCTAATAGACAGTTAGATGCCATATATGAGACTTTGCTCGGGACGCGCAAATGGAAAGTGTGTGGGTATTTGATAAATCCTTCATAAGAGTTATCCTACATACAATCTACATGGTTATTTTTGTGCGTATCTGTGCAAAGTGATGAGATTCGGGCCAAAATATGAAGAGAATGAGCTTGTTGTGATTTATTTCTAGTTCGGGCGTTCCTATGAACTTCAATGATGACGAATTACGGATTTGATTCACGTTTTATGAAGTTAATTGATGACGAATGTTTATACTATGTTTAATTCTTGTTCTTATTCTATCTTGCTATTGTTAGACGTTGCAGTAGGAAGATCATAGGTATTTGGTTAGTGAAAACAATAAATTTCCCAGATAATTGAATTAAGCACGTAGTCATAGGTTAGAGAAATCAACCACAGACTGTGAACGTTGAGTAGAATTAGATGATCGTCATTATATGTTGTAGGGATAATTAAAACTTGGTAACTCGGTTGTAATTTGACCTGGGCATAGAAAGCTAGCTTGGTAACTCGGTTAGCATTATTGCTCATTTGGCAAATCAAATCATCATCTGTGTTTCAGACGTAATTCGTTAACGCTGGAAACCTAGTGAACCTAGAGAAAATCCTGATATTTTTCTCATCAATTTACTCTCAATTTTAACAATTGCGTTGTTATTTACTTTTCTTAGTTATTAGAAACAATCCAAGTTCTTGCCCACATTAAAGTTAATCGTCCTAATTGATTCGCAACAAATCCTCTGGGATTCGACAACCCTATCTTCCACATTTATTACTAGAGCGATAATTGTACACTTGTAGAGATCGTATCACTTATATGGGAAGTCGACAAAATGCCTTATATGGTTGACCGCTTCCAATGCTAATTTGTCCTTGGGGAAGGCTTCTGCTCTCAAGAATTGCATAATCCTCCTTGTCTACGCGATATAGTCTTGCGTGTGATACCCCCATATTTCATCGGAGGAGAAATATGGAAATGTCACTCCACACACAAGATCGCTCTCGGGTGCAAGGAACAATGGTAATAAAAAACAAACACCAACTTAGTTATATATTAGAATGCATAATTGTCTCCAAAAATGAAATATACAATTAAACATGATGAACATTGTCTAGGTGATTTGTTTACTTTGATTTACTAATGCAACAAGATGAGTCCGCGATTCCCCTTAAGTCGAGCTCCCTTTACCTAGACCTGGGGGGGAAGAAACAAAGAACACGGTTTTTCCAAAGTTAGCACAAAATGCTGAGCAAGTAAACATTCAAACGTGTAAACAGGGAAGGGCATGTTTTTATTTAATAAAAGAGGAATGATAAGAAATTAAACTAACTTGTTATTTCAAATTACCATATAATATCCCAACTCTTTACTTAGCATCCTCAACCCATTTCCATAATTTCAAAGCATCAATTCCTTCCATTTCTCATATGAAAATCCATATTTGTTATTCAGTTTTAGCGGGGAACGAACCAATCCAATAATATAGAACCAACCAACTTGCATGCATCCAAGACCTTAAGTGTTGACAACCCCTTAAGACTCTAGCGGCCAGAAGGGTGAGTACATGGAGTGACTCGGCGCAATGGCAACCGAGCCAAATATCACAATCGCAATATATATAAGAATCTGAATAAGGTTCCGATGCACAACTGTTTCCACTTTACGTTATTACACATTATTAATTCATATGACAGTTTGAAAATCATTTGTACACGTAAATCTCAAGTCAAGCACGTAAATCAAAAATTCCATTTGAGACATAACATAATGAAAGTATTTGGACACGAAAGAAGTACAAGAACATTAGGTCGGGCATGTTTACTCACATAAATTAGCAAGCCAAATAGCACAATAACGCTCATACGGATATATGTAGCCCTCGTCTACGAACTCGTCACATACAATTTTTAATTCTTAAATCAATTACAAGTCAAAGTGTGCAAATATGATATGCGAAATGCTATAATTCCTAATGATCCTCATTTGAGATTACCCCCCTTTACCCCATCATTTACTAGCATGCAACATTTATATAATAAACTAGTGACGAAAACAGTAATTTTTTTCTTATAAAAATATTCTAACTTAGGTAAGTACTAATTCATAAAACTAGGAGTAAGAAATCCCAATTAAGTTTATACACTCTTACATTTAAGAAATAATAATTTATTAAACATAAATTTACTTTTAAGTGACCACGAAGTTCTTATTTAGGTTCATTTAATTATTGATAATTATTTATTAGAAAATGTATATACGATAAGATAACTAAAGTGGAGTAATAATTCTAGTATCGAGGAAAAATAATCAAGTTTTATCAACCGAGAGAAATACAAATTTTTAATTAAGGAGTCTACTACTAATTATTTCTTAAACTAATTTCTTAACTTATTTTATTTTATCAAATTATCCAAATAACCAATTTACTCTAAACACTAGTTTACAAGTACTTGAAAACTATTTATTCAAGCAAACCGAAATTATATGATTATATATTTTTATCTTGCTTATTTTTAAAAGAAACAACAATATTTCATATTAATTATTTCTTATATAATTTTAATAGCTAATTTACTTTTACATAGTCAAAACAGTATCCGTAAATGTTAGGAAATAATTTTAATCCAAAATCAGAATTTTAATATCATATTTTATATACTGTTTATGTACACAAGTGGATCCCCCAAGTTTTCATAAAAGACAAGTAATTACACCCTCACTACACATGTCGTTTCATATGATATACTTGTCACCCTCAACTTTTCATAAACAACATAAACTACCCTCCTACACATGAACGCATTCAATCGTCAACCCAACAACCCAAATGGATTTAGATCCAACAAGATTAAATTTTTGATGATAAAAAATGAACTAGAGGGCCATTTAGAGTTTACCTAAGCGAAAGCTCGCGAGAAATTGTCAAGAAATGGAGCGGTTCACGGCTCCGAAGGTGGCGCTCGGGGGTGATGATCGATGTTGATCAAGCATTAAAGGCTCTATTTGTTGATGCTACTGGACTCCTCGGACCCCAGGAGTTGATTGGTACCAACGGGAGAAGTTGGGTCGCTTTGCTTAGCCCGGTGGAGCTTCTCGCCGGTTTTTATGGTGTTGCCGGCGGTGGTGGTGGTTCTAGGCTGTGTCTGCAGTGAGTTGCTACCGCTGTTTTTTTTCCTCGTGTTTAAAAAGAGAGGGGAAGTGAGCTAGGGGTCCAAAATAAAGGGATAGGAGTAAGTGGGTGGTGGTAGTGGTTTCCCGTCAGGGTGGTTCGTCGGCTACCTTCGGGTGGCTGGCAGCCTTCTCGTCAGGTCTACTGCCCTTGTTTCGGACAGAGAGGGAGAAGAAAGGTAGGGGAGAGATGATTTGGAAGAGGTGGTTTTGGTGGTGGAGGTGGTGGAGGTTTTGTGAGGCCGACGATGGTGATGGTGGTGCTATGGGTTTTCTTTGGGAGAGAGAGAGCGATGAGAAATGCTTATTTAATAAAAACAATGTTCCTTGGAGAAGTCATCCTAGTACAGTAACCATTTATTATTTTACTCTTTTTTTCCTATATTAGTTATGCTAGTGTGTTTTAGGTGCACCAATAGATAGAGTCATCTGGTGTGTTAGGTACACTACTAGGCTATACTTAGATAAATTACATAAAATGTTGAATACAAATACGAAATAAAGATATCGCTTTCTAGAAATATAAAAATTAAAAGTCATATATTTTGAACTAAAAAAATGACCCGATCCGTCACTCGCAATAAAATGGAATTTCTTTCTTCATTTACCAATTTACCCCTAGTATTGAACCGAGGTATTACATCGATCATCACGGCTCCGAAGGTGGCGGCCGGCGGTGATGATCGATGGCGATCAATCCGGCGTTACAGGCTCTATTTGTTGATTCTAATGGACTCCTTGGACCTCAAGGAGTTTATTTTTATCAACGGGAGAAGGTGGGTCGGTCCGATTAGCTCGGTGGAGCTTCTCGCCGGTTTTTATGGTGTTGCCAACGGCGGCAGCGGTGGTGGTTCTGGGTTGTCTATGCAGCGAGTTACTGCTGCTGTTGTTTCTCCTCTGGTCGAAACAGATAGGGGAAGAGAGCTAGGGGTCCAAAAGAGAGAGAAGAGTAAGTGGGTGGTGGTAGTGGTTTCCTCGCGGGGTGGTTCGCCGGCTACCGTCGGGTGGCTGGCAACCTTCTCGTCGGGGCTACTGCCCTTGTTTCGGACAGAGAGGGAGAGATGAGGAGGAATATGTGGTTGTGGTGGTGCCGATGGTGTGAGGCTGACGGTGGTGATGGTGGTGCCGTGGGTTTGCTTTGGGAGAGAGACAGGGAGTTTCAGACTTTGTTTTTGTGTGTGTTTGTGTGTGTGTGTGTTTGTGAGAGAGAGAGAGAGAGAGATGAGAAATGGTTATTAAAAAAAATGTTCCTTGGAGAAGTCATCCTAGTACAGTAACCATTTATTATTTTATTATTTTTCCCTATATTAGTTATGCTAGTGTGTTTTAGGTGCACAAATAGGTAGAGTCATTTAGTGTGTTGGGTACTACTAGGCTATACTTAGATAAACTACATAAAATGTTAAATACAAATACGAAATAAATATATATCGCTTTCTAGGAATATAAAATTAAGCATTCCAACTATATTTTGAACCCGAAAATTACCCAATCCGTCACTCGCAATAAAATTAAATTTCTCGCCTTAATTACCAATTTACCCCTAGTATTAAAATGGGGTATTGCATTGCATATTATCCAAAAAAAATAACGTGACCAGTTCTTCAACTCCCGAAAACAAAGGAGCATGTAGACATCTCAAGCTTGTACCGCTGTGTTAACGACTTAAAATTGCATGAATTAATAGCTTCATAAACTCCTCATAACTTGCTTAGATATGCAATTTACTTTTTTTTATCCCAATTTCTAGACATATGCTCGTTCTTGTACCTTTTGTTGTTGTCAATTGTTTTGCAGGTCATAGAATTTCTTGGAACAAAATATGCTAGATAGGGGCACTCAATTTCAAATTATAGGAGCTTCGAGGCTTGAATCAAAGAATCAAGAGGCTATGTGCAAAAAAAGTTAACATCCAAGGCCCAACGTTAGAAGACAAGAGAAGAACCGAAAATTGAAGATATAGAAGTCAGATAGACCAAGTTAGAAGGCTAAAGTTACATTCAAGGGAGAAAGAGAGATGAGTCTAACGGAGTTGGGTCTAGATGGAAATTTGTAGACTTTTCAAGGGCTGCAACGAAGGGAGACTAACGACATGGGGTTGATTTTGCATATATTCAAACACAAGGGTCACTTATACACACCTAAAGAAATTTTGGGGGCATTTTTAAAGCCCCCAGCAAACTAGAGGGCCCAAGATGCAAAATTTTCACAACAACTCACAAACAGATCAACCCATACTCCTTCCCGACCAGAACAACGGAGAACTCCTTTTATCCTTCTTCAAAGCTTCAACCAACCCCGTTGGAGCCTCAAGTCCCCACCGAATGTCATAATTCTCGAAGTCTGGAGGAGGAATTGAAATTGAGAAAACACAGTTCATTTGGTAAACGGGTTACCAAATTCCCAACTACTAGCAGCTATTGTTGGATGTGGCCTCTCAAGATCTAATACCAACCGTAGATGGATCTGTACGTTTGAGTTTAAATAGGTTAGTAGGACGACACCGTTTTGGTTTGTTCCGTTAGTTTCTCACTTTTCTTCCCTAGTAACTGTAACGGGCGTTACTATGGTCTATTGAACATTTTTCCCTTGATTGTTCCTTGTTTCTCGGACCCCTCATGCTCTGTTATGAGCTGGGTTTCTTTTTCTCATCATTCACGTTTTATTAATTGAAGAATAAATTATGTTTCTATCTCCAAATTCTTGGTGATTCCTTCCTTCCCGATTGGTTGTTTTATTCGTTCTCAAAGAATTTATCTACGAATTCTTTACAAGTGGTATTAGAGCCCACTGTTTATCGGCTCGCATATGCCCATAACCCGAATCATGGAGAAATCAAACATTGGACACGAAACTCTCTTTGATCGCGCCGAATGGAATTTATCGAAACTAGATGACTCCATTAATGAGGTCAGGTAGTATTTAAAGGAGATGGATTAGAAATCGGGAAAGGTGGAAACTCTTGATGACAAAATCAACAAGCTCATCAATAACTTCAATCTCTTGGTCGGTGACCGGCAGATGGAGAAGCTCAAGGGCCTTGCAACCGATTCAACCAGCGAAGGCGAGGGAGTAATCAGTCACCATACCACCACCGAGATCAGCGGCCACCTCACCAGCCCAGACCAAGCTCTAGAAACCAGTGGTGAGAAATCCCCCCAATCTGTAATTCCCCATAGAAATTTCACTAGGATGGGTTTACCTGTACCTAAAATTGAGGTACCTAGGTTTTGTGGTCATGATCAAAGAGGTTTTCTAGCACAAACCAATAGATATTTTTGTAAGGGACTTTTATGTTCCAAAACTTTTATTATAAATTATTATTATAATTATATTTCTAAAATAGTCTTAAAGATGTTGGTTACTACATATTTGTAATCCCTCATTATTAGAGTATTAAAGATGAAATATTTTATTTAATGTAGCATTATTGGGAGGTGGTTATTTTGACCATAACTCCAATATTAATACTAGGGGGTTACTAGTTTCTATGCACATCTATATATATGTGAATATCATTTTGTATGGGAGATGGATAGAGAATGAGAAAGTGTGCACTACCAAATATGTTCAAGTATTTTATATAAACTACTTATTTTGTTTGGGCAACTACGATTTGTGACGGTTCACAAGTCCTACAACCGGCGTGACGTTTGTAGGAGCTGGCTCGAGTGTGGGTTGAATCCTACTTCGTAGCATACCGGTAGCACCCTCACGTGGGGAGGATCTACGTTGTAAGACAATGTCCTACATAACATGCCTCTCACACCCAGGCCAGCAATACCATATTTTTATGTTATTTAATTTTACTCTATTTTATCATTTTTATGAGTTATCTAACTATTTATTGATAATGCTAATCCCTGTTTTTGTGTATGTTTTGTCGCAGTGGATTAACAATCTACAACGTAGATAATTTAACAATGTGTTTACAGTTGAAGTTGCTATGTAGAGATATCGATCAAAGGAGTGCTACGATATTTTTATAGCAATTTTTGAGATCTTTTTCCAGGCTTGATCATATACCTCTTCTACGTCAATTATTAGTTCAATTATCTTTTTGTCTTATATAACAACATGATTATGTGAAATGCATCATCTTTCGATCACTTTACCAATATGCGACTTTTGCGGTGGTAACTAGTTTAAAGTACAAAAAGTGATTATAAAATATTTATGCAAATGAAATGTTGGGGTCTTGTTAGATCTCCTATAAACCATTGAGTTAAAGGAGCTTATTTTCATTTCCAATTCAGACATGCCTAAACATATATTATGTTAACTTTGAAGTGTTCATAATCAAGTTTTTTTTTTTTTTGTTTTCTTGCTACGTACTAATGAATGTTTTATTTCTTATTCTAATAGTTGAATGTAGAATCACATTCATAAATTATTATACCCATCATATATAAGATTTAATTTTTTTTAATGAAGAAAAATGGGTACTCTCATATCGTTCCTTAATCTATATAAGTAGGTGGTTTACTATTTTATTTTGAGACATAAAAAGTCAAACACTATGTCTAGAGCATGTAAATATTCTTTTAAGAATATAATTGCATATAGACTATTACATAATTGATTTCTTACAATAAGTTTGATATTAGTTGAAATTGAATTTTCTTCCAAATAATATGGCTACTCGGGGTTGATGTCTATTTGGAAATGTGTTTCTTGGAGCACTAGTGTTTAGTTTTCAATTTCAGTACATATAATTTTCTTCTTTGTTTCAAAATTAATTAGATTGATATTTCTTATAGCCTACTCTTTCAGGGTTCTTCATGGACTTCTATTATGCTATTGGGACTTCATTGCTATTGATAGGATGATATGTGGAGGTCATCGATTTTATTGGATTTATTATTCTCATATGACGAGACATTCTCATAATTTTGGCGAAAGTGAAATGGATCTCCAATAAGAGTTCTATAATTCTTGATCTTGGTAGCTTATGGAGTACATATGTTATGGAGCCATCATTTCTTGGAGTAAGTGGAAGATATTTATTTTTGAAGACAAAGCATTTGGAATATGTTGTTTACTATGGCGCCCATGGATGTTCTTATTGGTCTTCCATATACGGGCTTCTTACCAATTTTCGAGGAACTCCATATTATTTTCATATTGAAGTACTTCTATATTCTCAAAGAAAATCAAAATTACATGGACGTAATTTGACAAGCTCGATTTCTTAAACTCTTTCCTCCATATATTTATTTCTATTGTTTTCGTGTAGCATTCTATAATACTCATGTTGTGAGAAAATATTGCTCCACGTCAATGAAAAGTTATGTTGGTATATTTTTTTTATGAGAAGTTATAATATAACTTTCATAAGTGAGAATAAAAAATGGGGGTTGGCATAAAATTGAAATTCACGAAATGGTTCGTAATGAAATTTCACAAGTTAGAAATGATTTATTGGAGGATGGAATATATTTCTGTAACTTGATGAAATTGTGCTTATTTTCTTTTTTGAGTATCATTGCTTTAAATATATTTATGCCCATTTGTGAGGTTTAAAATGTGGGGGTTACTTGAATATATTTAATTCTACTTTTTATGAGCATTTGCTATGTGGGGGTTACATGAGAAAATGTATAGAATATAATTTTATGTACATGCATGAATTTAGTGTTGGTTTATTTTGATAGTGTAACATACGGATACAACTTTATAAAAATAATATTGTGGTCATGATACGGGTCAACCGTATCAGACGGGTCACTCGTATTATTATCTTTATTAATTATTTAGAATTACTCGTTAATTGTTTATTTATTTAATTAGTCGTTTATTTTATTAATTAGTAGAGTGGGCCGAGCCCATTAGGTCAAGGTTAGGGTTAGCTATTTTACTATTTAAACAGTGTAGTTCTTCAATTTTAAGCATGAGATGAATGAATTATTTTGAGTTTTGTTTATTTTCATTGTCTTTTCGTAGTTTTTCGTAGTGTCACGAACTACTGGTAGAGATTCGTAGCCTCTCTCAAGCTACTGGTACGATACTGGGTGTATCATTGGTGCTTTCATTGACGAATGGCGGACTTGGGTGGTCTCCCTTGCGCCGTTCTCTTTCTCGAAGATCCCGAAGACATCGAAGAACTCTGCCGGCAAGTTAATACCAAAATCACTTATCTCACCATGGCAGAGTTGGAACACCTCCAAGTAAGGGGGTATCTGACCATGACAGATCTGGAAGACATTAAAGCCAGTGAAGGACACCTTCGCGTGGTGACCATCGAAGAGTTTGATCGCATCCAGGAGCAGATTTATGAAGCTCAAGATCCGGTGAACACACCACAGGAACAACAGGAACAAGCAGAGGCTAACTTGCCACTGAACATCAAAGAAGAAGATGACGCCGCTACGGAGGTACTTGGGGAAGAGGGTTCTGACCCACGGTTTCATCCTCCAGAGGACGCGGCAGAGACGGCACGGGAACAGCCGCACGGCCACCAGAAGCCTCCCTCCATCTCCGTCAAAATCACCGGCCCCAGATCCGAAATTACAGCCGGCCACTTACCGGGTAAAGAAACCACCGGATTCAATCACACAACCACCCTCCCTGCCAGCGTTCGTCGCGCCATCGCCACCATCGCCAGCCCACTTCGCAGTCACCGGTCCGACGACAGTCCAGATGACCGCCAAACGAACCCCCAGGCCGCCACCTTCCCTTGCTAGGGCTTCATCCGATGGGTTTCAATTACCATCCGGGCCACCAATTGCAGTTGGGCCCCA
This sequence comes from Linanthus parryae, assembly GCA_023055425.1. Taxonomy (NCBI): domain Eukaryota; kingdom Viridiplantae; phylum Streptophyta; class Magnoliopsida; order Ericales; family Polemoniaceae; genus Linanthus; species Linanthus parryae. The sequence goes on from JALGPY010000002.1 coordinate 81,048,275, forward strand.
TTCCCCTCATAACCCACCGTCCCATTTTGAGTCAAATTCCTCATCTGGGCAATTTTCAACCTTTAGCCCGTCACCACAGCTGGGTCACTATTCTCAATATGGGCCTGTTTTATTTCCTTCATTTGGCTTGGCCACTATAATTTGGGCTCAATTGTGTTGTGATTTTTCAAAACTCGTTCGACGCCTATTTGATCCCGGCAAACGAGTACAAGCGATACAAGACGTCGCACATATTTTAAAATCATCCACCTTGAGGACAAGGTGTTTTTCGAGCGCGGGGGAGTTGATACGGGTCAACCGTATCAGACGGGTCACTCGTATTATTATCTTTATTAATTATTTAGAATTACTCGTTAATTGTTTATTTATTTAATTAGTCGTTTATTTTATTAATTAGTAGAGTGGGCCGAGCCCATTAGGTCAAGGTTAGGGTTAGCTATTTTACTATTTAAACAGTGTAGTTCTTCAATTTTAAGCATGAGATGAATGAATTATTTTGAGTTTTGTTTATTTTCATTGTCTTTTCGTAGTTTTTCGTAGTGTCACGAACTACTGGTAGAGATTCGTAGCCTCTCTCAAGCTACTGGTACGATACTGGGTGTATCAGGTCAAGTAAAATATTGCTATTATGTCTTAAAAATTATATTGTCATTCCTAACATCATTCTCATTGACTCGTTGAATTTAGTATTTTGTATTATGTGCAATTAATGTGACTCTTGGATAAGTAAAAATGTGGGGGTTGCACATGAAAATTATTTATCACAATCTTATACATATGTGAACTAACTAATACAATCTTGTAGAGATGTAACATGTTATTATTTTGTGGATTCTATAGTCATCCTTTAGTGTATATTTTTTTGGGAAGAAAAATGTCATCTTTTAGTGTCGTCGCAAAACATGTCTATTCAACAAAATTATTTTTCATTAAGTGCTATTATTGGTCTCAATAAATGCGAGTTAATGTGGAGGTTATAAGGTGAGACATTCTAAACATGATCTTAATTTTATGATTTTAGTAGTGTTGTTGCTGATGACGTGATAAGATTTTATGAGACTTATATTTCTAACCCCTCAAATTACTAATTTTGCATCTAGTGCAAATATTTTTTATTCTCAGGTGAAATTTGGTGTACATCAAATGTGACATATAATTGATGGTAAAAACATAGCAAGATGGGAAGCGCACATTTCACAATGCACAAGAATGAGAATGATTCGATAAAAATATATACATGTATATTATTGGTTCCATAGTCCCTAAGTCTTGGGATGGAGTTTGAAAACTCTTGATGGATTCCACCATTGATAAATGGAAAATGCCTAGTTGGCCAATAAGCATATGCTTTATATAAAATAATATGACCATTGAGGGTCTAGTTAATCTAGGAGCGGAGTCCTAGATATGTCGAGGGGGATGGGCTAAGCCCGAAATATAGTCACCGCTGGAGGTAACCCAATCTCTGTGACTGGAGATCGCATGAATGAGATTCAATGGGTAGAAACAATCCACGATGAGTGACTGAGAGTTTCAGCACTTTTAGGAGAAGTCCACGACTCTCCTCCCATCCCTATGGCATTGTGCTGTGATGAAAAAAAAATGTGACGTCAAGGAAGGGTTTTAACCCTTAATGGATCCAAGGCGAGTAATTTGACGCAAGGTATGGGTCACAAATACCTTTGGAGGATTCACCTAAGTGAGAGTCGCCTTGAGGCCGGGGCTATGGGATTGGGCTATTCCCTAGAGGCTCTCATGATTTGATTCGAGTGCATGGCCGTAATGCACTAACCCGTGAACTATGTCCAATGCCGGTACTGTGTGTGTTTCGATTGAACTCGGGCTTAAAGGGTCTAGTTCAAGGCTTAGTCCACTATGATCTTTCCGGGTGAGATTGTCATCACTGAGTGAGGTTCAAGTCGGAAGACACCTCACCTATTGCACAGTATGAAAGTTGTTCGTTATTATATATACATATATTATATGTTATTTATTTTATCTCTATTTGAGTTTGTGGTCATTTTAAAGTTTTGAAATTTTGTGGGGGATTGTAAGGGATTTTTATGAAAATTCCAAAACTTTTATTATAAATTATTATTATAATTATATTTCTAAAATAGTCTTAAAGATGTTGGTTACTACATATTTGTAATCCCTCATTATTAGAGTATTAAACATGAAATATTTTATTTAATGTAGCATTATTGGGAGGTGGTTATTTTGACCATAACTCCAATATTAATACTAGGGGGTTACTAGTTTCTATGCACATCTATATATATGTGAATATCATTTTGTATGGGAGATGGATAGAGAATGAGAAAGTGTGCACTACCAAATATGTTCAAGTATTTTATATAAACTACTTATTTTGTTTTGGGCAACTACAGTTTGTGACGGTTCACAAGTCCTACAACCGGCGTGACGCTTGTAGGAGCTGGCTCGAGTGTGGGTTGAATCCTACTTCGTAGCATACCAGTAGCACCCTCACGTGGGGAGGATCTACGTTGTAGGATAATGTCCTACATAACATGCCTCTCACACCCAGGCCAGCAATACCATATTTTTATGTTATTTAATTTTATTCTATTTTATCATTTTTATGAGTTATCTAACTATTTATTGATAACGCTAATCCTTGTTTTTATGTATGTTTTGTCGCAGTGGATTAACAATTTTCAATTACAATTCGTCACAAATGAGCAAGAAATAGTTTTAGCTTCACTTCATTTGGAAGGAAAGGCCGATATTTGGTTCACTGCATGGTATCTCTTGGCATGCATTTTGCATTAAATTTTATGATGAATTTGCTACCCATGTTCATGAAGAAATTATTGATGAATTTAGAAAACAGCAACAAACCAGCATTATGAGTGACTATCAACAGAGGTTTGACTCTCTAAGGCCTAGGGTGAAGGCTGTGCACCCTGGTTCTAATGAACAATACATCATTTCCAGTTTCATCAGTGAATTTAAGAGAGACATTAAGAGGTTGTGAAACTTCTTGAGGAAACTTCTTGAGCCCTCCACATTATCTAAGGCTAAGTCATCTGCTAAACTACTATAGCTACACTTATAGATTTACAATGGAGCTTTAAAAGCAGTAACAAATACTCCACTCAAACTAACACCTCCACTGCAGCTGCAAAACCAAAGACTTGGTACAAATTTGACATGAAAACAATGTCACCCCTACAACCACTCCTTTCAGAAGACTAACTTCTAAGCAAATGCAAGAAAATAATTCTAAAGGGCTCTAATTATTTTGTGAAGAATAGTTTGAGCCTGGAGACAGGTGCAAAAAGAAAAAATATATGTCATAGAAGGCATTGAGGAATCTGAACTACCACCCCCACCTGATACAAAAGGCACACCACTGGAAGAGGATACAGTTATGGGATAGAAAAGTCATTGTGCTACAGGTGTATCTCTCCATGCTATGGATGGTCAAAGCAATTCAGAAACCATTAGGGTACAAGGCATAATCAAAGGCATGAAGGTTTGTATTCGGGTGGATACAAGCAGTACCCATAATTTCATGGATACCAAGGGGGTATATCAATTGGGTTATCACCCCAACCACACTACCCACACCAAGAAGCTAGCTGTTAAAGTAGCTTATGGGAGTATCATTGAAAGGGCTGGCTTGTGCAAAGATGCACCACTCAAGTTACAGGGTCACTCCTTCAACTTCTGAATCCTCACACGTGGTGGTTGTGTAGCTGTCTTGAGAGCTCAATGGTTTAGGAGTGTGAGTCCGATTTCTATGGATTTCAACTCTAATACCCTTACATTTCAGCCCCAAGGATCTACTCTCACAGTCAAAGCCCAAGACCCCAAACTACAAGTGTCCCATATTCACTTGCATAGTCTACAAAAATACTTTGAAGGAGATGAAGGTGGTAGTGCGTGCTAATACATTTATACTCCCTAAACTACCAAGAGGACTCCACCACCATACCACTTCCAGTACAGGAATTTATGCAGCAATATCAAAGGATCTTCAAAGAGCCCACCACCCTGCCTCTTCACAGAGATCAGGATCATCACGTTCCACTCTTTGCTGGGCCAAATCAAGTGTGTAAGAGTCCTTATAGGTACCCCTACCTACATCAGGATGAGATTGAAAGGCTGGTCAGATAAATGTTGCAAAGTGGAATCATTCAACATAGCTCCGTCCCTTTTTCATCTATAGTCCTCCTTGTCAAAAAGAAAGATGGGACTTGGAGACTATGTGTAGACTACAGGGGGATCAATGACAACACCATCAAGAAAAAGTATCCAATTCCAGTCATTGAGGATCTATTGGATGAGCTTCAAGGAGCCACTATGTTCATTGAACTTTACCTCAGGGCATGGTATCACCAGGTTAGGATGGCCAAGGAAGACATTCACAACACAGCATTTAGAACCCATGAAGGTCATTATGGATTCACTGTCATTCCCTTTCGCCTGATAAATTTCCCAGCCATCTTTCAAGCACTTATGAATGCTATTTTCAAAAGGTATCTCAGAAAGTTCATCCTAGTCTTTTTTGATGACATCCTAATCTACATGAAGGATTTGCCAGCTCACCTCCTAAATTTTAAGACCATTTTTCAAGTCCTCTAAGGGAATCACATGTTTGTTAAAACGAGTAGATGCTCCTTTGCACAAACCAGCATTGATTACTTGGGGCATATCATTTCTGGATTAGGGGTAGCTGATGAATCTAAGATCACAACAATGATAAATTGGCCTGAGCTTAAGACACTGAAGCAGCTGAGGGGATTCTTGTGGCTAACTGGGTATTATAGGAGATTTGTGAAAAACTATGGAGTCATTGCCAGCCCCTAACTCAACTACTCAAGCAGGGCAAACCCATTTGGAGTACAACTGCTACTGAGGATTTTTAGAAATTAAAGACAGCTATGAGCACCACCCCTGTCTTAGCTCTACCAGATTTTTCAATACCCTTCACCATTGAAGTGGATGCATGTTACAATGGAATATGAGTTATACTAATGCAACATGGTCAATCTCTTTGCTATCTCAGTAAAGGTCTGGCTCCTAGACACATGGGGCTTTCTACTTATGAGCAAGAGCTATTAGCCTTGGTCCATGTTATAACTAAATGGAGGTCTTACCTAGAAAGGACCATATTTTTCATCAGAACCGATCACCAAAGCACCTGCTAGAGCATATAATCAGTACACTCCTACAACAAAAATGGATCAGCAAACTCCTTGGATAAGACTATGAGATAGTTTACAAACAAGGAATGGACAATGTGGTGGTAGATGCCTTACCTAGGCAATTGAGATATGAGGATCACACTCTTAACCCTAGCTCCAAGTGCAATGCCATCTCCGCCATCACTCCAAAATGGATGCAAAAATTCTAAGCAGCTACACCAATGATGAATGGGCACATGGTGCAACACATAAACTAGTACTTTACACTGGGAGAAATAGAAAATACCACCTCGATGACGGAGTTATCAAAAAAGGGTATTGATCTGTGTAGGAAAGAATGGCTCCCTCAAAGTTGATATCATCAAAATACTCCATGATTCAGCTGTTGGGGGATATCCTGGCATTTTAGGAACTTATAAGAGGGTCAAATCTATGTTTTTTGGCATCATTTAAAGAAGGAAGTGAAGGCATGGGTGGGAAACTATGACCTGTCATAGGATGAAACATGAACACCTGCCTTACCCTAGTTTATTACATACCTTACAACTCTTGAGAGGAACATTGGACCCACATCTCCATGGATTTTTATAGAAGGTCTTCCCTCTTCTCAAGGCAAGACCACCATTTTGGTTGTGGTAGACAAGTATTCCATATTCATCCTTTTATTGCATTATCACACCCTAACACAACTCGTGTAATAGCCCAAGAAATATTTGACAATGTGTTTAAGTTTACATGGGTTTCCAGACGTAATAGTATTAAACAGGGACCCCATCTTTCTCAGTCAATTTTGGAATACTCTTTTCACCATATCATACACCAAACTGAACTATGTCACTGCCTACCACCCTCAAAGTGATTTCCAAACTGAGAGAGTCAATCAGTGTCTAGAAATTTAATTGAGATGCATATCTGGGGATAGGCCAGCGAAGTGGTTTAAGTGGTTGAGCTTAGCCGAATGGTGGTACAACACCACATTTTACTCTAGCATCCAGAACACACCCTTTGAGGTTTTGTATGGTTACAAGCCAAAACACCTTCCTTTCCATCAATTGAACAAGAGTGCAGTAGAAGAGGTGGATATTTTTTTCTAGGATAGAAGCATGATAGCTCTCTTACTCAAGGACAATTTCGCCAAGGCCCAAGAGAGGATGAAGCTCAATGCAGACAAGCACATAACTGAGAGGATTTTTCAGGTGGGTGATATGGTACTCCTCAAGCTCCAACCCTACAGGAAAATGTTAGTATCTTTGAGGAAAAATATGAAGCTATCTGCTAGGTTCTATGGACCTTTTCTTGTCAAATCCAAGGAGGGAACTGTGGCTTACAGAATACAACTTCCCCCTGAAGCAAAAAATCCACCATGTGTTCCATGTTAGCCAAATCAAATTAGCCAGAGGACAAGCCTTGCAAGTAGAACCATCACTTCCCAAAATTGAGCCAGATGGGTAAATTCTGGTAGAACCCTTGGCCATTCTGGACAGAAAGTTGGCAAAGTCAGGTAAAAGCTATACTGTAAAAGTTTTGGTACATTGGGCAAACACCATTCCCTCGGAGGCAACCTGGGAAGATTAATACATAATAAATCAGCAATACCCTAATTTTGATTCATGAAGACATGAATATTTTAAGAGGATCGATTGTCATGATTATCAAATCTTGGAGGAGGAATTGAAATTGAGAAAACACTATTAATTTGGTAAATGTGTTACCAAATGAACAATAGTCTAACTACTAGCAGCTACCGTTGAATGGGAGCACTCAAGTTCTAACCTCAACCGTAGATGGATTTTTACGTTGGAGTTTAAGTAGGTTACGACAACGTTTTGGTTCGTTCCGTTAGTTTCTCTCTTTCCGCCCCTAATAATTGTAATGGGCATTATCATGGTCTATTGACCATTTTCCATTGTATGTTCCTCGTTTACAGACCCCTCATGCTCTACTATGAACTCTCATAATTCATGTTTTATCAATTGAAGAATCAATTCTATTTCTCTCTCCAAATTCTCTGTAATTCGTTCCTCCCCAGTTGTTCTTATTCTATGTTCTCTATCTTCGAATTCCTTACACCGAATCAATCCAGTTCGTATCCAAAACGATCCCCAACCCACTAACTATCTACTTCCACCCTCATTTAAAAATGTCATTTTTGACCAGCTGGTGTAACTTTTTATTGATATCAGTCACGTACCAATTTTCAAATAATTGATTAAATAATGTTGTTTTAGAGGACTGTGTGTCGTGCTGGTGGAGTTGTGGATGTCTGAAAGTGTCAAACGGGTTAATACTAAACCGTGGTTCTATCGTATCATAGATAATTTATTGTTAAAATGTGTGACTGGTCTTCACAAATTCTGCCCAAAAACTCAACAACAAGAAAGCCGCGAAAGCTAGGGTTCTTGAAGATGACGCTAGAAGTGAGTGTCTGATACGAATTAGAGGGATTATATGGTCTTGCAGGCTACGAAACTAGGTCTGGGATCCAATATAAACTGAAGATTGAAGAAATATTGGGCTCTCTTACACACTCATTCGGCAATAATTTTTTAGTTTCGGGCTCCTCTGCTTCCTATCTCTCTACGATTTCTCACCATTTATGGGTTGTTATTGAGCTCATCAAGAACAAGAACATGTAAAGAGGAAGAGAGGGCTAGAAGAGCATCAATTTGAGCCACTCTCTATCCAGATTTTGTAGAAATATGGGTCTCTGATGTGCTCTGTTTCTATTGTCTATTTCTGCTGTTGCCGGTGCTTTGTTTCTAGGTTATGATACTATAGTAGTTGCAGCTTGAGCTGCATTTGGATTATTATTTTTAGATTCAATCAATTTGGGGCCATTTTGATATTGTTTTGTGTAGTTTGATTCAATTGTACAAAAGATAATTTTAAGTGTGAATTCAAGTTTTGATTATCGAATGTTAAATTTCTCCCAATCGCTCTTGAGTTTTTTATTATGTCTAGCTAAGTCAGTTGTTTTAGTGATTTGGGACTATCTAGTGCCCCAATCTTTCTATTGATTCAAGTTGAACTTCAAGGATAAATTGGTTGATTTGAATTACTTGAATGCATAGTGTAATGTTTGGATTTTTCACAGAAGTATTTGATGCATTGAATAGGTAGATATTGCAAATATTATTGATGTGTTTGATTTGGCGTTGCACTTGAGTGTAAAGAACTTGTCACTCATTGACTCGATAAATTGAGAACTAGATATGATATTTGAGTGAGAATTTACAAATATCATTTGTTGCTTGATCTTTCATGTGGAAACATGAGTGTTTACATATGTTTGATTCTTCAAACACTTGAAATTTGAGAATCTCATTTGAACGGCCTCTTTATTGCTTGATTAGCGTGTTAGAGTTACACCCTTCATTTGTCACGAGTTGGATTGCAATAACATATCAATTCTAGAGAAACTTGTCTTGTGGAATGATACATGTGAACTGAGGTCGGGCTTGGATACAGTTGGGGAATTGGTCAGTAGAGAAACCGATAATCCCTAACCCCTCTCTACTTGATTTTTTATTTCTTTTTGTTATTTAGCTTAATGAAATCGAATTCTCCACTTGATCCATTAAATACTTGGTGGATATCATAGCTTGACTTGGCTTTAAGAAAGTCTCAATTTTTTGGTCTTTCATCGCTTTATTTTATTTGCCTTAACTAGTTTCATAATCACTAGTTTAGTAATTCACGTTTAGCCCTCCTCTACTTGCGGATTCGACTCCAGTCTCACCGGGTATTACCTGCGACAATCCTATACTTGGGATTTGTCAACAACATCTTGAGCTTGTACCCCCGCTTCTGCAAGCAATGGAGAGAGTATTTACATAGACTAGAGGATTACGTGATAGCAGTCGATCCCTCACCCCATTCCGTCTGAACACTTCCCACAAATCATTTCTAATTTCTTCTACGCAACGATTTTCTTTCTATAAGAGACCCTGACGCCCTTCCCAAATGCTATGTGTTGCGATACAATAGGCACCTTTGGTCGGAACCCGACTCAGTGTAACTAGTTCTGCTTCCTGCAATACTTCCTTCTGCTCGCAGGTTACTTTCCTTACCTGTAATTTCTTTTATTCCATTCTTTGAGTTCTTCCTAAGATTCCTTTGTAGCGGCCTCCCGGTGCCCCAATTCCTCCCTCTGGTTCGACGTCTCCTCCTTCATCGAGGATTCCATATGTTTGAACTTCCCCTAACATCTCTCCCACATCCAATCATGCTCCTTCATGCTAAGAACCCGCATTCCAGGCTCCTTCTTATTCGTGAGTTAGAAAATCATCCCCCGCTGGATCTATGTAGCCGTCATGTTAGCCTCTTTTATCTTCTACTACAAATACCCTTTTCATTTAGACTTCCAGACCATTATAGTCTCCCCTTTCCAATTATCTTGGCATGTTTTTGCACGAGACTTCGTCAATCCAGTCTCAGCTTCAGCCAACAGAATAAATGCGTACCAGAAACTCCCTCCCCGTGATTAGATCATATTGACACTATCCCTTAGTCTCAGCGAAAGCCTGACTATAAGAAGAAGAAAAAAAATAGGGACCTCTATAGAAAATTTCCAGAGCTTCTTCAACGCCATCCACCCCATAGGGGTCCAGTGCTCCTCACTCCCCCTGGCACATGTCAAAGACACCCCTTCGAGCCCGGAAGTTATGCGTGTATCCTCCTAGTCATCAATAAATGATAGAGATAACGTCTCTCTAGAGGAAATTATTCGTTGTACCATGCAGTTGGTGCAAGAGCCTCAATCTACGCCATCTTCATGCATTGCCTTGGTTGCGTATACCGGCTGCAAGACCCGATGTTTGACTTCACTTGAGGCTCCTCATTTTCATCCTTCATCTCACTCACTTTCGTCAAATGTCGCTTTTGAAAATGCCGCTCCTCACGCTCATACAAATGCTTTTCAAGACCATACTTCTCAGACCAAAGATACTGAAGAAAATCCCCCTATCAAGCATGCTGCACATGGTGCTTCTGCGGACCCAGCCACAAGTACCAAAAAGATCAGGCCCTGGGCTAGTGAAGCATCTGATATGGATCAAGGTTCCTCTGAGGCGGGCCATTATACTGCCTCCGCTGAGAATGTCCCATTTCTGTGTACTCCCCTTTTCGTCAAGCCCTGCCTCAAACTGCACTAGTCCATCCTGAAAGTAGATCAATAGTCCGCAAGACGATACGAACTCACGCGAGTATGACCAAGTCTATCGTTCTCAACGATTATAGCAAATGGATACCAATTAAAATGTACACCCAAAGAATAGTTAAGTTACTCAATAGAATAGATTATTAACAAATTAATACAAACTAGTCTATCTCAGCTATACGTATTACGTAATATTTCATTTCAAAAATTCTAGGAATCACCTCAATGTGAAGTCTAGTGAAGGATAAAAACCCACCTGATTGCATAAACTAGTGCTAGACGCTTTATATTTCCTGAAACCATCTGATACAGATATAATTATGCTAATGTAATGTAATAGCCAATCAAAAATATACCATACCTGCCTATCTTCTGTAGCTGTGTAGCACCCCGAGAAGGTAATCCAAGCACCTCTTGAATTCAGTTAGCGACCAATGCACTAGCTCAGTCCGTTGAAATAGTGACATGAGGACACAAGGAGCCAAATGCTTGACTTCAACGCCGAATTAGGTTTCAACGAGTTCGTAAACTGAACAAATCTATCCCCGTGTTTGTAGAGTGAACAAATCTATCGTCATGTTTATAAAGTAACAACTTGGATCTGAATAATCAAACACTCTGTTGAATCAATGTAATATGCCTAGCGACACAATTCAGTGGAAGCGACACATTGAATCCTACCAGGATGGGTAAGGGACCTAAGATGTTCAACTGACTTAGATGGACAATCTTAGTGTTCGGGATCTTCCAAATCTTAATGGGAGGATGTGTTAAAAATATATCAGACGCATAAAAAATCTAAAGAATAAAATCTAAATATTATAACAAATCTTCTATGACCGATTCAAAACTCAGGTAGAAAATATTACAGAAGTTTTAGATCTGAGGAGAGAGGGATCCATATTTGACTCAACAATGAAGAATAGATCTTACATGGAATCTAGAAGAATAACGAAACAACGCCTAAACTGGAAGATGAGGCAAAAGGAAACGGGATAACACCCGGCTGGGGGATATCCATAGTAACATTCCCCCGGGGGTCATGCCCTGCACTGAACCAGAACACTCGAAAGGGGGATAGTTACAAACCTGGACCACCTTTGGAGGCTTCGGCATCTCTCTTGGCTGAGATGCTAAGGGACGACTCACTCTATCCTAGTCTGAACCCTACATGACGTCTTCAACACTCTTTGTTTCTCTCTTTGAGGGTGTGGCAACAAATCAAGACTTGTTATGAAATATATGATTGATATTGTGAACATATCGTATATACCCCTTCAGGAGTTCTTGCAGTTGATCCTTGAGCTCATTTAATTCTGCTGGTGCCATCCGATATGGTGCCTTCGAGATAGGAGCAGTTCCAGGTGCTAAGTATAGGGTAAACTCCACTTCTCGTTTGGGTGGCATCCCTCGAATCTCGTCTGGGAAGACATCGGGGAATTCCCTTACAACTGGTATCTCCTCCAGTAGATTTTCCTTCTTGGATACGTCGTGTACGTAACACAAGTAGGAAGAGTTCCCCTTCCTCACTTGGTTGACTATAGTCAAGGCTGACACTAGTCTAATGCGAGGTTTCCTTGTGATACCACGATAGGTGATCTTCTCCCCCTTAGGTCCTTTCAGTCGAACTATCTAATCATAGCAGTCAATAACTGCTAGATACATCCCGAGCCAGTCCATCCCCAGAATAACATCTATAACCCCGAGGTCAAACTTTATTAGATTGGCTGGTAGGGTACTTGATAGGATTTTCAGCTCGACTTCTTCAAGTATGGTGTCACACACTGTTATTTGGCCGATAAAGGTTGCTACGGGAGTGAATATTGTAGATGACTTATTCAACCCCAGTTTTTCAACAAATGATGATGATATGAACGAGTAAGATGCACCGGAATCAAATAATACGAATGCTGGTTGTTCATGGATAAGAAATGTACCAGTGATAACTCCATGAGCAGCTTCTGCCTCAGTCTTTCTTATGACAACAATCCTTCCGGCATTGGCATTCTCGGTTCCGGCTCCTCCCGCTGCATTATTGTTGACTGCAGCGCCAGCGTTGTTTTTGTGGTATTGGGCTCCATTCTGTCTAGCATTCCCCTGGTTGTAGTTTGGCTGCCTCCCATAGACATTACCTTCGTTGTTTGGATGGTTTCCAAAGTTCCCATATCCAATCTGCAGATTCGCACATACTGCTTGTTGTGACCAAAATTGTTCCCATTTTGCTTGCGATGCCCCTTGGTAGTTGTTCTGTTGCAGCCTCGGATAGTTCCCTCCTTGATTCGCTTGCCGGTTCCCTACTGGTGATGCTCGGCATTCATAGGCTCGCTGAGCTTCATGGTTCTGCTGATTGCCTCAGTACTGTCCCTGGTTACCTCCTCCATTGTTGGGCCTAAACCTCGGGTTTCCCCTTGCTAAGTTGTTGTTACTTCCGCCTGCCTCTTCTATCTTGGGTTTCTTGCGTCACTCCTCTTGGGCTGCCTGGAATCTCCAGATATCGACGGCTCTATCATAAACTTCATTGAGGGTAGGATAAGTTCTACTTAGCAGAGATGTCTCCAGCCGCTCGTGCAGTCCAGAGATAAATTTGGAGACTTTGGACTCTTCATCGGGAACCGTGTTTCTCGCAAACCGCATCAGCTCTGTAAACTTCCGAAAATACCTGGTCACCGAGTCACTTCCTTGCTGTAGATTATGGAATTCTTGTTGCTTGGTGATCTTCACGTGATGCGGATAAAAGTCGGATCTTAGAGCAGTCTGGAGGGCTTCCCAGCCAAAGTTGGGCTGTGCCAAGAGGGTTCCTCGAGCATTCCTCCACCAGAGGTTTGCTTCGCTCTTCAAATAAAACATCGCACAATTGACCTTCCGATCCTCAGGGCATTCCACATTCTCAAGGATCTTGTCCATCTCCATGATCCAGTCTTCCAGTTTAACAGGGTCTTCATTGCCCATGAAACTTGGCAGTTTCATGTCTGCCACTTGCTTGGCCCAGTTAACTCATGTTCGAGCTCCATTGCCCATCATATGTGCCATTTTACCAACGAACTGCTCCATGTTGTTATTGTTGTTGTTCTGTGCCATCTGTCTTGCTTGGCTCTCCTGGTGTAGTAGCGCAGTGGTCTATCAGTAATATTCCTACACTATCACCTATTGTATCATTTCTTAGTCTATCATTAGCTCGAAAAATTAAAATGAATCGTCTCATGATTTACATGCTTAGCAGTTCATATAACACAAGTATCAAAGTTAAAATGTCATCTATCAAATAGGAAATAATGCGTGCATCATATAGTAATTCATTCACATTCTAACTCATAATCATAACCACCATTCCAGAATCCATAATCATCCATAATCATATCCTCTTTTACGTAAGTAATACTTGTCCAATGAACATCAAAGAAAATTATCACATCCGATAACTCCATATAGTGTCAAGCACATAGCGTGTCTCATGATGGACATGATAGGACGTGGGTGGGTGGGACTAATAAGAGTAGGACTTACACTTCCCATAACCCAATCGGCTTGTCCAGTTTTAATATTTCCCTAATTTCCTTTTAGGGTTGCTCTACAGGTTTTAATTTCCCCTTTTGGACAGCCCGCTCTGATGCCACCTGTAACAGCCCTTGATTCCCAAGCTTTCCGTTCCGAACCGGAGAGCTCAGGTGGGTGCTACTCAATATGAAATGGCGAAAATCGAGAACAAACACTGCCACAGTTATATATTACATATGAACAAAGTTTCACACAACGTCTTAAAACATTATTACAGAAAGTGAAAAGTCTAAGAGTTCGATTTACTATGCGTTCTGAATAAAACTAGATGAGTCCCCGTTTTCCCCCCGTCATAAGCCAAGCCTTCTCCTTCCAGACCTGCGGTGGGAATTAAAACAGGAACCGCAGTTTCGAAAATCAGCAATGAAATACTGAGTGAGTAACACCCAAGCACGTAAATCAGATACGAGATATTTTAACTCAAAATAATAATGAATGGATGAAGGGTAAATATTTCACAAGTATTTAACTTCAAATAGAGATACAGCGGAAGTAAATGACAGTGGAATAACAAGACATTCCCGAGTTCTTGTAAATTTTCCAGAAAATCTCCAATAATTATAATTAAATCCATATCCAAACCATTTAATCTCAATATTTCCATTTTCATTTCCATTAATATCATCCAATATCCAAAGCATTTGATCTCAATATTTCCTATTTCCATTAATATCATCCAATATCCAAACCATTTGATCCATTACTTGATACGAGGAAGAATATACATCACAAGCATCCAAGACCTTAAGTGCCGGCACCCCCATAAGACTTCTTGCGGCCGGAGAGGTGAGTACATGGAGCGACCCGATAGGTTGCGACCGGGTTAAAATACACAGGCCGAGTGGACGAAGCCAACATCGACAATAATAATCACAGGCCGAGTGGACGAAGCCAACACGACAATAATAATCACAGGCCGAGTGGACGAAGCCAACACGACAATAATAATAAGTTTTCCCCGCACAACTCTTTCCACTTTACGTTATCACGCGTTATTATTTTCACTTGTCAATTTCAAAGAAAATATCTCAAACATAACCAAATCTCAAGTAAAGCATGTATGTCATAAAACACATTTTGAGACAAATTATAAAATCACATTTCGACACGAAAGAAGCTAGGGCGCTGGCATTGGCATGTTTACTCTGCGACACCCCGCACCTCGCCGTGGGGAGAAGTGCGGGAATGCTGTCCCGCGCCCGAGATTGCTCCCGGGTGCAAGGGGAACGAATGGTAAATAAAGCAAACATCGCAGAATTATTTATTACAAACCAGAAGTCTTTAACAGTGAAATTATACATACTATTAAACAAGATAAAACATTGTCTAGGTGTTACAATTATTTAAGTACTAGATGACTAGGTGAGTCCGCGATATACCCTTAAGCCGAGCTTCCTTCACCTAGACCTGCGGGGGAAAGAAACAAGACCGCAGTTTTTCTAAAGTCAGCACAAACGCTGAGCAAGTAAACACCCCAACATGTAAATCGGAAAGAGGCATATTTTATTTTAAATAAAAGAGGAATAACGAGTAAGTAAACCGCATAACATTTCAAATGACCAATATAAATTATCCAATTCATCATTTAATATTCTCAATCCAATTCCATATTTTCCAAAATAAACCCAGTCCATTCATCATCCATATGAAAAATCCACATTTATTATTTAGTTGTAGCGGGGAACAATCCAAAATATAGAACCAACCATATCCCATGCATCCAAGACCTTAAGTGTCGGCACCCCTCTAAGACTTCTTGCGGCCAGAGAGGTGAGTACATGGAGCAGCCCGGGGCAATTGCAACCGAGCAAAATATCATAACCACAATAAATAAGAATCCGCATATGGTTCCACCGCACAACTGTTTCCACTTTACCTTATTACGTATTATTAATTTCCATGTGATATTTTCCAAATGAATCATTTGGACAAGTATTTGAAATCTCAAGTCAAACACGTATACCACAAATCACATTTTGAGACGTAAAAATCATAAAAATAATTGGACGCAAAAGAAGGACGGGCACACTAGGTTAGGCATATTTACTCACCTCAAGTAGCACGACAAATATCACGATAGCTCCTACAGATACACTTAGCCCTCGTCTACGAATTCGTCACCAACAATTTATAATTCCTGAATTAATTACAAGTCTAATTATGCAAGTATAGTATGCCAAAAATGCTATATCTCCTAATTTCTCATTTGAAATTATCCCCCTTAACCCCATTAATTAATAGCATGAAACAATTATTTAATTAACACTTATATTTTCCTCATAAAATATTATAACTTATACAAATACTAGCTTGTAAAATTATTGAGTAATAAATCCAATATTAGGCTTATACAATCTCTTTATTTAAGAAATAATAATTTAATAAACAACTATTTATTCATAAGTGACTATAAAAGTTAATTCAAACTAATTCAATTATAGCTATTTATTTATTAGAAAATATATATACACTATATAAGAATTAAATACTCAAATAAAATTCACAAAAATGCTTATTTCAATAAAACAAGTCATACATATCTATAAACTGATGTTAGATAAATAATTTCTACTTTTTATTTAAAATAATCATGTAATATCAAACAGTAGTAATATGGATTTTTATTTAAAAGTATACTTAATATTTATTTCACAAACTAACTTCAAACTTATTTATTTTTATCAATATTAACAAAATAATCTATTTTACTCAAAATAAAAATTACAAGAAATTTAAACTATTTAGTTAAATAAATCGAAATTATGTAATTAAACCAAAGTGTACATTTTTATCTTGCTTAACAACAATAACCAAGATAAAGGCCTAAGAAATGGAGTCTGATGGCGGTAGAGGTAATTAAACCACAAAGAAAATACCACATATCTAATGCACAATAGTTGGTAGAAGTTGAACCTCTGCAAGGACATACTAGGTTTCTATACTCGAAAACAATTTTCCTTCTAAGAAACTATTTCATTCCAAGGCTCATAGGAAAAATTCTACAATTCATAGGGTCCGACTGAAATCTAGGAGACACTTATCTCAAGTTCCATTAGGTAAGTGTCTTCAGCGATTGAACATTTGAGATTCCACCCCTTACAGAGCATTTGAGACTTTGTTTCAAATCAGGGTATTTGAAACCATGTTAAACAATATTAAAACATTTGAGACTCTAATCTTTATAGTGACTTGATCCCCTTTTTCAATGTATTTGTATTTCCTCGTGAGAGGTGGCCCACTTATGCAAGAGGGCCAAGTTGGTGTGGGTTTTTTAGAATTTTTTCTTAAGACCAACAGATGGCGTACTAGAATATAGTGTGATACCGCCCCATAACTTCAATTACGTTAAACCATCAGGCCAGCATAAAGCAATCTCAGCACGGAATTCCACGTAACACCCCCACCCCTCAGCGCTGGGAAATATACTAAAAGACTCCAGACTCACGGGAGTGTCCTCTGCTAAGGCACATTAATGACCTGACAAGGAGTCTAATCTTAACAATTCTGTCACGAGACAGAATTAAAGAAATTGAACATTAAATTAAATTAAAAAAAAAAAACTTACTATAATAGTTTGTATGATATATTTACTTTCAAGTGAATGACTAAGCCAGATTCCAATACACTCACCTAGAGAACTATAGAAATACAAGGACTATCAGACTCCAGCTAATTCTAAGCAATATGAACTTTATGGATGAGGTAAATATGCATATATATATATATGATATATATATATATATATATATGAAAACATCTAACTCCTACTCACAGATGCGTCATCCAATACCCAGACTGAAACCATGGATCACAAAGATAGAATTACCAGTTATTCATATCTCAAGTGGTTCATACCCACCCCTAACCAGTGCTTATATAGAGAATTCCAAATCCCACTGCCCAGAGGGTAGTGAATACCATATTCTCTTTTGAAAAGGAAAGCAAATCAACTACCAAGACAGACTAGATCATCAGTTCAAAAAGTAGTATTAGTTGCCTACATGCCCGAAGACAAGCCCAAGATGTCTGAAGACAATTTAATGTCCGAAGACGATAGTATCCATCTAGGTGTCTGAATACAATTATATCACAACTCATAATCATAACATTCATATAAGTAATATTAGCTTAGAGAAATATAACTATAGCATAAACATACACATGCTGACCTGATATCCAGCCTAAATTCTTGATTAACGAAGCTGGTTCCATATTTCAGCAATCACTATACAATTAAAGTATATGTGCTATTAACTCTTGTCCTCTAGATGACGTGGAATGCACTATGCATGTGTAATGCTGACTGCCCAACCAAATTTATTGTTTTGCCCCTGTCAACCCAATCTCTTCAATACAGGCCCTGATTGTGCCTGAACCCTCAAGTGATACTCAACCGAGTCTATAAATATATAAATATGATCCCTATTCCTGCATGTCACACCCAGTATTGAATTCTACAACACTCCACTTAACTGCATTCAGGTCCTTGTGGTTTAGTAAAATAGCAGAAAGCTATAGTTGTGTTTTAGACATTTTCAATCCAGATAGGTGTAGACTAGCTTCATGTATTATGAAAATGATACAAAGGCATGAGGTCATACCTAGAGTTATGAGGTCATGCCCAGAGTTATGATTTGAATGCCCAATTCAATTTATTACAAAATTACTGATTTGCCACTCATATACAGCTCAGTCGAACTAGGGTCTTCAAAAAGACAAGATAGGTCAAACTTGACCCTTTTCCCCAAAATGTTATTCTGAACAACTTTACAAAAGTGTATTCTCGGTCAAAATTTACATATGATAGCTCAACTCAGAAAGTCAAAGAAAATGTTGAAATTGGCTCATATAATCAACTTTGTAGTCAATTTCTGGTTAATTGAAGAAGAGATTTGAGAATCTAAAAATAGGGTCATGTAGATTGAAGTACCAGGTTTCTAGAACATATTTGATATTTCCAAGATTCAAAATATACAAGGATAAACTTGGTCAAAGTTGGATGAAAATCGTTGACCAATACCTTAGAATGTTTTCAACATATTTCACGGTTTTGAGGTGGCTACTTTGAGCTTTGATTTCGGACAAAACTGATTAGGAAATGAGAAATTCTCTAGGAGAGATTTGACTATTATAGTCCGGCTAACCACATGAGAAAGCATAACAAGTTTTGATTAATTACTGAAGAAGTCATGATAGCTCAAAGATAGATGTTTCCGTTGACAATTCATGCTAAAAATGATTCTTAGTTAACTTAGGCTCAATTTCTGAGAAATCCGTTAAGAATTGATTTCGGACAAAACTGATTAGGAAATGAGAAATTCTCTAGGAGAGATTTGACTATTATAGTCCGGCTAACCACATGAGAAAGCATAACAAGTTTTGATTAATTACTGAAGAAGTCATGATAGCTCAAAGATAGATGTTTCCGTTGACAATTCATGCTAAAAATGATTCTTAGTTAACTTAGGCTCAATTGATCCAATTTTCAACTCTTGTTTGGTCAGTGAAGAGGAACACTGAGCAGCATATTTTACCCAATTTTTAGAGGGTTTAGATCTTGACTAACATGAATGTTGCTGTTGTGTAAAAATTCCAAAATATTATTTTCTGTGTTTAAATTTAAATTGTGACTTTTCTAAAAAAAAGTTGTGTTGTTTCAAATAGTTGTAACTTTTACAACAATTGTGTTTTTTCATAGTGTCTTTTCCTAAAAGGTGCTTCAAGCACAATTTGGTTCCTATAAATAGAAGTATGTCTTTTGTGTCAAAAGAAGTTTCAGATTTGTGTCTTTCTTTCTATACATGTCCGGGTTGGGTCCTAATTTAGGAGAAGACAAGAAGTGCAATCTTGCTTCTTCTCCACCGTGGTAGGCATTGTATCGGTGGGTAGAATTTCCGTGTTTCCCATTTTGCACCATATAGTGGGGGAAATTACTATCCTAAAGATAGGTCCTAGACCGCCTTAGCCTACACCGTCAATCTCCTCTTCTCCTACAATTCGATAAGTTCTTCTATCTCTTTTCTATGTGTTTATCTATTTAATTTATGAGTTTTTCAATTCATCTTTTTGTACTAACATATTTATGAAATTGTTCTTGTTTAGTGGATTTTCCACAACAATTTTAGGATAGTAATTGTCTCTAGATGGTCATGTGTAATTTTATAATATGCTCTTGTTTGGCGACGAGTTTGTGGCCATGGAGGAGAAATCTTAAAACAGATTGATGATCAAGGCGTTGTGGTTGACATTTTGCGGAGGATTATCAACACTCGACAATCACAAATTATTTCGATGGGGAATAAAAGAAGCGGCGTGAATTTCGTCATCGAAACAATGAGTGGTTTCAAGCAAAGACATATGAGACAAAGACGTCCTCCAAAGGCAGTTGAATATCAAAGGTCAGAAGGGGCTACTAACACAGCCCTGACCATGACAAAAAGAACTAGGACAAACGTTAATCAACGTTCATTGAAAATATTGGTAAGACATTGTCGTCTCAATTTCGGGTGAACAACATGTTTTGCAAAGTGTGCAAAGAAGAGCAGAAGACATAGAATCGTAATATCAGAAGACTTCTTTCATTTCATGATACGAGGTATGTCAAATTTTTATGAGAAATACCAACATGTCCTTTCTTTTCTTGATACAAGATCAAGCATGGCATAATTTGCATGTCTTGTTAAGGCGAAGTGATTTAATTATGCTGTTTTTTAGTATTACTTTTGATCTTAGTGGATTACTTAAACAATAGCACAGTGTGTTCATGGAAACACACTCGCGAGGCCGAAGAAGTTTATACAGTTACATTTTGAAATTTAATGTTTAAGTGGCTAACTGTCAAGCGGTTATGGTCATTACAAATTGGGAACTTTTGAAATACGTTGGCACCTTCTACAAATTAATGAAGAAGTGCCAAAGCATTTTATTTTTATTTTTGGGTGGCCATTAATTATTTTCTTTTAGTTAGCATTTTAAAATTGTGTACCACAGGGTTCAGTAGTTAGTAATATATTTTTATGTTCTTAGGGCAATCAAAATTGTTTGTTAAAATTGATTGTATACTTTCATGTTAATTATCTGTTTATGTGTCATGACCTACTGTCATAGTAGGAGCTCACTTTATAAGTGTTTGTTCGTCAGAATTACTGTAAGTCAGTAACAGAACTTCAGCCTACTTTGATATATGAAGCATAATTAGATGCTGCAGAGAGTTATCAAGTTCATTTTTAGAAACATGGCATGTGACGATGTGACAGGGGCTTCCAACAGCGTAGAAAATAGTGCAATTATTGTGAGAAAGAGAAATGTCATTCTATTGGAATGTCGATTGTCATTATGTTATTACATTGTGTTGCTAACTTTGTTTGTGAAGTTCACAGATATAAGAAGTATATTTTTCAAAAGGCCAACTACAAGTAAGGCTATACTGAGAATGGCGTAGAATTTTGCGAATACATGAGAAAACCCCATAAAATGGGATGTCTCGTTCGCGACAAATTGTCATGACAATTGAGATATTAAGTGAAATACCAACCACATTATTTGGTTGAAGACTTTTAAGTCACGGGAAATTGAAACCTACCTCATCATGATGATGTCGGTCATTACCGAAAATCACATGCATGGAGGTTCAAGGGCAATTCAATTAAAAGACTACCCGTGAAATGCTAGTGTGAGACTACATTTCAAGTGCATTGCTTTATTTAAGGAATAGTGGGGGTATAATCTTCTTACTTAGAAATGAATGCTATTCCTTCAAAGTCTCGTATCTGACTAATGCACTGTTCATCCACAACAATATTAGTAGGTTGGACGCAATGTCCTTAACAGAACTCATAGCCTTTATGGTGGAGCGATAAAGCGGCTGTGGACGCTCTAGATGAGTCTGCCTTTGCAAGTAAGGAAGTGAGAGGCCGCTTTCTAGGGGTTACTCGGTAAGACTCTGAGAGTACTTGCTAAGACCGATTCAGCGCAAGGCCCATTAATAAAAGCGCTGCCTCTTGAAGAATTAGAACCCGGTACCTACGTGAATAGTTTCTTACTATCCTCATGGATTTAAGTCTCTATTCAAACCACGGTTCAAGGCCCAGTCCACCGTTGGCGATACGTGGTACTATACCCAACCATATTTACTTTCGTGTCGATTTATTTTCGAGTCTAAAATTTTAAGAATTTTTAGTGGGGGATTGTTGTGTAAAAATTCCAAAATATTATTTTCTGTGTTTAAATTTAAATTGTGACTTTTCTAAAAAAAAAGTTGTGTTGTTTCAAATAGTTGTAACTTTTACAACAATTGTGTTTTTTCATAGTGTCTTTTCCTAAAAGGTGCTTCAAGCACAATTTGGTTCCTATAAATAGAAGTATGTCTTTTGTGTCAAAAGAAGTTTCAGATTTGTGTCTTTCTTTCTATACATGTCCGGGTTGGGTCCTAATTTAGGAGAAGACAAGAAGTGCAATCTTGCTTCTTCTCCACCGTGGTAGGCATTGTATCGGTGGGTAGAATTTATGTGTTTCCCATTTTGCACCATATAGTGGGGGAAATTACTATCCTAAAGATAGGTCCTAGACCGCCTTAGCCTACACCGTCAATCTCCTCTTCTCCTACAATTCGATAAGTTCTTCTATCTCTTTTCTATGTGTTTATCTATTTAATTTATGAGTTTTTCAATTCATCTTTTTATACTAACATATTTATGAAATTGTTCTTGTTTAGTGGATTTTCCACAACAGTTGCACCATGGAACTTGTAGGGCTTGGACTAGGGAACACCCAGATCAAATTTCTAGATTATTTCATTAGGATATGGTTTTATATCAAGTATTCAAAGCTGATCAAATATGCTGAATATTGATGTCATTTTCAGCAACTATGAACAAGAGTTCAATTCAACGAGTTGCGGCAACTTTGAATCCATTTTCGAGGGTTTAGAGATCAATTTGAAATTTTAGTCTACATAAAATTTGTAGCCTGGAATGTAAGGAATCCAGAGAGCCAGAAACCAACTCATTCCATAAACTAACCAAGGAGTTATACCCCTGCGAACAGGGTGAGTTTACCCTCCAGTAATTGTATGAGTTTTTAATAGTTTAGAGTTGGTAAAATATGATTTGTTATTTTTTCTCATTTGTGTGCTTCATTTTTTTTAATAATTTTCTCGATTTTCATGTATTTTTATTTGATTTGAATTCGGATCCAATCCATTTATGCAGCTTCCAGATCCGCGGTCGAATATGGATATTAGAAATTTAATCCGCTCCGGATCCAATCCGAATTCGCTTATGATCGGATGGAATCTGGATCCGACCATTCATTTAGATCCATGTTTGGATACATGTGGATCCGACCAGAATCATGCCTGTTGCCATCCCTAGTTGCAGTGGTACCGTGGACCGTGGTGGTGTTGTGGTGTTATTTATGGAGGAGATTGAAAATGAGGGAGGGAGAAGATGGGAGGGTGTTTAAATACACAAATTGAGCTGGTTTCGTCTCTTTAGTTCTCGCAAGGGGATAGTGACACCTAGCTTGATGAGGCGTCAAAGAAGTGTAGTGTGAATTTGAGGATTTAATCTCCTCAATGAAAAATTACAATCTGACCCCAGGTTTTGCATTAGCTACATAATATCGTTTCTAAAATACCTCAGCTGCTACTAAATGAGAGATAATTATACAATGACTCCCCAAAGTTTTAGAAATTTCATGCTAACCCCCAAATTTCCAAAGTAGTACAATATCACCCTTGTCCATCCCAAATTCATTATCCAGACTCAAATCTGATAGAAAAATTGAAAAAATTTATTTACAGTTACCCCACGAATTTTGATGATATTACAAATTAGCCAGTGAATTCTCAGGGGTGTAACAGCCTACCCTCGATCTTAAGAGTCCACGAGTTTCCACAATCATTTATATAACAGATGACAGTTACAGAACTCCTTTCCCTCTGCACATTAGAGGAAGTGCATATATACCTTTCCGAGACAATTTGGGTCAAAAATAGGAATTTCTAAAGTTCTAGGACAAGCGGCGGAGATAGAAGGCACGTTCTAACCGTAGAAATTTCTAAGGGTAAAGAAAAGGTATTTTGTGAAAACGATGAGCTTTAAATTGACCTTCAGACCATTCTTTTCAACTAAAACTGAGAGATTGTCTTTCTTTTCAAATCCACAAATCTCTTTAAATAATCACCTCTTGTCCCCACCTATGGAAGATCATGATATGCATGAATCATTTTGAAATTTTAATAGAAAATAAAATGATGCATGAGGTGAAGAAAAGGTATAGATATTCTTTAAGATATTAAGGGTACTAATGTCTCTAAGTATCTAAGGTTGACAATCTCTACAACCTATACCCGTAGGGTTATCCTAATGAGGCAAGGAAGAATCCTAAGTGATTTGGAAGGTTCTATGTCCATAGGTTTTTGCCGAGTAAGTCCTAACATAGTGGGGTTTTGGATCTTGAGACGGTCACAAACCTAAAAGGATCCTAACGTACTGAGTATGCTGATAAACTAAAGGCTCGTTTGGGTAGCGCATAAGCTATGTAGGGATAATGCCTATGCTGGGATAAGAAGCAGGATAAGTCATGTTGTCTGATAAGCCCTGATAAGATATGTTCGCTGTCAGTGTTTGTGTGTTGTTGGATATGATGAAGGGTTAACGTGAAAATGACCACATTGCCCTTTGCACTGTCGTGATTTTGAATTTGTAGTTGTTAGTAGTATAATTTTCCATTAAAACACAAAATTAACTAAACATACTTTGATACTTAATTAACTAACTATATTTTTTAATAATAAATTAGGACGGTTGACTTTAAAATGTCTTTTAGACCGTTATATTGAATTAATCCCATCCCTTAGATCTCACCTACCACCCCTTAACTACCCACTACTTAACTATCCACTTAACTACCCAGTCCTTTTATTATAATTATAAAAAAGGGACTTCCTTTGTTTCTGATTATTTAATACAATAATTTATGTTGTCTTCGTTTTCAGCCCATATTTGTAGATGAAAATACTCATTTTATTTATGACATTACAATAGGTCGTGAAACGTGTTTTTGGGCAGTGCCCTGGGGCACGGGCAATCCCCTAATTTTTTAATATCTAACCAAATTATTAGAAGATGGTGAACTCGTGCGAGCTTCGTATCCAGGCCGTGAGATCTTTGATTTTGCCTTCTTCTCCTCTTCTAGTTTGGATTGGATCGGAGATTGATGGCGGTTCTCTTATGATGGTCGTATTGGTGGGTTTATTGGTGGATTAGTATGGTTGATGCTGTGGTTCAGAGCTCGGAAAAGGAAGAACAAAGGTGAAGGCAGAGTATTACTTGCCGGAATTTACGGTAGGTTTTAGTGATTTTGGTCATATTCCATGGGGGAATTGATTGGTGCTGAGAGTGGGTTTCAGGTTTTTTCTTGAGAATATGGTGAATTGGGTATTTAGGTTTCGATGGTAGTGTGGTGTGGCGGTTTTGGTCGATTGGAGGTATGATTTTAGGGAAATTGGTGGCTGGGTTGTTGGCCGTGATGGGAGTTGCTAGCAGTGGTGGTCAGATGGTTATGTGGTGAATTGAACAGTTGGGGGCTCTAATGGTGGTTCAATTGATATTCTGGGTTGGTTGTGTTTTGTTGCTGAAAAATGGTGATTTTGGTTGGAAGTAATGATGGAGAGGGTGGTTGTTCATGGTGGATGGGACTCGTACTCTTTTGCACAAGCAAATCCCATGGATTTCATAAGGTGAAAATAATGTTTTAAGATGGATCATGTGGAGAGATACCTAGGGTTAATATTTTTATGGAGGTGGGCCGTAGCACTCCAGAGAATTAGATTACTCACTTAGCAAAGCCTGAGATACAAACAATTACATTTTAAAGGGGTTTGGGGGGGTTACCTAACAATAAATTTAACTCGAACCATGCCAGCCTCAAGAAAAACGAAAGAAGGTTCGACCTTCTATAATCCGACTGTTTCAAACAGCTTGTCTGAAACGGGAAGTGTTAGCATGACTATTTTCAACAATTTGTCAATTCTGAGTCAAAATCACATATCGTGTATATTGATGTATACGAATTATATAAATGACCCGAGGAATCTTATTTAGGCATTTCTATGATGCTAACTCTAATCTTGCAAGTAATTCATTTGTCTTGAATTTAGTGAAGCAAATTGAGACTGTATATTCATTCTAAGGGTTTTCAGGTACTCCTCATTGTGGCATGCCTTATTCTTAAGTCTAGCTAGAAGTGTTCCTGTAGTGGCACTACAGAAGTCTACGGACTTAAATGACGCTACAAAGAGATAGAGTTGCAGGGAGTGTGCCAAGCCACTCTAGCATGCCCAACACTGTGGCACGCCTCCTTAGGCCCTGCGCATAGTGAGGGATGGCTAGGGTTTAGGTCACCGCACTCTCTGGACTTCAACTCTAGCTGTTTTGGAAGTTCAGCCAGCCATAAATTATTCTTTCTATATTTCCGAAGATCTTGAATCTTAATCTTCCAAACGAGAGAGTTTAGTTAAGATTGAAATACTTATTTTGAGAAGGAATGTATTATTGAGTTTTTTTATCATATTTTATAAATAAGCTTTTTTCCTATTAAACGTATATTACTTATACAGTTAGTTTTCTAATTAAATAAAGTTGGAAGTATGTTGATATAAATCAAATATTATATACTAATATGTTTTTAATGAGAAATATTGTTTTTTTTCTAAATTACTTTATATGATTTATATTGGTTTTCAGATGTACACACAACAGGTCCTTGATGACTTTATCACATCAATCTTAAACTGCTTAATTTCTTAAGAGAAAATATAGATACATGGTGCTTCATACAATTCATTAACTGACATAAGATTGAATCATTCGAAAGCAAGAGCATCTTTAATTTTTTCCTCTTCACTTTCTAAGTAATATAAATTTGTATGTTCATGAGCACGATTATGAATTACAGCAACCTGCACTGAGAAAACAGTTGAAAAGGGGCGTTACAACTATGTTGCCATTTGAAATAAGAGGAAATTGATGAAATTTCAATGCAGTTTAGCATTGCAGTGGCAGAATACAACCACAATATGTTGGAAATATACAATCAGACTATTTCAATGGGATTACAGTTGCAACTTTCTCCGGTTGAGAATAAGTGTTCCACATTCCCGGAAAAATGCTTTTTGCAAATTGATGCACTAAAAATAATTCATCAACAAAATAAAAAAGTATACGAAGTCTCCAGTTTTTCTTTTCTTAAGAATAAAGACAAATGACATTGAACCTATATTGTTTTGTGATACTTCTGACACAAAACTTCCACCAGTTTCAATTTCATTGAAAAATCACTGCACTTTTCATTTTGAGAAAAATAGCCCTTAATCATTACCATAATTAGATTAGATTAAAAAAAATTATTGTATACCCATCACGTGACAGTAATTACAGGCTATCATGTGGCCTTATTTCGTTAATCTAACCTAACCACATTAACGATCGGAGGCTATTTGTCTCATAATAAAAAGTGAAAGAAATTTTTCTATCAAATTGAAGCTGCTTAAGATTTAGTGTCAAAAGTATGGACCTGCATATAGGCTTAGTGTCATTTGACCTAAGAATAAACTACCATTGTCAACACCGCAAATGAAACTAATAAACGTGAACTCATATAGGACTAAGCCTGGGCATCGGCCCACTGGCCCGCCCAACCTGCCAACCCAGCCCAGTGTGGGTGGGTTTGGGTTCGGGAAATTTCAGCCCGGTACGAGCTGGGGCCAACAAAACGAGCTTGAACCATGATTGGGCTGGGCTTGGGTTCAACCTCATCAGCCCAGGCTGGGCAGATGACGTAATAAATAATCAAATATTAATAATTATACATACGAGTTATATATGTTTTGAACACTTTTACTTTGCAAATGTGTAATTTTGTAGTTTTTACTAACACATAGGGGGTATTGAATTCTCATAAAATAATATGCACTAACATATCACTTACAAGTTACAAATCATACAAATGTGTAATTTCGACGCCGTTTAGCATTGCACTGGCACAATACAGCCACAACATGTTGGAAATATACACTCAGACTCTTTCAATGGGAAAATGCTTGAGAGCACATTCCCGGCAAAATGCTTTGTACAAATTGATGCACTAAAAACAATTCATCAACAAAATAAACACATAACAAGTCTCCAGTTTTGCATTTCTGAAGAATAAGCTACCATTGTCAACACTGAAGGAAACTAATAAACGTGAACTCATATAGAACACATCTTGACTTTTAGATCATGGCAAGCCATGATTATTAGAATAAAATGCATAGTGGTGGGCAACAACTTCTTCCCAATTATATATGTCTATTAATTACATTCATTGGGTATAACTTGAAAATAAACAAGTGGAAATCACTATATAAAGGAGAAGTCATTGCCTAATCTAACAAGACAAAGAAACCACCAATTCTTCTTCTCATCGACGGTTTCCAGCAATGAGAATTCCGATGAAGCCGGGGCGGCAATGGCCTCAAGTTGTTTGTGCTATGGCATTTCTTTTACTAGCCACTCATGTATTTGCTTATGAACCTTATTCATATGCTTCGCCACCACCACCAGCTTCCTACAAGGTTGAGCACAAGCCTGACCACTCTTACAAACTACCACCAGGCCATTCCAAGGAAGCATCCCACCCACATCCTTACCACTATAAATCTCCTCCACCACCGTCACGACCACCTACTTACATTTACAAGTCTCCACCACCGCCATCTCCTTCTCCCCCACCTCCTTATGTCTACAACTCACCACCACCACCATCTCCCTCTCCCCCACCTCCTTATGTCTACAAGTCTCCACCACCGCCATCTCCCTCTCCCCCACCTCCTTACGTCTACAAGTCCCCACCACCACCATCTCCATCACCACCACCTCCATACGTCTACAAGTCCCCACCACCTCCATCCCCATCACCACCACCTCCATACGTCTACAAGTCTCCACCACCTCCATCCCCATCACCACCACCTCCATACGTCTACAAGTCTCCACCACCACCATCCCCATCACCACCTCCTCCTTACGTCTATAAGTCTCCACCACCACCTTCTCCATCACCACCACCACCTCCATACGTCTACAAGTCTCCACCACCACCATCCCCATCACCACCACCTCCATACGTCTACAAGTCTCCACCACCACCATCCCCATCACCACCTCCTCCTTACGTCTATAAGTCTCCACCACCACCTTCTCCATCACCTCCTCCTCCTTACGTCTACAAGTCCCCACCACCTCCATCCCCATCACCACCACCGCCTTACGTCTACAACTCTCCACCACCTCCATCACCGTCACCTCCACCTCCATACGTCTACAAGTCCCCACCTCCTCCATCCCCATCACCACCACCTCCTTACGTCTACAAGTCCCCACCACCTCCATCCCCATCACCACCACCTCCTTACGTCTATAATTCTCCACCACCACCATCTCCCTCACCCCCACCTCCTTATGTCTATAAGTCTCCACCACCACCTTCTCCATCACCTCCACCTCCTTATGTCTACAGCTCTCCTCCACCACCATCTCCATCACCTCCTCCTCCTTATGTGTACAAGTCTCCCCCACCACCATCTCCATCACCTCCTCCTCCTTATGTGTACAATTCTCCTCCACCTCCCTCTCCATCACCTCCTCCTCCTTACGTATACAATTCTCCCCCACCACCATCCCCATCACCTCCCCCTCCTTACATCTACAAGTCTCCACCACCACCATCTCCATCCCCACCACCTCCTTACTACTATAAATCACCTCACTCTCCAAAGAAGTTTGAGCATCCTAAATACTACTAGAGCTCGTCTTCACTTCTCTTTCACCACCACAATATTACTATTAATAGTCACTTCATGTTACAAAGAAATTGTATCTTCCGCCATACAACTATTTTTCACCTCCAATGCACTACATTCTGTAGGTGTCTTTTTTATGTCCGCCATTATTAACCACATTTTCATACTCTGGGCTCGAATTTGATATATGTTGATGTTTGATCTGCAACGAGAACAATAATTTTTTCATTTTGGTGATTTTCCAATTTTGTTTTAGCTGCTAAATTTGATCAATGTAAATGATTGTCAATTTGTTGTAAGATGATAAAATCCCGGAAATTTTCCTTCTGTTTATTCGATATTCTTTGTATGATCAATATATTGTATGTTGTATTATCACCTAATTTGGAATTCAAATTTATTACGATATGTTATTTCTCATTTCAGTTAAAAATATATGTGAACTCTCACTTTGATTCTAAATTTATCTTTTTCTCAATGTCCCAAAATGATTGAACTAGTTTTCATGACCGTTCTTCAATGAAGCCTACCTTCAAAATATAACAAGCTTGAAGGCAACCCGTGTCCATAGTATAATCTCTCTCTCTCTCTCTAGATAGCCAGGTTTGTTTTGCTTGGCTCTTCTAGACAAGTTATGGAACCATTTTTTGTAATATTTTGCGGGCATGATTCTATGCCTCCTTTCGTGTGTTTCTTCACAATCGCTCCGCCCTAGACGAGAGCTCGGACAATATCATCTAGAATTCCTTGTTTAGCGTAATTATGTGGCCCCGTTATTGACTAAAAGTTCACAAACATTACCATGTCCTTCCATTGTTGCTAACATAAGCGGACTGTATCCACTGTTGTCTAAGAGATTAACATCATGGGCTCCACTTATAAGTCTCTCTACAAACATAATGTTATGATCCGGGCAGAGCTTAGAGAACGATGACAATAGACGAAACAAGAACACAAGAACACACCCGATATAACGTGGTTCACTAGCGATGAGCTAGCTACCTCCACAACTCGAAAATCCTTGTTTATTGGAGAGAAACGATATGAATACAACCCACAATGTTTAGACACAACCTAGGTCCCTTATATAGACATATAGGACTGACTTAGTGCCCAAGACATTCAAAAAACGACTATAGAACAGATAAGGAAACAACCCAAAAACAGCCAAAGTTGGACGCCCAATTTGTTTCCTAAATCTCTTAGCCGCCTTTGAATTTTGTCGCCTTTGAGTTCAAGTCATATTTAACACATAAGATCACCACGTATTACATCTAGGTGTTGAGGATAAATTTCAGCAGAGTAATAAGTTCTCTTCTCGTGTCCGTAGTCAAAGATGACATCTTAAAAATGCAATGCATTTTGTTTGCTTTCGCAAGGAAATTGCTTTAAATAGAGATCAAAGGGAATTAGCAATCTTAGAATGATTTTTTAAGGGGCTTTGCCCCCGTTTATTACCACACACAAAAATGTTGTAAATCCATTAGCTTAGAGGCAGGGGGAAAAATACAGGGGCAAAGTGTTGTGAAGACTTAAAAGCTTAGAAGGATATTCCAATCTAGCTGGGAAGTTTCTTACGACTTTGGGAGAGTATTAGTTGTTTGGTTTGATTTGTGTGTATGTGGTAGGGTCCATCGTAGTAAATGGGAAGGTTTTAATTACTAATTACTTTTAACTTTTTTTTTAGCAGCAAACATGAGAACTTCATTGATGAAACAGATGATAGAAACATTCACAACGTCTAGCAACATTTACAAAACATTGACAAAGGATAACTAGTGATGCATCAAACCATCCATGCATCAAACCTTGTAGGACCAAAGGACACAAAAACGGACATAAACTAGACACAAACTTGACAAAAACTAACTGAACTAGACCTTAACAAAATGGACATTCCAAACAGCAGAGACACAGATGGAAGACAAACTCCTTCAATCTTTCAGATGGACTTTCCTTTCTTGGAACCATATTTCTCTTTGAGGAAGCTAATGAGAGCTTCTGCATTTGGATCAACCATTCTTCCATCAACAAGCATGAAGCCACTGTTCTGTGCTCTGTACTCCGCCGCCAACTCTTCAGCCTTCCTCTTTTCTTCTTCGAACTTTATCTGCAACTGTTTTCCTTCAATAGTACTGGCTTCCATGAACCGATCAACAGCTGCTGCAAAACCTGTCTTCTTGTTGACTTCTTCTTTCAAATCACTAGCCTTCAATGGAGCCTTTCCTTTATCCAAGCTTGATGCTTTTGGCTTTCTCTTCCTTGGAGCATAATTTGCACTCTTTGATTTCTTCTTAATCTCCAAAGTCCCCCCTAATTTTGTGGAATAGTAGGAGCGAAAGCATTATGAATTTGTGAAGTTAGTGAAACAATCTGAAAGTAGCAGTCATCCACCAAGGGTGTAGTACTTTTGAAAAGAGATGTATTTCTTGCTTTCCAAATGACCCAGCAAGCTATTAACCAATGGTTGAGTTTTTGTGACCAAAATTGTGATTTTCTAAGGCAAATTTTGAAACAGGCTTCAGTAGTAATGACAGGGATGCAAATATTTAATTTTTGGAAAATAGTTTTGGAAAATATACAGCTAAAGAAAAGATGCTCTATTGTTTCAATAGTATGGTGACAAAATACACAAGCAAAATTACAGTCAATCCCTCTAGCTCTCAATAGATCCTTTGTTGGCAAGATATGGAGTGCCATTTGCCAAGCAAAGAATCTCAACTTGAAAGGTAATTTCATCTTCCAAATATGTTTCCAATTGATTTTAAGAGTTGTGGCATTGAAAGATTGAGAATGAGTCTTAAAATTGGGCTTAGGCAGAGGGGAGTATAAGTGATTATATAGGGATTTGACAGAAAAAAGGTTATTTGTGGTAAGAACCCATTGAGGGTCATTTGAGTTAGAGTTGAGAGGGGTATTGATCACAAGATTTGCTAGCCATGATGAGCATGTATTAAAGACAATGGTATGATTCCATCTCACCCCCCCCCCCCCCCTTCATCACTATTTTCAGTTAGGTCCTTGACCCATCTAATAGACAGATCACCATTAAGATTATCTTTGATTGATGTAGGAGGAACCTCATGAATCCATGGATGTTTGTTAATAGAAATCTGATAACCATCTGCTATCTTCCACAATAAGCAGCCACTAAGATAGCTCTTACCTTTTACAATCGTCTTCCATGTCGGAGAAGCGGAAGTGGGAGCATTATGGATCCAAAAAGAATTCCTTTTTGCAATATTTAGAAGTTTGATAACTTGAAAAGAGGGTATGCTGGTTAGCAATTAAATGCCAAGTGTTCTTGCAAAAAAGTGCATGATTAAAAGCATTTATATTTTTAAAACCAAGACCCCCTTTGCTAGTGCTTAAACAAAGTTTATCCCAAGATGCACAATGCAAATATCTAACCGTGGGATTGCCTGCCCAAAAAAAGTTGTTGAAGATGGTGGTGATAGTCTTGACTGACTTAGGAGAAAAAAGAAGAATTGAGAAGGGGTAATCAAGAAAACTAGTGAGAATAGATTTAATTAAAGTGGCTCTCCCAAATTTGTTAAGGAGTAAACCTTTCCAAGAAGCACATTTATTTCTGATTTTTTCAATTATGATTTCTTCATTTTTATTCTTTGATTGAGTAAAGTTTGGTGCAAAGAAAAAACCTAGATAGGAACCTATCTGATCAGAGTGTTTAATTCTAAGATTACTAATAAAGCTTTGAATGTCCCTTTGATTGCAGTTTGGAGAAAAGGTGATTGATGATTTGGAAAAGTTGATGACTTCCCCAGATTGGTTGCCAAATCTGTTAAGGATATCCAAGATAACTAGATCTGTATTAGGTTTCAATTTAAAGAATAGAATACTATCGTCTACAATTTGTAAGTGTGACACTAATGGTCCTCTGGTGCTGGAAGGTACCCCCTCAATAAGGTTCATACTACAAGCAAAATTAATTGATTTCGATAAAGCTTCAGCGCATAAAATAAAAATAAACGGAGAAAGAGGGTCCCCTTGTCTAAGTCCCCTATGAGATCTGAATGTTTTGATTTGGACCCATTGACAATGATAGAGTAAGCAACTGTAGTTAAGCATTGCATAACCAGTCGTATAAAATGAGTAGGAAAATGAAATTGATGAAGAGTAGCTTCTACAAAATCCCACCTTAGTCTGTCAAAAGCCTTTGAGATGTCTAGATTAAGAGCACCATATTTAGGCAAACTAGGGTCAGAGGTTTTGGAAATGGAATGCATAATGTCTTGAGCCAAAAGAATGTTATGTTGGATAGAACGGTTTGGGACAAAACCATTCTGATTGTCAGAAATAAGAGACGGTAGAACTATTTTAATACGATTGGCAAGCACTTTGGAAATGATTCTATAAAGGACATTACATAAACTAATTGGACGAAAGTCACTGACTGAGGTGGGGTTTTTAGTTTTTGGGATAAGAACAATATTAGTATTATTTAATTCAGTGAGCATGAAACCAGAATTAAGAAAAGATAAAACAGCAGTTGTAACTTTAGTGGAAATAATGGGTCAGCATTTTTGAAAGAAAAGAGGCTGAATTCCATCCGGCATCGGGGCTTTAAGAGGGTCCACATTAAAAACGGCATGTTTAACCTCATCCGCCGTAAAAGGGGCCGAAAGCATGTGTTGTTGGTCCATATCAAGAAAGGAATCAATATTAAACAGTAAATCGAAAGCACAATCATGACCATATAAAAATTATAATTCTTGGAATGAAGGCGATGGGGTTGAAAAAATATTTTGATAATAGTTTACAAAATGGTCGGAAATGGAATTTTGATCATTGATCAAGGTCCCATCTGTAACACCCCTCGATTCTTCCGAACCGGAGAGCCGAGGAGGGTGCTACTCAAAATGATGCGGTGGAAATCGTGAACAAAACATTCCATAATTATATATTACAGACCGATAAATTATTTTCAGCATGTGGCGTACTATTATACAAGGTGAAATTTAACTAAGAGTTCAACTTAATTGAAAGTACTACCAACAACTAGATAAGTGTGCGATCCCCTTACGCCAAGCTCCCAGCTCCTAGACCTGTGGAGGAATGAAACAAAGACCGCAGTTTTCGAAAGTCAGCAAGAAATACTGAGTGAGATACACCTTAGCATGTAAAACGGGAAGCTGAGAAAGACTACTGGGTTACACGTTTAACAAAAACTGGGGAATAACAGAGTATGAGTAAAAGTATATCGATATCAGAGTCGTAGCGTCATAAATGCCAGTATTAACCAAATTACACATGTCACAATATCCAAAGCTTAAAACATGTCCCATTAAGTCATTCACAAATGTCATTACGAATCCAATTATCAATTTTCCAATAGGATCAAATAAGCCATGTTATGATTCACAGTACCGAAATGGAAATGGCAACAAGAGGCCTCCCAAATCAAATAATACTAATACCAACAAAGGGTCTTCCAAATAATATATCTAGTCAACAAGGCGTAGAGGGAAACTCCCGAATCGGTGTTTCCGGCCGGAGCCAATGAGTCCAAGACTCAAGCAAGAAGTCAAGGGAAACTCCAGAATCTGTGTTTCCGGCCGGAGCCAACGTAATCATAGTCCATGACCACAACAGGTAGTCAAGGTAAACTCCCTGGCATAGGTGTTTCCGGCCGGAGCCAACATAATCGTAGTCCATGACCACAACAAGTGGTCAAGGGGAATTCCAGCATCTGTGTTCCCGGCTGGAGCCAACAAAGATCCAAGGCTCATCTAGTCAAGGGAAACTCCCTAGCATCAGTGTTTCCGGCCGGGGCCGATCATGACATTAAGATCAGGGTAATTCTCAAATAACTCACGTCTCATTCCAATACGTTCAGAACCATATTAGATTATTAATGATTTTCTGATTTGGTGTACAAGTACTTAGCCTTCCAGGGATAGCAAGATCGTGGCTCTTAATCAGTTGAGAACAAGTTTGACAGTCATTTTTAATTGGACAAGTAGGCCCACAAGACGAAGCACGTAATTCACAAGCATATTTTGAGACAAGTCACAAATATCACAAATGGAGACGAAGGAAGCTAGGCATATCTTGGAGACAAGCATATAATCACGTGGACGCGAAAGAAGCTAGGCTTACTAGACTAAGCATGTAAACTCACCTGATGTTGACTCAACAGTTAGTACGTAGGATGGTCGACAAAGCCAATGTCCACAAATCCGTCGCCTACAATTAGTCAATCATCTAGTCATGAGGCCGGTAATTCTAAACGAGTAAATGCACAAGTCCTATATGAGTGCTCGGCTAGGACGAAAAGTCAAATCTAACTCTCACGATCCCCAAAGTGAAAATGTTAAGATAACATACTTATTTAATTAAATTACGGTTGAATCATAAAATATTAATATTTTACTTACAATTTATTTAAGAAAATAAGGATTAACACCTTAAAAATATTGCTAAAGTACTATTCGAAAACTATTTATTATTTAGTATTGAGTTCTACTATTTATAAGAAATTTATGACATTCATAAAACAACGGTTAAAAATAATATATACATGTACATTTATTTTTTAATGAAATTGTTTCCGAAATCCTTTAATTTACATCTAACAATGTTCAATTTTAGCAAGTTCATTTATCGAAAAAGAGATTATAACTATTTGAAGCTCTCTATTTGTTTAAATAAAAATTAAGGTGACATTTATAGTGAAAATATTATCTTTATCAATTATATAATCATATATACAAAACAATTCTTCTTTTGTTAACTTGTTTTTCAAGAGAAAGAGTTATAACTCTAATTATAACTAATTCATTATTTATAAAATTTAACTTATTACTTTCATTATAAACACACATATATATATATAAACAAAAGTGTAATTTTGTTAAGTTATCATCTACTTTCCAATAAAATAAGCTATATTACTTATTTAAAACAAATTTCTAATTTATAGAGATTTAAATCTTTATTTTCTTTATAAACATATTTATTTATAATACTTAATTATTTAAAAAATAATAATATACATTATATAAGCTAAAATATGTATATATATAAATGCAGTTTTAGGTAAAGGCAAGGGGCTCCCCCTAAGTATACAATCAGTCCTAATAACACGTTTTAATTTCAACACTTTATACCCTTCATATTTCTTAAAAGACAATTTAACCCCCAACATAAACACACTCAATCACTTCGATCAAAACATGGATTCGAGTCCTAAAATCATGATTTCAATTACAAATAACGACTGATGGGGAGGTTTAGAGCATACCCTTACCAAAAATTTCGATAAACGGTTGAGAAACGGAGTGGGTCGAAACACGTGTCGGGTCGCCGGGGATGGAGCTCGATGGTGGTGCTCCGGTGGTTCTTGGCTGCGGCTAGGACCTTCTGGTGGTCGGTCGGACTTCCTGGAGGCTGACGATATGGAGGGAGGAGGCTGGGTGGCTCTGGTTTTGATGGGCCGAAATCTCGCCGGCAAAAATGGTGGAAAGGCCGGCGGCGAGGTGGCTCTGCTGCGCCTTCCGCCTCTATTGCTTCTTCTTTTGGTTTCTACTAGGGTCGAAACTCAGTGGGTAATCGTGATAGAGGGAAGAGGAGGAGAAAGATGGAGGTGGTGGCGGTCCTTGGTGGTTCCCGACGGTGAAGGTGGTCGGCGATGGTGGTGGCAGTTTCTATCGTTGCTGCTGTTGCTACCTCTGTTACTGAACAGAGGACAGAGAGAGGGAGAAGAGAAGCAGGGAGAAGGGAGATGATGGAGGCAGAGGGGTGGTTGCGGTGGTGGAGGTGATGCCCGATGGTGGTGGTTGTTCTCGGTGGTGATGGTGGTGATTGGGTCTTGCTTGGCCAAAACAGAGGAGGGTGAGAGAGAGACGGGGGCAGTGAGATGGAGGGGGAGGATGGAGAGCGGGGGTGGTGGATGTGGCTTCGTGGGTGGTGTTTCCGAAAGAGAAGAAGGAGGAGGATAAATAGAGAGGGAGAGAGAGTCGGGGAACGAGAGAGAAGGAGGGAGAGAGAGACGTGAGGGAGGAGGAGAAAATCTTGGGGGCTGGGAAAATTTTGGGGAACGGGAGAGAGTGACAGAGAGTTTGAGAGAGTTTTTTTTTTGTATTAATATTAAATCCACTTTTATCTATTTACCTCCTAGGTTTTAGATTTTCTTCAAAAGACAATCACAACCCCCTAATCAAATAGTCTATACTTTTATAAAAGTACAAATACCTCCCCGTTTGGCGTAATTTTATCGTTTATACTTCGCAAAAGTTGAAAATTACTCTTATAATGAAACGGGGTATTACACCATCTTCTAGCTTTAAAGAGTAGATGTGATTCCTCCCTTTTTTGAGACGAGCATAATTATGAAAAAACTTAGTATTTCCATCCCCTTCTTTTAGCCATTTACATCTAGCCCTTTGAGCCCAAAAGGTTTCATAATCATTTAGAAGATTGGAAAGCCTGGAGTTAAGCATTTTAAAACGACTCAAAGAGTTAGGGTTATGCAAAGAGTCTTAAGTGTGAGCTAAATCTCTTTTGCAGCTTTCAATTTGATTAACCAGAGAAGGGAGATTATTACTCCAACACCTAAGAGATTGATGGGTTAATTGTAAATACTTAACTACCCTAAAAAGAGGAGAACCAACCAAAGTCAAATTCAAACAAAATGAATGAGATGATAAACTTCATTTCGATTTAACCACCAAGCTTCTAGACGCGGTAAACCGTTAAAAGTAAAGTTTTGATAACATAGAATTAACTTAATAGGTTCATGGTCAGATTCAGTGATACCTAGGTTTTGTAAAATTGCTGAAGGAAAAAGGTTAAACCAGCTAGAGTTACACCAAGCCCGATCAAGTTTTTCAAAAGTAGGAAGATCCAAAAATCTGTTATTTGTCCATGTTAACCAAGGCCCAAGATT
Organism: Linanthus parryae; assembly: GCA_023055425.1. Classification (NCBI taxonomy): domain Eukaryota; kingdom Viridiplantae; phylum Streptophyta; class Magnoliopsida; order Ericales; family Polemoniaceae; genus Linanthus; species Linanthus parryae. The sequence continues at coordinate 81,086,917 of JALGPY010000002.1, forward strand.
TGAAAGTTCAAACAGAGAGGTGTGGTCTATAAAATTTCTGAACAAAGAAGCCCCCGGAAGAGAATTAGCATTAGGCCCTATTTTATCTCTCGGATTAAGGACTTGGTTGAAATCCCCTATGAGAACAACCGGTTGATTATTTGGAATCAAGGATTCTATAAGTTGCCAAACATATTGCCTTTCAGCTAAGACCGGACTACCATAAACAAGCCTTAGATACCATGATGCACTGTTAAAATCCACAACAGAACAGAGTATAAAATTCAAATTACAGAACAAAATTTGAATTGAGAAAGCATTGTCCCAAGCAAACCAGAGCCCCCCTGCAGAGCCCTCCGGATCAACCCCAAAAGTGGAGTCAAAACCAAGGTTCCTAAATTTATTAGTGACCCAGTGAGAAGAATTTTTAGTTTCACAAAGGAAGAGAAGAGAAGGTTTGTGTTTGCGGGTCAAGTTAAAAACCTCTTGAATTGCAGAAGATTGACCCAATCCTCTGTAATTCCAGGCAAGGAGGCTCATGGCGCCTGTGATGGTTGATTAAGGTCAACCATCAAAACCTCGTTGAGAAAAATAGCAGTATGAGAAACAGGGGGGTCTTGTTTGAGAAAGAGAGGGATAGTTGGGATAAAATTATTTAAAAAACAGTTAAAAATTTTAATACGTTTAATACCTCTATGCTCCTGTTCCGCTTTTCCCTCCATGGCAGACGCCTCAGTAAGAGCTCTCTTCTTTGGTAGTTGAGCCTTATCAGCTTTCTGAGCAATGAAACCTTCATCCTTCTCCCCCATAGGGTCCCTTACAGCAAGAGAGCGCACCCCCCAGGTCTCAGATGCCATCGTTTGCTGTTTGTCATCCAACTTCAAAGATAAGGTTTCTGAATCCTCTTCCACAAAATCAGGACCCCTAAGAATAAAGGCCGGAGGTTTGATGGTTTGAAGGGGTTGGGCATCAATGGGTTCTTCTTCAAAAGGTACAATAACTAGACCCGGTGGAGCCGAGAGTGGAGATGGAAGGAGTGGGGTAAAGCTTTCTGTGGTGGGGGAGGACGTTTTGATCGGTGGGAGACTTAGAATGAAACGGGAGAGGTCATCGTCCTCCTGAGCGAAGCGAGAATTATTCACCGCCGGGAAGGGGGAACGGTCGCCGGAGAGAGAGCCCATCGACTCAGTGCAGGAGAGAGTGAGATCCGAGGGAAGTTCTTTGAGAGATTTGATGAGTGATTGTTCTCTGGATTCAAAGTGAAGGAGTGATTGGGGGGTAATAATGGGTGCTTGAATGCTGGGAGTTACCGAAGCGTTAGTTGTGGAGTTCAAGGTGGGTCGGGAAGAGGTGGAGGGGTTTTCTGGAGATGAAGTGGCGCGAAATTGAAAAGGCGTGGTGGGTAATAATGATGGGAGATCCGAAAAGGGCAACGATTGGGTTGAAACAGACGGGTCGGGTTGTGGTATGGGGAGAGCTAAAGGGTTGTGGGCCGGATTTTGGGCCAGATCTTGCAATAATCCCAGTACAGATGGGCCAGGCGAAAAAAAACTTGTTGGGCTAAAAAGCTGACCCGACGGGTGCGGGCCTTCTCCTGGACCAAACATACCCACCGGGTACGGGTTGAAGGGATCCGGTGGCCAGGTATCACATTCCCATCCATCAAAAGACGAACCGGGTGTGAAATATTCATCAGATGATGACCCGTCCGGAAAGCTAATTACTAAATTGCCATTTCGGTTTCGGGTCGCTTCTTCTTCGCCCGACTCCTCTGGTTTTTGCAACAAATCCACAACCGTAGTCCGAGTTCTACCAGTCGCCTTAAACGCCTTCATCTTCGCCGTAAACATGGGTTCTCCAGCAGCTATGTGGAAGTGGAGTGAATCATGGAAAGGGGAATTTATGTATCTGTCGAGGATTTGCAGGACCTCAACGAGATTTCTTCGACAAGTTTGGTTAGAGTGTCCCACAAAGCCACATTTGAAACACACCTTGTACACATTCTCATACCTGAAGAAGATCCACTTTGGAGGGTGATCCGGGTCTATTGGCTTGATGTAAGCTCCTGGGGTTAGAGGTTCATTGAGGTTAACACGAACTTTAACCCGAAACTCTTCCATGTTGGCAAATCTCTTGATTGTCCAATCAACATGCAAGACTTCTCCTGCAACCCTTCCAAGGTTCTTTGCCAAGTCATGATAGAAACCTTCCATTGGGATGCCTGGCATGCGAATCCATACGTCCATCGTAGGGAAGTCAGGCTCAGAGATTGCAAAGTTTGGAGGTCTTTCTCTGAGGATTAGACTCTTGCCATGGATCCCAGAAACTCCATAATCAAGCAAGCGAGCTTTATCCTCCTCGTCAAAACAGTGGAAGAGAAAACAAGTACCTTTTTTCTCTACCCAAATCTTATCTCTTGTTTTCCAAACTTCATCAAAAACTTGTTGAATTGTAACTGCTGAGGGGATGGATTCTTTTGAGTTGGAGATATATCTTCCAATGAGGCAGTTTTTCCAAAGAGCTCTATAGATATTAACTGTGGTGGGATCAAGATCCAACATCACTCCACGCTGATCTATTTGCTCACAGGCTGAGTTATGAAGAACTGGGGGGTGAGATGGGATGAGATTTCCAGAAATAATCCATACAGCTAGTTCAGGTAAGGAGATGTTTTGAGGTGATAAGCTAGTAGGTTATGGAGTGGTGAATGGGAGGGTTTTAGGGTTAGGGCCGCCAAGTGTCTGGAAGCCGTGAAGAAATGATAAAGAGACTGAGAAACCAGCAAGTGGGTATGGGTCAGAACTGGTCCAATTATAGGTCTGGCTCAAATTTAGGCGAGATGAGCTGGTTTTTGGGCAAAACTGGCCTAAATTTGTGATAAATACAACTTTTAGGCCATCTCTTAGAGATGCTCTTAGTGACTTGTTGTATAGCATAGTGATAAAGATTTCGATTAACAATAGAATAGAATAAATTCATCACTCTGACCATAAATACAACTGAAAAGGAATGAAAGGGACTAAAAGATAAACTTTTTGTCAGCCACCAAAAGTATAGCTCAAGTCCTTAATCTCAAATCCCAAAACATTAAAAATGAACTTTGAGAACATCCAAGGATGAAATAATCTGTTTCCATCCTCTTCATCTCAACCAATATTCTCAAATCTAGATTAGAAATCGCCACCGAATGGCATAAAAATACTGTTTCAAAAGTTACAAAAGATGAAATTGCAAGCAAGGTCCATACAAGAGCTCAAAGACAATGAAATTCTAATATCTCTTCTCTAGTCTACTATTCTAGGGTACAGTAATACCAGGACAAGCCAAGTCCAGGGCCACAGGGAGGAGACATCTGATGATTGTCTTCAGTGGAGTGATCTGATCTGAATCCCAAGTTATCGGCCCAGATGATCATGAGGACCATCATATATCAGCGTCGCCATGAATACCCGTTTCACATTTTCACTATCATTAGCTCAGATCATGTAACAAATTGAAGTTTCATCACATTCATTTACAAACATTTTACCATCCTATTCAAAATATATGTTAGGATTGATGTCAGATCCTCCAATTCACTCTCCTCCAATTCACTCTCCCCCTTGTTGGGTCAACAATTGAGCTACATATATGTTCCAGTTCAATAATCCTGTTGAAATTTAGATATACATTTCACTTTTGTAGGGAAAAATTACCCTTGAAACTATTACCTAGTTTTCTGTACTTCGGTTTCTGTACATTGTTGCTAACATTACTCCATTTCTGCTTTAAACGTTCTACTCAACTTGAGAGTCTTCTTTGCTAAGTTGCGAATATCTTCTTTAGAGGACTCTGCTGATATCCGTGCAAGTTCTTTCACCCCTCCAACCGAGACAAAGTCACTGGAATTATCCTCTGCAAAAGCCAAAACCATTGATATTACCCCCACCGCTCACATAATTTCGGACATATAATTATTAATAATAGGCCAGAAGAACATTTCATAAGTTGCACAAAAAAGAAAAAGAAAAAACACCACTGATTCTAAGGCTTCATGTTCATGCTTTTAGAAGGCTCGACTCAGTCAAAGCTCGAGCGAAAGCCTGAATATAGGCTCCTTTTGTTGAATGAGCCGAGCCGAAACATGATGAAGCTCGGATCATGAGCTCTAGACCGCTCGTTTAATAATTAATCATTAGCAAATATACTTTATAAGCATATTCCTATTTTTTATTTTGAGATAATCGTGGTGTCTGGCCAACTTGCGTGCACCTCGACTAAATCCACAGGGCCTCAATGATTATTGGTCGTCATGGGGTTTGAACTTGAGGCCTCAAGGGGAGCAACCCTTAAGTCCCAAGCCTCATCCACTAGGCCAACCCCTTGGGGCCTATATTTTCTAGTGATCCTAGACAGTATAATAATTGAACCAAATTCGACTCTCTTTTACATCTGTATTTGTCCGCTACAATGGGGACCTCAGCTCAAGAACCAAACTATGTGTACAACCCCATGCCAAAGGATTCCAGATTCCAAACTAAGGCTATATCCTAGAAAGACATCAGAAGATGCATACCGTTTTGTGCTAGATGGCAAAGTGCAAGCTCGATGTGTCTGCGAGTAGAAGCTGAAGGAGAATTAGAGGTGGCAATCAACCATGGAAGAACGCCATCTTCCATAAGAACTGACCGGCCTTTCTTAGTTCCTGCATTCATCGAGGTTGTTAGTTTTTTTATATTCTTAGGAACGGTATCCCACAAACAACATGTTCATTATGGAAACATGAACTCCAAAAACCTTGCAGAATTTGCCGTGATTCACATTTGGCGAAATTAGCAATGCCTCTGGCAACCTGTGCTATAACATCACTGTTCTTAGACCTAGCCATTCCCAAGAGCGCCTTGATTCCTCCATCTTCTCTAAGCGTCACATGTAATTTCTCTATTACAAAAGGATAGCTCTGCATCAGTATAAAAACTAAAACTAATCCATATGGTAACTTTTCTAGCTTATCAAGCATTCTAAATAGTGGCTTGCTATACCCAGAAAGAGCAACGTATATAGAGGGTGTTCTAGTGAAGACTAGTGTTATATAACACTTCTAATTGATTAAGCATGAACTGATTTCCCAAAGTAGAAAACATCAACAAGCTCACTGCAAAATCACCTTAAACTTACCATTTCCACACAAATTTGCAATCGCTCCAGCTACCATTCTTAGAGTTTGTGGATCCTCGGTTTTGGATGCTGTGTCTGCTAAGAGCCAGCCGCCTCCTTTGCTCATGATTAAGGTCTGATTCGCCTCTATAAAAAATGGTAAACAATAGTCATTTTAGTGACTGTTAAAAATCATATACATGTTCATGTTAGATGCTCAAGGTCAATTGTGAAAATAAGCATCTACTATCTCAAAATGATAGCTGAAGTAAGCTTTGGTTTAAGAACATCTCCGTCCGGCAGAGCACCAGCGATATTCTTCAATGGTGAAGTACAGAGACTTTAGGTCCACTGTTGTAGGAGTGCTAAACTAAGACTATACCCTTAGCTTTACTGGATCGAATCCAGTAAGCTTTCATACTCAAATGACCTGGCCAATCACGGTTGTAAATACTTTACGGCTAAAACAGGGCCAAATAACACTTATTGGGAAAACGAATTACACTAATTGGTCCGTGATGCTCTATAATGTATTCTAAAAACTTCCAGCATTTTCAGCTGACTCCACGCATTCCAATATCTTTCATGAATTTGAAATTATATGCGTTGAAGCGCGCCACTTATTAAGCTTCATGCATGAGAAGTGAAAGTGAAGCCAAGATCCTCATATACTCGGCCATCAATCCACTTGAAATTTGAACACAAGTCAAAGTATCTACTCCTTTTCGTACAACAACATATGACATACAAGGTAAACAATTTAGGCAAGTAGTCAAATACGCAACCTTTTATTTGAGAATATTACTAGGATATAGTATGCGGGGACAGTTAATTTGTTTTTTTATTTTCATTTGGTGTGTTGTGCTTACTGATAAGTTATGTGGTTGTAATTTGGTTAGATGTGGTTTGCGCTCGCACAGAGGGCTATATGGAGTTACTAGAATATATAATTGCATAGGGGTCATTTCACAACTAATTTAACTTATTCCCGAACGGTACACCGAGATCCACTAAGACACTTCATCAAGAAATACAAAAAGGCTCCTGGTATGGACATTCTACTGCGATGATTGTACTGATGCCATAGCAACTAAGAGACCAAACTGTCACATAATATGAATCACAACAGCAATTAAACCTAATCTGCATTAACATATGTTATCACCTCGACGATGATGAGCAATGAGATGCAGTGAAGAGTTGAACAACAAAGGCAAGGGTTTAAATTTTTCTACATGCAAGCTACCACAGGCGAAGACATATTGGTACTTCAAAGTTCAAACTGAAACACTGGGTTCAAGAATGCTGACAGAGAATAACTATTCTATGCGTCTCCACTGAAAGTTCCCTATAGTGAACCCAGGTGTGCCACATAAATATGATTTCATGGTTTCTAGTCAAAATTTCGAAGCCATAGTATGAATGCGGAGAGTACCATTCATAGCCAAATTGGCAATTGCACCAGAAGCCACTCTAAGTATAGTTGTATTCTGGGACGATCTCAACAACATGAGAAGTGCTTCTAGGCCACCTTCCACCACAATCTTTTCCTGATTGACATCTGAAGAGGAAAAAATGACAAGAAAACAGAGATGAATTATTCTGCAGAATTTGAATTTTTTTTTATGAAACAAGTCTTAATCTAAACAGGTAACAGATGCAGTGTCAACAGTTCCAGAATTCTATATGGGATATCCGGAATAGCGACGTCATTCTATGATAAGTTTAGGGATCTGAAACAGAGCCATCATATCTATGACGATTTAGTACTATCACTGTTTCACATATTACCATGGGCAAGAGAGAAAATCTTTACTTCTATGTTGATTTAATACTCTCCTGGTTTCACATATTACCATGGGCGAGACAGAAAAGTTTTACAAATCTCTTCCATGCGAAGAGATAACGTGCAGGTTACTAAAAGATATGAGGCTCCAATAAATAGTGTCATGATGTAAAATGCTGATTTTCCATTTGCATTGGTGCAACTAATACTTCGTAACAGTAACACTTTATTTTTGTGCCTACATAAATTTTTCCAGAACCTCGGAAAAGATAATGTCCGTTTTAAGGGCCTAGTTGAACTCTAGCACAGAACAGGAGTTTACTCGTAGCGATTAGCAAAGGAACCAACCTGGAATTTCGTAGGGAAAATAGAACAAGGTTCAGTAAGCCCGCACTTACTTCTATGTCACCAGGCTCATAGGAGTACGGAGATCTTCATCTTTCGACCTGTAGCCAAGCTTAAACCTTTTTTTAAGAGCAAAGATACCCTTCTCATTCCCGTACAATCATCTCTTTCTCGCTAGATGTGCAGAATTAGAGACACGAATGTTCCCACCTTAACAAAGTGCTACTCATTTACTCCATGCCAACAAAATTATATATTTTTCTTTTTATTATAATTTTTGTTGTTGCGGTTGGTGTTTGGTGGTGCATATTATAGTTACTAAGCCAAACCCGTATAACCAAACATCATTCTGTAACCACGGAATCCATATCTAAACAAAAAGATGCGTAAAAGTTTGAGGACGCTTTGAAAAAAAAAATTGAGTTAGAGAAAATATCAAGATATTTTACATGAGAATGAGAAAAAGTATTTCTGATTGTAGTGTGGGTTTCCAATTACCTAGTAGCTCCAAATCCCAGTACTGATAGAGTACATGTCAACAGAAGGAAACAGAGTTTTTGTGAGATAGTGGCCTTGTTTGGATGTAGTGGTTTTTTTGGTTTCTGTAAAACTAAACACACAAACAAAGAAAAGAAAAAAATTCCCCAAATAACTAAAAAAACAAAAAAGAAAATCAAACTTTCCAAACAACTGGGTTTTTAGTTTGCAAAAAACTAAAAACCAAGTTATTCAAAAAGCCAAGTAATTTACAACAGTTCAGATGATATTTTATGCAGTTTTAACCTGAATCAGAAGTGAACTTGAACAGGTAAACAACAGAAGGTATGAGTCTTGTAGGTGTGAGCTGGATTTTGCAGATTCAAAGTTTTGGAGCACATAAGAGGAAAGGTCAGTGGACGTTCAATTTGACCTTCGAAACAATTGAATTCATCCACTAGTAGCGCTATCCCTTTGCATCACCGATTTATTTTTTAATCTTTCCTAGTTACACCGAAACAGATCTCAGTAACCTTATCACCCAACAATAGAATGAGTGAAGGAGTGCAATACAGTTCTCCATTTAGCTTAATAGAAGTTCTAGATTGCAGCATACTATTCAACTCCTCTATTTAATATTCTAATTCAATCTTTCCACATTATGCGTATGAAGCCGGCAACTAGTGGTGCTATGTAAATGGGAAATTTTTATGATGTTCTTCTGAGGTCATATTCCGAGAGCTTTGGAGTTTGGAATAAACGTAACCAATATACTATTTGGACTAAAGTTACATTGAAAATGATGAAAAGTCTCTGTAACTTTTGTACATCACCTTTCAGTGTTTCCTTCGCTAGTACAAGGAATGTGCATTCATTCAGTAGCTTCAAGTGAACGTAGATTACAATAAACTGTGAGGAACTTTTACGGAATTGTAAAGCAGGAATTGGGTCGCTTATGCATGCACATGCGAGCACACAAACCAGTGAAACAAGCAAAAGACATTTTCCACGCAAATATAGGACTCCAAATAAGTAAATGGTATGTACCTTCAGCAGCAAGGTTGGCCACCACCTTCACTGCATGAATCTGGACATCGATATCTTCCGATGTTAGCAATTGTAATATCTTTTCAAGTCCAACTGCAAAAATGAGAATAATTATCTTGTTAGCAATCAAGAGAAGACATGAAGTACAGATTAGAATGTTAAAAGGAGTCCTGGCATGATCAAAAATTCATCTCGGGACTGAATTTAAAATAACAATAAATACTTGGCTAAAGCAGCAAAGGAAAGAAAAAGTCATTGCCTTCTTCGCATATCTTTGCAATCGTTGCTCTCTGACCCGATATTGTTTCCCGTGACTGGTTAGATCTGTGTAAACCCAGTGGTTTTGCCATATTTTCTTTCATGTATGCTTTCTTCTCCTGAGAAGTGAGAAACATGGATAAAATTTTAAGAACGTGGGATACTTTCGTATATTTTCATGGAACTTTTTCATAACTTAAGACAAAACCGCTTACAAAGTAATCTTCACTTTCAGGAACAAGTTTTTTCAGCTTAACCATTTCAGCTTCAACAGCTTTCCTTTGTTTTTCTTCATTTTGAAGATTTTGCTTCGTAGCATCAAGTTCCTCCTTTAAAATTTCCTTAAAATCCAATTCCCAGACATACGACGATATGATTGTTAGTTCATTATCTACATCAATTTAGTTAACTTTTTCAGCTAACAATTGGTCTCGGTTTACAAAAACTCAAGGCACAACATCACAAGCTTACCTGATCTGTTAATAAGGCATCATAATCTGACTTCAAAGATTCAAGTTCAGTTGCAGTACTTTGATGGAGATCATAACTTTCTTGGAGTTTCATCCTGAGCTCGTCAGTCTCTTTTTGCCCTTCAATCTACAGTTCAGGCAAGAAAAGATTGAAGGAGAGAATTTGGGAATCAGGAAATATGTACAGAGCTATTCGGACTCCAAGAAATATGAAATTTTAGTCTCTTAAACACAAAAGGTATTGTTCTACATACTATCTGTTATGACGAGGGTTTTCTTAACCAAATTATGACAAGGTCTTAAGAAAGCAGTGTCTGTATCTAAAGAATTTCTATAGATAGATTGATTTGTTTGCCTGTGACTCAGCAAAATATATCAGTTGTGTACCACAACAAGCACATAACTAAAAAAAAGCACCTACTGTTATAAGAGTTGAATATTGATGCACCGAACCGAGCAATTCATTTTAGTTCAACTGGAACCAATCTAGCCTTAATAATTTTCTTTATCTTGATATCTTAGGTTGCTTAATATATGATTCATATACAATACAAGATGCAGGAATGAAACTCGAGTTTGATATCTAAGAACATTCCTTCAATTTTAGATGATCACTTTACCTGATTTAAGTTCTGATGATCTCTTACTTTCTTTTTCATCTTGCGCAGTTCTTCTTGCACACTTTCCAAACAGGCATGGTCATCATCTCGTTGTTGAGTTAACTCTGCAACTTTCTTCTCGTACATTTGTGTGGAGTCTGCCAGAGCCTTTTGATATGTGGAATTTTCCCGTTGGTATTGCTATTATTTCGTGAAAAAGAGCATTAACAAAAAAAAATGTTAGCTAAATCTGGGAACAAGATCTTCTGAACTTGATTTGCATCAGCAAGACATGGTGGTTAACCTGCACGGAATTGTGTTGATCACTTAGCAGCTTCTTCATCTCACCTAACTGTTCTTTCACACTTTCAGATCGAACCTGCTCTTCCTCTAACTGTTTCATCAATGCTGCAATTTTCTTTTCATACATCTGGGTGGTATCTGCAAGAACTTTCTGGTATGAAGAACTTTCAACCTGGGATTGCTGATAAAAGGATACCAAGACCATTAGCCTCTGAGCAGTGGCAAGTCAAATAATGTAGAACTTTAAAGTTGCGAGGAAACAATTATGAATCAAAAACGCATAAAAGGCAAAAATTCTCGACATAAGTACATAACACAGCGCAGAATACGCAGGATGACAGCAACAGTTTCATCATATTCAGTGGTATCCTTCCATCTTCAAGTTTGATTTTACTTTATTTTTCTCTCTTTTCCATTTGAATTAGTACAGAAAAGGTGTTGCAAGCATTCTTCACTGAATTCACTCAGACAATATAGTCAAATTGAGTTCTTTTATTCATTTTCTTCAAACCCTTACACCATATGTTCATAAGCAGACATTGTATTTTGCTGAAGGGGGCAGACAAGAGCCAAGGCTTTATCGTCGTTGACAGCCATAGAGCATGATAGCATTAAAAGAATGAGTATACAAAATAAACACCTAAAGACTTTCAAGAAGAATAAAAAAAAAAAAAAAAAAAAAAAAAAACAAGAAGAAAAGAAGAACAAATAAGAAAATGTGGTAGAAGAAGATAACAGGAAAAAAATCAGGTACCTTACTATTCTTCAGGCTTGTCTCTAAGCGTTCAACTTCATCATGCATAAAGTTGTTATGATCTTGTAGACGATTCAGTTCTTTCAATATGCCCTTCATTTCCATCATCAGACCAGCATTTTCTTTCTCAGCAAACTGTAGACAAGTACAACACATTCAGAGCAAGCATATAGTGTAATAGTAAACATAATGGTGGCGAAAAGAACCCATTGCCTACATACGGTAACAGTCACACAAGCTCATAAGAAGGTAGTAAGAGGCATGAACAAAAGTGTGGTCACTATATTAGGTATTCAAAGTGATTATTATTATGCCAGCCGAATGGACAACTACCTCAGACCTCGTAACTAAACTCTTTTCAGCTTCAGAAAAGGAGGTCTGACACTCCCTGAACTTTTTATCCATTTCAATTCTGTCAGAGTCCCAGCCCTTTTGTAGTCTGTCAATTTCTGTAGTCAGATGGTCCACCTGATTCTCAAGCTTCCTACATAAGCTCTCATAATCAAATTCTTCCTTGAGCTTTACCATATTAACAACTTTCATGGCCTGCATTAGCCAAAAAAAAACATCAAGGGTCCATGATGATGACAATTCTTTTGAAAATTTCAGAACAGACAACCATTGCGCTCTTAAAGTGTGAAAAGTGTGATCTAAGCTCCTTTCAATGTGCTTGTGGATATAAAGCACATCTTGTACAGGGTCTATTTCATATAAAGGGACTTAAACTGAATGTACTATCAAAGAGAAGCTGAAACTGAAAGAGTCGACCGTGTTATCTTTTACACTATTAGAATACATTTCACTGACTTGATACGATATCTAACTCACCCGCTGTCCAAACATTACTGTGCTTGTGGTTTCAGCATGATACCGAGATGAAGGACCAACAGTGATTATAAGTGAAGTCCGTGCAGAACCTGGTTGGGTAGACAAAGATGAATTTCACATAAATATAGTACAAAAAATTGAAGAACAGAATATGATATACTCATTCACGTAGTAGTCACTGCTGGGTGTAATAATTAACTTAAAATCTCTAATAACTTGTAGGTAGAAAGTTTTTTTAGAATAAAAAATCGAAATCAGACCGGAACCTAGTCATGTGATCAAGAAACACAGCGATAACTATTTCCTCTGTTTGCAGCGGCAATAACAAGTTCAAGTCATCTCTACACTCTACAGTAATAAAAAGCTACTGTTTCAGCAATGTAACTTATCTTTCGTTTTCTTTTCCAAATTTTGACCTTCGTGAAAATAATAGTCTTTACATAAACCCATGTTTTAAGAGTAGCGCTCTTAAAAGAAAAAAGGCATATGGACTCTCGAGGCCTCTGTTGCTTCCATATACAAAATGTATCTGATTTACTAACACTTTTTGCATTGTCGGGTAGGTAATTATTGAAAGACAAAATTATAATCTTTATACCAATGAGATTGCCTGATTTACTGTTATAGAATAGTGTATATGAATGTCAGACTTAGGATACATTGCTGTAGTGCCTCCTCACAAGCTTAGAGTTTTGAGAAATATGGCAATCTGACATGGCATTGTAACATTATTTTCAAGGGTTGAAGTTTCACCATGAGCAAACTTGGTTCCCCTGGAAAATGTGTAAACATGTGTTCTTAGGTTATATCTTTTTGCCAATCCATGTACAGAATAAGCTTGCATGTGATGGTTGGGCACTTGAGTGTTGGAAGGAATGATAAAAAAAAATTACATTAATAGCTTGAGTGTTTGGGATAAATGGTGAGCTATAAAACAAATAGGGTAACTATGATAAGTCATTCAATTGATAGGACAGCTTGTTCTATTCATTTTTCAGAGAGAGAGAGAGTGTACTTCATCGGACAGAGATAAAGCATTGATTAAAGGTAATTTAGAGAAAATGGGAAAGGAGTAGAGACATGTTAATAGATATATTAGCGACCCGAAAACACATTTTGCCTGTATTTACTCCAAAATGGTAATGTGCGTGATATTTCATCTCTGAAAACGAAACATTTTTTGCAATGTTCCAGAAATTCGTAAACAAATGTCATCAAATAGAAATAACCTATAAGAACCACTATTTCCTACAAAGTTTTAGAGCAGAGATGAAAATAGGAGCTGTAAGAATCACCTCCAAATGAATCCCGAAGCAGTCTTGTTAGTTTGGAATCTCTAATAGGTATGTGAGGACTATTTTCAGCCAATGCATTAATACACTTCCCAAGGGAAGTAAGAGAGAGATTAATAGACTTTGCTTCTTCAACCAAGCGGCCGTCACTGCCTACAAAAGATAAAAATAAATATAAGAAAGATGATGGAACAAATAACAACATCGTTGCCCATGTAATTACAAGCCACTCAGCGGTCTTGCCCCTACCCTCATATTTCAACAAACACGCGGAACTAGATTTTTTGCAAACTCGCTCTGTAGCAGTGGTTTCAAACTTTGACAACGTTCATTAATGTAAGAAAGACACCGGAAAAGTGTTGCAGAAACAAACAAGTTCTTCGTTCATGAAATATTTCAGGTATGTGGCAGAATCACATACCAGACTTGTCTAATCTCTCAGATCCAGCGAGATCAACAATCAGCAGCTTGCTTTTTCTAATCATTGGTATATCTCGACCACTTGATAGATCCCTTTTACTGTCTCTTTCATGAGACACTCCATTTTCTTCCCCATGGCCAGATCTTCGGATGCTAACCTATGGAATAAGTATTAAGGGGTTAACATAAACTCTATGACATTGACATACCATGATCAAGCATATCATTCTAAACCCACCATCAGTATGGCGTGACTTCGAGAAGATTCTGTATTCATCTTTGTGTTAGTTGCATGACGATTTGCCTCTCCAGCTTGGAGTAGCTGCAAGAAGTGGTCAAGATCTTGGACTTTAACAACAAGTGCTCCAGGAACTGTTACTTCCCCAGTCTTTGAGTCCTCCACAATTGGGATATTAGTCTTCTCTGGTGCAAGCAGATCTTGTATGGATTCTAGATACAACTGAGACAAGAGAAACGGGTAATTCGTGTTATTGGTGTGCGAATCACATCATTGCATTAGGAATTTACATTTTCGATGTTTCAAGATGAACTTTTAACCAGTGGAGCATTTCACATTTCAATGAGACTCACTAATTAGTTACCATGCTTATCATGTAAAGATGAAAAGCGTGAGAGGTCTACTCGAAACTCCTGTGTTTTAATGACATTAAGCCTTCTGTAGTTCCAATAAGGGAGCACTCACATATTTCAGTTCATTGACATCTTAGTGACATTAAGCCTTCTGTAGTTCCAATAAGGGAGCACATCCGAATAAAAGATTCTAGCCAATTGTACATAATAGGTTTTAACCATGGAAGTTTTGTACAACTTTCTTTGACAATAGATGTTCTTACTTGTATCAAAAAGAAAAGAATGTTAGTAATATTTTTGGACATGAAAGTAAGTTCATTAGTTACGAAGTATAAGCATGTTATTTCTTCTTTGATCTTTTTAGCAACTGTGTACATAGAATTCAAAAATTAGTGCATCTCGTTAAAATATAAATGTTGTTCTTGATCATTCACCTATTTTACCTACCGACTTTGAAAAAAGTAAATCACAACCTCCTTACCTGCAAAAAAGAGACTTCAACACTATCAGATGCAACGGATGTGCTGCAAAGAATATCTTCCATAGCTCTGACCATAATACCACGCTCAGAAGCGTCATCTTTACCCAGTCTGCCAAGAGTAAAGGTCTTGCCGGTACCTGTTTGACCGTAAGCCATAACTGTCCCATTATACCCAGTCAATACACTCTGCAGAAATTTATCAGAGTTGATTTTGTATTATCAACATACAGATTCGTTTACTTAAATACACAAAAGAATAGAAAAACGAATGGCTTTCTACAGAATAATCAAACATAGAATTGCACAGAATATTGAAATTTGTGAAGCAAATATGGTATTTCACTTTTCTTAATGTGTCCTGTAACGTCACATGATGGTAAAGGCGAAGCCGTGCTGCATGCACATCTATATTACAAAATAGCATCGTTGCTCTTGAAATTTGTTTTAAGCCTTACGATTCTTTTGATCCAACCATTGGATTGCAACTATCTGCCGAAATTATTTTGAAAATAAAATTGGGGGGGAAATATTTAGGGAAAGATCCCTATAATTGCAATCATTGGTAATAGAGAATTAACATGTTGTAGGCCTGTACCGTAAAAAAGTTGTGTTTTAGGGTAGTGGCCTGAAGGCATGGGCTATCCCCTAGTATATCATAACTTAAAAGCACTGATGGCTACAGGGTCTAGATTCAGAAATAGAGAGAGGAAAATGCATGTGTTGTTGTACCAGACACATCTCGATAAATATACGAGTTTAAGCATCTCCAAGCTAATTTAAGAATGAGCTTTACCTCCACCACAGGTTTTGCAACTGCTTCGTAAACACGCATTTGAGAAGCACTCTCTGAAAATACTTCATCAAATCTGTAAGAATCAGAACTCCAGTTGTTTTTCTTCAACTTTATTCTCTTCAGCTACAAGAATAAATTAAGGACGAAAGAAAAAATATTAATGGAAAGATACAAATCTCAGCTAAGACATGAGATGACAAGCATGGGACTGTACAACTAACAAAGACATTTACATAATCCAGGAAATTAGTTGGAATCAAGTAGTTAGTATGCTTTCTTTTATCACCAAAATACAGAAACTGGGGTTGCTTCAATGATGACAAATTAGCAATAAAGATCCATTACCTCGGGTTGCAGTTCAACACAATCAGCAAAATCAGCAGCTGAAAGACGATCCTCGGCATTTTTGGGTCTTACTCTGATAGCAACTCTCACTCTTCCAGGTTCTGTTACACAAAACTTAGAAACTTCATATGCAATTCACTAGTAAACTTTGGGATAAACTGCGGAAATACTTTTATAAACCACTTCTCATGTAATCTAGGGGGAAACTATGTTTTCCGCCCCCCGTAATGTCTTATCACATGTTACCACTACAATGAAATTCAAAATAAAAACTGATAGAATAAAGCGGAGTAATATATTGCACGAATAAACATTCTTATTTATGATTATCACAAATATGAAGGAAGCTAAAGATATTCCGTAATGACAAATTCATTAATTTTTTATAATATCCCAGTGAAATCTCATGTTGGAAATTGGCAATTTGCTAGAATAGTGCAATGATATAAAGGCATGGAAAGAACACGAGACTTCCATCTCATCACAGTCTTATATTGCCACACTCTGACCTAATTTGAAATATATGATCATACAACATCTGTAATGTAACATATAACTTACTTCATCATCCCACATTCTGTTAACCCTGTATCTTAAACTCTCAATGAATAAACTTTAATGGTCAACTCAACAAGCCTGCCTTAGTCCCACTTACTTGGAGAAGCCTTCATAGATGGATCTCCTCTGGTAATTTAATACAGAAGCTACAACGTCATCTAAGTTTATAATAAGTAGGTACAATTTTCCCAGTTCTTTTGAACATATTCAATGCTGTCCAAATGACTTTCTCGTGGGCAAATCAAGGGGCTTCATATGGACATCGGCTTTTGCTCATCTTACCGTCTAACTGATCCATTTTACATTTCGGCCGCACTCATTTGTTCTTCATGATTTTGTCTTCAACTGTCAAAAACTCATTATAATTATTCATACATTTAGGTAGTCCAGTACAGATACTCTACAAAGTTCCAATCCTTAGTTCCATGTATCCTGCTTTCAATCTTACTCCACCAGTAACATCTTCTTCAATCTGTCCATCAGTTGTAACATTGTCCTCAATAACTAAGATGATCTATTAGGCAACTCTAGTCCATCTACATTCACACTTATTTTATTTATTTTTCCCAAATTGTACAAGACAAAATTTAAGATATGTTCCAGAGGTTTGTGTAAGGATAATTTTCAGTCCAAGAAAGTCTGATGGGAAAGCCAAGAACACTGTCAAAGTTGGAAGCACGTTAAAGTTGCCATATTATCCTCTTAAATAGTAGTGTCTCTACAAACCTGAGTATTCTTGGAAAGTGTTAGCATATGCGAGGCAGAAGAAAAGTGTATCCATTTACCCCCCAAACAGCCCTTGATTTTCTCTAGAAACATGAGTACACTTGCAGAAACTGAGTTTCTTGATTGCCAAATCTCCGTTTTGAAGGCAAAAAAATGTACCATTTGTATACAGTACAATCCAAACCAAAATTATCTAGGTTTTTGCTTGAATATCCGGCACATTGCCTAGGTCAAATCCAATATCTAGTGAGCTTAGACTTCAAAATGTTGCGCCACTGATTCAGCAATGAGCAATACTTTTCTTCCAAAGGCCTCTGCCAGACACTAGGTAGATATCGAAGGTCTCCTCCTAAATTTGATATCTACATAATAAGCTGCTACGGGGAATAACATATCCCCAAAATGTGATATGTGGAATAGCTTATTCACATATCTGTATAACAATCTGCTATGGGAAATAGCTTATCCCCAAAATGTGACATGTGGGATAGCTTATCATCATCATATCCTAGAAACCAAACACATCATACAAAAAATAAAAAATAAAAAATCTAAAACATTTTGAAGATAAATCTTCTTCTTCGGGGTCGGGTTATGCACTAGTTTCAAAAAATCGAGATGCCTACAAAAATCCGTGTCAGCATCAACTGTCCAAAATTTCACAAAACTTACAAGTCCATCTGAGAGATTTGAAATACCAGACCATGGCATGTTACCACACAATTAGGAACTAATTAGACCATGTGAAGAGAGCAATCACTGAACCACTATTCTATTCATTAGCATAAGAATGTATAAATGAGAAGCCAATCACAACAGCAGAATTCTTTTAACATGGAAATAGACAGAACACAGTCACACACCCTGTCAAGTCAAAACACATAAAGGCTCTTCCTTCTTTTATGAAAAAACACATAAAGGGGCAGGAACTTTGTAATTTCGAAAGATCAAACTTTTCTCCAAAACCCAACTCAAGTCCAACACCAATTCGAAATTTCCATCAAAACCCGTGCCCATTTCGCAACCCAGATTAAAACCCAGATATTGAAATCGGAATCGCAAAGGGGTTTTCAAGATTAACCCGAATAGAGTAGAGGAAGGTACCTGGGTCGTCGGTGTTGTTGTCGTGAGGAGGGCGAGAGCGAGAATTAGGGGTGACGGAGCGTCGGGCAGGAGGGGCCTTGGGGCGAGCAGGGAGAGAGCCGTCGACGCTTCGGGAGAGATTAACAGAGGAAGAGCGTCCGTTGGGAATGTGTTGCCTCTGAGAAGTAGTCTTCGACGCCATTGTCAGTCTCAGAAGCTAAAATCGCCTCAGAAGAAGAGAGTTGTGAAATAAGAATGAGAGAGAGAGAGAGGGGAGATGTGCAGAGGAAGAGAGGGCTAGAGAGAGTGGAGTTGAGGGCGGCACGATGGAGTAAGAGAATTGATTTGTTTTTTGTAAATAATTGGAGCTCTCCCGCGTAGTAGTAGTAGTAGTACTAGCCTTTTCGTCTTGTCTCTATCACCTCGTCTGTGTGTGTTGTTCGTCGTCGCGTTTGTGGAAGACGGCAAATCTGTTGACTGGTTTAAGAAGGTGTTCGAAAGGTGAGGGGGTAGTTTGTAATTTCCGGAATTTGGTTTTGTACTTTTGTACCATGTTGGTTTCGGTTCGCTTAAGTGGGTAAAAGACACTCTCACCCCCCTCGGGTCAAGGTGTGAAGGCGGCCGGCCAGCCTGGAAACCGGCCTGCCCGAACTAAAATGAGCCAGGCCCGGCCCTCAACCGGGCCCCTCCAACATTTGAACAGGCCCGACCCCCAATCTGGTGCGATCCGAATGCCCCCCCCCCCCTTACACCCTCCAACCCAGCCCCCACCAGGCCGGTTGGAACCATGTCCCCCTCCCCGAAACGGTACCGTTTATTAATTTTTTATTAATTTATATATACATATATTAAAAACATATTATTTAATATCTTAATTAATGTATATTGCCCAAGCAGACCCCCCCCCCCCCCCCGGACCCCTAACCCTACGGGTTTTTGGCGGTGTGGTCCAAGTTCCCTCGATTTCAACATGGCCCGGGCCCCTCTACCACCGGGCCCCTAACCAGGCCCGGCATCCTTCATGTATCCCTCCAAAATCCGGCCCAGCCATTCACAACCTTGACCCTCGGGTTTCTTTCAACTTGAAATAATGACACACTATGCCAATGGCAGGACACTTGTGACCCTGTTTATGTCATTTAAAATTTTAAGAGGGTAAATTTATCTCAAAAACAACTATCATTGAATGACCAACTCTCAATGTTACAATTTCCGTATCCTGAAATTTGGCACACTTAAAGAGTGAGACAGTGTCCTTTTCCAAATGAAATGGGTAGAATTATATTTTATTATATTTTGTGTTACCATAGGTTGAACCCAAAACAAATCGTGCGATCTATGGAGGAAGTAAATCGTGTATCTGGACCAGAGTGCCTGAACAACCAACTAATAAATTTAAAAAGGGACTTGAGCTCCAATAATTAATTTTTGCTAGGACAAATTCGAACCTCTACCCTCCAAGTCACCAGTGTCACATCCACCACAATATTCAGACTCCCGACTCTTTACCAGCTCATCTATGCTATGAAAGCTAATATTTTTTATCAGTAGTGTTTGGAAAAATGTATCTTGTGATATCGTAGACATTAATTTTTTTTTAGTGAAAGTTCAACTTGTATTCATGAGAAATTTCGGGGTGATTAATCTCAATTGCATAATTTTGGAGAAGTTGTGGGGCCCAAATCGGGTTGTTACCTAGCAATATATATTTTTATGGTAAGGAAAGACCAAACTTCGCAAACTTGTGAGCAACGCCGTTCGTGGAACGATGACTAAATCTGAAAGAGATCTTCTCAAAGCGTTGAACTAGACTTTGTATTTGGCGAAGTATGTCTCCAGCTTCCGATCTGTTTATTCGTGTACCTCCGGCTCCTACAATTGCATCAATCACCCTCTTTGCGTCGGATTCCACCACAATCTTTTTCTTGTCGCATTCGAGAGATGATAAGAGGACGTCTCGGATTGCAAAGGTTTCCGCCTCAAAAGCCCAGCTGGCAGTGGGAAGGGGAGAAGACGTTGCTGCTATAAGGTGTCCCTGCTGATCTCGTAACACAGCTGACCCTGCTGCTTTGCTCGCTGTCGGATCCCTCGCTCCGTCAGTATTGAGCTTCAATAGTCCGCTTTATGGCGGTCGCCATCATGAGGTTCGGGTGATCGCAGAGGACCCATTGGACGGAGGAGTAGCGAAGTTCTGGAACTACTGCTGGACGAAGTCTGAGATGCTTCGAAAAAGTTCCTCGCTAGGCTGGAAATCATTTTGGAACACGCCAGCATTCTTGTAGCTCCAAATCCGCCACAAAACCGTGAAAAAATATCACCCTTTCTTTGGCCGAGAGAGTTGGAATAAAAGTGGGTATCCAGAACAAAATATCACCCACCATCTTGTCTTTGAACACTGGATCGAATCCCGTCCAAATTGCAATAGACACAGAGCAGTTCATAAAGAGAGGAGTGACCGTCTCGGGGTGCTTACCCGCAAAGCGGACATGAAACCGGAATATCTTTTTGAAATTTGCTATCTTCATCTTCGTAGCTAGCGAAACCTGAGCGGCTCTCCAAACAATATAAATTATTTTTGGTTGAACTTTTTTCGACCAAAGAGATTTAAGCCAAAGTTCCGAACAATTAGAGGATGAGACTTTGCTGCGAGAACGAAGCTTCTCCCTTCGAATAATGTATTAACCCGAGGTTGTGCTATACTCGCCATTCTATGTGTAGTGCTAACAATAGGAGTCCACGACAGAGAAAGGAGGGATCTGGACCTTCATATTGTCATTTAAATCAGCACTAAATTCGGATTTAGACAATTTGGCGACGTCCCACATGCGATCATCCGTGAAGAAAATCCGAAACAATCATGTGGTACGCCGCTTGGGCCTGGTAATCATTCAGAAACTAGGCTGGCATTTCCGTCAAGGATCTCCAGTAATCCGAATGCTCAAGCCGTCACCAAGATTCCACCTTGTTCCACTCTTTACAACATCCCCAGCACTAAAAATCGAACGCCAAGCATATGAACTAATTTTTTTGAAAGAAGCCGAAAAACTGTCAAATGTAGAAAAATATTTATGCTTGACTAAAAACAGCCAGGTCAGTACGAGCTCCATGGATCCAAGGTTTGAGAGCGAGGAGGTTGCCATCGAAGACCCATGGCCCCCCTTCGAGGACTATGTCCAAAGCCGTCTTAGAGGGAAAATGAAAAATAAATCGATTGAAGTTCTTTTGGATCGTTATCCCATCACCTTCGAACCATATCTTTTTGAACAATGGTTTCATCGCCAAAGTATTGACTCGCCACTTTAAGAGAAAACCTTATATTAAGCATGGTCCAAGCTCTTGGATAGCCTACATGCATCATTAATTATCAAAGATAATCACTGTATCTTCTTCTTCCGACAATTGAGGATGACATCGAACCGACGTGAAGGTCACCGATGAGAAGAACAGTCGGTTGCTGGTGTAGATAGTGATTTCTGAGCTGACAGATCTTGGCCACGTGGCAACCATCTAGCACACCATATTGTGCTCCACACACACTGGATCACCAGTCGCGCTGATCCATGTGGGGGCTGCGAGACAGGGCCCTCGCATACCACGGCACGGGACTTGTAGGGACTTAGTAGTTTGGAGGCTAGAGTAAGTCCTGTCGCGTGCGAGCCAAGCCCGCGCGCGACCTTTAGTAACTGCTTTTGAGAGATTTATGGCACGAGCTCCATAAACCCGGTCAATCCGGTCAAACCCGGTCAACCCCATAACGGTTCCGGTATTCGCGCATAACTTGTTGTAACGGTCCCTATATACGCGGACGAACGTGCTGTTGTGGTTAAGCTAATTAAGCCGCCATTGATGGGCGCATTAACCACACTACAACGGTCACATTCTCCGTTATATATAGGACGTTAACCTTTCCATACAAAGGAGGACACACCAGCCATACGCGGAAGCTCTGCCAAACCCCTGTCTCTCTCTCAGACATTACTACTGCCTTACTCTCTCCCTACACACAACCCAACTCTTCCTGTGCCATTTCCGATCCTCTACTTACGGTGTATACAGAGTACTCCCCGCCGGATTCTCTTGTGCACATTTTGGTGAACCCGACGTGAACCTACCATCTTAAGCAACCATGTCTCAGGAGGATGATGTCAGCAACAGATCGCCTTCCACGGAGGCCGCTTCAGGAGAGGAGATTCGCCGTACTCCTACAGCCCCCGGTGAAGCTCCGACGCTAGAAGCCCTGGACGCCACCATCCAAAGTCAGGCGAAGGCTCTCAAAGCTCAATCGGCGCAGCTAGAACGGATCATGGTTGTCTTGGGGACTCTTGCTCCAAACCCTGCACCAGCCACCGCCGTCTCTCAGGGAGGAGCAGTATCCACCGCTCAAGGATTGGGAGTGTCAACCGCACCACCCAACCCTAATCTGCAAACTCCACCAGCGACTACGCAACTACCCTCGATTCAGGGATCAACAGCTCAAATGTTGCCTCTCACCGCTCACACTCCTCAGCCTCCGGCTTTGGTACCTAATCCGGCCTCACAGTATCCCTTGCCTCCTCCAACGGCAATCTGGGGTAACGTGAATTCGCAATACGTCGCTAGCCCTCCTGCGGCGTATGTGTCGCCACCACCTGCGACAAATCCTTCCCCCGTCGCCGAGGGAAGTACTCCGGAGTGTATGACGTCACTCCAACGGCGTATAGACACCATTCTGGCTCACCAATCGTTCGCAGATACCATCATTCCGAAGCTCGACAACGATCCACCTATCCCACAAGAGATCTATCTCATGCTAACCCTGCTGGGTACAAGGCTCCTAAATGGGATAAATTCGAGGACGTCAATGGGAACGCCCATGAGCATGTCATGCGTTTCATTGATGTAATGGGGCCATATGGAGCCGATCCTAAACTGCTGATGCGCGAGTTCCCGAAATCCCTGGGGAACGTAGCTTACAAGTGGTATAGGACGTTGGAAGCCGGATCCGTGAAGAACTAGGACGATATGGTCCAGAAGTTCTACACCAAGTTCTTCCAGATGGAGGAAAAGGTGACGATGATACACCTCTCGCGGATGTATCAGAAGCGCGAGGAGGACGGAATAACTTTCATCAAGAAGTTCAGGGCCAAGTCCTTGGAATGCAAAGATGTGATACTCGAAAGCAGACTCGTGGAGATATGCTTGCAGTGCATGCGAGACGAGTACAAAGGTATGCTTATTAACTTGAAAACGCCTACGTTTTCAAAACTAATCGAATGCACGAAGAACATCGAGCCTATAGTGGAGAGGCAGAAGAAGAGAAACGCCCCTGAGCGACCCTCGGGTGGTACTACTTTCAAGATCGGGAGATTCAGCTACAAGAGGGGGCGCGAGGCTGAAGTGAATGTGGTCTCACCCCAAAAGCAGGCGAAGATTGTGAACTTTGATGCACCACCTCTGCCATGTTCGGTGGAAGAGGCAAGCGACCTTTGCAGGCAATGGCGTAAGGATGGCGTCCTACCGCCGCTCGAGAGGGCACCCTCCAAGGAGATGGTGAGGGACCCGAAGTGGTGTGAATACCATGGCAATGTCATGCATCCCACGGCGGATTTCAAGAAGCTCAGAATTGTGTTTAGCCAAAAGATGAAGAATGGCGAACTGATTGTTAGCGACCAAAGGCAGGATGTGCGCAACAATCCACTCCCTGCCCATGCGGAGCAAGAATCGAAAGGCAAAGAGGTCGCTATGATCTCCATTGTGGATCTTGAAGAGGTCGCAGAAGATGGTCTGCCCATCATTGTCGAGATCCAGGATGAAGACTACAGCATTGACACATAGGACGAGCGTGCCGACCGGATGAAGGGGTCGCACGGCTTCAGCAGGTTATTTGATGAGATGAACTTCTCAGAAAAATGTCGGACGGAGATGACAAAAGCGATCTTAAGGATAGCAGAAGACTACGAGGAGGATCTCGTAGTCTCCAATGGGAAAGGTGTTAGGGCGTCTCGCCCTACAGAAAAGATCATAACCTTTTCCGCCAGCGACAAGAGGACAGATGCGAGCCATCAGAGGCCTCTGTATGTGACAGCCATCATCAATGGCGTCGAGTTCAAAAGAGCGTTCGTTGACGGAGGAGCAGCGGTTAACGTTGTTTCGCTCCACACATTGAAGCTAGCAGGGATCCCAGAGTACAAGATTGTCAAGCGTCCATCTCCGTTGATGGGATTCGGAAGCGACTCCAGAATGACGATAGGATGGATCCGCCTGGGTATCCAGATCGGCAAAATCAAGTGCTCAGCGAAGTTCTATGTCATAGATGCGAACACTACGTATCACATGATCATAGGACGAGCCTGGATTCATCGCTTTGATGCTGTCCCTTCAACAGCTCACCAAGTGATGAAAGCTATTTGGAATGACAGAATAGTCGAGATACCGGCTTCGACAAATCCATTCAACATGGATGAGGCGCATCTCAGCGAGGCGGTGTGGTTCACCGAGATGGCAGATGAGCAAACACCGGGACCATTCAATCCCACTCCTTTACCCCTATGGGAAGATATCAAAGATCAGTCACCTGCGGGAGTGATGGTGACAAGGGAGGATGCCAAGGAAAAGTCGCCCACGCGAGAAGAAGCGTCGCGGATCGCCTACCAGCGAAAGAACGTGTACACTCTGAAAAGAATAGCAAAGCATGACCCTGAAGGCAAGGAGATAGAGAGTTTCTACGCCAATGGGAAGAAATGCTATCGCATATGAAGGTGCGCGGGGGTGTCCTCACACGGGCATGGGGATATCCCCGAGCAAATCAACCAAATCGAGCAGGTTG
The DNA here is from genome assembly GCA_023055425.1 of Linanthus parryae. Taxonomy (NCBI): domain Eukaryota; kingdom Viridiplantae; phylum Streptophyta; class Magnoliopsida; order Ericales; family Polemoniaceae; genus Linanthus; species Linanthus parryae. Next base: position 81,111,993 of record JALGPY010000002.1, read on the forward strand.
TGGAGACAGAAAAGCCAAAGCTAAGCACTCTGGAAGAGAAGCTCAGAGAAGCGCCCGAATGCATGGAAGACAAACCCAGACCACAAAAGAAGGAGCTGAAGGAGGTGTTCCTAAGCCCAAGCGAAGAAAAGAAAAGGCTGGTCTTTCTAAGTGCGGACCTCACGAGCAAAGAGGAGGAGAGACTGCTACAGCTCCTGACCGAATACAAGGATGTATTCGCATGGGAGTACGACGAAATGCCGGGCCTCGACACGAGCATCACCATGCACCGGTTGGATGTGATTCCGGGGTCCAAGCCGGTAAAGCAAAGCACAAGAAGCTTTAGGTCGGAGCTCAATGTGAAGATTAAGCAGGAGATTGTCAAACTCCTGGACGCCAAGTTCATAGAGCCGAATCACCATCTCACATGGCTGGCCAACATTGTGCCCGTGGTAAAGAAGAATGGACAGCTTCGCATCTGCGTGGATTTCCGGGATCTCAATCGTTTCTGCCCCAAGGACGATTTTCCGCTCCCCAACATTGATCTGCTTATTGATTCGACAGCAGGACATCGCATGTTCAGTTTCATGGACGGCTTCAGCGGGTACAATCAGATCAAGATGGACCGTGAAGATGCACGGAAAACCGCATTCATCACCCCAGTGGGAGTGTTCAACTATACGGTAATGCCTTTCGGTCTCAAAAACGCAGGTGCAACCTATCAGCGGGACATGATGGCTCTGTTCCACGACATGATGCACAAGGAAGTGGAATTCTATGTAGATGACTTGGTTGTCAAATCCAAGCAAGAAGCAGACCATCTGGCGGATTTGCAGAAGGTGTTCAACAGGTGCAGGCGCTTTCAATTGAAAATGAATCCTATGAAGTGCGCATTTGGGGTAACATCAGGGAAATTCTTGGGATGTGTGGTACATCGTCAAGGAATCGAGCCTGACCCTGCGAAAGTTTCAGCCATCACTGGCATGACTCCGCCACATAACCAGAGTGCCTTGAAGACATTCTTGGGGAAGCTATCGTATCTGCGAAGATTCATCCCAGCGATTGCCGAGATTACTTTCTGTTTCAGTAATCTTCTCAAGAAAGATGCTGCATACAACTGGACTCCGGAGCACGAAGCTGCGTTCGGGAAACTAAAGGAGCTGCTGATGTCTTCAAAAGTGATGATCGCATCTCAGCTAGGATCACCGCTTTTGCTGTATCTGACGTCCACAAGGAAGTCTATAGGAGCCCTTCTGGCCCAGGAGTACGAGGGACAAGAAAGACCCATCTACTATATCTCTCGCATTGTGCAGCCCGCAGAATCAAGGTACACAGACATCGAACGTCATTTCCTTGCTTTATTCTTCGTAATAGAGAAGTTGAGACACTATTTTGCTTCGCACAAAGTAGTGGTAGTCACAAAGAATGATCCCATACGATATCTGCTAACTCACACTACTCCTGGAGGAAGATTCGCAAAATGGTATATGACCATTTCCCAATTTGACATCACATGCGTTCGACCGCGGGCGATCAAATTGCAGGCGGTAGCGGATTTGTTGGCGCAGTTCCCCGATAACAGTCACGAACCCGTGATAGAAGAAGAATTGGAGGGACCTGAAATTTACGCAGTTGAGTTGCCTTACTGGACGCTTCATTTCGACGGCTCGTCCACAAGGAAAGGTGGAGGCATTGGGATAGTCTTGACCAAACCAGATGGGGAAGTCATACAGATGTCCGCAAAACTTGATTTTGCAGTAACTAACAATGAAGCAGAGTATGAAGCTCTCATCGCAGGACTCCGCGCGGCAAAGGCGTTGGAAGTAAGCAACTTGACAGTTATGGGGGACTCCAAGCTAATCGTCAAACAAGCCTCGGGCGAGTATGGTTTGAAGGAAATAAACTTATTGCCCTGCAGGACCCTAGTGCAGAGATTGGTGCAACAATTCTGCGATGTCAGATACGAGCACAAACCTCGAGCGGACAACAGGCATGCAGACGCTTTGTCTACCTTGGGATCCAAGGTTAGCACGGACAAATGTCCTGCAAGAATTTCGATTGAAGTGCGAACATCGTCGGCATTAACAGAAGACGCGTGCGACGATGAATGCATAGACGATGCGGATTGGAGAAGTCAATCTTACGGGCCATCGCAGAGGGCACGAGCAGCGAGAACTGGGCATCCACAAAGGGGTACTGCATACATGACAACACCCTCTATTACAAGGGCCCTGGCGGGATACTTATGCGATGCGTCTCCCAGCAAGAAGGACAGTTGCTGTTAGAAAAGATTCACCAACATGCCTGCGGGGAAAGTGAGGTGTCAATCTATCGGAAAGCCCAGAGATATGGCATCCATTGGCCGGACATGTCAACGGCCGCAGCGCTGATACAAGGAAAGTGCGAAAGTTGCGCACTGATCAAAGATTCTTTACTCATTGCTCTGATCGATGATGATGCGGATTGGAGGAAACCACTCTTTGATTTTCTCACCCAGGGTACTGTACCCGAATCAAGAAAAGAAGCTGAGAAACTAAGGAGGAAAGCAGCCCGATATGTGGTGCAAGAAAATCTGCTTCGGCGAAGGGGCCATGAAGGTAACTTGCTGCGATGCCTAGACAGCAGGGAAGCACAAGAAGTGATGGACCTTTCTCATCAGGTGGAACATCAGGGAGGTGCAAAATTACGCAGACAACTTCTCTCAATTGGATATTTCTGGCCCACTATGGAGGCTGATTGCCGCACCAAAGTACGACGTTGCCAGGAGTGTCAATTCAAGGGCAATTTATTGCATTCCCCCGCTGTAGACCTACATGCATTGGGAAAACCGTGGCCGTTTCATACATGGGCCCTGGATTTCATCGGTCCCATTCGACCGACCTCGCACGGGAATCACTTCATTCTCACCGCGACCGAATTGTTCACCAAGTGGGTAGAGGCTATACCACTGAAGACAACAAATGCATTAGCTGTGGTACATTTCATACAAAAGAGCATCATATGCAGGTTCGAAATTCCGAACACCATCCTTTCGGACAATGGCACTCCTTTTGTCAATCGCCAGGTGGCCGCAAAGCTAGCAGAATACAACATCAGACAGATATGCTCCACTCCATACTATCCGAAAGGGAATGGGCAAGCAGAAGCAACGAACAAAACGTTGTTGAGGATCTTGAGCAAAATGGTCGCAGATGACCACAAGAAGTGGGCTGATTCTTTGAGCATAGCCCTCTGGGCTTATCGGACTTCTCCGAGGACACCCACAGGGGTCTCACCGTTCCTCTTGTGCTATGGAGCTGAGGCTGTGGTACCAGCAGAAGTAAGGGTTAACTCCGCACGGTTGGCTTTTCACGCGTTATATGACAACCAACGCGATCATGACTTGGTACTACTAGAAGAAAAGCGGGAGCAAGCCAAAAGGACCAATAAGCGCTACCAAGAAAGGATTGCTCGTGCGTACAACAAAACAGTCCAACGTCGAGATTTCGCAGTAGGAGATTTGGTCTTACGCGCATCAGAGCATTGCATGCGAGAGGCGGCTCATCCAAAGTTCGCAGCCAATTGGGAAGGACCCTTTGAAGTCACGGAAGTCTTTGACAGTGGCTACTGCAACATACGGAGGTTACATGGCATGACCTCAACCCCAAGCTCAGTCAATATGCGCTGGATCAAGAAGTACTATCCCTAACTTCTCTTATTTTACGCGTTATATTACAACGTTTGCTTTATGCTCCATATTGCCATGATTCGCACATCTTCTCTCCCATATGAGAGAATTGTAATCTCATCTCTCCCACACGAGAGTTTTATAATAAAAGACTTCTCCCAAATGAGAAGAACTTTATACTCCTAGCTGTCTTTACCGCTTCATATAGTTCATTATTGCTATTAGCAAAAGCCTATCCGCCGTGATAGCAGCACATGCGAAAATGATCTTAACTGATCTTCTAAGCCTATCTGCCACGATAGCAGCTCATGCGAAAACGATCTTAATTGATTTTCTAAGCCTATCTGCCACGATAGCAGCACATGCGAAAATGATCTTAACTGATCTTCTAAGCCTATCTGCCACGATAGCAGCCCATGCGAAAACGATCTTAATTGATCTTCTAAGCCTATCTGCCACGATAGCAGCACATGCGAAAATGATCTTAACTGATCTCCTAAGCCTATCTGCTACGATAGCAGCTCATGCGAATATGATCTTAATTGATCTTTTTAAGCCTATCTGTCACGATAGCAGCCGATGCAAGTGCGATCTTAATTGATCTTCTAAGCCTATCTGCCACGATAGCATCCCATGCGAAAATGATCTTAATTGATCTTCTAAGCCTATCTTCTATGATAGCAGCTCATGCGAACATGATCTTGAATGATCTTTCAAGCCTATCTGCCGCGATAGCAGCGCTATACAAATGCGATTTTAAAATCGTTCTTAAGTCTATCTGCCATGATAGCAGCATTATGCAAAATGATCTTAAGTGATCTACAAAATTCTATCTGGTGAGATAGCATCTGCACTTGAATCTAAGACAAGTCACAAGGCTACCATTCAAGGTAGCACAGCTGCGCAAACACGATCTCGAACGATCTAAAAACGTAACCAAGCGACAATGCAAAGTGTGTACATAGCACTACAAAAGGCGAAATCTGCCAATACGCATGCGAAATTGTAATTTGTTGTAACAAGACAGCAGATCATACAAAGCGATTTATTATTATGAGTCAAAACGACTTACACTTTATCTGTCAAGATAACAGCTTACAAGCGAAAAAGCTCAGCTCAAGCTAACTACGCAGCCAACATGGCTTACAATGCATCTACATAGTAACTCGCATACAGAAGTTACTCATCGGGGAAATCCCAAATGAAAAACGATGGACCTAGCGGTCCTAGCACAAGCTATGCGATACACAGATCTGCGACCAAAGATCTGTAGCAAGTAGGGCGCTCCTAGATCAGCCCTCCATTCGCTATGTCTACAACCGCAAGACCTGGGTGACGCTGCGTCCAAGATCTCAGGATCTAACAAGGCCTCTGTCTGATCAATATATGTGCCAGAGGAACCACCTGTTCCGGCATATGCAGCCGTACAAAACAGGGGAGCAGTTATTCCTCGGGCAATGGGCTCCTTGTCCACGAAGACGAGCACATTGGCTCGCCACCCTGAGTTCAAGAACGAGGAGGCAAGAAATTCTCCTCCGGGCATGCTGGAGAAGAATCCCGCAGTTCATTACGAGTCGGTAGCAAGGTCACTACGGCGCTGCACCTCGCCAGGAGGCGGCCGGAAACATGACCTGCAAGCATAATAGACGAAGAAAATTCTTCGAGCAAACATGAGGTATTATCTGCATCTTCTTTATGAAAGTTATAAAGATCAATAAGCCTTATAGAGCGGATCTGGGAAACTATTTCTATAGCACAAAGCGCAAACTCAGGTTTCACAACTTGAAGCTGCCATGAATCAACGAAAAACAAGCGTTGAGGCCAGCAGTCGTAAGGACTCACGGCAAACCACATTTCGGGATGAAGAACCCAAATAGCAATAGGAAGGGTTTATATAGACCTTGCGGAGACTCTTCAGTTGCCAAGATGAGTCAGCAGAATTTGAAAAGAGGGTAAGGTCAATCACTTACGCCTTGAAAAGCGGTAACAATCAATTACCCTACTAAAGGCTATGATGATTCGGTTGCGTATCCTAATTAATGACGGATAGTCATGATACGGATGGACTTCCCAAGGAAGGCGTGCTTATCTAATGAGTAATTAGCGCGAAAATCAAGGCAGAGTATCAATTGCTGACGTCATAAATTGATATACACAAAGATATTCGAGCAAATCCCGGAAAGGGCAAAACGGGCATTTCAATTCTTTTTTTTAAAAAAAAGGGGAGAAACCCTAGCAACATTACAGTAATGTTTTGCTACTTTTAAAACAAGCCTTTGATCAAGGAATCGTTAGGAGTAAACTGACGGCTAAGGTTTTCTATTTGCTCCACTTCTTGCTTCAATTGCTCGCATTTGGCATTCATCTCATGAAAAAGCTTCATAGCTTCTTCAACCTTTTGCCTTTGCTGCTCTACCTTTTGCTTCTCAGCTGCGAGGTTTTGGTGGCCGCGTTTCAATGTCATGGCCGCGCGAATCAGGGTAACTCTTTTAATAAGAAACTTGAAGCCTAGCTTGCCTTGAACTTTGGCGAGAAGATTTTGGCACATGCCAAAAAGCAATTCCGCGCTCTGAGGAGAAATGGTCGCAGGTGTGGCTGCGGACAGCTGCTCCAAAATCCAGATGGCTTCAGTAAGAAATAGCCTCCTGTCAAAGGGCCCTATCTCCAGAGACCTCGCAAATGATTGGGGGTAGGTGAGGCGCATCCGAACTAGCCAGTCCACGTCAGCTTGCTTCAACCCTAAAGCAATGTTAAAATCAAGGTTAGACTGACAAACTCGCAAGCAAAGAATGCAAGATGCGAACAGTAAATCATGACATACCAGTTCCTTCAAGGATCTCGCGCAGAGAAGGAATGCGCATTGCTGGGGTAGGTGAAGACTGTCCTCGCTCCATTGCCCTCCTATCAGCTGCGAGTTCTAACTCCTCATAATGGGGGGGAAGAGTATAAGCCGCACCAGGTGCGGTTGCAGCCCCGACCTGCGAACCCCAAAAGTTCCACGCATGAAGAGGTGCCGCAGGCTCAGTCATTGCCGGGGGCATGGCAGCAGCAGAAGTTGCAGCTTGATTAGGGATGCCTTCAGGTGCGATAGCGTCAGCAGCGTTCGTTCCTGTTTCCTTAGCACCAGCAGGGGCATCTTCCTCCATCAAAACAGTGTCAACTTCGGCATCATCGAAGAGTTCAATGACGTCCTCGAGGGGCTCTCCTGCATATTCAGCAGCTGCGACAGGCTTCTCAGTATGAGAACTCGGCACCGGGACATAGGACGCAGAAGGCTGACTCCTTTGCTCCAACACGGGTTCATCAGCGTTGCCTGCGATACAAAATGCGATGGTGTGAGGTAACTTGTATCGTATGTTATTTTACTATCTTTTTTAAGCTAAGAGAAAGCACCTCCACGCGAAGGTGGGATTGCAGCATCCTCGTCATACGCTAAGGACGTGGAACCTTGCCCTATTAATGTGTCTTCATTAAGCATGTCTTTAAGGTGAGCGTGACCTGAGGCGCGAAGAAACCAGTCATGATTATGTTTTGAGTTGCTAAGCCTAGTTCACGCATAAAGCAAGTGATTACCTGAGGGTTCACCGCACTTGCCTACTAGCCAACGGCGAATGTCAGCTTTTGACACACCGTGCTTTAATGCACCAACAATAACATCTCGATAAGTTACTGCGAGATTAAAAATCTCACCTTCATTGCCGCCTGCGATTTCTTCAAAATCTGCTTGGGCTCGCTCTAAGGCTGCCGCATCTTCTTCTGGAGCCACATCCTCCTCCTCCACTCGAGGAGCCACCTCTTCGGGAAGCACATCTTCCTCATCAGTTGGACGCCCTAAGTCGTCGACGTGTTGTTCTTCTAGGCTCCTCTGCTTCACGCGTTCGAGCTCCTCTTCCTCTCGCTTTCTTCGTCTTTCGGCAGCCTCTACAGCTGTTCTCCGGGACTCGGCAAGAATGTCCTCGCTTATGGTTTCATCAGAAACACCAGAATGAACACACTACTTCTGCTCTTGGCCAAAAGGCCACTGATGGCCTCATCATCATCATCAGCGAAGAAGCAATTCGTTCAAACCAGATTGCAAAAGAGTTAAGATAATGAGAAGAGAAGTACGATTGAGATACCTCCTGATTCTTCCTCATATGTCGCATCTTCCTCTCTGACTCGGACATCTTCAACTCTTTCTTCTTTTTCTTCATCTCCTTCTCTAGGCCCCCGCCTCTCCTCTTCTTCCTCCTGGCCGAATGGAACAAAGGTCTCCACTGCGAGCTCCTTCCGCGCTTTACCGGTCATGCGACCTTTACCTTTATCCCTGGCAGAAAGGGACCTCACAGGAGGGGAAGTTGGAACGCTTCTAGGGGAAGAAATGGTAATTCCTCTATGCCTGGGCCTCTTCGCTCGTGGTGCAGCAGTCGCCGGAGGAGACGGATCATCTCTAGGGGGAGACAAGGTTGGGGTATTGTTTATCAGTGAATCGGCAAAAGCATTCATGACCTCGCGAATCCTGGCCTCGACCTCGGGATCCATTCTCGATGCCAGCCGAAACGGCTGTCTTTGCCTTTTTGAAGTAACAATGGTGGTAACCAGCGATTTGGAACGCTCACCAGATGCAAACCTCCGCACATGGCACTACAGCAAGAAGTTTAATATGAAGCTTAGCGTGTGCAAGAGAAGTTGCTTACCTTAGCAAAAGTTTCACTGTATCTGATGACATGCGAGTCGCCTTTTCTAACCGCAGCGATCTTTTCATCTAGAATGATGGAGGGACACAGATGGTTCTCGCGATCTAGCAATGAATAGCAACCATATTTAGACTCGTCCAGGCTACAATTGGGACGAAAAGGAAAAGAATTCCTTTGAATCACAGGAGCTCTGCTTGGCTGGGGGACCGACTGCGTCTCAAACCTTGTCTGCTGGGCGTTCCAGTATGCGAGCCAGTTTTTGGAACAGCCGCCTTCACGGTTACCTGCAGGTTGCTCGAAGGGGAGATTGCTCAGCAAGACTGTTTTACACTCCTTTGACAACAAACGCTTATAGCAGCCTCTGATGATAGACTGCGGCCGGATTGATGGTGCCACTGCATCGAAGCCGAATTGGGGAGAAACGCGAGTGGGATCAACATCCACGGTGATCCTCTCATACCTTGGCGCGAGCTCACGAACATGCTCTGCGAGGGCAGGAAGGAAACCTCGCAGGCACCAGCAAAAGAATTCGCGATAGCGCTCGTGGAAATGCTCTCCGCCTTCGAAGAGGAGCTCTTCTAAGAAGACGACACCCTTAGAAGGATACAGTTTTGGAAACCATCGCAAGTTTTCAATACGCATGGCATAGGGCCTGGCTATTAACTCTTCTCGATCGTCGCATATCAGGCTCCAGACGCACTTGGGGTAGTTTGTTCCGAACCACCTCGCAGCTCTGCCGCTGTTACGTTCCTCTTCCGTACCTGGGGGACACCATTTGCTGGGCTTGGAAGCGACTGGGGCATAAGAGGGCCATCGCTCGAAGACCCACATTGTCAGGAAAGCAATGTTGATATAAGTCAGTATGTCGAGGCGGCCACGCGACTCCTTCATCGCCACAACCAGCTGATCCAACCTGTAGTACAGTGTTCCCAAGACTAGGGGTCCGAGTGCGACCTTCTGACCAAGGGCCAACTTCACAGTAAGAGGCAGAACGTGGTAAAAGACTCCATCATGTGGGTGACCGTCGATTAAGTACCTCGACAACCAGGCACAGAGGAAGGCGCACAGGGTCAAGTGATAACCCTTTCCATTCACATAGTTCTTAGCCTTCGGGTTTCGACTCAGAAGCTTCTTGGTGATACTGCTGTTCGCATAGTCACGGAAAAAGTACTGGACCCACTTGTTCCAAGTATTCTTCGCAGATGTGTCAACCAACTGCCAGTCAGGAAGGACTTCTGTAGGAGTCCATCGGGTGGAAATTTTCTTAACCTCTGCCAAGCACTCCTCCATCTGCGTGTACAGAGCGAGCTCCGCATCCGTTCTCAATGGACTCAAAGGATCCACCTCACCCATGGGAGACAGATCGTACAGCATGTGCACGTCCTCGAGCGTGGGGGCAGCCTCGAACTCAGCAAAATGGAAGGTGTGAGTCGCAGGCGAGTAGCGGGAAAGAAGGTTTAGAAGCATGGACTGATCCAGCTTCACGGCAGCACCCTTCATAGCACGAACTGCGAAATATATTCCAGCATCGTTCAAAGTCACAGCATGATTGGTCAACACATGGTCAATCCACTCATCCATGTAGTCCAATTTCTGAACAAAAGCTTGGGTGGAAATTGCAGTATACGGGAAGTACCCATTTTCGACTCCCAATCGAACCACGTCTTCGGAGCCAATCAATTCGAGCAAGGCCGAGTTAACTGGAGGGGTTAATGTTTGCAATCCCTCACCAGAGACAGGGGTAGGCAGTTTCTTTGCCTTAACCCTAGCATGGTAGAAGTCTTTGCCACCCAGATAGGGGGCTTTTCGCCATAGAGCTTGCGGCAGATCAAGTATTTCTTCGTCCTCCTTAGTGGGTCTAGTTCCTTTTGTTTTTTCCATTCCTGCGGAAAAGCAAGAAAAAAGGGGGGAGAAATATGCACACTTCAGTTTGAATTTCGAGATTCAAGATCTATGGGAAGAAAGATGAACAGTCTGGTACCAATTTCAGAAATTAGAAATTGGAATCGTTTGCATTATCAGGGATTTCAGAAACCCTACAATCAAGGTCTTTATCATTGGGTGACTAAATCGAAATTGGATTCTAAGATTGTGAGCTTCTTCACAAGTTTTCAGCAGATAATATGTCACGGGTTTGCAGATCCAACGCAGTTCAAAGCATATACTAGCATATTAAATCAAAATTGAACAAGGCCAACCTTGTTTCTGTAAAGCTTGCTTGGATGCAGACAATTGAAGAAGACGATTGGTAATTTTGAACTGGTGATTGATTATCTGAATCTGCTCTTGAAGACTTCCGGGTATCATTCACTTTAAGAGAAAGAAGTGATGCTTTGCAACAATGGAGAGTACAGAGTATTTATCCGAAAACAATGAGGGGTTGCGTCCTTTCAGTAGTCGAATCGTAACCGTCACCGTCGAATCGCGCAATCACAGGACAGGCTGACGTCACCCCTAAAACCCTAAAGGCCAGGCGGCACGACTCTAGGGGTTTTAGGTCATAATGGCACGCACGGGGGCTGAACTTACTCATATTTGAATTGGTGCGTGGCGGCGACGCGTACGTTGGTTTCTGCGCATGGAAGTCTATCCGGTTATGAGTCTTCACGCGCAGAAAGGGGGCTAATGTAGATAGTGCTTTCTGAGCGGACAGATCTTGGCCACGTGGAAACCATCTAGCACACCATATTGTGCTCCACACACACTGGATCACCAGCCGCGCTGATCCATGTGGGGGCTGCGAGAAAGGGCCCTCGCATACCACTGCACGGGACTTGTAGGGACTTAGTGGTTTGGAGGCTAGAGTAAGTCCTGTCGCGTGCGAGCCAAGCCCGCGCGCGACCTTTAGTAACTGCTTTTGAGAGATTTATGGCACGAGCTCTATAAACCCGGTCAAACCCGGTCAACCCCATAACGGTTCCGGTATTCGCGCATAACGTGCTGTAACGGTCCCTATATACGCGGACGAACGTGCCGTTGTGGTTAAGCTAATTAAGCCGCCATTGATTGACGCATTAACCACACTACAACGGTCACATTCTCCGTTATATATAGGACGTTAACCTTTTCATACAAAGGAGGACACACCAGCCATACGCGGTAGCTCTGCCAAACCCCCTGTCTCTCTCTCAGACATTACTACTGCCTTACTCTCTCCCTACACACAACCCAACTCTTCCTGTGCCATTTCCGATCCTCTACTTACGATGTATACAGAGTACTCCCCGTCGGGTTCTCTTGTGCACAGCTGACCAATCTCCGAGAGAGAAACGAAGAACTCAAAATTGCCGGAAAACGTCTTCTAGGGTTCCGAAAAATTCGGAGAGGGTATAACTCTTTCAAAAATCACTGGATACATCAAGGTTTTAAAGTAATAGTCTGTTTTTGAATTTTGAACTAGTTATTGAAATGAGTACATGTTTAGAGAAGCATGTTTAGAAAGTTTGAACAAAACTTAATTTCTTTGGTTCTCTAAAAAATTGGTGGATGGGTGGGTGGTCGTTCTCAGTGCCTAGGTTGTTGCCACGTGGTGAGTTTTCGTTATCCGGCAATATTTTTTTAGTTTTTTACTTTTATTTCATAGACTCATCCACTCCGGTGACCGGGTTGTCCAAAAAATAGTAGCCCCTTACCGGCTTCAACTGAAAGGCCATCGGAAAAAGATTAAATCTTCTCATCGAAACATAAAACATGGTTAATTTTCTAAACCACAAAACCTGGTTATTGAAACTAGCACATGGTGAACTACTTATCAAACTCATTCAATTCATAAGGAAGGGAAGTGGAATGAATTCAAACGAGCACAAGTGTTTTTCAACATGATGTGGAGGAGATTCCAAAAATTTCGCTACCCAAACAACCACAATGATCAAGTCAGAAAAGATCATGTCAAATGTCATACAAAGCTGGTGCATCTGCTAGACTGATGAGCTTATTGCCCTGCCAAAGCTTATAGGCTACCACTCTGTCCTGCCTCTTCCTCCCCATTGAGGAAGGGCACGACAATAAAGAAAGGTAGTTTTTAGACTACTATACCCCTAGTTTTAGGGGAATACTACTAAATGTACCAAATCACATCAACAATAAAAGTGACAATTGATTTGATTAAAAAGTGGTTCTCCCTCCAAATTTTTCCCTCCAATCTAATTAAACTCAAAATGAAAACCCCAAAAAAACAACATTTTGGAGTCAAAACATCAAAGCCTGGTCCCTTTAAATACATATCAGTTAAGCAACAACTCCATGTAGAACTGGTATTGTTCTTCATGAAGAACATGAAGAACTTCATGAAGAGCCCAAAAAGTTACTAGTAGAATTGAAAAAAAAAACAGAGTGCATAAATTAGGCAGCAACAGCACAATGAGCAGCAGCATATTCATCAACATCAACAGCAACATCAACATGAACAGCAACATCAAGAGAAACATGTACAACAACATCAACATTAGCTCTGGCTCAATTTCCACCTCCATCTCTCTTTCTACCTGAAAAAATAATTAAGTTAGTTGCTGCAATGACATCAAACAGGAAACTAACTGAACAACAGAGGAATGAAATGAAAGATTTTCTACTCCATGGAAGTACAGACATGAAGCCTAGAGTTGGTTTGATGACTGAGGCTATCATCAAATTTGGTGTTGATAGGAAGAATGTCTACAATATATGGAAAGTTATTAAACAGTGTGTTGTTGATGGGGTGTTCATCAATGTTAAATCACGTCAGAGAGGCAACGCGACCACTAGGGTTAAATCAATAATAATCAGTAACATCAACAGATCCATATATGTAAGGGTGTTTTTAGATGAGAACGGCCACCGTATACGGAGGATCAATCGGTGGTGACGAGAGTTGGGGAAGAACAAGAGAGAGAGGTAGAGAAAGAGAGAGAAGTGTATACGAATGATGCTTCTCTTCCGTTTGGGGGTAGTGATTAGGTTGATTAGGGTTTGTTTGGGTGTGGGGTATGTGGACTGGGTTAGTGTAGCGGATTGTTTAGGTTAGTGTTAATTGGGGTCCATTTGATGTTAATTAGCCCAATAATGTGGCCCATTTCATTTAACATATTGTGTAAATAAAAAAGTATGTTTTATTACGAGGGTGTTATTTTCATTTCAACTGTTGAAGGTTACCAAAAGAGAAAGGAGGAAGAGATGGGACGGAGTGGTATAAGACAATCAAGAAAATACGAGCTCTTAGTATAGCTCATTCCCGAGTTTTTCACTAAACTGGCTCTGTTGGAGCCAACAAACACTGATCAAACCCCCACTGGGGAACAATTACCAATCTAGTCTCTTTTTGAAACCGGTGATACTAAAAATCGGTTCTTAGTAAATTCGGTTTTCCTGCTCATAAACCGACACTGATAACTTTGATTTCAGAATTGAACTTTTAAAACCCTATCTGCTTATTCATTGGACACAAATCGAGCCCTCCCTCTCTTCCAACCCTCCCCCTCGGCGACTCTCCCGACGACGAAGAAGAAGGCGACCTCACCGGCGCTCTCACCGACGACCTCACCGGCGGTATCACCGGCGGTTTAAGGCGCCTCCACTGCATAGGGCACCAGCGACCTCACCCGCGACTTCAGGCGGTTCTTCTCCCTCTGTTCAGTTACTTCTTCCTCTTTCTTCTTCTTCTTCTTTGTTGTTGAATGAGATGCCATTGTTCTTCTTCTTCTTCTTCTTCTTCTTATTATTATTATTATTATTATTATTATTATTATTATTATTATTATTATTATTATTATTATTATTATTATTATTATTATTATTATTCAATCAATTTGGCTATATTTGACTGATTTTTATGCTATCTTTTCATGTTTGGTTCAATTTGTCTATTATGAAGTATGATAGATTTGGTTCAATTTGTCTTCGTCTCGAATGAATTGGTTGGATAAAATTTCAGGTACTATGGTTAATCAAGTGTCGGCATTTCTTTTTTGGGGTGGAAGTGTTATACCGAATGAGGAAGGTGTGGGATATGACCGTTCTCATCAACGAGTAATTCATGTGGATCGAAACATTAAGTATGAGACGTTAATTGATTACTTGAATGGAAAACCTTACATAAAGAAACTAGGGCGTGTTGCTAAGATGACTTGTCTGTATCCGATGAGTGTGCCCCCTAACCCGTTGAAGTATATGCCCTTGGACATTGAATGCGATGATAGTGTGGGAGTCATGCTCGGTATAATGGATTTGGATAAATTTAGTTTTATTCATCTCATATTGGAATATAGAGTTTTCATTAGTCTACTGAAATCGGCTTTGACCAAAGCGTTCAGGCAATCGGTTCCATTTCATCGGTCCTAACCCAATTACCTGATAACACGGTCCATTTTGGTTCAACTTAATCAATTCTAACCCAATTCTCTGATAACACGGTTCCTTCTTTTTGCACCCCTGAGCTACAACCTAATCACGATACGACGTTAGCAACTGTGGGAGATGATTATTTACCGTATGGGAAAGATGTGAATATTATTTGGAGGGGCAGTCTAGATGATGATGATGATGATGAAGTTGACCATATTTTTGGTTCACCGATGTGTGACGACGACGGGGATACGACTGAGCCTGAGGGGGATGAGGATTTGGGTGGGGAGGATGTCCAAAATTGTCACGAGCCTATGTCTGCTTCTTTTTTAGAGTTTGATTTGGCGTAGGTTGAGAGAGCATGCACGGAGAATCCATCAAAATACAAGTCTGGGTCGTTATGGTCACCGAAAACGGAAGAGCCAACAACTTCACTTGTCTTTCCAACCAAAGAACATATGACGGATGTTGTCTCCATTCACTCTATTCATCGGAACCGTTCTCTGATTGTCTCAAAATCTAATAAAGAGTCGTGGGTGGCAGCTTGCAAAGCGGCCAAAGAAAAGGGTTGTAAGTGTCATATCATAGGTAGGTTGAAGGCTAATCTAGGGTTGTGGATGATTACTCGTTACGAGGTACCTCACACGTGTCTGTATGCCTCCATTGGACTAGATCATCCGAACCTCTCATCAAGACTCATACAGACTAGGCTATGTGGAGGTTGATCATCCCCTAGTGACATCCATGGTCGAGAGATGGAGGGTAGAGACACACTCATTCCATTTACCGACCGGCGAGGCGACTATCACCCCGCAGGATATGGAAATCCTGACTGGGTTGTGCGTTGATAGTGGTGCCATAACGGGCCGAGAAATGACTAAGGTCGAGTGTGTTGATTTGTGTACTAGACTGTTGGGTAGTTCACCACAGGAAGGGAAGTCGTTATGGAGTGGATTGATGATTTCGACAAGTGGTTGCTCGATCATATTCAGATTCTGCCAGAACAGGCCACTGACGAGGAGGTCACTTGGCAGGCTCGGGCGGTTATCATGTAAATTCTAGGATCGTACCTCATGGTGAACAAAAAGGCCACCCACACGTTCCAGCATATCTCCTACAGCATCTTGAGAACTTGGAAGATTGTGGGAGACTTGCATGGGGGGCGGGATTCTAGCATACCTGTACCGAGAGTTGTGTCGTGCAACTCCGTCGGATGTTACCCATATTGGCGGATGCTTGGCAGTAGTTCAGGTATAATATCTTACAAGTGCATTCATGTTAATTAAAATACTATATTTGACTGACTATTTCATTTGTTTCAGTTATGGGCGAGGGAGCATATCACTTGCTTACGACCCCCCATTGTTGACACTGCCAGTTGCGCAGTCAGTATGACATGTCTACGGACCCATGTGGGAGACGATGGGCATGTCACTTCGTCTACGCTGTGGGCCACAGCCTCAGGCACTTCAGAGACCAGCTAGACAGACTGACAGAATCTCATGTTATTATAATTTACAAGTATATTTAAAAGTACGTATATACTTCCTTGTTCCTAACTAAATCCTGTTATGCAGATGGTATGGGATCCTTACGCACGAGATGTTATGCAGTCACTGCCGCCGGAGTGTGTAGCAGGACAGGGTGTCTGGTGTGCCAAGATACCACTGATATGCTTCGATATCGTAGAGCACCACTTCCCCGACCGAGTATTGCGTCAGTTCAGCATGCAACAAAAACCCCCTCAGACCTGAGGCCAGCATTGACCTGCACAAGATGGACAGAGCGGGAGAGCCATGATGGACTGGGCTACGAAGCACGCATCTCATATTCTCCAATGGAAGGACAGGCTAAGCAGTGTCGTCGCAGCCCCCCCCCCCAATCGTCGGTCTTATGCAGGCAATAGATTCGTACATGGAGTGGTACTGGAGGGTGACACAACTGTAGGGTTTTGATTCATGGATCGCGCAAACGGAAGCATAATCAAACAAATAACCATGCAAAACCCTCCAAGGATCACAAGTCTAGATGCATAACGATAGTGAAGGTAAGAAATCATAAACACACCTTTGGGTTCTCCTTGATGACTTCAAACGCGAATAGTGTCACGTTCTCTATAGTTGATCCACGCCTAGAGTTGTTCCTAGATCTCCAATCACCTTGGTGCTAGCCCGGATTGAAAGGAGGGTGAAGAAATCACGCAAAACGAGACACCAAAAGGGGTTCGGCACCCTTTGTGGCGTCGGGGACGAGGGGCGGCGGCAATAGGGGGCGGCGTCCCTCTTTGCTTGCTCTCTCTCTCCTTTGTTCTCTCCTACTCTTGTTATGTTCTCTCTAGAGCATAAGTGTTTTGGGAAGGAAGGAGGAGGGTCCTTTATATAGTCCAACAACTCCTTGTTAACTACCTAAAGGACTTATTCTAGTCCTACTAGAATTCAATTTAGTCCCTTCCTTGCAAATTAGTCCCTACTAAGTTTGCAAGGGTTTGCAAAGTGATCCTTCTAATTAATTAATCCAATTAATTAATTCCATAATCTAGTACAACTCTATATAGCGTGTGACCCCATAGGTTCTATCTAGTTGGTAGCAACTCTTTGCTAATATGGAGCGGTTTCTAGCAAAACATCCATTCTAGCCAACTAATAGAATAGTCATCTAGACAACCTTGTACAAGTAATTGTCTCATCCCTTTGCCTCCATATCCGGATTGGACACGAGACATACAAGTCACACTCGTATATCCAATCCCTAGTTCCTCGATCCATGGAATAGCCTTATTCGTGCAAATAACATCAATATCCCATATATTGATTTATTTGAGTCTGGCCAGACATTCTATAAGCACTATCCTCGAGTGGCCTTGGATATTTGCTCCCGTTATGTGGGAGGGGCAAATCCTCTCTACGTCCACTACGATCTCTAAGCTTGCTTCTCATTGTATCCAGTACACGCCTTTATAACTACCCAGTTACGGTGTAGCGTTTAACGCTACCAAGATCACAATGATCCACAACTAGAATATCTAGTGACTTCAAGTCTAAGGATGACAATACCATTGTACCCGAGAAGCACTTGTGACTCAACATAACGTATATGTAGCCTTCTCGGTAATGGGTCAATCCAGTGCAACATTCCGTAATGCACACCTATGTGTTGGATCGTGATATCTCCATATCAATCCAACCCCATACTAGTCTATAGATGATTGTCCCATTTAATCATTATACTTGACTAGGGATATTTAAGATAAACAACACAATTGTAAATCTAAGGACTTCATTATATTAAATATCCAATAAATAATAAATGAATTTCTAGCCAATTACAAATTCATACTAAACTAGATTGCCTCTAGGGCATCTATTCCAACAGTCTCCCACTTGCACTAGAGCCAATCTGGCGCATCTCGTATGCCCATACTCCTAGTGTGCCCTTCATGCTTCCACTGCGTGAGAGGCTTCGTAAGCGGGTCTGACAGATTATCATCTGTAGGAATCTTGCATATCCGAACGTCTCCTCTATCGATAATATCTCGAATCAGATGGAACTTCCTGAGCACGTGCTTGGACTTCTGGTGCGACCTGGGTTCCTTTGATTGCGCGATCGCCCCAGTGTTGTCACAGAACAACTCCACTGGATCCGCAATGCTAGGGACCACACCAAGTTCAGAAACAAACTTTCTGATCCAAACAGCCTCCTTTGCTGCGCCATTTGCAGCAATGTACTCAGCCTCTGTTGTAGAATCAGCTACCGTCTCTTGCTTGGAACTCTTCCAGCTCACCGCTGCTCCATTCAGGCAAAACACATATCCCGACTGTGATCTAAAGTCATCTCTATCGGTTTGGAAGCTTGCATCAGTGTAACCCCTTACACGCAACTCTTCCTCACCGCCAAACATCAAGAAAGCATCCTTAGTTCTTCTCAAGTACTTTAGGATGTTCTTGACAGCAATCCAGTGACTCTCACCCGGATTGGATTGGTATCTGCTTGTCATACTCAAGGCATATGACACATCTGGTCTAGTACATAACATGGCGTACATGATGGATCCTATGGCCGAGGCATAGGGAATCCTACTCATGCGTTCCTTCTCAATCTCATTGGAAGGACAACCACTCTTTGAAAGAGTGATTCCATGTGACATGGGCAAGAATCCTTTCTTGGAATCTTGCATGTTGAACCGTTTCAACACCTTGTCAATATATGTACTTTAACTTAGGCCTAGCAACCTCTTAGATCTATCTCTATAGATCTTTATACCGAGTATATAGGCTGCTTCCCCTAAGTCTTTCATTGAGAAACACTTTCCTAGCCAATCTTTCACAGATTGCAGCATGGGAATGTCGTTTCCAATGAGTAGTATGTCATCCACATACAAGACCAGAAAAGCTACAGAGCTCCCACTAACCTTCTTGTAGACACAAGACTCATCTTCGTTTCTGATGAAGCCAAACTCTTTGACCACTTCATCAAAACGTCGATTCCAACTCCTAGAAGCTTGCTTCAACCCATAAATGGATCGTTGCAGCTTACAGACTTTGTTGGCTTGCTTTGGATCCTCAAAACCCTCCGGCTGTATCATATACACGTCCTCGAGGAGATTCCCATAAAGGAATGCTGTTTTGACATCCATCTGCCAAATCTCATAGTCGTAGTATGCTGCAATTGCAAGTAGGATTCGGATGGATTTGGTCATAGCGACTGGTGAAAAGGTTTCATCATAGTCAATACCATGAATCTGTCTGAATCCTTTAGCCACCAATCGGCCCTTATAGGTAATCACATTACCATCCATGTCGATCTTCTTCTTGAAGACCCACTTGCACCCTATGGGTCGCGCCCCATCAGGTGGTTCCACCAAAGTCCATACTTTGTTGGTATACATGGATTCCATCTCGGATCTCATGGCCTCAAGCCACTTCTGCGAGTCTGGGCCATTCATGGCCTCCTCATAGGTAGTAGGCTCATCATTTATGAGCATCGTGTCACCGGAATCAGTTACGAGAAGTCCATACCTCTCGGGTTCCTGGCGCACTCTACTAGATCTACGAAGCTCTTGTGTTACCCGAACAGGTGGATCCACAACTGCTTGTGATTCCTGTTCATGTTCCATAATCGGTTCAGTAATTTGTGGTTCTTGAACTTCTTCAAGTTCTACATTCCTCCCACTTGCTTCTTTAGAGACAAACTCTCTTTCTAGAAACACGCCGGTCCGAGCAACAAACACTTTGTTCTCGGTTGGATTGTAGAAGTAGTATCCCTTAGTTTCCTTAGGGTACCCCACAAATTTACACTTATCCGATTTAGGCCCTAGCTTGTCTGATTGTAAACGTTTTACATAGACATCGCAGCCCCAAATCCTCATGAACGACAGTGTGGGACGCCTCCCACTCCACATCTCATATGGTGTCTTCATGACTGATTTAGATGGAACACGGTTAATGGTAAAAGCTGCACTTAATAGAGCGTAGCCCCAAAATGATAATGGAAGATCGGTTTGACACATCATAGACCGAACCATATCCAATAGGGTTCGATTCCTCCTCTCGGACACGCCATTCCATTGTGGCGTTCCGGGTGGAGTGAGTTGGGACACGATCCCACACTCTCTAAGATAGTCGTCAAACTCTTGGCTCAAGTATTCTCCTCCACGATCCGATCGTAGAGCCTTGATACTTTTGCCAAGTTGCTTCTCTACTTCATTCTTGAATTCCTTGAACACTTCAAAGGATTCGGATTTTGCCCTCATAAGGTACACAAATCCATATCTACTGTAATCATCAGTAAACGTAATGAAATAGACATAACCACCCCTGGCAGGCGTGGCAAATGGCCCACACACATCAGTATGTATGAGCGCCAATTGCTCACTAGTCCTCTCACCTTTCTTATTGAAAGGGGACTTTGTCATTTTTCCCAATAAACAAGCTTCACATGTCTCATATGATTCAAAATCAAATGAGTCTAGCAATCCATCCTTATGGAGTCTAGATACACGTTTCTCATTTATGTGGCCTAAACGACAATGCCATAAATAAGCAGGATTTAAATCATTTATTTTAATCCGCTTGGTATTAATGTTGTAGACAGGATTACTTAGATCAAGGACATAAAGTCCATTAAATAATTGCGCACTAAAATAGTGAATATTATTCAAATAAAAGGAACAACAATTGTTCTTTATTGAAATAATAAAACCTTCCTTGTCCAAACAAGAAATAGAAATAATGTTTCTGCTCATAGCAGGCACAAAATAGCAATTATTTAATTCTAAAACTAATCCTGAAGGCAGAGATAGTTCGCAAACGCCTATGGCCAACGCAGCAACCTTTGCTCCATTCCCAACGCGCAGATCTACCTCCCCTTTAGCCAATCTTTTACTTCTCTTTAGATCCTGCATATTTCGACAAATATGAGATCCACATCCAGTATCTAATACCCATGATGTAGAGACAGTTAAATTGACATCTACAACAAAAATACCTGGTGGTGGTGGAATCACTATTCCAAGCCGCTTGTCCTCCAAATATTTTGGGCAGTTCCTCTTCCAGTGTCCAGGTTGACTACAGTAGTGACATTCACCCTTAGTCACGACCTTGGCAATCCCACCAACAGGCTTAAGGGCTTGTTCCTTGGACTTAGCAACTGACTTGCCTTTGCCCTTGGAGGAAGAGGCAAACTTTTTACCCTTTCCTTTATGCACCATCATAATGGCCTTGCCCTTACCCTTGTTGATGCTCTGTTCAGCCGTCCTCAACATGTTGAGCAAATCTGGCAGTGGTTTAACGATCTCGTTCATGTTATAGTTCATAATGAACTGTCCATAACTCTCGGGCAACGATTGCAACACGAGATCCGTTGCCAACTCTTGGCCGACCGGGAACCCAAGCCGGGCGAGATTCTCCAAGTACCCGATCATTCGGAGTACATGGGGTCCCACCGGGTTCCCTTCTGCCAGATGACATTTGAACAGTGCCTTTGAGACCTCATACCTCTCTACCCTCGCCTGCTCTTGGAAGAGCTGCTTTAGATGTTCGATCATATCGACAGCATTCATGTTCTCATGTTGCTTCTGAAGCTCAGAGGTCATGGTGCAAAGCATTAGGCAGGCCGCATCATTAGCATCATCAACATGCTTTTGATACGCCTTTAAGGCAGCAGGTGTCTGATTGTCTGGACCTTCTGGAACTTGCTCCTCTATTGCGTACAGCTTCTTTTCTTGCTTGAGAACAATTCTCAAGTTTCTGTACCAATCGAGAAAGTTGGTTCCTGAGAGCTTGTCCTTCTCAAGGACAGATCGTAGGGAATGTTGTGAACTCGATGAGTTGTTTGCCATTTGGAATTCTACAAAAGGAAAATACGCAAGTTTTAGTATTTGTGAATTTTTGACTATATTTAATAATGGCTAGTTTATTAAATATAGCTCCCACTATTTTTCTACGGATTAATAACCCTCAAGATATTAATGCGGAAAATATCCTTATATTTTCTAGTGGGCCAAGATCCATCTTTTTCATCTCCTTATGAGCTTGCTTTGGCAAGTCACCCATAATTCGATTACTTCTTAGGTAGGAACAATTCCAATTGCATCCCATATGCAACTCTTGGTTCAATCGGGCAAATAACTCCTTATTTATCCATCCACATGGATAATCCCAATTGATTGCCTCTAGGTTTCTTAATCAAATTAATAGCCTAGTTGTGTTCAACCTCTTATCTAAACAATTGCACATTGTTACGTGCCATCGCATTCCATCATTATGAACCAAGTCGCCATGCTTTGGCACGCACGAACTTGATAAATAATGATGATAATGAGTGTTTAAATAACGAGAAGGCAAGAACACAATATTTTAAAATTTGAGGGATTTTTCAATTCAATTTTTTAATTGTTTTGTTGATCAATATCAACTAATCTATCTATTTGAGTTTGGGCACAACTCCAAATAATAGATCCGGGTTGTCTAATTATCTTATTATCCTAATTGCATGCATCATCCATACACCAACCACACAAATAATAAGACAATAAATAAACAACCACAAAACAGAAATTAAACGTGATGTGGATATGGCCTTTTCTAGACTAAGATAATTCCAAGCCAATGGAATTATCTATGAACCCTAAACAAACACACATCTCCATGCGTCTTGATCTTTTGGTCCATCCTTCATAGTCATGTGGAATGCTCCATGCTCCATGCTCCATCTTTTGTGGCTTCTTTGGCTTTGGGCTTCTTTTCTTCAATCTTGGCTAACAATCTACTTTATCTAGCACTAGCTAATATCTATACTAAATAAAATAAATCTCACAAGTTGAGAAAAAAAAATGGCACGCAGGCCATAAAACCCTAATTAATTATTACAATTAATTGATCGGCTCGCAGGCCGTAAAACCAAACCACAAAATTAAACATCCACATCAAACCACATCCTAAGGCCATATCCAATCACCATGCGATTTGCACATAAACAGTTAAAATCCAATTTTAACGCGCTTGGTCAATTTTAATTGATTTTAGGATTTCTAGGGTTAAAACGGTCCATGGGCCCAACAATCCAATTGCCCGGGCCCAAATAAGTGAACCATAAAGCCCTAGGGCCGGCCCGGCCCAAAACCCGCAAGCTAGGCCCGCGGGTTAGGGCCGCCCGGCCCCTTAGGGCGCCAAGCTTGGGCGGCAAGCAAGGGGGCGGCTCCCTAGGGGGCCGAACCTCCTTGTGGAGGTTGTTTCCAAAACAACCTCCTTGCTTGGAGCCCAAGTTTGGTTGTTTCCTTGTTGTGGGAGAACTCCTTCTTCCCCAAGGATGCCCAAACCCTAGATCTATGATCCTAAAATTTCTCAAACTCACCAATTCATGCATCCAATGCAATAATTGGGTCTTGTTATGATTAATTCTTTGACAAATTGCATCCAATGCTTGATTTGTCTTGTTTTACGCGATAAACAACAAATTAAGGTGTAAAACAACAAGAATGTAACACATAAACTACGTTTATGCTCTTATGACCTGTGGCTCTGATACCACTGTAGGGTTTTGATTCATGGATCGCGCAAACGGAAGCATAATCAAACAAATAACCATGCAAAACCCTCCAAGGATCACAAGTCTAGATGCATAACGATAGTGAAGGTAAGAAATCATAAACACACCTTTGGGTTCTCCTTGATGACTTCAAACGCGAATAGTGTCACGTTCTCTATAGTTGATCCACGCCTAGAGTTGTTCCTAGATCTCCAATCACCTTGGTGCTAGCCCGGATTGAAAGGAGGGTGAAGAAATCACGCAAAACGAGACACCAAAAGGGGTTCGGCACCCTTTGTGGCGTCGGGGACGAGGGGCGGCGGCAATAGGGGGCGGCGTCCCTCTTTGCTTGCTCTCTCTCTCCTTTGTTCTCTCCTACTCTTGTTATGTTCTCTCTAGAGCATAAGTGTTTTGGGAAGGAAGGAGGAGGGTCCTTTATATAGTCCAACAACTCCTTGTTAACTACCTAAAGGACTTATTCTAGTCCTACTAGAATTCAATTTAGTCCCTTCCTTGCAAATTAGTCCCTACTAAGTTTGCAAGGGTTTGCAAAGTGATCCTTCTAATTAATTAATCCAATTAATTAATTCCATAATCTAGTACAACTCTATATAGCGTGTGACCCCATAGGTTCTATCTAGTTGGTAGCAACTCTTTGCTAATATGGAGCGGTTTCTAGCAAAACATCCATTCTAGCCAACTAATAGAATAGTCATCTAGACAACCTTGTACAAGTAATTGTCTCATCCCTTTGCCTCCATATCCGGATTGGACACGAGACATACAAGTCACACTCGTATATCCAATCCCTAGTTCCTCGATCCATGGAATAGCCTTATTCGTGCAAATAACATCAATATCCCATATATTGATTTATTTGAGTCTGGCCAGACATTCTATAAGCACTATCCTCGAGTGGCCTTGGATATTTGCTCCCGTTATGTGGGAGGGGCAAATCCTCTCTACGTCCACTACGATCTCTAAGCTTGCTTCTCATTGTATCCAGTACACGCCTTTATAACTACCCGGTTACGGTGTAGCGTTTAACGCTACCAAGATCACAATGATCCACAACTAGAATATCTAGTGACTTCAAGTCTAAGGATGACAATACCATTGTACCCGAGAAGCACTTGTGACTCAACATAACGTGTATGTAGCCTTCTCGGTAATGGGTCAATCCAGTGCAACATTCCGTAATGCACACCTATGTGTTGGATCGTGATATCTCCATATCAATCCAACCCCATACTAGTCTATAGATGATTGTCCCATTTAATCATTATACTTGACTAGGGATATTTAAGATAAACAACACAATTGTAAATCTAAGGACTTCATTATATTAAATATCCAATAAATAATAAATGAATTTCTAGCCAATTACAAATTCATACTAAACTAGATTGCCTCTAGGGCATCTATTCCAACAACAACTACTGATACATCCACCTGCCCCTCCGGCCAGTCGTGACGGTTTTACCACCGCCGGGTCGCATCATACCATTCTGGTACATACAGTCACTATTACATAATTTATTTCAAAGTAAACTTATTAATTGTATATTTGAGAGCCTGATTTTCAACTACTATCTATTTGTAGGTCCAGTCACTACAGATGGTTTGGTGCATAGCGGAGGGCATCTAGCAGTAGACGAGGTCCCCTTACACCAGGCTGGGTGGAGAGAGGTTCGAGAGATTTGCAGGTCCGCGACTGATCAGACAGTGGGAATTGATGTGATGTAGGCGACACAGGTGGTAGGCACCCAACATGATGCATCTTCCAGCAGTGGCCCCACGACTGCACCACCTACCGTGACGCTACACAAGCCCAGGCGTAAGAAGCGTGGTCGTGGCTCATCTACAGTTCAGACAGGTCAGGTCGTGGAGTCCCTCGTTGATGAGCCCGAGTACGACATCACTCCCACATCCACTCCACCACCACCATCACCACCTACCACCACATCCCCTCCACCTACACCTATCACCACACACACATCCACTCCACCACCACCACCACCACCACCACTACCTACCACCACATCCCCTCCACCTACACCTATCACCACACACACATCCACTCCAACACCACTAACACCTCCACCACCACCTACCACCACATCCACTCCAGTACCACCGACCACTTTCATCACGCAGTCTGAGGGTAAGTCATTATGCGAATCAATTGATATATTTTTTACATTTTTTTAAATATAATCTTGTATTCTAACAAATTATGGTGATGTAGGGACGAGTAGCTCCCCAACATTCGATCTCGGGATCGATCTCTCGCAACCGACGGATGCTATGTCCCAAGTCACGTAAGTGACTAAAGAATCAATCGGTGAGGCATTACCGCCGTTGCCTAGAGGATCTCCTCCCGTGAAGAACGTGTACAGGAAAAAACGGAAGCCAAGAGACGAGGACGTCCCACCGCCACTAGGTAAAAGAGTGCCCAAACCACGCAAATGCGGTACATAGTTGGTAGTGAGAGTTTTGAAGTCTAGGACGTTGTGTTTTGAATTGGACATTTGTATTTTGGATCACAACGATAGACGTTCTAATTTTTTGAATGTAATATAAAAAATTCATGTTTTTTCGTACATTTTAAATGTCTATGTTATGTGATTTTGGACTGGTGTTGGAGTAGCAATATTTTGACTTGTTTTTAACAGGGAGGATAGGACAATTTTGTATATCTCTGGACATTGCACAAGTATAAAACCGATTTTACTAGAATCGGTTTTACTTCAATAAAACCGACAGTGTTAAAATCGGTTCTTAAAACTGACTTTCTTACTCTCGGTTTTACTTCAATAGTACCAAAGTCGATTTTCTTCCCAGAAATCGATCTTGGTACTATCGGTTTCAAACAGGTCCAGATTCGTATTTCTTCATCAGTGGGAGTTTGATCTGTTTTTGGCGCCCCAAAATAGGCCAGTTCAGTGAAAAACTCGCCCATTCCCTAGACTTTAAGGGTACGTTTGGTTTTTCAGTATTAGCGGTATTAGCTAGGATTAGACTAAATATAGTCCATGTATTAGTTAATGCTGTGTTTGATTGTTCTGGACTAATTTTAATACCAGTACTAAATAGTGAAAAGATGGTGTTTAATATCCCAAATTAGTACCCTCTCACATGAGGGTATTAGCTGGATTGGACTATTTATATCTTAATACTGAATTAATACTGCACAAAACCAAACACATTATTAATTATAGCTCAGCTAATCCAGTCCAATCCTATCCGGAAAATTTAGTCCAGTCCAGTCCAGTACGGATAGTCCGAAAAACCAAACGTGCCATAATTATTGTTCATTGTGCACAAGAGATTCCGGCAGGGAGATCTCCGTGTACACCGTACGTAGTGGATCAAGGATCGCACAGGAAGAATAGGGGTGTGTGTAGGGAGAGAGCAAGTCAGTAGCAATGTCTGAGAGAGAGACAGAGGTTTGGCAGAGCTTCCGCGTATGGCAGTGTGTCCTCCTTTGTATGGAAAGGTTAACGATGTATATATACTGGAGAACGTGACCGTTGTAGTGTGGTTAATGCGCCCATTGATGGCGGCTTAATTAGCTTAACCATAACGGCACGTCCGTCCGAGTATATAGGAACCGTTAGAGCACGTGGTGCGCGAGTACCGGAACCGTTACGAGGTTGACCGGGTTTGACCGGATTGACCGGGTCTAGGGAGCTCGTGCCATAGATCTCTCAAAACAGTTACTAAAGGTCGCGCGCGGGCTTGGCTCGCACGCGACAGGGCTTACTCTAGCCTCCAAACCACAAAGTCCCTACAAGTCCCGTGCAGTGGTATGCGAGGGCTCTGTCTCGCAGCCCCCACATGGATCAGCTCGGCTGGTGATCCTGTGTGTGTGGAGCACAATATGGTGTGCTGGATGGTCGCCACGTGGCCTAGATCTGCCATGTCATAAAGCAGTATCTACATTAGCCCCCTTTCTGCGCGTGAAGGCTTGTAGCTGTATAGGCTTCCATGCGCGGAAACCAACATGCGCGTCGTCGTCACGCACCAATTCAAATACGGGTAAGTTCAGCCCCCGTGCGTGTCATTATGACCTAAAACCCCTAGAGTCGTGCCGTCTGACCTTTAGGGTTTTAGGCGTGACGTCAGCCCGTCCTGTGATTGCGCGACACGACGGTGACGGTTGCGATTCGACTACTGAAGGGACGCAACCCTTCATTCTTCTGGATAAATACCTTGTATCCCATCATTGCAAAGCATTGCTTCTTTCTCTTAAAGTGAATGGTACCCGGAGATCTTCGGGAGCAGATCCAAATAATCAATCATCAGTTCAAGACTGCAAATCGTATTCTTCAATTGTGCATCTCCAAGCAGGCTTCAAGGAAACAAGGTTGGCCTCGTTTACTTTTGATTTAAACTACCAGTGTTTGCCTTGAACTGCGTTGAATCTGTAAACCCATGAAATCTGTGAAGAGGCTTTGATCTTCAAACCTGCTTCGTTTTTAATCTTTCCACAATATTGGGTCTTGCAAATCCCCAATTTCTAAAATCGGCACCGGAACTGTCTGCTTTCCTTTGCATAGATCTCGAATTCCAAAATTCAAACTGAAGTGTGGTATTTCTCCCCCCCTTTTTTTTTTCCCTTTCGCAGGAATGGCCAAAACAAGAGTAACCAGACCCGTCAAGGAAGATGAAGAGATGCCGGAGCTTCCGCAGGCTCTTTGGCGAAAAGCCCCCTTTCTGGGTGGGAAAGATTTTTACCACGCGAGGGTGAAGGCGAAGAGGATGCCTGATCCTGTTCCCATTGAGCAATTGTTAACGCTGACTCGCCCAGTTAACTCAGCCTTGCTCGAGTTAGTTGGCTCCGAGGATGTGGTTCGATTGGGAATCGAGAATGGGCACTTCCCATACACTGCAATTTCTACTCAGGCGTTTGTCCAGAAGTTGGACTATATGGATGAGTGGACCGACCACGTGTTGGGTAATTACGCCGAAACTCTCGATAAAGCCGGCATTTTCTTCGCTGTCCGTGCTATGAAGGGTGCTGCCGTGAAGCTGGATCAGTCCATGCTTCTAGACCTTCTGTCCCGCTATTCGCCTGCGACTCACACGTTTCACTTTGCTGAGTTCGAGGCTGCCCCCACGCTCGAGGACGTTCAAATGCTGTATGAGCTTTCCCCCATGGGCGAGGTGGACCCCTTGAGTCACTTGAGAACACCTGCGGAATTGGCCTTGTACGCGCAGATGGAAGAGTGCCTAGCAGAGGTAAAGAAAATCTCCACTCGGTGGACCAGTACGAAACCTCTTCCGAACTGGCAGCTAGTGGATACGTCTGCGAAGAATACCTGGAACAAGTGGTTGCAGTACTTCTTCCGAGACTATGCAAACAGCAGCATCACTAAGAAGCTTTTGAGCGAGGACCCGGAGGCCGAGAATTATGTAGAGGGCAAGGGTTATCATTTGACCCTTTGCGCCTTTCTCTGCGCTTGGCTGTCGAGGTATCTGATTGATGGTCACCCCCATGACGGGGTCTTCTACCATGTGCTGCCACTTGCGGTGAGGCTCGCTCTTGGCCAGAGGGTCGCACTTGGACCCTTGGTCTTGGGCACGTTATATTATAGGCTGGACCAGCTGGTTCTGGCGATGAGGGAATCGCGCGGCCGTCTCGATGTTCTGACCTTTGTCAATATCAGCTTTTTGACAATGTGGGTTTTCGAGCGCTGGCCGTCTTATGCTCCAACTCCCCTCCCACTTGAGAAGTGGTGTCCCCCAGGCGAGACGGAAGCGTTCAACAGCGGGAGAGCTGCGAGATGGTTTGGAGCAAGCAACACCAAGTGTACTTGGAGCTTGATATGCGACAAACGAAGGGAGTTCACTGCCAGGCCCTACGCCACACGTGTCGAGAATGTGCGGTGGTTTCCAAAGCTATACCCTTCCAAAGGTATGGTCTTGTCAGAAGACCTTCTCTTTGAAAAGGGGCCGCATTTCCACGAGCGCTATCGTGAGTTCTTTTGCTGGTGTCTGCGAGGTTCTCTTCCTGCACTTGCAGAGCACATCCGTGAGCTCGCGCCCCGGTATGAAAGGCTTACAGTGGATGTTGACCCCACTCGGGTCTCGCCTCAGTTTGGTTTCGATGCGGTGGCCCCATCAATCTGGCCCCAGTCTATCGTTAGAGGGTGCTACAAGCGCTTGCTGACAAAGGAGTGCAAGACGGTCCTCATGAGCAATCTTCCCTTCGAGCAGCCTGCGGGAACTCGCAAGGGTGGTTGTTCCCAGAACTGGATCGCATACTGGATTGCCCAGCAGACGAGGATGGAGACGGAGGCGGCGGCGCAGCCAGGAAGGGCCCCCTTGATCAAGAGAAACTCTTTTCCGTTTCGCCCCAATTGCAGTTTGAGCGAGTCTGAGTACGGTTGCTACTCGTTGTTGGACCGCGAGAATCATTTGTGCCCCGATTTCATTCTGAAGGAGCAGGTCAATGCAATCAAGAAGGGTGACACGCAGGTCATCAAATATAGCAAGGCGTTTGCTGAGGTAAGCAGTTTCCTCGTGTGCTTTGAGCTCTTTGATTTGCTTGCACTGATGCTTTTTGTTCTGTATTGTCTAGTGTCATGTGCGGAGGTTCGCAGCTGGTGACCGTTCCAAATCGCTGGTGGATACCATTGTTGCCACCAGAAGGAGGGGGGAGTCGTATCGGCTAGCATGGAGGATGGATGCCGAGGTCGAAACAAAAGTTCGCGGGGTCATGAACACCTTTGCTGACTCGCTGATAGACAACCCTCCGGCTCCGTCTCCTCGTAGAGATGACCCGTCCCCTCCGGCGACTGCGGCGCCGAGAGCGAAGAGACCTAGGCAAAAGGGGATTACGATTTCTTCCCCTAGGAGCGCTCCAGCTTCTCCCCCAGTGAGGTCCCTTTCCATCAAGGACAAAGGCAAGGGTCGTATGCCCAGCAAAGTGCGAAAAGATCTCGCAGTTGAGACTTTTCCATTCAACCAAGAGGAGGAAGAGAGACAGGAGCCCCAGGCAAGTGATGAAGAAGCAACAGTTGTGATGTGCGAGGAAGAATCAGGAGGTACTTCTGTCGCATCACCTTGCCCTTTATCATGACTTCTGTGCAGTTCTTTTCTTTGAACCAATTTTGTATTCGCAGATGATGATGATGAAGCCGTTGGTGGCCTCGTGGCCAAGAGGCAAAAGAGAGATGCCCACTCTGGCGTTTCAGATGATCCCATAAGCGAGGATGTTCTTGCTGAATCCCGGAGGACAGCCGCGGAGGCTGCTGAAAGAAGAAGGCAGCGAGAGGAAGAGGAACTCGAGCTTGTGAAACAGCGAAGCCTCGAGGAGCGGCATGTTGATGACTTAGTGCGTCCAGCTGGCGAGGAAGACGAGCTTCCCGAAGAAGTGGCTCCTCATGTGGGGGAGGAAGATGAGGTCCCTGGAGAGGACACAGCAGAGCTAGAGCAAGTCCAAGCGGACTTCGCAGAGATCGCAGGTGGCGATAAAGGTGAGATCTTCAATCTCGCAGTTACTTATAGAGATGTAATTGTGGGTGCGTTAAAGCACGGTGTGTCAAAGCCTGACATTCGCCGTTGGTTGGTAAGCAAATGCGGAGAACCCTCAGGTAATTATTTTGAGTGATATGCGCATACTAGGCTTTAGTCACTTGAGGCAAAATCATGACTGGTTTACTCGCGTCCCAGGTCATGCTTCTCTTAAAGATTTGCTTAGTGAGGATACACTGATAGGGCACGGTTCCACGTCCCTAGTGTATGATGAGGATACCTCAATCCCACCTTCGCGTGGAGGTGCTTATTCTTAGCTTTAGTAAAGATAGTGAAATAACTTATAACACAAGTTACCTCATATTATCGCATTCGGTATCGCAGGTCATGCTGAGGAGCCTGAGCTGGAGCAGAGAAGTCAGCCTTCTGCATCCCATGTTCCAATTTCGAGCTCCCATACCGAGAAGCCCGTCGCAGCTGCTGGACACGTGAGTGAGCGTCTCGAGGATGTCATCGAACTTTCCGATGATGTCGAAGCTGATGCTGTGCCGATGGACGAAGGTGTCCGTACTGGCGGTGAGGAAGAAAGGACAAGTGATGCTAATATTTTCGCATCTGGGAGTGTCCGTCCAGCGACTTCGGCTGTCCCCTCGCCTCCGGCGATGACTGAACCGGAAGCACCTATTCCTGCGTGGAGTATTTGGGGCTCGCAGGTTGGGAATGTAGTCGCAGCTGGTGCGGCCTACACTCTTCCTCCTAACTATGAGAGTTTGGAGCTCGCAGCTGATAGGAGAGCCATGGAGCGAGGGCAGTCTTCGAACAACCCGGTGGCTCGCATTCCCTCTATTCATGAAATTCTGGAAGGCACTGGTAAGCAGAGATTTTACCATTCGCACGTCACATTATTTGCTTGCGAGTTTTGACATCATGACTTGTTCTTCAGGTTTGAAGCAAACCGATGTAGACTGGGTGGTTCGGATGCGCCTCAGATACCCCCGATCGTTTGTGAGGTGTCTGGAGATTAGTCCTTTTGACAGGAGGCTATTCCTTACTGAAGCCATCTGGATACTAGAGCAGCTGTGCGCGGCTACACCTGCGACCATTTCGGCCCAGAGTGCCGAATTGCTGTGTGGCATGTGCCAAAATCTCGTGCTCAAAGTCCAAGGCAGACTTGGTTTCAAATTCCTCAAGGACAGAGTTACACTGATTCGCGCAGCTGTAACTCTGAATCTCGGGCACCAGAATCTCGCAGCTGAGATGCAGAAGGTGGAGCAGCAGAAGCAAAAGGTTGATGAAGCTTTGAAGCTGTATCATGAAATGAATGCCAAGTGCGAGCAACTAAAGCAAGAAGTGCAACAAGTGGAGAGGCTGATCGAGCAGTTCGAGCCCCAGGACTCCTTAGTCAAAAATTTGTTTTGACTTTTCGAATTTTGAAAAGAAAACAGGAAAATGGTTGAGACATTAATGTAATATTTTGAAACATTAATGTAATGTTGCTAGGGTTTCTCCCCCTTTTTTTTTAACAACAAACAATGAGTTTGCCCGTTTTGCCCCTTTCGGGATTTGATTGGACATTTCTGTGCATATCCAATTATGACATCAGCAATTGATTCTTTGCTTGATTTTCGCGCTAATTTCTCGGCAGATAAGCACGCTTCCGTTGGGAAGTCCATCCGAATCATGACTACCCGTCATTTATTAGGATACGCAACCGAATCGTCGTAGCCTTTAGTAGGGTAATTGATTGTTACCGCTTTTCAAGGCGTAAGTGATTGAACTTACCCTCTTTTTTGAATTTTGCTGACTCATCTTAGGCGACCGAAGAGTCTCCACAGGGCCTATATAAACCCTGTCTTTGCCATTTGGGTTCTTCTATCCCAAACATGTGCTTTGCCGTGAGTCCTTGCGACTGCTGGCTTCAACGCTTGCTTTTCGTTGATTCATGGCAATTTCAAGTTTTGAATCCTGAGTTTGCGCTTTGTGCTATAGAAATAGTTTCCAAGATCCACTTTATGAGGCTCATTGCTGTTTATAACCGTCATAAAGAGGATGCAGATAATACCTCATGTGTGTTCGAAGAAATTTCTTCGTGTATTATGTGTGCAGGTCATGTTTCCGGCCGCCTCGTGGCGAGGTGCAGCGCCGTAGTGACCGTGCTACCGTCTCGTAATGAACGGCGTGATTCTTCTTCAGCATCTCCGAAGAAGAATCCGTCACTTTCATGTTTGTGAGCCCGGGGTGATGAACCGTCGCGTTCATCCCCGTCTACAAGGAGCCCTTGCCCTTTGGAGCTTCTGCTTGCCTGTAGATCGCCGGAATCGGTGGCTCCTTGGGCAAATGTTATGGGGAGCCTATCTGACAACGGTCTTGTCGGATAGCGGAATGTCGAGCGTATGGTTTCATGTGGCTCTTTTCAGAGCGAGATCCCCTTTGCTACAGATGTCACCCACAGATTTGGGCATCGTGTAGCCGGCGCTTGAAGCCAGGGCGGTTCATTCTTTGCAGTCCGGGTTTCCGTATCGCGTTTCTCTGCTGGCTTATCAGCCATTTTTCGAATGTATTGTAAGCCATGTTGGCTGTGTAGTTAGATGCGAGCTTTTCGCTTGTAAGCTGCTATCTAGATAGATAAATTGTAAGTCATTTGACTCATAATGATAAATAGTATTTGTATCATCTGTTCTTTGCAAAATACAATTTCGCATGCGTTTCGGCTTGTTTTGCCTTGCATAATGACATGTAATGATTTCACATATGCGATGTCAATTTACAGATATTTCGCTAGATCATTCGAGATCGTTATTTCGCAGCTGTGCCATCTTGACGGATGGGCTTGTAGTTGGTCGTTGTAAATCGTATGAGATCACGTTCACAACGTTGTTATCGTTCCAGATAATTTTCCAGAGATCAATCAAGATCGTTGAGCTGTGCAAATTGCTATCATAGAAGATAGGCTTTGTTTGAGATCTTTTCTCGCATAAACTGCTATCACAGCAGACAGATCTTTAGAAGATCTAATAAGGTGACTCTGTACTCGTGTTGCCATCATATCAGACGGGTTTGGATAATTAACCAAAATTGCTATCGTAACAGATAGGCTTGAGAAGATCATTATAAGATCGCATCTGTATGGCCCGCTATCTCAAGAGATAGGCGTTAGATGATCGATTGAGATCGTTTTTGTATTCCGCTGCTATCGCAAAAGATAGACTTTGGATGATCATGTAAGATCGTGTTTTCGTTTGGGTGCTATCGCAAGAGACAGGCTTTAATGATCCCTTAAGATCGTATTTGTATTTGATTGCTACCATGAGAGATAGGCTTTAGATGACCACTTAAGATCGCATTTGCGTTTGGCTGCTATCGCAAGAGATAGGCTTTAATGATCACTTAAGATCGCATTTGCATTTGGCTGCTATCGCAAGAGATAGGCTTTAATGATCACTTAAGATCGCATTTGCATGTGATTGCTACCATGAGAGATAGGCTTTAGATGATCACTTAAGATCGCATTTGCGTTTGGCTGCTATCGTAAGAGATAGGCTTTAATGATCACTTAAGATCGCATTCTCGTGTAACTGCTATCGTAAGAGATAGGCTTTAGATGATCGATTAAGATCACATTTGTAGTGGCTGCCATCGTAGGAGATGGGCTTTAGATGATCACTTAAGATCGCATTTGTGTGTAGCTGCTATCGTAAGAGATAGGCTTTAGATGATCGATTAAGATCACATTTGTATTGGCTGCCATCGTAGGAGATGGGCTTTAGATGATCACTTAAGATCGCGTTCGCGTGTAGCTGCTATCGTAAGAGATAGGCTTTAGATGATCGATTAAGATCACATTTGTAGTGGCTGCCATCGTAGGAGATGGGCTTTAGATGATCAATTAAGATCGTGTTTGTGTTTGGCTGCTATCGTAAAAGATAGGCTTTAGATGATCGATTGAGATCGCGTTTGCTATCATATGAGATAGGCTTTGATGATCAATTAAGATCGCGTTCGCTATCGTAAGAGATAGGCTTTGATGATCATTTAAGATCGCGTTCGCTATCGTAAGAGATAGGCTTTGATGATCAGTTAAGATCGCGTTCGCTATCGTAAGGGATAGGCTTTGATGATCAGTTAAGATCGCGTTCGCTATCGTAAGGGATAGGCTTTGATGATCATTTAAGATCGCGTTCGCTATCGTAAGGGATAGGCTTTGATGATCATTTAAGATCGTGTTTACATTTGTTACTATTGAAGCGAATAAATCATTGTTAACAGTTGTAACAAATTAGATAAGCGATATAAACAGCTAATAAATGTGAACTTCTCATTTGGGAGAATTCTTTTATGATGACATTCTCATATGGGAGAGATAGGATTACAATCCTCTCATATGGGAGAGGAGATTGCGAATATCGTAGCCACATGAGACATTAAGCAACGTTATCATAAAACGTATGAAATAAGAGAAGTCAGGGATAGTACTTCTTGATCCAGCGCATGTTGACTGAGCTTGGAGTTGAGGTTGTGCCGTGCAACCTTCGTATGCTGCAGTAGCCGCTATCGAAGACTTCTGTGACTTCGAAGGGTCCCTCCCAATTAGCTGCGAACTTTGGGTGGGTTGCCTCTCGCATGCAGTGATCAGATGCGCGCCGGACCAGGTCGCCAACTGCGAAATCCCGTCGCTGGACTGTCTTGTTATAGGCGCGAGCGATTCTCTCTTGGTACCGCTTGTTAGTCCTTTTGGCTTGTTCTCGCTTTTCTTCCAGCAAGACTAAATCATGATCGCGTTGATTTTCATAGAGTGCGTGGAAGGCCAGCCTTGCCGAATTGACTCTGACCTCCGCAGGTACCACAGCTTCGGCCCCATAACATAGTAGAAATGGCGAGGCCCCTGTAGGTGTCCTTGGAGAAGTTCTGTAGGCCCACAGAGCTATGTTAAGGGAGTCGGCCCACTTCTTGTGGTCATCTGCGACCATCTTGCTCAGAATTCGCAACAGCGTTTTGTTAGTCGCTTCGGCTTGTCCATTTCCCTTTGGATAATAGGGGGTGGAGCATATTTGCCTGATATTGTACTCCGCGAGTTTGGTAGCTACCTGACGATTAACAAAAGGAGTACCGTTATCTGAAAGAATAGTATTTGGGATTCCGAACCTGCATACGATGTTTTCCTGGATGAAGTTAACCACAGCCAGCGCGTTTGCCGTCTTCAGTGGTATGGCTTCCACCCATTTGGTGAACAGTTCGGTTGCAGTGAGAATGAAATGGTTCCCATGTGACGTTGGTCGGATGGGGCCAATGAAGTCCAGAGCCCATGTATGAAATGGCCATGGCGTCCCTAATGCATGTAGATCCACGGCAGGAGCGTGCACTAGGTTCCCTTTGAATTGGCATTCTTGGCAGCGTCGCACCTTGGTGCGGCAATCGACTTCCATCGTGGGCCAGAAGTATCCGATTGAGAGGAGTTGTCTGCATAATTTCGCACCTCCCTGGTGTTCCACCTGATGGGAGAGGTCCATGACTTCTTGTGCTTCCCTATCGTCTAGGCATCGCAGCAAGTTGCCTTCGTGACCTTTTCGCCAAAGCAGATTTTCTTGAACCACATATCGAGAAGCTTTCCTCTTCAATTTGTCTGCCTCTTTTCTCGATTCGGGTGCAGTGCCCTTGGTGAGGAATTCAAACAATGGCTTTCTCCAGTCCGTGTCGTCGTCGATTAGAGCGACAAGTAGAGAATCTTTGATTAGTGCGCAACTTTCGCACTTCCCTTGTATCAGGGCTGCGGCTGTAGACATGCTTGGCCAATGGATGCCATATCTCTGAGCTTTCCTGTAGATTGACACCTCGCTTTCTCCGCAAGCGTGTTGGTGAATCTTTTCTAACAGCTGTTGTCCCTCTTGCTCGGAGACGCAACGCATGAGTATTCCTCCAGGACCCTTGTAGTAAAGGGTGTTGTCGTGGATGCAGTATCCTTTCGTGAGTACCCAGCTTTCGCTACTGGTGCCTTTCGCAATAGCTTGCAAGATTGCTTTTCGCCAGTCTGCGTCATCCATGTGTTCATCGTCGCACGCATATTCTGTTAATGCCGACGATGTTCGCACTTCGATGGAAATCCTTGCGGGGCATTTGTCTATGCTGACCTTAGATCCCAGAGTTGCTAAGGCGTCTGCATGCCTGTTGTCCGCTCGGGGTTTGTGCTCGTATTTCACGTCGCAGAATTGCTGCATCAGTTTTTGCACTAGGGTGCGGTATGGCAGGAGGTTGATCTCCTTTAAACCATATTCGCCCGAGGTCTGTTTAACAATCAGTTTGGAATCTCCCATGACTGTTAAGTTGCTCACTTCCAAAGCTTTCGCCGCACGGAGTCCCGCGATCAGAGCCTCGTATTCTGCCTCGTTGTTCGTGACTGCGAAGTTGAGTTTTGCGGACATCTGTATGACTTCCCCGTCCGGCTTTGTCAAGACTATCCCAATGCCTCCACCTTTTCTGGTTGACGAACCATCGAAGTGGAGGGTCCAATAGGGCACGTCGATCGCGTAGATTTCAGGGCCTTCGAGTTCTTCCTCGATCATAGGTTCGTGACTGTTGTCAGGAAACTGTGCCAGCAGATCTGCTACCGCCTGCGACTTGATCGCTCTTGGTTTTACGCATGTGATATCGTATTGAGAGATGGTCATGTACCATTTCGCCAATCTCCCGCCCGGAGTAGTGTGAGTTAGCAGGTATCTTATGGGGTCGCTTTTGGTGACCACCACTACTTTGTGCGATGCAAAATAGTGTCTCAACTTCTCTATTACGAAGAATAAAGCAAGGCAATGACGTTCGATGTCTGTGTACCTTGATTCAGCAGGCTGCACAATGCGAGAGATGTAATAGATAGGCCTCTCTTGTCCCTCATAGATCTGAGCCAAGAGCGCTCCTATAGATTTCCTTGTCGATGTAAGGTATAGCAGAAGCGGCGATCCCAGTTGAGGCGCGATCATTATCTTTGGGGATGTGAGTAGCTCCTTTAGCTTTTCGAATGCGGCTTCGTGATCACTACGCCAGTTGTACACGGCGTCCTTCTTGAGGAGAGTGCTGAAGCAGCATGTGATTTCAGCGATTGCTGGGATGAATCTCCGCAGATATGACAATTTTCCCAAGAATGTTTTCAAGGTACTTTGGTCTTGAGGTGGCGTCATGCTGGTGATGGCTGACACTTTCGCAGGGTCAGGCTCGATCCCTTGGCGATGGACTACGCATCCCAGAAACTTCCCCGAAGTCACGCCGAATGCGCATTTCATGGGGTTCATTTTCAGTTGAAAGCTCCTGCATCTGTTGAATACCTTTCGCAGGTCTGCAAGGTGATCTGCTTCATGCCTGGATTTGACTACCAGGTCATCCACATAGAATTCCACTTCTTTGTGCATCATGTCGTGGAATAGGGCCATCATGGCCCGCTGATAGGTTGCGCCTGCATTCTTAAGACCGAATGGCATTACCGTATAGTTGAATACCCCCACGGGAGTGATGAATGCAGTCTTCCTTGCATCTTCGGGATCCATCTTGATTTGAGTGTACCCGCTGAAGCC
This sequence comes from Linanthus parryae, assembly GCA_023055425.1. Taxonomy (NCBI): domain Eukaryota; kingdom Viridiplantae; phylum Streptophyta; class Magnoliopsida; order Ericales; family Polemoniaceae; genus Linanthus; species Linanthus parryae. Next base: position 81,150,695 of record JALGPY010000002.1, read on the forward strand.
GTCCATGAAACTGAACATGCGATGGCCTGCTGTTGAATCAATGAGCAAATCGATGTTAGGCAGTGGGAAATCGTCCTTAGGACAGAAGCGATTAAGATCTCGGAAGTCTACGTAGATGCGGAGCTGTCCGTTCTTCTTCACCACTGGCACGATGTTGGCCAACCATGTGGGATGGTGATTGGGCTCTATGAACTTGGCATCTAGGAGTTTGACAATCTCCTGTTTGATCTTCACGTTGAGCTCTGGCCTAAAGCTTCTGGTGCTTTGCTTGACCGGTTTAGACCCTGGGATGATGTCTAAACGGTGCATGGTGATGCTCGTGTCCAGACCCGGCATCTCGTCGTATTCCCATGCGAACACGTCCTTGTATTCAGTTAGGAGCTGCAGCAGTCCTCGTTCCTCTTCGCTTGTGAGGTCCGCACTCAGGAAGACTGGTCTTTTCTTTTCCTCGTTCGGGCTGAGGAACACTTCCTTAAGCTCTTGCTTTTGTGGTCTTGGCCTGTCTTCCATGCATTCGGGGGCTTCTTTAAGTTTCTCCTCTGGAGTGCCCTGTGTTGGCTCTTCTGTGAGCGCAACTTGCTCGATTTGATTGATTTGCCCAGGGACATCCCCATGCCCGTGTGAGGACGTCCCCGCGCACCTTCATATGCGATAGCATTTCTTCCCGTTGGCGTAGAAGCTCTCTATCTCCTTGCCCTCGGGGTCGTGCTTTGCGATCCTCTTCAGAGTGTAAACACTCTTGCGATGATATGCGATGCGCGGCGCCTCTTCGTGGGTAGGCGGCTTTTCTTCGGTGTCTCCCCTTGTCACCATCACGCCTGCAGGTGACTGGTCCTTGATGTCCTCCCAGAGAGGTAAAGGAGTAGGGTTGAATGGTCCGGGTGTTTGCTCGTCCGCCATCTCGGTGAACCACACCGCCTCGCTGAGATGCGCTTCGTCCAAGTTGAACGGGTTAGTTGAGGCCGGTATCTCGACAATCCTGTCGTTCCAGATAGCTTTCATCACTTGGTGAGCCGTTGAAGGGATTGCGTCAAAGCGATGAATCCAGGCCCGACCTATGATCATGTGGTATGTGGTGTTCGCGTCTATGACATAGAACTTCGCCGAGCACTTGATTTTGCCGATCTGAACGCCCAGGCGGATCCACCCGATCGTCATTCTGGAATCGCTTCCGAATCCCACCAGCGGGGATGGACGCTTGACTACCTTGTGCTCGGGGATCCCTGCTAGCTTCAGTGTGTGGAGTGGAACAACATTGACCGCTGCTCCTCCATCGACGAATGCTCGCTTGAATTCGACGCCGTTGATGATGGCGGTCACGTACAGGGGCCTCTGGTGGCTCGCATCTGTCTTTTTATCGCTGGCAGAAAAGGTCATAATCTTTTCTGTGGAACGGGACGCCCTGACGACTTTCCCGTTGGAGACCACGAGGTCCTCCTCGTAGTCCTCTGCTACCCTTAAGATTGCTTTTGTCATGTCCGCTCGACATTTTTCGGAGAAGTTCATCTCGTTGAAGAATCTGTCGAAGCCGTGCGACCCTTTCATGCGGTCGGCACGCTCATCTTCCGTGTCCATGCTGTAGTCTTCATCTTCATGGACTTCAGCAACGATGGGCAGACCATCCTCTGCGACTTCTTCCAAGTCAACTATCGAGATCATGGCGACCTCTTTGCCTTTTGAGCCCGAATCTGTATGGGCAGGCAGCGGGTTGTTGCGCACATCCTTCCGATGGTCGCTGACGATGAGTTCGCCGCTCTTCATCTTCTGATCGAGTGCGAATCTGAGCTTCTTGCACTCGGCTGTGGGGTGCATGACCTTGCCGTGGTATTCGCACCACTTAGGGTCCCTCGTCATCTCCTTGGAGGGTGCTTTCTCGAGCGGTGGGAGGACGCCGTCCTTACGCCACTGTCTGCAGAGATCGCTTGCCTCCTCCACCGAGCATGGCAGGGGCGGTGCGTCGAAGTTTGTAACTTTTGCTTGCTTCTGGGGCGAAACTGCATTGACCTCAGCTTCGCGTCCTCGCTTGTAACCGAATCTGCCGATCTTGTAGGTGGTGCCGCTCGCAGGTCGTTCTGGAGCGCTCTTCTTTCTCTGTCTCTCGACGATGGGCTCGATGTTCATCGTGCACTCGATGAGCTTTGAAAACGTGGGTGTTTGCAAATTGATTAGCATGCTCTTGTACTCATCTCGCATGCACTGCAGGCATATCTCTACGAGCCGGCTTTCGAGCATGGGATCCTTGCACTCCAAGGATTTCGCTCTGAATTTCTTGATGAAAGTGATTCCATCTTCCTCGCGTTTCTGATACATCCGCGAGAGGTGGATCATCGTCACCTTCTCTTCCATCTGGAAGAACTTGGTGTAGAACTTCTGGACCATGTCGTCCCAAGTCTTCACAGATCCGGGCTCCAACGTCCGGTACCATTTGTATGCTACATTCCCAAGAGTCTTTGGGAACTCTCGCATCAGCAGTTTGGGATCAGCTCCGTATGGACCCATGACATCGATGAAACGCATGACATGCTCATGAGCGTTTCCATTGACGTCTTCGAACTTGTCCCATTTGGGAGCCTTGTACCCTACCGGGTTAGGCATGAGATAGATCTCTCGTGGAATGGGTGGATCGTTGTCTAGCTTCGGGATGATGGTATCCGCGAGCGATTGATGAGCTAGGATGGAGTCCACGCGCTTCTGCAAGGACGTCATGCATTCTGGGAGGCTTCCCTCGGTAGCTGCCGGAGGGGCTGCCGTAGGCGGTGGCGACACATATGCTGTCGGAGGATTGGGAGTGTATTGGCTACCCGCGTTTCCCCATATGGTCGCCGGTGGAGGCAGAGTGTACTGCAAAGTTGGGTTAGACGCCAAAGCCGTGGGCTGAGAGGCGTGAGCGGCAGGGGGTAGCATTTGCGCTGTTGATCCTTGGATCGAAGGCAGCTGCGCGGCTGACGGTGGAGTTTGCAGATGAGGGTTGGGAGGCGTGGCCGATACTCCCAATCCTGGAGCAGTAGGGGTTCCTCCTCCCTGAGGGGTGGCGGTACCTGGTGGAGGATTTGGCGCAAGGGTGCCCAGAACGGCCAAGATCCGCTCCAACTGCGCAGATTGAGACTTGAGAGCTTTTGCCTGACTTTGGACAGTGGCGTCCAAAGACTCCAAAGTTGGTGCCTCGCCGGGAGTCGTCGGAGTACGGCGGACTTCGTCTCCCGAGGGAGTTTCGGTGGAAGGCGACCGGTTGCTGACATCATCCTCCTGAGACATGGTTGCTTTTGCTGGTAAGTTTCACGTCGGGTTCACCAAAATGTGCACAAGAGATTCCGGCAGGGAGATCTCCGTGTACACCGTACGTAGTGGATTGTTGATGAATTAAAATTGCATATTTTAGTATGTTAACGAACTCTTCTTAACTTGCTAATATGTGTAATTTATCTATTTTATCTCTCTTTCTAGACTTATGCTTGTTTTCGTAGTTTTGGTTGTTTTCCCTAATTTTGTAGGTGAAGACATGCTTTAAAACGCAAGAGGCTAGCTAGGGGGAGCTTAAACGATGAATTTGAAGAGGATTTGCGGGTCAAGAGCATCAAGAAGGGATTTGGAGGACCTAATTTGAAGAATAGTTGAAGATTCAAGGGCTTATTTGAGAAGACAAGAGAAGAATTGAGGCCATTATTGAAGATCTAGAAGTCAAAAGTGAAAGTCAAGGGCCAAGAAGATAAGTTTTTAACGGAAGTGGGGCTTAAGTGCAAGTTTTGAAATGTTTTAATGGCTCATTTGAAGGATTTTTAACGGATTGGGGGTCAAATGGTCATTTTCAGAAGCTTATAAGTTAGAATTGGGCCTTTTAAAGCATTCCAGCAAGCTAGGGGGGAGCCGGGTGAAATTTCTCAAACCCAGCTCACCCCCAGCCCATCTCTCACACGGACTCTTCTCTCTCCCCGTCGAACACAGCAAGAAACAGAGCAGCCATTGTTACACGCACGAAGCTTCTTCCCATGGCCTCTTCTACCTCGTTTCTTCACCAAATCTCACGAGACAAGTCCCAATCTTCTCCCTAGACCTAGCTCTACCCAGCCCAAGTATCAATTCGGCCCAAGAATTCTTCTAGAAGAAACGCCCAATTCACCTAGGGTTCTTGAAGCAACTTCAAATCAACGATTGAGAGTCTCTCAGTTCAATTCAAGGGCTAGGATCAATCCTTGGAGGCTACTCAACCCATTCCCACCATCTATATAAACCCAGGTTGAAGAAATCAAAAGAGCTCTCTCTGACCCCTGTTTTTGGACGGCCTAGGCTCTGTCTCTCTCTCTTCTCTCTCGGTTCTGCAACACTTCTGGGTTTGTGCTGGTGATTCCGAGCTCGTCCTGAGCTAACACGGAGCCAGCAACAACCCAAGGGAGAGAAGGCTAGGTCTGGTTGGATCTGGTTGTGAACTGCTCTGTTTTGGAGCACTGTTTTGGACTGTATTGGTTGCAGCAGCAGTTGGCTTGTGTTTTAGCTGCTGGTAGTTGTTGATTTTGGTTAAATTAGCTGGTTTAGATTGATTAGAGTGTGTTGGAAGCAAGTTGCTAGTAGTTTGTTCATCATTTGGTAGCAAGTTGGTGTTATTTGGTGGAATTGAAGAGTATTTGAGCTTGAATATAATGACTATTTTCATGAATACTCTTGATTCTTGTGTCTTGCTTTTGAATATGAACAACTAAGCTACTTGTTGGGTTTGATTGATGAAGATAGATGACTTGTGTGTGAGAAGTTCAATTGTTCTTCTAGTCTTATAAGTTGGATGTCGAATTCGTAGTGTTCAAGTGTTGAATATCAAATCCGAATTGTGGCTTGATCTTTCATATGTAAACGAGAGCGTTTCCATATGAAAGATGCTTGACATAACTCGATTTTGCATTTCACTCTTGAATACAAGAGCTAGACAAAAATCCTCTTGCTATATAATCCATGCTTTTCTTTGATTTAAACTTTGGGTGTTGATGCTCACACACAAGGCATCTATTGGAATCGATTGACCCAACTTACTCTCTTCTTGACAAACTCGTTTGAATCGTATTAGTCATAGTGTTAGTAGTTGTTTTCTTTCTTGGTTATTTGCTCTAGCAATATCAACAACTCTTGCTCCATCACTTGAGTGGTGGATTCAAAGCTTGGCTAGCTCTAAAGCCTTTGGGAAACTTGTTTTGTTGATTTAGTTAGTTGCTTAGTAAGTTTACTAGTTAGCTTAGAGTGTTTAAATCTCCTACCCAATCCTTGTGGAAATCGACCCCGTTCTTACACGGGTACTACTTAGAACGATATTCCTATACTTGGGAATTATCGATTCAACAAGTTTTTGGCGCCGTTGCCGGGGATTGGTGCTAAGAGACTCACTCTTTAGCTACTTTTCTTGTTTTGCTTGTTTTTATTTTTAGATACGCTTGAAGAAAAATTCCGGGTTCATTTTTGAACTTTGGAACCAAAAAAAGCGAAAAGTAAAAAAATCACAAAAACATACTCCTAGCTTGTGTTAGGCAACCCTCTTGAACTTAATTTGAGCTTGGGTTGCATGAGTGTGTGGCAACGTGATAGTACTCATAGATTGCATCGCACTTTATTTGAAGAAGAGGGTAGAAATCCCTTTAGTGAAAATACTTCTACTAGTGATAGTAGTAGTCTAGCCCAATCCAACGATTCTAGCTCTCTTAATAGCTTTGAAATCATGGATGGAGAGGATGGGCATAGTAGCAACAATGAGATGATGCCATTTCGCTCACTAAGAGATTTGATGCATCCATCTCGACAAAGCTCACCATCTTGCTTTGTGTTTCCATTAAATGAAAGAAACTTTGATGTCAAACCGGGCACAATTCAACTTCTTCCCAAGTTTCATGGCCTAGAGTCCGAGAGTGCTTACTCTCATCTTAAGGATTTCAACGATATTGCCTCAACGGTTAATTGCAATGGTGTCTCTAGTAACACCATAAGGCTTAGATTGTTTCCTTTCTCTTTAAAGGACAAAGCCAAGGCATGGCTTCATTCCTTGAGACCTAGGACCATAGGCACATGGGAAGAGTTAGAAAAAGAGTTTCTTAAGAAATTTTTCCCTACTTACAAAACAAATGCCATAAAAAGGCAAATTGTTACTTTTTGTGCTAAGGAGGGAGAGCCACTTCCCCAAGCTTGGGAACGCTTCAAGGATCTCCTCATTGCTTGCCCTCACCATGGATTTGAGACATGGAGGTTAATTAGCTCCTTTTATGATGGTTTGCCATGCGACCATAAGCACACAATTGAATCCATGAGTGGGGGAGATTTTTTCACAAAAGGTGAAGATGAGGGTTGGGATTGTATAGATGAAATTTGTGAGAAAGTCCAATCTTGGGACATTAGTGAGCCTTCTAAGGATGCTAACTCTAAGCCTAAAGGTACTATGTATCAACTTAAGGCTAAGAGTGAGGCATTGTGCTCATTTTGTAGTGATAACTCTCATGAGTTGAACAAATGTCCCGATTTTCTAAGAGCCCAAGAGCTCATGGGTGAGCAAGTGAATATGTTAAATTCTAACAATTATAGGAAGCCCTATAATAACTCACCCTACTCGGAGACATACAACTCCAATTGGAGGAATCACCCAAATTTCTCATGGAGACAAGGCCAAGACTCTCAAGTAAACCCTTCTAGCTCCACTTATGTTCCTCCTAACAAAAGGAGTATGGAAGAGACCTTTGAGCAATTTATGGCTTCTCAAAACCAAACCAACCATGATTTGAGGAAGTCCAACCAAGAGTTGCAAAACTCTAACCAAGAGTTGAAAAATGCTTTAGCTAGGTTGGAGTCTACCATAAATGCTCAAGAGAAGGGAAAATTCCCATCTCAACCTCAACAAAACCCTAGGGGCCAAAGCTTTAACCATATGGAACATGCTAAGGCCATCACCGTTTTGAGAAGTGGGAAGGTTGTTGACAATGGACTTTCAAGTGGGGAGTCCAATGAAAATGAGGGAGAAGAGGAGTGTGAGAAGAGTGATGACCAAGAGAAAGTTGTCGACTCACAAGATTCACAAAGTAGTCTTGATAAGGGGAAACAAGTAGTGGAAGAAAGTGAGGAAGTTAAGGTTCCTCCACCATTTCCCCAAAGACTTTTAGCCTCTACTAAGAAAGCTAGCAACAAAGATATCCTTGAGACATTCCAAAATGTCAAGATAAATATCCCTCTCTTGGATGCTATCAAGCAAATTCCGGCTTATGCCAAGTTTCTCAAGGATCTTTGCACTTTCAAGAGAACTCTTCAAGTGAGAAAGAAGGCTTTTCTCACCGAGCAAGTGAGCTCAATTCTCCAAAATAATCTCCCTCCCAAGTATAAAGATCCGGGTTCACCTACTATCACTTGCACCATTGGAGATCATAAAATTCACAATTCTTTATTAGATTTGGGTGCAAGTGTAAACCTCCTTCCATACTCGGTGTATGAGAAGTTGGGGTTGGGTGAGTTGAAACCCACAAGAGTGACTCTACAATTGGCGGATAGGTCCACTAGAGTCCCTAGAGGTATCATTGAGGATGTCTTGGTTCAAGTGAACCAATGTTATTATCCGGTGGATTTTATAGTTTTAGACACCTCCCCTTTGGCTAGTGGCACTTCATCCATTCCTATTATTTTAGGAAGACCATTTCTTGCTACTTCTAATGCAATAATAAATTGTAGAAGTGGTATGATGAATATTACATTTGGGAACATGACGTTAGAGCTTAATATTTTTAATGCATGTATTCACCCAAGCTCACAAGATGATGATGATGTTTGTGAAGTGAGTTGGGTAGAATCATGTGTTGAAGATATTTATACTCTAGCTACATGTTCCAATAATTCAAGTGAGCTCACTTTAGAAGAATTAGAATTTTTGTATGATGATAACACTCCCCTCTCATCTCTTCTTATGGAAGAAGAATTTGATTTTGATGAAGGGGAGAGACTCTTTGGCCAACTTGACCAAATCATTGAGTCGACTCATGAGCATTCTAGTGTTGATAGTGAGTTGCAAGGAAGTGAGATGATACCTCCCATTGAGAGGGTTCCACCAATTTGTGAGTTGAAACCCCTTCCTTTAGATTTGAAATATGCATTTCTTGGGGTTAATGATACTTATCCTATTATCATCTCATCTTCTCTTGATGTTGAGCAAGAAAAGAGGTTGCTTGAAGTTTTGAAGGTTTACAAGGGTGCCATAGGATGGTCCATTGAGGATATTAGAGGCATTAGTCCTTCCATTTGCACCCATAGAATTCATTTAGAGGAAAATGCCAAAACTTCAAGGGAGCCTCAAAGGAGGTTGAACCCTCACATGCAAGAAGTTGTGAGAGCCGAGGTGCTCAAGTTGTTGGATGCGGGTATGATTTACCCCATCTCGGATAGTAAATGGGTAAGTCCTACCCAAGTGGTCCCTAAAAAATCGGGGGTCACCGTTGTGGAAAATGAGAAGGGTGAACTTGTGACCACTAGAGTTCCTACTAAGTGGCGGATGTGCATTGATTATAGAAAATTAAATGCCGTCACTAGGAAGGATCACTTTCCCCTTCCATTCATAGATCAAATGTTGGAAAGGTTAGCGGGGCATGATTTTTATTGCTTTTTAGATGGCTACTCGGGTTATAATCAAATTGCCATAGATCCAATGGACCAAGAAAAAACCACTTTCACTTGTCCATTTGGAACATTTGCTTATAGGAGGATGCCTTTTGGTTTGTGTAATGCCCCGGCTACTTTCCAACGTTGCATGCTAAGCATATTTTCGGACATGGTAGAAAAATGCATGGAAGTTTTTATGGATGATTTTTCGGTTCATGGAAATTCATTTGATACTTGTCTTGGAAATCTTGAGATGGTTTTGAGAAGATGTGAAGAAAAGAATTTGGTTTTAAATTGGGAAAAATGTCACTTTATGGTTAGGCAAGGAATTGTTTTGGGTCATGTTATTTCCTCTCATGGTATTGGTGTAGACAAAGCTAAGGTAGATGTGATTTCTAATCTTCCACCTCCTAAATGTGTTAAGGATGTTAGATCTTTCCTAGGTCATGCGGGATTTTATAGGAGATTTATTAAGGACTTTAGCTCACTTGCTAAGCCCTTGAGCAATCTCCTTCAAAAGGAAAATTCATTTGAATGGTCTAGTGCATGCCAAGAGGCCTTTGAAAAGTTGAAGAATTTATTGGTGACGGCCCCTATCATGCAACCACCCAAATGGACTCTTCCTTTTGAAATCATGTGTGATGCTAGTGACCATGCGGTTGGTGCCGTTTTGGGTCAAAGAGGTGAAGATAAGAAACCACATGTTATCTATTATGCAAGTAGAACTTTGAATGATGCTCAATTAAATTATTCCACTACGGAAAAAGAGCTTTTGGCCATGGTGTTTGCCATTGAAAAATTTAGGCCATACTTGCTTGGTTCAAAAGTGCTTGTCTACACCGACCATGCCGCCTTGAAATACCTTTTCACAAAGAAAGATTCCAAACCTCGTTTAATCCGTTGGGTACTTTTGCTTCAAGAGTTTGATATTGAAATCAAGGATAAACGAGGTGTGGAAAATGTTGTGGCGGATCACTTGTCTAGGATTGACATTCCCAAGCCAAAAATCTCCTTGCCTATTCTTGAAACTTTTCCGGATGAACATCTCTTTGCCCTTTTAAATGTTCCTTGGTTTGCCGATATTGCTAATTATCTTGCTTGTGGAATTTTTCCGGAAAATTTAAAAGGGCAAGAGAAGTTGAGATTTGTGAGAGAATGCCGGAATTTCTTTTGGGATGACCCTTACTTGTTTAAATATTGCCCGGATCAAATAATTAGAAGGTGCATCCCAAATGAAGAGTTTCATAGTGTTATTTCATTTTGCCATGAGTATGCATGTGGAGGCCATTTTTCGGCTAGAAAAACCGCCGCCAAGATTTTGCAAAGTGGTTTATATTGGCCTACTCTTTTTAGTGATGCATTTCATTTTTGCAAAGCATGTGATAGGTGCCAAAGGATGGGAGGGAATATTGGAAAAAGAAATATGATGCCCTTGAACCCCATTTTAATTATTGAAATATTTGATTGTTGGGGTATTGACTTCATGGGTCCATTTCCATCATCCTTTGGCAACCTATATATACTCTTGGCGGTGGATTATGTGTCAAAGTGGGTTGAAGCCATTCCTTCAAAAACCAATGATCATAGAGTTGTGATTAAGTTTCTTCAACACCACATTTTATCTCGTTTTGGCATGCCCCGAGCTATCATTAGCGATGAAGGGACACATTTTTGCAATAGGCCTTTTGAGAGCCTCATGAAAAAGTATGGGATTGTGCATAAAGTTGGCACACCATACCACCCACAAACTAGTGGGCAAGTGGAAGTTTCTAATAGGGAAATTAAAAGAATTTTGGAGAAAACGGTAAACCCAAATCGCAAAGATTGGTCTTTGAGGTTGGTTGATGCTCTTTGGGCTTACCGTACCGCTTACAAAACTCCCATTGGTGTGTCTCCATATAGACTAGTGTATGGTAAGGCATGCCATCTCCCGGTGGAGTTAGAGCACAAGGCCTATTGGGCCATCAAATTCTTGAATTTTGATCTTGCAAAAGCGGGGGAAGAAAGGAAGTTAAACTTGAATGAGTTAGAAGAGCTTAGAAATGAGGCTTATGAGAACACTAGGATCTCTAAGGCAAGGACAAAGGCTTATCATGACAAACATATTGTTCCTAAGTCTTTTGAGCCTAATCAAAAGGTTCTTCTCTTCAACTCAAGGATGAAACTCTTTGGAGGGAAGTTGAAATCAAAATGGAATGGTCCATATATTGTGAAGCATGTATATCCTTATGGGGCCATTGAAATTTTGAACCCCAAAAGTGGGGAAAGTTTTAAGGTGAATGGCCAAAGATTGAAACCATATGTTGAAAATCTTGAGGCCAAGGTTGAGTCCATTTCTCTTATGGACCCAACCTACACTAACTAGTGTTCACCAAAAGTATCACCTTTGTAAATATTAGTTGTAGCTCTTTTGCTCTTGATTATTTTGTAGGTTGCTCTTGGAGGAGGACTTATGCTTGGTGGCCAAGAAAGCGAAAAATGAGGTCCATCTATCCCTTGTCTCTTATATGAATTGGTATGCTCTTCCATTGATCTCACACATTGAGGACAATGTGATATTTTAGTTGGGGGGTGGAGTAGATTTTGTTTCTTGCTCAAATGGTTACAAGCATGCTTTTTCTTCATTAGTGATTTACATGAAAAAAATACAAAAAAATGAAAAAAATGAAAATCCAAAAAAAAATTGAAAAAATTAAAAAAAAAATTGAAAAAATGTGTGAATCTTTCATGAGAAGCATCCCTCTTTCCCCGTGTCAAACCATAGATATTTTTTTTTATTCCTCTTTCTTTGGTAGTTTTATTTTCACCTTTCATCTTGAGTCTAGATTTTATAGCTTTATTGAGTCTTAGGAAGTTATAGTTGAGTCACTTATTTTGAAAAAAAAGAAAAAAAGTGAAAATTAAAAAATGGAAAAAAAATGAGAAAAGTGAAAAGGGGGAATTTTAGGAAGCTAGATGTTTTCGAAAAATGAGATTTCTTAGTCCATGTTCTTTTTATTTTTATTTTAGAAAGGAATTCTTTGCTTATACTCAATACATCTACACCAATATCCCACCTTCCGCGACATCATGCGTTCTCACAAAGCGACACACTAAATTTACGTTTCATGTTTAAGTCCTTCAAGCTAAGTTGATCACATAAACTTTGACGTCTTTTACTTTTGATAAAGGGTGCATTTTCTAAAGCTATTTGAACTTCACAAAAAGATTTTTTCTCTATTCGTTTTTGCGGTGGAAACTTGTAGCCCATTGGAGTGGTGGTTACCAATGACACCCCATGCGATGTCTAAGAAATAGAGGGGTGTCCGGGGATAATGTTACGTCACCACCTAGATAGCTCCCTTGGTTTAGCTTAAAAAGCCCACTCGCGTGTATATTCCTCTATTTTGTTGTGGGTCTTGGAGAGCCTTGGATTTGAGGTTAAAAAAAAAAAAAAAAAAAAAAAAAAAAAAAAAAAAAAAAAAAAGCAAGAAAGAAAGAAAAAAAAAATGAATGATAAATCGCACCATCTACCAAAAATCCACAAAAGGATCATACAAGCCCACAACCACATCTCCTCTTCTTAAAAATTTTTGTTCAAAGCTTTGGAAGTCCATCCTACATGGGTGCTTTTGACTAAGTATGAGAATGTCTAGTTTCTTGTGATCCTTATTTTTGAAGGCATACTTTCTCGCAAATTGGACTTAATTTAACAAGTTTTGTAGTTCGCATGAGTCACCTTCTACCAAACACCGCCCATATTTGTATGAGTATATGCTTAGACGTCCTTAGGCTTCTTTCTCTATCTTCTTGGACTTTGAGAATTTATTTGAGGAGACATTTATGTGTTCTTCTTTTTCCCCCACCCAAAAAAAAAAAAAAAAAAAAAATTTAAAATTAGCTAGTAACTCTTAGTATTTTGTTTCTTTGAGTCCTCACTTAGGATAGATAATGTGTGTGTGCGTTTTTTTTTGTAAATATTTGAGTCTAGTTTAGAATTGAGTCAAGCCTTGTCTAGTTGAGTGTGTGTCTCTCATGATTGGTTCTTAAAAACAAAAAAATAATAAATATCGCTCTCTTTGCTCGAGGACGAGCAAAAGGCTAGTTGAGGGGTGTGTTGATGAATTAAAATTGCATATTTTAGTATGTTAACGAACTCTTCTTAACTTGCTAATATGTGTAATTTATCTATTTTATCTCTCTTTCTAGACTTATGCTTGTTTTCGTAGTTTTGGTTGTTTTCCCTAATTTTGTAGGTGAAGACATGCTTTAAAACGCAAGAGGCTAGCTAGGGGGAGCTTAAACGATGAATTTGAAGAGGATTTGCGGGTCAAGAGCATCAAGAAGGGATTTGGAGGACCTAATTTGAAGAATAGTTGAAGATTCAAGGGCTTATTTGAGAAGACAAGAGAAGAATTGAGGCCATTATTGAAGATCTAGAAGTCAAAAGTGAAAGTCAAGGGCCAAGAAGATAAGTTTTTAACGGAAGTGGGGCTTAAGTGCAAGTTTTGAAATGTTTTAATGGCTCATTTGAAGGATTTTTAACGGATTGGGGGTCAAATGGTCATTTTCAGAAGCTTATAAGTTAGAATTGGGCCTTTTAAAGCATTCCAGCAAGCTAGGGGGGAGCCGGGTGAAATTTCTCAAACCCAGCTCACCCCCAGCCCATCTCTCACACGGACTCTTCTCTCTCCCCGTCGAACACAGCAAGAAACAGAGCAGCCATTGTTACACGCACGAAGCTTCTTCCCATGGCCTCTTCTACCTCGTTTCTTCACCAAATCTCACGAGACAAGTCCCAATCTTCTCCCTAGACCTAGCTCTACCCAGCCCAAGTATCAATTCGGCCCAAGAATTCTTCTAGAAGAAACGCCCAATTCACCTAGGGTTCTTGAAGCAACTTCAAATCAACGATTGAGAGTCTCTCAGTTCAATTCAAGGGCTAGGATCAATCCTTGGAGGCTACTCAACCCATTCCCACCATCTATATAAACCCAGGTTGAAGAAATCAAAAGAGCTCTCTCTGACCCCTGTTTTTGGACGGCCTAGGCTCTGTCTCTCTCTCTTCTCTCTCGGTTCTGCAACACTTCTGGGTTTGTGCTGGTGATTCCGAGCTCGTCCTGAGCTAACACGGAGCCAGCAACAACCCAAGGGAGAGAAGGCTAGGTCTGGTTGGATCTGGTTGTGAACTGCTCTGTTTTGGAGCACTGTTTTGGACTGTATTGGTTGCAGCAGCAGTTGGCTTGTGTTTTAGCTGCTGGTAGTTGTTGATTTTGGTTAAATTAGCTGGTTTAGATTGATTAGAGTGTGTTGGAAGCAAGTTGCTAGTAGTTTGTTCATCATTTGGTAGCAAGTTGGTGTTATTTGGTGGAATTGAAGAGTATTTGAGCTTGAATATAATGACTATTTTCATGAATACTCTTGATTCTTGTGTCTTGCTTTTGAATATGAACAACTAAGCTACTTGTTGGGTTTGATTGATGAAGATAGATGACTTGTGTGTGAGAAGTTCAATTGTTCTTCTAGTCTTATAAGTTGGATGTCGAATTCGTAGTGTTCAAGTGTTGAATATCAAATCCGAATTGTGGCTTGATCTTTCATATGTAAACGAGAGCGTTTCCATATGAAAGATGCTTGACATAACTCGATTTTGCATTTCACTCTTGAATACAAGAGCTAGACAAAAATCCTCTTGCTATATAATCCATGCTTTTCTTTGATTTAAACTTTGGGTGTTGATGCTCACACACAAGGCATCTATTGGAATCGATTGACCCAACTTACTCTCTTCTTGACAAACTCGTTTGAATCGTATTAGTCATAGTGTTAGTAGTTGTTTTCTTTCTTGGTTATTTGCTCTAGCAATATCAACAACTCTTGCTCCATCACTTGAGTGGTGGATTCAAAGCTTGGCTAGCTCTAAAGCCTTTGGGAAACTTGTTTTGTTGATTTAGTTAGTTGCTTAGTAAGTTTACTAGTTAGCTTAGAGTGTTTAAATCTCCTACCCAATCCTTGTGGAAATCGACCCCGTTCTTACACGGGTACTACTTAGAACGATATTCCTATACTTGGGAATTATCGATTCAACATGGATCAAGGATCGCACAGGAAGAATAGGGGTGTGTGTAGGGAGAGAGCAAGTCAGTAGCAATGTCTGAGAGAGAGACAGAGGTTTGGCAGAGCTTCCGCGTATGGCAGTGTGTCCTCCTTTGTATGGAAAGGTTAACGATGTATATATACTGGAGAACGTGACCGTTGTAGTGTGGTTAATGCGCCCATTGATGGCGGCTTAATTAGCTTAACCATAACGGCACGTCCGTCCGAGTATATAGGAACCGTTAGAGCACGTGGTGCGCGAGTACCGGAACCGTTACGAGGTTGACCGGGTTTGACCGGATTGACCGGGTTTGACCGGATTGACCGGGTCTAGGGAGCTCGTGCCATAGATCTCTCAAAACAGTTACTAAAGGTCGCGCGCGGGCTTGGCTCGCACGCGACAGGGCTTACTCTAGCCTCCAAACCACAAAGTCCCTACAAGTCCCGTGCAGTGGTATGCGAGGGCTCTGTCTCGCAGCCCCCACATGGATCAGCTCGGCTGGTGATCCTGTGTGTGTGGAGCACAATATGGTGTGCTGGATGGTCGCCACGTGGCCTAGATCTGCCATGTCATAAAGCAGTATCTACAGCTGGATTGGACTATTTATATCTTAATACTGAATTAATACTGCACAAAACCAAACACATTATTAATTATAGCTCAGCTAATCCAGTCCAATCCTATCCGGAAAATTTAGTCCAGTCCAGTCCAGTACGGATAGTCCGAAAAACCAAACGTGCCATAATTATTGTTCATTGTGAATAGTTAAGTGAGATTAATACTAAATACCACCACTAGATAGAGTTATAGACAAAGGAAGTACCACTACAGAGAAACACGGTGTGCACTAAAACATCAACTTTTTGAATGTTTGTGATCATCACGAGCTTTTACAATTTTCATTCCATAATAGCCCAGCACGTGTTGGTCGGATAGTTTCCAGTTCAAATTGTCTTGTTCATACAGGGACCCCACTGAAAAGTCAGGTTGTACCCCGGGGGCCCGAACGCAAAAAACAGTAAATAATGGCGTATCAAATTTGGGACTTGAATCCACTCCAAAAAGAAGCCCTCTATTGAGTGATCAGAATAATGAAGGGCCGAAAAGTGAATAGTCAAGAATCAAGATATTACAAGTTAAGCTCCTACCACTGGATTACCTCCACTAACACCCTCCTTTTCCCGTACAATGACAATGCCACCCCCAACAACATAAAATGAAAATATATATACTAATGAAGTTGTTTGATTGGTGTTTCTTTGCTCCCACTGAATTCAACGAGGCCAATAGACAGTTCTTGGATGGTTCTAATATTTGAACTCAAGATCTCAAGACAAATGACTAAAGTCTTAAAAAGACCTGACTTATTTTTTATTTTATTTTTTTATTTCTCAAGAAACATATTTTTTGGAAGGGAAAAAGACACTTTCACCCCTAAAAGTTTGGCACAAAGACACTTTCATCTCTTTCGAGTATGGAAAATGATACTTTCACCCTTTATTGTACCGAATTTGAGGACATCTACACCCCTATATGTGACGGGACAATTGGTCATTTCATCTCACCCCAATTCCAAATTGGAAATCTAACCTCCGAGGAAAAAGATAAACAACTTTGTCTCTCACAAATGGAGGGAATGTCCAATTTTGAATTGGGACAAGGTTATAAAATAAATAAGCATTTGGAGGAATGTTTTAGTACAAACTTTTTGTATTTTGACCTGGTTAGAGCATCTCCAATAGCTCATGCAAAAATCACTTTTATGCAAAATATAAAGAAAATGAGGAAAAAGTGAGCTCCAACAGACGATGCATATTCTCATGCATTTTGCAGAGCATGCATCTTCCTCTCCATTAATAGCTAACAAAAATGTAGGGATGTAAAATTTTGTGTCTATCTCTCTCCTCTCATGCATCCTCAATATGTATATTTTAACCTCTCATTACTAGAAAATGTATAATTTGCATTTTACTGCTGGAGCAAAACTACAAATGCATGTTATGTAAAATTTAAAACATGCAAAAAATACATAATACTATTGGAGATGCCCTTAGTCTTGGACTGGACTTCATCACTGGTAGTGGGTTCTCGAACAATTTTGCCCTCTTAGATTATGAAATGACAACGTGAGGGCCGCAAGTGTCGTGAAATTCGACACGCTGAAAGGATGAAATGTTCTTTTCCGAATTAGAAGGGGTGAAAGTGTCTCTTCCCTTGCTGAAATCCAGTGTCGTAAATCGAAATGCCAAATTATTAATTTTTTAATTAATATAACATCAATTGTGACTAATTTTCCCAACTGCTTTTAGAATTGGGAGTGGCTCTTAAGATGGAAAAAGTATACATCCAGCAAAATGGGTATTAGCTTCCTTGGTAGAACATTTGAGGTCTCTACGGTTGAAGTCTCTACGAGAGGTCGCTGGTTAATTCTCAATATATACACACAAACATCTGCAGAAACTAACTCCTTTAGAAAATGATATTCTTGAGAATTGTCTCTTTATACCTCCTTTGATGGAGAACTTACTTTAGAGAGTGGGAGAGCGAATGAATTGTATCATGGGATGCACAACTCATAGGAATAAAATGATTTGTAGTATATTGTTGTCCCATTTATAGAAAGTAGAAAGAATGAAAAACTGTACCACTACTTCATCATGTGACCTAAACGTGGTTTGCCGTCCAAACACCAGCTAAGTAGTAAATGCGACCTCACTGTCCCATCTTAAATTATTTTACCAACCTAAAGACCACTTCAATAATGTACTCACAACTAGGAAAAAAACTCCAAAACCTTAGATTTTTTTCCATCTGCTTTTGTATCTTCTAAAGAAATAGAGATTGCAAAACATACCACTCACAAAGTGCTAAAAACACGTCACACTCATAATCACAACAAACTTCCCATGTCACTTCTACACATCAGTACAAACAAAAAGCTAATAGAGACAAAGCAATAGCTAGTTTCAATCTCTCTTCACATCGGAGCATCAGGCGAAAGAGCTTACCTCAAAATTTACAACTCTTAAGAGCATATTCATAAGTGTCCTACTGCCTATGCAGTATGCGCAACTTCATTCCAGCACCGATATCCTCTTAAATTCATTTTTCATAATTCCACCCAGCCTGAATGCCCTAGAGCCATTATGTTTTTATTCCCTTGCCTCTTTCCCAATGGGTGAAACCGCATACCACAAAGTACATTAATAGTTTCTTGCCCCAGAGCCTCAAAAGATTAACATGCTCTCAAGCACGAAAAGGATCGGGCACATCACATAAGCGTAAACGAAAAGTTATAAAGACATCAAAGATAGGCTGAAACATATTTGTACGTGATAATGACAAGTACAAGTTTAACGATCAATCAACAGATAAAGATGTCCATCATTTAACAAACCAAAGTGTTCAGTACACCAATATGGGCACTACCAAAGACTATTAGGTGGAATAAACCTTCAGTTTTAGGTACATAATCATCAACTACAACAACTGTTGAATGCATTAGAGTTCACCTTTTAGAACCACCCAGCTATTCTCAAGCTCATAAAACTTCTTGTGCCATTGCCAACTGGTACAAGGTAGTACAAACATCACTTTCCAAATCTGGGACTGCACCTTCATAAAGAAGAACAGTTGATGTCAGAAGATATCAGGATGGTTGTAGACCACTTCCAATAATAATGTCCGCCATCTTTCAATACTACCACTCACCAGCAAGGCAATGTCAATATGGCTATACTATGCCTTGAAGCTGCATCATGTGGGGCATATAAAGAACTGTATGCCTTGAAGATAGCACCTACTCACTCTTTCCATCCCAGAGCCTTTAGACTAGATTGTTTCAATTCAATGTGCTTCCCAAGCCTGTAAAAGAAGTGTGAGAACATTAGCAGAAGGTTTAAAGAGCTTATTGTATGATATGAATCATTTCATGCCAGAGCTGAGTTTAGGAGATGGGAATTTCTTTCATTTTTTTGTGAAACAAAGGGATTCTGATCACTTACAAGTTACAAGAAGTATCTGTGGCTGTCTAGGTAAAAAAACGTAAAATAGAGAAATCTAAAGAAACAAAGTATACCTCGAGTTAAACTCGGATGATGATGGACATAATGAATGAATGACTTGGAATGTTTTTTGGCCCATTTACCAGCTGAAATTTCTTTGAAAGCAACAATGGGTGTGAAGTTGGTGGGCAAGAATTTTGGGCTTGAGCTAATAGCATTGGCTTTTCAGCTCATATAACAAAGATGCTTACAACTACGAGAGCTTGTATCTTCCACTTTCTAACTCATTTTGGTGCTATAACTAGAGTCAACCAATTCTTCCGATGACTAACATCTCTAGCCCTGCCCTTAAGCTTGGGAACAATCTCTGTTCGAGAATGAGTCAACTGGAAGCGGTATGCACAAGCAGGATTTTCATACCTACTTGTAAAAAAGGCGGGATGAATCATACCTATGGTTAAGAGTCCATCAGGCTTGAATATGTATCATTTTCGTATTTCAGAATCACGAACAAGAATTTTGGATAACAAAGCGAGTGGCAAGGGGGCAATACATTCACCAAAAGTACGAGACAAATAAGTGAGCACTCACCCAAGATCCGGTGGAAGCCTGAAGCCAGCTATTCGTATCCGCTTTAGCGCATACATCTGGGAGAAGAAAAGATGGATCAACATTATTCAGAAGGAAACTGCAAGCAATTGAATAAAGCTATAGGCTAATATGACCAAAAATAATAATTGAATTGGTGTCACCACAAATACAATGCATCGTTGACAGGGAAAAGACATGTTTTATCATAACTGATTTTTAACACGGGTTCCCCATTTTGACCAACAAAACAAAAAGATTTTTTTCGCAAATCTTTAGTGTAGTGAAGTGTTGTCGTGACTTTGTCTCGAGACTTTGTCTCAAGAACGCAGTATTCGCAAATCTCTAGTGTAGTGCAGTGTTGTCGTGAAATATTTTTTTGATTACTATAAGTTCTATTGCCTAAATCACCTTTAGCAAAAGATGAATACATCATATAGCTCATGAGATTTAAGAAACATTATAACCTAAAGTCATCGAATAAGGCCATAGGCATAGAACAGCAGATCTGTGTAAGTCAAGTCTCCAGAGGATCAATGGAGTTCCTTGCAAGGCAATAGTTTACAATTTCAGGATATCAAAGATAGGGATGCAAATCCGGCTAAATATAAGGTCCTGACCCATGCCAAACCTGATCGTGTCTAACTGGGGATAATACAATTCAAGATACCGTCATTTAGCAAGTACCTGTACATATCATCTCAAAAATACAAGTGTCTTTGGTAGGAAGCACCCCTCATTCCAAACATTTGTTTCCCTCTCTATATCAAGAGAGCCTAGCCGCTTCTCAGGAACAGTCACAAAGACTTCTTCGAGCTAGGCACGCTGATTTCATATTTAAGGTTATTGAAGACGGCTAGGCATAGCAAGGGCTATTTTGTAAGAATAACTTATTAAATAGTCCTCTATGTATCTATATACATGTTTGGCTGATTACATGAAATAATACAATTCATCTTAGCTCTAATTTACAGTTTACATGGTACCAGAGCAGTGCGCCAATCGGCGTTGAACGATCCAAAACCCTCCCTTCTCCTTCTTTTTTTTCCGATCTTCCTCGCTCTTCCACAGGAACGGCGAGCACCACCAGTTATCTCGCCAATCCAAACAATCCCTCTCGGCTGCTCGTGGCAATCTCAACAACGAGCGCCACGGTCAAACATCAGACGACCAACTTTGTACCCTGGAAGCAGCACGTTCAAGCAGTACTGCGCCAACATGGCATCATCGGCTTTGTCGAAGAAACACACCCACCACCGTTGCCCTACCTTGCGGCGTTTGTCCAGTCGGCGAAACCCCCGGCTCCGCCTACATCTGTTCAGTAACAAGCTCCTGTCCAAACAGCCCTGACCAGTCGAAGTTCGAAGTTGACTACAGCTGCCTTCTCTATGAAGACACTGAAACCTTCAATCCTGCATACCAAACCTGGTATCAACAGGACCAATTGATCTTTGCCTATCTCATTACAACCCTCTCTCCAACTGCTCAGGCTCACGTTTCCCGAGCTCAAACGTCCGCAGATATCTGGAAAACCCTCCACAGCATCTACGCCAAAGGCCAAACCTTCCAGGAGCCACATCAATCAAGTTAAGGAACATCTCAAACGGCCATTGCAGGGAAATCGGTCCATCTCTATGTTACCAGAAACGTGGTACGTTGCGGTACGTGGGACGGGAACGGGAAACGCGATAGGTGCCGGTACCGGGTACGCGAGGGGTAGGCTTTTCCGGAACATTGTGCGGGACGAAATACAATTACTAGGAACGAGGAACACTATTTGGGAACAATCTTTCCTACAGTTACCTAAAAATATTAACAATATCGATTTAAGTAGTTTCATACCTCAATTCTCAAATCCAGTTATCATGATAACACAACTTTCTGCAAATTTAGAACTGAAAACTAGTAATATAAACACGTCAACTATGTACTCACTCTATGAAACGTTCGGGTCGATGCTTTCTGCGTTTCGGGTCGAAAACGTACCGCGATTCGGTACGTACGACTCGGAACGAGAAACGCGGCTACTTTTACGTTTCTGGTAATTCTTCACTTTGTGAAGCAAAAGGCTGATGACTTAGCTATTCTGGGCAAACCAATGGACGAGTGTGATCTCACTGACCGAATTCTGGGCGGTCTCAACGAAAGCTATACACCGCTGGTCAAAGCCATCCAAGCAAGGGATACAAACATCAGCTATGAGGAGCTTTATGAGAAGCTGACATTTGCCACACTCACCCTCAACAAAGAACAACTGCAAACTGCTCCCTCCCCTCCCATAACTGCTCATGTCACTGTCATCTGGCAAAGGCTGCGGCCGTGGCCGCCCTCAGCCTCCAGCTCCCGGCCCTCCAGGGTTCCCGTCATGCCAACTACCATCACCAGCTGGACCTGCACATGTCCCCAATACCAGGCCATCGCCACCTCGGTTCTACACTCCCAACAACAACCGACCACCTGCCCGTCCGTTTTTGGGATTTTGCTAAGGCTGTGGCACTAAGGGCCATCGTATCAGTATGCCTGAATGTTTCAGCAACAGTCAGGTAGTCAGTACAACCGGATATATCAGTCACAACCTCCTCCACAGTCGCCCCACCCCCCACCGTGCCCATGTCGCTGCTGCACCACAAGGGTTGTCCCCAAGACCAACCTGGATTCTAGACTCAGGGGCCACACATCACAACACTGCCGACATTGGCAACCTCTCTTTCCACCAGCCGCACCTGCAAAACGATGATGTAATGATTGGCGATGGTACAGGGCTTTCCATAACCCATACTGGTTCGACAACTCTACACTCCACTCATTCTTTTTCTTTATCAAATGTCTTATGTGTTCCCTCTATCAAAAGAAATCTTATCTCCGCCTCTCAATTGTGTACCTCTAATAATCTCATTGCTGAATTTTCTGCCACTGGTTTTGTCTTGAAGGATTACATTACGGGGGCGCCCATTCTGATAGGCCCTCTTAGAGACAGTGTTTATGAGTGGCCAGCATCTCTTCCCTCCTTGCTGACACTTGTCTCTTGGTCTCGACCCTCCTTGTCCACCTTGCATCAGCATTTTGGTCATCCAGCTGCTCCGATCTGCCGTCATCTCGTGTCGCAGTTTTCCTTACCAATTGTTAGTTCTAGCAATCTCAGTTCTTGTAATGCATGCAATTGCACCAAAAGTCATAAACTTCCTTTTCATAACTCCAGTAATAGGTCATCACGACCGCTGGAAGTAGTATTTTCAGATGTTTGGACATCTCCAGTTTATTTTATTGATGGTTCCAAGTTTTGTGTTGTCTTTGTGGATCATTTTTGTAAATATATATGGCTTTATCCCATGGCTGAGAATTCCCAGGTTTAGGTTTCACTGGATGAAAGTGATGACTTGGCACTAAAAATGGAATTTACTACCATGTCCTTCTGTTCCTAACCAACCAGGATTGAGGTATGTTGTCGTTCGCGGAACGGGATCGGGAACGCGGTACACGTTCTGGTAGGATTGCGGTTCATCAGGGGTAGGTTTCTTCGGGTTGGTTAGTTGGATCGAGATTCACTTGTCTAGTTTGATGAATGCTTTTAGGAATGTTGTGTAAAAATATAGTCATACTAGCATCTCCTAGTAATATCGATTTGTTGTTAGATAAAATTTTGTGGGACTTCCATCATAGAAAAGAAAATTTTGAGGTAAAGATGTGAAAATGATTGATACTATTATGGGGTAAGAGAGTCATAATATTAAAATATTTCGCTCCATGCGTAAAAACATAAGGGATCGCCAGAATCAACGATCCGGATCACGAACAACCCCTGATTGGGATTGTGCGGTCTGGATCGCATATCGCACCCTATTGAGCGATTTCTGGTACGTGGTAACTATATTCCTAACTTACTTTTGTGAACCCAATTTTGAGCACCAAATATGGTACTGAACCATCTAGATTTTGAGAATATTGCACTCCTGGTTCCCAAAAGATGCAATTTGCATTCTGTTTCTTAGAAGCTCCAAGTATCATTTCAATTTCAACTAATAGCATATTGGATCACGTGTATCACTTCTCCAACTGTTTTAGATCTGTGTCACACTATCATTATCATTTTGTTAAGGATGTTCCCTTCTCCTTCAAATTTGGTGGGTTTTTTTAGATGGGTCTTAGAGCTGGAGATGATTGGGTAACTTGATGGACACCAGTTCTTTCCCAATTATTTAGTTGAAGGACCTTTGCTCGACTAGAGTAGGTTTCTCAGATAACTTTCCCTCTATCCTTCTCATTGATCTGCGTGACTCCGGTTGGGGTGGATGGGGTCTGAGACAGATCTGATATCTCCTTGGGTCTGGTAGGTCATGGGCATGTTAAGCTCATACCAAACGAATTGACGTCCCTAAATATAGACCTTTCTGGTGAGCAACCAAGCATTAATTATAGGAAAGAACATCGGGAAAACAAAAGTGAAACTAACCTGCAGCCCAGCATTCTTTACAAGCTCCCGAACTTCGTGATTCCTTCCTTCATGAACCTGCACTAGCTTACGTTAGAATGAAACTGCTAGTTGCAACAAAAAGAATTGTCATTGCAAAATGCTGGATACAGCATTTACTAAGAATTGATTCAGGAACTTAAAATCTAAATACAGCTACAGGCGATATAATTTCCTGAAGCTTCATCAATGACGCGGAAGGAGGTTGTTTAAAATGATTTTTACTTCACCAAGTAATCACTATGCATGTTCTCAATTTATGGTGAAGTAAATAACCCTAGGAAAGCTAATTCATCTTCCTAATGCGTGGTATATAACCTACTGTATGGTTGAGGGCTTGAGACAAGCCAAATGGAAATAAGCCTAAACAGAAAAAATGAAAAATATTATCCTCTTGGATTGAGTAAATCGACCATTAATGTAGATTGAGAAAGCTTAACTTATCATAGTTTTACTGCTTGACGTGCAGATATAGTCCCACTGCACTTTTTAGGCAAACATTAATATGACTCTTGAAGTGAATTCGTTTAAGGTAAAAGTTTAGTATACCACTATAGCTAGTTTTCTTGAAGCCAACCGCGTAAAAATAACACGAGTCCTTGAATGACAATCAATGAGTTCCCACACAGTTGCTTGACATAAACTAGATCCTCTATATTTCAAAGAACAAAGCATACCACAATGCGGAGTCGAGGTCTTGAAATATCCGGCTGGTTTGGTAGCAGCTCCACAACATCTGGGGTGCATTGGACACCATCAATAACTGTTCCCTCGCTGATGGCTGTCAGATGTCGCTTATTCACCACACCATCTATAGTTGCTATGTATCTACACACACAAGTAGAACAGTATGAAACGTATCAGGGTTTACATGCCCAGAGACCATTTTAATTGCAAGCCCTCTTCTAGAAAGCTTAAATTTAAACCAAAATGAGATAGGAAAAAAGTAGGGTATAGCTTCCAGTGCACACTACGTAAAAACAAAGTACATTACCTTCCACTAGACCAGCAATATCCTAAACTCACAAGCCTGGCTGTAAACCAAACGAGCTGCTTGAGAACTCGTAATGAGCAACTCAGTCAAAGCTCGACTTGTTGACTAAAATAGCCAAACTATTATAAAGGTAGTAGTTTTCAGAAAAATATCATAGAGCCGAAGGAGCTGCTTGAGTATTTGTACCAATTTAGTTGTTGCAGGTTAGCCTTCTATACTCTATGTGAATGTTTATGTTCGCGAGTGCTAGCCCTTGGGTCCCAGTTTGGGGCATGAAAATTATAAACATAGTAGTTTTGATCCTAAAAAGGTATATGAAACACTAGTTTCCGAAGTGCCACACAGTAGATGTTTCAAAATTGTAGCGTATCAGCTAGTCATTGTCTGAATTTTTATGCAGAAGAAAGAAAGAAAAAAGAAGGTAAAACCAATGCATTCTCTCCATAGGTCGTTCCACCCCCGTCTCTATATGCTGTTTTTTTATATCTTTTTTGTTAAATTTCACTTTGTGGTCCCAATTTGAAAATTTCCTGCTCATATCTCACCACGCTGAAGAAGGGAAAAACACTCCTAGCAACAAGAGGTACGCAGTAGAATCAAATTGTGCAACTACAAATAAACTTCAAGTTTCTCAATTGAACAAGGTAGGAGAATTAACTGTAGTTAATACCACGTTTTGTATGCTTGTTGGTGTACTAAGTGTTGATTTTCTCTGAATTATACCACCTTAGTAACAGTATATATTCTGATTTAGACTACAAACTTAATTCTTGTATTTGAAAATAAACATTTCAATGTTTCTACCATTTCTTTTGGAGAGGGCAGAGGCCTACTTTGGGATTTGCATTTGATTTAGAGATGTAACCAACACATGATAACAATTTTGGATTTAAGTTACTGAGTTACAGATTTTAAAGGTGTTTCCATCACTTTTTGATCCTTCCAATATTATATTGATACTGCCTTGTGCCCTCGTAATCTTTCATAACTGCAGATTAATAGATAATCTTCTTACAAAATCTTCTCGATGAAGGTAAAACCTACTGCATACATCATCAGGATTCTGAGACAGAGTAGACATACAAAGAGGGAGAAGAAGAGAAGGAATGGAGGAAGACAAAGAAAGAGAAGGAAGAACCTTGAACCGTTGGGGGAGGGGTAAAACACTTGAATCCAGTCATGCCAAAATTCCGCGAGAATTTTATGGCAGCTAGATGTTAGTTCATTTTGACAGAAGTCAGTTTAGACTGTTTAAGTGAAACTCTAACAAACTGAATTCTAAAACTGCCAGGCTTGTGTGTCTCTATCAAATCTCTACGTAAGGTGAGTTCCCTTCATGTTTTCAATTTATCCAGAACCTGTAATTTATTTAGAATTTGGTCCCAGATATTATTTTTGTTAATTTTAAGACATCAAATTTGGGTGTGACACCAATGAGATGTCACAGTTATGTAGTACCTTGTATATAATTAGGTGCATATAATTAGTTCATAAAACGACACGATTTTTTTTTGGGGTGCAAATATAACCATGTGATGCTACTGATGTACTCATAAAAACTTATAACGTTCTCTAGTTTATGTTAACATATTACTCTCAGAACAGCTTCTAATAGCGTTAAGATAATATGTTCTATAACTTGGTTAGATAGCTCGAGAGGTATTTGGAAAGAGTAGTACACTCAAGCAATAAGCAGCTTTAGGCTCAGTTTACTATAGCCCTTAGCTACAAGCCTACAGCACACATAAACTTACGTGGCTCTCCTAATTTACACCCTCCAGCACAGAATATATACGTAATTAACGGTGCGTAATTACCCATTTTTATCTTCAGATACAGGATCAAACCAAACCAGATTTCACCAAGATGAAGCTCTCAGAAGAAAAGCATTACTTTTTCAGCTCCTAGTCATTCAAGAGCTCCTGTTAGATACTCCACACTCATTAAGTACCCATAAGGTGGTCGGTTATTAGTTATTTAATCACCTATATTGGCAGGTGCGAGAGAAATTAGTTAAATTTCTCCTTATAGTTTCCTCATTTTTGGCTAAGGTGTACCAATGTCTTTTCTCTTTCATTATTGATTCACCAACACACCAACCAAAGTATTTACATAATTCTGTTATTAAAACCAAAGGAATCTTCCTTTTTGCTTATTGATAAAAGATGTACTATGAGCTTATGTGGATGTCATACGGAAAGCACCAATTCACTGGAGAAAGGGACAAAAGAAACTCACTCTTTTGTTAAGTTAGAGGAAGGGTGTGAAAGTTGATTAGCGAATTCCCCTGAAAAATAGAGGGGAAGAATGATCAATCTAAACAATCATCAACTCTGAGAGAGTAAGGCACACATGAGTCGATGTTACCATCATTAGTCACTATAATCAACCCTGTGGTGGCAACGTCAAGGCGACCAACAGTAAACAATCTTGGTTTCGGTTGCCCTGGATATCTTTTAGGCTGAGAAGATTAAAAAAAAAGATATATAAATAGCAAAGTCCAGCAAGTATAAAATGGGCTAGTAATGCTCAGAAGGGAAAGTTTGAGGTGAAATTGCATTTCTTTTTGGACAAGAAACTGCAGATGGTACATACCCAGGTCTTCATATAATCATCAAACAAAGACACCGCCGTTTTAGTCTCTTTCTCCCCGGAGGAGCATATATACCTGTGAGAAACGAGAATGCAACCTCATAAACCCAATGCGCGAATAGTTCAAACATCAAGATCAAGAAAGTTTTATTCAAACAAAATTGTCGAACCCTTTTGGCTTGTTCAAGGCCAAATAGACCTTTGGAGGCAATTTCTTCGGAAGGCGGTTCCCATTCACATAAATTGAATCTCTTCCTGGATCTACTTTAGTCTAACGATGACCACAAGAAAATCATATTAGCATGTCTCATAACAACAGTCTAGGGTTACCAATATAAACATCAAATATAATCTTTCATGTTAAAAATGCTATGCAGAAGATGCTACCAACCTGTGGAGTCTTGCAAACAGAACCATTAACAGTCACCCGCCCTTCAAAAATAAGCTCTTCGCTGCTCCTTCTTGATGCCACTGACAATAGAACTTCTTGTAAGTAAAATAAGCACCAAAGCAACTTAAGAGACATGAACCCCTCTTCAGACACCACACTAATGCTTTATGCGGGTAACAACCCCTAGCTAATTAACCATATGGGCATTGTCCAAATATGTTTAAGCTTCAAGATTTGAACATTGAAAAACAATTCATGTACCAGGTATGTTTCGGCAACATTAAGCAACCCTTGGCCTACAAAGACATTTCAAGCTCCCAAAACCGGTAAAAAACACACCATTTGAGTAGTTAAGTTGCAGTTTAGACACAATTAAGGTTGCAATTGGATAGAGGATATATTTGGCTTCCAATTAAAGATTGCATATACAGAATTCAACTTAGTTAGGGGGAATGACCAGTGGAATACTAATAGGGTGTATGGAAAGAGAGTCCCAATAGCTCAAATAGGTAAGACTTGAAGTAACATGTGTTTAGTAGTCATTTGAAATCCATTAGGTTGGTTAAGGGCTAAAATGCAAGGTTCCACTCAAATCAAATGAAAAATGGTTCTGATCCAACAGCCATCAAATCCAAATCCATGATCAATTTCCTAGCGAATCCAAACGGAGCCTTAGAATTTCACACAGAATCAGATACAGCTCAAACATCACCAGGAAGCGTAATTGAACATTTCAAATGCTTTATGGGAACCCCTAGTTAAGTGATTATAACCATATGGGTATCTCCAAAATGAGTTTAAACTGTAGGATTTGAAAAATGACAAACATTTCATGTAGCAGGTATGATTCAGCAACATTAAGCAACCCTTGGCCTACAAGGCCATTCCTAGCTCCCGAAACCAGCAAAACAACACCATTTAAGAGCCCGTTTGGTCAAGCTTCTGCTTTCTAAAACGCTGCTTTTCGAATCTAAAAGCAGCTTTAATGTGTAATAACACTATTAATTATTTTTTCCTGTTTTTTGGAAAGCAATTGCTTCCCCACAGCAGGTTTTGAAAAGCAGGAGAGGGGTTGCTTTCCAGGTCCTGCTTTTCGATAAATGTATTATTTGACATTCTTATCCGTTAATAAATATCAATAAATCTTTATTGTAATAACACTATTAATTATTTCACGTCTGATATTGCCATTTCTACAATAATGGCAACTCTAAAACACTAATTACCAAAACACAAAATGTCAAAAGTGCTTTCTCACAGCAGCTTAAATATGGAATTTACCCAACACTTTTCGGGTAGATTTCCACAGCAGCTTTCTCACCGTCCTTTCTACACAACAGCTTTCTAATATGTTGCAGTTCTAATTAAAGGTGCATATACATAATTAAGACAATTCAAAACAGAATCATATAAAACTCAAAACATCACCAGGAAACATCATAATTGAACATTTCAAAAGCATTACCTCCGGCGGCGGCCATAATCTTACTAAGCCGCTGCGGCGGATCTCTGAAATTCTCATTGTAGAACCTCCGGGCAGCTTTCGAATACTTGGGTTCCACAGAAGCCACCACTCTAGTATTACCCTCTTTCTTCTTCTTCTTCGCCTTCTTAGCCGATTGAGTCTCGGCCATTATCAGACTCGCCGGAGGGGTGGTCTGGAGCGTGAGGTTGCCGTTCTCGTCGCGGACAATCCACGGGATGATGAGCGTGCCTGGCTCGTCGGCGTAGTCATCTTCCGGGTCGAATTCTTCGGGTTTGGGGGAAGGAGATTTGGGCTTGCTGGGAGCGAAGGTGATGTTGAATTCGGTGGAAGGAGGAGAGGAGGAGGAGGAGGAGGAGGATAGGGAGGAGGTGATTGTGCGGAAGTGGCAACGGGTGCGGGTGAGAGTGGAGTGTCGAGAGAGGTGCAGGGAGGAGATTGCTGCGGATGCGGCCGCTAGAGCTGCTGCGACGGCCGCCATTGGTGATGAGTGGAGACGGCGGTGGTGGTGGTGGAACTGGAGGGCGGAGGTTCGCGGTGGTTTGGATTTGGAGGTGTCTGCTTGGTTGCAATTCTGGAGAGGATCAGACAGAGAGAGAAGCGAAGTGATTATAATTGGGCACTGTGGATGTTTCAACTTTCAAGGCTTGGCCACGAAAGAGAAGATGGGCTCGAGCTCGGGCTTTGCATTTTTAATTTTTAGAAGGCTAAATTGTACCGGAGGTATCTAAAGTTTGCCAAAATGAGCAAGTAGGTACCCAAATTTCAAAATCGAGCACTACGGGTCTCAAACTTTCGATTTTCGAGCAAGTAGGTACCCTTCCGTTAACTTTACGTTAACATTGGAATGGAAACATATAAAAAGACTTTTGTACCCCTTATTTTCACCTCCAACTTTTTTTTTAAAAAAAAATACAAGTTTTATTAAAAATCTAAAAAAGTTAAAAAAATTAAAATTTTAATTTATTAATTTGATATATGTAAGAAAATGCAATAAATTTTATCAAAATTACATATTTTTACATCATTTCAAGCTATGAAATATGTTTTTATTAACACATATTTGTCAATCCTAAAGTCTTTAATTTCTTAATAGTGCTTAAAAAGAATCTCAAATTTAATAATTTCGTGTATTTTTTAAGAAAGAATAACATTCCCTCAAAAAAAAAGAATACATAAAGTATCTTTGTACATTTTATACAATAGTCTCTTTTACAATTGCATGAAAAATATAAATCATTACAATAAAAAACTAGTCAAGAATGTATGGTACAACTCTTCTGTAAGTTGTTAAAATGCATAACTTGTATGTTATTGTTTTATGAAAACATACATGTGAAATTACAAAGTTTGGAGATTTTTTTTAAAAGCTTTTTAAAAAAAGTTAAAGGCTTTAAGATTGACGGATATATGTTAATGAAAACATTTTTCATATTTTAAAATGATGCAAAAATATGTAATTTTGATGAATATATTGCATTATCTTACATATATCAAATTATTAAATATATTTTTTTTTATTTTTTTAGATTTTTAGTAAAACTTGTATTTAAAAAAAATATGAGGTGAAAATAAGGGGTACAAAAGTCTTTTTATAGTTTTCCGTCCAAAGTTAACGGAAAGTTAACGGAAG
Organism: Linanthus parryae; assembly: GCA_023055425.1. Classification (NCBI taxonomy): domain Eukaryota; kingdom Viridiplantae; phylum Streptophyta; class Magnoliopsida; order Ericales; family Polemoniaceae; genus Linanthus; species Linanthus parryae. Next base: position 81,181,525 of record JALGPY010000002.1, read on the forward strand.
GGTACCTACTTGCTCGAAAATCCAAAGTTCGAGACCCGTGGTGCTCGATTTTGAAATTTGGGTACCTACTTGCTCGTTTTGACAAACTTTGGGTACCTCCGGTGCAATTTAGCCTTTTTAGAATTACTCGAGCTTGGGCTCGGCTCAATTATTTGCAATTTGTGAGATACCAGTCCGTCCCAGCTCTTTCTTCCCATCTGACTTTTTTGACTCGTATCTAGGTTACTTTGACCGGGTGATTTGGATAGCAAACTAATACGATTTTTTATAATATTTTCACCATATTATAAAGCAACTTTTACTCTACAACACCATGAAAAAGTTATCAAAAAATTACATCGGTTTGCTATTCAAATAACCGGGTCAAAGTGACTCAGTGAATAGTGACAAAAGTCAAATTGGGAAGAGCTGGCACAGAGTAGTAGCATTGACAGTGGCACCACGTGACATGTATGTGTGCGTGTGCCTCTACAGTCTACATAATGATAAGATAACTAGCATACCATTTTAAGAGGGTAATATACATTTTGCACCCTCAGAAAAAAGTAATTAGGCAGAGTCTACCCTCATCATTTGGCAGGGGCACCCCTATTCTGGACGGTAACTAACGGACTCGAACAGCAAAGACAAAAGTACCGACTTGCCCTTCGTATTCAGGGTCGTCTTTACCCCTAAGCCGTTAAGGTGGCTGCTTAGGGCACCAGAGCATGAGAGGGCACCAATTTTTCCAAAAAAAAATGGGGGTATTTTCGTAATATCATAAAATAAACATTAGTAGTATATAATAATATTTTGTATCCTTATCTAGTACCAGTAGTAGTACTGGAGTAATCAACTTTTTAGTCAAACCCATTACCCATATCATTTAACACGATTCATTCTTCTCTATAATTTCCGTAATATCAATAAAACAAATATTAGTAGTATATAATAATATTATGTATCCTTATCTAGTATCAGTAGTAGTACCGGAGTAATCAACTTTTTATTCAAACCCATTACCCATATCATTTAACACGATTCATTCTTCTCTATAATTTCGTCTCATCAAATCTCTCTGATCTCAACTATCGATTCCATCTTCCTCCAAGGCTCCAACACAGATGAAAAATTCAATCCCCATTATTACGCTTGCGATTCTACCATAGCCATGATTTGGGTTAAATACATCCACTCAGATCGAACAAATTTACACAATCGCCGGTTATATATGTTCTTCGTACAAGATTACCAACGAAACTCTCTCTATCTCCGTCCAATAATCTGCAAGACTCTATATTGTACGCAACCCACTGAGAAATCATTGCTCTTGGCAATTGAAAAATCACTAATTGACGATTGCAGACATTAGGTATGTAAAATTTAGGGTTCGGATTATTTTTTGTATAGTTCATGGACTGTTCTTCTTTCAGTTTTGATAACGTATTGTTAAATTGGCCCTTTTTATGTTAGGGTTACTGGGTTAGATTTTAACTTCTGAGTTCTGGAAATTGGAAGTTCATAGCTAGATCTGGACCAATCTTTACTTCTGGTATGTATGTTAAGTGTTAACAATTGGGGCGTTTTCTCAGGTGGCTCATGTTTTAGCCAAGTAAACTCTTCTCGTTTCGGTACAGGTGCGGTGTAATTTTATTGCATATATTTGTTTTGTTGTGATTGCTCTTAATAAAAATTACATGTTTGTTATTTAAATTCTTTATATGATGAATTTTTATTTTTGAATGTAAAGGGTCTCAATTTCGTTGTCCGCTTAGGGTAACCAAAAAGCTAGAGCCGGCCCTGTTCGTATTTCAGGGTATAATATCATTAACTTTGAGATAATTGTATATACTTCAATGACAAAAGTACCCTCTAACTTTTGGGTTCTGTCATCTGTGTATGGAGTGAAGATACCCACATTAAAAAATAAGTGCAAAATGAAAATAGTTTTTAGGAAAATATATTTATAATTTGATAACTAGCCAAACACTTGTCAAAAAACACTTGTCTTAATTTGCTAAATAATTTAGGATTATTCATTATATTCTTGCAAAAAAATAAATATGTTTAAATATTCTAAATTTTTAGTTTTTCATAATTAAACTCCTTATTTATGAAAATCAAAATTGTTGAGCAAAAAAAATTTCTCCATACATATCTTTGTAATGAAAAATAACATATATATTTTTTTATGGGAAAGTTACATAAATACTTTAAACTTCTTGTTTCTGAATTAAACTCCTTATTTATGAAAATAAAAATGGGAGAGTTTATCAAAAAAAATGAAAATGGGAGAGCAAAAATAATCTCACAGCATTCTATTTTTAATGAATCTCCTAACATTAATTAATTCTTAATGTTTGTGCAATTCCAACTATTCGCTTTTATTATTGTTATTTTCTACAAATTGTCCACCAAATTCATGCTTATTTCTACATTAACCTTATCCTTTACCCTTCCCCCTTCTGTATCTCCCTTTCTCCTCTCCCCCAAATCAACCAACCTACCTGCTACAAACAAGCGTGCAAGCCACCTCCTCGTGTCTCCACAAAACCTCTATTCGATCCATTCTCTAAAATTACATCACAAATTTGTCAAATAAAAACGACTTTTGATCCGTATCACCATAGATCGAGCCCAAACTCGTTCAAATATGATAGCAATAGGCTATCACACACACACACACAAGCAGTTACACACACAAACACAGCAGTTGGGTTCTTCCCCAATTGAATTCTCAGTCGATTGAATGAAGAAAATCATCCACAGACATAGTTTTTGTAGAGACTACTAAATGTAAAAGACACCTACATCCCCTAAGGAAGTATTTAATACACTACCCTCCCCCTAAAAACATGTAATGAGATAAAAAGATAAAGACAAATAATACCAATTGATACTACTTTCTAACATAGTCTTCAAGGTAACCCGGAGGGCGCCGGGCTCGATGTCCACGTCTCGGGGCGGTGTCGCCAATTGGATGTGCATCCGTATCAACCCCCCCCGGATAACAACTGTCTTGTCCTCAAGGCGGAAGTAGGAGCGGTGTGCGCCCAAAGCAGCTTTTGTCAGACCCTGCAAGACCACCCATGAATCCCCATGCTTAACCTTCAGTGTCATCTTGGCGTAATCCGTAATGACTTCGCCGAATTGTTGAACCCACTGCACCCCCAAAACGATCTGCGATCCTTGGAATTCCAGGAGTAACAATTCAGCCGAAAACGTGTTCCCTTGAAGATCAATCACAACTTCACCACAAGTAGTATCACAATGAAGACAGTCCCCATTACCCACTGCAACCTTGAAAGCTGGGGTGGCCTTAAGTGGTAACTGCAACTTCTCAGCCAACTCAGGATGGATGAAGTTGTGTGTCGTTCCGATGTCGATAAGAACAGATACCTCGCGACCCCCTATGTACCCTAGGAGTCGTAGAGATGTCATCTGGTCACTGCTGATCAGTGTGAAAAGACTGGAGGCATTAGCTGCAATGACGTATTCTTCCTGAGGCGGCGGAACAGTGTCGTCTCATCCCAGAAGTAAAAACTTCCCATCGCACTTGTGTCCGCGATGATACCGTTGATAGCAATTGTAGCATAAACCCTGTCCTGTTGTTCAGCAACCTGTGTGGAGGAAACCGTGACTGCGGTTGGCCCTCGAATCGCGTCCAATTCACGAGCGAGACTAAAGGTGGCGATGATGGTTTGCGGGTTACGCAATGTCAACTCACGCCCCAACGGCGGCTTAAGACCAGAAGCAAAAATCGAAATCAGCTGGTCGTCTGACACCGTGTCAATTTTGCTAAGCAACTTTTCAAATTCGTTCTGATAAGCCAAGACTGTCGTGTGCTGCTGCAATTTAGACAATTGTCCAAAATAATCATGATAATAATCATTATCAAAACGAATTGTTACCTCCTCATGGAAAGAGGCCCATGTAGTGAATCAAAATATGGGCTCACGATAACGAAACCAGTCAGCCGCATCACCATCCAACAAAACTCTGACGAGTTGTAGTCATTCGTAGTCGGAATTCGATAATAGTTGAAATATTGTTGAACTTTTAAAGACCCAAGTGTGCGGATCAGTACCTGAGAATTTCAACGGTTCAACCCGCAACTTTTGTCCACGTTCGTGGCGATTTCCATACCGCGGCTGCTACTGGGTCTCCCAATCATCGAGTTCGTCGTAGAGGTGGTGATTAGTTTCCCACTGATTGGCCTCGTAATCATTTCGGCGGCGACCCACGTCATAGTTGCGGAGTGTGGGTGGAGGACGTGGAACAGCCCCTTGTGGACGACGACGAGCAGGAGGTGGTTGCCAACCATCGTCGCAGAGCGCTTGGAAGGCTCACTGGCGGCGACGTGGAGGAAAATCTGCTCCAGTGCCTAATCGGGTCTGGGTTATTACCTAATCCGGATCCGGGTGTGAAAGGAATCAATGATTCCATAAAAGACTCAGAGATTTAACAGATCAAAAACCCAGAAAAGGAGAAGAACAAAGAGAGATTTCATTGATAATTTGGCAGAGCTTCGCTGCCATTTTTGCAAAGAAGCCAGAATACAGAAAACCTAGAGCCGCAAGGCTTAAGTAGCACTGAATCCAAACGGTCTGATTTTGGACCGTTGGATTGAACAATAAGAAGATCTTAGCCATAGAAGCAGATCACAATATTACAAGATTACCACTAACTTAGAGTAAATTGTGAAAGAACCCGGCAAGGTTGAGAAGAGTTTCAAACAACTCTTTGATAATATAAAACAGACATCTCAAGACTTGGAAAATACCAAAAAGCACCATGTCATTTGAGGAAACTGTAGATTGGTCTTCAACTAGAGATTTGACTTCATTTCCAGCTTTTACTTTGACTTCTTCTTGAATTTTGACTTCATTTTGACTTCTTTCTTCAATTTTGACTCTTGTCTGCTAATACCCTCCCTCAAACTGATGGTGGCTGTGACACCATCAGTTTGTGCTTGATATAGTGAAATGGTAGAGCTGCCAATCCTTAAGTGAAAATGTCTCCCAGCTGATCTTCAGAATGAACATATGAAACCAGTAATTGTTTCTTTAAACATTTTTCTCTAACAAAATGGTAGTCTAGTTCAATGTGTTTGGTTCTAGCATGCATAATAGGTTTTGCAGTCATAGCAATGGCAGACTCATTGTCACAAAATAATGTAGGAGGATGATGCATGAAAATGTGAAGGTCATGAAACAAATATTGAAACCAGCAAATTTCTGCTGCTGTGGTTGCAAGAGCTCTGTATTCAGATTCAGTAGAGGATCTGGATACAGTGGGTTGCTTTTTTTGCAGCCCAGTGAATGGGGTTATTACCCAAAAATAAAACAAAACCCGTGGTACTTCTCCTATCAGTTGGGTTACCAGCCCAATCTGCATCGGAGTAAGCACGTAAATTGAGAGAACTAGAATTGTAAAGATTTCCTTCAATGATGGTGCCTTTTAAATACCTCAAAATTCTTTTGGTGTTGGAATAGATTCCCTAGAGGCAATCGTAGATTTAGTATGAACAATGTTTTGGCTAGAATATTCATTTATTATTTATAGCGATATTTAATATAATGAAGTCCTTAGATAAATTGTGTTATTTATCTTAAATGTCCCTAGTCCATTATATTGATTAATAGGACAATCAAATATAGACTAGTATGTGGGTAGATTGATATGGAGATATCAAGTCTAACACATGGGTATGCATTAGGAGTAATGGCATACTGGATTGACCCACGACGAAAAGGATACATTAGATTATGTGAAGTCACAATCGCTTTTCGTAGTGCTAATATTATTGAAATCCTTAGACTTGAAGTCACTAGATACTCTAGTTGTGAAATATTGCGCTTTGATGTTATCAAACGTTACACCGTAACTGGGTAATCATAAAGGTGGCTATCGGGCGTGATAGGAAGCAAGCTTAGAGATCGTAGTGATGTAGATAGGATTTGTCCCTCCCACATAATGGGAGTAAATATCCACGGCCACTCGAGGGATGAGGCTTATTGAATGTCTGGCCAGACTCAGATAAATTAATATAGAGATATTAATGTTATCTGCAAGCATAAGCATATTCCCAGGATCGAGGAACTATGGATTGGATATACGAGTGTGACTATTTATGTCTCGTGTCCAATCCGGATATGGAGACAAAGGGATAATGCAATATGACATATTGGGCACAAAGGTTTGTCGGGATCACTGACTATTTCTATTGGTTGGGTTGCATGGATGTGTTGCTAGACACCGCTCCATGTTAGTAATAGTTACTACCAACTATATAGAAACCTATGGGGTCACACGTCAAATAGAGTAGACCTAGATTTGGGATTAATTAATATGGATTAATTAATAGAAGGATCATTGTGCAACACCTTGCAAACTTAGTAGGACTAATTTGCAAGGAAGGGAATAGTTCTAGTCCTACTAGAACAAGAAAACTCTTTTATGGAAACAACAAGGAGTTGTTGGAGTATATAAAGGAGGCTCTAGCTTCCTTCCCACATATGAGTTATTATTAGTCATAACACATAAAGAGTGGGAGAGAGAAAAGAGAGAGCAAGACAAGGTGCTAGGGCCGAAACCCTAGCCACCCGTCCGCCCCCTTACCCGACGGCAAGAGAGGGCCGCCCCCCTCCCTTGTGCTTTGGTGATTTGTTGCTTTGATCTTCATCCCTCTTCCTCCAAGGTTCAAGCTAGCACTTGATTGAAGGAAGAATCTAGATCTCACCTCTAGACGTGGATCAACCGTAGAGACGAGGACATCATTCTTCGTGTGATCTCACAAATCGAAAGGTACACATCTTCTATGTCCTTAATCATGTTATGATGTCTCTTCCTGTGATCCTTGGTGGGCTTTGAGTAGGATTAATTTTTGTTATTCCGCTGCGTTACCTACGTCAAAACCCAATAGTGGTATCAGAGCCACAGGTCGTAGAGCATAACATGATATTATGTGTTTACGATTTCAGTTCATACACCGTATTATTGTTTATTACGCGAAAACTGAAAAATTGGCATAGTAGATGCAATATTGAATTTGATTCAATCAAACAAGACCCAATTTAACATTGGATGTTAGAATTGGTGAGTTTAATCACATAGGATGTGAATAATTGGGTTCTTGAAAAATTAGGGTTCATGGGCACATGATTGAAAAGGGGTTTTCAATTATGGAAACAAAATTATGGAATTAAATCCATAAGGAAACAACCTTGCTTGGGCAACAAGGAAGGAGGAAGGGGACTAGGGCCGAAACCCTAGCCGCCCGCCCCTCCCTTGCGCGCCAAGCAAGGCCGCGGCCTCCCAGGCGTGCGGCGGTCCTAGGGTTCGGGCCACTTGTTGGCTTGGACCCTTTGGACCGTTGTGAAACCCTAGTTACCCAATTTCACTAAAAATTAAACAAGCGCGTTAAAAATTGGTTTTAACTGTATTATGTGCTTTATTGCATGGTGGATGGATATGGCCTAGGATTGTGGATGTTTATTGTTTTGTGGTTTGGTTTACGGCCTGCGAGCTGATCAAATTAATGTAATAATTAATTAAGTTTTACGGCCTGCGAGTCGTTCTTTTTCTCCTCGACATGTGAGGCTTTTGTTATTTATTTATTCTAGATGTTAGGCTAGAATTAGAAATATTTAGATGATAGCCAAGAGCATGGAGAAGAAGACTGGAGAACCAAAGGAGCCAAAAGACATCCCTAGACGCGCAGCTATGGTGGAGCACATGGAGATGAGCTCGGCACTTTAGGGCAATTAGATATTATCATTGGCTTGATAATATCATTAGTCTAGAGGCCATATCCATGCCACGTTTTTTTTATTTTGTGGATGTTTATTATTCATGCCTTGTTATTTATTTTGTGTGTATGGCGCTACAAGCAAAACGATAACAAGATAATAATAAACAAGGTTGGTCTTTTATTGTGGATAGCCCAATCCAAATAAGTAGACCATGTTGATAAAGATCAACCAAACAAATTAAAAGGAAATCCCTCAATTAAATATTGCGTTTTGCCTTCTCTTTCCAAAACACCCTTCATGATCATGGCCTATTAAATTCGGGCTTGCCAAAGCAAGGCGATTTTAATTTTTCATGATGTGTTGCGGACGACGCAAGCTAGTAATGCGTGTATGTTGAAAGCAAGAGGTTGGACGCAACTAGGCAAGATTCAATTGGATTGATGAGCTTAGAGGCATGACAATTAGGAGTTATCCAATTGGATAAAGAATAAAATAAATTTATTCACCTAATTGGACCAAGAGTTGCATGGGATGCAATTGGAATGGTTCCTACCTAAATAACCAATTCTTGGGTGACTTGCCAAAGCAAGCTCAAGAAGAAGTGAAATAAGGATCTTGGACCCACTAGAAAATATAAAGATATTTTCCGCTTAATAGTGAGGGCTATTAATCCGAGAAAAATAGTGGGAGCTATATTTAATGATCTAGCCATTATTAAATATAGTTAAATTGTTCAAAATACTAAATTGCATATTTCTCGTTTTGTAGAATTCCAAATGGCAAACAACAACGCATCGAGTTCATCCCTACGATCTGTCCTTGAGAAGGATAAATTGTCTGGAACAAATTTCCTTGACTGGTACAGAAACTTGAGGATTGTCCTCAAGCAAGAAAAGAAGCTGTACGTCTTGGACACTCCAATTCCAGACCCACCACAAGATGAGTCTCTACTAGCGGCAGTAAGGGCACGTCAGAAACATGTTGATGATTCTAATGACGTGACTTGCCTCATGCTTTGTACCATGACTAGTGAGCTTCAGAAGCAACACGAGAACATGGAAGCCTATGATATGATCATACACTTGAAACAATTGTTTCAGGAACAGGCAAGGCATGAGCGCTATGAGGTGTCTAAAGCATTGTTCAAAAGTAGTCTTGTAGAGGGGAATCCAGTAGGCCCTCATGTACTCCGAATGATCGGGTACATAGAGAACCTTGAGAGACTGGGGTTCCCACTCGGCCAGGACTTGGCGACTGATCTCGTCTTGCAATCGTTGCCTGACAGTTATAATCAGTTCATTATGAACTATAATATGAACGAGATCAACAAGTCTTTGCCAGACCTATTGAACATGCTAAAGACAGCTGAGCAAAGCATCAATAAAGGCAAGGGCAAAGCCATAATGATGGTGCACAAGAAGAAGGGCAAGTCAGTTGCATCTACTTCAAAAGGAAAACGCAAGAAAGTTGCGAAATCCAAGTATGTCCTAAAGCCTAGTGGAGGCGTGGCTAAAGGTGAGTGTCACTACTGCAGCCAGCCGGGTCACTGGAGGAGGAATTGCCCTAAATATCTGGAGGATAAGAAGCTTGGAATAGTGATTCCACCACCACCAGGTATTTATGTTATAGACGTCAATCTTTCTATTTCATCATCCTGGGTATTGGATACCGGATGTGGTTCTCACATTTGTCGTAATGTGCAGGATTTGAAAAGAAGTAGAAGATTGCGAAAAGGGGAGATAGACTTGCGCGTCGGGAATGGAGCAAAGGTTGCTGCATTAGCTGTAGGCGTTTATGAGCTATCTTTGCCTTCTGGACTTATTTTAGAATTAGACAATTGCTTTTATGTGCCTGCTATGAGCAGAAACATTATTTCCGTTTCTTGTTTGGACGAGAAAGGTTTTTCTATTTCAATAAAGGACAAGTGTTGCTCCATTTATTTTGATAGTATGCACTATTGTAGTGCGCATTTGTCTAATGGATTGTATATCCTTGATATAAATAATCCAATCTATAACATAAGTACTAAAAGGATTAAAACTAACGATTTAAATCCTACATATCTATGGCACTGCCGTTTAGGCCATATAAATGAGAAACGCATATCTAGACTCCATAAGGATGGACTTCTAGACTCATTTGATTTGGAATCATATGAGACATGTGAATCTTGTTTATTAGGAAAAATGACAAAGTCCCCTTTCAATAAGAAAGGCGAACGGACTAGTGAGTTATTGGCACTCATACATACTGATGTATGCGGACCATTTCCCACGCCTGCCAGAGGTGGTTATACCTACTTCATCACATTTACTGATGATTTCAGTAGATATGGATTTGTATACCTTATGAAGGCCAAATCCGAATCCTTTGAATTGTTCAAGGAATTCAAGAGTGAAGTAGAGAAGCAACTTGGCAAGAGTATTAAAGCTCTACGATCGGATCGTGGAGGAGAATACTTAAGCCAAGAGTTTGATGAGTATCTTAGAGAGTGTGGGATAGTATCCCAGCTCACTCCACCCGGAACACCACAATGGAATGGTGTATCTGAGAGGAGGAATCGCACTCTATTAGATATGGTGCGATCTATGATGTCTCAAACAGATCTTCCGATATCCTTTTGGGGACATGCTCTAATGACGGCAGCTTTTACCATTAACCGTGTTCCATCCAAATCAGTCATAAAGACGCCATATGAGATATGGACTGGGAAGCGTCCCATAGTGTCGTTTATGAAGATTTGGGGCTGCGACGTTTATGTAAAGCGTTTACAGACAGACAAGCTCGGGCCTAAAGCGGATAAGTGTAAGTTTGTGGGATATCCTAAGGAGACTAAAGGATATTACTTCTATAACCCTACCGAGAACAAAGTGTTTGTTGCTCGGACCGGCGTGTTTCTAGAAAGAGAACTAGTCTCTAAAGAAGCAAGTGGGAGGGTTGTAGAACTTGAAGAAATTCATGAACCACAAACCACTGAACCGATAATGGAACATGAACAGGAACCACAAGAAGTTGTGGAAGAACCTGTTCAAGTAACACAGGAACTCCGTAGATCAGGAAGAGTGCGTCATGAGCCAGAGAGGTATGGACTTCTCGTGACTGAGCCCGATGACGTACCACTCATGGATGATGAGCCTGCAAACTATGGAGAAGCCATGAGTGGCCCAGACTCTAAGAAGTGGCTTGAAGCCATGAGATCCGAAATGGATTCCATGTATACCAACAAAGTATGGACTTTGGTGGAACCACCCGAAGGGGCTCGACCCATAGGGTGCAAGTGGGTCTTCAAAAAGAAGACCGACATGGATGGCAAGGTAGTTGCCTATAAGGGGCGATTGGTGGCCAAAGGTTATAGACAGATTCATGGTATTGACTATGATGAGACCTTTTCACCAGTCGCCATGACTAAATCCATTCGAATCTTGCTTGCTATTGCAGCATACTACGACTATGAGATTTGGCAAATGGATGTCAAAACAGCGTTCCTTTATGGGAACCTCCTTGAGGATGTGTATATGACACAACCAGAGGGTTTTGAGGATCCAGAGAATGCCAATAAAGTCTGTAAGCTGCAAAGGTCCATTTATGGATTAAAGCAAGCTTCTAGGAGTTGGAATCAACGTTTTGATGACGCGGTCAAAGAGTTTGGCTTCATCAAGAACGAAGATGAGCCTTGTGTTTACAAGAAGGTTAGTGGGAGCTCTATAGTATTTCAGGTCTTGTATGTGGATGACATACTAATCATTGGCAATGATATTCCTACTCTGCAATCTGTTAAAAGATTGGCTAGGAAAGTGCTTTGCGATGAAAGACTTAGGAGACGCAGCCTATATACTGGGTATAAAGATCTATAGAGATAGATCTAAAAGGTTGCTTGGCCTAAGTCAAAGTACATATATTGACAAGGTGTTGAAGAGGTTCAACATGCAAGATTCCAAGAAGGGATTCTTGCCCATGTCACATGGAGTCACTCTTTCCAAGAATGACTGTCCCTCCAATGAGATGGAGAAGGACCGCATGAGCAGGATACCCTATGCTTCGGCCATAGGATCCATCATGTACGCCATGCTATGTACTAGACCAGACATATCATACGCGTTGAGTATGGTGAGCAGATATCAGTCCAATCCGGGTGAGAGTCACTGGATTGCTGTCAAGAACATCCTAAAGTACTTAAGAAGAACTAAGGATGTATTCTTGATATTTGGAGGAATGGAAGAGCTAAGTGTAAAGGGTTACACTGACGCAAGCTTCCAAACCGACAAGGATGATTACAGATCGCAGTCTGGATACGTGTTTTGCCTGAATGGAGGAGCTGTGAGCTGGAAGAGTTCCAAGCAAGGCACAGTTGCTGATTCTACAACAGAAGCTGAGTACATTGCTGCTGCGGAAGCGGCGAAAGAGGCAGTATGGATAAAGAAGTTTATCACTGAGCTCGGTGTGGTCCCTAGCATAGTGGATCCCGTAGAGTTGTACTGTGACAACTCTGGGGCAATCGCACAGGCGAAGGAACCAAGATCGCACCAAAAGTCGAAGCATGTACTTAGGAGATTCCATCTTATTCGTGATATGATCGATCGAGGAGATGTGAAGATATGCAAGATTCCGACAGATGACAACGTGTCAGATCCGCTCACGAAACCTCTTGCGCAGCGAAAGCATGAAGGGCACGCCAGATCTATAGGCACACGAGATGCGCCAGATTGGCTCTAGTGCAAGTGGGAGACTGTTGGAATAGATGCCCTAGAGGCAATCGTAGATTTAGTATGAACAATGTTTTGGCTAGAATATTCATTTATTATTTATAGCGATATTTAATATAATGAAGTCCTTAGATAAATTGTGTTATTTATCTTAAATGTCCCTAGTCCATTATATTGATTAATAGGACAATCAAATATAGACTAGTATGTGGGTAGATTGATATGGAGATATCAAGTCTAACACATGGGTATGCATTAGGAGTAATGGCATACTGGATTGACCCACGACGAAAAGGATACATTAGATTATGTGAAGTCACAATCGCTTTTCGTAGTGCTAATATTATTGAAATCCTTAGACTTGAAGTCACTAGATACTCTAGTTGTGAAATATTGCGCTTTGATGTTATCAAACGTTACACCGTAACTGGGTAATCATAAAGGTGGCTATCGGGCGTGATAGGAAGCAAGCTTAGAGATCGTAGTGATGTAGATAGGATTTGTCCCTCCCACATAATGGGAGTAAATATCCACGGCCACTCGAGGGATGAGGCTTATTGAATGTCTGGCCAGACTCAGATAAATTAATATAGAGATATTAATGTTATCTGCAAGCATAAGCATATTCCCAGGATCGAGGAACTATGGATTGGATATACGAGTGTGACTATTTATGTCTCGTGTCCAATCCGGATATGGAGACAAAGGGATAATGCAATATGACATATTGGGCACAAAGGTTTGTCGGGATCACTGACTATTTCTATTGGTTGGGTTGCATGGATGTGTTGCTAGACACCGCTCCATGTTAGTAATAGTTACTACCAACTATATAGAAACCTATGGGGTCACACGTCAAATAGAGTAGACCTAGATTTGGGATTAATTAATATGGATTAATTAATAGAAGGATCATTGTGCAACACCTTGCAAACTTAGTAGGACTAATTTGCAAGGAAGGGAATAGTTCTAGTCCTACTAGAACAAGAAAACTCTTTTATGGAAACAACAAGGAGTTGTTGGAGTATATAAAGGAGGCTCTAGCTTCCTTCCCACATATGAGTTATTATTAGTCATAACACATAAAGAGTGGGAGAGAGAAAAGAGAGAGCAAGACAAGGTGCTAGGGCCGAAACCCTAGCCACCCGTCCGCCCCCTTACCCGACGGCAAGAGAGGGCCGCCCCCCTCCCTTGTGCTTTGGTGATTTGTTGCTTTGATCTTCATCCCTCTTCCTCCAAGGTTCAAGCTAGCACTTGATTGAAGGAAGAATCTAGATCTCACCTCTAGACGTGGATCAACCGTAGAGACGAGGACATCATTCTTCGTGTGATCTCACAAATCGAAAGGTACACATCTTCTATGTCCTTAATCATGTTATGATGTCTCTTCCTGTGATCCTTGGTGGGCTTTGAGTAGGATTAATTTTTGTTATTCCGCTGCGTTACCTACGTCAAAACCCAATAGTGGTATCAGAGCCACAGGTCGTAGAGCATAACATGATATTATGTGTTTACGATTTCAGTTCATACACCGTATTATTGTTTATTACGCGAAAACTGAAAAATTGGCATAGTAGATGCAATATTGAATTTGATTCAATCAAACAAGACCCAATTTAACATTGGATGTTAGAATTGGTGAGTTTAATCACATAGGATGTGAATAATTGGGTTCTTGAAAAATTAGGGTTCATGGGCACATGATTGAAAAGGGGTTTTCAATTATGGAAACAAAATTATGGAATTAAATCCATAAGGAAACAACCTTGCTTGGGCAACAAGGAAGGAGGAAGGGGACTAGGGCCGAAACCCTAGCCGCCCGCCCCTCCCTTGCGCGCCAAGCAAGGCCGCGGCCTCCCAGGCGTGCGGCGGTCCTAGGGTTCGGGCCACTTGTTGGCTTGGACCCTTTGGACCGTTGTGAAACCCTAGTTACCCAATTTCACTAAAAATTAAACAAGCGCGTTAAAAATTGGTTTTAACTGTATTATGTGCTTTATTGCATGGTGGATGGATATGGCCTAGGATTGTGGATGTTTATTGTTTTGTGGTTTGGTTTACGGCCTGCGAGCTGATCAAATTAATGTAATAATTAATTAAGTTTTACGGCCTGCGAGTCGTTCTTTTTCTCCTCGACATGTGAGGCTTTTGTTATTTATTTATTCTAGATGTTAGGCTAGAATTAGAAATATTTAGATGATAGCCAAGAGCATGGAGAAGAAGACTGGAGAACCAAAGGAGCCAAAAGACATCCCTAGACGCGCAGCTATGGTGGAGCACATGGAGATGAGCTCGGCACTTTAGGGCAATTAGATATTATCATTGGCTTGATAATATCATTAGTCTAGAGGCCATATCCATGCCACGTTTTTTTTATTTTGTGGATGTTTATTATTCATGCCTTGTTATTTATTTTGTGTGTATGGCGCTACAAGCAAAACGATAACAAGATAATAATAAACAAGGTTGGTCTTTTATTGTGGATAGCCCAATCCAAATAAGTAGACCATGTTGATAAAGATCAACCAAACAAATTAAAAGGAAATCCCTCAATTAAATATTGCGTTTTGCCTTCTCTTTCCAAAACACCCTTCATGATCATGGCCTATTAAATTCGGGCTTGCCAAAGCAAGGCGATTTTAATTTTTCATGATGTGTTGCGGACGACGCAAGCTAGTAATGCGTGTATGTTGAAAGCAAGAGGTTGGACGCAACTAGGCAAGATTCAATTGGATTGATGAGCTTAGAGGCATGACAATTAGGAGTTATCCAATTGGATAAAGAATAAAATAAATTTATTCACCTAATTGGACCAAGAGTTGCATGGGATGCAATTGGAATGGTTCCTACCTAAATAACCAATTCTTGGGTGACTTGCCAAAGCAAGCTCAAGAAGAAGTGAAATAAGGATCTTGGACCCACTAGAAAATATAAAGATATTTTCCGCTTAATAGTGAGGGCTATTAATCCGAGAAAAATAGTGGGAGCTATATTTAATGATCTAGCCATTATTAAATATAGTTAAATTGTTCAAAATACTAAATTGCATATTTCTCGTTTTGTAGAATTCCAAATGGCAAACAACAACGCATCGAGTTCATCCCTACGATCTGTCCTTGAGAAGGATAAATTGTCTGGAACAAATTTCCTTGACTGGTACAGAAACTTGAGGATTGTCCTCAAGCAAGAAAAGAAGCTGTACGTCTTGGACACTCCAATTCCAGACCCACCACAAGATGAGTCTCTACTAGCGGCAGTAAGGGCACGTCAGAAACATGTTGATGATTCTAATGACGTGACTTGCCTCATGCTTTGTACCATGACTAGTGAGCTTCAGAAGCAACACGAGAACATGGAAGCCTATGATATGATCATACACTTGAAACAATTGTTTCAGGAACAGGCAAGGCATGAGCGCTATGAGGTGTCTAAAGCATTGTTCAAAAGTAGTCTTGTAGAGGGGAATCCAGTAGGCCCTCATGTACTCCGAATGATCGGGTACATAGAGAACCTTGAGAGACTGGGGTTCCCACTCGGCCAGGACTTGGCGACTGATCTCGTCTTGCAATCGTTGCCTGACAGTTATAATCAGTTCATTATGAACTATAATATGAACGAGATCAACAAGTCTTTGCCAGACCTATTGAACATGCTAAAGACAGCTGAGCAAAGCATCAATAAAGGCAAGGGCAAAGCCATAATGATGGTGCACAAGAAGAAGGGCAAGTCAGTTGCATCTACTTCAAAAGGAAAACGCAAGAAAGTTGCGAAATCCAAGGATGTCCTAAAGCCTAGTGGAGGCGTGGCTAAAGGTGAGTGTCACTACTGCAGCCAGCCGGGTCACTGGAGGAGGAATTGCCCTAAATATCTGGAGGATAAGAAGCTTGGAATAGTGATTCCACCACCACCAGGTATTTATGTTATAGACGTCAATCTTTCTATTTCATCATCCTGGGTATTGGATACCGGATGTGGTTCTCACATTTGTCGTAATGTGCAGGATTTGAAAAGAAGTAGAAGATTGCGAAAAGGGGAGATAGACTTGCGCGTCGGGAATGGAGCAAAGGTTGCTGCATTAGCTGTAGGCGTTTATGAGCTATCTTTGCCTTCTGGACTTATTTTAGAATTAGACAATTGATTTTATGTGCCTGCTATGAGCAGAAACATTATTTCCGTTTCTTGTTTGGACGAGAAAGGTTTTTCTATTTCAATAAAGGACAAGTGTTGCTCCATTTATTTTGATAGTATGCACTATTGTAGTGCGCATTTGTCTAATGGATTGTATATCCTTGATCTAAATAATCCAATCTATAACATAAGTACTAAAAGGATTAAAACTAACGATTTAAATCCTACATATCTATGGCACTGTCGTTTAGGCCATATAAATGAGAAACGCATATCTAGACTCCATAAGGATGGACTTCTAGACTCATTTGATTTGGAATCATATGAGACATGTGAATCTTGTTTATTAGGAAAAATGACAAAGTCCCCTTTCAATAAGAAAGGCGAACGGACTAGTGAGTTATTGGCACTCATACATACTGATGTATGCGGACCATTTCCCACGCCTGCCAGAGGTGGTTATACCTACTTCATCACATTTACTGATGATTTCAGTAGATATGGATTTGTATACCTTATGAAGGCCAAATCCGAATCCTTTGAATTGTTCAAGGAATTCAAGAGTGAAGTAGAGAAGCAACTTGGCAAGAGTATTAAAGCTCTACGATCGGATCGTGGAGGAGAATACTTAAGCCAAGAGTTTGATGAGTATCTTAGAGAGTGTGGGATAGTATCCCAGCTCACTCCACCCGGAACACCACAATGGAATGGTGTATCTGAGAGGAGGAATCGCACTCTATTAGATATGGTGCGATCTATGATGTCTCAAACAGATCTTCCGATATCCTTTTGGGGACATGCTCTAATGACGGCAGCTTTTACCATTAACCGTGTTCCATCCAAATCAGTCATAAAGACGCCATATGAGATATGGACTGGGAAGCGTCCCATAGTGTCGTTTATGAAGATTTGGGGCTGCGACGTTTATGTAAAGCGTTTACAGACAGACAAGCTCGGGCCTAAAGCGGATAAGTGTAAGTTTGTGGGATATCCTAAGGAGACTAAAGGATATTACTTCTATAACCCTACCGAGAACAAAGTGTTTGTTGCTCGGACCGGCGTGTTTCTAGAAAGAGAACTAGTCTCTAAAGAAGCAAGTGGGAGGGTTGTAGAACTTGAAGAAATTCATGAACCACAAACCACTGAACCGATAATGGAACATGAACAGGAACCACAAGAAGTTGTGGAAGAACCTGTTCAAGTAACACAGGAACTCCGTAGATCAGGAAGAGTGCGTCATGAGCCAGAGAGGTATGGACTTCTCGTGACTGAGCCCGATGACGTACCACTCATGGATGATGAGCCTGCAAACTATGGAGAAGCCATGAGTGGCCCAGACTCTAAGAAGTGGCTTGAAGCCATGAGATCCGAAATGGATTCCATGTATACCAACAAAGTATGGACTTTGGTGGAACCACCCGAAGGGGCTCGACCCATAGGGTGCAAGTGGGTCTTCAAAAAGAAGACCGACATGGATGGCAAGGTAGTTGCCTATAAGGGGCGATTGGTGGCCAAAGGTTATAGACAGATTCATGGTATTGACTATGATGAGACCTTTTCACCAGTCGCCATGACTAAATCCATTCGAATCTTGCTTGCTATTGCAGCATACTACGACTATGAGATTTGGCAAATGGATGTCAAAACAGCGTTCCTTTATGGGAACCTCCTTGAGGATGTGTATATGACACAACCAGAGGGTTTTGAGGATCCAGAGAATGCCAATAAAGTCTGTAAGCTGCAAAGGTCCATTTATGGATTAAAGCAAGCTTCTAGGAGTTGGAATCGACGTTTTGATGACGCGGTCAAAGAGTTTGGCTTCATCAAGAACGAAGATGAGCCTTGTGTTTACAAGAAGGTTAGTGGGAGCTCTATAGTATTTCAGGTCTTGTATGTGGATGACATACTAATCATTGGCAATGATATTCCTACTCTGCAATCTGTTAAAAGATTGGCTAGGAAAGTGCTTTGCGATGAAAGACTTAGGAGACGCAGCCTATATACTGGGTATAAAGATCTATAGAGATAGATCTAAAAGGTTGCTTGGCCTAAGTCAAAGTACATATATTGACAAGGTGTTGAAGAGGTTCAACATGCAAGATTCCAAGAAGGGATTCTTGCCCATGTCACATGGAGTCACTCTTTCCAAGAATGACTGTCCCTCCAATGAGATGGAGAAGGACCGCATGAGCAGGATACCCTATGCTTCGGCCATAGGATCCATCATGTACGCTATGCTATGTACTAGACCAGACATATCATACGCGTTGAGTATGGTGAGCAGATATCAGTCCAATCCGGGTGAGAGTCACTGGATTGCTGTCAAGAACATCCTAAAGTACTTAAGAAGAACTAAGGATGTATTCTTGATATTTGGAGGAATGGAAGAGCTAAGTGTAAAGGGTTACACTGACGCAAGCTTCCAAACCGACAAGGATGATTACAGATCGCAGTCTGGATACGTGTTTTGCCTGAATGGAGGAGCTGTGAGCTGGAAGAGTTCCAAGCAAGGCACAGTTGCTGATTCTACAACAGAAGCTGAGTACATTGCTGCTGCGGAAGCGGCGAAAGAGGCAGTATGGATAAAGAAGTTTATCACTGAGCTCGGTGTGGTCCCTAGCATAGTGGATCCCGTAGAGTTGTACTGTGACAACTCTGGGGCAATCGCACAGGCGAAGGAACCAAGATCGCACCAAAAGTCGAAGCATGTACTTAGGAGATTCCATCTTATTCGTGATATGATCGATCGAGGAGATGTGAAGATATGCAAGATTCCGACAGATGACAACGTGTCAGATCCGCTCACGAAACCTCTTGCGCAGCGAAAGCATGAAGGGCACGCCAGATCTATAGGCACACGAGATGCGCCAGATTGGCTCTAGTGCAAGTGGGAGACTGTTGGAATAGATGCCCTAGAGGCAATCGTAGATTTAGTATGAACAATGTTTTGGCTAGAATATTCATTTATTATTTATAGCGATATTTAATATAATGAAGTCCTTAGATAAATTGTGTTATTTATCTTAAATGTCCCTAGTCCATTATATTGATTAATAGGACAATCAAATATAGACTAGTATGTGGGTAGATTGATATGGAGATATCAAGTCTAACACATGGGTATGCATTAGGAGTAATGACATACTGGATTGACCCACGACGAAAAGGATACATTAGATTATGTGAAGTCACAATCGCTTTTCGTAGTGCTAATATTATTGAAATCCTTAGACTTGAAGTCACTAGATACTCTAGTTGTGAAATATTGCGCTTTGATGTTATCAAACGTTACACCGTAACTGGGTAATCATAAAGGTGGCTATCGGGCGTGATAGGAAGCAAGCTTAGAGATCGTAGTGATGTAGATAGGATTTGTCCCTCCCACATAATGGGAGTAAATATCCACGGCCACTCGAGGGATGAGGCTTATTGAATGTCTGGCCAGACTCAGATAAATTAATATAGAGATATTAATGTTATCTGCAAGCATAAGCATATTCCCAGGATCGAGGAACTATGGATTGGATATACGAGTGTGACTATTTATGTCTCGTGTCCAATCCGGATATGGAGACAAAGGGATAATGCAATATGACATATTGGGCACAAAGGTTTGTCGGGATCACTGACTATTTCTATTGGTTGGGTTGCATGGATGTGTTGCTAGACACCGCTCCATGTTAGTAATAGTTACTACCAACTATATAGAAACCTATGGGGTCACACGTCAAATAGAGTAGACCTAGATTTGGGATTAATTAATATGGATTAATTAATAGAAGGATCATTGTGCAACACCTTGCAAACTTAGTAGGACTAATTTGCAAGGAAGGGAATAGTTCTAGTCCTACTAGAACAAGAAAACTCTTTTATGGAAACAACAAGGAGTTGTTGGAGTATATAAAGGAGGCTCTAGCTTCCTTCCCACATATGAGTTATTATTAGTCATAACACATAAAGAGTGGGAGAGAGAAAAGAGAGAGCAAGACAAGGTGCTAGGGCCGAAACCCTAGCCACCCGTCCGCCCCCTTACCCGACGGCAAGAGAGGGCCGCCCCCCTCCCTTGTGCTTTGGTGATTTGTTGCTTTGATCTTCATCCCTCTTCCTCCAAGGTTCAAGCTAGCACTTGATTGAAGGAAGAATCTAGATCTCACCTCTAGACGTGGATCAACCGTAGAGACGAGGACATCATTCTTCGTGTGATCTCACAAATCGAAAGGTACACATCTTCTATGTCCTTAATCATGTTATGATGTCTCTTCCTGTGATCCTTGGTGGGCTTTGAGTAGGATTAATTTTTGTTATTCCGCTGCGTTACCTACGTCAAAACCCAATATTTGGCACCAATGAGATGTTGAGTAGTAGGCATATGGATAAATTGACAAAGACGATTAACGTCAAAACAAATGTCAGGTCTTGTAAATGTTAAATATTGAAGAGCACCTAGTAACTGTCTAAAAGGTGTAGGATTCTCAAGTAACATACCATCATGAGCATGATATTTAATGCCAGAAGTAGTAGGAGTATCACAAGGAGTGCAAGACAACATATTGAATCTAAGGAGAAGATCATTGATGTATTTATGTTGATGAATGAATATATCATTAGCAGATCTTTGAATTTCTAAGCCCAAAAAGTAGGTCAAGGGACCCAGATCAGTCATGTTAAACTCAGTACTGAGTTTGGAGACAAGATGTTTCATGTAATCAGTGTCATTGCCAGTAAGGATGATATCATCCACATATAATAATAAAACAATGATAGATTGAGGATGAGCAGTGTATCTAATAAACATAGATGTATCAGCCACTGATGCCACAAATCCAA
Organism: Linanthus parryae; assembly: GCA_023055425.1. Taxonomy (NCBI): domain Eukaryota; kingdom Viridiplantae; phylum Streptophyta; class Magnoliopsida; order Ericales; family Polemoniaceae; genus Linanthus; species Linanthus parryae. Next base: position 81,202,913 of record JALGPY010000002.1, read on the forward strand.
GAGATAAAACGAAACTTGTAAACCTCTCAAACCAAGCTCTAGGTGCTTGTTTGAGACCATATATGACTTTGTTTAATTTTCACACAAAATGAGGATGATGTGGATCTTAAATCCAGGTGGTTGTTGCATATAAACAGTTTCTCTTAAATAGCCATGTAAAATGCATTTTTACATCAAGTTGATTCAAAGGCCAATTCATAGAAGCAGCTAAGGCAATGACCGTTCTAACAGTGGCATGTTTTACAATAGGACTGAAAGTTTCTTCAAAGTCAATACCAGGAGTTTGATTAAAGTCCTTAGCAACTAATCTAGCTTTGTATCTAGATATGGTGCCATTATTGGGGTTGTATTTTGTCCTGAACACCCATTTGTTCCCAAAAATATTTGCATTGTTGGGATGTGGCACTACGGTCCAGGTGTTTTGCTCTTGGAGACTAGAAAATTCTTCAATCATTGCATTAAGCCACTGAGAATGTTTTCTAGCCTCACTGAAACAAGTAGGATCATTTAATAAATGAGAGATATCAGAGTTACCAGAGGTGGCTGTGAATCCAAACACTTTCTTTTTGACAATCCCAGACTTGCTTCTTGTCTGCATGGGATGACCACCAGCTGGAAAAGCATTAGACCCTTGTTCAGTTGTCAAGCCTGGGGTTGTTATACTTGTAGTTTCATCAGCTTCTGTTTGGGAGGCATCATTTGAAGTTGTATTTTCTGGCTGCATAGCTGGAACAGGGTCTAGCTCCGCCTGAGCATGATGGCTCCCAGAGACAGGTGTAGTATTGTTCTTATCAGTTAAATTGGCAGAGTCAAGAGTAGTAGCTTGTTCTGTATCATAAGTGTGACTAGGATGAAGTGTAGAATTGTTCTCATTCAGTGTACCTGTAATAAAGTCAGAAGATAAGTCAGTAAATGGAGGAGTAGCAGCAGACACATTAATGTTAGAATGAGACACTTTAATGTGTGATGAATCAGGTGAAACATTTAAGTCAGATGAATGTATGGGATTAAATGCTGTATTAAATGCAGTATCTGGTAGAGTAACAGGTATTTCACCAATTTTGAAAGTGTCAATTTTGTCAAAGTTTGAATTTTGACTTTTCTGATATGGAAAAATGAGTTCATCAAAAATTACATCTCTACTAATGAATTTTTTTTGTGCAGATTTGTCAAAGCAAACATAACCCTTATAGTTTTGTGCATAACCAAGAAATACACATTGAGTGGATTTGGGGCCAAGTTTAGAAACACTATAGTGTCTCAAATAAGGATAGCATGCACATCCAAACACTCTAAATTTGGAATAATCTGGAATTGTTTTGTAAAGTAATTCCCAATGAGATTTATTAAAAGTGTTTTTGTTTGGCATACAGTTAATAAGATAAACAGCTGCAGCAAAGGCACAATACCACAAATAATTTGGCAAAGAAGCATGAATCATCATAGTAACAGCAGTTTCAACAATGTGTCTGTATTTTCTTTCAGCTACTCCATTTTGTTGTGGAGTATGAGGACAAGATTTTTGATGAATAATGTCATGTTTTTGCAAATATTGTTGAAACGCAAAGGACATGTATTCACCACCACCATCTGATCTCAGAATTTTTATTTTATTGCTAAGTTGAAGTTCAATTTGAGTTTTGAATTTATCAAAGACAGTAGCAACTTCAGATTTATGATGCAAAGGAAATAACCATGTGAACTTGGAATAATCATCAATAAAGAGCACATAGAATATGTAACCATCATAAGATTTGGTACTAGCAGGACCCGAATCATCACTATGAACAATATCAAGTGAATTCTTAGAAGCAGAAAGTGAAGATTTGTAAGGTAATATAGTCATATTTGCCTTTGACACAATGTTCACATAAAAAACTTGAATAAATATCACACAACTTTAGGTCTTTGCATAAATTAGAAGCAGAAATAAACACAAGTTTTAAAACATCTTCATAGGGGTGTCCTAATCTGGCATGCCAGATAGGAGACTTGACACTTTTTCCTAGATAGGCAGTCTTGACAGGGTCTTTGACTTCAGAGACATGAGAGAAGGGATGAGTGTGTATAGGGTAGAGACCATTTTCACTCAACCCTTGATACATAACTTTTCCCAGAGTTTTTTCCAGGATATAAAAAGAATCAGCATCAAAATAGAAGGCACAGTTGTGTTGTTTGCAGAGTTGATAAAGAGAGACTAAATTAGCAGCTAAATTGGGAACATGTAAAGTTTTGTTTAATTGAAAAGAATGATTTGGGTTGTTAAGAAAGGCAGTACCAAAGTGATTTATAGCCAGGGTGTTACCATTACCCACTGCAACTTGACCAGACCCATGATAAGGAGAGCTCACAGAGAGATTTGCAAAATCAGAAGTCATGTGGTTGTTGGCACCAGAATCAGTCAACCAATAGTTTGGAGATATACTTGTAGAGGGATCAGAAACAGTCACAGTGTTCATAGCAGTTAACTGGATAGGAGGTTTCTTTCCCTGAAAGGCATGATCCATTCTATGCCAGCAATCAATAGCAGAGTGGTAATCATAACCACATATTTGACAGGTTAATGGATTTCCATTGCTGTCTCTGCTTTTAGAAGGACCTCTATTATACCCAGATCTTCCCCCTCTTTTATTTTCAAAACATCTTCCTCCTCCTCTGTTGTTTCCTCCTCTACCAAAGTAGTTAGAATTATAGTTTTGACCTTGATACCCTAACTCTTGACCATAATTAGAATTAGGGTTTTGACTTGAACTTTGACCATAATTAGGGTTAGGGTTTTGACTGGAGAACCCTGACCCTTGACTTCTGTTTGGGTTAGGGTTTTGACCTTGGTTCACATACCCTTGACCTCTACCATAACCAGCACCATTGGAGTTGCCTCCTCTACCACGATTGTTACCATATTAAGACTCAGATGAGTACCAATAGACATATAAGCAGCATTACCAACCAAATAGAGGATATAACAGTTTGAGAATCAATCATTTGTTCCTCAGCTTTCAACAAGACATGTAGTTATTCAAATGTAATTTTATCAGGAGCAAGAGACATAGTGACACGAATACCAGATCTAAAAGAGTTATATTCAGGAAGTAGACCATGTAGAGCATATAGAATCATATCTTGATCATCAGTGTGAACCATAGCAGAAGAGAGTTTGTCCCTTAGGGTTTGGAGTCTTTGCATGTAATCATCAATAGATTCCAATTTCTTACGAATCGTTTGAAGTTTAGATCTCAGTTGCATGATATTGGAGCGAGTGAGAGAGGAGTACCTGTTTTCGAGTGAAACCCAAACGTCACGAGAAGATTGCTTACCCACGATTTGAACAAGAGCCTCTTGTGTGAGTGTTGCCGTGAGGAGAGTGAGAACCATCTGATCTTGTTCCACCCAGACTTCATACGCCGAATTTCGATTTTCCGTTGCCTCACCATGTTCATCGGCCAGGAATTCAGAGGGACAGATTTTTGTTCCGTCCACATAACCAAAGAGCGATTGAGTTTTAAGAACAGATGAGACCTGGTATTTCCAGATGAGATAGTTGTTGTTGTCTAGTTTGAAAGGGAACTAGGTTATGGATTTGAGAGAGGACATAGAAAGGGTTTGTGGAACCCTGATTTTGAGCGGTGGACAAAACCTGGATCTGATACCATGAAAAGAATCAATGATTCCAGAAAAGACTCAGACATTTAATGTAACACCCCACGTTCCCGAGCTTTCCGTTCCGGACCGGAGAGCCTAGGAGGGTGCTACTCAAATGAAGCGGCGGAAATCAAGAACAATACATCTGATACTTATATATTACAAATTTTTAATTATCTCAACATAATATACTTTACACATGGTGAAGTGATACTAAGAGTTCGGCTTATTCCAATACTAACAAGTAATAGCTGAGCGTCGAATCCCGCTACCCCATAATCCAGCTCTTAAGACCTGCGGGGGAAAGAAACAAAGACCGCAGTTTTTCTAAAGTCAGCAATGAAATACTGAGTAAGTAAACACCCAAGCTTGTAAACAGATTATGAGGCATATCTTTTCAAAAACAATCATAATGAGAATGAACAATAATGAGTAAATCCTTGAAGAATAAAGTATGAATACTGAAACACATATGAAATTCTCTTTCTGTTTTACTTGGCATCTCAATCCTCCTCTTGTACCTCAAACGGGGAATATTATTCCCAATCTATATCTTCTTTCTTGTATGAAACGGGGAATATCATTCCCAATCTATCTCTTCTTTCTTTTTCATAAAAATCCTTCTCAAAAACTTCATATTATTAACTTGTTGATACGGGGAAGATCTACTTTCACTAAGCTACCAAGACCTTAAGTGCCGGCACCCCCCTAAGACTCCTCGCGGCCAGAGAGGTGAGTACATGGAGCGACCCGGCAGGTTGCGACCGGGTTAAAATAATACGGGTCGAGTGAACGAAGTCAACACGACCAATCTAGCAATAATATAACGATCCCCGCACAACTCTTTTCACTTTACATCATTAATGGATTATTATTCTCGTGTGACATTCTCACAACATTCATCTCAAAACAAAATCAATCTCATGTAAAGCATGTAAGTCATAAAACATATTTTGAGACAAATTATAAAATCACGTTTCGACACGAAAGAAGCTCGGCACACTAGACTTGGCATATTTACTTACCTCAATCCGATAGTGAATAGCACGTTCTAGGCACTACAAATAGACATAGCCTCTGTCCACGAAACTCGTCACCTACAAATTTATAATCTCTAATCAACTTAAATTCCGATTCCAACTATCACGTATAATGCAAGTGGGCTATGTGCTATGCTATGAACTCTAGTGTCGTCGTAAGGGAGTCTACTTTAATTTCAAACAAACTTTAAATATATCTTTTTCATTATATTCGTCAAGCGTGTGCTACTTTCGTAATTACATCCTCAAAATATACTTATTTAATATAAATTCCCAAATCCGTAAATAATACTCGTATATTTCAAATAGCGAGAGAATAAGTTCAAATTTAGAATTTCTCAATTATAAATTCTAGCTCAAACTTTATTATAAAACAACACCTTTTATTTATATATATATATTCTTAAATATTTATTTTTAACTTTTCTAGAGTATATTCTTCATAGAAAATTATTTAATTAACGAAACTAATTATTGGAGAAAGATAAAGTATTAATAAAATATTCATAAATATTCCTCAAATCACTTTCTAACTAGTTTATTCTAGGAGCGATATTTACAACCAATTCATTTAGAATGTCAATCTACGATACTTTGAGATTAACTATTTAAACAAAACAATATTGATTATTTAATAAATAGGCCCAATATATTATACAAATCTAGTTTACTTTGAAATGCATAAATAAAGTTTCAATACCAAAATATCTTTTATATAATTGGAATGAAGGCTAAAATGCTTAGAAAATAATTGAAATCCAAGTTTCATATTTTTAATTTCACTAGTGGGCGCCCCACGCGCGCTGCGCGCGGTGCGGCGGTGATGTTTGTGTCGGTGAAAAATCTCACGTTGTCTCTGAATTTGAGTTTTTATTACATTATTGGATAGTCATTACACAGAGGCAAATTAGGAAAGCTGGATATAAAATTGGCAGAGTTTTATGGAGTAGGAGCAACACTTCGGACTACCCATTTGGTTATTCTGGGGTTCCCGTTTTGGATATTTCTTTGGACACGAACGTGGAATGTTGATGCTGCATTCGTTGTATTTGCGTTGATTACCACCTGCTGCTATTCCTGCAAGTAAGATGTTCACAAAAGCTAAGCCTGGCTTTTCCTTCAAATTAGAAGCACCAGATCAAGCTTTCATCTTTTGGACATCGTCTGTTCCAAGAACCACAAAGTAATTACACGCCAAATTAATTTAGGAGTAGAAAAGTTTAAATTAGTGTATTGCATTGCGAATCTGAGATTAAAAACATTCAACCAGTGCTTCTTGAGGTGTTGGTAAAGTGAGGTTTACCAACACCAAAACCAACAAAGTTACACACCATACCCTGATTAGGAGAAGTGAACACAAACGTCATGAAAAAACATCATCAATGCATAACCAAATCCTAGTAAGTTCCTTGTACCTCATTGGCATAAGGCCCTACGCTCTCTAGTGTCTGGTTCTGCATGAACTGGTTTTTTGACACCAATGCCATACAGATTGATCCAAAAAGAAGACTTTAAATCACGACAATATGCAGTTAATGGTTCATAAATCTCAAAGTCCTTTGAGCGGACGTTACAGAGATAGCATTGGTTTGTAAGTTCAAATTTTCCCCAAACCATCTCAGTACACTTCAGCGTCAACAGATCTGCAAACTTGAAATGAGATAAGAAGGTGGAAATATTCTTGAAGACTATGAGCTATAGAAATAACTATGGCAATAATAATACAAAGTTGCTAATATCTACATGAAATTTGAAGATATCACTGCTTGATGTGATATGTGCATTTGGAAGCCCCCAATACCAGTATATTTAATCTGTTTAGTTGCGGTTTTTATATGGTTTGAAGAGAAATTTTAACTATCTACAAGCAAAAGCTTTATAGTTCTCAAAAAATTGCAGAAAAGATAAACCAAAATAATTTATGTTCAAAATAATTGTTTGAGAGTCATACCTTCTGTTAAACATAGCAATGATCATATAACAGGGTTATCCTCGATATTTGAAGTTTAAAAATTTAAAAATAAAATTAAGGGTTCATCTTAAGAAAATTGATCACATAAAACAAACAAACAACTAAAAAAAGTAAGAAATGAAGGATGGAAACAAAACATTTCATTTAAAAGGAAAAATAAACTCTACACTTAGAAGACAAGGAAAACGAATAATCGTAAATTACTAAAGGTGACTATTATTGGATTAAATTGTTTTCGATGTATTAAAAATGCTGCATACATTCAAAAAAAGAAATTCTAGTAATCTAATACATAGTTGAAAGTATTTTAGGCTTTTAGTAAATATATCTATTTAAGTTTATCTAAATTTCTAAAATAATGAAAAGGTTAAAATGAAGTACGTATATGTGTGGAAATTTTCATTGTCAAGTGAACTACCCTGAATACTGGAGAAATAAATAAAACAGAAGTATTCACACATAACCCCTGTTTCTGAGATCCTTCCATTCGCAAGGAGACTTAACTCCATCCAATTTTTGGTTTACATGAGCAATTTCAAATCAACATAGAAGCTGCAATTGTATAGTTAGGGAATAGCCAAAACTGACTATTTCATGGCATTTTGTTACAGCTTGACTGATCTGCTCAAAGCTCTCAGTTCCCTTTCCTGTCAAGCGAGGAAGTTTCGATTCATTCGAGCTCAGGATATCAACAAACTTCAGTAATTCTGTAGGCATTGGTGAATCCACTCCCCCAGCATCGAGAATGACTGGAACACCAGAAGCTCTACCAGCCTGAAAAATAAGCAAGTGACGGACTTAAGAAACTGCAGTTCCCTTCATGTAACTTGTCGTGACAAGAAAGTTACAGCCTAATCGATTAGGGGAAATAAACAATAAGATGCAAGTCATGCAACCATGAGATAAGTTCTGTTTCTCATCAATAAAGATGAACTATCAAGGAAAGTAATACCCTCACCTGTATTCCATGTTTCGGAGAATAATTTATTGTTTTGATTCTCAAGAAATTTCCACATCTTTTTGCTAAAGAACTGAATGTTTCGCACAAATATTTCAAAATAGAAATGCCTAAAGCTATCAAGAGAATGACACACCTCCAGATTTTGCCTACGAAGTCATTCTCACAACTTGTTTTAACTGCTTTAACATTTCCAACTCTATGTCTATCTAAGGCGTGCAAGCTTCCTTAGCCCTCAAACTAAAGCATAATAACCAAATACCCAGATTTAGTGTTGGCTTAAAGACCTTCTCTTCAACCTTATGAGATAATCTCCTTCCAAAACTATACTATATAAGTCGTTGCAATGAACAGTTTCAAGCTAATTCTACTTCAGTTCCTGAAAGGAGCGCCTGCATCCCGAAAGTTAAATAACCAATCTTAAGGATAGCCACAGATTGAAATGGAATCTTCAAGCTAATTCTACAGGCGTTTCTCCCCCTTCTTTCAGCGAACAAAAATTTGGAGATTAGTGGATGGAATCTTCTTTGAAATTACACATGAATAATTCCGATGATTGATGGATTAGCGGCAAAATTTAACAGCAACCCTATGTCCAGGAGCATCGCCCGGGTTATAGTATGGCGAACCCTATTTAAAAATACTCAAATTCAAAATAAATATGTGTCTACGAAGTGGCATTGGCAATGGCGGGAAGTGTACTGGTCGCAGTATGGGGTAAGAATTATCATTACAGTACATGAATTAGATACTTGAAGCACTGGGTAGAAGCTGACGATAGATATAATAGTTGAAGAGCAAGTGCATTGCAATATACTAATAGAATATGAACGCATTTGGGGCGTCTTTGACGAGCCACATTTTCAGCATTTGTGTCAATCTATTACACCATCTCGGTTAAATTCTACACTGATTTCAGTAATAAGAATGAATGCATGTTTATTTATTTCAATACCCACAAAATACACATGAGAGGAGCTAATTTACATACCGGCTATAAAAGGGTCAGCTATACTCGGAGTTTCAGTATGAAGAAAAGGAAACCCAGCTGAACCTCCCCATCGCAGAGAAGAGGAGCGAAGCCAAAACATCCGCGCCCGCAAGAAGAGCAATCCGACTGAGAAACAACATAAATTGTTAGTACCCCAATACAGATACCACTGAACGGAGGTGAGAAATTCGAAACTTGAAATTCAAATTTCAAAACACACACACTAATGCAATGAACGATTGAGTACAAACAACTCACTAAAACCGTAGTACACATACAATAAGAACCAGGTCAAGTGAATTTAAACACAAATCCATCAGGTCATCTTTGTTAATAGTTTACAAATAGAAAGTCGGGCAGAGATTAAGAGTCATCAAATTAGAGGGTCTACATATCCTAAGAAATTTTCACATTAGAGTCAAACCTTAACATTAGACTTCACCCTATTGGAAATGAAAGTAGTGCTCAAAGTCTAAATACGCAACAACTGCACCCAATATCATGAACAGCTGGATGCATTATGATATCAGATACAGTATAAAAAGACTGAAAGGACAACTGGAGGGTTTATATCTGGCAACAATGAGGGTGCCCTATTTGTTTCTAGGTCGGATGAGGGTACAATGTACATCTTTTGTGGTCTACTCGTTTGTTTCTGGCTTCAATGAGAGCAAATCTACGTCTGTAGTCACCTTTGTGTCTGGCTTCACTACTTCTCCATTATTTAAAAGACTCACTCAATATAACTCTATCTCCACTAAATCAACAGATAAACGATCAACTCATGGGTTTAAGCAGACATGACGCCACTCAAAGTTACATGATCTAGAGTTTCTACAGTAAGCAAAGCACAAGTGCACCTATATCCAATGGTAGCCATATATTGCTGCAAAATGAGATGGCCGACCTGACCAATAAAAACAACAGTGGTGGGCAGTTCAGACGATAGCAGTAAGAAAGCTTTTAGACAAAAAAATAGTAATAAGACTGGTCATTGACCAACTCTTCAATCCATAAATTTATGTCCACTCCACTAAAGTACACTTCAATTCATAATATATTAAGAATTCACATGGAAAAAACTGTAAACGAAATATGTGAAACGAATCAGGAACTGTAACCGAAAGGCAAAACCTCAAATCTCTAAAGGGTTAGGATTGAGGACAGTGTGGGAACTTATTGAGAAAAATGTGAGACCCAACATAAGTTTACTTTCAGTTTGCTGATTTCAGAATTTCCGGGATGTGACTTCCTAGTCAGCTTATACAAAGTAGGGGCAACACCTATTTATTCCTTCAGTTGCGACATGCTCAATGCATAGGACAATGCCTAAGCTCATAAAATGCATATATGCTTACCATGAAAGAGTATCTCATCACATAACTATCCACAACCACAACCTTGCACTCATCTGAGGCAAACCAAATCTAACAAAGGGTTTTTTGAGCTCACCAGCGTCTCGTAGAACATCCTGGCACATATCTTCCTCTTCTTTCCTTCTGATAGATTTTCAAGATTAACTCTCCAGCAACAGGGGTAGCTACTCGACAACTTTCCTGTGAAAAAATCATATAAACATGCTTTGTTGCGTACAGACTGCCTAGAGAAGAAGGCATCATTATTCCAAAAAGTATCATGTAAGAGGCTACCTAGTTGTCCTTGAAAGTATGTCTATGCTCCCACTTCTTTGGAACTCTACGTAATGATATGCGTATATAGCTAGTCACCTGCAGATTCAAGCACCACCACATATTATGAAATCATCGACAAAGTATAAAAATCTATCATCTACACAAATCATTCATTGGAATGAATCGATTATACACAATAATGAGAAAGGACATGATTACAAGAAGAAACACTCGAAGTATACTTTCGAATGTATACCCTAGTGTACTGGTCAAGTCAGACAAATAGCCATCATAAAGTTTGCTCATTGAATCAAAAAGGGATCATTATTAGTTAGTCTCAATAGAGTTCTTCTTTCGTCACTGATAAGTATTACAACTGGAAGTTAATCAAATGCAAATGCAGTTACGTAAGTACATCACATTTGAATGTCACAATCATAGGGCTGCCACCTCCACTTCATGTACCCTCTATCTGTTGGGTTTTGACGTAGGTAACGAAGCGGAATAACAAAAATTAATCCTACTCAAAGCCCACCAAGGATCACAGGAAGAGACATCATAACATGATTAAGGACATAGAAGATGTGTACCTTTCGATTTATGAGATCACACGAAGAATGATGTCCTCGTCTCTACGGTTGATCCACGTCTAGAGGTGAGATCTAGATTCTTCCTTCAATCAAGTGCTAGCTTGAACCTTGTAGGAAGAGGGATGAAGATCAAAGCAACAAATCACCAAAGCACAAGGGAGGGGGGCGGCCCTCTCTTGCCGTCGGGTAAGGGGGCGGACGGGTGGCTAGGGTTTCGGCCCTAGCACCTTGTCTTGCTCTCTCTTTTCTCTCTCCCACTCTTTATGTGTTATGACTAATAATAACTCATATGTGGGAAGGAAGCTAGAGCATCCTTTATATACTCCAACAACTCCTTGTTGTTTCCATAAAAGAGTTTTCTTGTTCTAGTAGGACTAGAACTATTCCCTTCCTTGCAAATTAGTCCTACTAAGTTTGCAAGGTGTTGCACAATGATCCTTCTATTAATTAATCCATATTAATTAATCCCAAATCTAGGTCTACTCTATTTGACGTGTGACCCCATAGGTTTCTATATAGTTGGTAGTAACTATTACTAACATGGAGCGGTGTCTAGCAACACATCCATGCAACCCAACCAATAGAAATAGTCAGTGATCCCGACAAACCTTTGTGCCCAATATGTCATATTGCATTATCCCTTTGTCTCCATATCCGGATTGGACACGAGACATAAACAGTCACACTCGTATATCCAATCCATAGTTCCTCGATCCTGGGAATATGCTTATGCTTGCAGATAACATTAATATCTCTATATTAATTTATCTGAGTCTGGCCAGACATTCAATAAGCCTCATCCCTCGAGTGGCCGTGGATATTTACTCCCATTATGTGGGAGGGACAAATCCTATCTACATCACTACGATCTCTAAGCTTGCTTCCTATCACGCCCGATAGCCACCTTTATGATTACCCAGTTACGGTGTAACGTTTGATAACATCAAAGCGCAATATTTCACAACTAGAGTATCTAGTGAATTCAAGTCTAAGGATTGCAATAATATTAGCACTACGAAAAGCGATTGTGACTTCACATAATCTAATGTATCCTTTTCGTCGTGGGTCAATCCAGTATGCCATTACTCCTAATGCATACCCATGTGTTAGACTTGATATCTCCATATCAATCTACCCACATACTAGTCCATATTTGATTGTCCTATTAATCAATATAATGGACTAGGGACATTTAAGATAAATAACACAATTTATCTAAGGACTTCATTATATTAAATATCGCTATAAATAATAAATGAATATTCTAGCCAAAACATTGTTCATACTAAATCTACGATTGCCTCTAGGGCATCTATTCCAACAGTCTCCCACTTGCACTAGAGCCAATCTGGCGCATCTCGTATGCCTATAGATCTGGCGTGCCCTTCATGCTTTCGCTGCGCAAGAGGTTTCGTGAGCGGATCTGACACGTTGTCATCTGTCGGAATCTTGCATATCTTCACATCTCCTCGATCGATCATATCACGAATAAGATGGAATCTCCTAAGTACATGCTTCGACTTTTGGTGCGATCATGGTTCCTTCGCCTGTGCGATTGCCCCAGAGTTGTCACAGTACAACTCTACGGGATCCACTATGCTAGGGACCACACCGAGCTCAGTGATAAACTTCTTTATCCATACTGCCTCTTTCGCCGCTTCCGCAGCAGCAATGTACTCAGCTTCTGTTGTAGAATCAGCAACTGTGCCTTGCTTGGAACTCTTCCAGCTCACAGCTCCTCCATTCAGGCAAAACACGTATCCAGACTGCGATCTGTAATCATCCTTGTCGGTTTGGAAGCTTGCGTCAGTGTAACCCTTTACACTTAGCTCTTCCATTCCTCCAAATATCAAGAATACATCCTTAGTTCTTCTTAAGTACTTTAGGATGTTCTTGACAGCAATCCAGTGACTCTCACCCGGATTGGACTGATATCTGCTCACCATACTCAATGCGTATGATATGTCTGGTCTAGTACATAGCATGGCGTACATGATGGATCCTATGGCTGAAGCATAGGGTATCCTGCTCATGCGGTCCTTCTCCATCTCATTGGAGGGACAGTCATTCTTGGAAAGAGTGACTCCATGTGACATGGGCAAGAATCCCTTCTTGGAATCTTGCATGTTGAACCTCTTCAACACCTTGTCAATATATGTACTTTGACTTAGGCCAAGCAACCTTTTAGATCTATCTCTATAGATCTTTATACCCAGTATATAGGCTGCGTCTCCTAAGTCTTTCATCGCAAAGCACTTTCCTAGCCAATCTTTAACAGATTGCAGAGTAGGAATATCATTGCCAATGATTAGTATGTCATCCACATACAAGACCAGAAATACTATAGAGCTCCCACTAACCTTCTTGTAAACACAAGGCTCATCTTCGTTCTTGATGAAGCCAAACTCTTTGACCGCGTCATCAAAACGTCGATTCCAACTCCTAGAAGCTTGCTTTAATCCATAAATGGACCTTTGCAGCTTACAGACTTTATTGGCATTCTCTGGATCCTCAAAACCCTCTGGTTGTGTCATGTACACATCCTCAAGGAGGTTCCCATAAAGGAACGCTGTTTTGACATCCATTTGCCAAATCTCATAGTCGTAGTATGCTGCAATAGCAAGCAAGATTCGAATGGATTTAGTCATGGCGACTGGTGAAAAGGTCTCATCATAGTCAATACCATGAATCTGTCTATAACCTTTGGCCACCAATCGCCCCTTATAGGCAACTACCTTGCCGTCCATGTCGGTCTTCTTCTTGAAGACCCACTTGCACCCTATGGGTCGAGCCCCTTCGGGTGGTTCCACCAAAGTCCATACTTTGTTGGTATACATGGAATCCATTTCAGATCTCATGACTTCTAGCCACTTCTTAGAGTCTGGGCCACTCATGGCTTCTCCATAGTTTACATGCTCATCATCCATGAGTGGTACGTCATCGGGCTCAGTCACGAGAAGTCCATACCTCTCTGGCTCATGACGCACTCTTCCTGATCTACGGAGTTCCTGTGTTACCTGAACAGGCTCTTCCACAACTTCTTGTGATTCCTGTTCATGTTCCATTATTGGTTCAGTGGTTTGTGGTTCATGAATTTCTTCAAGTTCTACAACCCTCCCACTTGCTTCTTTAGAGACTAGTTCTCTTTCTAGAAACACGCCGGTCCGAGCAACAAACACTTTGTTCTCGATAGGGTTATAGAAGTAATATCCTTTAGTCTCCTTAGGATATCCCACAAACTTACACTTATCCGCTTTAGGCCCGAGCTTGTCTGTTTGTAAACGCTTTACATAGACGTCGCAGCCCCAAATCTTCATAAACGACACTATGGGACGCTTCCCAGTCCATATCTCATATGGCGTCTTCATGACTGATTTGGATGGAACACGGTTAATGGTAAAAGCTGCCGTCATTAGAGCATGTCCCCAAAAGGATATCGGAAGATCTGTTTGAGACATCATAGATCGCACCATATCTAATAGAGTGCGATTCCTCCTCTCAGATACACCATTCCATTGTGGTGTTCCGGGTGGAGTGAGCTGGGATACTATCCCACACTCTCTAAGATACTCATCAAACTCTTGGCTTAAGTATTCTCCTCCACGATCCGATCGTAGAGCTTTAATACTCTTTCCAAGTTGCTTCTCTACTTCACTCTTGAATTCCTTGAACAATTCAAAGGATTCGGATTTGGCCTTCATAAGGTATACAAATCCATATCTACTGAAATCATCAGTAAATGTGATGAAGTAGGTATAACCACCTCTGGCAGGCGTGGGAAATGGTCCGCATACATCAGTATGTATGAGTGCCAATAACTCACTAGTCCGTTCGCCTTTCTTATTGAAAGGGGACTTTGTCATTTTTCCTAATAAACAAGATTCACATGTCTCATATGATTCCAAATCAAATGAGTCTAGAAGTCCATCCTTATGGAGTCTAGATATGCGTTTCTCATTTATATGGCCTAAACGACAGTGCCATAGATATGTAGGATTTAAATCGTTAGTTTTAATCCTTTTAGTACTTATGTTATAGATTGGATTGTTTAGATCAAGGATATACAATCCATTAGACAAATGCGCACTACAATAGTGCATACTATCAAAATAAATGGAGCAACACTTGTCCTTTATTGAAATAGAAAAACCTTTCTCGTCCAAACAAGAAACGGAAATAATGTTTCTGCTCATAGCAGGCACATAAAAGCAATTGTCTAATTCTAAAATAAGTCCAGAAGGCAAAGATAGCTCATAAACGCCTACAGCTAATGCAGCAACCTTTGCTCCATTCCCGACGCGCAAGTCTATCTCCCCTTTTCGCAATCTTCTACTTCTTTTCAAATCCTGCACATTACGACAAATGTGAGAACCACATCCGGTATCTAATACTCAGGATGATGAAATAGAAAGATTGACGTCTATAACATAAATACCTGGTGGTGGTGGAATCACTATTCCAAGCTTCTTATCCTCCAGATATTTAGGGAAATTCCTCCTCCAGTGACCCGGCTGGCTGCAGTAGTGACACTCACCTTTAGCCACGCCTCCACTAGGCTTTAGGGCTTCCTTGGACTTCGCAACTTTCTTGCGTTTTCCTTTTGAAGTAGATGCAACTGACTTGCCCTTCTTCTTGTGGACCATCATTATGGCCTTGCCCTTGCCTTTATTGATGCTTTGCTCAGCTGTCTTTAGCATGTTCAATAAGTCTGGCAAAGACTTGTTGATCTCGTTCATATTATAGTTCATGATGAACTGATTATAACTGTCAGGCAACGATTGCAGGACGAGATCAGTCGCCAAGTCCTGGCCGAGTGGGAACCCCAGTCTCTCAAGGTTCTCTATGTATCCGATCATTCGGAGTACATGAGGGCCTACTGGATTCCCCTCTGCAAGACTGCTTTTGAACAACGCTTTAGACACCTCATAGCGCTCATGCCTTGCCTGTTCCTGAAACAATTGTTTCAAGTGTATGATCATATCATAGGCTTCCATGTTCTCGTGTTGCTTCTGAAGCTCACTAGTCATGGTACAAAGCATGAGGAAAGTCACGTCATTAGAATCATCAACATGTTTCTGACGTGCCCTTACTGCCGCTAGTAGAGACTCATCTTGTGGTGGGTCTGGAATTGGAGTGTCCAAGACGTACAGCTTCTTTTCTTGCTTGAGGACAATCCTCAAGTTTCTGTATCAGTCAAGGAAATTTGTTCCAGACAATTTATCCTTCTCAAGGACAGATCGTAGGGATGAACTCGATGCGTTGTTGTTTGCCATTTGGAATTCTACAAAACGAGAAATATGCAATTTAGTATTTTGAACAATTTAACTATATTTAATAACGGCTAGATCATTAAATATAGCTCCCACTATTTTTCTCGGATTAATAGCCCTCACTATTAAAGCGGAAAATATCTTTATATTTTCTAGTGGGTCCAAGATCCCTTTTTCACTTCTTCTTGAGCTTGCTTTGGCAAGTCACCCAAGAATTGGTTATTTAGGTAGGAACCATTCCAATTGCATCCCATGCAACTCTTGGTCCAATTAGGTGAATAAATTCGTTTTATTCTTTATCCAATTGGATAACTCCTAATTGTCATGCCTCTAAGCTCATCAATCCAATTGACTCTTGCCTAGTTGCGTCCAACCTCTTGCTTTCAACATACACGCATTACTAGCTTGCGTCGTCCGCAACACATCATGAAAAATTAAAATCGCCTTGCTTTGGCAAGCCCGAATTTAATAGGCCATGATCATGAAGGGTGTTTTGGCAAGAGAAGGCAAAACGCAATATTTAATTGAGGGATTTCCTTTTAATTTGTTTGGTTGATCTTTATCAACATGGTCTACTTATTTGGATTGGGCTATCCACAATAAAAGACCAACCTTGTTTATTATTATCTTGTTATCGTTTTGCTTGTAGCGCCATACACACAAAATAAATAACAAGGCATGAATAATAAACATCCACAAAATAAAAAAAACGTGGCATGGATATGGCCTCTAGACTAATGATATTATCAAACCAATGATAATATCTAATTGCCCTAAAGTGCCGAGCTCATCTCCATGTGCTCCACCATAGCTGCGCGTCTAGGGATGTCTTTTGGCTCCTTTGGTTCTCCAGTCTTCTTCTCCATGCTCTTGGCTATCATCTAAATATTTCTAATTCTAGCCTAACATCTAGAATAAATAAATAACAAAAGCCTCACATGTCGAGGAGAAAAAGAACGACTCGCAGGCCGTAAAACTTAATTAATTATTACATTAATTTGATCAGCTCGCAGGCCGTAAACCAAACCACAAAACAATAAACATCCACAATCCTAGGCCATATCCATCCACCATGCAATAAAGCACATAATACAGTTAAAACCAATTTTTAACGCGCTTGTTTAATTTTTAGTGAAATTGGGTAACTAGGGTTTCACAACGGTCCAAAGGGTCCAAGCCAACAAGTGGCCCGAACCCTAGGACCGCCGCACGCCTAGGAGGCCGCGGCCTTGCTTGGCGCGCAAGGGAGGGGCGGGCGGCTAGGGTTTCGGCCCTAGTCCCCTTCCTCCTTCCTTGTTGCCCAAGCAAGGTTGTTTCCTTATGGATTTAATTCCATAATTTTGTTTCCATATTTGAAAACCCCTTTTCAATCATGTGCCCATGAACCCTAATTTTTCAAGAACCCAATTATTCACATCCTATGTGATTAAACTCACCAATTCTAACATCCAATGTTAAATTGGGTCTTGTTTGATTGAATCAAATTCAATATTGCATCTACTATGCCAATTTTTCAGTTTTCGCGTAATAAACAATAATACGGTGTATGAACTGAAATCGTAAACACATAATATCATGTTATGCTCTACGACCTGTGGCTCTGATACCACTGTTGGGTTTTGACGTAGGTAACGCAGCGGAATAACAAAAATTAATCCTACTCAAAGCCCACCAAGGATCACAGGAAGAGACATCATAACATGATTAAGGACATAGAAGATGTGTACCTTTCGATTTGTGAGATCACACGAAGAATGATGTCCTCGTCTCTACGGTTGATCCACGTCTAGAGGTGAGATCTAGATTCTTCCTTCAATCAAGTGCTAGCTTGAACCTTGGAGGAAGAGGGATGAAGATCAAAGAAACAAATCACCAAAGCACAAGGGAGGGGGGCGGCCCTCTCTTGCCGTCGGGTAAGGGGGCGGACGGGTGGCTAGGGTTTCGGCCCTAGCACCTTGTCTTGCTCTCTCTTTTCTCTCTCCCACTCTTTATGTGTTATGACTAATAATAACTCATATGTGGGAAGGAAGCTAGAGCCTCCTTTATATACTCCAACAACTCCTTGTTGTTTCCATAAAAGAGTTTTCTTGTTCTAGTAGGACTAGAACTATTCCCTTCCTTGCAAATTAGTCCTACTAAGTTTGCAAGGTGTTGCACAATGATCCTTCTATTAATTAATCCATATTAATTAATCCCAAATCTAGGTCTACTCTATTTGACGTGTGACCCCATAGGTTTCTATATAGTTGGTAGTAACTATTACTAACATGGAGCGGTGTCTAGCAACACATCCATGCAACCCAACCAATAGAAATAGTCAGTGATCCCGACAAACCTTTGTGCCCAATATGTCATATTGCATTATCCCTTTGTCTCCATATCCGGATTGGACACGAGACATAAACAGTCACACTCGTATATCCAATCCATAGTTCCTCGATCCTGGGAATATGCTTATGCTTGCAGATAACATTAATATCTCTATATTAATTTATCTGAGTCTGGCCAGACATTCAATAAGCCTCATCCCTCGAGTGGCCGTGGATATTTACTCCCATTATGTGGGAGGGACAAATCCTATCTACATCACTACGATCTCTAAGCTTGCTTCCTATCACGCCCGATAGCCACCTTTATGATTACCCAGTTACGGTGTAACGTTTGATAACATCAAAGCGCAATATTTCACAACTAGAGTATCTAGTGAATTCAAGTCTAAGGATTGCAATAATATTAGCACTACGAAAAGCGATTGTGACTTCACATAATCTAATGTATCCTTTTCGTCGTGGGTCAATCCAGTATGCCATTACTCCTAATGCATACCCATGTGTTAGACTTGATATCTCCATATCAATCTACCCACATACTAGTCTATATTTGATTGTCCTATTAATCAATATAATGGACTAGGGACATTTAAGATAAATAACACAATTTATCTAAGAACTTCATTATATTAAATATCGCTATAAATAATAAATGAATATTCTAGCCAAAACATTGTTCATACTAAATCTACGATTGCCTCTAGGGCATCTATTCCAACACTATCCAATCTTCCATTTCCTTCACAGTTGAGTCCTTCATCTATGAAGGGGCATGAATCATTTGTATACAGAGCTATGCTCTCATCAAACACCCACCTTCCTTATGTAAAAGCAAGGAAATATTCGTTGTCAAATGAATATTTGCTCAAACTTACTCGAATAACTTAAATGAAGATATATCGGTAATTTCATAAGCTTTTTTTATGTAGCTGACTCAGATCTGTTACAGTGATCGGCCGAGAAAGAACCCACCGTGGCTGCAACTACGGTGGCAAAAATACCTCCAAGTCGCCGCGCCAACACGCGGTTCGATCTCCGTGCCTTAATCACTTGCTCGAGAGAATTCATCGTCACAGCCTCGTATCAACCAAAACCAACAACAGTACAGACGAGTTGTAACTCAGATGCATAGTCAATATATGTAAGCAGGCACAAGCATAATGAATCCAACCCAAAAAGCCTTTTTTATTCGAGTATTATCAGCAAAATTGAACTTTATCAAGAAGCATATCAGTTGAAGCTCATAAAAACATTTATCAAGAAGCAACAAAAGCAAGAGATCCAAGGGCGAAATCGGGAATTTGAGGGAATATATGGCAACACCTCATACGGACACAATGTACAAAAGCAGTGAGGTGGCGCCTACGTGGCATGCGAAGATATTATTTTAATATAGGTCTGCACAGATCAAACAACGCGAGGAAATATTGTATCAGATCATTAGAAGGCCAGCATATCAAACAAAAACAGTCCATATCATGGTAAAAAGAAATAAAATGTAAACAACAAAAACAACCACACATATAGCATTCATATCATTAAAAGACCAGCATATGAAACAAAAAGCCAAATATATATCATGACAAGAAAAAACTCAAATTTAATCAGCATAACATAAACAAGTGCCATAAACAACAAGAAGAGAATGTAGAAACAACATTTCTAGGGTACCAATCATGTGAGACAGATAGCAGGTTTCAAACACTGTATAAAATTAAGCATCAACATTGAAGGATTAACTCACCACTTTGACATTCTTCCATGGATCCATCAGACCATTTTGATTAACTCATTGAAATTATGGTTTTCAATGAAAATTATACATTACTTCAGCTAAATATCATCAATTAAAAACATCAATTGATAAGAAAGAAAGAAAAATAACTCATAAACACAATGGTACATACACTGCATAAGTTAATGTTTCTTGGCAAAGTGAAACGCATAAAAGGTAATATTCTTTTTGATGGTACAAATTCTTCCTCCGAGGAATAAAATTACTTCAAACCTGCACCAACAAAAATGCATCCATCAAAAAATACAGATGCAAGTTGTATTGGCTACTGGTAAATCCCTACAGATCCCAAACTTAGTAAATCTCTACTGGTAAGCCCCTAAACAATAAAAAATCGCAGGGGAGACAAACAGATCACTCACCCATCAAATTCTGCCGATGTTGGCCCAATTTCTCAAAAATCTGGTGAACAGAAGGCCAAACAGTCACTGTGAATACCAGTCATCGATGTCTCCTTCGCACAACCAGCCACAGTTTTCACCCATAGCCTTCGGCAAATGTAATCGAACCCTCAACCTTCAAGAGGCAAACATGATGCATGTAACATTTTTAAGTGCATTTTTTTAAATCATTTATTGAATATCTAACAATGTAATATGTCAAAAGGTGGAATTTAACCTAATAGATTTCCCCAACAGTCACACAAGCTATTGTATTGTTTCATTAAAGACAACACTATATTGAGATTGTTATCTCTTTCTGTAGCTATCTATGTCTTCATACATCCATTAAATCAAGCAACCAGGCTACAAAATCCTAGTGAATCACCCAAATAAACTTACCCAGGAGCAGAAATTATTAAAATTGTACATTAAAGAAATATGGAGCACCTGATACCTCAGGATGATATTTGATCCCACCAGAACTGAAAATCAACAAAATTTATAACCTCAGTCACCATCGCCACCGCCAAAGGCCAGTCACCACCGTCGCAGGCCAGTCACAGCAGGGCCAGGAAGCGGATCTTGACATGCAGGCTCGAAATTGGTGAAATAGCGGAAGACAAGCCTCAATCTGAAATTTAATGCACAAAATTGTACCTTTATAGTTGAAGCCAACGGGAATCGCCGCTAATCATCACCGTCGTCTTTGATCTAGGAAGAAGCCTCTCCGCCGTCGTCGTTATCGGCGTTTGATGGCAGGCACACATCCGCCACCAGATCAACAGAGGAAGAAGTAGACGGAGACGGCATCGAACATAAACGTCTCACCGAGAGAAGAGATAGAGGAGGATGTGAGAGAGAGAGGATATCTGTCTGGGAGAGGCTTCCCATCGAAGCTCCTTCCGAAACAATGCCAACGCAGAGGTGGAGAGAGAGAGCCAAACGTGAGAGAGAGCTAAATTGACACTAATAACCTCAGGTGGGTGCGAAACAGCAGAGCAAAGTGGAGGGCAAAAGAGTAATTTCGAGAAGCAGATGTGGACGGCAACGAAAGGAACAGCGTGGCAAAAAATGCTGAGGTGGCGCCAGGGTGTAACAGCCCTAACTTCTTTATATATAGGTAGAAAGATGTATATGTATATATATATAGTTTTAGTAAACGACATTTAGCTCCCCCTTTTTATTCTTTTGAATAACAAACAATGACCCCTACTCAAGAAAAACGTTTCAGATTCAACGGTACATACCCTCCAAGTTTCAAATTGTGCAAATAATGCCCCAAACCAATTTCTTCTTTAATATTTACCCCAAAAATATAGTTATTAATTATTACATAATAATCTAAATAACAATTTTATAAATGAATTTGAAATTGTAAACCGCATCTAGTACCTCCAAACAGTTTATGAAATGACATATAACTCCCCCTAAGTTGCTGAAAAGACATTATAACCCCCCAGAAAACTTTCTGAAAATTACTCTTTAACCCCCAAATCAAGAACACTCAAACTAACAAATCAAGTCTTGGATTTAAGGACTTAAAACATGATTGTGATTATATAAAACAACTTAGGAGAAGATTTTAGTCATACCCAGTCCAAATTTCGCGAGAAATAGTGAAGAAACGGGACGGGTCGAAGTCGTCGTCGGTGTCGCCGGAGATGGAGCTTCGCCGGGGCTCCTCCGGCGGTTCTTGGCCTCAGTGGAGGCTTCCTCTCACTTGGTCGGGCTTCTCTGAGTTGAATGGTACAAGTTTTTATAGGTGGGTCGTTACGGTTGAGCTCCGGCGAAATTCTCGCCGGAATTAATGGAGGTTTCGCCGGTGGGTTCTTGGCGGCTTCTGATGTTGCTGCCTCTGATGTTGTTGTGGATGGAGGGGGTTACTTCGATCAAGGCATAGAGGAGTGAGAGGGAGAGAGCTGGGGAAGGAGAGGGAGATAGATGGCGGTGGTGGCGGCAGCCGTTTTTTCGGCGATCTTCTCGTCGGGAAGGACGCCGCTGCTGCTGTTGCGCTCTGCCGGAAAAACAGAGGGGAAGAGAGAGATTAAGGGGGAGAGATGGGTCGTGGTGGAGGCTGTGGAGATGGTGGTGGTGATGGCGTGGTTGGTTGCGTCGGGGTCTTCTCCGACGGCGGCAGCGGCCATTGATGCCGCTGCTGCTGCTGGGTTTCCTTCGCCGCGCAGAACAGAGAGAAGAGAGGGGGATGGAGAGATGGGGGGAGAGGAGAAGAGAGAGAGATAGAGAGCTGGTGGCAGTGGTGGTGGCTCCTGGGTGGTTTCCGTCGGCGGCAGCGGCAGCGGTGGCTGCTGCGCTGCTGCTGCTGCTGCTTGCCTCTGTTTCTGGTCGGCCGAGAGGGAGGGAGGCAGAGAGAGAGTGCGACAGAGAGAGAGATGGTTGCTGGGATGGTGGTGGTGGTGTCGGGTGTACAGCCGAAGGAGGAGGAGGAGCAGTTTAAGAAGAAGAAGGAGAAGGACTTCTTGTTTTGTGAGAAATTTTTTGATTCCCGTAGATGTGTTGGAGAATGTGGGAAAAGGGGCTTTCTTTTTGTTTTTATTTTATTTCTTTTATTTAATTGCCAAAAAGGTTAAGAAGTTTTTGCAAACTAAAACTTTCACCCCAACTAAGTATTTAATTAACTACACTTATCTCCCCTTTGCCATCTAATTCATAAAACTATATTCTTAAACTTAAAAATAGTTACCAATTTACCCGTATATTGAAAGACGGGGTATTACATTTAACATATCAAAAACCCGGAAAAGGAGAAGAAAAAAGAGAGATTTCATTGATAATTTGGCAGAGCTTCGCTGCCATTTTTGCAGAGAAGCCAGAATACAGAAAACCTAGAGCCGCAAGGCTTAAGTAGCACTGAATCCAAACGGTCTGATTTTGGACCGTTGGGTTGAACAATAAGAAGATCTTAGCCATATAAGCAGATCACAATATTACAAGATTACCACTAACTTAGAGTAAATTGTGAAAGAACCCGACAAGGTTGAGAAGAGTTTTAAACAACTCTTCGATAATATAAAACAGACATCTCAAGACTTGGAAAATACCAAAAAGCACCATGTCATTTGAGGAAACTGTAGATTGGTCTTCAACTAGAGATTTGACTTCATTTTCAGCTTTGACTTTGACTTCTTGAATTTTGACTTCATTTTGACTTCTTTCTTCAATTTTGACTCTTGTCTGCTAATAGGGTGTTGGAGGGTCGGGTGATGTCGATCAAATCTGGGTCGGATTTTGAAGGCAGCCTCGGAGTCTTCCTCTGTTGGAGTAGATGCCCTAGAGGCAATCTAGTTTAGTATGAATTTATTTTGGCTAGAACATTCATTGTATTATTTATTGGATATTTAATATAATGAAGTCCTTAGATTTACAACTGTTTTGTTTATCTTAAATATCCCTAGTCCAGTATAACAATTAATAGGACAATCATCTATAGACTAGTATGGGGTTGAATTGATATGGTGATATCATGATCCAACACATGGGTGGGCATTAAGAGTAATGGCACACTGGATTGATCCATCTCCGAGAAGGCTACATACATGTTATGTTAAGTCACAAGCGCTTCTCCCGGTGCAATGTTATTGTCATCCTTAGACTTGAAGTCACTAGATATTCTAGTTGTGGATTATTGTGATTTTGGTAGCGTCAAACACTACACCGTAACTGGGTAGCTATAAAGGCGTGTACCGGATACAATAAGAAGCAAGCTTAGAGATCGTAGTGGACGTAGATAGAATTTTTCCCTCCCTCATAACGGGAGCAAATATCCTAGGCCACTCGAGGGATAGTGCTTATAGAATGTCTGACCAGACTCAAATAAATCAATATGGGATATTGACGTTATTTGCACGAATAAGGCTATTCCCAGGATCGAGAAACTATGGATTGAATATACGAGTGTGACTTTTATGTCTCGTGTCCAATCCGGATATAGAGACAAAGGGATGTGACAATTACTTGTACAAGGTTTGTCGGATGACTATTCTGTTAGTTGGCTAGAATGCCTGTTTTGCTAGAGACCGCTCCATATTAGCAAATTGTTGCTACCAACTAGATAGAACCTATGGGGTCACACGCTATATAGAGTTGAATTAGATTTGGGAATTAATTAATATGAATAATCAATTAGAAGGATCACTTTGCAACACCTTGCAAACTTAGTAGGACTAATTTGCAAGGAAGGGACTAAATCGAATTCTAGTAGGGCTAGAATAGGTCCTCTAGGTAGTTGACAAGGATTTGTTGGACTACATAAAGTATGCTCCTTCCTTCCTTCCCACACTTATGAGCCTTTTGATCATAACTTGAGTGGGAGAGAACAAAAGGAGAGAGAGCAAGTAAGCAAGAGGGTCGCCGGACTCCCTTGCCGCCGCCCCTACCCCCGTCGGCCAACAAAGGAGGCCGCCACCTCCTTGTTGCCTCGTGTTGCGTGATTTCTTCTTCATCTTCCTCCGTTCCTAGCTAGCACAAAGGAGAAGGAAGATCTAGATCTCAACTCTAGGCGTGGATCAACCGTATAGACGTGACACAATTCACGTTACAAGTCATCACAGGAGAAACCCTAAGGTGTGTAACATGATTCTTCCTTTACCATCATTATGTCTCTTGTCCTGTGATCCTTGGAGGGTATTGAATGGATAAATTATATTTTTCCGCTGCGTATCCATGATCAAAACCCTACATCCTCGTCGTCGTAGTCAGACACAGAGCCAGAGAAGTTGTGGGCGGCGATTGCGCTGCGGTTCTGGCGGTGTGGCTGGAGGAAAGTGCCTGGTCCGGCTCGGAGGTCGACGGCGACCTGGTCTGGCAGCGTCCTGGTCTTGTGCGGCGGGGCTGTTGGATTTGACGAGGAGGGTTTCAGAGCATCGTTGGTTGGGGATGGTGGTGGTGTGGTTAAACGGCTTGGGTTGTTCCAGGGCTTGGAGGCACGACTCGATTCCGGCAAATCATTTTTCCAGTTCTTCCGTCAATTTCTTCATCACTTGATCCGTGATTTGTTGCACGAAATCGTCGGGTAAGTCGGTAACTTTCGTCATGTTTCACCAGTTGATTGTGGTGAATGCTTGATGAAAGCATCAATTTGATAGCAATAGGCTATCACACACACACGCAAGCAGTTACACACACAAACACAGCAGTTGGGTTCTTCCCCAATTGAATTCTCAGTCGATTGAATGAAGAAAATCACCCACATACATAGTTTTTGTAGAGACTACTAAATGTAAAAGACATCTACCTCCCCCCAAGGAAGTATTTAAAACACTACCCTCGCCCTAAGAACATGTAATGACATAAAAAGATAAAAACAAATAATACCAATTAATACTACTTTCTAACATAGTCTTCAAGGTAACCCGGAGGGCGCCGAGCTCGATGTCCACGTCTCGGGGCGGTGTTGCCAATTGGATGTGCATCCGTATCAAAATACCACGAAAACTGAACCTTAAACACCTAAAAATGAATCCTCATCTCCTTCTTCCTCAGCCTTTTCGTCGTCGTTCGAGACCGTCGGGCCGCCAAACTTCCGACGAGGCAGCACATACCAAACTCCAAAACATCATTGTATTCTTCTTGGGCCTAGTCTAGCGTGAGAGAGGAAATGGTGGATGTACATTTATTGGATTGGATTTGAGGTGGTTTTCAATTTGTGTACACGAATTGCCTGATATTTTGAAGGTATTCAGTGTCGAATTTGTTTTGCAGTCATGATTCCAAAGAGAGAGACACGGTATGATTGAGTTAAGATAAACCCTAACTAACAAAACCGTCCGTGCATTTGCACGGAATATATGATTTTATCAAACATGAGGTAAAGTTTAATTGCAATGATAAACATCAAACCTAATTTATAAATTTATGAAAGTTAAAAAATCGTGTAAAAGATATTTACTCTGCTCCATTTCCTAGCCCTCAGCTCTCCCATTCAGAGAATTGACAAGTCTTAATTCATTGTTTGCCCATTTGCACATAGATACCGTGATAGTACTAAAATAAAATTTTAAATTATAGTGTTTACGTAGAATTTTCTGAATTATGAAAATCCTCCCACCTAACTTTCTAATGTATTTCTTTTTCTTTTCTAAAAAAATATATTTCTTTTTATCCGACGAAAATTTTCTAATGTATGGTTGTTGACACTAACATGAGCAAGTTGTTGCTCAAATGACATAGTAAAAATTGTCCTTTTTTGTGTTAAGAATCATTTTTTCGAGGGAAGGAATTCTTTATTTGATCTGCTTTTCGTTATTCTTATCACAATTTAAAAAAAATAAAGTGTACCAATTTATTGGGAAATAAATTCGTTGTTCACCTCTAAAAGAAATCCCCATTCCTTGTCGGTGGAGAAATTTGGATACGGTCTTTGTGATCATTTCTTCTATATTTTTTGAGAAATTGTTTTTTCGTCAACCGGACTTGAAATTTAGATACGGTATTTCTGATCATTTCTTCTATCTATTTGAGTAAATGTTTTGTAAATGATTCTTTCTTCTATCTATTCGAGTAAATGCCATTCTTGTTTGTCTTAATATCATTGAAAGAATGCGTGATCTTATCAAATATAAGAAAATTGATTTTTTATAACACCTACATAAGCTAGAATGAACAATTGATAAGAAATTGGAATAATTGCAGATTGCATACATCCAGTATACCGCAATTGCCTCATTACAATCTCTTTTTATAAATTAGTTGATTTCAATCCCCGTTTGTAATAATACTATCTTATTAAAACTGAGAGAACATCGCACGGGAACAGGGATTTAGAGTCGTCCAACTGAAACTCGACTGTTTGCTCGCAGTGCTACTGCTGTGTGATGGCGTTGTCTTGAGGATTAAAATGCTCCAAGCTATCTTCGGAAGAACGGTTGGTGGATTGCATGAACAAATTAGCTAGCTTTGATGAGGTTGAAATTTTACATGTTCATCGTGAAGGAAACTCCCTTACACATCTGGTAGCCTCAAAAGCTATAGAAGATGACGGCATCAGTTATTATTCACAAACACCAATTTGGGCGCAAGATGTAATTGATCACGATCTTTTCCGGTAATTTTCATGTGATCATAATTTGTGAGGACAATACGGTCAACTTCATAAAAAAGAAAATTCATACAGATGAAGAACAACAATAGTATAACCACCGTTGGCAGTTGCCACCACTACAACTACCACCACTTCCGCCAGCACAAACCTAGATTCCCGCAACCACAAACCTAGATTCCCCGGACTACAAACTCAAGCACCACAACACGACACAAACCCATAATTCATCATCAATTCATCAACACAAACCTATAATTTATGTTACCTATTTTGGAATACAATTGAATCACTAAATGAACCCGAAAAATCATAGTAATGATCCTCAAAACTAACCCATAAATCAAAGACATGAATCACAAAACTAACCTGTGAGTCAAAATAATTTTCTATTTTTTTAAATCATAATATATTAGGACTGACAATTGTTCCCTCCAAACTGTTACAATAATGGATGAAATATTTTCCAGCTTCAATTAGACAATATAATTGCAAATGGGGGGGGGGTGCAAATTAGCTAATTTTAAAATTGAGGGTTACAATAAGACAATTATGATATACTAGGGGTATGCAATGAGCAATTAAGCCTGAAAATTTAAACGAAAAAAAAACACGATGAGCAATGAATCATTCAATATTTCCCTAACACAAAGACACTATGATTAATCAACGCAAAGAAAAGTAAATTCACAACATTACTTTTCAGCCTGGCAAAGGGTAAAAGAAAATTACTAGTTCAATTTTTGAAAAAAAAATCATTTCAAAAGCTTGTAATCTTACTTTTAAACCCTTCAAAATTGGCGATTCCCAAAACAGAAAGGCCAATAGGTAACAAACTTCAACTTCTAGTAAGAAGTGCAGAAAACATACTCTCAAATTTATCACAAAGACCAACATTTTGGGGAGATGTTTTTGCCTTGAACTAACATTTTGGAGTGCTTGGAAGTACATAATGGCATTAGAAAAAATCGTACGAAAAAATTGATATCTTTTTAAAGTTCTAGACATAGAAAAATAATATCATTGAGAAAAAGAAAACATATATATCATTTTTTTCATTTTCCGTAGCCATCCATGGGCAAGGACAGTTTTCACCCTAATAAAAAATTATATAGCCATCTAAAGAAATAACATTTTAAGATTCCCATTGGCTGATGTAGTTTATAGTGTAAAAATAAAGTAATCGTAATATGATATATTTTTACTGAGCAATGAGGAATGTGTGAAAGTCTATAGATTTTTTAAAAAAAGAAAAGAAAAGAAAAGAAAAGAAAAGAAAAGAAAATGAATTCGAAAACAAACCTGAAAAAAATTACAATTAGATCTGATTTTACTAAAGTATCAAAACACTTAGTTGGATGATGAAAAACAAAAATATAAAACTTCAATTTCAAATTCTTACTCATTCAGACTCGTCCTTATCAATTAACTTCAAAAAAAAAAAAAAAACTCGGCCTTATCAACAAAAATGGAGTTGTGTTGCGCTTCCATGTCTTTTGTTTATTGATAAGGTTTATCTAGTACAAATTTAAAGTATATTATTTTAAAATTGTTAGACATTTAAATCTAATCTTCGAGTTGAATCTGTAGGTTGTGTTAAATCCTAATGACGTATAGAACATATTGTGCCCAGAAAAGGATAAAAAAATAGAAGTACTGAAACGCCACAACAAAAATCAAACGTTAACAATTATACTTGTAATAGCATTGATACATATATAGTTGTTGACGAATTAAACTGAAATTGATAACTTACAAAAAAACAAAATGGAGTGAAGCATGACTTCAATTATGAAGTCTTATTATTAATAAATCCTAATCACAAAAATTGAATATATTTACGTCAAATAGAGCAACTGCTTCAACAACAATCAAGAATCCAACATTAGATAGAATACATTTACATCAGACGAGGTATTATCATTTCACTCCAGGACGCTTACACTCAACTCACTTCCTCTACAGAGTAATTGCTTCAACATCAATCTTGTATAGCCAAACATGATTCAAACAAATGAGGAACCCATGGAGGACAATCAACTCTCCGCACCGCGACTGATAGAGCAACCTACAAAAAAAAATCAAATGAACAAAGTATTAATATTAGCCTGAAAGTTGAAAAGGGACAAAGTAAAATAATAAGAAAACCAATGCATAAACATGATATTCCAAACATGGATTAACAAACTTAGATTTTACTATAGCATTGTGCATTGGACGGAGAAACAACCTATGAGATAGCCAACTATCTAACTAAGGAACTGATAGACAAATGAAGGAGATGAGCCACTGTGGAGAGGAGAAAATGAATGTCCTTCATTTAAAAATAAAGAAGCACTAACCCTTCTAATGGCGTCCTTGACGACCTAGTAGTTGTTCGAAGTATCCAAAACATGGTCATGTTGCACCTGCACTTGAAAGAGTAAGAAAATAATATGGCATATAGGTTGTGAAATCTAATGTAATGCACATAAATGAATTAGTCAAGCTCTAATATGGGTGAACTGGAGAGACGAAGAGAGAACGTTAATACGCAGAGGTACGCATCCAAGGAACTGATAGACAAATTAAGGAGATGAGCCACTGTGGAGAGGAGAAAACGAATGTCCTTTATTAAAAAATAAAGAAGCACTAACCCTTCTAATGGCGTCCTTGACGACCTAGTAGTTGTTCGAAGTATCCAAAACATGGTCATGTTGCACCTGCACTTGAAAGAGTAAGGAAATAATATGGCATATAGGTTGTGAAATCTAATGTAATGCACATAAATGAATTAGTCAAGCTCTAATATGGGTGAACTGGAGAGACGAAGAGAGAACGTTAATACGCAGAGGTACACATTCATTTCCAGGCCATCAAATGTGTATATATAGTGTATGCAATAGAATTTCGAATTTAAATAAGATTGAGGATTGGATAGATGTGTAGAGAGTTTGAAATATCTTAGCAAATATCAATACTTATCGGCTCATATCTTTTGCCAACAAATTATACCCAAAATAGATTTTAAAAAAAAATATATTTATTGAAATGTTATCCCGCCATCTTTTTTTTAATTGATGGCTCCGCGTATGTTTTTTGAATTTTTTGATTCATTTTTAAAAAGTGAGAAAAGAATAGGAGTGTGAAATATGGAAATTTTTACAAACGTTCGTTCTGCTATTATATATATATAAGTGAAATCCTAAAACTTCTGAAAAAATGAGAGACGAAATCAAGGAGGCGATGGGAAGGTGTAGGGGAAAATGGTGTGGAGGTTAGTATAGTCTTGTAGTGGTAAAAATTAACATTACATGGTCATAGAAGGAAACAATGTACTTTAGAGGGAAAAAGGGGTACGAAATCCACTCACAGTATTGGGCCCTACTGCGAGCTCACACTGTGTTAACGTCGGTTGACGGAAGGTCCAAAGTGTAATTATTTTAGCACAAAATAGGGGTGTTCTTTGTCAATTGATTTTCTGAGGGTGCAAAGTGCATATTACCCATACCAAATAATACATCTCTTTCTATAAAAACAACATACTTCACTTTTTGTTACTATTCACTGAGTCACTTTGACTCGGTGATTTGATTAACAAAATAATATAAGAGTTTGATAATATTTGTATGATTTTGTAGATTAAACTTTACTCTACAATACTATGAGAAAAATTTAAAAACATTTCATTTTTGCAATTTAAATAACAGACTAAAGGTGACAAAATTATGAATTGAAAAGTCAAACCATGACATTCCAGAAAAGTACAACTTGTGTTTGGACGGACCAAATCTCCAACTGGATACATTCCGGTCCAAATTTCCGGCATCTCTAAGCCACACCTCTCTTTCTTCGACAGAGACCTGTAAATTCTAAAAAGGAGGAGGCTACGTGTAATTTCGAGATTGGGGATTACTCGAATACTCGTCATGCATGGAGCTACAATCTTATTCAAATACCTCTGTTTCTTCTTGGTCACACTTTTATCACTATTCATCGGGTTACTTTGACCCGATTATTTGATTAACAATACGATGCAGGAATTTGGTAATCTTTTCAAGGTGTTTATTCTACAACACCATAAAAAAATTACAAAAAAATTACATCATTTGCTATCCAAATCACCGGGTCAAAATGACATGACTACAGATAAAAAAATTAAACTAAGAAAAAAACAGAAGAAACAGACCAAGTAATATGGGGCATGTTTGAATGAGCGGAAGTAAGTGAAATATTTGACTAATGATCTATTTTTATCAGATTAAATTGGATTATTGTTATTTTTGTTATAAAATTAATGATACAATATTTTTAAAAAATGTGATATAGCGAAAAAATGAGAAGGTGTTGATAACAAATGAGTGGTTGGTGAGTTTGAGGGAATCTTGTTACTGTTGATGATTTTGATCAAACAGAAACACATGGGGTAGAAAGTTTGTTTGGGGGTAAAATACATCAAGATATCCGGACAGTTGCCCTAACTCACTCCGGAGCAGACCATTTTCCGGGTAAAATCGGAATTCCATATCATTGAAAACCGGACCCTTCCATATTTTGAAATCTCTGGATTTAGTGAAGATTGTTTGACTATTTCTTGAAATTTTTGATTATTTAGTTCCTCTCTACTTTCGCGGATCCAAACAATCCCATGTATAATAGTTTCAAATAAACAGTCCCTAATCAAAAACAGAGAAAAACAGAGATGATGTCAAATAAACAATCCCCATATACTTTCCGGCAGTGCTGTTTGCACGAACATAGGGTGAGTTTGGTAGAATGGTTTCTGGTGGAAAAACTGGTTTTTAGATTGTGGTGGAAATTTTTTGGTTTTTTTTAGAGATTCTGTTTAAACCAGTTTGTTTGGTGGTAGTTTTTAAACTAGATTAAAAACTGGAGAAATGTGTTTGGTAGTGGTTTTTAAACTAGATGATGTAGATTAAATGACAAATATACCCTCCACTTATTTTTCTTTTACAGATTCAAAACGAGCAAATGCAATGTAAAAAAGTTCACGATTTCATGAGGTTCAACGATTTCATGAAAGTAACAAATTAAAGAACAAATTAACACTTTTAAAAAAATCATTTTTTTACTTAAATTCAACAAAAAGTTGACAATTTCAAGAAATTTCAGTCACACTTGATGCGACGCTGAGTAACGGACAACAAAAAAGATAATAAACTAAGGAAATAACACCACAAAATGATTGATCCTAAATAAGAAGAAGATCGCATATAAAAGATATCGTCCAAAATATGCGAGAATTGAGTTTTTTTTTTAAAAAACAAATTATGGCAAAAGTATAGAAAAAAATTCGTGCAATATTTTTCATTATCTCGATGACTAAAAAGTCAAAGAGCTACCAGATTACATAAACTCATGTATAACTCTTTCAATGCAACATTATTTAACAGATAGCAGAAATTTAATCAACCTGAAAAATAACACAACAAAAATAGTTGACCCTAAATAATAAGAACACAACAAACATAGTTGACCCTAAATAATAGGAACATCACATTAAAGCGTGAAATGAGTTTTGTGGAAAAAACTTATGAAGGAAGTATAGAAAAAATTACCAGCGGTAAAGTGTCAAAGAACTACCAAAATGAGAGACAATTTCCAGTTTAATACGACTACGGTGTGAGGATAATATCGTCTTTGAGTGTCATAGAAATAAACCAAAGAAAAAACCACAAAAAGTTGGTTTTTCTCATCAAGGCAAATGTTGAAAAAAACTGGTTTAAAATCTGGTTTTTAAACCAGTCAAAACAAACACTTTAAACAAACCATTTGGTTTAAAAACCAGAAACCAAAAAAAACCACTTTGCCAAACTGACCCATAATAGCTTCACGATTTAAAAAAAAAAAAAAGAACATAATAGCTTCACACATGAACTGTGCATGGAAGTGACTAAAATATCCCTACCATCCCTATTATCTCGCCCTTTAAAGTTTCTCTCTCCTCTACTCTGTCCCTATGTCTATTGTCTAAGATAGTGAGACCCACAAATTCATCCCATAGCAGACCTCTATCGAAGTTCTCCCATGTTCGCCATTGCCGGCAATTGCAGATCACTTGAGATCTTCTGTGTTATGTCGGTGAAGTTCCTCTTATCAGTACTTCATGACACAGTTAGGAAAATACAGAAATAAAACGTCATGCCGTACATACAGGAGGACCTATACATTTTTTTATTAATAATATGTTAGTGAAAATTCGGGTTAAAAGTAATTCATTTCTTTAGAATAAAAAAGTAATTCATTTTTGAAACTATATCTGCATTGTTCTAAAAAAATATATATTCTCAAAAATAAAATGAATATGTGCATAATTTGGATACTAATTATTAATTCGGAATAAAATACAAGTATATTTCTTAGCATCGTAACACATATAATGAGTTCTTTTTGTCCAATATTGCAATGTTTGTAATATTTATTCGAAATATTCTTGACTTAATTTATAAAATCTGTACTCTTTGATTTTTATTCCAGATAATTCCCTATATTGGGGTTGTTTGGATGAGCTAAAATAAGTGAGAGGATGAGCTTAAAAGCTCATTTAATCTATAGTATTTGGATGCGATAGATTATTGTAGATTATTGATAAAAAAATATTTTTTTGAGATACCAAGGTTCGAACTCAGGATCTAATGCAAAAATTTCAAACACTTTAACACTAAGCTAACACAATTTTTTGTTAAAAAAAAGCCATAAATCAACTTAATACCTCCGGAAGTTACCAAAAAATATCCGGAATTTTCCCCAAAAATCCGGAATTCCGGCTTGGAATCCGGATTTCCGGATTTTTAGGCCGGAATTCCGGAATTTTAGGCGGATTTCCGGATATTTAGTGGATTGAAGAGGTTTGATCGATTTTGTCCGGATTTTTGACTTTACCTTTCCTCTCTACTTCCTCTCATCCAAACAAGCCCATTGTCATATATCAGTACTAGGTCTGTTTCGGCAGAAAATTTCCAATTGACTTTTGGGATGTCACTTTGACCTATAAATTCAGCTAACGTTATGATGGGAAAATTTGCTAATTTTTTCACAATATTTTAGTGCTAAGAAATGATGACACGTTTGCTTATCATACCGTTAGCTAAGTTAGAGTGTTAAAATGAACTGATGAATAGTTCAGTAGTAAGGATTTGGCGAAATGGAAGTAGTACTAACAAATTTAATAACTAATAATAATTTCTAACCAAATTTTGGCGCTCACTTTGTTCTTTATAAAAAGTACCAAACATTCACTAATCTCATGTTTAATTGTTAAAGTAACAAACAGTACCCTCGTGTATACTAACATGTAACACGCAAGATACACAAATATACATGTATTTAGGCTTATATAAATATGTATGCATATTAATTCTATGTATAGTAGTTTTTTGTTTTTCGCAAACCTATGTATAGTAGTTAAAAACTTGACTAAACTTTTATAAATTTACTTAACAAAAATTTACTTTTTTCAATTATAAATGCTTAGCATACGAAAATAGTCTATAACATAATGAATCATAACAAAATACTAAGGAGTTCAATTAAAATTGCAGGTTACATCATATTTTCTTCTAACAAATTTACAATGAGTTATTTTATTTTATATGTTATATATTATAATTACAAAAAAAAATGCGAGAAGTTTTTTTCTGAAGTATTATACATTTAAACGTTAAACATGAGTGCTAAGCGTTTTTTTTCCTCAAAAATTTGAATATTTTTAGTTAAATCCAACACTTATATAAAGTACGGGAATATTTATCACTATACGTACGTACGAATATTAAACCAAATAATTCGGAACATTTAGTAATTATATGCTTCTCAATTCCTATTGTCACGCCGGTCTCCCATTCCAAATAGTTAAATGTGCAACCATACTGCACATGCACATTCACTTCTCAATACCTGCTGAAATTCGCCATGCTTTGTCACAATTTCCCGGTGAGACTACGCACAACATTGATTCAAAATTCAACTCTCCTAAGTAGACTTATGATTTTTTTCAGTTATTTGCATACTAAGCAAATGAATTCACGAATTTTGATTTTTACAAATTAAACAATATTGGTATAATTTGCTTCTAAAAAACGGGTTGTTTAAAGGGGTAGTTCGAGGAACTCCGGCCTCAGGACCAGCTTTGGTCAGTGGACTTGTGCAGTTTCTTCCTCCGTTTCTTCTCTTTCTTCCAGTACTTTACAACTATTCATCAGTAAATTTTACTCTACAACACCATGAAAAATTATCGAAAAATTATATCGTTTTGTATCCAAATCACCGGTCAAAGTGACATAATTACGGATAAAAAAATCAAAACTGAAAGAAAGAAAAGAAACATACCAAGTACTACTCTGTCCCAGCTCTTGCCCATCATTGAGAATATTTGACTCGTATATGGGTTACTTTGACCGGGTGATTTCGATAGCAAAATAATGCGATTTTTCAACAAGTTTTTCACGGTGTTATAGAGCAACTTATACTCTACAACACCAAGAAAAAATTATCAAAAAATTAAATTACTTTGCTATCCAAATCACCGAGTCAAAGTGACCCAGTGAATAGTGGTAAAAGTCAAAATGATGGGGAAGAGCTGGGACAGAGGTGTATGATTTTAGGGGTGGTAAGATTATTGTGCAGTTGCTTTCATAGTACTTCTGCGCTGAGATATTGAAGAAGACGCGTAGGTTCGTGTGTAGCTGGAGATAGAGAGAGAGAGGGGATAAGGCTTAAAAGGAAGCAATTAATGTCTATGAAGGGTAAAAGTGGTAACAGGGTCAAAAGTTCGTGCATGAAGCTGTTTAATTCGTACAAACACCACTGCGCATGCTTGCGAAGCCATTTAATTTCTCCGTCCTCGGGCTGACATGGTGAGTGAAACATATGGTGGTGGCCAGCTGTAATCATACGAACACTAGCTAGTCTCATCTCTGTCCTTTTTCTTTCACTCCATAAACCAACAGCTCTATTCTTTTTTTTCGCTCATCTCTGTCCTTCATTTCACCACACTTCAGCAACCTCATCTCTCAATCTCTTCCATTTCTCCTTCTTCAAACTATCGTAATTATGGAGTGCTACCCATTGGAAATATCATTTGACTGTCTCACTGGTTTGAAGGCAGCCAAGTCTGATGTGTACGTGAACGTTGCTTTTAGCAACGACGGAAACCCACCGTATACCGAATGCCAGTCGCCAATCTCAGTAATCAAAGGAAAGTCCCATACATGGGAGCCCAATGTAATGAATTTTTCAGTCAGTGCAAACTCACTGGAAGATCCCGATTGCCGTCCTTATCTAACGATGATCATCATGTCGTCGAGCCAAATATGGTCTTGCGACCCCGAAATTATCGGAACAGTTGCGGTTCCTATTAAGGAGATATTTTCGGTCGCGAGAGACTTTGTTCACACCTTCCCCTATAAAGTCAACCCCGCAGGTGAGCTTCACTTCACCTACAGGTTCCACCCTCGTGCACTTGAACTTGCCCCGCCGGCTGTTGCTCCGCCTCCTCCTACTGCTGCTGATGAATGGAACATCCCAGCTGACTCTCCTAAATAGTATCAGCGGAGTAGTAATTAAGTTGATCCTCTAGCTAGGCTGCAACTTGTTTTCATTTTTTCTTTTGAATGTTTTATCTGTTTTTCTTTAGCTAGTACGGAGCAAGTGGGCTTTCTGTAATGGTTCTGAACGGTTAGGTTAAGTGTAGTTGCTTTTGTTTCTGGCTAGCAGTTATGATGTTTTGGTTCCTGTTTCCAACGATGATGTGCTAGTTTGTGTGGGTGGTGGGTGTTCTACTTTGGATCTTGTTTTGTGGCTTCACTGTTGGTTTTGGCTATCAGAATTTTTTCCTTTGTCAAAAAATAAAAGTGAAATTATCTCTAAAAAATATGAAGAGAAAAGAAAGAAAGTGAAAGCAGCACGTTATTTAATCAACTTTCAATAGGGTAAAAGTCACTTTGGCCCATCCAATTTGGGAAAAGACACTTACACCCCTTCAATGCGTCAAATCTAGACATTTACGTACGCTACTAAAGCCTGACAGTGTTAGCATTGGTGAGAGCCTCTCACTGATAGTAGTTTTTATGAGAAATTTACCGTCTTAGAGAATGAGAAACAATCAAGGGTGTAGTGTCCGGAAATTTGGGTCACTAAAGTGGTGAAAGTGTCTTTGTTTCAAACGTGGGTGGAAGTGTTTTTACCCATTCTAATATATTTGACAATATGAGTTATGGTGGATTTTTTTAGTTACAACCGGTACTTTTCGAGCAAACACTGAATAAATCTAGCTCTAGTACAAAATTTGGTATGACTAAAAGTTTCAATTGAAGAACTCTAGACTCAAAATCAAATCCGATCCAGTTGTGTATTGTGTTTTTGACGGAATGTAAGTAATGCCCCATGTGAATCAGTAAGATGGTCAGTGGGTTACAAAATTGGCTTAATTACTTAATGCATACCCCCAGTATAGTGAAACTAACACATTACAATACCCACTTCTAGAATAGGCTTATTGCATCCCCCATTTGCAATATATTATACTTGTTGAAACTGATAAAAAAAATCCGTCCACCACTTAACGGAATATTCTGTTAGTTGAAAAAAAAGTCCTCTTTATTGAGGGTAAAATGGTCCTTCCGATAAAAATATGAACACCACCCTAGTCTCCATCATTGCCGCCCAGAAGCAGGCCACCAACCCAGATTCCGGCACCATCTTTATCAGCTTCTTCTTCTCTTCAGTAAGTCCCAAAAGATAATCACCCAATTTTGTTTCTATAAATAGCATTTTCTTACCAAACCTTCTCAGCAACAAACATACCATGTACATCAAAACAACAAAGAGGACAATGGAACCAGAACTCCAAGCGACCTTCTCTGTCCCTGATGGCTGTGAAGAAGAAGAAAAAAAAAAAGAAAAACTGAAATTTCAGGTATTGAACACCCCAAGAACAATTTCAAAGCCGACGAAGCATGCACCGCCCCCGGAATTACCTAAATCTAAACCCAGCACCGCCGCCCAAATACCTCCATTGAAGTCGCGAATAGATCCGAAACCATCCCCAACCGAGGACCCCTCCCACGGTTCTGAATCATAAATAGGGATGGAAAGAAGAAGGGAAATAGAGAAGATCGATGGACAGAGAGAAAATCGATTTAAGGGCTTCAACTAGTCAACGCCACCGCAAGCTTGACTGAATGAACGGCCACTGCCACACCCACCTCCGGAGATATCACTGGATGAGAAATCTGCATCTTCCTTGTCTCCGAAATGTCTTCCTCGTCTTCTCAGCTTCCTGTTCTTCTCAACATTATCCTACTTTTTTATTCATTTCAGCTTATCTTCCCTATTGGTTTTTCTTTTTCATTTTATTAATTTTACATATATTTGTTTAAATATAAATTTCTTTTTATTTGTTGACAACTATACCCTCATTAATGGATGGTAGTTGGATGAATTATTTTACCAGTTTCAACAAGTATGATATATTGCAAATGGGGGATGCAATAAGCCTATTCTAGAAGTGGGTATTGCAATGTGTTAGTTTCGCTATACTGGGGGTATGAATTAAGTAATTAAGCCTACAAAATTTGCAATAATTATATGATTAGTTTCATGATATGATATCATTGAACTCAACGATTCAATACGTGTTTTGTACTATCTCCGTTTCTTTTCTATCACAACGGTTTGACTTTTATCACTATTCACTGGGTCACTTTTGTTGGGTTTTGTCTCGAATTCCGCAAGACGAATCGATGTACTCGATGCGTCTAATTTGTCCTCTGAGGAGGTGATCTCTGAGGAGGTGATCTCTGAGGAGGTGATGGCTAGGGCTTGGTGGGCTTTTCCACCTCCTCTATATTAGTATAAATAGAGGTGCTAGCTATTGTTTCTAATTGAGTCGAGTTGAGAGAGATTGGTGAGAGATATCTTTGAGCGGATGTGTGAGGTTAGGGTTTCATAGATGTAGTCTATGAGGATGAGAGTACCGCGTCGACGTGGTCCGCGGATTGAGCCGTCTCTCCCCTACGATGTATTCCCAAATTGATATAGTGAAATTCTCCTCCTCCCGTGGATGTAGGCGGTTTTGCCGAATCACGTTAAATTCTTGTGTTGTCGTTTTTCTTCTCCTATATGGCGTGTGTTGAGTGTGTGATCGTGTGGCGTTGTTTTTTGCTTCCGTTGCGGCGGGAATTCGGATTGACGAATAATTCCCCAACAAGTGGTATCAGAGCCAGGTTCACGATCCGGGTGGAGCACGCAGGTGAAAGGACGAAGAAAAAATAAAAGAAAAGAATAAAAAAAAGGGACAGAAAAAGAAAGGAAACAAATTGGGTTTCTTTCTTGTTTGTGTGTCACGTGCATGTGTGCTGGCTGGACTTGCTGCTGCTGGTGGAGGAAGGCAGCGAGAAGTTGTTGGGTGGAGCGCATGCACGGTGCTCCAAGACGCGATCGGGTGGTCTAAATTGTTTGGGTTGTTTTGAGCTGCCTGTAAGTCCGATTGGGCTCGAACAGGAGGTGAACCCCAGGGTTTTGGACACTCCGGATTCGATGGGGGGTTAGATCGTGCAAAAAGTTGACGGATTTTGCTGGATGCTGACGTGGCAGCGTGCTGACGGGAATCCAACGGTCCAAACTTGTCCGGGTTGCTACGACTTGCCTGTAGATCAGATTGGGATGAGTCAGGAGTCTAACCCCATGTTTTTGGACGTTGCAGATTCATCGGTACAGTCAAAATTTTGAGATTCTGATTTGATTGAGAAGATCGGCATCAATCGATATCGATAGGGAGATCGAAGACGACGGGATGCGATCAGGGTCAATCAAGTTCAAGTCCAATCAGCTGGGGTCAATTAGAGGCGTTTTCCTAATTGAACGTTCGATTGGCAACCTATGGAGACTTGGGAGTGTGTTGACAGGTGGAGCTGCTGTTCAACATAGGCAAGAAGCATAGGCTTTGTGTGGTTGTGAGCACGTGATGCAACAGTTGCAGAGGGTGTCTGGTCAGAGACGTGGGAAACTATTGCAAGGAAATTCACAAGAAGCTCCAGGCCAGAGATCGAGGCGGTGGACGCAGTTGACGAGGCCAAGGCACGCGGTGGCGTCCTGATATCTCTGTGTGTGTGGTTCGTGACGATAACTCTTGAGCAACTCGAGGCAAGAAGAGAGGTAAGTCACAGAGGGTACGCAAAGCGGTGGCTTTACAAGACGTCTTGGTGAAGGCGTATGGTCGAACATGAGAAGCAACAGGGCATGAAGAAGCACTCAGGGCTGGCGTGGAGAAACACGTGGTTGACGTGTGAGGACGCTGGAGCATGGAGATAGTGCAGGTTGTGCAGAAGTTGCAGGTTGTTCGAGATGGTGCTCAAGTGACGAGAACGATGATGAAGAAAACTACTTCAGTAGTGAAGAGGAAGGGAGTCTCGTTTGCACTTGACGTTGTTGGTGGAGAACTCTCCAGTGATGAGCTAGCTGGTGGAGAGATGGAGCCACACTACTCCCCAAAGTGTCATGATTTGGGACGCACCCGTGTCGGGGGTGTGAGGCGTGCCCTAGGAGGGGGTGCAGAGCATCTCGGCAGAGGTGCGATGGCGGTCCATGCAGGTGGAGCATGGCGGATACGGCGGAATCGACATTAACGATGGAGAGCTCCGAGACGGCTAAGGAATTTGCTAGGCGCTTGCAGAATTCAAGCCAAGGTGGAGTTTGTTGGGTTTTGTCTCGAATTCCGCTAGACGAATCGATGTACCCGATGCGTCTAATTTGTCCTCTTAGGAGGTGATCTCTGAGGAGGTGATCTCTGAGGAGGTGATCTCTAAGGAGGTGATGGCTAGGGCTTGGTGGGCTTTTCCACCTCCTCTATATTAGTATAAATGTAGGTGCTAGCTATTGTTTCTAATTGAGTCGAGTTGAGAGAGATTGGTGAGAGATATCTTTGAGCGGATGTGTGAGGTTAGGGTTTCATAGATGTAGTCTATGAGGATGAGAGTACCGCGTCGACGTGGTCCGCGGATTGAGCCGTCTCTCCCCTACGATGTATTCCCTCATTGATATAGTGAAATTCTCCTCCTCCCGTGGATGTAGGCGGTTTTGCCGAATCACGTTAAATTCTTGTGTTGTCGTTTTTCTTCTCCTATATGGCGTGTGTTGAGTGTGTGATCGTGTGGCGTTGTTTTTTGCTTCCGTTTCGGCGGGAATTCGGATTGACGAATAATTCCCCAACAACTTTGACCCTGTGATTTGTGTAGCAAAACCATGCAATGTTTTGATAATTTTTCATGGCGTTGTAGAGTAAAAGTTGCTCTATAACACGATGAAAAAATTATAAGAAAATTGAATCGTTTTGCTATCCAAATCACCCAAAAAGTCAAACCGATGTGATAGAGAAGAAACGGAGGTAGTACGTTCTAAAAAAGTTGGGACCAGGAATGGTTATTATAAATTTAGAAGGGTAAAAGACACTGACCATCCCTGAGTTTAGGACTAATTCCACTCCGCACCCCTGTATTTTGGAAAAAGACACTCTGCATTTTTTTTTGGATGGAGGCTATCAGTGTCTACCGGCACGACCAAAAAGACCATTTTACCCCTAAAATTTTATAAAATTACATCCTATATATAACCCTCATCTCTCATTCTCCCCCCCATTTCTAACCTAATTTCACTCTCTCTCTAGCCCCCTTTCTCTCTTCCCACAACCGCTCTCTTCTTCTTCTTCTTCTTCTTCTTCTTCTTCTTCTTCTTCTTCTTCTTCTTCTTCTTCTTCTTCTTCTTCTTCTTCTTCTTCTTCTTCTTCTTCTTCTTCTTCTTCTTCTTCTTCTTCTTCTTCTTCTTCTTCTTCTTCTTCTTCTTCTTCTTCTTCTTCTTCTTCTTCTTCTTCTTCTTCTTCTTCTTCTTCTTCTTCTTCTTCTTCTTCTTCTTCTTCTTCTTCTTCTTCTTCTTCTTCTTCTTCTTCTTCTTCTTCTTCTTCTTCTTCTTCTTCTTCTTCTCCCACGACCACCAACCCACCTCCACCTCCACCTCCATCTATGTCCCTCTATCTGCACATCTCTCGCTCTCACACCACTTCCTACTCAAATCTCCAGGAAAATGATCCTCCCCATTCAGACAAGGGTCTTCGCCAAATTCAGAATTCCCGATTTTTGGGCGGAATTCCAGTCGACTCGTTCTGATTTGGCGTGGGCCTCAATAACTCCACCGGTGCGTTGCTCCTAAAGTCACCGGCAGAGGTTCCAGGGCATCAATCGATGTTTGCCGACGCGGCCTCGCCGGCGCAACCACTTGTAGGGTTTTGATTCATGGATGCGCAACGGAAACAATAATTAACCATGCAAAACCCTCCAAGGATCACAAGTGAAGAGACATAACGATGGTAAAGGAAGAAATCAATTAACACACCTTACGGTTCTCCTTTGATTACTTCAAACGCGAATTGTTTCACGTTCTCTATAGTTGATCCACGCCTAGAGTTGATATCTAGATCTTCCAATCCTTGGTGCTAGCCCGGAAAGAGGAAGAGGAAGAAGAATCACGCAAAACGAGACCAAACCAAGGAGGTTCGGCCTCATTGTGGCCGACGGGGACGGGCGGCGGCAAGAGGGGCGGCGTGCTCCTCTTTGCTTACTTGCTCTCTCCTTTTGTTCTCTCCCACTCAAGTTATGATCTAATGAATCATAAGTGTGGGAAGGAAGGAAGGTCCTTTATATAGTCCAACAAATCCTTGCCAACTACCTAAATGACTTATTCTAGTCCTACTAGAATTCGGTTTAGTCCCTTCCTTGCAAATTATTCCCTACTAAGTTTGCAAGGTTTTTGCAAAGTGATCATTCTAATTAATTAATCCAATTAATTAATTCCCAAATCTAGTTAAACTCTATCTAGCGTGTGACCCCATAGGTTCTATCTAGTTGGTAGCAACTATTTGCTAATATGGAGCGGTTTCTAGCAAAACATCCATTCTAGCCAACTAATAGAATAGTCATCTTGACAACCTTTGTACAAGTAATTGTCTCATCCGTTTGTCTCTATATCCGGTTGGACACGAGACATACAAGTCACACTCGTATATCCAATCTACAGTTTCTCGATCAATGGGAATAGCCTTATTCGTGCAAATAACATCAATATCCCATATTGATTTATTTGAGTCTGGCCAGACATTCCATAAGCACTATCCCTCGAGTGGCCTAGAATATTTGCTCCCGTTATGTGGGAGGGAAAAATTCTATCTACGTCCACTACGATCTCCAAGCTTGCTTCTTATTGTATCCGGTACACGTCTTTATAACTACCTAGTTACGGTGTAGCGTTTAACGCTACCAAAATCACAATAATCCACAACTAGAATATCTAGTGACTTCAAGTCTAAGGATGACAATACCATTGCACCGCGAGAAGCGCTTGTGACTCAACATAAAATGTATGTAGCCTTCTCGGAGATGGGTCAATCTAGTGCGTCATTACCCCTAATGCACACCTATGTGTTGGATCATGATATCTCCATATCAATCCAACCCCATACTAGTCTATAGATGATTGTCCTATTAATCATTATACTGGACTAGGGATATTTAAGATAAATAACACAATTGTAAATCTAAGGACTTCATTATATTAAATATCCAATAAATAATAAATGAATTTCTAGCCACAAATAAATTCATACTAAACTAGATTGCCTCTAGGGCATCTATTCCAACAGTCTGCCATTTGCACTAGAGCCAATCTGGCGCATCTCGTATGCCCATACTCCTAATGTGCCCTTCATGCTTCCACTGCGTAAGCGGCTTTGTAAGCGGGTCTGACAGATTCTCATCTGTAGGAATCTTGCATATCCGAACGTCTCCTCTATCGACAATATCTCGAATCAGACGAAACTTCCTGAGCACGTGCTTGGATTTCTGGTGCTACCTGGGTTCCTTTGATTGCGCGA
Source organism: Linanthus parryae (assembly GCA_023055425.1). Classification (NCBI taxonomy): domain Eukaryota; kingdom Viridiplantae; phylum Streptophyta; class Magnoliopsida; order Ericales; family Polemoniaceae; genus Linanthus; species Linanthus parryae. The sequence continues at coordinate 81,247,487 of JALGPY010000002.1, forward strand.
TCGCCCCAGTGTTGTCTGTGTACGAGAGAATCCTGCAGAGAGGACTCAAAATACACCAATAGCAGGGGATAGAAAAGACACAGGAAGTGTTGGGTTGTGTGTAGGGAGAGAGTAAGGCAATAGCACTGTATGACCAAGTCATGATCGCCTTTCTTGGTATCGTTTGTTAGTCCTTTTAGCTTGCTCCCGCTTTTCTTCTAACAGAACCAAGTCATGATCGCGTTGATTGTCGTATAATGCATGGAAACCCAGTCTTACGGAGTTGACTTTTACCTCCGCGGGTACTACAGCTTCAGCACCATAGCATAAGAGAAATGGGGAGACTCCTGTGGGAGTCCGTGGAGAAGTCCGATATGCCCACAAGGCTATGTTGAAAGAATCAGCCCATTTCTTGTGGTCGTCTGCAACCATCTTGCTCAAGATTCTTAACAAAGTCTTGTTAGTTGCTTCCGCTTGACCGTTCCCTTTTCGGATAGTAGGGGGTAGAACATATCTGCCTTATGTTGTACTCCGCCAGCTTCGCAGCTACCTGGCGATTGACGAAAAGGGGTACCATTGTCCGAGATAATGGTGTTAGGAATTCCGAATCTGCATACGATGTTCTCTTGGATAAAATGGACTACGGCGAGCGCATTTGCCGTCTTCAGCGATATTGCTTCTACCCACTTAGTGATTAACTCGGTCGCAGTGAGGATAAACTGATCCCCATTCGAGGCCGGTCGTATAGGGCCAACAAAATCCAAAGCCCAAGTATGAAACGGCCATGGCGTTCCTAGCGCGTTTAGATCCACAGCAGGGGAATGAACTAGATTGCCTTTGAATTGGCATTCTTGGAATCTCCTTACTTTAGCCCGGCAATCCGCTTCCATGGTGGGCCAAAAGTAGCCAATTGTGAGGAGCTGTCTGCATAACTTCGCACCTCCTTGATGTTCCGCTTGATGGGAGAGGTCCATCACCTCTTGTGCTTCCTTGCCGTCTAAGCATCACAGTAGATTACCTTACTGGTCTCTTCGCCAGAGTATATTTTCTTGCACCACGTACCGTGCTGCTTTTCGCTTTAGCTTTTCGGCCTCTTTCCTCGATTCAGGCTCAATCCCCTGCGTGAGAAAGTCAAAGAGTGACTTCCTCCAATCCGTGTCATCATCGACCAGAGCAATCGCTAAAGAGTCCTTGATCTGTGCGCAACTCTCACAATTCCCTTGAATCAATGGCGCGACTGTTGACATGTCCGGCCAGTGAATCCCATACCTCTGGGCTTTCCGATAGATTAACACCTCACTTTCTCCACAAGTGTGTTGGTGAATCTTGTCTAACAGCGATTGTCCCTCCTGTTCTGAGACGCATCGCATGAGTATTCCGCCTGGGCCTTTATAGTAGAGGGTGTTGTCATGTATGCAATACCCCTTGGTGGACGCCCAGTTTTCGTTGCTTGTTCCTTCGGCGATGGCACGCAATATCGCTTTTCTCCAGTCCGCATCATCCATGCGTTCGTCATCGCACGCGTCCTCTGTCAACGCCGAGGACGTCCGCACTTCAATCGAGATTCTCGCAGGACATTTATTCGTACTAACTTTGGATCCCAGAGTGGCCAAAGCATCAGCATGCCTATTGTCTGCTCTAGGCTTGTGCTCGTACCTGACATCGCAGAACTGCTGCACCAGCTTCTGTACCAAGGTCCGGTAAGGCAATAGGTTTATCTCCTTTAAACCATACTCGCCTGAGGCTTGTTTGACGATTAGCTTGGAGTCCCCCATAACCGTCAGATTGCTTACTTCTAGGGCCCTTGCCGCGCGAAGACCCGCGATGAGAGCTTAATACTCTGCTTCGTTGTTGGTGACTGCGAAGTCAAGCTTTGCGGACATCTGTATGACCTTTCCATCGGGTTTGGTCAAGACTATTCCGATTCCTCCTCCTTTCCTTGTGGATGACCTATCGAAATGGAGTGTCCAGTAAGGCAACTCAACTGCATAGATTTCAGGACCCTCCAGTTCCTCCTCAATCACGGGCTCATAACTATTGTCAGGGAACTGTGCTAACAGATCCGCCACCGCTTGCGATTTGATTTCCCGAGGTCGAACGCATGTAATGTCATACTGAGAAATGGTCATATACCATTTTGCCAGTCTTCCCCCAGGAGTAGTGTGAGTCAAAAGATACCGTATAGGATCGCTCTTTGTAACCACCACCACTTTGTGCGAAGCAAAATAGTTCCTCAACTTCTCTATTACAAAGAATAAGGCAAGGCAATGACGCTCGATGTCCGTCTACCTTGACTCTGCTGGATGCACTATGCGAGAAATGTAGTAGATCGGCCTTTCTTGTCCCTCATACTCCTGAGCCAAGAGTGCCCCTATAGACCTCTTTGTCGACGTCAGATATGGCAAGAGCGGTGATCCGAGCTGGGGTGCGATCATTACCTTTGACGATGTCAACAGGTTTTTCAACCTCCCAAACTCATCTTCGTGTTCTGAAGTCCAATTGTACGCAGCATCTTTCTTGAGAAGATCGCTGAAGCAGAAGGTGATTTCGGCGATTGCCGGGATGAACCTCCGCAGGTAGGATAGCTTCCTCAAGAAATTCTTCAAGGCATTCTGGTTGTGTGGCGCCGTCATGCTAGTGATGGCCGATACTTTTGCAAGATCAGGCTCTATTCCTTGACGATGTACCACACATCCCAAGTGTAGGGTTTTGATTCATGGATCGCGCAAACGGAAGCATAATCAAACAAATAACCATGCAAAACCCTCCAAGGATCACAAGTCTAGATGCATAACGATAGTGAAGGTAAGAAATCATAAACACACCTTTGGGTTCTCCTTGATGACTTCAAACGCGAATAGTGTCACGTTCTCTATAGTTGATCCACGCCTAGAGTTGATCCTAGATCTCCCAAACTCCTTGGTGCTAGCCCGGAATAAGAGGAGGGTGAAGGAATCACGCAAAACGAGACAAAAAGAGGCTTCGGCCTCCTTTTTGGCCGACGGGGTGAGGGACGGTGGCAAGGGGTCGGGTTCGGCCTCCTTGTTGCTTGCTCTCTCTCCTTTGTTCTCTCCCACTCTTGTTATGTTCACTAATGAGCATAAGTTATAAGGAAGGAAGGAAGGAGGGTCCTTTATATAGTCCAACAACTCCTTGTTAACTACCTAAAGGACTTATTCTAGTCCTACTAGAATTCAATTTAGTCCCTTCCTTGCAAATTAGTCCCTACTAAGTTTGCAAGGATTTGCAAAGTGATCCTTCTAATTAATTAATCCAATTAATTAATTCCCAGATCTAGTACAACTCTATATAGCGTGTGACCCCATAGGTTCTATCTAGTTGGTAGCAACTAATTGCTAATATGGAGCGGTTTCTAGCAAAACATCCATTCTAGCCAACTAATAGAATAGTCATCTAGACAACCTTGTACAAGTAATTGTCTCATCCCTTTGCCTCCATATCCGGATTGGACACGAGACATACAAGTCACACTCGTATATCCAATCCATAGTTTCTCGATCCATGGGAATAGCCTTATTCGTGCAAATAACATCAATATCCCATATATTGATTTATTTGAGTCTGGCCAGACATTCTATAAGCACCATCCCTCGAGTGGCCTAGGATATTTGCTCCCGTTATGTGGGAGGGGCAAATCCTCTCTACGTCCACTACGATCTCTAAGCTTGCTTCTCATTGTATCCAGTACACGCCTTTATAACTACCCAGTTACGGTGTAGCGTTTAACGCTACCAAGATCACAACGATCCACAACTAGAATATCTAGTGACTTCAAGTCTAAGGATGACAATACCATTGCACCGCGAGAAGCACTTGTGACTCAACATAACATGTATGTAGCCTTCTCGGTGATGGGTCAATCCAGTGCAACATTCCGTAATGCACACCTATGTGTTGGATCGTGATATCTCCATATCAATCCAACCCCATACTAGTCTATAGATGATTGTCCCATTAATCATTATACTTGACTAGGGATATTTAAGATAAACAACACGATTGTAAATCTAAGAAATTCATTATATTAAATATCCAATAAATAATAAATGAATTTTCTAGCCATATACAAATTCAAACTAAACTAGATTGCCTCTAGGGCATCTATTCCAACAGTCTCCCACTTGCACTAGAGCCAATCTGGCGCATCTCGTATGCCCATACTCCTAGTGTGCCCTTCATGCTTCCACTGCGTGAGAGGCTTCGTAAGCGGGTCTGACAGATTATCATCTGTAGGAATCTTGCATATCCGAACGTCTCCTCTATCGATAATATCTCGAATCAGATGAAACTTCCTGAGCACGTGCTTGGACTTCTGGTGCGATCTTGGTTCCTTTGATTGCGCGATCGCCCCAGTGTTGTCACAGAACAACTCCACTGGATCCGCAATGCTAGGGACCACACCAAGTTCAGAAACAAACTTTCTGATCCAAACAGCCTCCTTTGCTGCGCCATTTGCAGCAATGTACTCAGCCTATGTTGTAGAATCAGCTACCGTCTCTTGCTTGGAACTCTTCCAGCTCACCGCTGCTCCATTCAGGCAAAACACATATCGCGACCGTGATCTAAAGTCATCTCTGTCGGTTTGGAAGCTTGCATCAGTGTAACCCCTTACACGCAACTCTTCCTCACCGCCAAATATCAAGAAAGCATCCTTAGTTCTTCTCAAGTACTTTAGGATGTTCTTGACAGCAATCCAGTGTCTCTCACCCGGATTGGATTGGTATCTGCTTGTCATACTCAAGGCATATGACACATCTGGTCTAGTACATAACATGGCGTACATGATAGATCCTATGGCCGAGGCATAGGGAATCCTACTCATGCGTTCCTTCTCAATCCCATTGGAAGGACAACCACTCTTCGAAAGAGTGATTCCATGTGACATGGGCAAGAATCCCTTCTTGGAATCTTGCATGTTGAACCGTTTCAACACCTTGTCAATATATGTACTTTGACTTAGGCCTAGCAACCTCTTAGATCTATCTCTATAGATCTTTATACCGAGTATATAGGCCGCTTCCCCTAAGTCCTTCATTGAGAAACACTTTCCTAGCCAATCTTTCACAGATTGCAGCATGGGAATGTTGTTTCCAATGAGTAGTATGTCATCCACATACAAGACCAGAAAAGCTACAAAGCTCCCACTAACCTTCTTGTAGACACAAGACTCATCTTCGTTTCTGATGAAGCCAAACTCTTTGACCACTTCATCAAAACGTTGATTCCAACTCCTAGAAGCTTGCTTTAATCCATAAATGGATCGTTGCAGCTTACAGAATTTGTTGGCTTGCTTTGGATCCTCAAAACCCTCCGGCTGTATCATATACACGTCCTCGAGGAGATTCCCATAAAGGAATGCTGTTTTGACATCCATCTGCCAAATCTCATAGTCGTAGTATGCTGCAATTGCAAGTAGGATTCGGATGGATTTGGTCATAGCGACTGGTGAAAAGGTTTCATCATAGTCAATACCATGAATCTGTCTGAATCCTTTAGCCACCAATCGGCCCTTATAGGTAATCACATTACCATCCATGTCGATCTTCTTCTTGAAGACCCACTTGCACCCTATGGGCCGTACCCCATCGGGTGGTTCCACCAAAGTCCATACTTTGTTGGCATACATGGATTCCATCTCGGATCTCATGGCTTCCAGCCACTTCTGAGAGTCTGGGCCACTCATGGCCTCCTCATAGGTAGTAGGCTCATCATCTATGAGCATCGTGTCACCGGAATCGGTTACGAGAAGTCCGTACCTCTCGGGTTCCTGGCGCACTCTACTAGATCTACGAAGCTCTTGTGTTACCTGAACAGGTGGCTCCACAACCGCTTGTGATTCCTGTTCATGTTCCATAATCGGTTCAATGATTTGTGGTTCTTGAACTTCTTCAAGTTCTACATTCCTCCCACTTGCTTCTTTAGAGACAAACTCTCTTTCTAGAAACACGCCGGTCCGAGCAACAAACACTTTGTTTTCGGTTGGATTGTAGAAGTAGTATCCCTTAGTTTCCTTAGGGTACCCCACAAATATACACTTATCCGATTTATGCCCTAGCTTGTCTGATTGTAAACGTTTTACATAGACATCGCAGCCCCAAATCCTCATGAACGACAACGTGGGACGCCTCCCACTCCACATCTCATGTGGTGTTTTCATGACTGATTTAGATGAAACACGGTTAATGGTGAAAGCTGCACTTAATAGAGCGTAGCCCCAAAATGATAATGGAAGATCGGTTTGACACATCATAGACCGAACCATATCCAATAGGGTTCGATTCCTCCTCTCGGACACGCCATTCCATTGTGGCGTTCCGGGTGGAGTGAGTTGGGACACGATCCCACACTCTCTAAGATAGTCGTCAAACTCTTGGCTCAAGTATTCTCCTCCACGATCCGATCGTAGAGCCTTGATACTTTTGCCAAGTTGCTTCTCTACTTCATTCTTGAATTCTTTGAACACTTTCAAAGGATTCGGATTTTGCCCTCATAAGGTACACAAATCCATATCTACTGTAATCATCAGTAAATGTAATGAAGTAGACATAACCACCCCTGGCAGGCGTGGCAAATGGTCCACACACATCAGTATGTATGAGTGCCAATTGCTCATTAGTCCTCTCACCTTTCTTATTGAAAGGGGACTTTGTCATTTTTCCCAATAAACAAGCCTCGCATGTCTCATATAATTCAAAATCAAATGAGTCTAGTAATCCATCTTTATGGAGTCTAGATACACGTTTCTCATTTATGTGGCCTAAACGACAATGCCATAAATAAGCAGGATTTAAATAATTTATTTTAATCCGCTTGGTATTAATGTTGTAGACAGGATTGCTTAGATCAAGGACATAAAGTCCATTAAATAATTGCGCACTAAAATAGTGAATATTATTCAAATAAAAGGAACAACAATTGTTCTTTATTGAAATAATAAAACCTTCCTTGTCCAAACAAGAAATAGAAATAATGTTTCTGCTCATAGCAGGCACAAAATAGCAATTATTTAATTCTAAAACTAATCCTGAAGGCAGAGATAGCTCGCACACGCCTATGGCCAACGCAGCAACCTTTGCTCCATTCCCAACGCGCAGATCTACCTCCCCTTTAGCCAATCTCTTACTTCTCTTTAGATCCTGCATATTTCGACAAATATGAGATCCACATCCAGTATCTAATACCCATGATGTAGAGACAGTTAAATTGACATCTACAACAAAAATACCTGGTGGTGGTAGAATCACTATTCCAAGCCTCTTGTCCTCCAGATATTTTGGGCAGTTCCTCCTCCAGTGTCCAGGTTGACTGCACTAGTGACACTCACCCTTAGTCACGACCTTGGCAATGCCACCAACAGGCTTAAGGGCTTGTTCCTTGGACTTGGCAACTGACTTGCCTTTGCCCTTGGAGGAAGAGGCAAACCTTTTGCCCTTTCCTTTCTGCACCATCATAATGGCCTTGCCCTTACCCTTGTTGATGCTCTGTTCAGCCGTCCTCAACATGTTGAGCAAATCTGGCAGTGGTTTAACGATCTCGTTCATGTTATAGTTCATAATGAACTGTCCATAACTCTCGGGCAACGATTGCAACACGAGATCGGTTGCCAACTCTTGGCCAACCGGGAACCCAAGCCGGGCGAGATTCTCCAAGTACCCGATCGTTCGGAGTACATGGGGTCCCACCGGGTTCCCTTATGCCAGATGACATTTGAACAGTGCCTTTGAGACCTCATACCTCTCTACCCTCGCCTGCTCTTGGAAGAGCTGCTTTAGATGTTCGATCATATCGACAACATTCATGTTCTCGTGTTGCTTCTGAAGCTCAGAGGTCATGGTGCAAAGCATTAGGCAGGCCGCATCATTAGCGTCATCAACACGCTTTTGATACGCCTTTAAGGCAACAGGTGTCTGGTTCTCTGGACCTTCTGGAACATGCTCCTCTATTGCGTACAGTTTCTTTTCTTGCTTGAGAACAATTCTCAAGTTTCTGTACCAATCAAGAAAGTTGGTTCCAGAGAGCTTGTCCTTCTCAAGGACAGATCGTAGGGAATGTTGTGAACTCGATGAGTTGTTTGCCATTTGGTATTCTACAAAAAGGAAAATACGCAAGTTTTAGTATTTGTGAATTTTTGACTATATTTAATAATGGCTAGTTTATTAAATATAGCTCCCACTATTTTTCTACGGATTAATAACCCTCAAGATATTAATGCGGAAAATATCCTTATATTTTCTAGTGGGCCAAGATCCATCTTTTCATCTCCTTATGAGCTTGCTTTGGCAAGTCACCCATAATTTGACTACTTTTAGGTAGGAATAATTCCAATTGCATCCCATATGCAACTCTTGGTTCAACCGGGCAAATAAATCTTTATTTATCCATCCATATGGATAATCCCAATTGATTGCCTCTAGGTTTCTTAATCAAATTAATAGCCTAGTTGTGTTCAACCTCTTATCTAAACAATTGCACATTGTTACGTGCCATCGCATTCCATCATTATGAACCAAGTCGCCATGCTTTGGCACGCACGAACTTGATAAATAATGATGATCATGAGTGTTTAAATAACGAGAAGGCAAGAACACAATATTTAAAATTTGAGGGATTTTGAACTCAATTTTTTTAATTGTTTTGTTGATCAATATCAACTAATCTATCTATTTGAGTTTGGGCACAACTCCAAATAATAGATCCGGGTTGTCTAATTATCTTATTATCCTAATTGCATGCATCATCCATACACCAACCACAAAAATAATAAGACAATAAATAAACAACCACAAAACAGAAATTAAACGTGATGTGGATATGGCCTTTTTTTAGACTAAGATAATTCCAAGTCAATGGAATTATCTATGAACCCTAAGCAAACACATCTCCATGCGTCTTGATCTTTTGGTCCATCCTTCATAGTCATGTGGAATGCTCCATGCTCCATGCTCCATCTTTTGTGGCTCCTTTGGCTTTGGGCTTCTTTTCTCCATTCTTGGCTAATAATCTACTTTATCTAGCACTAGCTAATATCTATACTAAATAAAATAAATCTCACAAGTTGAGAAAAAAAATGGCACGCAGGCCATAAAACCCTAATTAATTATTACAATTAATTGATCAGCTCGCAGGCCGTAAAACCAAACCACAAAATTAAACATCCACATCAAACCACATCCTAAGGCCATATCCAATCACCATGCGATTTGCACATAAACAGTTAAAATCTAATTTTAACGCGCTTGGTCAATTTTAATTGATTTTAGGATTTCTAGGGTTAAAACGGTCCATGGGCCCAACAATCCAATTGCCCGGGCCCATTAAGGTGAACCACAAGGCCCTAGGGCCGGCCCGGCCCAAAACCCGCAAGCTAGGCCCGCGGGTTAGGGCCGCCCGGCCCCTTAGGGCGGCCAAGCTTGGGCGGCAAGCAAGGGGGCGGTCCCTAAGGGGGGCCGAACCTCCTCTTGGGAGTTGTTTCCAAAACAACTCCCTTGCTTGGAGCCCAAGTTTGGTTGTTTCCTTGTTTTGGGAGAACTCCTTCTTCCCCAAGGATGCCCAAACCCTAAATCTAAGATCCTAAAATTTTTCAAACTCACCAATTCATGCATCCAATGCAAAAATTGGATCTTGTTATGAGTAAGTCTTGACAAATTGCATCCCATGCTTGATTTGTCTTGTTTTACGCGATAAACTATCAAATTAAGGTGTAAAACAACAAGAATGTAACACATAAACTACGTTTATGCTCTATGACCTGTGGCTCTGATACCACTGTAGGGTTTTGATTCATGGATCGCGCAAACGGAAGCATAATCAAACAAATAACCATGCAAAACCCTCCAAGGATCACAAGTCTAGATGCATAACGATAGTGAAGGTAAGAAATCATAAACACACCTTTGAGTTCTCCTTGATGACTTCAAACGCGAATAGTGTCACGTTCTCTATAGTTGATCCACGCCTAGAGTTGATCCTAGATCTCCCAAACTCCTTGGTGCTAGCCCGAAATAAGAGGAGGGTGAAGGAATCACGCAAAACGAGACAAAAAGAGGCTTCGGCCTCCTTTTTGGCCGACGGGGTGAGGGACGGCGGCAAGGGGTCGGGTTCGGCCTCCTTGTTGCTTGCTCTCTCTCCTTTGTTCTCTCCCACTCTTGTTATGTTCACTAATGAGCATAAGTTATAAGGAAGGAAGGAAGGAGGGTCCTTTATATAGTCCAACAACTCCTTGTTAACTACCTAAAGGACTTATTCTAGTCCTACTAGAATTCAATTTAGTCCCTTCCTTGCAAATTAGTCCCTACTAAGTTTGCAAGGATTTGCAAAGTGATCCTTCTAATTAATTAATCCAATTAATTAATTCCCAAATCTAGTACAACTCTATATAGCGTGTGACCCCATAGGTTCTATCTAGTTGGTAGCAACTAATTGCTAATATGGAGCGGTTTCTAGCAAAACATCCATTCTAGCCAACTAATAGAATAGTCATCTAGACAACCTTGTACAAGTAATTGTCTCATCCCTTTGCCTCCATATCCGGATTGGACACGAGACATACAAGTCACACTCGTATATCCAATCCATAGTTTCTCGATCCATGGGAATAGCCTTATTCGTGCAAATAACATCAATATCCCATATATTGATTTATTTGAGTCTGGCCAGAGATTCTATAAGAACCATCCCTCGAGTGTCCTAGGATATTTGCTCCCGTTATGTGGGAGGGGCAAATCCTCTCTACGTCCACTACGATCTCTAAGCTTGCTTCTCATTGTATCCAGTACACGCCTTTATAACTACCCAGTTACGGTGTAGCGTTTAACGCTACCAAGATCACAACGATTCACAACTAGAATATCTAGTGACTTCAAGTCTAAGGATGACAATACCATTGCACCGCGAGAAGCACTTGTGACTCAACATAACATGTATGTAGCCTTCTCGGTGATGGGTCAATCCAGTGCAACATTCCGTAATGCACACCTATGTGTTGGATCGTGATATCTCCATATCAATCCAACCCCATACTAGTCTATAGATGATTGTCCCATTAATCATTATACTTGACTAGGGATATTTAAGATAAACAACACGATTGTAAATCTAAGGACTTCATTATATTAAATATCCGATAAATAATAAATGAATTTTCTAGCCATATACAAATTCATACTAAACTAGATTGCCTCTAGGGCATCTATTCCAACACCAAGAATTTCCCCGATAATACTCCGAATGCGCACTTCATGGGGTTCATCTTTAATTGAAAGCTTCTGCATCTGTTGAATACTTTCCGCAAATCCCCCAAGTGATCTGCCTCTTCCTTGGATTTGAATACTAAGTCGTCCACATAGAATTCTACTTCCTTGTGCATCATGTCGGAAACAAGGCCATCATGGCTCGCTGATAAGTTGCGCCTGCGTTCTTGAGGACAAAAGGCATACCGTGTAATTGAAGACTCCCACCGGAGTGATGAATGCGGTTTTCCGTGCATCTTCGGGGTCCATCTTGATTTGGTTGTACCCACTGAAGCCGTCCATGAAGCTGAACATGCGATGACCCGCGGCTGAATCAATAAGCAGGTCGATGTTGGGAAGTGGAAAATCATCTTTGGGACAGAAACGATTAAGGTCCCGGAAATCCACGCAAATGCGAAGCTGCCAATTCTTCTTCACCACAGGCACAATGTTAGCCAACCATGTAGGATGGTGATTCGGCTCGATGAATTTGGCATTCAGAAGTTTGACAACTTCCTGCTTGATCTTAACGTTAAGCTCCGGCCTAAAGCTTCTCGTGCTCTGCTTTACCGGTTTAGATCCCGGGATTACATCCAACCGGTGCATTGTGATGCTCGTGTCCAAACCAGGCATTTCATCGTATTCCCATGCGAACACATCTTTGTACTCGGTCAAGAGTTGTAGCAATCTTTCTTCCTCCTCGCCTGTGAGGTCCGCACTCAAAAAGACTGGCATCTTCTTTTCGTCGTTTGGGCTTAGGAATACCTCCTTCAGCTCTTGCTTTTGCGGTCTGGGTTTGTCCTCCATGCATTCGGGTGCTTCTTTTAGCTTTTCTTCTAAAATACTTGGCGTAGGCTTGTCTGGTTCCAAAACCTGCTCAATTTGATTGATCTGCTCAGGGATGTCCCCATGTTCGCGTAGGGACACCCCCACGCACCTTCATATGCGGTAACATTTCTTCCCATTGGCGTAGAAACTCTCTATCTCCTTGCCTTCAGGATCGTGTTTTGGTATCCTTTTTAGGGTATAAACGTTCTTTCGCTGGTAGGCAATCCGTGGTGCCTCCTCTCGCGTAGGCGGCTTTTCCTTGGACTCCTCTCTTGTCACCATCACTCCTGCCGGTGACTGATCTTTGATGTCCTCCCAACGAGGCAAAGGAGTGGGGTTGAATGGCCCCGGCGTTTGCTCGTCCGCCATCTCAGTGAACCATACTGCCTCACTGAGATGCGCTTCATCCATGTTGAAAGGATTTATCGAAGTTGGTATCTCTACTATCCTGTCATTCCAGATAGCTTTCATCACTTGGTGGGTCGTGGAAGGGACCGCATCGAAACGATGAATCCAGGCCCGACCTATAATCATATGATACGTAGTGTTCGCATCAATGACATAGAATTTTGCTGAACACTTGATTTTGCCGATCTGGACACCCAGACGGATCCATCCTATCATCATTCTGGAGTCGCTTCCGAATCCCATCAGCGGGGATGGACACTTTACGATCTTGTGCTCTGGAATTCCTGCTAATTTCAGAGTGTTGAGCGAGACAAAGTTGACTGATGCTCCTCCTTCGACGAACGCTCTTTTGAACTCCACACCATTGATAATTGATGTTACATACAGAGGCTTCTGGTGGCTCGCATCTGTCTTCTTGTCGCATGCAGAGAAAGTTATGACCTTTTCTGTAGAGCGAGATGCCCTGACAACCTTTCCATTGGAGACTACGATATCCTCCTCGTAATCTTCTGCTATCCTCAGGATCGCCTTTGTCATCTCCTTCCGGCATTTCTCTAAGAAGTTCATCTCATCGTAGAACCTGCTGAACCTGTGCGACCCCTTCATCCGATCAGCACGTTCGTCCTCCGTGTCTATACTGTAATCCTCGTTGCTGTGGATCTCGGCAATGATGGGTAGACCATCCTCCGCAACCTCTTCAAGGTCCACAATCGAGATCATGGCGACCTCTTTGCCTTTCTGCTCTTGCTATGCATGGGCAGGGAGTGGATTGTTTCGCACATCCTGCCTTTGATCGCTGACAATCAGTTCGCCATTTTTCATCTTTTGGCTTACCATGATTCTGAGCTTCTTACAGTCAGCCGTGAGATGCATGACCTTTCCGTAACATTCACACCACTTCGGGTCCCTCACCATCTCCTTGGAAGGTGCCCTTTCGAGCGGCGGCATGATACCATCCTTACGCCATTGTCTGCACAAGTCGCTCGCTTCCTCTACCGAACATGGCAGAGGTGGCGCATCGAAGTTCACTACCTTCGACTGCTTTTGGGGTGAGACCGTATTCACTTCAGCTTCACGTCCTCTCTTGTAGCTGAATCTCCCAATTTTGAAAGTGGTCCCGCTCGGGGATCTCTCAGGAGCGTTCCTCTTTTTCTGTCTCTCCACTATAGGCTCAATATTCTTCGTGCATTCGATCAGCTTCGAGAATGTGGGTGTTTGTAGGTTGATAAGCATACCTTTGTACTCGTCTCGCATGCATTGTAGGCATATCTCCACGAGTCTTCCCTCGAGCATCACATCTTTGCATTCCAAGGACTTGGCCCTGAACTTCTTGATGAATGTTACTCCATCCTCCTCGCGCTTCTGATACATCCGCGAGAGATGAATCATCGTCACCTTTTCTTCCATCTGGAAGAATTTAGTGTAAAACTTCTGGACCATGTCGTCCCAGGTCTTTACGGATCCGGCTTCCAACGTCCTGTACCATTTGTAGGCCACGTTGCCCAGGGAATTTCGGGAACTCGCGCATCAGCAGCTTAAGATCAGCCCCGTACGACCCCATTACATCAATGAAGCGCATGACATGTTCATGGGCATTCCCATTGACATCTTCGAACTTGTCCCATTTAGGAGCTTTGTAACCAGCAGGGTTAGGCATGAGGTGGATCTCTCGTGGAATAGGCGGATCGTTGTCAAGCTTCGGGATGATGGTATCCGCGAACGATTGGTGAGCCAGAATGGTATCTATGCGCCGTTGCAGCGACGTCATACACTCCGGAGCACTTCCCTCAGCAGCAGGAGGAGGGGTTGCCGCAGGCGGAGGCGACACATATGTCGCAGGAGGGCTAGGAACGTATTGTGAATTTACGTTGCCCCACGTTGCCGATGGAGGAGGCAAGGGGTATTATGAGGCTGGATTGGGTACCAAAGTTGGAGGTTGAGGGGTGTGAGTGGCAAGAAGCAACATTTGGGCTGTTGGCCCCTGAATTGGGGGTAACTGTGTAGTCGTTGGTGGAGTTTGCAGGTTAGGATTGGGTGGTGCGGTTGACACTCCCAACCCTTGAGTAGTGGAGGCTCCTCCTCCCTGAGGGACGGTGGTGGTCAATGCGGGATTTGGGGCGAGAGTCCCCAGAATAGCCATTATCCGTTCCAACTGTGCAGATTGAGCTTTGAGAGCCTTTGCCTGGTTCTGGATGGTGGCATCCAAGGCCTCTATCGCCGGAGCTTCACCAGTGGGTGTAGGAGTACGGCGGGCCTCCTCTCCCGAGGTGGTCTCCGTGGAAGGCGATCTGTTACTGACATCATCTTCATGAGACATGGTTGCTTGCAATGGTAAGTTCACGTTGGGTTCACCAAAATGTGTACGAGAGAATCCTGCAGAGAGGACTCAATATACACCAATAGCAGGGGATAGAAAAGACACAGGAAGTGTTGGGTTGTGTGTAGGGAGAGAGTAAGGCAATAGCACTGTAAGAGAGAGAGACAGGGGTTTGGCAGAGCTTCCGCGTATGTCTGGTGTGTTCTCCCCTGTATGGAAGGGTTAACGATCTATATATAATAGAGAATGTGACTGTTGTAGTGTGGTTAATGCGCCCATCAATGGCGGCTTAATTAGCTTAACCACAACGGTACGTTCGTCCGTGTATATAGGAACCGTTACAGCACGTTATCCGCGTATACCGGAACCGTTATGAGGTTGACCGGGTTTGACCGGGTTGACCGGGTTTATGGAGCTCGTGCCATAAATCTCTCAAAAGCAGTTACTAAGGTTCGCGCGCGGGCTTGGCTTGCACGCGACAGGACTTACTCTAGCCTCCAAACCACTAAGTCCCTACAAGTCCCGTGCGGTGGTATGCGAGGGCCCTGTCTCGCAGCCCCCACGTGGATCAGCACGGTTGGTGATCCAGTGTGTGTGGAGCACATTATGGTGTGCTAGATGGTTGCCACGTGGATAAGATCTTCCTGTCCAGAAAGCACTATCTACATTGTCATAGTACAACTCAACTGGATCCGAAATGCTAGGAACCACACCAAGTTCAGAAAAAAATTTTCTGATCCAAACAGCTTCCTTTGCTGCGTCATTTGTAGCAATGTACTTAAAATCTGTTGTAGAATCAGCCACCGTCTCTTGCTTGGAACTCTTCCAGCTCACCGCTGCTCCATTCAGGCAAAACACATATCCCGACTGTGATCTAAAGTCATCTCTGTCAGTTTGGAAGCTTGCATCAGTGTAACCCCTTACACGCAACTCTTCCTCACCGCCAAACATCAAGAAAGCATCCTTAGTTCTTCTCAAGTACTTTAGGATGTTCTTGACTGCAATCCAGTGACTCTCACCTGGATTGGATTGGTATCTGCTTGTCATACTCAAGGCATATGACACATCTGGTCTAGTACATAACATGGCGTACATGATAGATCCTATGGCCGAGGCATAGGGAATTCTACTCATGCGTTCCTTCTCAATCTCATTGGAAGGATAACCACTCTTTCATGTTGAACCGTTTCAACACCTTGTCAATATATGTACTTTGACTTAGGCCTAGAAGTCTCTTAGATATATCTCTATAGATCTTTATACCTAGTATACAAGCTGCTTCCCCTAAGTCCTTCACTGAGAAACACTTCCCTAGCCAATCTTTAACAGATTGCAGCATGGGAACGTCGTTTCCAATGAGTAGTATGTCATCCACATACAAGAGCAGAAAAGCTATAGAGCTCCCACTAACCTTATTGTAGACACAACACTCATCTTCGTTCTTGATGAAGCCAAAATCTTTGACTACTTCATCAAAACGTCGATTCCAACTCCTAGAAGCTTGCTTCAATCCATAAATGGATCGTTGCAGCTTACAGACTTTGTTGGCTTGATTTGGATCTTCAAAACCCTCCGGCTGTATCATATACACGTCCTCGAGGAGATTCCCATAAAGGAATGCTGTTTTGACATCCATCTGCCAAATCTCATAGTCGTAGTATGCTGCAATCGCAAGTAGGATTCGGATGGATTTGGTCATAGCGAGTGGTGAAAAGGTAACATCATAGTCAATACCATGAATCTGCCTGAATCCTTTAGCCACCAATCGGCCCTTATAGGTAATCACATTACCATCCATGTCGATCTTCTTCTTGAAGACCCACTTGCACCTTATGAGCCGCGCCCCTTCGGGTGGTTATACCAAAGTCCATACTTTGTTGGTGTACATGGATTCCATCTCGGATCTCATGGCTTCTAGCCACTTCTGAGAGTCTGGGCCCTTCATGGCCTCTTCATAGGTAGTAGGCGCATCATCTATGAGCATCATGTCACCGGAATCGGTCACGAGAAGTCCATACCTCTCGGGTTCCTAGCGCACTCTACTAGATCTACGAAGCTCTTGTGTTACCTGAATAGGCTGCTCCACAACAGCTTGTGGTTCATGTTCATGTTCCATAATCGGTTCAGTGATTTGTGGTTCTTGAACCTCGTCAAGTTCTACAGTCCTCCCACTTGCTTCTTTAGAGACAAACTCTCTTTCTAGAAATACGCCGGTCCGAGCAACAAACACTTTGTTCTCGATTGGATTGTAGAAGTAGTAACCCTTAGTTTCCTTAGGGTACCCCACAAATTTACTCTTATTCGATTTTGGCCCTAGCTTGTCTGATTGTAAACGTTTTACATAGTCATCGCAGCCCCAAATCCTCATGAACGGCATTGTGGGACGCCTCCCACTCCACATCTCATATGGTGTCTTCATGACTGATTTAGATGGAACACGGTTAATGGTGAAAGCTGCACTTAATAGAGAGTGCCCCCAAAATGATAATGGAAGATCGGTTTGACACATCATAGATCGAACCATATCCAATAGGGTTCGATTCCTCCTCTCAGACACGCCGTTATATTGTGGCGTTCCGGGTGGAGTTAGTTGGGACACGATCTCACACTCTCTAAGATAGTCGTCAAACTCTTGGCTTAAGTATTCTCCTCCACGATCCGATCGTAGAGCCTTGATACTTTTTCCAAGTTGCTTTTCTACTTCATTCTTGAATTCTTTGAACACTTCAAAGGATTCGGATTTTTCCCTCATGAGGTACACAAATCCATATCTACTGTAATCATCAGTAAATGTAATGAAGTAGACATAACCACCCTTGGCAGGCGTGGCAAATGGTCCACACACATCAGTATGTATGAGCGTCAATTGCTCACTAGTCCTCTCACCTTTCTTATTGAAAGGGGACTTTATCATTTTTCCCAATAAACAAGCCTCACATGTTTTATGATTCAAAATCAAATGAGTCTAGTAGTCCATTCTTATGGAGTCTAGAAACACGTTTCTCGTTTTGTGGCCTAAACGACAGTGCCATAAATAAGCAGGATTTAAATCATTTATTTTAATCCGCTTGGTATCAGGCATCTAGTTTAGTATGAATTTATTTGTGGCTAGAAATTCATTTATTATTTATTGGATATTTAATATAATGAAGTCCTTAGATTTACAATTGTGTTGTTTATCTTAAATATCCCTAGTCCAGTATAATGATTAATGGGACAATCATCTATAGACTAGTATGGGGTTGGATTGATATGGAGATATCATGATCCAACACATAGCTGTGCATTAGGGGTAATGACGCACTGGATTGACCCATCTCCGAGAAGGCTACATTCACGTTAAGTTGAGTCACAAGCGCTTCTCGCGGTGCAATGGTATTGTCATCCTTAGACTTGAAGTCACTAGATATTCTAGTTGTGAATTATTGTGATTTTGGTAGCGTTAAACGCTACACCGTAACTGGGTAGTTATAAAGGCGTGTACCGGATACAATAAGAAGCAAGCTTAGAGATCGTAGTGGTTCCTCCCACATAACGGGAGCAAATATCCTAGGCCACTCGAGGGATAGTGCTTATAGAATGTCTGGCCAGACTCAAATAAATCAATATGGGATATTGATGTTATTTGCACGAATAAGGCTATTCCCATGAATTGAGAAACTGTAGATTGGATATACGAGTGTGACTTGTATGTCTCGTGTCCAATCCGGATATAGAGACAAAGGGATGAGACAATTACTTGTACAAAGGTTGTCAAGATGACTATTCTATTAGTTGGCTAGAGTGGATGTTTTGCTGGAAACCGCTCCATATTAGCAAATAGTTGCTACCGACTAGATAGAACCTATGGGGTCACACGCTATATAGAGTTGAGCTAGATTTGGGAATTAATTAATTGAATTAATTAATTAGAAGGATCACTTTGCAAAACCTTGCAAACTTAGTAGGGACTAATTTGCAAGGAAGGGACTAAATTGAATTCTAGTAGGACTAGAATAAGTCCTTTAGGTAGTTGGCAAGGATTTGTTGGACTATATAAAGGACCTTCCTTCCTTCCTTCCTTCCTTCCTACACTTATGATTCATTAGATCATAACTTGAGTGGGAGAGAACAAAAATGAGAGAGCAAGCAAGCAAAGAGGAGCACGCCGCCCCTCTTGCCGCCGCCCGTCCCCGTCGGCCACAAAGAAGCCGAACCTCCTTGGTTTGGTCTCGTTTTGCGTGATTCTTCTTCCTCTTTCTCTTTCCGGGCTAGCACCAAGGATTGGAAGATCTAGAAATCAACTCTAGGCGTGGATCAACTATAGAGAACGTGACACAATTCACATTTGAAGTCATCAAAGGAGAACCCTAAGGTGTGTTAATTGATTTCTTCCTTTACCATCGTTATGTCTCTTGACTTGTGATCCTTGAAGGGTTTTGCATGGTTAATTATTGTTTCCGTTGCGCATCCATGAATCAAAACCCTACAGTGGTATCAGAGCCTGGTTCGTAGAGCATAAACGTGGTTTATGTGTTACGTTTTGATAGTTTTACACCTTAAAATTGTTGTTTATCGCGTAAAACAAGACAAATCAAGCATGGGATGCAATTTGTCAATAATCAATCATAACAAGACCTATAATGTTAAAATATAACCACACAGTACATACACTAAACAACTATAATGTAGTTGAAGTTTGTTTCTCATAGAGGTAAAAACACTTCGTGTAACGAATGTATGATTAATTTTGTCTGCTGAAATCTTTATTGAGTTAAATAATTTAAAAGATACAGTCCAACTACTTACACTTCGAACAGTACAAATTATGCCAATACACTATGTAATATCTTGTCCCATATCGAGATATTGTGGATTAGTTGTATGGTATATCGTAAATCTTGTGGATATTTATTAGCACCTTCAATGATAAAATATTTTATTCGGTGGTACGCATAAAGAAATTGTTGGGACAAATCCGTTTCGATTGCTACAAATAATATCAGAGCAAACCTGGGGTTGTTACACTTTGTCATATCAAAAACTTGGTAAAAACACACATTACAATACAAAATTTTCGTTTGACCACCATGTACATAACAAATAGTAACTAAATCAAGTAAAGATGTAAAATTTACGTGGTTCGCTAGTACAAAATGTGCTAATTACGTCCACGGAGAAGAAGGGTCATTTTATAGTGCCTAAGATCGTCCAAAACCGACTTAAGAGAATAACGAAACAACACAGAATTTGACCCAACTCGAACTAGGTCGCACGACCTGATACAGTAGGTCAGACAACCTAGTTCTAAAAAGAACGTGTATATTATGTAACTCTAATAGCACTTAACATTAAATGATTAGTCACTTGTTTCAATAGGCAGGGGTCTTCAAAAAATAAAGAAAATTGAAACAAGTAGTGTACGTATAGGGGGAAAACCTGGTGGGAGTGGGACATTGTTTGCAGGAGTCGGTGGTGATATATAGAAGTACGAATCGACTTTGGTTATGTAATGGTTCTCTAGTACGTTTTCTACATCTATATATAAACTACTTTGTGATGATCTAACTAACTGCTGCGTACTAATACACCATTCACTTTGCGTGAGGGAAAAGAAAAGTAGCCTCTATTTAAGATCGTTCTTGTTGTGGAGAGTACAAAAGTATAATTTAATCTAAACCATCTTGTTGTGGGGATTCCGCCGTCGGTTAATTTTAATGGGTTTGTTGTGCAATTTCTTTGATTGCATCTCGTCACAAATTGTTGTTGGGAAGGGTGGCCGCCGTGTCAGAAGAGAGCTTCCTGACGACATAGTTATAGACATCCTCAGCAGGCTTCCAGCGAGATGTGTGGTCAAATTTCGGAGGGTTTGCAAGAGGTGGTTGGCTTTGACATCTACCTCTTATTTTGCTGAGTTGCATATGAAAAGATGCAAACCGATATTTCTTGTCCAGAGGACGACTAAAGCGCCCGTCGTGGGCGACTGCTACTGCCCTGAAAAACATCCTCGGATGCCGTGTAGTGTGCACCCCAACAAGATAGATTTGTTTAAATTCGATCAATGTCCGGGAACGATGAGGAGGAGGACGCGGATAGAGAGGATACGTAATCAGGGTTTCTTCGATGCCGGGGAACAACGTAGCCTTGTACTTGTAGGATCTTTCAACGGCATACTTGTTTTCAAGGATTATAGGATTCTTCCTGGTTCAAGATATGTTGTTTGCAACATTTTTACTCGACAGCGAGTCAACGTCGACGCACCTGTCAAATACCGATTGCCTTGGTCATCGGTGCACGCGATATTTCTACATCCCATAACCAATGACTACATGATGCTCCTTCAAATTATGAAGGATTATAACGGACCTACCATGTTCGAATACTGGTTATACAACTTTACCAGCAAGTTGTGGAGAAAAATCTCGTCCTTCGATCACAATCCCGAGTATGCCGTCAGCCCGGTGGTACTCAACAACAGGCTTCACTGGACAACTGCCATGAGACATTATGTCGACGCTCCTCCGTGCGATAAGTGTATAATTACGTTTGACACCATCACGGAAGTGTTCCGTGCCATGCCTCACCCAGCTGGGAATGAATGCTCCCAATCATCCACTGAAGGCCATAGGTTCATGTACCTTTACGAGGCGGAGGGGTGTTTGTGCTTGTGCTGGATGAATACTATATCGGGAGTTCTTGATATATGGGCGTTGAAGGATTACGACAGTTGGTACTGGGTAAAGAACAAGTGCATCAGTTCTGCTGCCAAACTACGACCATACGTACCGTTGCTGGTGGAGAAGCAAGACTTGCTGTGTATTTACCGCAACCAACTTGTTCGACTTCATCTCGACGACGACAAGGAGGAGGAGTACCCAAACAGACCCGCTGCTACAGTGATACTCAACAGGGCAAGCACCCAATTGTACGGATTCCTGCCCCATAATATGGTAATGATTTCTCATACCGAGAATTTTGCCTCACTCAACAACTTCTTCAAACATACCTAGCAAGCCAGCCTGATTGCCTGCTCATGAGCCCATCATCTGCAAGTTCTTCAATTTGATTAGTCAATGCTGTAATAATTACATTTTGTACTGATACGAAAATATACATTTGCACAAATTTCACCTCAATGCTTAAGATTGGCAGACACTTGATTCATAAAGAGTCTGGCATTTGAAATTGAGTCTTTTTTTTGAAGTGTTATTAATTTTTAGATGTTTTTGGCCGCTCCAAAATAATAAAAGAACGCAAATGGGTGAGTTTTTAAAGCCCCTGCATGATGGTCAAGACCGGATCGTCTGTATCCCAATGGTGTATACTTCCGTGTATCCTAAATCCTATTGGTCCACGTCACCTTTTTCATTCAAACTAGTTATGAAACGAACGTGAAATTTTATTTATTACAATAATTATTCTTAAATGGTGTTATTTATGAACGAATTCAAACAAATAAGACTAATGAACAATATGTTATCAAACTGAAGAAAAAAATCGCCGCAATAATTTAAAGTCGATGAGTAATATACTAAACCTGGGGGTACAACTTGGACGGGTTGAACCTGACCAACCCGAACCCAGCCCGGACTAAACTCGGGCTTGGACATATGTTTTGAGAAATTTAGACGGGCACGGGCAAAAATTCTCAACCCGAATTACAATTAGGGTGGGGCTTGGTACGAATATCAAACGATGGGCTAGCCCGAATTGCCCGATTTGTACACTCATTACCTACATATGTTATATTTTGAGAGTATTATATAGCATACTTATCAAGAATCTATTATTTTTATATTAATTATTAGTGATACCTTATTTTTAATTATGTTTATGTTCTCAACTAATAGCTTTTTTATCACGAAATATTTAGTATTCTCTCGTATAAATGGATAATTCACTGTAAGAACATAAAGTCATTATTTTTTTGCCTTAAAAAAATGAAGTGCCTTATCTACTTTTAGAGAATTTTTTTATTTGCTCCAAGAGCACCACGTCGGCATGACACGTGGTAGAGAAATTTTTATTTGCTCCAAGAGCACTAACGTCGGCATGACACGTGCTCTACCTAAGAATGGCTCCTTTATTTTTATATGTAAGTTATTGACTTAACTTTAAAGGGAAAGTATAAATTGAGTTAATGTGATAATTATTTTAATTAATTTATTTTAATGGGCTAGCCCGATTTCAACCCCAATCCGAATTGGTTTGTTTGAATTTGAGCTTGGACGGGCTGGCGATTCTCCTAACCCGAGTTGGGCTTGACAACTCCGACGGAACTCGGGTTTGGGCTTGGACAAGGGTGTCAACCCGCCTAGCCCGCCTGAGTTGCAGTCCTAACTAAACCAGCAAATAAGTGAGAAATGAAATGTGTGTAAAACAATTTGACATATTAAAAATATTCCTAAGACATATATGCCCCTCAAGGTTTTAAATAACGTCTCCGATAATACCTCATTCATTCTCCACTTAAGTCGTATAGTGCGGTGCAGTTAGGCAATTAAGCTTTTCTAAACCTCCAATGTATGCTACAGTCTCAAAACTGAATTCCAAATTCTTGAAAGAAAATAACAAATATTGAAAGAAATTGAGGGAGAAAAGGAGAGAGAGTTGGCAAGATATGGTGAAAAATTTGGATGCTGAAGACTTTCTTTTATAATAGTGAAGGTACCCATTCAAAGAGGCACAAGAATAGTCACAACTATTCGGGTTCGATGAAGATGCGCGTCAAAAATTGCACGAGGTGAATAGTCACAACTGTTGATGTTTAAACTCAGTTAAACTATTTTAAATTTACATCTCTAATTTGAATAGTCACAATTCTTCGAATATAGTTTTATTGTAAATTTCCTTATAATGCAAAAAAATGTTAAAACAATAAAACACCTTCACACTTTTAAAGAGTAGTATAGAAAAAAATTGTTAACACACTAAAACAACTTCACACCTTAGAGAAGTATAGATTAAAATTTATTTAAATGGTACAAAATAAACTATACGAAAGGAAATATAATCCCAATTGATAACAGTGACATTCAAATGATTTCGTAATTACTAATTGTAATTATTCCGCTAAGTAAAATTATATTGACGTACTTTTCAATTGCGACAACAGAATACGAACTCAATGTTCTTAGCATAATTGTTTAGCCACCAACACGACAAGTTGAGATGGACACAACCCATGTTCATCGTTCTAATGAAAATCTTATTCAGGACAATAGGTACAAAAGCATTTAAAAATTATAACACCTAGTTCTCTAGGGACACATACTGTAAACATGTTTTTTTTTTTTTTTTTCCAAACGGAACTGTTAACATAGTTAATCTCATTGAGACTATGATATGCACCAAGTGGAATTTTATTTTCTGCTACCAGATTTGAATTCAATAATGAAATAAATTCAATCAACAATCATGTTCCACATTTCAGCTTTACAGTATTCATCTTATCACCTTGTCACCGATGCTTTCGTGTTTCATTGTCGACGTGAGTAGAAAAGATAATGAAACATGTAAGTGGAAAGTACAACAATTGGAAAATACAAAAAGATTATTTTACTTTTATTCGTATTAATTACCATTACTAATTAGGATAATATTTGTATGTTATTTTTTTTTTGAGAATCATTTGTATGTTATTGTTTTTTTTTTTTGTATTTTTGAGGAAATTTGTATGTTATTGTTACTAAATGAGATTGTATTTCCTTTTTGTATAGTTTATTGTGCAGAATTTTAACAGATTTATGAAAAAAGTATATTGAATAACAAATGTGACGTGGACCAATCAGATTTAGGATAGGCGTAAGGAGAGACAATTAGGATAGAGACGATCCGGACTCATGATGTTCCAGAGTTCCAACCCGGCTAGACGTAAAAATTATAAGAAATTGGCGGGCTACCCGTCTGGCGAATTGGTCTTTGAAAAATACCCTCATATTCACTTATGTTTAGAGTTTGACCCACTTGAGGTTAAAAAATGTAATTAATTAAAACATATACTTAATCACACCAATTAATAAAAAAAAATATAAACACATCATCAACTTACCCTTCTATTCACTTTTCACTTTCACTCTTACTTCTCTCTCTCTCTCTCTCTCTCCTCTGCAGCTGCAACCATGGCGTCCTCCTCTGCTGCTTCCTCTTCCTCCTCTGCTCCGACCCCCGTCGCACCACATCTCAACCCCGTCGCCACTATCACGGGTAGCACGCCACCCACCGTCAAAGAACAGGTTGGGGTTTTGAAATACCCTCTTTCTCAATTCTTGCATTCTGTAATTTGATCATGTATTATTCCGTATGAAAATGTATGAATTGATGTATGAATCTGTTGTGTGTCTATTAAATTTGATCATAAACTGTTTGAATTCCACCAAATCAAAAACTAGGACGAGAATGAGATCCCGATCTAGAACTGGGACGATGCTTGTTCTAGATAACTCGTATGAGCAGTACTCGTCTCAGTATCACGTGATTAATACTGAGACGATAACTGATAAAACTAGTACAAGGAGAAAGTAACCTGCCAGATGAGCATTTTGGTCGTCTCGCCTTGTACTGCAATGTACTGAGACGAGTACTTCACTCGTCTTAGTATAAACCTGTATATACTGAGACGAACATTTTACTCGTCTCAGTATAGACCAGTTTATACCGAGACGAGTGACATGCTCGTCTCAATACATTGCTCGTCTCAGTATAAACAGGCACATACAGAGATGAGTAAACTGCTCGTCTCACCTGTTAGAAAAGGAAAAAAAATTGATTCCAGATTTAGAAAAATTCTGCAACTTCAACACTTAAAATTTTACCAGTGTGTATACTTGAACACGTAAGGATCTCCCAGCAGCACGACACTTAAATAAAAATGTGACACAATGATAGTTGAAAAAATGTGACACACTGATAGTTGAACACTTAATCTAAATTCAGTAACACAGAACACTTATAATAATTCATGAAACTTTGAAACAATAACGAACAATTTACTAATACTTGGAAGTATTTCATTATCAATTTGACATTACTAATGAAACTTTAATTTAAATTGTAGATGCAAATAACTAAGGTTTCGGAGTTCGATGACAAGTTGGGAGATGTACCGTTTCCATTGTGCGAGGTTAAGGTCGAGAGTAGAAATATCATTACGAGGGTAGCTTCGAAAGGATACAAGAAGAGTTTGCAATACGTCCACCCTGAAGGGAAGGAATTGATCGAGGCAAGGCTCCCCCATCTCAAGTTTTTGTTGGACATCCATTGCGGGAACTTTACCTTTTCCATTATGCTTGTGAATCCTGTCATGCACGCAAAGATGAACGCGTTAAAAAAAGAGCCTGAGTTTTGGTTCTACATTAACAACATGCAAGTACGGTTTGGATTCAAGGAGTTCTGTTTGGTTTTTGGGGCTGAGCTTGAACGAAACTGCTGGTTTAGCCGAGAAAGAGCGTGTATACAGTTGGGCTTCAAAGTATTTCCCCAAACATAAGTTGTAACTAACATTTTAATCAACAATTATATATCTAATTCACTAGGTAACCAGGTAAAAGGTGTATGGTTTAGAAGGTTGTCACCACCAAACAAGTGACTGTGAGATGACAATTAAAACAACATTTAATTAAACAAAAGATGAACTTAATCAATATGGAGAGGACTAGGCAACCTATATGGTTGTAGAAAATTATGGAGATAGTAATGTCACACGAAATCCTAATTTCACTAAGACGGATAATTTCTATGACTATCACATGTCGGTATCCTGTCAACCTACGTCACAGTTTACTTAGGGTCACGTCGGTCCACCACTGATCTGTTCTAGCAGGCTAACGATGTGCAAGAAAACGAGTCATGTCGGGAAACCGTTATTCGAACATTCGAAATCACCTAACAAACCTACCCACTCAGGCCAATCCTACTTAACTCTCTTTCAGTTTCTTGTGTTCATACTCTCATCACAAATACGTATGAGTCTCTTTCAAGTACTCGCTAGCTTAATAACAGACCCAAATCATGATTCCTTTCACGCTAATAAAGCACAGATTATGAACATTAATTGAACAAGAACTCATTTTTAAGCATGGACGTGATTATTAAGTACAACATACATTCATTGATCATCAAATCTTTATCAAGTCATGTCATTGGACTAGGATCATCAACATATTAGTCGAAACAAATATCCAATCATAAATAGATATCCAAAACATGAGACATAGTCTAAATTCAGAAAAATGCCATCTAAATAAATCATGGGCTCTCCATATATGGCTAGATATGATTTTAGCTACTCATTACTGAGAAATAATTCAAAATTCTCGATATACATGATTAAGAAGGGTAGAAGAAGAATCAAATGCTAAACATAGTGCTATGGCGTTGATCCCGAAAAATGTCCTCTGCTCCAAGCTGCTCTCCAATGGCCTCCTCAAGCTCTAACTCTTAACCAATTTTCAGAACCCGCCCTTTTTTTCCTAGGTAGAAGTCTTAGAAGTCCAAGTCTTGAATATTGCAATTCAGCCCCATGAATCTACCTCGGATTCAAATTCATACGAATTCCCGATTCATTTGTATAAATCCACTCATGCGAATGAGGAATCCACTCAGGCAAAAGGATCCCAATAGAACAAAATCATACTTGAACGTTTAGGGTTTTTGATGCATGTTACGCAGAGGAATAACAAAATTAATCCTGCTCAAATCTCTCCAAGGATCACAGGCAAGCCATCATAACATGATAAGGGTAGAATAGATGTGTACCTTAGTTTGGGAGATCACACGAAGAATAGTGTCTTCGTCTCTACGAGTATCCACACCTTGGATTCTTGGTTGTATTCCTTCCCACCGTGTAGTGCTAGCAACTGAAGAAAGGAGGAACGGATCAAGCAAAACGAAACACGAGCCGTGTCCTTGTGGTCGACGGCGTGAGAGGAGCGGACGGGATGGGGCGGTCGGCCTCTCCTTGTCTTGTCTCTCTCTCTCTTGCTTTGTTATGTTTCTCTCAATAATGACACTAGTGAGAAAAATAGCAAGCTAGAGTTCCTTTATATGTAATAACTCTTTATTAACTACATAAAAGCCCCAATACTAATCATGTCCTTACATGGATTAGTCTACTTGCAAATTAGTCCAACTAACTTTGCTTGTGGTTGCGTTATGATATTTGTATTAATTAGTCCAACTAATTAATACCCATATCCAATTCAGTCCATCCGGTGTTTGACCCCATAGGTTTCTACTTAGTTGGTAGTAACTATTTACTAACATGGAGCGGTGTCTAGCAAAACATCCATGCCACCCCACTAATAAAAATAAGGCAGTGATCCGACAAACTTTGTGCCCAATGTTCATATATTGTGTTATCCCTTTGTCTCCATATCCGGATTGGACACGAGACATAATAGTCACACTTGTATATTCAATCCATAGTTTCTCGATCCTGGGAATATGCTTATGTGAACAGATAACATCAATATCTCCATATTGATTCATCTGAGTCTGGCCAGACATTCTATAAGCACCATCCCTCGAGTGGCCCATGGATATTTGCTCCCATTACGTGGTAGGGAAAAATCCTCTCTACGTCACTACGATCTCTAAGCTTGCTTCCTATCATGTCCGATAACTATCTTTATAGTTACCCGGTTAAGGCGCAACGTTTGATAAAATCAAAGCACTATATTTCACACCTAGAGTATCTAGTGACTTCAAGTCTAAGGATTACAATATCATTAGCACTACGAGAAGCGCTTGTGACTTTTACATGATCTAATGTAGCCTTCTCGTCATGGGTCTATACAGTATGTCATTACTCCTAACGCATACCCATGTGTTAGACTTGATATCTCCATATCAATCTATCCACATACTAGTCTATAGTTGATCGTCCCGTTAATCAATATAATGGACTAGAGATATTTAAGATAAGCAATACCTTGTATCGAAGGACTCCATTATATTAAATATCACAATAAATAATAAATAAATATTCTAGCCAAACTTTGTTCATACCATATATAGATTGCCTCTAGGGCACCTATTCCAACTATCTCTCACTTGCACTAGAGCCAATCTGGTGGATCTAGTATGCCTTCATGCTTTCGCTGAACGAGCGGCTTTGTGAGCGGATCTGAAAGATTATCATCCGTTGGAACCTTGCACATCTTCACATCTCCTCTATCGATCATATCACGGATAAGATGGAATATCCTAAGTACATGCTTTAATTTCTGGTGTGATCTAGGTTCCTTGTCTTGTGCGATCGCCCCAGAGTTGTCACAATACAACGTCATGGGATCCACAATGCTAGGAACCACACCAAGCTCAGTGATAAACTTCTTTATCCAAACAGCCTCCTTTGCTGCGCCTGCAGCAGTAATGTACTCAGCTTCATTTGTAGAATCAGCAACCGTCTCTTGATTGAAACTCTTCCAGCTTACGACTCCTCCATTTAGGCAGAACACATACCCCGACTGCGATCTGTAGTCATCGTTGTCGGTTTGGAAGCTCGCATCAGTGTAACCAATTACTTTGAGTTCTTCCTCACCTCCAAATATCAAGAACGCATCCTTAGTTCTTATCAAGTACTTGAGGATGTTCTTGAAAACAATCCAGTGACTCTCACCTACATTAGACTGATATCTTCTTACTATACTCAAAGCGTATGATACGTCTGGTCTAGTACACAACATGGCGTGCATGATAGATCCTATGCCAAAGCATAGGGTATCCTACTCATGTGGTCCTTCTCAATCTCATTGGAAGGAAAATCAGCCTTAGAGAGGGTGACTCAATGCGACATGGGAAAGAATACCTTCTTGGAATCTTGCATGTTGAATGGTTTCAACACCTTGTTTATATAAGTACTTTGGCTTAGGCCGAGCAGCTTTCTGGATCTATCAATATAGATCTTGATACCAAGTATATAAGCTGCATCCCCTAAGCCCTTCATTGCGGAACACTTTCCTATCAAATATTTAACAGATCGCAAACTAGGAATGTCATTTCCAATGAGTAGTATGTCATCCACATACAAGACCAGAAACACAACAGAGCTTCCCCTCACCTTCTTGTAAACACAGGGATCATCTTCGTTCTTGATGATGCCAAAATCTTTGACCGCATCATCAAAACGTCGATTCCAAATTCCAGAAGCTTGCTTTAATCCATAAATGGATCGTTGTAGCTTACAGGCTTTATTTGCATGCAATAGATCCTCAAAACCCTCCGGTTGTGTCATGTACACATCCTCAAGGAGGTTTCCATAAAGGAACGTCATTTTGACATCCATCTGCCAAATTTCATAGTCATAGTAAGCTGCAATAATAAGTAGGATTCGAATGGATTTGGTCATAGCGACTGCAGAAATGGTTTCATCATAGTCAATACCATGAATATGTTTGTACCCTTTTGCCACCAGTCGCCCCTTATAGGCAACTACCTTGCCATCCATGTCAGCCTTCATCTTGAAGACCCACTAGCACCCTATGGGTCGAGCGGCCGAGCCCCTTCAGGTGGTTCCACCAAAGTCCATACTTTGTTGGTATACATGGATTCCATTTCGACTCTCATGGCTTCTAGCCACTTCTTAGATTCTGGCCCTTTCATGGCCTCCCCGTAGGTAGCAGGCTCATCATCCATGAGTGGCACGTCATCGGGCTCAGTCACGAGATGTCCGTACCTCTCTTTCTCATGACGTACCCTTCCCGACCTACGGAGTTCCTGTGTTACTTGAACAGGCTCTTCCACAACCGTTTGAGGTTCCTCTTCATGCTCCATCATCGGTTCATTGGTTTAGGGTTCTTGAATTTCTTCAAGTTCTACAGTCCTCCCACTTGCTTCTTTAGAGACAAACTCTCTTTCTAGAAACACGCTGGTCCGAGCCACAAACACTTTGTTCTCGGTTGAATTGTAGAAATAATATCCTTTCGTTTCCTTAGGATATCCTACAAATTTACACTTATCCGCTTTGGGTCCGAGATTGTCGTTTGTAAACGTTTTACATAGACATTGCAACCCCAAACCACGCTTTCTCATATGGTGTCTTCATGACTGATTTGGATGGAACAAGGTTAATGGTGAAATCTGCAGTGAATAGAGCATGTCCCCAAAATGATACCGGAAGATCCGTTTGACACATCATAGACCGCACCATATCCAATAGTGTCCGATTCCTCCTCTCAGACACGCCATTCCACTGTGACGTTCCAGGTGGAGTGAGTTGGGATACTATCCCACACTCTCTAAGATATTCGTCAAACTCTTGGCTCAAGTATTCTCCTCCACGATCCGATCGCAAAGCCTTAAAAATCTCACCAATTTGCTTCTCTACTTCATTCTTGAATTCTTTGAACAATTCAAAGGATTCATATTTGGCCTTCATAAGGTATAAAAATTCATATCTACTGAAGTCATCAGTAAACGTAATGAAGTAGGTGTAACCACCTCTGGCAGGCGTGGGAAACGGCCCACATACATCAGTATGTATGAGTGCGGGTAACTCACTAGTCCTCTCACCTTTCTTATTGAAAGGGGACTTTGTCCTTTTTCCCAACAAACAAGACTCGCATGTCTCATATGATTCCAAATCAAATGAGTCTAAAATCCATCCTTATGGAGTCTAGATATGCGTTTCTCGTTTATATGGCCTAAACGACATTGCCATTGATGAGTAGGATTTAAATAATTAGTTTTAATCCTTTTGGTATTTATGTTATAGATGAAATTATTTAGATCAAGGATATACAATCTACTAGACAAATGCGCACTACAATAGTGCATACTAGCAAAATAAATGGACCAACACTTGTCCATTACTGAAATAGAAAAACCCTTCTTGTCCAAACAAGAAGCGAAAATAATGGCTCATAGCAGGCACATAATAGCAATTGTCTAATTCTAAAATCAGCTCATACAGGCCTATAACTAATGCAGCAACTCTTGCCCCATTCCTGACGTGCAAGTCTATCTCCCCTTTTGTCAATCTTCTACTTCTTTATCAAATCCTGCACATTTTGACAAATGTGAGATCCACATCTAGTATCCAATACCCAAGATGAAGAAATAGATAGATTGACGTCTATGACAAAAAATACCTGGTGGTGGTGGTGGAATCACTATTCCAAGCCTTTTATCCTCAAGATACTTGAGGCAATTCCTCCTCCAGTGACCCGGTTAGCTACAGTTGTGACAGTCATCCTTAGCCACGCCCCCAGTAGGCTTCAAGGCCTCCTTGGACTTTGCAACTTTCTTGCGCTTACCTTTAGAAGTAGAGGAAACTCCCTTGCCCTTCTTCTTATTGACCATCATTATGGCCTTTCCTTTTCCTTTGTTGATGATCTTTTCAGCTGTCCTCAGCATGTTCAGCAAGTCTGGCAGAGTTTTACTGATCTCATTCATGTTATAGTTCATGATGAACTGGTTATAACTATCAGGCAATGATTGCAAGACGAGATCAGTTTCCAACTCTTGGTCGAGTGGGAACCCCATCCTCGTGAGATTCTCTATGTATCCGATCATTCGGAGTACATGAGGTCCAACTGGGTTCCCTTCTGCGAGATTTCTCTTGAACAATGCCTTGGACACTTCATACCGCTCATGCCTTGCATGTTCTTGAAACAACTGTTTCAACTATTCGATCATGTAGGCTTCCATGTTCTCGTGTTGCTTCTGAAGCTCAGAGGTCATGGTGCAAAGCATGAGACAAGTCACATCATTAGAATCATCCACATGTTTCTGATGTGCTCTTACGGCAGCTAGAACAGTGTCATCCTGGGGTGGTGTTGGAACATGATTGTCTAAGACGTACAGTTTCTTTCCTTGCTTAAGAACTATTATTAATTTTATGTACCAGTCCAGAAAGTTTGTTCTAGACAACTTGTCCTTCTCAAGGACAGAACGGAGGGGTGAAGTTGATGTATGTTGATTGTTTGCCATTGGAACTCTACAAAAACGAGAAATATGCAATTTTTAGCATTTTGAACAGTTTAACTATATTAAAAAATGGCTAGATCATTAAATATAGCTCTTACTATTTTTGTAGGATTAACAACCCTCACCATTAATGCGGAAAATATCATATATATATATATATATATATATATATATATATATATATATATTTTCTAGTGAGTCCAAGATCCATATTTCATTTCTTCTTGCGCTTGTTGTGGCAAGTCGCCCAAGAATTGGTTATTTAGGTAGGAACCCTTCCAATTGCATCCCATGCAACTCTTCGCCCAATTAGGAAAATAATCCTTTATTCATTATCCTTTAGATAACACATAATTGTCATGCCTCTAGGCTCATCAATCCAATTGATTTTTCCCAGTTGCGTCCAACCTCTTGCTTCAACAATCACACATTACTTGCTTGTGTCGCCGCAACACAATCAAGGCGAATTGAAACACCTTGCTTTGGGAAGCCCGAATTAATGGACCTTGATCATGAAGGGTGTTTAGGCAAGAGAAGGCAAAACGCGATATTTCTATTGTGGGATGAAATAGTCATTATCTAATTATTCGGTTGATCTCATCAACATTATCTACTTACTAGGATTGGGAAATCCACAATAAAAGATCAAACTTGTTTATTATTATCTTGTTAACGTTTTGCTTGTATCATCCATACACACAAAATTAAATAACAAGACATAAATAATAAACATACACAAAAGAAAAATTAATGTGGCATGGATATGGCCCCTAGACTAAGATATTACCAAGCCAATGATAATATCTATATGCCCTAAAGTGACAAGCTCATCACCATGTGCTCCACCATAGCCGCGCGCCTAGGATGGGAGTCCTCATTGTCTTTGTGGCTTCTTGGTCCTCCGGTCTTCTCCTCCATGCTCTTGGCTATCATCTAAATATTATAATTCTAGCTTAGCATCTAGAATAAATAAATAAATAAATATATAAAACCTCACATGTTGACAAGATGATCAGCTCGTAGGCCGTAAACCAAACCAAAAAAAGTAAACATCCACAACCTAGGCCATATCCATCCACCATGCAACAAAAGCACATAATACAGTTAAAACCAATTTTTAACGCGCTTGTTTAATTTTAGTTGAAATTAGGCAACTAGGGTCAAAATAGTCCAAGGAGTCCACCATCCACCATGGCCGAACCTCCCAAGGACCAAGGCATGGCATTGGGGCGGTCGGTCTATCCCCACATGTGGCCAAGCCGCACGCTAGGCCGGCCCAACCCCTTGGCCGTGCCCTAGCTTGGGCAGAAAGGCAAGGGGGGCGGTCCCTTAGGGGGCCGAACCTCCCTGTGGAATTGTTTCTAAAACAATTCCTTGCCTTGTTGCCCAAGTTTAGTTGTTTCCAAGTTTGAAAAACCTCTTTTTCAAGCTTGTGCCCAAACCCTAGTTCATAGATCTAAAATTATTCACATCCTATGTGATCAAACTCACTAATCTTCACATCCCATGTTAAATTAGGTCTTGTTTGTCTTGAATCAAATTCATTTTTGCATCTAATATGCCAATTAATTTAAGTTTTCGCGTAATATTAACAATACGATGTATAAACTGAAAAAATTGTAACACAAATGATCATGTTATGCGCTACGACATGTGGCTCTGATACCACAGTAGGGTTTTTGATGCAATTTACGCAGGGGAATAACAAAATTAATCTTGCTCAAATCCCTCCAAGGATCACAGGCAAGCCATCGTAACATGATAAGGGTAGAATAGATATGACGTACCTTAGTTTGGGAGATCACACGAAGAATAGTGCCTTCGTCTCTACGAGTATCCACACCTTGGATTCTTGGTTGGATTCCTTCCCACCGTGTAGTGCTAGCAACAGAAGAAAGGAGTAAAGGATCACGAAAAACGAGGCACGATCCGTGCCTTTATGGCCGACGGTGTGAGAGAACGGATGGGCTGGCGCGGCCGGCCTCTCCTTGTCTTTTCTCTCTCTCTCTCTCTCTCTCTTGTTTTGTTATGTTTCTCTCCATAATAAAACTAGTGGGAGAAATAACAAGCTAGAGTTCCTTTATACAGTAATAACTCTTTATTAACTACATAAAAGCCCCAATACTAATCATGTCCTTACATGGATTAGTCTACTTGAAAATTAGTCCAACCAACTTTGCTTGTGATTGAGTTATGATCCATTTATTAATTAGTTCAACCAATTAATACCCATATCCAATTCAATCCATCCAATGTGTGACCCCATAGGTTTCTACTTAGTTGGTAGTAACTATTTACTAACATGGAGTGGTGTCTAGCAACACATCCATGCCACCCAACTCATAGAAATAAGTTAGTGATCCGAAAAACATTGTGACCAATGTTCATATATTGTGTTATCCATTTGTCTCCATATCCAAATTGGACACGAGACATAATAGTCACTCTCGTATATCCAATCCATAGTTTCTCGATCCTGGGTGTAATACTCCGTATTTATCGTAGGGGTAGTTTGGTAATTAAAACGTGCAAATCTTAGTTTAGAATTTTCGAGAAATTATTTGGGATTTCCTAGATTTAAAATTTTATTCGTTAAGAAGTTTGCGTAAGAATTTTGAGAGCTAAATAATAATTAATTGTGATAAAATAATATTCAGTAAACTATCGTAGTATTTTGGTATTTAAAGTAAATTATTGGTAAATTATGTTAGTGACAATTAGTCGTAAGAATATGCCATATTTTATGAGTTAAACGGTATATTAGTAAATGATAAATATGCTATGTTAGTAGAAAACAACAATTATTATGATTGTAATAACAAGTTGAGAAAATTATCCGGGTGAGATTTTAGACTAATGCTAGTAATTTAATTTGGATAAATTTCTTTTAGCGCGTGTAGCCGTGTACGACCACCGCAATAATTGTAGTTGAGCCATACCCAATCTACCTACACTTTGGTGTGCCAACCACACCTT
This sequence comes from Linanthus parryae, assembly GCA_023055425.1. Classification (NCBI taxonomy): domain Eukaryota; kingdom Viridiplantae; phylum Streptophyta; class Magnoliopsida; order Ericales; family Polemoniaceae; genus Linanthus; species Linanthus parryae. Next base: position 81,283,151 of record JALGPY010000002.1, read on the forward strand.
ATAATTTTCAGAAATGTCACTTTCAACATGAGTTGTTGATTTTTGTTCAGATTGTCTTCTTCCTCTTCTTCAATTTAAATTTTTGTTCTTCTTTCTCTTTCGGCAACAACCTCACCCGACACAATCACCTCCACCGCTCCTTTCACCGCCACAATCAACATCAACAAACCCTTTGGTAGCCTATATAAGCTTCAATAATCACAGACCATCACCTTCACCATCATCACTCTCATCTCCCTCACCTCCGGCAACCACCGAGAGCACCACCACCAAACACCACCACCGTGACCACCACTCTCTCTCACCCACTACTCCCTCTGCCTCTCTCTCTCTCTCTCTCTCTCGTGCTCCCTGTCATGAACAGAGCAATAACAGCAGCAGCAGCGGTGGCTAGAAGCAACAACCACCGCCGCTGCAACTCCGGCGAGAAACAACCGCCACCTCCACCTCCACTTCTCATAATCCCTGCCACCACCTCTCCGTCTCTCTCTACTATGTTTCACACCTTTCCCTGTCCAAAAACAGAGACCAGACGGCAGCAGTAGCAGCTAACAGTGGCAACACAGCCACCACCACCGCCGCTGCTACCATCGGGGAAGAAACCCGAGAGAGAGACCCACCTCTGTTTCTCTCTCCCTCCCCTCTCTAGAACGACCTGAGAAAAGAAAGAAGAAGGAGGCATAGGCAGCAACCCAGCTGCAGAAACAGAGCACCGTCACCATCACCGCAGAACCACCACGCCACCACCGTCGGCCATTAAAACCGGCGAGAGCTTCGGGTAACTCGAAACAGAGATACCCACCTCTTTCTCTTCATCACCCTGTCCTATAAAGGGGCCGACCAAGTCACCAGAAGGCTCAATCAAAGCCGAGAACCACCGGAGAAGGTCCGGCGAGCTCCACCTCCGGCGACGATTTCGACGACTTGACCCGACTCAATTTTCGACCGTTTCTTGCGGTTCTTGGTTCCGGTACGCTCTAATATTCGCCCTGAGTCTATTTACATAATCAAAATCATGAATCGATGCTTGAATTCACATCTAGATTGATCAAATGAGAAATTCATGTTTAGGGGGAGGTAGTTGTATTTTTCAAAAACTATTTTAGTCATAAGAGGGGGGTATTTCTGTTATTTCATTAAAACATGAGGGTTCCTCTGTTATTTAACAATCTGAAACATAAAAATGAAATAAAAATAAGATTTTAATGTTTAAATTAATTTCTACACTTTTAGCTATTATTCTAATTTAATAATAATAATAATAATGGTAGTAGTAATAATAATAGTAGAAGTAGTAGCAATTATAATAAATAGTAATAACAGTAGTAGTAGTAGTAATAATAATAATAATAATAATAGCAATTATAAAAATAGAAGTAATACTAATAATAGTAATAATAATAGTAGTAGTGATTATGATAAATAGAAATAACAATAAGAATTAGAATAGGACTAACAAAAAAGATATATACTAATAGAGATAATAATAATAGATGTTATAATAATAGAAATAATATTAGTAATAATAATAGCAAATAAAAAGCAAGTTAAATAAATTAATATATAAAATAGAGGCTAGTTAAATAGAAATTATTTTCTTGAAAATAAACAAGCTAGAAGTATAGTTTGTAATTATTGAATTTCTTTATATTTTAAATTAGTTGGTAAATAAGAAATACTTTATAATTTAAAATAATAGTTTTCTCAATTAATAAAGAACCTTTATTTGTACCAGTAAAAAAGAATGATTTATCCTAACTTGTATTTGTTCACTAAAAATGTTATAAATAATTACTTTTATAAATTTAATGAATAAATGGCTAATTTAATAATATTATTTCAGTTGCTAGAAGTAGATATGTTGATAAATTAGTATTTAATAATTATCAAAAGTTTATGGACTTAAATTATGAGTTTCTACATAACATTAAAGTTTAGAATATTATCTATACACATATAGTAAGAATTAAGAGATTTAAAATAAAAATTGGTAGACTTATAATAATCTATAATTGTATATTTGTGTCGATAAACTTGTGATCGAATAAAGAAATGTACCGTGTAGGTGACAAGTCGTAGACGAGGGCCACGTGACGTTCTAGAAGACTTTACGTGCTAAATTGCTAAGGACCGAGGTAAGTAATATGCCAAGCCTAGCTAGCCCAGCTTCCTTCGTGTCGTAACGTGATTTTAAATACTTGTCTCAAAATGTGTTTATGACTTATATGTTCTTATTTGTGATTACTTTACTTTTAAAAGAAGTTGATTTGATTTGATATTGTCACACAAAAATTAATAATGTGTAATAACGTAAAGTGGAAATAGTTGTGCGGGAGAAGCTTATTAATGTCGAGCTTGACTCGGCCCGTGGTTATTATTTTATTATTGTCGAGCTTGTCTCGACCCGTGGTTATTATTGTATTATTGTCGAGCTCGACTCGGCCCGTGGTTATTATTTTATATTGTCGAGCTTGACTCGGCCCGTGGTTATTATTTTATATTGTCGAGCTTGTCTCGGCCCGTGGTTATTATTTTAGTATTGTCGAGCTTGACTCGACCCGTGGTTATTATCTTATTGTCGAGCTTGACTCGGCCCGTGGTTATTATTATTGCTCCCTGTACTCACCTCTCTGGCCGCAAGAAGTCTTAGAGGGGTGCCGGCACTTATGGTCTTGGAGTATGCGAGATGGATAGTTCCTTCCCCGTATCAACAAAGATAATAATACAGTTTTGGTTATTTATAAAAGAAAGAGAAGAAGAGATTGGGAATTATACTCCCCGTGGAAAGTTGAGAAAGAAAATTTAAAAGAGAAAGAAGTTTACACTTGAGTTCCTACTTTACTGTTTTACAATTTCTTCCTCTTTGTTATTATTATGAAAAGTAAACATGCCTCGTCTTCCGTTTTACAAGCTTGGGTGTTACTTACTCAGTACTTTATGCTGACTTTAGAAAGCTGCGGTCTTTGTTTCCTTCCCCCGCAGGTTTAGAAGAAGAAGGCTATGGCATGACCGGGTACGGGACTCACTTAGACGGATATCACGAGTAGTAATGTAGTCTGACTAGTCAACATAATGTAGTAGTCTTGGAAACGCGTGTGTAATATATAAAGACTTTTGAAATGTTTAATAGTATTGTAATATATGGATGTTGTGCTTATGACTTCCACCAACACTTTTGGCATCGCCCTCCTGGGCTTTCCGGTCCGGAACGGAAGGCTTGGGGACCACGGGGTGTTCCAGGTGGTATCAGAGCAGTTCGTTCCAACACGGGATTAAAACCTGTAGGGTAACCTAAAATGAACTTAGGGAAAGATAAAATACGGAAATCCGGGTACTTGGGGAGTTATTGGTCACTTCCTCCTACGTGGCAAGTTGCTATGTGTTATCTGGAACTAACTTGTTTTACGACCCTAGTGGTGATTCAGACCTATGCATGTCTATTTGCTGGTTGACCAATCTCTGTATATCTCGACGAGATGTGCTACGTGATTAATTGCTATTACCTAATCTCTAGTTGTGACATGCTCCTTACAGACTTGAGTATGTGGAAAGTTCATGTGCGTTATCTGACCAAATGTTTCCGGCTAAACGGTCTAAAATAGTAATTCCATGTAGAGTACCTCATAGCATGTCAGTCTATTGATAGCATGCTAAATACTATAGCATTAGTAGAGACACCAAGACCAGAAACCCTAGTTCTGACTCGAGCTTCGAGGACGAAGCTCATTCCAAGGGGGGAAGACTGTAATACTCCGTATTTATCGTAGGGGTAGTTTGGTAATTAAAACGTGCAAATCTTAGTTTAGAATTTTCGAGAAATTATTTGGGATTTCCTAGATTTAAAATTTTATTCGTTAAGAAGTTTGCGTAAGAATTTTGAGAGCTAAATAATAATTAATTGTGATAAAATAATATTCAGTAAACTATCGTAGTATTTTGGTATTTAAAGTAAATTATTGGTAAATTATGTTAGTGACAATTAGTCGTAAGAATATGCCATATTTTATGAGTTAAACGGTATATTAGTAAATGATAAATATGCTATGTTAGTAGAAAACAACAATTATTATGATTGTAATAACAAGTTGAGAAAATTATCCGGGTGAGATTTTAGACTAATGCTAGTAATTTAATTTGGATAAATTTCTTTTAGCGCGTGTAGCCGTGTACGACCACCGCAATAATTGTAGTTGAGCCATACCCAATCTACCTACACTTTGGTGTGCCAACCACACCTTATAATTTTCAGAAATGTCACTTTCAACATGAGTTGTTGATTTTTGTTCAGATTGTCTTCTTCCTCTTCTTCAATTTCAATTTTTGTTCTTCTTTCTCTTTCGGCAACAACCTCACCCGACACAATCACCTCCACCGCTCCTTTCACCGCCACAATCAACATCAACAAACCCTTTGGTAGCCTATATAAGCTTCAATAATCACAGACCATCACCTTCACCATCATCACTCTCATCTCCCTCACCTCCGGCAACCACCGAGAGCACCACCACCAAACACCACTACCGTGACCACCACTCTCTCTCACCCACTACTCCCTCTGCCTCTCTCTCTCTCTCTCTCTCTCTCTCTCTCTCGTGCTCCCTGTCATGAACAGAGCAATAACAGCAGCAGCAGCGGTGGCTAGAAGCAACAACCACCGCCGCTGCAACTCCGGCGAGAAACAACCGCCACCTCCACCTCCACTTCTCATAATCCCTGCCACCACCTCTCCGTCTCTCTCTACTATGTTTCACACCTTTCCCTGTCCAAAAACAGAGACCAGACGGCAGCAGTAGCAGCTAACAGTGGCAACACAGCCACCACCACCGCCGCTGCTACCATCGGGGAAGAAACCCGAGAGAGAGACCCACCTCTGTTTCTCTCTCCCTCCCCTCTCTAGAACGACCTGAGAAAAGAAAGAAGAAGGAGGCATAGGCAGCAACCCAGCTGCAGAAACAGAGCACCGTCACCATCACCGCAGAACCACCACGCCACCACCGTCGGCCATTAAAACCGGCGAGAGCTTCGGGTAACTCGAAACAGAGATACCCACCTCTTTCTCTTCATCACCCTGTCCTATAAAGGGGCCGACCAAGTCACCAGAAGGCTCAATCGAAGCCGAGAACCACCGGAGAAGGTCCGGCGAGCTCCACCTCCGGCGACGATTTCGACGACTTGACCCGACTCAATTTTCGACCGTTTCTTGCGATTCTTGGTTCCGGTACGCTCTAATATTCGCCCTGAGTCTATTTACATAATCAAAATCATGAATCGATGCTTGAATTCACATCTAGATTGATCAAATGAGAAATTCATGTTTAGGGGGAGGTAGTTGTATTTTTCAAAAACTATTTTAGTCATAAGAGGGGGGTATTTCTGTTATTTCATTAAAACATGAGGGTTCCTCTGTTCTTTAACAATCTGAAACATAAAAATGAAATAAAAATAAGATTTTAATGTTTAAATTAATTTCTACACTTTTAGCTATTATTCTAATTTAATAATAATAATAATGGTAGTAGTAATAATAATAGTAGTAGTAGTAGCAATTATAATAAATAGTAATAACAGTAGTAGTAGTAGTAATAATAATAATAATAATAATAATAGCAATTATAAAAATAGAAGTAATACTAATAATAGTAATAATAATAGTAGTAGTGATTATGATAAATAGAAATAACAATAAGAATTAGAATAGGACTAACAAAAAAGATATATACTAATAGAGATAATAATAATAGATGTTATAATAATAGAAATAATATTAGTAATAATAATAGCAAATAAAAAGCAAGTTAAATAAATTAATATATAAAATAGAGGCTAGTTAAATAGAAATTATTTTCTTGAAAATAAACAAGCTAGAAGTATAGTTTGTAATTATTGAATTTCTTTATATTTTAAATTAGTTGGTAAATAAGAAATACTTTATAATTTAAAATAATAGTTTTCTCAATTAATAAAGAACCTTTATTTGTACCAGTAAAAAAGAATGATTTATCCTAACTTGTATTTGTTCACTAAAAATGTTATAAATAATTACTTTTATAAATTTAATGAATAAATGGCTAATTTAATAATATTATTTCAGTTGCTAGAAGTAGATATGTTGATAAATTAGTATTTAATAATTATCAAAAGTTTATGGACTTAAATTATGAGTTTCTACATAACATTAAAGTTTAGAATATTATCTATACACATATAGTAAGAATTAAGAGATTTAAAATAAAAATTGGTAGACTTATAATAATCTATAATTGTATATTTGTGTCGATAAACTTGTGATCGAATAAAGAAATGTACCGTGTAGGTGACAAGTCGTAGACGAGGGCCACGTGACGTTCTAGAAGACTTTACGTGCTAAATTGCTAAGGACCGAGGTAAGTAATATGCCAAGCCTAGCTAGCCCAGCTTCCTTCGTGTCGTAACGTGATTTTAAATACTTGTCTCAAAATGTGTTTATGACTTATATGTTCTTATTTGTGATTACTTTACTTTTAAAAGAAGTTGATTTGATTTGATATTGTCACACAAAAATTAATAATGTGTAATAACGTAAAGTGGAAATAGTTGTGCGGGAGAAGCTTATTAATGTCGAGCTTGACTCGGCCCGTGGTTATTATTTTATTATTGTCGAGCTTGTCTCGACCCGTGGTTATTATTGTATTATTGTCGAGCTCGACTCGGCCCGTGGTTATTATTTTATATTGTCGAGCTTGACTCGGCCCGTGGTTATTATTTTATATTGTCGAGCTTGTCTCGGCCCGTGGTTATTATTTTAGTATTGTCGAGCTTGACTCGACCCGTGGTTATTATCTTATTGTCGAGCTTGACTCGGCCCGTGGTTATTATTATTGCTCCCTGTACTCACCTCTCTGGCCGCAAGAAGTCTTAGAGGGGTGCCGGCACTTAAGGTCTTGGAGTATGCGAGATGGATAGTTCCTTCCCCGTATCAACAAAGATAATAATACAGTTTTGGTTATTTATAAAAGAAAGAGAAGAAGAGATTTGGAATTATACTCCCCGTGGAAAGTTGAGAAAGAAAATTTAAAAGAGAAAGAAGTTTACACTTGAGTTCCTACTTTACTGTTTTACAATTTCTTCCTCTTTGTTATTATTATGAAAAGTAAACATGCCTCGTCTTCCGTTTTACAAGCTTGGGTGTTACTTACTCAGTACTTTATGCTGACTTTAGAAAGCTGCGGTCTTTGTTTCCTTCCCCCGCAGGTTTAGAAGAAGAAGGCTATGGCATGACCGGGTACGGGACTCACTTAGACGGATATCACGAGTAGTAATGTAGTCTGACTAGTCAACATAATGTAGTAGTCTTGGAAACGCGTGTGTAATATATAAAGACTTTTGAAATGTTTAATAGTATTGTAATATATGGATGTTGTGCTTATGACTTCCACCAACACTTTTGGCATCGCCCTCCTGGGCTTTCCGGTCCGGAACGGAAGGTTTGGGGACCACGGGGTGTTCCAGGTGGTATCAGAGCAGTTCGTTCCAACACGGGATTAAAACCTGTAGGGTAACCTAAAATGAACTTAGGGAAAGATAAAATACGGAAATCCGGGTACTTGGGGAGTTATTGGTCACTTCCTCCTACGTGGCAAGTTGCTATGTGTTATCTGGAACTAACTTGTTTTACGACCCTAGTGGTGATTCAGACCTATGCATGTCTATTTGCTAGTTGACCAATCTCTGTATATCTCGACGAGATGTGCTACGTGATTAATTGCTATTACCTAATCTCTAGTTGTGACATGCTCCTTACAGACTTGAGTATGTGGAAAGTTCATGTGCGTTATCTGACCAAATGTTTCCGGCTAAACGGTCTAAAATAGTAATTCCATGTAGAGTACCTCATAGCATGTCAGTCTATTGATAGCATGCTAAATACTATAGCATTAGTAGAGACACCAAGACCAGAAACCCTAGTTCTGACTCGAGCTTCGAGGACGAAGCTCATTCCAAGGGGGGAAGACTGTAATACTCCGTATTTATCGTAGGGGTAGTTTGGTAATTAAAACGTGCAAATCTTAGTTTAGAATTTTCGAGAAATTATTTGGGATTTCCTAGATTTAAAATTTTATTCGTTAAGAAGTTTGCGTAAGAATTTTGAGAGCTAAATAATAATTAATTGTGATAAAATAATATTCAGTAAACTATCGTAGTATTTTGGTATTTAAAGTAAATTATTGGTAAATTATGTTAGTGACAATTAGTCGTAAGAATATGCCATATTTTATGAGTTAAACGGTATATTAGTAAATGATAAATATGCTATGTTAGTAGAAAACAACAATTATTATGATTGTAATAACAAGTTGAGAAAATTATCCGGGTGAGATTTTAGACTAATGCTAGTAATTTAATTTGGATAAATTTCTTTTAGCGCGTGTAGCCGTGTACGACCACCGCAATAATTGTAGTTGAGCCATACCCAATCTACCTACACTTTGGTGTGCCAACCACACCTTATAATTTTCAGAAATGTCACTTTCAACATGAGTTGTTGATTTTTGTTCAGATTGTCTTCTTCCTCTTCTTCAATTTAAATTTTTGTTCTTCTTTCTCTTTCGGCAACAACCTCACCCGACACAATCACCTCCACCGCTCCTTTCACCGCCACAATCAACATCAACAAACCCTTTGGTAGCCTATATAAGCTTCAATAATCACAGACCATCACCTTCACCATCATCACTCTCATCTCCCTCACCTCCGGCAACCACCGAGAGCACCACCACCAAACACCACCACCGTGACCACCACTCTCTCTCACCCACTACTCCCTCTGCCTCTCTCTCTCTCTCTCTCTCTCTCGTGCTCCCTGTCATGAACAGAGCAATAACAGCAGCAGCAGCGGTGGCTAGAAGCAACAACCACCGCCGCTGCAACTCCGGCGAGAAACAACCGCCACCTCCACCTCCACTTCTCATAATCCCTGCCACCACCTCTCCGTCTCTCTCTACTATGTTTCACACCTTTCCCTGTCCAAAAACAGAGACCAGACGGCAGCAGTAGCAGCTAACAGTGGCAACACAGCCACCACCACCGCCGCTGCTACCATCGGGGAAGAAACCCGAGAGAGAGACCCACCTCTGTTTCTCTCTCCCTCCCCTCTCTAGAACGACCTGAGAAAAGAAAGAAGAAGGAGGCATAGGCAGCAACCCAGCTGCAGAAACAGAGCACCGTCACCATCACCGCAGAACCACCACGCCACCACCGTCGGCCATTAAAACCGGCGAGAGCTTCGGGTAACTCGAAACAGAGATACCCACCTCTTTCTCTTCATCACCCTGTCCTATAAAGGGGCCGACCAAGTCACCAGAAGGCTCAATCGAAGCCGAGAACCACCGGAGAAGGTCCGGCGAGCTCCACCTCCGGCGACGATTTCGACGACTTGACCCGACTCAATTTTCGACCGTTTCTTGCGATTCTTGGTTCCGGTACGCTCTAATATTCGCCCTGAGTCTATTTACATAATCAAAATCATGAATCGATGCTTGAATTCACATCTAGATTGATCAAATGAGAAATTCATGTTTAGGGGGAGGTAGTTGTATTTTTCAAAAACTATTTTAGTCATAAGAGGGGGGTATTTCTGTTATTTCATTAAAACATGAGGGTTCCTCTGTAATTTAACAATCTGAAACATAAAAATGAAATAAAAATAAGATTTTAATGTTTAAATTAATTTCTACACTTTTAGCTATTATTCTAATTTAATAATAATAATAATAATGGTAGTAGTAATAATAATAGTAGTAGTAGTAGCAATTATAATAAATAGTAATAACAGTAGTAGTAGTAGTAGTAATAATAATAATAATAATAATAGCAATTATAAAAATAGAAGTAATACTAATAATAGTAATAATAATAGTAGTAGTGATTATGATAAATAGAAATAACAATAAGAATAAGAATAGGACTAACAAAAAAGATATATACTAATAGAGATAATAATAATAGATGTTATAATAATAGAAATAATATTAGTAATAATAATAGCAAATAAAAAGCAAGTTAAATAAATTAATATATAAAATAGAGGCTAGTTAAATAGAAATTATTTTCTTGAAAATAAACAAGCTAGAAGTATAGTTTGTAATTATTGAATTTCTTTATATTATAAATTAGTTGGTAAATAAGAAATACTTTATAATTTAAAATAATTGTTTTCTCAATTAATAAAGAACCTTTATTTGTACCAGTAAAAAAGAATGATTTATCCTAACTTGTATTTGTTCACTAAAAATGTTATAAATAATTATTTTTATAAATTTAATGAATAAATGGCTAATTTAATAATATTATTTCAGTTGCTAGAATTAGATATGTTGATAAATTAGTATTTAATAATTATCAAAAGTTTATGGACTTAAATTATGAGTTTCTACATAACATTAAAGTTTAGAATATTATCTATACACATATAGTAAGAATTAAGAGATTTAAAATAAAAATTGGTAGACTTATAATAATCTATAATTGTATATTTGTGTCGATAAACTTGTGATCGAATAAAGAAATGTACCGTGTAGGTGACAAGTCGTAGACGAGGGCCACGTGACGTTCTAGAAGACTTTACGTGCTAAATTGCTAAGGACCGAGGTAAGTAATATGCCAAGCCTAGCTAGCCCAGCTTCCTTCGTGTCGTAACGTGATTTTTAATTCTTGTCTCAAAATGTGTTTATGACTTATATGTTCTTATTTGTGATTACTTTACTTTTAAAAGAAGTTGATTTGATTTGATACTGTCACACAAAAATTAATAATGTGTAATAACGTAAAGTGGAAATAGTTGTGCGGGAGAAGCTTATTAATGTCGAGCTTGACTCGGCCCGTGGTTATTATTTTATTATTGTCGAGCTTGTCTCGACCCGTGGTTATTATTGTATTATTGTCGAGCTCGACTCGGCCCGTGGTTATTATTTTATATTGTCGAGCTTGACTCGGCCCGTGGTTATTATTTTATATTGTCGAGCTTGTCTCGGCCCGTGGTTATTATTTTAGTATTGTCGAGCTTGACTCGACCCGTGGTTATTATCTTATTGTCGAGCTTGACTCGGCCCGTGGTTATTATTCTTGCTCCCTGTACTCACCTCTCTGGCCGCAAGAAGTCTTAGAGGGGTGCCGGCACTTAAGGTCTTGGAGTATGCGAGATGGATAGTTCCTTCCCCGTATCAACAAAGATAATAATACAGTTTTGGTTATTTATAAAAGAAAGAGAAGAAGAGATTGGGAATTATACTCCCCGTGGAAAGTTGAGAAAGAAAATTTAAAAGAGAAAGAAGTTTACACTTGAGTTCCTACTTTACTGTTTTACAATTTCTTCCTCTTTGTTATTATTATGAAAAGTAAACATGCCTCGTCTTCCGTTTTACAAGCTTGGGTGTTACTTACTCAGTACTTTATGCTGACTTTAGAAAGCTGCGGTCTTTGTTTCCTTCCCCCGCAGGTTTAGAAGAAGAAGGCTATGGCATGACCGGGTACGGGACTCACTTAGACGGATATCACGAGTAGTAATGTAGTCTGACTAGTCAACATAATGTAGTAGTCTTGGAAACGCGTGTGTAATATATAAAGACTTTTGAAATGTTTAATAGTATTGTAATATATGGATGTTGTGCTTATGACTTCCACCAACACTTTTGGCATCGCCCTCCTGGGCTTTCCGGTCCGGAACGGAAGGCTTGGGGACCACGGGGTGTTCCACTGGGAATATGCTTATGTGAGCAGATAACATCAATATCTCCATATTGATTCATCTGAGTCTGGCCAGACATTCTATAAGAACCATCCATCGAGTGGCCCATGGATATTTGCTCCCATTATGTGGGAGGGACAAATCATATCTACGTCACTACGATCTCTAAGCTCGCTTCCTATCATGCTAGATAACTATCTTTATAGTTACCGGTTAAGGCGCAATGTTTGATAATATCAAAGCACGATATTTCACAACTAGAGTATGTAGTGACTTTAAGTCTAAGGATTACAATATCATTAGCACTACGAGAAGCGCTTGTGACTTTGACATAATCTAATGTAGCCTTCTCGTCGTGGGTCAATCCAGTATGTCATTACTCCTAATGCATACCCATGTGTTATACTTGATATCTCCATATCAATCTACCCACATACTAGTCTATAGTTAATCGTCCCGATAATCAATATAATGGACTAGGGATATTTAAAATAAACAACGCACTGTATCTAATGACTCCATTATATTAAATATCACAATAAATAATAAATGAATATTCTAGCCAAACTTTGTTCATACTAAATATAGATTGCTTCTAGGGAACCTATTCCAACAGAACGAACTCCCCTTCTCTACCACGCATGCAGATCTGTTTTTTCCCTATTGTCCTCGTTTCGGGAAATCTCTCTTCCAGTGCCCCTTTTCCTTGCACCAATAACAAACATCCTTGGGAAACTGAAAACCAGAAAACTTCGTTTTCTTATTCTTCTTACCATTATTGCCTCCCCCCCGGTCGCCATCAATCCGGAAACATGGTCCTATGTACTTGTGCATGCACCCTTGTGGCGGAATTCCTTAGCATGGGGCGGCAATCTGACCTACTCTAGGGTTATGCTGTCCTTATTCACAGTGAATGACTGCACGAAGTTCTTGTATGATGGGGGTAACAAGACCCACAACAAGAGTGTGGCATCCTCATCATTCACCTTCTCGTCAATGTTATGCAGACCAAGAAGAATTGTGTTTAATTGATTAAGGTAATCCTTGAGAGTCGTACCTTCGAGCATATGCAGGTTGAACAACCGTTGTAATAACATAAACTTTCTGGTGAGTGACTTCTCCATGTAGAGACTCTCCAACTTGAGCCATAGACAGCCGCCGTTGTCAGATCCGCGACCTTGGTGATCACGTCATCCGATAAGCACAACAAGATCGTCGAGTGTGCATTCCCCTCCATCAACCTATACTTCGGGTGATGCAAATTCAATGCCTCCTTTGTCTGTGGTCAAAGGAATCCAGATGACTTGCGACTTCAATAAGGCGCACATCTTGATCTCCCACAGACTAAAGTTGTCCATCCCATAAACATATCAATCTTCATCATCGATCCGGACATTGTTCTTGGTGGAATTGATCATGACCTAAGCTCTGATACTAGTTCGTGATGACACTCGCACCTCGAACGATGAAAGAAATGATAAACACACGAGTTTATGTTGTTCGCTAGCCCAAATTGAGATAACTACGTCCAGGGCGAAGAGAGGTCTTTATTTATCAAGAGAAACGAATACAGTAAAATGCATACACATCCAAGACACTTATGGAACCTTTTATAGTGCTTAGAACCGACCTAGGACCTTCCTCGAGGGATTAGGAAACGTTTTCAAAATGCCAGAACCCGCACTAGGTCGTGCGACCTCTGGCCCAGGTCGTGCGGCATCCTGAGACTCCAGGATGTTGTAACCTTGCTCTTCTATGTTCCTTTGCTCTCCCTTTAGTCTTCTTTGATCCTCGTTGATGCTCCAAAGTGATTTCTTCACTATTCAAGGCATATTCCAACAGTTCCTTTGCTCTCTCTTTGGACTTGGTTGATGCTCTTGGTGATTTCTTCACCTATTCAAGGCGCAAACCAACAGAAAGGATCACTCTACATCAAATGATTGTGGCTGGAATGACAGTAAACCACAGTGCGTTAAATACGTCTTCATGGCTGATGTCTCCTGGGAAGAAGAGAAAATGTATGATGTAGCTTGGATGAGGATTGGAGATAAGTCGCAGGAGGGAGCCCTTCAGGTGGAAGCCACAGCCATCTCGAAAGCCCTGAGATAGATTCTCTCACATTCAGGGACTGAACCAGAGCATTTCAAGCATGGGCCATGGCCCCTCCTGAGATTATCCTAGCTGTAACAATGTACGTTGGTTTCTTTCATATAATTACACAAGTTACTAGGTAGCTCCCCCTCACATTTTTATGGGTACAACTCTAAGTGTGTAAAGGGATTGATAATGTTACTTAGTAGTGACAAAATCATGCAATTTCATAGGTTTTAAATATGTTGTTTGTTATTTCTTTTTGTCACCACAGGTGTAACGATATCAAAGTTCTCTAGAAATTTAAAAGTTACATGAAAATTTAGAACAAATTACCATCGAGGCAAAGAAGACTAACACCAGGATTTGATAATTACATGAAAGTCGTTTGTCATTGGTTATCTTGGATGATTGTTATTTTAATAAAATAACCACTTGTCAAAATTAACAAATCTTCTTAAATTTTGATAGTAGCCTACACATAGAGATTGGATCCAAATAGAAGAGGAATCTAAAACTTACTATATCGTTGTTGTACGAGTTCAAGAACACATTGATTGTTTTTCACTCAATTAGTTCAAGATTTGATCAAGATTTGAGCAGGAAATAATAGTAATAAATTTACAGTGTATCATTTTTTATTGAGGAAATTTTTTTAGAAATTATTTTGTTGTCAATCGGTTTGAATCAGGAACATAATGTAGGGGCTTCCAACGCTCTACCACTTGAGCTACCACCCTAGCTGCAATTTACTGAGTATCATTAAGTTAAAGTGAAGGGCAAGGCTGATCTAATCATGCATAGATCTAAACACATAACAAAGCGGAGGATTTATGTGTTTCCTCTTCGCCTAAGCTCTTAACGCAACGGAAGATGATCTTTGTGATTGCTTGCTTTCACGTGCTTCCACCAACGTCTTACTCCCACCAATCTAGTGCAAATCTCGAGGACGAACACTGTGATCCACCCCACGTAACACCTCCTTGGATGTAGTTGGAGAGAGACTAGGGTTCTCTACAACTTGAGAGTGAATCTAGACAGAGTTACTGTATAGAATAGCATATAAGATATGTAGGAGGTTGCCTCTTTATATAGGCAAAACTTCTCCTAGGTTTACTCATAAACCCCTCGGGTTTAAGCCTTTGCTACTAACCCCTATAGGTTTGTGTATTAGTACAACTAACCCCGTAAGGTTATGATAATTGCATTGGGCACCCCACATGGGCGCACCAATTTCTAACATCTCCCACTCACACAATGGGGGTGCACAATCTATCCAGTCTCTATCAATATCCAACTATTTATCATCTACAAAAAGAGTATCATTGTGGCCATGGCGTGTGACCGGTGAGAGTACATGCATTTCGGGAGATCCGTACACCACTCGTATAGCCAGCGTGGGAAGGCAGCCTCTCGGGAGATCTACACACCAAATCGTATTGCCAGCGCAGGAAGGCACCCTTAAGAAGATAACAGTAATAATGCACTTCGTAACTCTCGTATTCCCCAAATTCCTCCAATTGTCATCTCGTGGATCATGAGCACCTGCCTTGTCCTGAAGGCCATGCTCCAATGAGTCCACATACCCTTTATATTTTCATATCCTACATGATCCCATAAAATCTTGCAGGTGGGCCCAATGAAGATAATAAAGAGCGATGCAATGAGAATCTTTCCTTACTTACATGTGTCACTTAGATTCGGTTCAACTTCTTTCCCAGCAGTGTCCGGAAGGCCGAATCATCCATAGCCGTAAGGTGTCACGCCAAAGTAGCACCACCGACCCATCTCCTCATGACACAGATGCACGTACAAAGGGCATACAGTGTCAATCATATTTGTATGATTGACGAGGCTCACACGATGAGGAATCCCACAGACTAATTCTACTCATCACCTCATGGTCACTCATAAGCGCGCGTTATTCAGGGGGAATATGTGCCATAGTGTTTATACTCTGATCAGAGCGCATGTCATAAAGGGCCACTATGCAGATCTTAGTCAGGTAGCCCTTATGGCCACCAGCCCGAGTACTGCGATGTCACACTTTTGCAAACAGTAATCAGTTCGCGTATCTGGCTTTCTCTTCACAGACTGTACATGGCTTGGGATTTTAATCATGTTCGACTGACCATAACCCGTCTCACCATGAAACTTATTTCCAATGCGACAACTGAGTACGTCTCACAAGCTACTTAGCTCTACAGATAGACATCTAGCTCTTATCACGGGCCTTATGCATCATATGATAGGCATCTCTTATCATATCGTAGGCTCTTAGCGCTTATCGGGATTCTGTCTCATCTTTCGCCAGGATATTGCGAAGGCGGTCGCTCGTGTGAGTGAGCCGACCTGGTGTCTGCGTGACATGCTCTATGCTAGTATAGGAAATGTAACATATCATACACGTATCAAATTACATGCTGCTTAAAACTAATCCAATTAAAACCAATTAATCAATGTCTCGTGTGTTCATCGATCATATTGCTAGTTAGTGACTACCAAGTCCTAATTCTCTAAAGTGACA
Organism: Linanthus parryae; assembly: GCA_023055425.1. Classification (NCBI taxonomy): domain Eukaryota; kingdom Viridiplantae; phylum Streptophyta; class Magnoliopsida; order Ericales; family Polemoniaceae; genus Linanthus; species Linanthus parryae. The sequence continues at coordinate 81,299,491 of JALGPY010000002.1, forward strand.
CACAAAGACGATTCTTAAGTGGTTTAGGAATGGGATGAGCCAACACCTTGGCCCGTAGTCGATCCCCTCCAAGATTACTCTCTAGGTAGTCATTTCACCTTTTGTGAAATGGTACCCTTCCTATGTGTTTAACTGTACCGCAGTGCTTTAGCTATATGCTAGCACAACTTATGGTGGCTGATCGTCGATAGCTCATAAGCATACCAGAAACCTCTTTAGCTAAACACATTTCTACTCTATGGCAGAACAGGCAATCGTGCTTCACTTCCATGGTCGATGGAGCGGTCCAATACGATCATGCAACACTTATATTGCACTTGTTCCATGCGAGTCTATCATCGAGCATGGATAATAGCCTGAGTTGGATCCCGTGCATCTAGGTCTCCACCCTAGTCAGCATGAACAGCTTACTATTTGAAGCGTCATCTCCGATAGTCATAGCATGTGATCCATCATTTGAGTATCCTGGTGACAGCAATCTAGTGTCCTGAATTGGAATATCTTGAAATCGAATCCTCCGATTTCATAGCGTGTGCTGGTCTGAGTACACACCATAGTGTATAGAAGACTCTTACTGCAAATCGGGCACCCTGTTCATCTGGTCATTTTCATATGGTGTCTCTTACGGCACATGTCTAGGCTCGTAAAGTCTTGAGCCGAGCTACAGGAGTACAGTTACTCCTTAGTGGACTAGAACAGTCCTTAAGCTCCACTACCCAATAGTGTGTCATCGATATTAAGTGACGTGATCAACTCTCTACTAGTGAGAGTGATACACAGCGGTTTTCATTTGTTATCGTAAACAAATAGTAAACGATCCCTGATGAAATACTGCTGCCTAGAAGATATGTTTCTTCCATCTAGGGTCAAAATCCCAATTTCTTCATGTCAGGTGATGAAAGATCATGGGACTATATCCTAGGTTCATCATTGTCTTGCGTGGTGACCATCATGTCTCCCCTTCAATGTCAAATCATCGACGGGGTACGCTCCAAAGAGCGCTCCTATGCAAAGAGGGTTCCTCCATGGGCTGTTCACTAGGCAAGTCACTCCCACTGTTCTGAAGATCCGTAGGAACTGTTTCATGTTGATAAATCAGGGATGGGGTGTCATCCAGTGAAACCTCTATTTCGTAGGGACTTACTTCTCTGCGAACCTTTTCCTGACTGTGAAAATTTTGTTAGCTCATAAGCTGTCGATCCCCATGGCCTAAGGTGACCTCATATAGGCTGCCTTTTGGTCCATATCTCGTAGGGTGTAGTGGCTCCAGACTTGGTGGATTTATGGTTGAGTATGTTGATAGCCGTTTTAGAAAAGTGTCTCCTCCGAATAGGGAACATGTAATTTGCACGCTCTATCATACATCAGACCATCTCTTGCAGTAACCTATTCCTCTTATCCTCTACAGCATTCTGATGGGGCATGGGAATGGCTAATTGCCTTACTATCCCTCTTCATCACATAGCTCTTGCTAAGTTAGATACTTCGCAGTCTTTTTCTGGCTGAAGACATATCCTCTTGTTCAAACGGTTTTCTACCTTTTGTAGAGACCTGTCTGAAGCACTCTTGTGCCTTAGACTTATGTGGCACAAGCACACATAGTTGATAATCGGACAATCATCTAGGAATGTGATGGAACAGTAAGCACCATGTCTTAAATCTAATATTTAATGGAACACAACAATAGAATGAAAAAGATGTATGGACTCAATTAGTCCACATGGCTTTATTGGATGGTTTGCGTTTCGCCTTTTCTGTAAGGAAAGAACCACACACAGGTAAGGGTACCTAGGGCATATTCCAAGCAGGCTTTCCCTAGCTAGCCTGAATATCCTTTCCTGTCATTGTGTGTCTCAATCTAGCGTGCCACATATAAGAATCTTAAGTCATACTCTTGAGTTGACATCCAAGGATCCTGAGGCATCTCTTGTGCTATAATTTAAAAACGCAAACACCAAACATGATATAACCATATCCAAAGTTAAAAATTTGACCAAAACAAATTTTGGTGGCTACTCCCTTAAAGATAATCTCATGGATCCTTAGACGAGAAGTTATTTGCCTTGTCTGGCCTTTTCTCTAGTCTTAGAAAAAATCTTTTGCTCCTTTGCGTTTGCCAGTCTTGGGCTGTTTGGTCTTATACCAATATTGCCCCTAAATTCCTTTATCCTTGCCCCACCTATTGCCTTGTGGTCCTAATACCGGTCTAGGGACAATATCTTCCTATCATACTTCACTAAGTATGATCATACTTCACTAACAGCCTTTGGCAATAATATATTTCTTAGACTTCAGAAGTATGCTGGACTAGTATTCTTAGCAAGCACTTGGTTGCTTAGATCCTAGAACCGAGTGATGTTTGGTCTAATCCAAAAATCTTGACACTTACAAAGTGTATAATGTAACGTTTCATGAACATGGCAAAGATCGCAACAAATTTCTAATCGGATAGCTTGCACCTGGCAGCCGTTAACTTTCTGATCATAAATGGCATCAATCTCAGACGTTACAGTCGAGTGCTCAATATTATGACATGAGCCATAACTCGTAGTTAAGGCAGGATTATTATGAGTCACTACTCACAATTTTGTACGCAAATGACTTAGATGGATCCAAGATTCTTCTTTGGCCAAATCCTACAATTTTAAAGTGGTCATGAACTTGCTGATGAGGTCATTTCCCCACCTTTTCATAGAATGCTCTATGACATTATCTTGACTTCTGCCTTCCACTATTGGTGAACCTAAAGATAATTTTTATGTGCTGCTGTGACAACTAATTATCACACGTTCGACCATGTTGTAGGTGGTTTGACAACCTATGTCCAACGAATGGTCACATAGTACGACGACTTATCATGTCGTTGTTGTCACCATTTCGCCTTTACAGTTTCGATTTAGACACGATTGATAGAGACATGTGGAAGTTAATCACTAGCATTTACTTAGCTCCAAAATAAAATGTGACATTGATTAAAAATTCATAGTTCCACACAAGTACTCCACCAAAACCTAGCGTATGTCCTAGGAATCAAATCTCATCACTTGTGATTTCCTATCAATTTTAATCATGTCCCCATGTGAGCTCTTTTGTTTTAGTTCTTTGGCATGCGAGGTTACACATATCCAATCACATGCAGTTAATAACATAAAACAAGCATAGGCATAAATAAATATGCAATGGATGTGGCCCCTAAGATGCACTACCACTATTGGGAATACTTCTTGAGCAAGTATTGAACTTCGTCTCATGCCATCTTGCCTATCTTGAGGACTCCAAGCTTGAGGATCTTGAGCTCGTCTATTTGCTCCATGCACCTTGCTCCATGCCATTTTGGTTTGGCCACCTATCTTGAAGCTTCTATCTTCAATCTCTACTAGCTATCTTATTTCTAATAACAAGTAACCTCATGGAGGCGATTGGATGAGAATAGAAGACACTAGAGTATATAGAGAGGCACGACACGCATGCCGTATTTTATTTGATTACAAATTCAAAACCAAAACCAAAAATAAAAACATCTATGCCACATCCATGCACCAAACACATCCATTCAACCCACAACAGCATGTATAATAATAAAATAAACATACTGAAATTTTCAAAACAATTCCAGAATTAAACTCTAATTACTAGAAATTAATAAGCAATAGTCTAATCAACTAAAAAGATCGAAAAATGCTCTCTACCATTTAGGGTCTCACCACCTATGGTAGAAGGTAGGGAAAAATGACCTTAGTCTCCATAAAAAATTTGGTCTCAAAACAGTGTGTTTAAGGTCGTCAAACTGCTTCGGGAAGTGTGCTAAACACTAATTAATTAATCTGGGAATTACTAAAATTTTCCGTCACTCCAAAAATTATGGAAAAAAAATATCCAAAAAGCAGGAAAGTCAATTTGGAGTACCTAGAAAAAAACCGGACCAAAAATGACGGCCGGAGGAGGCCGCACGCGCCCTTAAGCGCCGTCGTACGTGTGCCCGTCCGCCTCTGTCACACGCCGACGTCGGTCGTATGCCACTTCAGCACGCCACGGCAGCACCTATGCTGATGTCACATGGCACGTTATCAGACACGTTGCTTTCCACGTCATCTGACACGCCAAGCTTGTGCTGACGTGGCACCGCCACGTCACCTGTCACGTCAGCCCTAGCCACGCCAGCAGTCAGACGCCAGGCCTTGGGCGCGTGCGGCGCGTGGCCGCACGTGGAGGCGATGTCGATGGCGCGTGAAGCCCACGCGCCACCTTCCCGTGCTCCGTTTCCCGATGAATTTTATATTTTTGGTATCGTCTTTTCGTCCTGATCCCGATTATGTGTTCAAAATCCAATTTTAACAAGTTTCAAAAAAACATGTTCTACTGATTAGATCTAACAGTCCAGATTAATACAACTCCGAAACTTCAAAGGGGCATATCTTTTTCATCGTTTGTCCAAAAATATACAAATTTATATTTCTGGAATCCTCGTGAAAAAACTTATCCAACCATATAAGATTCGACTACTGATTCTGAAAATTGAAAAAATCGATTTTCTCTATACCTACGGGTTCATACCACTAGGCACGAAAAACAAGCCTATGGCTCTGATACCAATGAAGGGCAAGGCTGATCTAATCATGCATAGATCTAACACATAATAAAGCGGAGGATTTATGTGTTACCTCTTCGCCTAATCTCCTAACGCAACGGAAGATGATTTTTGTGATTGCTTGCTTTCACGTGCTTCCACCAACGTCTTGCTCCCACCAATCTAGTGCGAATCTCGAGGACGAACACTATGATCCACCCCCACGTACCACCTCCTTGGATGTAGTTGGAGAGAGACTAGGGTTCTCTACAACTTGAGAGTGAATCTAGACAGAGTAACTTTACAGTATAGAATAGCATATAAAATATGTAGGAGGCTGCCTCTTTATATAGGCAAAACCTCTCCTAGGTTTACTCATAAACCCCTAGGGTTTGAGCCTTCGCTACTAACCCCTCTAGGTTTGTGTATTAGTGCAACTAACCCCACAAGGTTATGATAATTGCATTGAGCACCCCGCATAGGCGCACCAATTGCTAACATAAAGGTTAATCAGGTTAATTACTCGTTACATTTTCTTGAGTACCATTTAGAAGGTTAATTACTCGTTACATTTTTTATGTGCGCGAAGTTTAAAATGCTTCGTATTATTCAATTTTATTCAAGAAAGAGTATTTATTTTATTTTGCAGTTAATTGTTTTATATGAGATTTGTCTTAACATTGAGAGAGAGAATCAAGGAGCTCCAAGCAAACGATAATATTGATGCAGTTTTTGATAGAATTTACAAGCTCAAGTTCGCGCTTAACACTCTTTAGGCTAACGAAGAGGCCATGTTCCTTCAACGATCTAGAGTCAATTAGCTTAATGAGGTAGATCCCAATATCAACTTTTTCACTGCAAAGCATCGCTTCATAAAGCGAGAAATCAACTCAGTGGGTTGAAAGATGATGGCGGGGTCTCGCCCCATTCGGTTGAGGGTATGGCCGCAGTGCTTGAATTCCATTTCCAGTCTCTTTTCGCCTCTCAAAGTCCAACATACGTGGAGATGCAGGGTCTGCTGCACTTTTTCCAACCAATTATGTCGGGTTCTCAGTCCTTGATGCTCGACTCGCCCTTTTCCAGGGTAGAGATTGACAGTGCTTTGTCTCAGATGGTCACGACTAAGGCACCGGGGTCGGACGGCTTCCCGACCCCGTTTTTTTTTTATGGAAAATTGGGATCTAGTGGGAAACGATGTGGCCACAACGTGTCTCAAGATCCTAAACGAAAATGTCAGCACAGAGAGGTTCAATCATACGATTGCTTTGATCCCTAAAGTGAAGCAGGTACGCAAGCCAAGTGATCTTAGACCAATCAGTCTATGTTCTGTGATTTACAAACTGGTTACTAAAGTAATTACCAATATATTAAAAGAGGTGCTTAACGATTGTATATCGGAGTTCCAAAGTACTTTCGTGCTAGGTCGTCTCATTACAGACAACATCTTGGTTGCTTTTGAGGTTCTTCACTCTATGCGTACTCGGAAATAGGGCAAGAATGGCTATGTGGCAGTCAAACTGGATATGGGTAAGGCTTATGACAGGGTCGAATGATGTTTTCTTGAGGCCACGATGTCGCGTATGGGTTTCAACAACCGTTGGATTGCACTGATTCACAATTATATTTCGTCTACCTCGTTCACCTTTGCTGTCAACCGCGAAACTAAAGGCATAGTATTTCTGGTGAGAGTACCGAGACAAGGCTTCCCCCTCTCGCCTTATCTCTTTGTTTTTTGTCTGTGAAACGTTATCTCGAGCATTGTCTTTTGCAGTTTTCAACAACAATCTGTCAGGTGCCACTGCTTCGCGCGGAGGCCTAATCATATCGCATATATTTTTGCCGATGATACTATGATATTTCTCAAAGCATCAGCTGAGGAGATTTCTTTCTTCCAAGGGATTCTTATCCGCTACTAGCGGCCTCGCGTCAGAAAGTAAATCTTGATAAGTCATCGGTTTTTTCTTCTAAAGGCCCGGTGAATGAAAGGAATAGCTATTGCAATCTCCTTTGAGTTAAGGAAGTGACTAGCCATGACAATTACCTTGGCCTCCGAAATTCAATAGGGAAGAAGAGCATTGCTGGTTTTATTAATCTTGCTGATAAAGTCTCCAACAAGCTGAAAGGGTGGAAGAAAAAATTATCTTTTGCAGGAAGAGATGTGCTCATTAAGGCTGTTACACAATGTACCCCATGTATATTATGAGCTGATTTAAAATCCCATCGTCCCAATGATGGGTTTTGAAACTAAACAACGACGGTGCTTGGCTCATTGCAAAGGGCAAGGCTGCTGGTGGGGTAGTACTTCGCAACCCCATTGGAGAAAGATATAGCAAAAAATTGTGCGCTCTGCAATAATCGTCCGAAATCTGTCACACACATATTTATGGAGTGCCCTAAGCAATCATTTTTGAGAATGTTGCGCTTGCCGAGGACGAGCTTTTAGCTTCGGTCCAGCATTTCCTGTCGGCGACGAAGTCTCTGGCAGCGAAGCAAACCCATGTTCAGGATGCTTCGCTTTCCCCAGCCGCTTGCTGGAGACCCCCCTATTATGGGTTTTGAAACTAAACACCAACGGTGCTTGGCTCGTTGCAGAGGGAAAGGCCGCCGGTGGGGTAGTAATTTGCAACCCCAGAGGAGAAAGATATAGCAAAAAAATGTGCGCTCTGCAATAATCTTTCAAAATCTGTGACACACATGGGGTTCCCTATAGCTCTTTCGACATGGAAACATTTTCTTGGGGATTTTCTTGCCACATTAATGTTGGAGACATCATGGTTTGGATTCCGACGGTTTTTCCCGACCCTCTCGGCGTCAAATTGTGAAGTGTTTTTCACAATCATCTGGGGGTTATGCTCTACACGCAACACAATCTTTTTTGGGAATGTTGTGCTTGCCAAGGTTGAGCTGTAAGTGTTGGAATAGATGCCCTAGAGGCAATCGTAGATTTAGTATGAACATTGTTTTTGGCTAGAATATTCATTTATTATATATTGTGATATTTAATATAATGAAGTCCTTAGATAAAATGTGTTGTTTATCTTAAATATCCCTAGTCCATTATATTGATTAATGGGACGATCAAATATAGACTAGTATGTGGGTAGATTGATATGGAGATATCAAGTCTAACACATAGGTATGCATTAAGAGTAATGGCATACTGGATTGACCCACGACGAAAAGGATACATTAGATTATGTCAAGTCACAATCGCTTTTAGTTGTGCTAATATAATTGCAATCCTTAGACTTGAAGTCACTAGATACTCTAGTTGTAAAATATTGCGCTTTGATGTTATCAAACGTTACACCGTAACTGGGTAATCATAAAGATGGCTATCGGGCGTGGTAGGAAGCAAGCTTAGAGATTGTAGTGATGTAGATAGGATTTGTCCCTCCCACATAACGGGGGTAAATATCCACGGCCACTCGAGGGATGAGGCTTATTGAATGTCTGGCCAGACTCAGATAAATAAATATTGAGATATTGATGTTATTTGCAAGCATAAGCATATTCCCAGGATCGAGGAACTATGGATTGGATATACGAGTGTGATGGTGTATGTCTCGTGTCCAATCCGGATATGGAGACAAAGGGATGGTGCAATATGACATATTGGGAACAAGAGGTTTGTCGGGATCACTGACTTTTTCTATTAATTGGGTGGCATGGATGTGTTGCTAGACACCGCTCCATGTTAGTAAGAGTTACTACCAACTATATAGAAACATATGGGGTCACACGTCGAATAGAGTAGAGCTAGATTTGGGATTAATTAATATTGATTAATTAATAGAAGTATCACTGTGCAATACCTTGCAAACTTAGTAGGACTAATTTGCAAGGAAGGGAATAGTTCTAGTTCATCTAGAATTAGGAAACTCTTTTATGGAAACAACAAGGAGTTGTTGGAGTATATAAAGAGGCTTTAGCTTCCTTCCCACACTAATGTTATCAGACATAACAAAGAGAGTGGTAGAGAGAAAAAGAGAGAGCAAGACAAGAGCTAGGGACGAAACCCTAGCCCCGTCCGCCCCCTTCCCGTCAGCTCAAAGAGGAGGCCGAACCTCCTCTTGTGCCTTCGTTGCTTTGATCTTCTTCCCTCTTCCTCCAGGTTCAAGCTAGCACTTGTTTGAAGGAAGAATATAGATCTCACCTCTAGACGTGGATCAACCGTAGAGACCAGGACATCATTCTTCGTGTGATCTCACAAATTCAAAAGGTACACAATACTATGTCTCTTATCATGTTATGATGTCTCCTCCTGACGATCCATGGTGGGCATTGAAGTAGGAATTAAATTTTTGTTATTCCGCTGCGTTACCTACTTCAAAACCCAACAGTGGTATCAGAGCCACAGGTCGTAGAGCATAACATGATGTATATGTTACGATTTCAGTTTACACACCGTTTTATTGTTTATTACGCGAAAACTGAAATTAATTGGCATAGTAGATGCAAAATTGAATTTGATTAAATATAACAAGTTCCAATTTAACATTGGATGTTAGAATTGGTGAGTTTAATCACATTAGATGTGTATAATTGGGTTCTTGAAAAATTAGGGTTCATGCGCACATAATTGAAAAGGGGTTTTCAATTATGGAAATAAATTTATGGAATCAACTCCATAAGGAAACAACCTTGCTTGGACAACAAGGAAGAGGGAAGGAAGACTAGGGCCGAAACCCTAGCCGTCCGCCCCCTCCCTTGCGCACCAAGCAAAGGCCGCGGCCCAATGGGGCGGCCGGCCTAGAGCCGGGCCTTGAGGCGGCGGCGGTCCTAGGGGTTCGGGCCCCTTGTTGGCTTGAACCCCTTGGACCGTTGTAACCCTAATTGCCCAATTTCATTAAAATTAAACAAGCGCGTTAAAAATTGGTTTTAACTGTATTATGTGCTTAATTGCATGGTGGATGGATATAGCCTAGGATTGTTGATGTTTATTGCTTTGAGGTTTGGTTTACGGCATGCGAGCTGATCAAATTAATGTAATAATTAATTAGGTTTTACGGCCTGCGAGTCGTCTTTTTCTCCTCGACATGTGAGGCTTTTGTTATTTATTTATTCTAGATGTTAGGCTAGAATTAGATATATTTAGATGATAGCCAAGAACATGGAGAAGAAGACCGGAGAACCAAAGGAGCGAAGAGACAAAGAAGACATCCATAGGCGCGCAGCTATGGTGGAGCACATGGAGATGAGCTCGGAACTTTAGGGAAATTGGATATTATCATTGGCTTGATAATATCATTAGTCTAGGGGCCATATCCATGCCATGTTTCTTTTATGTTTGTGGATGTTTATTATTCGTGCCTTGTTATTTAATTTTGTGTGTATGGCGATACTAGCGAAAACAATAACAAGATAATAATAAACAAGGTTGGTCTTTTATTGTGGATCCCAATCCAAATAAGTAGACCATGTTGATGAGATCAACCAAACAAATTAAAAGGAAAAATCCCTCAATTAAATATTGCGTTTTGCCTTCTCTTGCCAAAACACCCTTCATGATCATGGTTAATTAAAATCCGGGCTTCCCAAATTAAGGCGATTTTAATTTACCATGATGTGTTGCGGACGACACAAGCTAGTAATGTGTGTATGTTAAAGCAAGAGGTTGGACGCAACTAGGCAAGAATCAATTGGATTGATGAGCCTAGAGGCATGACAATTAGGGGTTATCCATGGGATAAAGAATAAAAGAGTTATTCACCTAATTGGACCAAGAGTTGCATATGATGCAATTGGAATGGTTCCTACCTAAATAACCTATTCTTGGGTGACTTGCCAAAGCAAGCTGAAGAAGAAGTGAAAAAGGGATCTTGGACCCACTAGAAAATATAATGATATTTTCCGCATTAATGGTGAGGGCTATTAATCCGAGAAAAATAGTGGGAGCTATATTTGATGATCAAGCCATTATTAAATATAGTTAAATTGTTCAAAATACTAAAATTGCACATTTCTCGTTTTGTAGAATTCCAGATGGCAAACAACAACGCATCGACTTCATCCCTACGATCTGTCCTTGAGAAGGATAATCTGTCTGTAACAAATTTCCTTGACTGGTACAGAAACTTAAGGATTGTCCTTAAGCAAGAAAAGAAGTTGTACGTCTTGGACACTCAAATTCTAGCACCACCACAAGACGAGTCTCTTCTAGCGGAAGTGAGGGCACGTCAGAAACATATTGATGATTCTAATGACGTGACTTGCCTCATGCTTTGTACCATGACTCCTGAGCTTCAGAAGCAGCATGAGAATATGGAAGCCTATGATATGATCATACACTTGAAACAATTGTTTCAGGAACAGGCTAGGCATGAGCGCTATGAGGTGTCTAAAGCATTATTCAAGAGTAATCTTGCAGAGGGGAATCCAGTAGGGCCTCATGTACTCCGAATGATTGGGTACATAGAGAACCTTGAAAGACTGGTTCCCATTGGGCCAAGATTTGGCTACTGATCTTGTCTTGCAATCGTTGCCTGACAGTTATAATCAGTTCATCATGAACTATAATATGAACAGTAAGACTCTGCCTGACTTATTGAACATGCTAAAGACAGCGGAACAGAGCGTCAACAAAGGCAAGGGAAAGGCCATAATGATGGTGCATAAGAAGAAGGGCAAGTCAGTTGCCTCTACGTCAAAAGGAAAGCGTAAGAAAGTTGTGAAATCCAAGGAAGCCCTAAAGCCTAGTGGGGGCGTGGCTAAAGGTGAATGTCACTACTGCAGCCAGCCGGGTCACTGGAGGAGGAATTGCCCTAAATATCTGGAGGATAAGAAGCTTGGAATAGTGATTCCACCACCACCAGGTATTTATGTTATAGACGTCAATCTTTCTATTTCTTCATCTTGGGTATTGGATACCGGATGTGGTTCTCACATTTGTCGTAATGTGCAGGATTTGAAAAGAAGTAGAAGATTGAGTAAAGGGGAGATAGACCTGCGCGTCGGGAATGGAGCAAAAGTTGATGCATTAGCTGTAGGCGTTTATGAGCTATCTTTGCCTTCTGGACTTATTTTAGAATTAGAAAATTGCTATCATGTTCCTGCTATGAGCAGAAACATTATTTCTGTTTCTTGTTTGGACGAGAAGGTTTTCTATTTCAATAAAGGACAAGTGTTGCTCCATTTATTTTGATAGTATGCACTATTGTAGTGCGCATTTGTCTAATGGATTGTATATCCTTGATCTAAATAGTCCAATCTATAACATAAATACTAAAAGGATTAAAACTAATTAATTAAATCCTACATATCTATGGCACTGTCGTTTAGGCCATATAAATGAGAAACGCATGTCTAGAATCCATAAGGATGGACTTCTAGACTCATTTGATTTGGAATCATATGAGACATGTGAATCTTGTTTATTAGGAAAAATGACAAAGTCCCATTTCAATAAGAAAGGTAAAAAGACTAGTGAGTTATTGGCACTCATACATACCGATGTATGTGGACCATTACCCACGCCTGCCAGAGGTGGTTATATCTACTTCATCACATTCACTGATGATTTCAGTAGATATGGATTTGTATACCTTATGAAGGCCAAATCTGAATCCTTTGAATTGTTCAAGGAATTCAAGAATGGAGTAGAGAAGCAACTTGGCAAAAGTATTAAGGCTCTACGATCGGATCGTGGAGGAGAATACTTAAGCCAAGAGTTTGATGAGTATCTTAGAGAGTGTGGGATAGTATCCCATCTCACTCCACCCGGAACGCCACAATGGAATGGCGTGTCCGACAGGAGAAATCGCACTCTATTAGATATGGTGCGATCTATGATGTCTCAAACAAATCTTCCGATATCCTTTTGGGGACATGCTCTAATGACAGCAGCTTTTACCATTAACCGCGTTCCATCCAAGTCAGTTGTGCACAAGAGATTCCGGCGGGGAGACCTCCGTGTACACCGTATGTAGTGGATCAAGGATCGCACAGGAAGAGTGGGGTTGTGTGTAGGGAGAGAGTAAGGCAGTAGCAATGTCTGAGAGAGAGACAGAGGTTTGGCAGAGCTTCCGCGTATGGAAAGTGTGTTCTCCTTTGTATGGAAAGGGTAACGGCCTATATATAGCAGAGAACATGACCGTTGTAGTGTGGTTAATGTGCCCATTAATGGCGGCTTAATTAGCTTAACCATAACGGCACGTTCGTCCGAGTATATAGGGACCGTTACAGCACGTTGTGCGCGAATACCGGAACCGTTACGAGGTTGACCGGGTTTGACCGGATTGACCGGGTTTATGGAGCTCGTGCCATAAATCTCTCAAAACAGTTACTAAAGGTCGCGCGCGGGCTTGGCTCGCACGCGACAGGGCTTACTCTAGCCTCCAAACCACTAAGTCCCTACAAGTCCCGTGCAGTGGTATGCGAGGGCTCTGTCTCGCAGCCCCCACATGGATCAGCTCGGCTAGTGATCCAGTGTGTGTGGAGCACAATATGGTGTGCTGGATGGTTGCCACGTGGCCAAGATCTGTCAGCTCAGAAAGCACTATCTACATTAGCCCCCTTTCTGCGCGTGAAGACTCATAGCTGTATAGACTTCCATGCGCGGAAACCAACATACGCGTTGCTGCCACGCACCAATTCAAATACGGGTAAGTTCAGCCTCCGTGCGTGTCATTATGACCTAAAACCCCTAGAGTCGTGCCGTCTGGCCTTTAGGGTTTTAGGCGTGACGTCAGCTTGTCCTGTGATTGCGCGATTCGACGGTGACGGTTGCGATTCGACTACCGAAAGGACGCAATCCTTCATTGTTTTGGATAAATACTTTGTATCCCCCATTATTGCAAAGCATCACTTCTTTCTCTTAAAGTGAATGGTACCCGGAGATCTTCGAGAGCAGATTCAGATAATCAATCACCAGTTCAGAACTGCAAATCGTGTTCTTCAATTGTGCATATCCAAGCAGGCTTCAAGAAAACAAGGTTGGCCTCGTTTAATTTTGATTTAAGATACCAGTGTTTGCCTTGAACTGCGTTGAATATGTAAACCCATGAAATTTGTGAAGAGGCTTTGATCTTTGAACCCACTTTTGCTTTAATCCTTCAACAATATGAGATCTTGCAACTCCCTGATTTCTGAAATTGACACCAGAAACTGTTCGTCTTCCTTTGCATAGATCTTGAATTTCAAAATTCAAACTGAAGTGTGGTATTTCTCCCCCCTTTTTTTCTTGCTCTTCCGCAGGAATGGCCAAGACAAAAGGAACCAGACCCGTCAAGGAAGATGAAGAGATACCCGACCTTCCGCAGGCCTTGTGGCGAAAAGCCCCCTATTTAGGCGGCAAAGATTTCTACCATGCGAGAGTTAAGGCGAAGAGGATGCCTCATCCTGTCCCGGTTGAGCGATTGCTGACACTGACTCGCCCAGTTAACTCAGCCTTGCTCGAGTTGATCGGTTCCGAGGATGTGGTTCGCTTGGGAATCGAGAACGGGCACTTCCCATATACTGCGATTTCTACCCAGGCGTTCGTCCAGAAATTGGACTATATGGATGAGTGGATTGACCACGTGTTGGACCATCACGCCGCGACTCTTGATGAAGCCGGCGTATACTTTGCTATCCGTGCTATGAAGGGTGCTGCCGTGAAGCTGGATCAGTCCATGCTTCTAGACCTTCTGTCCCGTTACTCGCCTGCGACTCACACGTTCCATTTTGCTGAGTTCGAGGCTGCCCCCACACTCGAGGACGTGCAAATGCTATACGAGCTTTCCCCCATGGGCGAAGTGGACCCTTTGAGTCCTTTGAGGACATCTGCGGAGATTGCTTTATACACACAGATGGAGGAATGCCTAGCAGAGGTAAAGAAAATCTCCACCCGGTGGACCACTACAAAGCCTCTTCCGAACTGGCAGTTGGTTGATACGTCTGCGAAGAACACCTGGAACAAATGGTTGCAGTACTTCTTCCGAGACTATGCGAACAGCAGCATCACTAAGAAGCTCCTGAGTGAGAACCCAGAGGCCGAGAATTATGTAGAGGGTAAAGGCTATCACTTGACCCTTTGTGCCTTCCTCTGTGCTTGGTTGTCGAGGTACTTGATTGATGGTCACCCACACGATGGGGTCTTCTACCATGTTTTGCCACTTGCTGTGAGGCTCACCCTTGGCCAGAGAGTCGCACTCGGACCCTTGGTCTTGGGCACGCTGTACTATAGGCTTGATCAGCTGGTTCTAGCCATGAAAGAGTCGCGTGGCCGCCTCGATGTACTGACTTTTGTCAATATTTCCTTTTTGACAACGTGGGTTTTCGAGCGATGGCCGTCTTATGCTCCAACTGCTCTCAAACTTGACAAGTGGTGTCCCCCAGGCGAGACGGAAGCGCGCAACAGCGGAAGGGCTGCGAGATGGTTCGGAGCGAGCAACACCAAATGCGTTTGGAGTTTGATATGCGACAAACGGAAGGAGTTTACTTCCAGGCCCTATGCCACGCGCATTGAGAACGTGCGATGGTTTCCAAAGTTGTACCCCTCTAAAGGTATTGTCTTCTCAGAAGAGCTTCTCTTTGAAGAGGGACCGCATTTCCATGAGCGCTACCGCGAGTTCTTTTGCTGGTGTCTGCGAGGTTCCCTTCCTGCCCTCGCAGAGCATATTTGTGAGCTCGCGCCAAGGTATGAAAAGCTTACCGTGGACGTTGACCCCACTCGAGTTTCTCCTCAGCTTGGTTTTGATGCGGTGGCCCCATCAATCTGGCCCCAGTCCATTATCAGAGGATGCTATAAGCGCTTGCTAACAAAGGAGTGCAAGACGGTCTTCATGAACAATCTTCCCTTTGAGCAACCTGCGGGAACCCGCGAGGGTGGTTGTTCCCAGAACTGGCTCGCATACTGGGTTGCCCAGCAAACGATGATTGAGACGGAGTCGGCCGCGCAGTCAAGCAGAGCTCCCTTGATCAAAAGAAACTCTTTTCCGTTTCGCCCTAATTGCAGTCTGAGCGAGTCTGAGTATGGTTGTTACTCATTGTTGGATCGCGAGAACCATTTGTGTCCTGACATCATTCTGAAGGAAAAGGTCGCCGCAGTTAAGAAGGGCGACACGCATGTCGTCAGATACAGCAAGGCATTTGCTGAGGTAAGCAATTTCTTCGCGTGCGTTAAGCTTCTTGATTTCCTTATGCTGACACCTTTATTTTGTACTGTTTGCTGTAGTGTCATGTGCGGCGATTCGCATCTGGTGATCGCTCCAAGTCATTGGTTAACGCCATTGTTGCCACCAGAAGACAAAAGCAGTCGTTTCGGCTAGCATGGAGGATGGACCCTGAGGTCGAAACCAAGATCCGCGCAGTCATGAATGCTTTTGCTGACTCGCTGATAGACAATGCTCCGGCTCCGTCTCCTCCTGGAGATGACCCGTCCCCTCCAGCGACTGCGGCGCCGAGAGTGAAGAGACCTAGGCAAAAGGGAATTACGATTTCTTCCCCTAGAAGTGCTCCAGCTTCTCCTCCAGTGAGGTCCCTTTCTATCAAGGACAAAGGCAAAGGTCGCATGCCCAGCAAGGTGCGGAAAGAGCTCGCAGTTGAGTCTTTCGTTCCATTCAACCAAGAGGAAGAGGAAGAGAGGCAGGAGCCCCAAGAAAGTGATGAAGAAGAAGAAGCAACAGTTGTGATGCATGAG
Source organism: Linanthus parryae (assembly GCA_023055425.1). Classification (NCBI taxonomy): domain Eukaryota; kingdom Viridiplantae; phylum Streptophyta; class Magnoliopsida; order Ericales; family Polemoniaceae; genus Linanthus; species Linanthus parryae. Next base: position 81,315,678 of record JALGPY010000002.1, read on the forward strand.
GCAGAATCAGGAGGTACCTCCGTCGCATTTCCTTTCTCATTATCGTAACTTCTTTGCACTTCTTTTCTTAAACCAATCATATCTTCGCAGATGATGATGATGATGAGACCATTGGTGGCCTTTTGGCCAAGAGACAAAAGAGAGATACCCATTCCGGCATTCCAGACGATCCCATAAGCGAGGACATTCTTGCCGAGTCCAGGAAGACAGCCGCGGAGGCTGCTGAAAGAAGGAGGCAGCGGGAAGAGGAGGAGCTCGAGCGTGTGAGACAACGGAGCCTCGAAGAGCAGCATGTTGACGACTTAGTGCGTCCAGCTAGCGAGGAAGATGAGCTTCCCGAAGAAGTGGTTCCCCAGGCAGAGGAGGAAGATGCGGTTCCGGAAGAGGATGCAGCAGCGCTGGAGCAAGTTCAAGCGGACTTTGAGGGAATCGCAGGCGGCGATAAAGGTGAGATCTTCAATCTCGCAGTAACTTATAGAGATGTTATTGTTGGTGCGTTAAAGCATGGTGTGTCAAAGGCTGACATTCGCCGTTGGTTAGTAGACAAATGCGGAGAACCCTCAGGTAATTATTTGAGCGATACGCATGTACTAGGCTTTAGCAACTTGAGACAGAATCATGACTGGTTTATTCGCATCCCAGGTCACTCTCCTCTTAAAGACTTGCTTAGTGAGGACACACTAATAGGACATGGTTCCACGTCCTTAGTGTATGATGAAGATACCTCAATCCCACCTTCGCGTGGAGGTGCTTACTCTTAGCTTTAGTAAAGATAGCAAAACAACTTATAGCGCAAGTTACCTCATATCATCGCATTTAATATTGCAGGTCATGCTGAGGAACCTGTGCTGGAGCAGAGAAGTCAGCCTTCTGCGTCCTATGTTCCGATTCCAAGCTCCCATACCGAGAAGCCTGTCGCAGCTGCTGAACACGCAAGTGAGCCTCTCGAGGATATCATCGAACTTTCCGATGATGCTGAAGCAGATGCTGTGCTAATGGATGAAGATGTCCATGCTGGTGCTGAGGAAGTAAGGACAAGTGTTGCTAATGCTTTCGCATCTGAGAGCGTTCTTCGCCAAGCGACTTCGGCTGTCCCTTCGCCTCCGGCGATGACTGAGCCAGTGGCACCTATTCCTGCGTGGAGCTTTTGGGGCTCGCAGGTTGGGAATGCAGTCGCAGCTGGTGCGGCCTACACTCTTCCTCCTGACTACGAGAGATTGGAGCTCGCAGCTGATAGGAGAGCTATGGAGCGAGGACAGTCTTCGACCACCCCGGCAGCGCGCGTTCCTTCTCTTCATGAGATTTTGGAAGGAACTGGTAAGCAGAGATTTACTGTTCGCATTTTGCATTATTCACTTGCGAGTTTGACATCATAACTTATTTTTGACGTCTCTTCAGGTTTGAAGAAAACCGATGTAGACTGGGTGGTTCGAATGCGCCTCACCTACCCCCAATCGTTTGTGAGATCTCTGGAGATAGGGCCCTTTGACAGGAGGCTGTTTCTCACTGAAGCCATTTGGATTTTGGAGCAGCTGTCTGCGGCTACGCCTGCGACCATTTCTGTCCAGAGTGCTGAATTGCTATGTGGCATGTGCCAAAATCTTCTGACCAAAGTCCAGGGCAGACTGGGTATCAAATTTCTTATGAACAGAGTCACGCTGATTCGCGCAGCCGTAACTTTGAAACTCGGTCACCAGAATCTCGCAGCTGAGAAGCAGAAGGTGGAGAAGCAAAAGCAAAAGGTTGATGAAGCTCTGAAGCTCTATCATGAGATGAATGCCAGGTGCGAGCTACTGAAGCAAGAAGTGGAACAGGTAGAGAAGCTGAGCCATCAGTTCGAGCCCCAAGACTCCTTGATCAAGAATTTGCTTTGACTTTTCGAACTTTGAAAAATAGCAAGAAAATAGCTGAAACATTAATGTAATGTTTGAAACATTAATGTAATGTTGCTAGGGTTTCTCCCCCTTTTTTTTTATTTTTAACAACAAGAATGAATTTGCCCATTTTGCCCTTTCCGGGATTTGATAGGATATCTCTGTGCATATCCAATTATGACATCAGCAATTGATACTCTGCTTGATTTTCGCGCTAATTTCTCGGCAGATAAGCACGCTTTCGTTGGGAAGTCCATCCGAATCATGACCATCCGTCATTTATTAGGATACGCAACTGAATCGTCGTAGCCTTTAGTAGGGTAATTGATTGTTACCGCTTTTCAAGGCGTAAGTGATTGAACTTACCCTCTTTTCGAATTATGCTGACTCATCTTTGGCAACTGAAGAGTCTCCACAGGGTCTATATAAACCCTGTCTTTGCTATTTGGGTTCTTCATCCCAAAAATGTGCTTTGCCGTAAGTCCTTACGACTGCTTGCTTCAACGCTTGTTTTTCGTTGATTCATGGCAACTTCAAGTTGTGAATCCTGAGTTTGCGCTTTGTGCTGTAGAAATAGTTTCCAAGATCCACTTTATGAGGAATGTAGCTCTTTATAACCATCATAAAGAAGATGGAGATGATATCTCATGTGTGTTCGAAGAAATTTCTTCGTGTATTATGTGTGCAGGTCATGTTTCCGGCCGCCTCCCGGTGAGGTGCAGCGCCGAAGTGACCGTGCTACCGTCTCGTAATGAACGGCGGAATTCTTCTCCAGCCTCCCTGGAGAAGAACTTGTTGCCCCCACGTTCGTGAGCTCAGGGTGACGGAACGCTGCGTTCGTCCCCGTCTACAAGGAGCCCTTGCCCTTTGGAGCTTCTGCTTGCCTGTTGATCGCTGGAACCGGTGGTTCCTTGGGCAAATGTTATGGGGTGCAGATCTGACAAGGGTCTTGTCAAATACTGGGATCTTGAACGTATGGCTTCATGCGGCTCTTTGGAGCAAGATCCCACCTGCGACAGATGTTCACCCGCAGATCTGCGTATTGTATAGGCGGTGTTGGAACCGGTGGGTTCATCCCTTTCAGCCTGGATTCCCGTAGTGTGCCTTTGCTGGCTTGTCAGCTAATTTTCGAATGCATTGTAAGCCATGTTGGCTGCGTAGTTAGATTTGAGCTTTTTCGCTTGTAAGCTGCTATCTAGACAGATAAATTGTAAGTCTTTTTCGACTCATAATGATAAATAGCTTTTGTATTATCTGCTGTCTCTTTACAACAAAATACAATTTCGCATGCGTTTCGGCATATTCCGCCTTTCATAATGCAATGTAATGCTTTCGCATTTGCTATCTGCCATATGAATTCGCAGATGTTTCATTAGATCGTTCGAGATCATATTTTCGCAGCTGTGCCATCCTGGCAGATGGGCTTGTGATTGGCCTTTGTGGGTCACTTAAGATCATTTTCACAATATTGCTATCGTAGCAGATAGTCTTTAGTAGATCAATTAAGATCGTTAAGTGGTGCGAGTTGCTATCGTGGCAGATAGGCTTTACTAGAAGATCAATTGAGATCATTTTCTCGCATGAGCTGCTATCGCAACAGATAGGCTTTTAGAAGATCAAATAAAATCATTTTGCGCATGAGTTGCTATCGTAACAGATAGGCTTCAGAAGATCAACTAAGATCATTTTGCGTAGGCTGCTATCGCAACAGATAGGCTTGAAAGATCAATTAAGATCGCATTTGTATGTGTTGCTATCGTGACAGATAGGCTTCAGAAGATCAATTAAGATCGCATTTGTATAGGCTGCTATCGTAACAGATAGGCTTTTATGATCAATTAAGATCGCATTTGCATAGGCTGCTATCGTGACAGATAGGCTTAGACGATCAATTAAGATCGCATTTGCATAGGCTGCTATCGTAACAGATAGGCTTAGATGATCGATTAAGATCGCATTTGCATAGGCTGCTATCGTGAGAGATAGGCTTAGATGATCAATTAAGATCGCATTTGCATAGGCTGCTATCGTAAGAGATAGGCTTAGATGATCAGTTAAGATCGCATTTGCATGGGCTGCTATCATAAGAGATAGGCTTAGATGATCAGTTAAGATCGCATTTGCATGGGCTGCTATCATAACAGATAGGCTTAGATGATCAGTTAAGATCGCATTCGCGGATTGTTATTGTAGCGGATGACTCACTGTTAACAGTTATAACGAACTGAAATAAAGTAAAATTGACATGCACAAATACGAAGTTTCCCGTTTGGGAGAATTTTCTTATTATAATGCTCTCATATGGGAGATATGGGATTACAATCCTCTCATATGGGAGAGGAGATTGTGTAAATCGTAGCCACACAAGACATTAAGCGACGTTGTAATAAAACGCATGAAATGAGAGAAGTCAGGGATAGTACTTCTTAATCCAGCGCATGTTGACTGAACTCGGGGTTGAGGTTGTGCCGTGCAACCTTCGTATGCTGCAGTAGCCACTGTCAAAGACTTCTGTGACTTCGAAGGGTCCTTCCCAATTGGCTGCGAACTTCGGGTGAGTCGCTTCTCGCATACAGTGGTCAGATGCGCGCAAGACCAAGTCTCCGACTGCGAAATCTCTTCGCTGGACCGTCTTATTGTAGGCGCGAGCGATTCTTTCCTGGTACCGCTTGTTGGTTCTTTTGGCTTGTTCTCGCTTTTCCTCCAGCAAAACTAAGTCATGATCGCGTTGATTTTCATAGAGTGCATGGAAGGCCAGCCTTGCCGAATTGACTCTAACCTCCGCAGGTACTACGGCCTCGGCTCCATAGCATAGTAGGAACGGTGAGGCCCCCGTGGGTGTCCTTGGAGAAGTTCGGTAAGCCCATAGAGCTATGCTTAGAGAGTCAGCCCACTTCTTGTGGTCATCCGCGACCATCTTGCTCAAAATCCTTAACAGCGTTTTGTTGGTCGCTTCAGCTTGCCCGTTCCCCTTCGGGTAATAAGGGGTAGAACATATCTGCCTGATATTGTACTCCGCTAACTTCGCAGCTACCTGGATGAAGTTGACCACAGCCAGCGCATTTGCCGTCTTCAGTGGTATTGCTTCCACCCACTTGGTGAATAGCTCAGTTGCGGTGAGAATGAAATGGTTCCCGTGCGACGTCGGTCGGATGGGACCGATGAAGTCCAAAGCCCATGTGTGAAATGGCCATGGTGTGCCCAATGCATGTAGATCCACGGCGGGAGCGTGCACCAGGTTTCCCTTGAACTGGCATTCCTGGCAGTGTCGTACTTTGGCGCGGCAATCGGCCTCCAATGTTCGGTACCATTTGTATGCTACGTTCCTTAGAGATTTTGGGAACTCTCGCATCAGCAGCTTGGGATCAGCTCCGTACGGACCCATGACATCAATGAAGCGCATGACATGCTCATGAGCGTTTCCATTGACATCCTCGAACTTATCCCATTTAGGAGCCTTGTACCCCGCCGGGTTAGGCATGAGATAGATCTCTCGTGGAATAGGTGGATCGTTGTCTAACTTCGGGATAATGGTATCCGCGAATGACTGATGAGCCAGAATAGTGTCCACGCGCTTCTGCAGAGACGTCATGCATTCTGGAATGCTCCCCTCGGTAGTTGACGGAGGGGTTGCCGCAGGCGGAGGCGACACGTATGCCGTCGGAGGATTGGGAGCATACTGACTACCCGCATTCCCCCAGATCGCTGTTGGGGGAGGCAAAGGGTACTGAGGAGTTGGGTTAGAAGCCAAAGCCGAGGGCTGAGGAGTGTGAGCAGCAAGAGGCAACATCTGAGCCGTTGACCCCTGAATTGAAGGCAGCTGCGTAGTCGCCGGTGGAGTCTGCAGATTGGGGTTGGGAGGTGTGGTTGACATTCCCAATCCTGGAGCGGTAGGGGCTCCTCCTCCTTGAAGGACAGCGGTGGCTGATGAAGGGTTTGGCGCAAGGTTGCCCAGAACGGCCAAGATCCGCTCTAGTTGCGCAGACTGAGCCTTGAGAGCTTTCGCCTGACTCTGAACAGTGGCGTCCAAAGACTCTAGCGTCGGTGTCTCGCCGGGAGTCGTAGGAGTACGGCGGGTCTCGTCTCCCGATGGTGCTTCGGTGGAGGGCGATCTGTTGCTGACATCATCCTCCTGAGACATGGTTGCTTTTGTTGGTAAGTTCACGTCGGGTTCACCAAAATGTGCACAAGAGATTCCGGCGGGGAGACCTCCGTGTACACCGTATGTAGTGGATCAAGGATCGCACAGGAAGAGTGGGGTTGTGTGTAGGGAGAGAGTAAGGCAGTAGCAATGTCTGAGAGAGAGACAGAGGTTTGGCAGAGCTTCCGCGTATGGCAAGTGTGTTCTCCTTTGTATGGAAAGGGTAACGGCCTATATATAGCAGAGAACATGACCGTTGTAGTGTGGTTAATGCGCCCATTAATGGCGGCTTAATTAGCTTAACCATAACGGCACGTTCGTCCGAGTATATAGGGACCGTTACAGCACGTTGTGCGCGAATACCGGAACCGTTACGAGGTTGACCGGGTTTGACCGGATTGACCGGGTTTATGGAGCTCGTGCCATAAATCTCTCAAAACAGTTACTAAAGGTCGCGCGCGGGCTTGGCTCGCACGCGACAGGGCTTACTCTAGCCTCCAAACCACTAAGTCCCTACAAGTCCCGTGCAGTGGTATGCGAGGGCTCTGTCTCGCAGCCCCCACATGGATCAGCTCGGCTGGTGATCCAGTGTGTGTGGAGCACAATATGGTGTGCTGGATGGTTGCCACGTGGCCAAGATCTGTCAGCTCAGAAAGCACTATCTACATCAGTCATGAAGACACCATATGAGATATGGACTGGGAAGCGTCCCAAAGTGTCGTTTATGAGGATTTGGGGATGCGATGTCTATGAAAAACGTTTACAAACAGACAAACTCGGGCCCAAAGCGGATAAGTGTAAATTTGTGGGATATCCTAAGGAAACTAAAGGATATTACTTCTACAATCCCATCGAGAACAAAGTGTTTGTTGCTCGGACCGGCGTGTTTCTAGAAAGAGAGTTTGTCTCTAAAGAATCAAGTGGGAGGGCTATAGAACTTGAAGAGATTCAAGAACCACAAATCACTGAACCGATGATGGAACATGAGCAGGAACTGCAAATACTTGTGGAAGAACCTGTTCAGGTAACACAGGAACTCCGTAGATCAGGAAGAGTGCGTCATGAGCCAGAGAGGTATGGACTTCTCGTGACTGAGCCCGATGACGTACCACTCATAGATGATGAGCCTGAAACCTACGGAGAGGCCATGAAAGTCCCAGACTCTAAGAAGTGGCTAAAAGCCATGAGATCCGAAATGGATTCCATGTATACCAACAAAGTATGGACTTTGGTGGAACCACCCGAAGGGGCTCGGCCCATAGGGTGCAAATGGGTCTTCAAGAAGAAGACCGACATGGATGGCAAGGTAGTTGCCTATAAAGGGCGATTGGTAGCCAAAGGGTATAGACAGATTCATGGTATTGACTATGATGAGACCTGTTCACCAGTCGCCATGACTAAATCCATTCGAATCCTACTTGCTGTTGCAGCATACTACGACTATGAGATTTGGAAAATGGAAGTCAAAACAGCGTTCCTTTATGGGAACCTCCTCGAGGATGTGTACATGACACAGCCAGAGGGTTTTGAGGATCGAGAGAATGCCAATAAAGTCTGTAAGCTGCAAAGATCCATTTATGGATTGAACCAAGCTTCAGGGAGTTGGAATCGACGTTTTGATGACACAGTCAAAGAGTTTGGCTTCATCAAGAACGAAGATTAGCCTTGTGTTTACAAGAAGGTTAGTGGGAGCTCTGTAGTATTTCTGATCTTGTATGTGGATGACACACTAATCATTTGCAATGATATTCCTACTTTGCAATCTTTAACGCTAGGAAAGTGCTTTGCAATGAAGGATTTAGGAGACGCAGCCTATATACTTGGTATAAATATCTATAGGGATAGATCTAGAAGGTTTCTAGGCCTAAGTCAAAGTACATATATAGACAAAGTGTTGAAAAGGTTCAACATGCAAGATTCCAAGAAGGGATTCTTGCCCATGTCACATGGAGTCACTCTTTACAAGAATGACTGTCCCTCCAATGAGATTGAGAAGGACCGCATGAGTAGGATCCCCTATGCTTCGGCCATAGGATCCATAATGTACGCCATGCTATGTACTAGACCAGACGTATCATATGTGTTGAGTATGGTGAGAAAATACCAGTCCAATCCGGGTGAGAGTCACTGGATTGCTGTCAAGAACATCCTAAAGTACTTAAGAAGAACTAAGGATGTGTTCTTGATATTTGGAGGTAAGGAAGAGCTAAGTGTAAAGGGTTACACTGATGCAAGCTTCCAAACCGACAAAGATGACTACAGATCGCAGTCTGGATACGTGTTTTGCCTGAATGGAGGAGCTGTAAGTTGGACGAGTTCCAAGGACAGTTGTTGATTCTACAACAGAAGTTGAGTACATTGCTGCTACGGAAGCAGCGAAAGAGGCAGTTTGGATAAAGAAGTTTATCACTGAGCTCGGTGTGGTCCCTAGCATCGTGGATCCCATAGTTGAACTGTGACAACTCTGAGTCAATCGCACAGGCCAAGGAACCAAGATCACACCAAAAATCAAAGCATGTACTTAGGAGATTCCATTTTATTCGTGATATGATCGATCGAGGAGATGTGAAGATGTGCAAGATTCCAACGGGTGACAATGTTTCAGATCCACTCACAAAACCTCTTGCGCAGCGAAAGCATGAAGGGCACGCCAGATCTATAGGCATACAAGTGTAGGGTTTTGATTCATGGATGCGCAACGGAAGCATAAACAATCATAAAACCATGCAAAACCCTCCAAGGATCACAAGTCAAGAGACATAACGATGGTAAGGGTTAGAAATCATAAACACACCTTAGGGTTCTCCTTTGATGACTCCAAACGCGAATTGTGTCACGTTCTCTATGGTTGATCCACGCCTAGAGTTGATCCTAGATCTCCCAAGTCCTTGGTGCTAGCCCGGAAGAGGAAGAGGAAGAAGAATCACGCAAAACGAGACCCAAAAGGAGGGTATCGGCCTCCTTTGGCCGACGGGGACGGGGCGGCGGCAAGGGGGCGGTCGGCTCCCTTGTTGCTTGCTCTCTCTCATTTTTTTTCTCTCCCACTCTTTGTTATGTTCAATTATTAGCATAAGTTATGTGGGAAGGAAGGAAGGAAGGTCCTTTATATAGTCCAACAACTCCTTGTTAACTACCTAAAGGACTTATTCTAGTCCTACTAGAATTCAATTTAGTCCCTTCCTTGCAAATTAGTCCCTACTAAGTTTGCAAGGGTTTGCAAAGTGATCCTTTTAATTAATTAATCCAATTAATTAATTCTCAAATCTAGTTCAACTCTATGTCGCGTGTGGCCCCATAGGTTCTATCTAGTTGGTAGCAACTATTTGCTTATATGGAGCGGTCTCTAGCAAAACATCCATTCTAGCCAACTAATAGAATAGTCATCTTGACAACCTTTGTACAAGTAATTGTCTCATCCCTTTGTCTCTATATCCGGATTGGAGACGATACATACAAGTCACACTCGTATATCCAATCCATAGTTTCTCGATCCATGGGAATAGCCTTATTCGTGCAAATAACATCAATATCCCATATTGATTTATTTGAGTCTGGCCAGACATTCTATAAGTACTATCCCTCGAGTGGCCTAGGATATTTGCTCCCGTTATGTGGGAGGGACAAATTCTATCTACGTCCACTACGATCTCTAAGCTTGCTTTTTATTGTATCCAGTACACACCTTTATAACTACCCAGTTACGGTGTAGCGTTTAACGCTACCAAGATCACAATAATCCACAACTAGAATATCTAGTGACTTCAAGTCTAAGGATGACAATACCATTGCACCGCGAGAAGCGCTTGTGACTCAACATAACGTGTATGTAGCCTTCTCGGAGATGGGTCAATCCAGTGCAACATTCCGTAATGCACACCTATGTGTTGGATCGTGATATCTCCATATCAATCCAACCCCATACTAGTCTATAGATGATTGTCCTGTTAATCATTATACTTTACTAGGGATATTCAAGATAAACAACACAATTGTAAATCTAAGGACTTCATTATATTAAATATCCAATAAATAATAAATGAATTTCTAGCCACAAATAATTCATACTAAACTAGATTGCCTCTAGGGCATCTATTCCAACAGTCTCCCACTTGCAATAGAGCCAATCTGGCGCATCTCGTATGCCCATACTCCTAGTGTGCCCTTCATGCTTCCACTGCGTGAGAGGCTTTGTAAGCGGGTCTGACAGATTATCATCTGTAGGAATCTTGCATATCCGAACGTCTCCTCTATCGATAATATCTCGAATCAGATGAAACTTCCTGAGCACGTGCTTGGACTTCTGGTGCGACCTGGGTTCCTTTGATTGCGCGATCGCCCCAGTGTTGTCACAGAACAACTCAACTGGATCCGCAATTCTAGGGACCACACCAAGTTCAGAAACAAACTTTCTGATCCAAACAGCTTCCTTTGCTGCACCATTTGCAGCAATGTACTCAGCCTCTGTTGTAGAATCAGCTACCGTCTCTTGCTTGGAACTCTTCCAGCTCACCGCTGCTCCATTCAGGCAAAACACATATCCCGATTGTGATCTAAAGTCATCTCTGTCGGTTTGGAAGCTTGCATCAGTGTAACCCCTTACACGCAACTCTTCCTCACCGCCAAATATCAAGAAAGCATCCTTAGTTCTTCTCAAGTACTTTAGGGTGTTCTTGACTGCAATCCAGTGACTCTCACCCGGATTGGATTGGTATCTGCTTGTCATACTCAAGGCATATGACACATCTGGTCTAGTACATAACATGGCGTACATGATAGATCCTATGGCCGAGGCATAGGGGATTCTACTCATGCGTTCCTTCTCAATCTCATTGGAGGGACAACCACTCTTCGAAAGAGTGATTCCATGTGACATGGGCAAGAATCCCTTCTTGGAATCTTGCATGTTGAACCGTTTCAAAACCTTGTCAATATATGTACTTTGACTTAGGCCTAGCAACCTTTTAGATCTATCCCTATAGCAAACAATTGTGCTCTCTACAATAATCATCCGAAATCTGTGATGTTGGAATAGGTGCCCTAGAGGCAATCTATATCTAGTATGAACAATGTATTTTGGCTAGATTATTCACTTATTATTTATTGTGATATTCAATATAATGAAGTCCTTAGATACAATGTGTTCTTTATCTTAAATATCCCTAGTCCATTATATTGGTTAACAGGACAATCAAACATAGACTTGTATGTGTGTAGATTAATATGGAGATATCAAGTCTAACACATGGGTATGCATTAGGAGTAATGGCATACTGGATTGACCCACAACGAGAAGGATACATTAGATTATGTTAAAGTCACAATCGCTTCTCGTAGTGCTAATATAATTGCTATCCTTAGACTTGAATTCACTAGATACTCTAGTTGTGAAATATCATGCTTTGATATTATCAAACTTTACACCGTAACTAGGTAACTATAAAGGTAGTTATCGGGCATGATAGGAAGCAAGCTTAGAGATCGTAGTGATGTAGAGATTATTTGTCCCTCCCACATAATGGGAGTAAATATCCATGGCCACTCGAGGAATGGTTCTTATTGAATGTGTTGATTCAAAGACCCTTGAATGTGGTTTGGTTGGTAATTGTTTTGAGTGATGAAATACAAAGACAAAGACATAAGCAGCAAGGCATTTCAGATACTTCAAGGCCTTGAGATATTGACAGAACTTCAAATCCTTGAGAGTTATTCTATTCTGCTATATGTTCTAACAAATCTGTGTTGCAGATTGGATATCTGATTATACAAATAAAGGATTTACTGCATATACTTTTGGATTACACTATTTATATATCTAACACAATTGAAGATGATCAGAACAGGAAGAATAAAAGTTATCTGGGCTTAACTTTGATTTTCTGTGAAGAAGGTTCAGAGCTCCAAGGCCTTGAGATGTGCTTTGAGTTGCTGACAGTTTTTACAGAACTAAGTTGATTCTTTCTTTCAGGTTATGATTATTAGTATTGTGATTATTTACTCACTTCTAAGTGTCTTAAACTTGTTTTTCATGATTCATATGTATTAGAAGTTATACATGTTATTGTTCTATTCTGTTAAACAGTTTTATCAGAAACTGGATAACCAAACAGTCATAGCACTGTTATCTTTCTGGATTTTGTTGTTGCTGTGTTTCAATGCTATTGCAGGGTTGTTAAACGTTTAGGAGCAATCTCAACAAAATCAAACGGATATCTACTTAGAGTTGTTTGAATTTCAGTTGAAAACAGAAAGAGGATTTGTAGGAACTGAGATCCTAAAATCTCTCAATCAGTTGCAGCTGTGGATAAAAGAGACTGGTTTGAATTTTTCAAAAGAGAAAGGCTTGCAGAATACTCAGAGAGGTGTGAAACATTCGTGGGAGATCATTCATTCAAACACACAATCATTCAAGCTTCAATCCTGATTCCAGAAGATCAAATCAATCCAGTTTCCCAGAAGAACACATCCAGGCTTCAACAGCTTATCTTTTTACTGTGTTCTTCACTTGTACTTTAATCTGTGTATCTTTAGATTATCTTAAACCTCACCTAACCTAGTGGTTGGTTGTTCAAGTGAACAACAAGAGGTTCTTGTTAGCTCAACAGATAGTAGCTGGAACTAGATAGGTTTGGAACCACAAGCTATAGGTGTAAGGGAAATCACTTAGGCTTGAAGATCTAGGGCTGTTTCTGTGTGAGTAATAAGAAGTGTTTTCCCAATCCTGGTGAGATTAGATCCCTCAGGAATAGATTAGGTCCATTGGGACTGAACACTGTAAATTGCTTTGTGTTCTTTACTTTACAGTTTGATTATTATCTGCTGCACACAACTCAAATCAAACTAGGGTTCAAAAGCTGTTTAGAATTGTTTACAGTTCAAGGCCTTGAAGCTTTCTATTTTGCCTTTGAAAGCTTCAGACAGTTTACTAAAATCTCAAGGCCTTGAGGTTTGAGTTTCACACAAAGTCATTCTGTTAAACTTTGAATTTTGCAAAAAGTTTTCATACTCTATTCAACCCCCCCCCCCTTCTAGAGTATTTAGGTCCTGTATTTAGTCTACATTACACACTTTCAATTGATATCAGAGCTTGTGTCACTGTTTTAGATCTAACAATCTGGTGACTATGAGTAATTTAAGAGATGGTGGATTCTCACGAGGAAGGGCAGCCAACTGACCTCCACTGTTTTGTGGTGATAACTTCATGCACTGGAAGGCATTGATGAAGATGTTCATCATAGATCAAGACATGGAACTATGTTCAATAGTTCAGAATGGTTCTCATGAGTACTACACTACAATTGATGGATTCAGATGTATCAAGTCTGAGGAAAATCTTTCAGTTACTGAACTGGAAAAGGTATCAAAAAATTACAAGGCTATGAATCTGTTATATTGTGCTCTTAATTCAGATGAGTTCAACAGAGTGTCAAATTGCAAGAGTGCCATAGAAGTATGGGATAAACTGGTGGTGACATATGAAGGAACTAGCCAGGTTAAGCAGACCAAAATCAACATACTTCTGAGGCAATATGAGTTGTTCAAGATGAACTCAGATGAGACCATTAAAGAGATGTTTAAAAGATTCACTGATGTGGTGAACAATCTGGATTCATTGGGAAAGAAGTTCTCAAATGAAGAGAAGGTTAGAAAGATTCAGAGAAGCTTCCCAAAAGCCAAGTGGGAGCCAAAGACAACAGCCATTGAGGAAGTTCAGGACTTGAGTCTTCTTCAGCTAGATGATCTACAAGGAAAGCTGCTCACTCATGAAATGTCTATGAAGGATGTGGAAGGTGATCTGAGTGAAAACATCAGGAACCTAGCACTTAAGGAAAAAGACAGTGAAAAGTCTCAAAGCCTTGAGACTGAGGATGAGCCTGATGATGAAGAGGCTTTAGCATTGATCTCCAAGGCCTTGGCCAGGATTCTCAAAAAGAAAAGAAACTCTTGCAACGGGGATTACAACAGAGAGAGATCAAGACCCTCATGCAGCAAGGACTACAAAGGTAAACCTTCATCACAGTCACATAAAACTAAAGTAATGAATTGTTTTGAGTGTGGTGATGCAGATCATTTAGTAAGGGACTGTCCACAAAAGAAGAAGAACAGGAACTTTCAGAAGAAAGACAATAACAACAGAAGGAAGAAAGCCAAGATGGCTTCTTGGAGTGATTCTGATTCATCAAGTGACTCAGACACAGAAGAATAGCAAGAAAACCTATGCTTCATGGCAAAGCATGATGAGGAAAATTCATCAGACAGAAAAAAAATTACTTGCTAGTCCTTCTGATGTACTTCCTGAAATTCTCAAAAGTATGTTTTTAAATGAGGAAAGTTATAGAAATGAGAATTCTGCTTTAAAGATTAAGATTCATGAGCAGGTAAAAGAAAACCTGGACCTAGTTTTTTTCAAACAAAACTGTTGAAGTTTCTAAGACAAAGCTTGAAAAGGACTTCAAGGCCTTGGACAGCAGGTTCAAAGCCTTGAAGGCATAGATAAAAGAGGTTGTTTATCAAAACACTCTTTTGACTGAAAGATATGCTGATCTAAAGACTCATTCTGAGAATTTAGAACAACATATCTGTTCTTTGACTGAGAAACTTCAAGAGTCCAAGAAGGTCCTAGCTAGGTTTACAGGCTCAGAACATAATCTGAATCTCATTCTTGGAGGAAGTCTGAAATCAATGCATAAAAGTGGGATTGGCTATAATCCAAATTTTCCAAAGAAAAGCCAAACTACTTTTGTCAAATCTGGTAGCAGACATTATCCAAAATGTCATTACTGTGAAAATTGGTCATGTCAGATTAACTTGTCCCTTCAGAAGATCAGAACCTCATATTATGAGGAATACTTATCCTTATCAGCTTAAGGGACAGGTTAGGCAGATTTGGGTTCCAAAAGAAATTAGGCCACCAAATATGGCTGATTCTGAGTATGACTCAAAGTTCTGCACTTGGTCTAACATCCTGTTGAGGAAATGATTTGTTTTTGCAGGATGTCACCAAGGCCTTGAAAGATCAGAAATGGATATTAGACAGTGGATGTTCTAGACATATGAGTGGAAAGAAGTCTCTCTTCAATGAACTTACAGAAAAATATGGAGGAACAATCACACTTGGTGACAAAAGCGAAATGCAATATCATTGGTATAGGTAGTATTGGTAATGGTTCTACAAATTCTATATCTGATGTTTATCTGGTAGATGGACTTAAGTATAATTTTCTTAGTATCTCTCAGTTATGTGATAAAGGTTATAAAGCTATATTTGACAAGGAGAAATGTGTGGTGCAAGATGAGAAATCTGGTGATTGCATACTCACTGCTCCTAGGTCATATAATCTATATGCTATGAATACTAACGGTGTTGAAGGTGACAAGCTAAAATGCCTCAAGGCCTTGAAGGAAGATTCAAAGCTTTGGCACAGAAAGCTTGGGCATATTAGTATACATACCTTGAATAAACTCATCTCAAAAGACTTGGTAAGAGGTTTACCATCACAGAAATTTTCAGATGATGAGGTTTGCAAGGCATGTGTACAAGGTAAACAAACTAGAAACTCATTCAAGCCAAAGAACTTTGTAAGTACTTATAGACCCTTATAATTGCTTCATATGGACATGTGTGGTCCTATGAGAGTTCAGACCCCAAAAGGTAAGAGGTATATGCTTGTTATAATTGATGATTATTCTAGATTTACTTAGGTGATGTTTATTAGAGATAAAACTGAAGCTTTATCTGAATTTTCTAGACTGTGCAAAGAGCTTCAAACTTTGAAAAATTTACCTGTTGCATCCATTAGAAGTGATCATGGTAGGGAGTTTGATCAACTTGACTTTGATTTGTTTTGTGCAAAGCATGGCATTTCACAGAAATTTTCTGCACCTAGAACTCCACAGCAAAATGGAGTAGTTGAAAGAAAGAATAGGACACTTGAGGATATGTCCAGAACCATGCTTCTTGAAAGTAATTTGCCAAAATTTTTATGGAAAGAAGTTGTTAACACTGCCAATTATGTGCTGAATAGATGCTTGATTAGACCTATTTTGAAAAAGACCCCCTATGAATTGTTTAAAGGTAGAAAGCCTACTATGTCTTATTTCAAACCCTTTGGTTGTATCTGTTTTGTGCATAATAATGGTAGAGACAATCTTGGTAAGTTTGATGCTAGAAGTGATGAAGGTGTATTTCCTGGATATTTTCAAACTAGCAAAGCCTATAGAGTTTATAATAGAAAAACCAAGATTGTGGAAGAGAGCATTCATGTAATTTTTGATGAAAGTACTAAGGATTCTCTGAGTTAAAGTTTTGCAGATCTAGATTTGAACAAGCATGAATCAGATGATGATGCTGTGAAAGAAGACAAAGGCAAAACTAATGTGCAAAATCAATCAGCAGAATCTCAAGGCCTTGAACATCCTGCTGAACCAAAATCTCAAAGCCTTGAGACAGAAGCTGAAACTTTCTATGATGCTTCCTCTACTGTTTCAAGGACTCAAAGTCTTGAAGGAGAATACTCCTAGGTACCAAGAAAGAAGTTTAAGTACCTTGCAGACCATCCAGCTGATAACATTATATCAGATCCATCAACTGGAACTCAGACAAGAGGACAGTTAAAGAACTTGTGTGCTTTTAGTGCATTTGTACCTTTGATTGATCCTAAGAATACCAAGGAAGCACTAGAAGATGCAGAATGGATCATTGCAATGCAGAGTGAGCTGAATGAGTTTGAAAGGAACAAGGTTTGGAATCTGGTCCCCAGACCTAAAGAGAAATCAGTTATTGGAACCAGATGGGTATTCAGAAACAAGCTTGATGAGAATGGCAAAGTGGTAAGAAATAAAGCCAGGCTGGTAGCTCAAGGATGTAATCAGGAAGAAGGTATAGATTATAAGGAGACTTTTGCTCCTGTTGCCAGGTTAGAAGCTATTATAATACTTCTTGCATTTGCATCTCACAATCACATAAAGCTTTATCAAATGGATGTTAAATGTACTTTTCTGAATGGATATTTACAAGAAGACCTCCTGGTTTTGAAGATGAAAATTTTCCTGATCATGTTTATAAACTGGATAAAGCTCTTTATGGTTTAAAACAAGCTCCAAGGGCTTGGTATGACAGACTTTCAAAATTTCTACTTGAAAACAATTTCAAAAGAGGCTTAGTTGACAAAACTCTTTTCATTAAACACCAGCAAAGTGATCTGTTAGTATTTCAGATTTATGTAGATGATATATTATTTGGTGCTACTAATGATGCTCTTTCAAAAGAGTTTTCTAGTCTGATGTGCAGGGAGTTTGAGATGAGCCTAATGGGTGAACTGAATTTCTTTCTTGGACTTCATATCTTACAAATGAAGAAAGGAATTTTTTTGCATCAAGGAAAATATACCAAGGACTTATTGAATAAGTACAATATGTCACAGTCCAAGGTGCTTAAGACCCCTATGAGTTCATCACTCTCTTTAGACAAATATTCAAATGGTAAGAGTGTGAATCAAAAGGAATAAAGAGGTATGACTGGATCTCTATTGTATTTAACTGCTAGCAGACCTGATATTATGTTCAGTGTCTGTATGTGTGCTAGATTTCAAGCAGATCCTAAGGAACGTCATTTAACTACAGTCAAGAGAATTTTTATATATTTGAATGGAACCAGAGACTTAGGGCTTTGGTATCCAAGAAGATCTAATTTTATGTTGAGTGGCTATTCAGATGCAGATTTTGCAGGATATAAAGTAGACAGGAAAAGTACTTCTGGATGCTGTCAATTTCTTGGATCTTCATTGATCAGTTGGCATTCCAAAAAGCAAAATTCTGTAGCATTATCAACTGCATAAGCTGAATATATTGCAGCTGGTGCTTGCTGTTCACAAGTGTTATGGATTGCTCAGCAACTTAGAGATCTTGGCTATAATTTCAGAAATGTGCCTATTCATTTTGACAACACCAGTGCTATTTCAATCTCTAAGAATCCAGTTCAGCACTCAAGGACCAGCACATAGATGTGAGACATAACTTCCTTAGATATCATGCAGAACAAGGTGATGTTGTTTTGAATTTTATCTCTACTTCAATGCAGATTGCTGATATTTTCACTAAACCTTTGCCAGATGATAGGTCTTCATCTCTAAGGCTTGAATTGGGGATGTTAAACAAGGATGAATTGGTTTAGGGGGAGTATTAGTACTTATATGTGTTTATGTGATGGAATCTCAAAGCCTTGAGACTATACTTTCTGAAGCCTTGAAAGTATAGCTCAAAGCTTTGAAGTTTCTCCAACTGCAGAAAATCTCAAGGCCTTGAGATTGTTCTCCAGGTCTTGATAATATCTGTAATTTTTTTTCAAAAAAATGGATCATCAAATATTATATCTTATCTTTTTAGATAATTGTATAATATTTGAGTTACTCAGAGAATTTTATAAAATATCCAAAAATATTTTTCAAGATCCTTTTTGCATGTTGATATAGCAGAGTCCTTTTATGACTCATCCTTTTCAACCTACTTAAGCTGAAAGTCAGGGCTTTTTCTTCTCATTCTCTCTCAATTCTCTACGACTCTACTCTCTCTCTCTCTCTCAATTCCTCTCAATCACATTCTCTTCTCAAAACCCTAAACCCAAAATGGAGCGCAAATCAGCCTAAATTCAGCAACAGGGAAAGCCCTCTGGCAGATCCAAGAAGAGAGCAAATAAGAAGGAAAATATAGTGATTTCTGATTCAGATTCAGAAAACACTCAAAATATGCATGAGGATACTCCTCCTGCAAAGAAGTCCAGAACAGAAAAGGGAGATGAAGGCTCAAGTATTGATCCACAACAAGAGACACAGGGTGGTGATCAACCTAGGTCAGAGAAGAAGAAAGGGAGAGAAAAGAAAAAGACTGGTGAAGAGGAAAAGGGGAAATCAACTCAGGAAAGCCAGAAGAAACCAACTGAAGGAGGACAAGAAAAGACCAAACCCTTAGAGAAGAAAACTAGGGTTAAGCAAGTTGCTTCTGCAACTAAGAAAGGATATCAAGGTAAGAATGTACTTCCAACAGACTAGTTTGTTAGTTCTGAGGTTAGAACTGTATGGATGCAAAGGTATGCTTCATCTAAGGTAGCTTTCTGTAGTATGATTTCTGATGAATTATTGGATAAATTGGACATAGACTGCATGAGAAAGTTAAGAGAAACTGCTGT
This sequence comes from Linanthus parryae, assembly GCA_023055425.1. Classification (NCBI taxonomy): domain Eukaryota; kingdom Viridiplantae; phylum Streptophyta; class Magnoliopsida; order Ericales; family Polemoniaceae; genus Linanthus; species Linanthus parryae. The sequence goes on from JALGPY010000002.1 coordinate 81,334,873, forward strand.
TTCGAAGGTGTTAAATCCTAGTTCAAAGGCCTATCCTAGGTTTACTAGGTTATTTTATCTGAACTTGGTTTCTGAAGGTGATGATAAAATGGTGTTAACTTCAAAAGTGGCTGGTGTGGATTTGAGGTTAGATCATAGGACTTTTCCCAAAGTCTTGGGCATTCTGATAGCTTCAAAATGGGATTAGTCTGGGACATCTGTTTACTATTGGTTCTAACCCTGTGAGAGTCGAGTTTGCCCATTTTCAGCTTATTTTCCACTTGATACGAGGCAGAGACTTATAGGTCATGATTGTAAGATTTGAGTAATTTCATGCGTAATTTTGTTTGTTGGATATGATCGCGGGTACATGTTATGATGTGCAGGTAACAGGTGCTGAGAAATGCATGAGATTGACTTGAATTTGGAGGCAGCGTATCAAGAAAGCTGAGCAGAAAAGTGCAGAAAAATTCAAGTAGTGCGTTCAGACGCAGGAGCTGCGTTCAGACGCACAACCTGGCAGCAGAAGGAAGAATGGCAGAGAAAAGGGGCTAAGTCTGTGCGTTCAGACGCACAGACCTGCGTTCAGACGCAGGACTCGACTCCAGGATTGTGAAGATCAAGGGGTGCGTTCAAACGCAGGGGAGCTGCGTTCAGACGCACAAGTCCGAGAAGTCAGAAGAAAGAAGAGGAGAATTGTTTAAGGCCTGCGTTCAAACGCAGGAGATGTGCGTTCAGACGCACTGCGTTTGAACGCAGGGAAGCTGCGTTCGAACGCGTGTTGAGTTTCCAGAAGCTTCCAGGACGGGTTTTTGCAAGGGTAGAACAGGAATTTCGTGCATCAGTTTAGAGACTGTGGCAGTATAAAAGGAGGTGTCCCAGCACAGAATTAGGGTTACACACACACACACATACACAATCATCATCACAGCAGCCAGGATCAGAGCCGTCGGGATTGGAGCAGTTTTTCAGTATTCAGCCATAAACTCGTTTGATCTTTTCTTCTTTCTTTTATGAAACAGTGTTTTTCAATAATGCAAGCTAGCTAAACCTTTTTCCTAGGTTCTTGGTGAACCTAGGGTTTATGAATTCAGCAGACTGGTTTGTTTGATTTCCAGATGCATGACTAGTTGAAGTCTTAATACAGGATGGATTGTTTATTATCTTGTCTTTGATTTTATGTACATACATGAATGGCTTGATCACCCAGGAGTGTTATAGACAGGATCTGGTGCGCGAGAGTGGCCAGTGAGAGTTAGGAAGAAAAGACAGGATTTAATACCCTATCTTGATGGACCGAGAGGTGAAAAAGAACCAGGGTGTTAGCCAGAAGCATTAGACTAACTGCTAGACGTTTAGGGGGAGACCGAGAGGAGAACCTGTAACCCTAGAAGACTTAGAGCAAACCTGCTGATTTAGGTGGACCGAGAGGACCCGAAATCTGTGGGAGAGTGACACGTACATGAGACCGAGAGGAGATTGTACTATTGGTATGCTGGCATAAACAAAACTGATGTGTGTTTCTGAAATCAAGTACACCAGGCAAGCTGGAAAGTAACCCTAGGGGAAGAATCATCAATTTTTACAACTACCACAATTCCTGGAAATTATTTAAAAGAAAAATAAAATAAGATTTTCTAAATATTGCCTTATTTACTGCAAATTAGTTGAGTATAATCACATCCCAACCTTCCTCCTTTTTACAAGCTTTGTATCTATTTCTATTTCTAATAAGTAAAACTTAAACTGTTCTCGAGGGTTAGACAATCAGAGTCATAAATACATACTCTTTATTACTTGATCGTACACTTGCGAAAAAGCAGATAGGTTTACGCTGTCAAGTTTTTGGCGCCGTTGCCGGGGAACGGTTACAGTTTTTCTTAAAAGAAATTAGAATAAGTCTCAAAGCTTTTTCTTTTCTTTTTACGTTTATTTTCTTTTGACTTATTGCTCTTGAATTCTGATTTTCAGGCTATTCTAGTATATGCCCAGATTGCCTAGCAAACTGGTATCACCACTTGAAGATCCCAAAAAACTTTTCAGAGAGCAAAGTCGCAGACACCGATCCGCGATGTCTGAGCACGGAGAAGACGCGCCAACCGAAGCAGGAACACCCACAGGACAGCAGCAACGCACTCCAGCACAGATGGCTCTTTACATTGAGGAGCTGATAGCAGCAGGTTTTGCTGCCAGGAACAATCAGAGGACTTACAACAGGTCTGGAAGGGCGATAGTCGAAAACTTTGAAGTCCCAACCGGAGGACATCAACCAGCTATCGTAGTGCCACCCATTACAGCAGAGCACTTTGATCTAAAATCTTCCACCATCCAAACCGCCTAGACTCATTGTCCTTTCAATGGGAAAGCAGATGAAGATCCAAACGACTTCCTTGGAAAGTTCGAAGACTACTGCAACAAGATTAAATATAGGGGAGTCGAAGCGGATACGCTAAAGATAATTCTATTCCCATACTGCTTGTTCGGAACAGCAAAAGACTGGCTGGAAGCAAGACCACCGAGGTCTATCACTACCTGGGGGGGATGTGTTACTGATTTTTTGGCAAAATTCTACCCCGCATCTCGCGTTATCAAGCTGCAGAGCGAGATCTTATCCTTTAAACAGAAGATGGGTGAGACGGTGGTAGACGCATGGGACAGGCTAATGAGACTCGTTAAAAGATGCCCCAATCACGGCTTCGAGGACGCAAAAATTCTGCAGGTATTCTACCATGCTCTTGACAGGGAGAATGCTGACAGGATTGATAGGGAAGTTGGGGGTAACTTTCTATACCATGTGGATAAAGATGGAGCCTATGAACTGATGAAACAATTAGCCAAGCAGGATACTCGTCTGTTTGATGACCGCAGGCTCACCGCACTAGCAGAACCAGTGGCTGATGACAGATTGACAATCTCACAAAAGTAGTACAAGACCTCGTCAAAAAGGTATATACAGAAAAGAAAAAAGTGGCAGCAGTAGATAAACCTGACCTCGACGCAGCAATTCAAGAGCTTCAGGCCGAAGATGCTAATAATGTTCAGCAGCAGTGGGATCCTAGTCGCTACAGACCTGGCACACGTGACCATCCAGGGTTCCGTTATGGAAACCCTAAAGCAGCAGTCTATGCGCCAGGATTCCAGCAGAGGCCACAAGCACAACAGACAGCCCCAGCACAGCACGCACCAGCAGCACACCACAGCTAAATTTATCACAGCAACATTTTGAGTCCTATATGGAGAAATTCAATAAGCAGTGGGAAGCTAGATTTTCGCAGATGGAGTCATTAACTGCCGATGTAAGCCAAATGAAAATTTCTACCCGCAACTTGGAGGTACAGAATGGTCAGCTTGCACAGAACCAGGCAGAACGAGCCCCAGGGAATTTACCATCAAATACAGTGAATAATCCACGCGCTCAAATCAATGCTATCACAACTCGGAGTGGAATTGCACTGCAGGATCCGCCGTATCCCAGTCATGCACGTGCAGAAAAGTCAAAGATCATTGAACACGAAGTGTTTGACAGGGAAGACAGCTCAACCGCTAACCCTCAGAAAAGGGGTTCGGTCGAGCAGGAAGCAGAGCAGACTAATGAGGGTAATCCAGAAACAGTGCCAATCTCTAAGGAGGTACCTTACCCTCTGAAGACACGTAAGAGAGATGACAGCAAAGACTACGCCAGATTTCTGGAGGTATTCAAGAAATTACAGATAAACATACCTTTTGCCGAAGCGCTCGCCAAAATGCCTACTTATGCGAAATTTCTCAAAGACATATTGTATGGGAGAAGGCGGATGAGCGACTTCAAAACAGTAAATCTGACGGCTGAAGCGAGCAGCTGTGTGAAAAACGGTCTACCACTGAAGAAAAAAGACCCTGGCAGTTTTGTTATTCCAGTAACTCTGGGCAGTGCATACACAGGAAAAGCCTTATGCGACTTGGGTGCCAGCATTAACCTGATGCCACTAACAATCTTCAAAAGTCTGGGAGTCGGAGAACCACGGCCAACACGAATTATGCTTCAAATGGCTGACAGATCTGTGAAACCTGCCTATGGAGTCATTGAAGATATCCTGATAAAAAGTTGGAGAGCTTATTTTTCCACCAGATTTTGTGATACTGGATATGGAGGCCGGAGAGGTCCCACTAATCTTGGGCAGACCCTTCCTAGCAACTGGTGAAGCCATTATTAACTGCAAAAGTGGAGAGCTGTCCATGCAAATCAATGAAGAAAAAGTGAAATTCAACGTCTTCAAATCTCTCCAACTTCCTGGTCATTATGGGCATGAAAACTGTTTTGCAGTGGAAGTAATTGATGATCTGGAGAGTGAGGAGATGGAAAATTTATGGGAGGAATTTGAGGACATGTACCCAGAGGAAACAGAGGAGCACCAGGCTGAGCAGATCATGGGAACAGAGAGCTGGGTCACTCTATATAAGGATGAAGGAGGCGAGCAGAAAATGACACTGGTCCCATCACTTCAGGAACCACCAGTCCTGGAATTGAAACAGTTGCCAGACCACCTCAGGTACGCTTTTATTGGTGAAAATAATACTCTGCCGGTAATTGTTTCGTCTCTTCTATCTCAGGAACAGGAACAAAAGCTGCTGGAGGTACTTCGAGAGCATAAAGAAGCTATCGGATGGACAATTGCTGACCTAAAAGGAATCAATCCTGATTACTGCATGCACAAAATAAGAATTGAAGAAGGAAAGAGGCCAGTCATCCAACCTCAACGGAGACTAAACCCAATTATGAAAGATGTGGTACGTAAGGAGGTCATGAAGTGGCTAGAAGCAGGGATTATATACCCCATATCAGACAGAACCTGGGTCAGTCCTGTCCAGTGTGTACCGAAGAAAGGGGGTATTACAATAGTACAGAACGCTGATCAGGAGCAGATCGCCCAGCGCACTGTCACTGGCTGGCAAATCTGTATGGACTATCGGAAACTGAACGACGCAACACTGAAAGACCACTTTCCGCTGCCATTCATGGACCAAATGTTGGACAGATTGGCCCACCATGCTTATTACTGCTTTCTTGACGGGTACTCCGGCTACAACCAGATCTATATAAATCCAGGAGATCAAGAAAAGACAACGTTCACCTGCCCATACGGATCATTTGCTTTTAGACGAATGCCATTCGGATTATGCAATGCTCCAGCAACATTCCAAAGATGTATGATGGCAATTTTCTCTGACATGATAGAGAAAAATTTGGAAGTTTTCATGGATGATTTTTCGTTATTTGGGGACAGCTTTGATGATTGCTTATACCATCTGGCAAGAGTCCTAATTCGATGCAGAAAAACTAACCTGGTACTCAACTGGGAAAAATGCCACTTCATGGTTACAGAAGGAATAGTGCTGGGACACAGGATTTCCAGCAAAGGACTGGAAGTAGACAGAGCAAAGATAGAGGTGATAAAGCAGCTACCATATCCAACCACAGTGAAGGCAATCAAGAGTTTTTTGGGTCATGCAGGATTTTACAGAAGGTTTATCAAAGATTTCTCCAAAATTACAAAGCCACTGTGTAATTTGTTGGGAAAATATGTGCCCTTCATATTTGACGAAGCCTGCAAAGAAGCCTTTGACGTACTTAAAGACAGGCTGACAACTGCACCCATTATCACAACGCCATATTGGACCCTCCCATTCGAGCTGATGTGTGACGCCAGTGATTACGCAGTGGGCGCAGTGCTGGGACAGCGAAAAGATAAAGTGTGCAGTGTCATTTACTATGCCAGCAGGGTCCTGAATGAGGCACAGATTAATTATGGGACTACATAGAAGGAGCTGCTGGCAGTCGTGTTTGCTCTGGATAAGTTCAGATCATACCTGGTAGGTTCAAAAGTCATCATATTCACAGATCACAGTGCATTGAAATACTTACTGGAGAAAAAGGATGCAAAGCCAAGGCTGCTGCGTTGGATTCTGCTGATGCAGGAATTTGATGTCGAAATCAGGGATAAAAAGGGAGTTGAAAATGTGGTAGCTGATCATCTATCTCGCCAGGAAAACCCTACAGAAGAAGTGGTTCCAATTCAAGAAAATTTCCCAGATGAGCATATTATGAAGATCAAGACCAACAGACGACCCTGGTATTACGCAATAGCCAATTATTTGGTCAATGGAGCACTACCTGAAGACATCACCCCTTGGCAGAAAAAGAAGTTTATTTCAGAATGCATGCACTATTTTTGGGACGATCCTTATCTATTCAAGCAAGGGGCAGATAATATTCTCCGTCGTTGCATCCCATGTCACGAGATTTTGGAGGTAATTCAGCACTGCCACTCAGCACAATGTGGGGGACACTTCAGCGGTCCGAGAACAGCCCACCTGCAGTCAGGATTTTTCTGGCCAACAGTCTTCAAGGATTGCCATGATTATGCGCAAAGTTGTGATCGCTGCCAACATACAGGAAATATTTCCAAGCGAAATGAAATGCCTATGACACTTTGGCAGGAAGTCGAGCCTTTTGACGTTTGGGGTATTGATTTTATGGGTCCATTCACTTCGTCTCTGGGAAATCTCTACATCTTAATGGCAGTAGACTACGTGTTAAAATGGGTGGAAGCTATGGCCTGTCAGAAAAACGATGCGGCAGTCGTGGAACGATTCCTCAAACGCAACATCTTTACCAGATTCGGAACACCAAGGGCCATGGTCAGTGATGAAGGTTCTCATTTTATCAATAAGGTCTTCGCCAAGGTTCTAAAGCAGTACGGGGTGTCTATCCATAAGGTGTCACTGCCTTATCACCCTCAGGCAAACGGGCAAGCAGAGGTGTCCAACAGAGAGATAAAGAGCATACTGGAAAAAACTGTGAATCCTGGACGTAAGGACTGGTCGTTAAAGCTGGATGATGCGCTCTGGGCATACAAAACTGCTTACAAAACCCCGATGGGAATGTCCCCATACCAGCTGGTGTTTGGAAAAGCATGTCACTTACCAGTAGAATTGGAGCACAGAGCATACTGGGCAATCAAGCAGCTGAATATGGATCACAGCTTATCTGGAAACAAACGGAAGATGGCACTCCTCGAACTAGAGGAATTTCGTAAAACCGCTTATGAGAGTGCCAAAATTTATAAAGAGAAAACGAAGAAGTGGCATGACAATCGCATTCTACCAAAGAAGATAGAAATTGGGCAGAAGGTTCTCCTTCACAACTCAAGGATGAAATTCTATCCAGGGAAGCTGCGCTCAAGATGGTCTGGACCATTCATTGTGAAAGACATTACATCATGGGGAGTGGTGGAGCTGGAGAACCCAAGGGATAACACAGTTTTCAAGGTGAATGGAAACAGAGTCAAGCCATACAGAGATCCTCAGGAGATCGTAGAGGTAGAGGCAATCTACCTTGACCTTCCTTGATCCTAAAAGAGGTAACAAAGTCGGGTTGTCGACTGTAAATCACAAGCGCTGGTTGGGAGGCAACCCAACATAGATTAGTTGTTTTTATATATTTAGTAATTATTATAAAATGTTCATAATTTGAAAGAAAATTGAGGAAGAGGGGTTTAATATTGAATTCAGTGTTTCAGGAATCATAGGCATGCGTTCAAACGCAGGAGATGTGCGTCTAAACGCACGCGTGCGTTCAAACGCAAAAGGCGCGTTCAAACGCAGAACCGCCACCCAACCGCACAAATCCTGAAAAATGGCTAACACTTATGCGTTCAAACGCAGACGGCGTGCGTTCAAATGCAGATCCGAAAATGAAGATTTCTAGCTAACACATGTGCGTTCAGACGCACGAGATGCGTTCAAACGCAAGAGAAAAAGAAGGACTGGAAAAGCCTAAGGACGTGCGTTTAAACGCAGAAGGAGCGTTTGAACGCAGGAACCAATCAGCAGAGATTCTAGAGAGAAGGCATGCGTTTAAACGCACAGTGTGCGTTCAAACGCAACTCATCAGAAGAATTGCAGAAACAAGCAGTGCGTTTAAACGCAGATCATGTGCGTTCAAACGCAGTTCACCAAACCCAGAATATTCAGAGAACATCAAGTTGTGCGTTTAAACGCACCGTGTGCGTTCAAACGCAGATCAAGAAAATTTCAAATTTCCAGAAAAAGTGAAGCACTGCTTTCAAACGCAGAAGATGCGTTCAAACGCACAATCGAGCGGGATCAGAAAATTTTGAAAAATTTGAAAAAAATTGAATTTCAGGGGCCATTCTGCAATTTCTGAAAGTTTGCCTATATATACTGTACGGGTGAAAGTGACTCATTTTCACTCCAGTCAACCAGTTTTCAACTCTCTCTCTATAAATTCTCTCTGCCCTAGCAGCCGCCAGAAGCAGTCATCCGCCAGCAATCTCCGACTACCGCCGCAGGAACACCATAAAGTCAGAAACAGTGTGGGGGTGGTCACACTCATCCGATCAAACATCTACAGATCCGCTTCACAGAGCAGTTTCCAGATCTGTACCCGTAAGATTCACTCTGGGTAGCCAGGTTCTGTTTTTTCTCTCTCTTTGAAGATTTCCAATTTTACTTGATTTTTTGAAATGGATGAGGACAGACCGTATATGAGGCCTGATAGGGCAATCGCACCCTTGAACATCATAGATTGCAGACTGCTTAGGGTTGACCATTTATGTGACCATAGGTTTGTCAATATGGAGGCTCACCGTTTCTATCTGCAAGACAAAAAGATTAGGTATGACATACCCGCTGAGAGAACTTTTCCTCGTGATAGAGTGGCTATGGGGGATGACCTGTTCGACTTTACTGGACAGGATCATTTTGGGGACTTGTTTACCGGCTTTACCAATCTGCAAGTCAGTTCTGTGCTGGCTAAGGAGATTTTCAGTAATCTCCAGCAGTGCATGAACAGTGAAGCCCAGTCAATTGACTGGATTTAATGCAGAAAGAGATGGATTCGGATCACCCCAGAGAGTATTCGAGAGAGTTTGGGTCTGGAATTAGTGTTAGACGATTGTCAGTTTCAGGAACTGAGGCGTCATCCCTCTGAACAGCTTAGCGAACAAATCCTTCACACCTTGTGTGCGGGTGTACCAGGCACTGCTTAGTACTACCCCCACCGGAGTCCTTCCTACCGGAAACTCCCTGCTACATATTTGATTCGAGAGGCGCGATGGTGGACTGAGTGGGTGAACAACCGGATTGTGGGCATTAAACACATGACCCGTATAGATTATAATGTTGCCCTTTTGGTGTACTGTCTGATGGCCAGAGAGCCTGTGAGCCTCCCGGAGATTATTTGTGAGTTTTTTTTCGGGAACGAAGAGAGTCCCACAGTAAGAAGGGTTTGGGTCTTCTGGGGATGTTGACTAAAATGGCACAGGATTATCAGGTGGCCATTCCTGGTGAGCTGAGAGATATCCGACCAGTGCAGGTACGCAAGTACCGCAAGATGAGATGTGCTTTGCATGAGGCTCTGCATGGGCCTCCAGAATATGTCCAAGTGGACGACGATGATGATGATGATGATGATGGTGCTCCGCCTCATGGTGGGGGTGATGGCATGCCACCGCCACCTCCACCCGGTGAGGGGGGTTTTCCAGCCTTACCAGGTCCCCTTCGACTGCCCCGATTTGCTAGTTCCAGTGAACACAGGCAGACCGAGCCCGACCTAGGGCAGTCTAGCAGAGGGGCCAGGCGCAGTTCTTTTGGGCGCCTAGAGAGGACTGAGCATGAGGAATGGGTCAGGAAGAAAATTAAGGCCCAAGAAAAAATGCAGAACTACCTGGTAAGGACGGTCAAGAAAATGGCCAGGGGTCTTGGCAAGTTGTTCAAGACCCAGAAGCATATTTACCACGCTAACACAGCTGCATTGAGAGCTCATGAGACGGCACTCGCTGAAATTCAGAGCAATATGCGTGGTAAGAAATTTAACTTCCCGGACCACTATTCGAGTGATAATTGTCCCAGTTGGACAATGGAGGATAGTAGGCCATATGACAGCTTCTCTGGCCATGAACCCACACCGAGTCCGGAACACGCAGACAGTGTTGGTGACCCCGGCAGACCCGGTACCCAGTACCCACCCAGGCAGCATGTAGACCCAGGGGCTAGCAGTGCCCATCCCGGTGCCAGCCACGCTGGTACCGCTGCCGCAGCACGACAGGCTGCGAGGAAACGCCCCAGAGGGCGAACCCCTGAACCATCTCCCGAGCCGACCGACCAGTCTACTCCGGAGAACACAGATTCGAGTTACAGGCCAGATCAGTAGCGTCGCGAGGACGCGCCACCTCTAGTGTGGGGGTGGGGAATCGTGTCCTCCTGCATAGCCATGTCAGCATATTTTTGTCAATTTTATTTTAATTTTGTTTTCATTTTTGAGTCAGCACGTTTATTATGTTGAGTCTACCTACCGACTTTTCTGACCTTGCATATATAAAAAATATATATATATATATGAAAAATGAAAAAAAAAATTAAATTAAATATTTAAAATCTATTGAGAAAGGGCAACTTAAGACCTAGAAACTGAAGAGAATCCAATGAAAGAGCTCATGAGAGTAGGAAGCACCGTGGTAGGGATACTTTAAATTTTAGTATTTTGTGCGCAAATCTCACGACAGGATGTCCCGGGTATTCAGGAATGGTGAAAGTAGATAACCGGCATACTTTTGGCTTCTCTAGTGTGCTAGGAGGATTTAGTCTCTAGGTACTTGAATACTCCGTTTCCCGTGGAAACTTGTGGACTCTTGGAATCTGGGGTGGACCTTCGTGTAGAGTCGGTTTTATGTGGTACAAGTCTTCGGCCTAAGCGAAGTCGGGGAGTGTACACCACCATCCCTTAAGGTGGTTCCAAGAGAAAATTCTAAAAAGCCCGCACTCTTAAGCTCTATTGCACAGTTGTAAAAACAGAGGAGGTAAAAAAAAAATCTGAAAAAAAAAACAAATAAATATTTTTTGTGCTTCAAGGAGAAACAACATAATGTGCTTCCGTTCATACGGAAAATTTGGATTCAATCCAATCTAGAGCTTAGGAGGGAAACTAAAGTCAAGCCGTATTAAACAGGAGTTGTGTCTCCCAGCAATGGGACAATTTGCAATTCAAAAGCAATAACGGCTAAGAGGGTCTGAAAACCTCAAATGACTTGGCGAAGAAAAACCATCTAGTGACTTAAGATGCCTGGACCCTCTGAGTCAAAAGACGTGCTGTTTCTTGGTTTGGTTTGGTGGATGTTTGGGGACACCTTAGTGAGTTTGTGCATAGGATCAGCTTATATCATTTCTTGCTACGTGTTGTGAAATTTCAAAGTGAGCTTGTGAGGATTTGATGATTTCAGTTTATGATAGAGAGGTTGCCCAATCTCAGAGAAAAAAAGAAAGATTTATAAAAAAGTAATAATAATAAATAATAAATAAAAAAAATGTCTTGAGTCAGTTTGTGTATATTCTGCGTCTGAGTCAGTAAGCTGTTGAGTCTTTTGGTCTGTAGCATGAATCTGTGATAAAGGGGAGAAGTATGCAATTGAAGTATGCAAAAGAAGGGTCTGCAAGGCATTATGCAAGGGTCTGCTCGGGACGAGCAGAGTTTAATGTGGGGGTATTTTGATAGCTTGAAAATGGGATTAGTCTGGGACATCTGTTTACTATTGGTTCTAACCCTGTGAGAGTTGAGTTTGCCCATGTTCAGCTTATTTTCCACTTGATACGAGGCAGAGACTTATAGGTCATGATTGTAAGATTTGAGTAATTTCATGCGTAATTTTGTTTGTTGGATATGATCGCGGGTACGTGTTATGATGTGCAGGTAACAGGTGCCGAGAAATGCATGAGATTGACTTGGATTTGGAGGCAGCGTATCAAGAAAGCTGAGCAGAAAAGTGCAGAAAAATTCAAGTAGTGCGTTCAGACGCAGGAGCTGCGTTCAGACGCACAACCTGGCACCAGAAGGAAGAAACGCAGAGAAAAGGGGCTAAGTCTGTGCGTTCAGACGCACAGACCTGCGTTCAGACGCAGGACTCGACTCCAGGATTGTGAAGATCAAGGGGTGCGTTCAAACGCAGGGGAGCTGCGTTCAGACGCACAAGTCCGAGAAGTCAAAAGAAAGAAGAGGAGAATTTTTTAAGGCCTGCGTTCAAACGCAGGAGATGTGCGTTCAGACGCACTGCGTTTGAACGCAGGGAAGCTGCGTTCGAACGCGTGTTGAGTTTCCAGAAGCTTCCAGGACGGGTTTTTGCAAGGGTAGAACAGGAATTTCGTGCATCAGTTTAGAGACTGTGGCAGTATAAAAGGAGGTGTCCCAGCACAGAATTAGGGTTACACACACACACACATACACAATCATCATCACAGCAGCCAGGATCAGAGCCGTCGGGATTGGAGCAGAGCAGGATTGGAGCAGTTTTTCAGTATTCAGCCATAAACTCGTTTGATCTTTTCTTCTTTCTTTTATGAAACAGTGTTTTTCAATAATGCAAGCTAGCTAAACCTTTTTCCTAGGTTCTTGGTGAACCTAGGGTTTATGAATTCAGCAGACTGGTTTGTTTGATTTCCAGATGCATGACTAGTTGAAGTCTTAATACATGATGGATTTTTTATTATCTTGTCTTTGATTTTATGTACATACATGAATGGCTTGATCACCCAGGAGTGTTATAGACAGGATCTGGTGCGCGAGAGTGGCCAGTGAGAGTTAGGAAGAAAAGACAGGATTTAATACCCTATCTTGATGGACCGAGAGGTGAAAAGAACCAGGGTGTTAAAGCATTAGACTAACTGCTAGACGTTTAGGGGGAGACCGAGAGGAGAACCTGTAACCCTAGCAGACTTAGAGCAAACCTGCAGATTTAGGTGGACCGAGAGGACCCGAAATCTGTGGGAGAGTGACACGTACATGAGACCGAGAGGAGATTGTACTATTGGTATGCTGGCATAAACAAAACTGCTGTGTGTTTCTGAAATCAAGTACACCAGGCAAGCTGGAAAGTAACCCTAGGGGATTCTGGGACCTAGATTCTTAGAATCATCAATTTTTACAACTACCACAATTCCTGGAAATTATTTAAAAGAAAAATAAAATAAGCTTTTCTAAATATTGCCTTATTTACTGCAAATTAGTTGAGTATAATCACATCCCAACCTTCCTCCTTTTTACAAGCTTTGTATCTATTTCTATTTCTAATAAGTAAAACTTAAAGTGTTCTCGAGGGTTCGACAATCAGATTCATAAATACATACTCTATATTACTTGATCGTACACTTGCGAAAAAGCAGATAGGTTTACGTTGTCACATTCCTAGGAAATACAATGTTGGAGATTATCCTGATAGGAAGGAGTGTGTCGATAAGGCAAAGGAGATGTTTTTTATTGAAGGTGTTCCCTCTGGTCCAAAGCAGTTGACACACTCTGTGCTCAACTCTGAAGCCAAAATCTTGTTTACAATTCTGATGAGGAGTGTAGTTCCTAGGGAGAACTCAAGGGAGTTAGTGACTGATAAGGTTCTGATTTTGATGTATCTCATATCTCAAGGGTTTGAGATAGACTTGCCAACAGTTGTTATGGAGCATATGATTTATTGTGCAACCAGGACTAGAAACCATCCTCTTCCATATGCCAACCTGTTACCTCTTTTCTTTGAATATTTTGATGTACCTGTGAAAGGAGAGGAACAGATTACTGGAGGTTTTGGGTTGATAGACGAGACTGCACTTCAGAGGATTGGAGTAGTTCAGACTGGGAAAGGACATTGGAAGCTTTATTCAGATTTGTCAAAGGAAGAACTTGCTGAGAAGGAGTTTGTAAAGCCTAAGGGGACTGTATCTGGTAAAGTAAAAGCCAGTGAGGATTAATCTTTGTTGGTTTAGAAGTTAGAAGTGCAGCAGATTGAGATTGAAGATCTCAGACAAAGGTTATTTGATCTGTCAACTGAATTCAACCAGTTCAAGGGCTTGATGAATGTTATGAATGGAAAGCTGGATGTTGTCATCAAGGGTTTGAATCTGGAGAAGATAACTTCTGCTACTAGTCATGACACCAGTGTGGATTCAGAGGAAAGGCTGGGAGATTTTCTGAAGAAGAAGAAGAAGCCAATTCCAGTGGTGCTTACTTCAAAAGATTTGTATGAACAAACTGATTAAGAAGATGCTGGTGAAGACACAAGTGTTGATGCAGCTACAGAGGTGGATTCAGTACAGGCTAAGAAGAAAGTGGATGAGATAATCCAAGAAGTTGTTGCAGAAGTAGAAGCTGAACAAGAAGGTAATCAGTCTGCTGAAGATGCTGCAAGTGAAGAAGAAATTGGAGAAGGATCAGAGAAAGGCCAGACATCAAAGAAGAAGTGAAGATCAGAGATTGCCAAAGCCTTGACCCTCTATCTCTTTCTCTTCTTTCTTTTCTGTTCTTAAGGCCTTGACTTATTAGCTAAAATTCTGTTTTAAGTTTTTTTTTTCAGACTCTGAGTAATGATCCTACAATTCTTCATCCTTATTTGATGAAAGTCAAAAAGGGGGAGAATTTATGTGGTTCTGTTCTGTGTTTGCAGTAGTATTTGAATAATAATAATAATTCTTAGTTGTTTTGTGGTTTAATCAGTTGTGTGTTTATATTTCTGTGGTAATATGCAAATTTTATTTTTGCTGGTTATCTGTTTGGCATTATTGTATATTGTATCTGCATTTTGTGGTTATCTAATTTTTGAATATGAGTGGCAGGAAAATTTATACAAGATTGTAGGTTTTGTCTTTCATCAAGGGGGAGATTGTTGAGTCAAAGACCCTTGAATGTGGTTTGGTTGGTAATTGTTTTGAGTGATGAAAGACAAAGACAAAGACATAAGAAGCAAGGCATTTCAGATACTTCAAGGCCTTAGATATTGACAGAACTTCAAAGCCTTGAGAGTTATCTACATGTTCTAACAAATCTGTGTTGCAGATTGGATATCTGATTATACAGATCAAGGATTTACTGCATATACTTTTGGATTACACTATTTATATATCTAACACAATTGCAGATGATCACAATAGGAAGAATCAAAGTTATCTGGGCTTAACTTTGAATTTCTGTGAAGAAGGTTCAGAGCTCCAAGGCCTTGAGATGTGCCTTGAGCTGCTGACAGTTTTTACAGAACTAAGTTGATTCTTTCTTTCAGGTTGTGATTATTAGTATTGTGATTATTTACTCACTTCTAAGTGTCTTAAACTTGTTTTTCATGATTCATATGTATTAGAAGTTATACAGGTTATTGTTCTATTCTGTTAAACAGTTTTATCAGAAACTGGATAACCAAACAGTCATAGCACTGTTATCTTTCTGGATTTTGTTGTTGCTGTGTTTCAATGCTGTTTCAGGGTTGTTAAACGTGCAGGAGCAATCTCAACAAACTCCAACGGATATCCACTTAGAGCTGTTTGAATTTCAGTTGAAAACAGAAAGAGGATTTGTAGGAACTGAGATCCTAAAACCTCTCAATCAGTTGCAGCTGTGGATAAAAGAGACTGGTTTGAATTTTTGAAGAGAGAGAGGCTTGCAGAATACTCAGAGAGGTGTGACAAATTCGTGGGAGATCATTCATTCAAACACACAATCATTCAAGCTTCAATCCTGATTCCAGAAGATCAAATCAATCCAATTTTCCAGAAGAACACATCCAGGCTTCAACAGCTTATCTTTTTACTGTGTTCTTCACTTTTACTTTAATCTGTGTATCTTTAGATTATCTTAAACCTCACTTAACCTAGTGGTTGTTTTTTCAAGTGAAAAACAAGAGGTTCTGGTTATCTCAACAGATAGTAGGTGGAACTATATAGGTTTGGAACCACAAGCTGTATAGGTGTAAGGGAAATCAATTAGGCTTGAAGATCTAGGGCTGTTTCTGTGTGAGTAATAAGAAGTGTTTGCCCAATCCTGGTGGGATTAGATCCCTCAGGCAGAGATTAGGTCCATTGGGACTGAACTCTGTAAATTGCTTTGTGTTCTTTACTTTACAGTTTGATTATTATCTGCTGCACACAACTCAAATCAAACTAGGGTTCAAAAGCTGTTTAGAATTGTTTACAGTTCAAGGCCTTGAAGCTTTCTATTTTGCCTTTGAAAGCTTCAGACAGTTTACAAAAATCCCAAGGCCTTGAGATTTGAGTTTCACACAAAGTCATTCTGTTAAACTTTGAATTTTGCAAAAAAGTTTTCATACTCTATTCAACCCCCCCCCCTTATAGAGTATTTAGGTCCTGTATTTAGTCTACATTACACACTTTCAGAATGCCTGGCCAGACTCAGATAAATCAATATGGAGATATTGATGTTATTTGCTTGCATAAGCATATTCCCAAGATCGAGGAACTATGGATTGGATATAGGAGTGTGACTATTTATGTCTCGTGTCCAATCCGGATATGGAGACAAAGGGATAATGCAATATGTGATATTGGGCAAAAAAAATTGTCGGGATCACTGACTTATTTCCATTAGTTGAGTTGCATGAATGTGTTGCTAAACACAGCTCCATGTTAGTAATAAGTTACTACCAACTAAGTAGAAACCTATGGGGTCACACGTCTAATAGAGTTGAACTAGATTTTGGATTAATTAAAATGATTAATTACTTAGAAGGATCACTTTTCAACACCTTGCAAACTTAGTAGGACTAATATGCAAGGAAGGGACTAATCCAAGTTCATGTAGAACTAGGAAGGGCCTTTATGTACTTAACGAGCAGTTGTTGGACTATATAAAGGATGCTCTAGCTTCCTTCCCACAACTAATGCCCATAACATAAGTGAGTGGGAGAGAAAGAAAAAGAGAGAGCAAGACAAGCTAGAGGCCGAAGCCCCTATCCGTCCGGCCCCATACCCGTCGGCCACAAAGAGAGGGTCGAGCCTCCCTTTGTCCCTCGTTGCTTGATTCGTTCTTCCCTCTTCCTCCGTTCCAATCTTGAACTATGAGAAGAAAGAATCTAGATCTCACCTCTACACGTGGATCAACTGTAGATACGAGGCATTATTCTTCGTGTGATCTCCCGAACCAAAAGGTACACATCTTCGATGTCATTCATCATGTTATGAATGTCTCTTCCTGTGATCCTTGGTGGGCTTTGAGTAGGAATTAAATTTTTATTATTTAGCTGTGTTACCTACGTCAAAACCCAAAAGTGGTATCAGAGCCACAGGTCGTAGTGCATAACATGATTTTATTGTTACGATTTTAGTTTATACACCGTTATATTCATATTACGCGAAACTCAAATTAATTGGCATAGTAGATGCAAATTGAATTTTATTCAACATGAACAAGTTCTAATTTAACATAGGATGTGTAAATTAGTGATTTTGATCACATAGGAAGTGAATAATTGGGATCTTGAAAATTAGGGTTCATGGGCACATAGTTGGAAAATGAGTTTTTCAATTATGGAAACAATTATATGGAAACAACCATGCTTGGGCAACAAGGAAAGAAGGGAAGGAGACTAGGGCCGAAACCCTAGTCGTCCGCCTCCTCTCCCTTGCGCCAAGCAAGGGCGCGGGCCACAAGGGGCAGCCGGCCTAGGGCCTATGTGGCGGGCGGTGATCCCTTGGGGTTCGGCCTAGGCTTAGGTTGGACCCCTTGGACCGTTGTAACCCAAATTACCCAATTCAACTAAAATTAAACAGGCGCGTTAAAAATTTGTTTTAACTGTTTTATGTGATTTGTTGCATGGTGGATGGATATGGCCTAGATTGTGGATGTTTTGTGTTTGTTGTGGTTTGGTTTACGGCCTGCGAGCTGATCAAATTAATGTAATAGGTAGTTAATTTTACGGCCTGCGAGCTGATCACCTTCCTCGACATGTGAGGCTTTATTTATTTATTTATTCTAGATGTTAGGCTAAAATTAGAAATATTTAGATGATAGCCTGGAGCATGGAGAAGAAGACATGAGAACCAAGAAGCCAAAAGACGATGAAGACGCCCTACCCTAGGTGCGCGGCTATCGTGGAGCACATGGAGATGAGCTTGTCACCTTAGGGCATATAGATATTATCATTGGCTTGATAATATCATAGTCTAGGGGCCATATCCATGCCACGTTATTTTTCTTTTGTGGATGTTTATTATTTATGTCTTGTTATTTATTTTGTGTGTATGGCGATACTAGCAAAAACGTTAACAAGATAATAATAAACAAAGATTATCTTTTATTATGGATTGCCCAATCCAAATAAGTAGATCATGTTGATTAGATCAAGCAAAAGAATAAAGAATGATTAAATCCCTCAAATAAAATATTGTTTTGCCTTCTCTTGCCTAAACACCCTTCATGAACAAGGTCTATTAAAATTCGGGCTTGCCAAAGCAAGGCGATTTTAATTCACCATGATGTGTTGCGGACGACATAAGCTAGTAATGTGTGTATGTTCAAGCAAGAGGTTGGACACAACTAGGTAAGAATCAATTGGATTGATGAACCTAGAAGCATGACAATTAGGCGTTATTTAAAGGATAAAGAATAATGAGTTATTCACCTAATTGGACCAAGAGTTGCATAGGATGCAATTGGAATGGTTCCTACCAAAATAACAATTCTTGGGTGACTTTCCAAAGCAAGCTCAAGAAAAAGTGAAATGTTGATCTTGGACCTACTAGAAAATATACATGATATTTTCCGCATTAATGGTGAGGGCTATTAATCCGAGAAAAACAGTGAGAGCTATATTTAATGATCTAGCCATTGTTGAATATAGTTAAATTGTTCAAAATACTAAAATTGCACATTTCTCGTTTTGTAGAATTTCAAATGGCAAACAATAATGCATCGACTTCATCCCTACGATCTGTCCTTGAGAAGGAAAAACTTTCTGGAACAAATTTCCTTGACTGGTATAGAAACTTAAGGATTGTCCTTAAGCAAGAAAAGAAGTTTTACGTCTTGGACACTCTAATTCCAGCCCCACCCCCGCGATGAGTCCGTTCTAGCTGATGTAAGGGCACATCAGAAACATATTGATGATTCTAATTATGTGACTTGGCTCATGATCTTCACCATTACCTCTGAGCTTCAGAAGAAACACGATAACATGGAGTCCTATGATATGATCATACACTTGAAACAGCTGTTTCAGGAACAGGCGAGGCATGAGCGCTATGAGGTGTCCAAAGCATTGTTCAAGAGTAGCCTTGCAGAAGGGAATTCATTTGGGCCTCATGTACTACGAATGATTGGGTACATTGAGAACCTCGAGAGACTGGGATTCCCACTTAGCCAAGATTTGGCTACTGATCTTGTCTTGCAATTGTTGCCTGACAGTTATGATCAGTTCATCATGAACTATAACATGAACGAGATTAGTAAGACTCTGTCAGACTTGTTGAACATGCTGAAGACAGCTGAACAGAGCATCAACAAAGGCTAGGAAAAATCCATAATGATGGTGCATAAAAGGAAGGGCAAAGGAGTTGCCTCTACTTCCAAAGGAAAGCGCAAGAAATTTGCAAAATCAAAAGAAGCCCTAAAGCCTATTGGGGGCGAGGCTAAAGGTGAATGTCACTACTATAGCCAGCCGGGTCACTAGACGAGGAATTGCCTAAATATCTGGAGGATAAGAAGTTTGGAATAGTGATTCCACCACCACCAGGTATTTATGTTATAGACGTCAATCTTTCTATTTCTTCATCTTGCGTATTGGATACTGGATGTGGTTCTCACATTTATCGAAATGTGCAGGATTTGAAAGGAAGTAGAAGATTGGCTAAAGGGGAGATAGATACGCGAGCCGAGAATGGAGCAAGAGTTGCTGCATTAGCTGTAGGCGTTTATGAGCTATTTTTGCCTTCTGGACTTATTTTAGAATCGGACAATTGCTTTTATGTGCCTGTTATGAGCAGAAACATTATTTCCATTTTTTGTTTGGACGAGAAAAAGTTTTTCTATTTAAAGGACAAGTGTTGCTCCATTTATTTTATAGTATGCACTATTTTAGTGCGCATTTGTCTAATGGATTGTATATCCTTGATCTAAATGATTCAATCTATAACATTAATACTAAAAGGATTAAAACTAACGATTTAAATCATACATATCTATGGCACTGTCGTTTAGGCCATATAAATGAGAAACGCATATCTAGACTCCATAAGGATGGAATTCTAGGCTCATTTGATTTGGAATCATATGAGACATGGGAATCTTGTTTATTAGGAAAATGACAAGGTCCCCTTTCAATAAGAAAGGTGAGAGGACTGGTGAGTTACTGGCACTCATACATACCGATGTATGTGGTCCGTTCCCCACGCCTGCCAGAGGTGGTTATACCTACTTCATTACATTTACTGATGATTTCAGTAGATATGGATTTGTATACCTTATGAAGGCCAAATCCGAATCCTTTAAATTGTTCAAAGAATTCGAGAATTAAGTAGAGAAGCAACTTGGTAAAAGTATTAAGGCTCTACGATCGGATTGTGGAGGAGAATACTTAAGCCAAGAGTTTGATGATTATATTAGAGAGTGTGGGATAGTATCCCATCTCACTCCACCCGGAACGACACAATAGAACGGCATGTCCGAGAGGAGGAATCGCACGCTATTAGATATGGTGCGATCTATGATGTCTCGGACGGATCTTCCCATATCATTTTGGGGACATGCTCTAATGACGGCAGCTTTTACCATTAACCGCGTTCCATCCAAATCAGTCATGAAGACACCATATGAGATATGGACTGGGAAGCGTCCCATAGTGTCATTTATGAATATTTGGGGCTGCGATGTCTACGTAAAGCGTTTACAAACAGACAAGATCGGGCCCAAAGAGGATAAGTGTAAATTTGTGGGATATCCTAAGGAAACAAAAGGATATTATTTCTACAACCTCGCCGAGAACAAAGTGTTTGTGGCTCGGACCGGCGTGTTTCTAGAAAGAGAGTTTGTCTCTAAATAAGAAAGTGGGAGGACTGTAGAACTTGAAGAAATTCAAGAACCACAAATCACTTAACCAATGATGGAACATGAGCAGGAACCGCAAGTTGTTGAGGGAGAACCTGTTCAGGTAACACAGGAACTCCGTAGGTCAGGAAGAGTGCGTCATGAGCCATAGAGGTACGGACTTCTCGTGACTGAGCCCGATGACGTACCACTCATGGATGATGAGCCTGCAAACTATGGGGAGGCCATGAAAGGTTCAGACTCCAAGAAGTGGCTAGAAGCCATGAGATCCGAAATGAATTCCATGTACACCAACAAAGTATGGACTTTGGTGGAACCACCTGAAGGGACTCGCCCCATAGGGTGAAAATGGGTCTTCAAGAAGAAGACCGACATGGATGGCAAGGTAGTTTCCTATAAGGGGTGATTGGTGGCTAAAGGGTATAGACAGATTCATGGTATTGACTATGATGAGACCTTTTCACCAGTCGCCATGACTAAATCCATTCTAATCCTACTTGCTATTGCAGCATACTACGACTATGAGATTTGGCAAATGGATGTCAAAACAGCGTTTCTTTATGGGAACCTCCTCGAGGATGCCAATAAAGTTTGTAAGCTGCAAAGATCCATTTATGGATTAAAGCAAGCTTCTAGGAGTTGGAATGGACGTTTTTATGTCAAAGAGTTTGGCTTCATCAAGAACGAATATGGGCCCTGTGTCTACAAGAAGGTTAGTGGGAGCTCTGTAGTATTTATGGTCGTGTATGTGGATGACATACTAATCATTGGAAACGATATTCCTACTTTGCAATCTGTTAAAGATTGGATAGGAAAGTGTTTCGCAAATGAAGGACTTAGGAGATGCAGCCTATATACTTGGTATAAATACCTATAGGGATAGATCTAGAAAGCTGCTCGGCCTAAGTCAAAGTACATATATAGACAAGGTGTTGAAAAGGTTCAACATGGAAGATTCCAAGAAGGGATTCTTGCCCATGTCGCATGGAGTCACTCTTTTCAAGAATGATTGTCCTTCCAATGAGATTGAGAAGGACCGCATGAGTAGGATACCCCATGCTTCGTCCATAGGATCCATCATGTACGCCATGTTGTGTACTAGACCAGACGTATCATACGCGTTGAGTATGGTGAGCAGATATATGTCCAAACCGGGAGAGAGTCACTTGATTGCTGTCAAGAACATCCTAAAGTACTTGAGAAGAACTAAGGATGCGTTCATGATATTTAGAGGTAAGGAAGAGCTGAATCTAATCGGTTACACTGATGTGAGCTTCCAAACCCACAAAGATGACTACAGATCGCAGTCTGGATACGTGCTTTGCCTGAATGGAGGAGCTGTGAGCTGGAAGAGTTCCAAGCAAGGGACAGTTGCTGATTCTACAACAGAAGCTGAGTACATTTCTGCTGCGGAAGCAGCAAAAGATGCAGTTTGGAAGTTTATCACTGAGCTCGGTGTGGTCCCTAGCATTGTGGATCCCATAGAGTTGTATTGTGACAACTCGGGGGCGATCGCACAAGCCAAGGAATCAAGATCACACCAGAAATCAAAGCATGTACTTAGGATATTCCATCTTTTTCATGATATGATCGATCGAGGAGATGTGAAGATGTGCAAGATTCCAAAGGATGACTATCTTTCAGATTCGCTCACAAAACCACTTGCGCAGCGAAAGCATGAAGAGCACGCTAGATCTATAGGCATACGAGATGCACCAGATTGGCTCTAGTGCAAGTGGGAGACTGTTGGAATAGGTGACCTAGAGGAAATCTATATTTAGTATGAACAATGTATTTTGGATAGAATATTCATTTATTATTTATTGTGATATTTAATATAATGAATTCCTTAGATACAATGTGTTGTTTATCTTAAATATCCCTAGTCCATTATATTGGTTAACATGACGATCAAATATAGACTAGTATGTGTGTAGATTGATATGGAGATATCAAGTCTAGCACATGGGTATGCATTAGGAGTAATGGCATACTGGTCAATCCAGTATGCCATTACTGGATTGACCCGCAACGAGAAGGATACATTAGATTATTTTAAAGTCACAATCGCTTCTCGTAGTGCTAATATAATTGTGATCCTTAGACTTGAAGTCACTAGATACTCTATTTGTGAAATATCATGCTTTGATATTATCAAACGTTACACCGTAACAGGGTAACTATAAAGGTAGTTATCGGGCATGATAGGAAGCAAGCTTAGAGATCGTAGTGATGTAGAGAGGATTTGTCCCTCCCACATAATGGGAGTAAATATTCATGGCCACTCGAGGAATGGTGCTTATTGAATGTCTGGCCAGACTCAGATAAATCAATATGGAGATATTGATCTTATCTGCTTGCATAAGCATATTCCAAGGATTGAGGAACTATGGATTGAATATACGAGTGTGACTATTTATGTCTCGTGCCCAATCCGGATATGGAGACAAAGGGATAATGCAATATGTGATATTGGGCACAAAGGTTTGTCGGGATCACTGACTTATTTCTATTAGTTGGGTTGTGTTGCTAGACACCGCTCCATGTTAGTAATAAGTTACTACTAACTAAGTAGAAACCTATGGGGTCACACGTCTAATAAATTTGAACTAGATTTGGGATTAATTAGTATAATTAATTAATTAGAAGGATCACTTTGAAACACCTTGTAAATTTAGTAGGACTAATATGCAAGGAAGGGACTAATCTAAGTTCATGTAGAACTAGGAAGGGCCTTTATGTAGTTAACAAGGAGTTGTTGGAATATATAAAGGATGCTCTAGCTTCCTTCCCACAACGAATGCTCATAACATAAGTGAGTGGGAGAGAGAGCAAAAGAGAGAGAAAGACAAGTTAAAGGCCGAAGCCCGTAGCCGTCCGCCCTTACCCGTCGGCCACAAAGAGATGGTCGAGCCTCTCTTTGTCCCTTGTTGCTTGATTCGTTCTTCCCTCTTCCTCCGGTCCAAGCTAGCACTAGGAGAAGGAAGAATATAGATCTCACCTCTAGACGTGGATCAACCGTAGAGACGAGGACATTATTCTTCGTGTGATCTCCCGAACAAAAAGGTATACACATCTTCCATGTCCTTCATCATGTTATGAATGTCTCTTCCTGTGATCCTTGGCGGGCTTTGAGTAGGAATTTTCCCTCTCGGCGTCAAATTGTGAAGTGTTTTTCACAATCACCTGGGGGTTATGCTCTACACACAACGCAATCATTTTTGAGAACGTTGCGCTTGCCAAGGATGAGCTTTTAGCTTCGGTCCAACATTTCCTGTCGGCGACGAAGTCTCTGGCAGCGAACCCATGTTCAGGATGCTTCGCTTGCCCCATCCGCTTGCTGGAGACCCCCCAATGATGGATTTTGAAACTAAACACCGACGGTGCTTGGCTCGTTGCAGAGGGCAAGGCCGCCGGTGGGGTAGTACTTCGCAATCCCAGTGGAGAAAGATATAGCAAACAATCGTGCGCCCTGCAATAATCATCCATAATCTGTGACACACATGTTTATGGAGTTTCCTATAGCTCTTTCGACATGGAAACATTTTCTTGGGGCTGATTTGTGCCACAGTTTTGTTGGAGACATCACGGTTTGGATTCCGACGGTTTCCCAACCCTCTCGGCGTCAAATTGTGAAGTGTTTTTGACAATCATCTGAGGGTTATGCTCTACACGCAACACAATCATTTTTGAGAATGTTGCGCATGCCAAGGACGAGCTGTTAGCTTTGGTCCATCATTTTCTGTTGGCAACGAAGTATCTAGCAGCGAAGCGAACCCATGTTCAGGATGCTTCGCTTGCCCCAGCCGCTTGCTAGAGACCCCCCGATGATGGGTTTTGAAACTAAACACCGACGGTGCTTGGCTCGTTGCAGAGGGCAAGGTCGCCGGTGGGGTAGTACTTCGCAACCCCAGAGGAGAAAGATATAGCAAACAATTGTGCGCTCTACAACAATCATCCAAAATCTGTGACACACATGTTTATGGAGTGCCCTATAGCTCTTTCGACATGGAAACATTTTCTTGGGGCTGATTTCTGCCACAGTTTTGTTGGAGACATCACGGTTTGGATTCCGAATGTTTTCCCGACCCTCTCGGCGTCAAATTGTGAAGTGTTTTTCACAATCATCTGGCGGTTATGCTCAACACGCAACGCAATCATTTTTGAGAATGTTGAGCTTGCCAAGGACGAGTTGTTAGCTTCGGTCCAGCATTTTCTGTCGGCGACAAAGTCTCTGGCAGCGAATTGAACCCATGTTCAGGATGCTTCGCTTGCCCCAACCGCTTGCTAGATACCCCTCGATGATGGGTTTTGAAATTAAACACTGGCGATGCTTGGTTCGTTGCAGAGGGCAAGACCGTGGTGGGGTAGTACTTCACAACCCCAGTGGAGAACTCGTGGCTGCCTGTTCAGTGCCTTTCTTCACAGACCGTCGGTGCTTGGCTCGTTGCTGAGGGCAAGGCCGCCGGTGTGGTAGTACTTCGCAACCCCAGTGGAGAACTTGTGGCTGCCTGTTCAGTGCTTTTCTTCACAGCTTAGTCGTCGGTGTTGGAAGTTGAAACACTGGCCATTCGAGAAGGTATTCTCCTCGCTCTCGAGTGTAACGAACGACGAATCATAGTCGAAGTCGATGCCAAAAGAGTGATCAATACAATCAACAACAACAATCATAACACTGTGGATAGGTTAGAGAACAGAGATACTCTTCGGCACATCAAAGCTCTCGTTCCCCGCTTTGAAGCAATTTTTTTCTCATATAGTCACCGTTCCACCAATAATGTAGCGCACGAGCTCGCGAAGTATGGTCTTTCCTAACCAAAAAAATTTGTTTGGCTAGATAGTAACCCAGCTTGGGCCCATTATTTGACTCAGCACGATGTAATTAGGATGAATAATCCTACGTTTTCACATCAATAAAAATTTATCTTCCTCTCAAAAAAAAAAGAAAGACATTATATATAATTTGAGTGCAAGTTTATTGTGAGCCTTAAATAACTAAGTTTCATTTACTAATTCTTTCGTAGCTTGAATTAGTTTTATGAACTGAATATCTTTAGTGAAAATAACCCACCACTTTTGTAACTTCTCCCCACTTCTTCCACCCATCTTTAACTTCCCCCACTTTTCTAATGGTTGAGTAAACCAATATTCGTCATTTTTCTCTCTTGAAAGATTTGATATTTTAGCAAGTATATGTTTGGATACGTATTTTCATCTTGCGTCTTATCATTGTTTTAGATTTTTTGGTTGAGATAGTGTCATCGGACACGGGCAATCCCTAGTACCCTATAAAGAGGCTTACCAAATTAGCTACACTAGTTTTTGCTGAATGTGGCTTAATAATCAGGGGCTGTTTTCTCGTCCAAATGGAAAACTACCATATTGCCCCCGCATCTTCCGTTAAGCGCTGCCGTTTCGTTCACTCAGCTCCGCGCATTTGTGCAGTTTTTCCTTCTCTTCCGAGTGACTTTGTGCTCCATGCCTCTTTTCCTCAGGTAAGATTCCTCTCTTCGATTTCTGTGTTTGTTGGTACTTCTAAGACCTAAACCTCCGTGCTGCAAGTTCAATTTCAGTTTGATTGCTTGTTGTGATGATTAAACTTCCAATTTGTTTGCTTATTTCCAACTTGCAGTAAATCAAGCACAATTATGCAACCCCCATCAGCATAGTTTTGAGGGTGTTAAATAATACTACGCTTACATCAAAACAAAGACTGAATAGTAATAGAGATCCACTTTGTTGAGTTGGTGCCTTGTGTTGTATAAAAGTTTCAAAAATTATTATTTTTTTGTTTAAATTTAATTTGTGACTTTATATGAAAAGTTGTCTTGTTACAAATAGTTGTAACTTTTACAATGTTTGTGTCTCTTGCTAGTGTCTTTTTCAAAAAGGTGCTCCATGCATCCTTTGATGTCTATAAATACAAGTGTGTCTTTGGTGTCAAATTAAGTTTTAAGATTTGAGTCTCTCTTCTTCAATCACTTGTCCTATGTCCGGGTTGGGTTCTAATTTAGGAGAAGACAAGAAGTGCAATCTTGCTTCTTCTCTACCGTGGTAGGCATTGTATCGGTGGGTAGAATTTCCGTGTATCCTAATTTGCACCGCATAGTGGGGGAAATTACTATCCTAAAGATAGGTCCTGGACCGCCTTAGCCTACACCGTTAATCTCCTCATCTTCTACAAATCGGTAAGTTTTTCTATCTCTTTCTATTATTTTTTCTCTATTTTATTTATGAGTTTTTTCGATTCATCTTGTTACTAACCATATTCTGAAATTGTTTGCTTTTGGTGGATTTTCCACAACAATTTTAGGATAGTAATTCTCTCTCGTCAAAGAGAACTCGATGTTCTTAATTTCAGAATACGGTGGAGTGGTTATCGTGAAGGATCAAGTATCTCTAGAACAGATCGGTGTTCACTCACATGATCAATGGTTTTGCCTTAAATAAAGTAGAGGAAGATGTTTGGTTTTTTTCCGTGTGGACATTTGAGGACTAAAGTTGAGATCATGTTTTGCAGAACCAGTTTGGAGTTCTATGAACTAGAATATGGAATCTGGTCGAGTGAATATGATGTCTCTAATGGAGTTCATCAAATTGTGGTCAGAGTACACTAGCATGAAATTGCGTGTTTGGTGTCACCCATGTCTTGGGGTTTGAAGCAGAATGTAGTGAAAGCCTTCATTTCAAGAGAAATGTGTCGCAACAGGAAATGTTCGCCCACCTCGTAACTCATCAGATTCACCAGCAGTAAGAAAAGAAAAAAGCATGAAAATCTTGTGAGATGATTGACGAGGCGACAACTACCAGATAAGTTCTTTATTATTCTTTTATTGCAATTCTACGTTCGATTTGTCTGCTTATGATCAACTATTAATCTAAAAACTTCTATCTGGTTAGTTGTTATTCTTATGTGGCTCTAATATAAAACTGCATTTGATATGTTAAGATCGAAGTGTTTTAACAACTCATTTCTAATGTAATCTTGCTTTGTGCCTAAGTTCTTAACATAGTACTGTAATATGGACAGTGTACATGGTACCCTCATACATGTTTCAGGATTTATTTTATTTGAATTGTGTAACTACCGTATATGCATCATTGTCAGAAGAGTAAACAGAAGAATTCCTCGAAGATTGATTATCTGGGCAAAAGATTTGCAAACACACAGCGTTATTGATAAGTGCTCAGAAGGATCATTTCATGCTATTTCAAACTTTGTTTTCTGCAAAGAAATAATACAACCCTACAGTTGGTAACAAAGAGATTTGGGACTGTCAATTCTCATGCTATCATTGAGAAATCAGCACTTCCCTTGGATGGATATGATTAAAGATCCTTTGTAGAAGAGGAAGAAAAATTGCGTTCGTCGTTTCTACATGCTTCGACCCACTGTCGTCTAGTTTTGCAGGAGACATGTCTCCATGAGAAAGCGACACTTTTGTTACAAGATTCTGTGAATAGCAACATATGTCAAATATCCAGGTTTGTTGAAGGTTTAAATAGCCTCGAAATATTTTTATTTCCTTTGATACATTCTAGTGTAACTGCCCAGCAGTTATGCTATTTTGAAACTGCCGACCGTTGGCACTAAATTGGCACCACATACAGTAAAAGGAAGAGGTGTCCAAGAATCTTGTGCATATTTATTACATTTCATGGAGTAACCAATTTCCATTCTATCAATGATATGATTATTAATATTTTATTATTATTGTGTATTGCTAACTTGTGTTTTGTTGAGCAACAGTCAACTATTGGAAAAAGCAAATGATAGAAATCAGTCATTGTCGAGCAATGTCTACTAATTTCATCAAGGATGAAAATTTACAACTTCATGTGACTCCATGAGATGGAATGTGATGACATAAATATATGTCTCACATGTAAAAGGTAAAGTGTGCCGTAATTAATTTTGCGAATTCGTGACAAATCCCATAAGTTGGGATGTGTCGTTTGCTACAAATGTCATGACAATTGAGATAATGAGTGATTACCAACCTAATATTATTAGGTTGAAGATATTTAAGTCACGGGAGGTATGGGACTATTACCGACTAATAGAGGTGTCTAAATTGAAACCTACCTCATCATGATGATGTCGGTCATTACCGAAAATCACATGCATGGAGGTTCAAGGGCAATTCAATTGAAAGATTACCCGTGGAATGTTAGTGTGTGACTGCATTCCCAGTGCATTGCATTACTTAAGGAATAGTGGGGGTAAAAGCTTCCTACTAAGAAATGAATGCTATTCCTTCAAAGTCCCATATCTGACTAATGCACTGTTCATCCACAAATTATTAGTAGGTTGGACGCAATGTCCTTAACAGAACTCATAGCCTTTATGGTGGAGCGATTAAGCGGTTGTGGACGCTCTAGATGAGTCTGCCTTTGCAAGTAAGGAAGTGAGAGGCCGCTTTCTAGGGGTTACCGGTAAGACCCCGAGAGTACTTGCTAAGACCGATTCAGCGCAAGGCCCATTAACAAAACGCTACCTCTTGAAGAATTAGAACCCGGTACCTACGTGAATAGTTTCTTACTATCCTCACGGATATAAGTCTCTATTCAAACCACGGTTCAAGGCCCAGACCACCGTTGGCGATACGTGGTACTATACCCAACCTTATTTACTTTCGGGTCGATTTATTTTCGAGTCTAATATTTTGAGAACTTTTAGTGGGGGATTGTTGTATAAAAGTTTCAAAATTATTTTTTTTTTGTTTAAATTTAATTTGTGACTTTATATGAAAAGTTATCTTGTTACAAATAGTTGTAACTTTTACAATGTTTGTGTCTCTTGCTAGTGTCTTTTTCAAAAAGGTGCTTCATGCATCCTTTGATGTCTATAAATACAAGTGTGTCTTTGGTGTCAAATTAAGTTTTAAGATTTGAGTCTCTCTTCTTCAATCACTTGTCCTATGTCCGGGTTGGGTTCTAATTTAGGAGAAGACAAGAAGTGCAATCTTGCTTCTTCTCTACCGTGGTAGGCATTGTATCGGTGGGTAGAATCTCCGTGTATCCCAATTTGCACCGTATAGTGGGGGAAATTACTATCCTAAAGATAGGTCCTGGACCGCCTTAGCCTACACCGTTAATCTCCTCATCTTCTACAAATCGATAAGTTTTTCTATCTCTTTCTATTATTTTTTCTCTATTTTATTTATGAGTTTTTTCGATTCATCTTGTTACTAACCATATTCTGAAATTGTTTGCTTTTGGTGAATTTTCCACAACACCTTGAATTTGTCAAAGGCGGCTAAACTCATTGTTTCCAACTTTGATTAGGAAACATTGGAAGTCAAAGGCGGTGGAGGATTAGTTAGGAAACAAGTTGTTTCCAAATCGGATTTGGAAATTTTAGGGATTTCCTAGCACTATGTAAAGAACCTAGTAGTCACATTATTAGGTATGCAAAAACATTGTAATTGTTCCTCTTAAGTAAATAAAGAGTGCTTTTCCGCCGTAGAGGTAGTTAGCAAATATTTTGCTAGCGAACCACGTAAAATATTCGTGTTCTTCTTTTATTCGTTCTTCGTTCGTGAGGTGGTTTGTCATAACACACTTTAAACCTAACAAACTGGATAAATACATGGTGACCTGTAAAGCTAATTAGCGTCATTGTAGAAGAACAAACAGTTGAACTTCATGAGTTTATGCATCAACAAAACCAAACGTGTCAGTTTTCTCTCATGGCGCTTAGTAAGCTGACTTCGGTTGTGCAGAAAAGGCTCAAGTTTACGTTGAGCAATGAGCTGTATGTAGAGAAGGTGAAGAAGGTGCTATTCCTCAAACTATACTTGTTTTTATTAAGAGCTCATAGATGATCACAACAGTCCAGAGAGGAAAGAGTCCATGACTAAGGACATTCTTGACATCATTGTTGAGTTGATGAAGGATCACAAAACCTCAGTTGATCTTACTATGGATCTTATTAAAGCTTTGCTCATGGTACGCTAATTTTCTTACTCTTTATTATGATTTCTTTTTTTTCCCCTACATGTACGTAGTCCAAATCATGCATTGCTCACGGTTCCCAGTGCGCATTTTCATTATCTTTCTGAAACAGAGATCAATTTATGAATTTTATTTATTTATTTATTTCTTGAGAAACAAGCTAATATATGACTTTGTTTATTTATATCTAAACTGCTCTCTAAAAGTGCAGGGTTCCAGTATTTTGATTAATTTTCTACTTAATTCTGGCCAAATGGACACATTTACTAACTCGAATAGTCGTGACTATTCAATCCAGAATTGTAAATCATAATTTAAGTTGAGTATGAAATATGAATGGTTGTGACTATTCAAGCTGAGCATTTTTGAACAGATGTCATTTCTCATTGCAACTCTCAGGTTACAACTTAGTGGACTAGGATTTCGTGATGACAATTCCTTCAAAAGACTCCTTCGCGGATGCCCTGCACTTGAAGAAGCTATAGTCTCCAATATTGGCTGTGAGACGCCTCTTGTTTTGCCTCAGGAGCTATTCTGTTGCAGAAAGCTGGCAACATTAGAACTTTACAGTGATATGATTTAGAATGTGCGCACTGTGGTTTCATTCTCAATCAATAAAAGAAGCTCAGATATCTTTTCATTTCCCTTGGTATTTTGTAATCCAACCCGACAAAAGCAACTGAATTTTGTCATCCCTCTTTCTTTTCCTAAACTAATGTAGTTTAGCTGGAAACTTGGAGTTTATCTTTTGAGTTCTCACTTTGCTAACATAACTGTTTCAGGATTCGAAAGTCAGAAGGTTGTCGCCCACAGAGTGGACATATGAGAAGCACAGAATGTATGTAGCTGAAGTTCATTGAAGCATCGTTGTGGAAGAGTTATATAGTTTCCTTGATTTGTTTGGGTTCCACTCGCAAGAAGAAAAAAATGTTACATCCCATGTCGTCGCACCGCAGAAAACAACACGACACAAATGATAGTTTTCTGAAGTTAACTTGTGCCACAGCGTCCAAACATAGGTCCTTCTGTGAAAATTCAGAAAACTAACGGAAGGCATCTCGAGATCTGCTGGTTTAAGGCTTAAATGGTTCTTTATTACTACATAGAGGATACTCTTGTAGCCTTTCAAACTTCAATGACAAAGTCTTAACAATTCTGTATAGCTCGTGCTAATGCATGTTCATGATGTTTGTGCAGACATATCTCTTGCTGGGATTGTGATGTTGATATTCGGCATGGGCTTATATGGATTGTTTATCAGCAATGTGTCTCCGAATACGCCTGCTTCTGCTGACCATAGGCTCTTCTTTGTTTGGGATGTTTTCTTTGAAGGTACCAAATCTGTTGTTAAAACTTGGTATAAAAATTTACACTTACTCTGAGTGCTGCCAAAGTCTGGTATGACCTTCACGGCTACCTAAAAAAGTTAGTCAAATGACACTTGTGACACTAAACCTCCAGCCAAATCGATCGCATATTCTATTTCAGAGTGATTGGAGGATTTGGAAATTGGCTTGCCACAAGAAGCATGTTCCCCCTCATTTTCTTTTACCTTTTTTGCTCTTCTGTCAGTTAATAGAGTAGTTCTGAAAATGGGTTAACAATATTTTAGGCGTAATTGTTTCAGTGCAGAGGGGAGCAAAACATTTGGGGGTTCTTGTTCATATTTAATGATGGTTTTAGAGTTCTGGTTCATTTTCTTAATCCCACTTTGAACTTGTGTTTCAAGAATTGCCAAGTCCCATCGCTGTTTTAGTTTTCCGTGTTTCTATGAAATGGAAGAGTTTGTAAGATTGATTGTGTTGAATTCTTGTGTTTGCAGGCTTCGCCGAGCCACCAGACTGTTGATCACAGATTGGCTAGCTGCTGACTTCAAGAGAAATAAAGGTATAGATCTGTTGAAGGACATGTTGGAAGTTGGATGTTAAATCCATAGAGAAATGGTGATGTTCTTGGTAGCTTGAAGAAGCTTGAAACCAAGAGCATTATTAGTCCCACATTGTTGCTCAAAGTGGTGGTAGGTGGGTATATTTGGTTTCACACACAAGGGTAGTGTATAACTACTAAGGTGTGTGGAGAGCCATGGGTGTTATTGTGTGCCTCGCGCACACACAGAAGCGCGCGCCGCCGCCTCGCCTCGCCTCGACTCGGGTCGAAGGGCGATTTGGGCGAAATGTCTCAGCGTTGCGACCCGGCGAGAGGTTATGATACAGCTAATTTTTATTACTCACCAGTTTATTGGGTGATTAATTTAAATTAACTGTTTTGACCGTTTTAATGTGGGATTAATGGGCATTAAACGGATTGATTGTCAATCAATTAGAATGATCAGTTTTACCAAAAACGGATGGATTAATCTAATTGAAATAGTCAAAACGTTTAAAATATTGCTGCACGGTTTTTCTCTGGTTCATCTCTCAACAGAAAAAAAAAAAAAAAAATTCTCTCTTTCTCTGGCGAACTGAGGTGCGAGTCGAAGTGATCTCCATCGCTGCTGTAACGAGGACGATCAGAGCTGTTTTATCCTGGAAGGATTATCGCCGGATCCCAATACAGCGTAAGTGGGGGCGATTATTTCTTCAAGAGCAGTCAGGCCTTCTTCGCAAGACCTGGCGACTCAGCTGCTTTCATGTTTTACCTGTTCCATCGTGAACAGAGGTATGTCATGTTCCTTCTTTTCTTTCATACAATATCTAATTTCTTTGCTATTTGCCTTCTTGATTTGCTTTCTCTATGTTCTTGGTCATGCGTTGTTAATCAAATTTTCCCTACTAAAATCGTTAATTTTAGTGTTTTTCACCAACATTCTTGAAGAAATAATCCATAATTTGTTTAACAAAATGACTACTGAAACTGAGAAAACTGTTCCCGGTTCATCTGCTCCTGCCGTGGCAATTGATTGGGCCACTTATACGTTTCCACAAGCTGTTGAATTGACTGGTTTACCAGAAAAATTCAACGGTGGTATTGGCTTTTCTCGTTGGCAGAAAAAGCTGAAATTGTGGTTAACTATAAAGGGTTTATGGCCTGTTGTGGAGTATGAGAAACCAGTGGTGGATCAAGAAAAGCCTGATTCCATTAAGGCCTTTGCGAAGTGGACTGAAAAAGACGGAGTGGCTAGAGCGGCAATTCTTGCTGCTCTGTCGAATACTCTGTTTGATGTTTATTCATCAGATTCATTCACTGCAAAGCTTTTATGGGAAAAGCTGAATGAGACACATAATACTGACTCACAAGGTCTGGAAAAATATTCTGTGTCTAAATTTCTTGATTTCAAACTGGTGGACAATAAGTCCATGACTGAGCAGGTGCACGAGTTTGAGATGATTGTGCATGCTTTGAAGGAATCCGGTATGGATCTTCCTGAAAAGTTTCTGGTTATGTGTGTGATTGAGAAGCTCCCAAAGTCTTGGGAAGATTTTTGTCTCTCCCTGAAAAGACAGAAAGGAGAAATCACCTGGACTAACCTTATGCTGGACATCTCGGTGCAAGAGCAACACAAGTCCAAACAAGGACATGTGATGCCGACTGAACCGGGTAGTGCGAAGGTGAATGTTGTTACTGCTGGAAAGAAAAGGAAAAACACTGTTAAGAAGGATGAAAATGATAAGCCAAAAGATGATAAACCAAAAGATGACACGGTCAAGGCCAAGAAACCAAAGGGAAGCAAATCTTGTTGGGTTTGTGGACAGGTTGGACACTTCAGTAAGGGCTGCCCAAATAAGAAATCAAAGAAAACCAATGTGGTAGCACAAGCGAATACGGTGCTTGGAACCACGAGTGAGGCTGTGGTGAACATGGTTGTTGGTGAAGCTTCTGCTTCTGAAACCGACACTGGCCGGTATGTTACCTACAACCCTGAGCTATTTTCCACATATCTGTCTAACGAATGGTTGATTGATACTGGAGCTAATGTGCATGTTTGTGCTGATATTAGTTTATTTGTATCTTATCAACAGAGTAGTGGCATGACAGTGACGATGGGGAACGCGAATGCTGCACAAGTGCTTGGATTAGGAAACGTGGACCTAAAGTTTCCTTCGGGTCGTATCCTGTCCCTGACAAGAGTGCATCATGTTCCTTCTGTTCGTAGAAATATAATAAGTGGAAGCCGCTTAGTAGCTAGTGGTTTTGAGATTTCTTTTAAATGTAATAATGTAGTCCTTATTCATACTGGTACTTTCTTTGGCAAGGGCTATTTGTCCAATGGTTTATTTGTAATAAATGCTGAACCCGTTTTGGGAAATTTTGCTAATGGTATTGTTCCTTCTGTTAATAGTGTTGAATCATCAAATTTGTGGCATGCTAGACTTGGTCATTTAAATTTTGGTGCTCTAAAGAATATGATGAATTTAGAGTTGATACCAAAGCACACCATAGAAAAGAATTATAAATGTCAAGTATGTGTGTCAGCTAAACAAACAAGGAAACCTTTTCATAGTGTTGAAAGGGATTCAGACTTGTTAGATTTAGTGCACACGGACATTTGTGAGTTTGGTGGTGTGTTGACAAAGGACCAATGTAGATATTTCATTACTTTTATAGATGATTGTAGTAGATACTGTTATGTTTATTTGCTTAAACATAAAGATGAAGCACTTAGTAAGTTTATTGTTTATAAAACTGAAGTTGAAACACAAACTGGTAAGGTACTTAAGCGTTTAAGATCCGATAGAGGTGGTGAGTATACGAGTAACGCTTTCGATGAATTTTGTGCAAACAATGGAATAGTTCATGAAGTTACTCCTCCATACACACCTGAGTCCAATGGGATTGCTGAACGAAAGAACAGAACCTTTTCTGATATGATTAATAGTATGCTTTTAAACTCTGGGTTGCCTAAATACATGTGGGGAGAGGCTTTGAATACGGCTTGCCATATTCTGAATAGAGTCCCTCTGAAACACAAAGAGAAAACACCCTATGAGTTATGGAAAGGCAGGAAGACTAGTCTTAATTATCTTCGTGTGTGGGGGTGCCTTGCTAAGGTACTTGTACCTGTACACAAGAGAAAGAAGCTAGGTTCTAAGACTATTGATTGTATCTTTCTGGGCTATCGAGAAACCACTACGGCTATGAGATTTTTAGTGTTAAAATCTGACATAGACGGTATAGTGGCTAACTCGATAGTTGAATTTCGTGATGCTACATTCTTTGAGGATGTATACCCCATGAAGACTGGTATACCTCAAGATGCTACTAATGATAATCCACCTCACACATCTAGTTCTATTCCTGATCATGTGGAAAAGATAACAAATGTGGGGGCGGAATCAAGTAGTAGATCTGTACCTGAGGAGGTAGAAGAACCTAGAAGGAGTAAGCGTGCTAAGGTTGTCAAGGATTTTGGAAGTGACTTCGTCACTTACAATGTCGAGGACGAACCTTTAACTTTCCGGAAGGCTATGGATTCTTCGGAATCTAGGCATTGGAAGGGCGCTATAAAGAGTGAAATTGACTCTATTGTTTCTAATGGAACATGGGAGTTAGTTGACCTCCCTCCTGGGTGTTCTACTATCGGGTGCAGATGGATCTTTAAAAGGAAGTTGAACCCTGACGGTTCAATAGATAAGTACAAGGCTAGACTGGTGGCTAAGGGTTTTAGGCAAAGGGAAGGCATTGATTACTTTGATACATACTCTCCGGTTGCAAGGATGACAACAATCCGAATGCTTATAGCATTGGCTTCTGTCCATGGTCTTACCATCCATCAGATGGATGTTAAGACAGCTTTTCTTCATGGTGATCTTGAAGAAGAGATTTATATGGATCAGCCTGAGGGATTTGTTGCATCAGGCAATGAAAGGAAAGTATGTAAGTTAATCAAGTCTCTCTATGGCTTGAAACAAGCTCCCAGGGATTGGCATAAAAAGTTTGATGAAACTATATTGCCATTCGGTTTTATAATAAATGATAGTGACAAGTGCGTCTACTCCAAAGTTAAAGGTAGTGAATGTGTGATCTTATGCCTATATGTGGATGATATTTTGTTGTTTGGAACCAATATTGAGATTATTAATGAGACGAAAGCTTTCTTGAAAAGGCATTTTGAGATGAAAGATATGGGTGAGGCTAGTGTGATTCTTGGACTGAAGTTGACTCAGTCAGCTGAGGGAATAACCTTATCTCAGTCTCATTATATAGAGAAATCTATACTTGAGAAGTATGGTTATTCGTAGTGTAGAATCGCTAGTACACCATATGATTCTAAAGTTGCCTTAGTCAAGAATTCTTCAGGTGTTCCTGTGTCTCAATTAAGGTATTCTCAAATTATTGGGAGTTTGCAATATCTTGCTAACTGTACTAGACCAGATATTTCATATTCTGTGTCTAAGTTGGCTAGATATACGAGCTGTCCAAACAGGACTCATTGGGATGCTCTTGATAGAGTGCTTAGATATCTGAAAGGCACAATGTACCTAAGTTTACACTATAGGAGGTTTCCTGGTGTACTTGAGGGGTACAGTGATGCAAGTTGGATAGCTAAGAAGTCTGGTTCCAATGGAGTGACTGGATATGTGTTCACCTTGGCTGGTGGAGCAATATCCTGGAAGTCGACCAAACAGACGATAGTGACTCGGTCTACTTTTGAGGCTGAGTTGTGTGCGCTTGATGCCACGGGGACGGAGGCTGAATGGTTACACGGACTTATGTCCGCCTTACCTGTAGTAAGCAAGCCGCTTCCTGCTATTGCTATTCATTGTGATAGTCGGACGACTATCGACAAGATTAGCAGTAAAAAGTATAATGCTAAAACAAGGAGACACATCCAAGTTAGACTAAAGTCTATAAGGGGTTTGGTGTCTGATAGGATTATAGCTGTAGAGTTCATAGGAACTCAGAATAATACAGCTGATCCTTTGACTAAAGGACTGGAACCTGCAGTGGTCCTTAAGTCGAGGTTGGGGATGGGACTGACAACCCATCGTAGTTCATCAACAGTGGGAACCCAATACACATGAGAGGAGATCCCTCAAAAGTGTATTCAATGTGGTAATAACAAGCTGTAAGGATGAACTGGTAGTACCTTTGCTACATAGATGATACAAGTGTATCGGAGTCTATCCCCTGTAAACCTAAAAAGGTACTGTTTCTGCCAGTGTAGCAAGAGTTATTCTAACTCTGAATGGGGTCAAGTCATTTTGACGAGATGATGGCAGTCATCTCTGGAGATGCCCAGCTAA
This sequence comes from Linanthus parryae, assembly GCA_023055425.1. Lineage (NCBI taxonomy): Eukaryota > Viridiplantae > Streptophyta > Magnoliopsida > Ericales > Polemoniaceae > Linanthus > Linanthus parryae. Next base: position 81,372,853 of record JALGPY010000002.1, read on the forward strand.
GCGAATGTAATTGTGCGGTCGCAATTAGAGGAAAGGATTATTCCTTGAAACATTCGACGAACAGGATCGAGACAGGACCATTAATGTCTCAAAGCCGTAGATTGGCACCATAGCCTTTGACTTGTCGTCGTCTATGGAGTATGATTACACCTTACGGATAAAGATTCAAGGTGAAATATTCCATCTTAATCCGGTAATCATCGAAGTAGATGACTTAGGAGGGTTCAAACCCGGAAGGGTACCGACTCTGAATAACAAGTCATGATGAGAATCCTGAATGCATTTCTGCATGGATTTGTGGGGGATTGTTGGAAGTTGGATGTTAAATCCATAGAGAAATGGTGATGTTCTTGGTAGCTTGAAGAAGCTTGAAACCAAGAGCATTATTAGTCCCACATTGTTGCTCAAAGTGGTGGTAGGTGGGTATATTTGGTTTCACACACAAGGGTAGTGTATAACTACTAAGGTGTGTGGAGAGCCATGGGTGTTATTGTGTGCCTCGCGCACACACACACACGCGCGCGCCGCCGCCTCGCCTCGCCACGCCTCGCCTCGACTCGACTCGACTCGGACCGGGTCGGGTCGAAGGGCGATTTGGGCGAAATGTCTCGGCGTCTCGCGTACGCGAGGCGACCCGGCGAGAGGTTGTGATACAGCTAATTTTTATTACTCACCAGTTTATTGGGTGATTAATTTAAATTAACTGTTTTGACCGTTTTAATGTGGGATTAATGGGCATTAAACGGATTGATTGTCAATCAATTAGAATGATCAGTTTTACCAAAAACGGATGGATTAATCTAATTGAAATAGTCAAAACGTTTAAAATATTGCTGCACGGTTTTTCTCTGGTTCATCTCTCAACAGAAAAAAAAAAAAAAAAAATTCTCTCTTTCTCTGGCGAACTGAGGTGCGAGTCGAAGTGATCTCCATCGCTGCTGTAACGAGGACGATCAGAGCTGTTTTATCCTGGAAGGATTATCGCCGGATCCCAATACAGCGTAAGTGGGGGCGATTATTTCTTCAAGAGCAGTCAGGCCTTCTTCGCAAGACCTGGCGACTCAGCTGCTTTCATGTTTTACCTGTTCCATCGTGAACAGAGGTATGTCATGTTCCTTCTTTTCTTTCATACAATATCTAATTTCTTTGCTATTTGCCTTCTTGATTTGCTTTCTCTATGTTCTTGGTCATGCGTTGTTAATCAAATTTTCCCTACTAAAATCGTTAATTTTAGTGTTTTTCACCAACATTCTTGAAGAAATAATCCATAATTTGTTTAACAAAATGACTACTGAAACTGAGAAAACTGTTCCCGGTTCATCTGCTCCTGCCGTGGCAATTGATTGGGCCACTTATACGTTTCCACAAGCTGTTGAATTGACTGGTTTACCAGAAAAATTCAACGGTGGTATTGGCTTTTCTCGTTGGCAGAAAAAGCTGAAATTGTGGTTAACTATAAAGGGTTTATGGCCTGTTGTGGAGTATGAGAAACCAGTGGTGGATCAAGAAAAGCCTGATTCCATTAAGGCCTTTGCGAAGTGGACTGAAAAAGACGGAGTGGCTAGAGCGGCAATTCTTGCTGCTCTGTCGAATACTCTGTTTGATGTTTATTCATCAGATTCATTCACTGCAAAGCTTTTATGGGAAAAGCTGAATGAGACACATAATACTGACTCACAAGGTCTGGAAAAATATTCTGTGTCTAAATTTCTTGATTTCAAACTGGTGGACAATAAGTCCATGACTGAGCAGGTGCACGAGTTTGAGATGATTGTGCATGCTTTGAAGGAATCCGGTATGGATCTTCCTGAAAAGTTTCTGGTTATGTGTGTGATTGAGAAGCTCCCAAAGTCTTGGGAAGATTTTTGTCTCTCCCTGAAAAGACAGAAAGGAGAAATCACCTGGACTAACCTTATGCTGGACATCTCGGTGCAAGAGCAACACAAGTCCAAACAAGGACATGTGATGCCGACTGAACCGGGTAGTGCGAAGGTGAATGTTGTTACTGCTGGAAAGAAAAGGAAAAACACTGTTAAGAAGGATGAAAATGATAAGCCAAAAGATGATAAACCAAAAGATGACACGGTCAAGGCCAAGAAACCAAAGGGAAGCAAATCTTGTTGGGTTTGTGGACAGGTTGGACACTTCAGTAAGGGCTGCCCAAATAAGAAATCAAAGAAAACCAATGTGGTAGCACAAGCGAATACGGTGCTTGGAACCACGAGTGAGGCTGTGGTGAACATGGTTGTTGGTGAAGCTTCTGCTTCTGAAACCGACACTGGCCGGTATGTTACCTACAACCCTGAGCTATTTTCCACATATCTGTCTAACGAATGGTTGATTGATACTGGAGCTAATGTGCATGTTTGTGCTGATATTAGTTTATTTGTATCTTATCAACAGAGTAGTGGCATGACAGTGACGATGGGGAACGCGAATGCTGCACAAGTGCTTGGATTAGGAAACGTGGACCTAAAGTTTCCTTCGGGTCGTATCCTGTCCCTGACAAGAGTGCATCATGTTCCTTCTGTTCGTAGAAATATAATAAGTGGAAGCCGCTTAGTAGCTAGTGGTTTTGAGATTTCTTTTAAATGTAATAAAGTAGTCCTTATTCATACTGGTACTTTCTTTGGCAAGGGCTATTTGTCCAATGGTTTATTTGTAATAAATGCTGAACCCGTTTTGGGAAATTTTGCTAATGGTATTGTTCCTTCTGTTAATAGTGTTGAATCATCAAATTTGTGGCATGCTAGACTTGGTCATTTAAATTTTGGTGCTCTAAAGAATATGATGAATTTAGAGTTGATACCAAAGCACACCATAGAAAAGAATTATAAATGTCAAGTATGTGTGTCAGCTAAACAAACAAGGAAACCTTTTCATAGTGTTGAAAGGGATTCAGACTTGTTAGATTTAGTGCACACGGACATTTGTGAGTTTGGTGGTGTGTTGACAAAGGACCAATGTAGATATTTCATTACTTTTATAGATGATTGTAGTAGATACTGTTATGTTTATTTGCTTAAACATAAAGATGAAGCACTTAGTAAGTTTATTGTTTATAAAACTGAAGTTGAAACACAAACTGGTAAGGTACTTAAGCGTTTAAGATCCGATAGAGGTGGTGAGTATACGAGTAACGCTTTCGATGAATTTTGTGCAAACAATGGAATAGTTCATGAAGTTACTCCTCCATACACACCTGAGTCCAATGGGATTGCTGAACGAAAGAACAGAACCTTTTCTGATATGATTAATAGTATGCTTTTAAACTCTGGGTTGCCTAAATACATGTGGGGAGAGGCTTTGAATACGGCTTGCCATATTCTGAATAGAGTCCCTCTGAAACACAAAGAGAAAACACCCTATGAGTTATGGAAAGGCAGGAAGACTAGTCTTAATTATCTTCGTGTGTGGGGGTGCCTTGCTAAGGTACTTGTACCTGTACACAAGAGAAAGAAGCTAGGTTCTAAGACTATTGATTGTATCTTTCTGGGCTATCGAGAAACCACTACGGCTATGAGATTTTTAGTGTTAAAATCTGACATAGACGGTATAGTGGCTAACTCGATAGTTGAATTTCGTGATGCTACATTCTTTGAGGATGTATACCCCATGAAGACTGGTATACCTCAAGATGCTACTAATGATAATCCACCTCACACATCTAGTTCTATTCCTGATCATGTGGAAAAGATAACAAATGTGGGGGCGGAATCAAGTAGTAGATCTGTACCTGAGGAGGTAGAAGAACCTAGAAGGAGTAAGCGTGCTAAGGTTGTCAAGGATTTTGGAAGTGACTTCGTCACTTACAATGTCGAGGACGAACCTTTAACTTTCCGGAAGGCTATGGATTCTTCGGAATCTAGGCATTGGAAGGGCGCTATAAAGAGTGAAATTGACTCTATTGTTTCTAATGGAACATGGGAGTTAGTTGACCTCCCTCCTGGGTGTTCTACTATCGGGTGCAGATGGATCTTTAAAAGGAAGTTGAACCCTGACGGTTCAATAGATAAGTACAAGGCTAGACTGGTGGCTAAGGGTTTTAGGCAAAGGGAAGGCATTGATTACTTTGATACATACTCTCCGGTTGCAAGGATGACAACAATCCGAATGCTTATAGCATTGGCTTCTGTCCATGGTCTTACCATCCATCAGATGGATGTTAAGACAGCTTTTCTTCATGGTGATCTTGAAGAAGAGATTTATATGGATCAGCCTGAGGGATTTGTTGCATCAGGCAATGAAAGGAAAGTATGTAAGTTAATCAAGTCTCTCTATGGCTTGAAACAAGCTCCCAGGGATTGGCATAAAAAGTTTGATGAAACTATATTGCCATTCGGTTTTATAATAAATGATAGTGACAAGTGCGTCTACTCCAAAGTTAAAGGTAGTGAATGTGTGATCTTATGCCTATATGTGGATGATATTTTGTTGTTTGGAACCAATATTGAGATTATTAATGAGACGAAAGCTTTCTTGAAAAGGCATTTTGAGATGAAAGATATGGGTGAGGCTAGTGTGATTCTTGGACTGAAGTTGACTCAGTCAGCTGAGGGAATAACCTTATCTCAGTCTCATTATATAGAGAAATCTATACTTGAGAAGTATGGTTATTCGTAGTGTAGAATCGCTAGTACACCATATGATTCTAAAGTTGCCTTAGTCAAGAATTCTTCAGGTGTTCCTGTGTCTCAATTAAGGTATTCTCAAATTATTGGGAGTTTGCAATATCTTGCTAACTGTACTAGACCAGATATTTCATATTCTGTGTCTAAGTTGGCTAGATATACGAGCTGTCCAAACAGGACTCATTGGGATGCTCTTGATAGAGTGCTTAGATATCTGAAAGGCACAATGTACCTAAGTTTACACTATAGGAGGTTTCCTGGTGTACTTGAGGGGTACAGTGATGCAAGTTGGATAGCTAAGAAGTCTGGTTCCAATGGAGTGACTGGATATGTGTTCACCTTGGCTGGTGGAGCAATATCCTGGAAGTCGACCAAACAGACGATAGTGACTCGGTCTACTTTTGAGGCTGAGTTGTGTGCGCTTGATGCCACGGGGACGGAGGCTGAATGGTTACACGGACTTATGTCCGCCTTACCTGTAGTAAGCAAGCCGCTTCCTGCTATTGCTATTCATTGTGATAGTCGGACGACTATCGACAAGATTAGCAGTAAAAAGTATAATGCTAAAACAAGGAGACACATCCAAGTTAGACTAAAGTCTATAAGGGGTTTGGTGTCTGATAGGATTATAGCTGTAGAGTTCATAGGAACTCAGAATAATACAGCTGATCCTTTGACTAAAGGACTGGAACCTGCAGTGGTCCTTAAGTCGAGGTTGGGGATGGGACTGACAACCCATCGTAGTTCATCAACAGTGGGAACCCAATACACATGAGAGGAGATCCCTCAAAAGTGTATTCAATGTGGTAATAACAAGCTGTAAGGATGAACTGGTAGTACCTTTGCTACATAGATGATACAAGTGTATCGGAGTCTATCCCCTGTAAACCTAAAAAGGTACTGTTTCTGCCAGTGTAGCAAGAGTTATTCTAACTCTGAATGGGGTCAAGTCATTTTGACGAGATGATGGCAGTCATCTCTGGAGATGCCCAGCTAAGCGAATGTAATTGTGCGGTCGCAATTAGAGGAAAGGATTATTCCTTGAAACATTCGACGAACAGGATCGAGACAGGACCATTAATGTCTCAAAGCCGTAGATTGGCACCATAGCCTTTGACTTGTCGTCGTCTATGGAGTATGATTACACCTTACGGATAAAGATTCAAGGTGAAATATTCCATCTTAATCCGGTAATCATCGAAGTAGATGACTTAGGAGGGTTCAAACCCGGAAGGGTACCGACTCTGAATAACAAGTCATGATGAGAATCCTGAATGCATTTCTGCATGGATTTGTGGGGGATTGTTGGAAGTTGGATGTTAAATCCATAGAGAAATGGTGATGTTCTTGGTAGCTTGAAGAAGCTTGAAACCAAGAGCATTATTAGTCCCACATTGTTGCTCAAAGTGGTGGTAGGTGGGTATATTTGGTTTCACACACAAGGGTAGTGTATAACTACTAAGGTGTGTGGAGAGCCATGGGTGTTATTGTGTGCCTCGCGCACACACACACACGCGCGCGCCGCCGCCTCGCCTCGCCACGCCTCGCCTCGACTCGACTCGACTCGGACCGGGTCGGGTCGAAGGGCGATTTGGGCGAAATGTCTCGGCGTCTCGCGTACGCGAGGCGACCCGGCGAGAGGTTGTGATACAGCTAATTTTTATTACTCACCAGTTTATTGGGTGATTAATTTAAATTAACTGTTTTGACCGTTTTAATGTGGGATTAATGGACATTAAACGGATTGATTGTCAATCAATTAGAATGATCAGTTTTACCAAAAACTGATGGATTAATCTAATTGAAATAGTCAAAACGTTTAAAATATTGCTGCACGGTTTTTCTCTGGTTCATCTCTCAACAGAAAAAAAAAAAAAATCTCTCTTTCTCTGGCGAACTGAGGTGCGAGTCGAAGTGATCTCCATCGCTGCTGTAACGAGGACGATCAGAGCTGTTTTATCCTGGAAGGATTATCGCCGGATCCCAATACAGCGTAAGTGGGGGCGATTATTTCTTCAAGAGCAGTCAGGCCTTCTTCGCAAGACCTGGCGACTCAGCTGCTTTCATGTTTTACCTGTTCCATCGTGAACAGAGGTATGTCATGTTCCTTCTTTTCTTTCATACAGTATCTAATTTCTTTGCTATTTGCCTTCTTGATTTGCTTTCTCTATGTTCTTGGTCATGCGTTGTTAATCAAATTTTCCCTACTAAAATCGTTAATTTTAGTGTTTTTCACCAACAGGACAAACAAGCTCTACAAGTCCCCTCTATGGCTAACATAACATCAAATAGTTTTTTTCCCTTTTTAGATTAACATCGAAGAGTGAATGCATGACAATGGTGGAGAGAACAGTGTTAAAAGATTATTACATTTCTAAATGAGACACAATTTTAGAAAATCCAAAATGACGGACAGCTATTTAAGACGAAGGGAGTAAAAAATCAAAGTACACGGAGAGGACAGTGTCCAGCTGGGGATATCACTTTCAATGCAGCAGCCGCATCCAAAGAACTTGTTCACCCACAACTGTTGTACTATTCTGTGATTTCATTGTTGTGAAGGAATCAGGAACCCCAAACGTCGGATACACTATCTCTCTTAACGAATCAGAACGCGTTTTGTCAATTTCACTCCACTCTCGCACCGAATCAGCATGCCTCTTCAAAATGGGCATCACTAGAGAATTGGAGCAGCTCATTTCCTCTGTCAACATGTAACCTCTCTATGTTTGAGGTCAGAGATGTAGTTTGGGGGTAACCTCTGAGGAGTCATTTGATTTATTGGCTTCTTTGTAAAGCTAGCTGATCCTTTCACAAAAGTACTGTATGCTAGCAATTGTCTCTGGTCTCTGGTTCTCCAACTTCTCGCGGATTGGTCAAATGTAGCAATCGAACTGTAGGTAAATAAGTTACCAACTTTTTAATTAGGTTTAATGTCGCATGCTACTCCTTAGTTTCACTGATGTGCATCGTTTTGTTTGTCGGTTGAGGTTGAATTCGATAGCTTAGCGAAATTGCTGTTGATTTTCTGTATAAGTGAAGTTTTTTGTGGGAATTTTGAACCTAAATTTGGAGTATTTTGATCCCAGAGTATAGGGTTTATTGTGATTGATTGTTTTAGTTAATTAAGGAACTGGTATGATGGTTCACACAGTTCTTTTATTGAAGATTTTTTTGTTATTTCAGGAATGCCAATATGTGATGCAATTGCTCAAATTAGGCAACAACCTAATATCTGTGGTGTCCATGTGAAGTGCCTTGAAGAGGTTTGTTCTGCTGAACTCATATGGCGCGTATAAAAAATGGACTAATGTCATTGAGATTTCACTATTGTTGGTCCTCCAATTTTTTGATGGAAATCATTGTGGATTGTTTAGATGATACTTATCAATAGAATCGTTGTCAAGGAAATGAATCAATGCTATGGTATTGATGATATATCCCGATGATGAAGTCCTTCGATAATTTGACTGTGTGCATGGCATTATAGGAATGAAGGTATCGGTGCTCCCTTTTCTGGATTGTCCGGCTACAAATGGTAAGAGGAACCACCCTTTTCTACGAAAGAAAGATTTGGTGCTCCTTTTGCCAGTTTGGACCACTGAAAATGGGCGAGGAACAATTTTTTTCTGTGCCATGCTGACATTACGTCTTCTGAGGGATATTTTTGTAGTTTGAGAAATCCGAGCTGTTGTTTCCGAATTAAATGATTTTCTTCTATTAAAATTGTCCAAACAGTGGGATTGGTGATACATCCCAGTAATGAAAATATTCGATAATTAGAATTTTGTCCATAGAATTTTTGAATAGCGAAATTTGTGTTTCAGGTCCTCAAAAAAAAAAAAAATAAAATAAAATAATGTCGTTCCCTTTCTTGGTTTATACTGCTGCAAGCAGTTCTGGAAGTCTTTGGTTCTTTGCTAAGCCAATGTTCGGCTTTCTGAGGATTTTTTTTTACAAGTGTCGAGCTCAACATCACCACCCAATCGGATCCTCCGAGAATTTCCCTTGAGTCTGCTTTAGCCGTTTTACTTTAATGATGTTTTGGAGGATCAAACTTGAAACACTTATCTTTCGATTTCTCTTGATTTCTCAGTTAATAGTTCACATTTATTTGTTTTTGTATTTAGGGGTATCCACCTCCAACCGCTGTCGAAATATGTTGCATGAAGCGGCTGTTTGGGGATTGTATCGACCTTGTCCTCGATTCTACAGGTATAGGCAAGTTAAACTGAGAGGACTCTTCCCTTGCAGGTTTTGAATTGGTAGACTTTAGCCCCTTTATGTTTTTTCTTACTTCCAGATGCTGAATGGGTACTCACATTGCAACTGCGCAGGTTAAACTGTCAAACCAATGCAATGCATGGTCTGCGTTTGGCTCGGAATCACGCTGTCTTGGATCACGAAAGTCTAATATGCGACGGATGGATGCTATACGACACTGGCTATCGCAAAGAAGTGCTCTCCAGGTCTTGTTCCCCTGTGAGGAAAAGAGTAAACTTAGCAGTTTCCCTTTGTAAATCAGTCAAAGTTGAGCTCAATGGGAAACCCCTTATAGTAAAGGGCTTCACCGACTATGTCAATCTCAATCTTCAAGCTGCTTCCAGATGCATATGACCTCCCAAGTTTTGTTTTATATCCATCATTTTAGTTTGCGTTAGAGTTTGGGTTAATATTAAATAGCATTTTCTAAATCATTCAGAAATTCCAGTAAGTTCACTCTTGAAGGAACTAAGAAAAATTTAATCGTTAGTAGAACTTGACAGGATAGCTTCTCTGAAGTGGCAAGAACTCGCTATGGAGACGACTTCCTCAACAAACTGCAACACATGAAGAACACTGCCGATAAGAACAACATAGAAAACTCAACAAGCTCAGCTCACAACAGACAGCGGAACACCATCTTCTCCAGCAAGATCTCGAAACTGTATGATGATCAGAAGAATTAGTGTAATATGAACTACAAGTGATATCGAATGCATTCCAACTTTTTGTCTAACAAAAAGCAAACATAATCCTCAGTCGTCAATCACAACATATGTAAGTATAACCCGTAGTGAAAGCAATCCTAAGCTCTACATCACCACAGCAAAACAGCAACACAACACCAGCAAACACAACACCGGCATATATCGCAACGCTACACTTGCAACGCACAAGGTAAAAACTACTTGTAGGTGTAAAGTATAGGTTAGTCAGAATTTAGCCTGAGACCTAATTGTCCGAACAAATTTGGATTTGGATGGTCAGCTACATTCTTAACTTGGGTTCCGGCAAGCTTAGGTAGCCTAATAATAACTTGGGATAGGACAAGGAAGTCAACTTGTCCAACTCGCCCGAATGACACCTAAATATTTGCTATTCTTCGAATGTTTGGGAGTCTTGACTAATAAAAAGATCGTGTGCATGCTTTTTCTTGATCACACTTTCGGAGCCTTGCAAGCTGGGTTTCAAGAACTACCGATTTCTGCTACTACTACTAGGTCACTATGGGCTGGTAAAATGTTACTTTAACGTTGGTTAATTTGGTTGCAGGAAGGGGGCATGAGGAGGAAAATGTAGTCCAAGGGTGAGGTAAAGACAGAGGTCATCAAGTGATCAGAGCCAACATTGATGTATGTTGCCACAGAGTACATTGATATGTTGCCACAGGGTAATACTGGGAAAAAACAGAAAAAGAAAAGTTGAGAGTGCAGAAACATGAAGATGGAAATGAGGGAAGAGGCAACTGAAAAATATTAAAGGCTGAAAATTAGGTGGGTGGATCAGTTTTTGTCTTTTGTTTGTTTTGTCTTTTTGTCTCTAATATTCTTCGTACGGAACAACAAAAGTATATCACGTGCCATATTGTTACCTCCAATTGGAAATGGGTAAATTGTAAAAGACACTTTCACGCACTGTACTTTGATTGAACGACACCTTCACCCCTTCCAGTTTGGAAAAGGGCACTTTCATCCCTTCAGTGTCCCGAACTTCAGGTAATTCACACCATCTGATATGAAGTCGTTTGTCTGGGGGCGGTACATCATTAAAATAGTTTTTGAGACATATTTGCCCCTATTATTATGCAAAAAGTCTTTATACCATGGGTAAAATCCACTTTGCACCCTTATGTTTAGGCAATATGTCATTCGACACCCCTGTGATTTGGATAATGCACTTTACCACCCTCGTAACTGACGGAACCCAAACGGCTCCCTGACTGTTTTACCCTTGTCATTGTGGACAATTACTCACTATTTATGGCACCCTCTTCTCATTTTTCTTCCACTTCTCCTCTTCTCACGCATCTTCCTTTCCCTTTTCCTCTCTTCTCTTCTGGTAACCCTAGACCGCCACCCATCGCAACAGCCGCCTCCACCTCCAGAAACCACCATAGCCCCCAACCTCATCTTCTTCTCGTTCTTCACCTCGTCTGGTCCCTCTCTCATCTCTTTCTCACGGATCTGAAGAAGAAATAGAAGAAGTAGAAGCAGGTGGAGTTGGCCACCCCCGCAGGAGAAGGTCGACGCCGGAGTAGGACGCCGCCGCCCAATGTTTACTGCCTCCATTGAACTGGGTTTCGATGCCCTGGTGGGAGAGGGAGCAGAGATGAGAGAAGGGGGGGACGAGATGAATCTGGCGGAGGTGGAGTTGTGGCTAGGGTTTGTGAGAAAAATGATTTTGTGGGCAGAATTGGGAAAGGAGAAGAGTGGATCGAATCGATTTGGGTCTCTTTTTTAGTGCGAATCTGTGATGGGTTCGTGGTTGGAGTGGGTGCAATTGCTTCAATTGACGATTTTTGGGATCTCTCTGATGGTCTGTCTCGAATAGTGAGATCTTTCCGAATGTGATGGGTATCACAATTGTGAACAAAGGTTAGAGCTTGGGTTCCCAGCATTCAACCTAGTACGGATTTGAGATTATGTTTGACAAGGTATGGGTTCTGTTGCTGATGGTTTTAAGATGAGAGAGTAACAATGACACAGTACATGTGGTAATTGGACATATTTATGTTGTTGCTTAGACTAGACTGAAATTGGGGGAAGAGAGAGCTCAATCCATCACCCAGTTCCTCCCAGAAAGTTCACATAAACTAGAACTAGTTTGGTTCCAGATGTTGATGGGGGGCTTGATTGGTTGTGTGTTGTGATAATGGTGATGTTGGTAGTAGATTTGTAGTTGTTGTGGTGGGCAGTATTGTAGAGACTTGGTGGTGGTGGTGGTGGTGGTGGTGGTGGACTGTAATCTTCACTTCTTCACCTCTTTTTGGTAGCAGATTGTTGTTGTTTTGTTGTTGTTGTGTTGGTGTTGGTGGTACTGGTGAGGATGTGATGGTGTTGCTGGTGGGGATGTGGTGGTCTTGCTTTTGTTGATGGTGGGGATTCAGTGGGGCAGATGCGGTGGTCAAGAACACCAATAATGCCAAGAACATGAAACAAGAACACGATGAGCACAAAACACAAATAGGGGTAAAATTGTCAAAAAAAAAATACTAAAAAGTGACTTCTTAGACGGAATATGACAGAAGGGTGCTAAGTGTCCTTACTTTTTTCCGTTACAGGGGTGGTAAAAGTGCATTATCCAAATCACAGGGGTGTCGGGTGACATATCGCCTAAATATAGGGGTGCAAAGTGGATTTTACACTTATACCATTGAATAACCCGTACATTTTGCATATGATGGGGGTAGAATTGTCCCAAAATTTATTTTTAGTGACACATACCAACTCCAGACTAATGGTGCCACAACATGGAGTGCAAATATCTTAAAGTTCGTCGCACTAAAGGGGTAAAGTGTCCTTTTCCAAACCTGAAGGAGCAAAAGCATCCTTCAATCAAACTAGAGGGGTGAAAGTGTCTTTTACCCATTTGAAATAGCATCAATTGATACTGCCTGTTACACTCAGTATCCACCCACCAGGCCACCACCCGTAACAAGGAGTACCAGATACTTAGAGAATACTGCTTGCATCTAGTCCACTCTTTACCACAACTGAAAAGATAAATTAATAATTAAAAATAAAAAAACAGAAGCATATAAAAACTGTATTGTTGTTATAAAAATGTCACATTATTTTCAAGTGTTTGGGTTATACACATAATATATATATATATATATATGTATACTTCAAGTAAATAATGCTGTTTTAACTAAAATTTTATTTAAAATTAATATTATTTTAGCTTGGATGACACTCTCATTCAAATATATGTTTATGAGATTAGATTATGTTATTATTGTGTATTTGATCAACATCTTTTGGTCATATTTGAGTTATTGTGCTTTTTAAAATTAATTTACAATATATTTATATAAAAATGTAATAATATGGTGTTTAAAGAAAATTGTCCGACTGGTTGAACCACTTGATCCGACCGGTTGAACTGTAAACCAGTGTCTCACCAATGCAAGTCCGGTTTGTAAAACTTTGATAATTCCAACATCCAGTAATACATACACACATGAACCCACTATGCACTGTACATGTCATATGTATTACTTTAACTGGCATTCCATTTTTTCCCTCCGGAATACATGTTTTTAAGCTTATTGACCGAAAATCTCATATCTTTGACTAATCACTTCCGCTCGTCCAAACTGCACCATTATGTGGGCATTCTGGATCAAAATATAAACAAGCGGTATTAACCCAACTATGTGGTGGATATTCATATAAGCTCAATTACATTGTTCATAACCGTTAAAAGATTTTCTTTAAAAATAATTAAAATTAAAATTTCATGGAAAGTCTCTTATAATTGCATCGAATTTTTGCAGGGAAAATATGATTGATACTGAATTTCCTTTTTTTTTTTACTTTTATTCACTTTTAAAACAAGAGAACTTATTTTTATCAAAAAGAAAAAACAAAATAACGTATTTATTTGTCACAAAAACAAGATAACTTATTTGAGCTCAACTTACTTTACTCACTTAAAAGGAAATTTATGTAAGAGAGTGAAAATGTTACTTTTCGTTTGATTATTAAAACAGAGCATTTTTCTATCAGAGAACTCATACAGTGCATTGCACGAATGATCATGAAGTGCAATGCATGGATTATTTGCTAGAATATATTTTTGTAGAAGGTAAAAGACACTTTCACCCCAAAACTTTGAGTGAATGACACTTATCAATGCTAAATACTAGTACTACCTCCGTTCTCTCTGAATCTTTATCATTTGATTTTTTCTTCCGTAATTGGGTCACTTTGACCCGGTGATTTGGATAGCGAAACGATAAAGAAAATTAATAATATTTTGCTGGTGTTGTAAAGTAAAGTTTACTCTACAACATCACGCAAAGATTATCAAAGTCTTGTGTCCTAACTCAATCGCCGAAACAATGTGATCCAGTGAATTGTGGTAAAATAAAAAAGGTGAAGATTCAGATAGGACAGAGAAAGTTGTATTTTACAATGCGTTTTTAGGTTTTCGATTTTCGAGCGTTTATAGAGTGCCTCGTGGAAGAGTAATGCTATATGTCAGGTATTATGTCCCGAAAACCTACTAAATTCGAAAGGTCAACTTAAGGACCCACCACTTCTTAAATAAAAAATTAGATGATTACAGTTAACATTAATTAAAACTATTTTTTATTATTGTACATCCATTAGTTCTAATAGAACATCCAGAGTCATTTTACTTTCAGAACACCAAGAGTCCCTCCGCCTCTTGAATGATATTTTCATGTTTCCTGTTAGAATACAAAGGCGAAAGCACGATACCACTTGTTAAGAATCAAGAAGAGTGATGAGACGATGGACATTATGAAGAACAACACACAAAGATTTAAATTGGTTCACTAGATTTGAGACTAGTTAGGTTCACGGTCAAAACAACCCGATTTATTGATGAGAGAGTCAATTACAATAAATGATACATCACACTTGTCAATAGCCACAACCTACACCCATATATAGGCATAAACTATTAACTTGTGCCCAAAGAAACGGAGAAATTGTTCCAAATCGAACAAGAAAACAACAAAAACCGCCCCAGACCAAAGTGTTCGTACGAACACCCGAAGTGTTCGCACGAACATGTTCCTACAAACATTTGGTGTTCGTACAAACATGACAGAAACTCTAGTTTTGCCGCATTGTTCTTGCTTCCTCGCTTCGCCATTACTTCTCCGCTTCGTCTGAATGCTAGCTAGGTACTTTGAATTACCAAAAATCTAACAAATCTCCACCTAGATTCAAATACCGTAGCAACCGATCCAATGTTCTAATCAATCCGATCGTGGATGCGCCTCCCGATCACCCAAAACCAAATATTCTGCTTCTAGATGCGAAAGTCAATTCACCAAATCGTTTCTCCAATTGTCCTCCGTCCTTTCAAAAAATACACCAATTGTGGATGCACCTCCAACAACCAACTCAAAGTGCTCCACCCAAATAGGAACGATCAACCAATGAACCGATCGAATGTATTCTCCAAAATTGCGTTGTTGGAATACATTACCTATGCGCCACAACAAGCGCGTCTTTGCATCTCAACAAACGCAAAGACTTGTGTGTCCCAAACAACACACCACCAATGCACCATGACACAATTCATATCCTCAATCTTATCACAATGACACTTGATGAAAGTTCCTATCAATCGATCAATGTCATGCCAATTGCGCAATCAAAGGACCGCACCAATGCGCAAACCGAGACACGCCTAATAACGCGCCAACAATCAATTTGTGCATAATAATCAATTAACAATGGCTAGATTATTAAATATAGCTCCCACTATTTTTTTTGGATTAATAGCCCTCATCATTAATGCGAAAAATATCATATACTTTTAATGGGACAAGATTCATATTTCACCTCCTCTTGAGCTTGCTTTGGCGAGCCACCTAAAAGTTAGTTATTTAGTTAGGAACAACTTTCAATTGCATCCTACGCAATTCTTGGTTCAATTGGGCAAATAACTCCATATTCATTGTCTATCTCATTGATAATCACAATTTTCTTGCCTCTAAGCTTTCAATCTATTGAAGTAGCTTAGTTGCGTTTAACCTCTTAGTTCAACAATCTTACATTACTAGCTTGTGCCGTCGCGCCACACCATGAAGAATCAAGTCGTCTTGCTTTGACAAGCCCGAACTTAATAATCCATGATTATGACGAGTGTTAAGCAAGAGAAGGTAAAACGCAATATTTATCGTTGAGGGATTTCTTTGTCAAATTTAATTTTGTTGATCACATCAACTGGTCTACTTATTTGGATTGAGCAAACCCAAAATAAAAGATGCAATTGTTTAATTATTATCTTGTTACGTTTTGCATGCATTAATTATTATCTTGTTACATTAAACAAGTAAAACGTGGTATGGATGTGGCCCCTAAAACTAAGATATTCCCAATCCAATGAGAATATCTATAAGCGCTAAAGTAGCAAGCTCATCTCCATGTGCCTCCACCTTTAGTCCATGCATCCTAGCTTGTGGGTCTTCATCGTCTTGTGGTTTCTTTAGTCTTTGTTCTTCTTCTCCATACCTTGACTATATTCTATCTATCTAATTTTAGCTAGCATCTACAAACTAAATAGAGAGAGCTCACAGGCGAGGGAGAAGACGACACGCAGGCCGTAAAATTAATTACATTAATTACCTCAAAACCAAGCCAAAACAAACCACAAAAGTAAACACCCACAACATAAGACACATCCAATTTTATCGTGCTTGGTCAATTTTAGTTGAATTTGGGATATCTAGGGTTAAAATAGTCAAACGGTTGCGTCAATCCCATTGGTAAAAACCCGTTTGGACCAGCCGAACAGGGCCAAACCGGTCGGATTAGCCCGCACGGTCAAACCAGCGGCTGGCTGAGCCTGGTAGGCCAGTCGGTCTTGGTCCGCGCGCCAAGGAAGGGGCAGGTTGGCTAGGCCAAACCCTACAGGGAAAGTTTCAAAAAAAAACCCTACCTTGCGCGCAAATTTCCAATTTTGGGACAAAAACACATTTTTCCCAAAATTGTGCCCAAAACTTACATTTTCAAATCACCAAAACATACATCATGTGTATACGAAATCATAATCTTTACACGATATGTAAAATTGGCTTATTCTTCACACCATGTGCTAGCAACATAGAAGAAGGAGTCGCTAGGAGCTTGATCAAATCAAGCGGATCACGCAAAACGAGGAAGAGGTCGAGCCTCTTGGAGCCGGCGGGTAGGGGGTGTCGTGCGCATCTCTACTCTCTCTCCTTGCTCTGATTATTTCACTCAATGACAACTCGTGTAAAATAATAAAGCTAGGATTCCCCTTTTATAGTCAATAACTCCTTATTGACTACAAACTTGCCCCAATACTAATCATGTCCGTACACGGATTAATCTTAAAGCATAACCATGTCCATACACAGATTAGTCTTATTAGCCTAATCCTATCCATACACGGATTAGTCCACTTTGTAATTTAGTCCAACTAACTTTGCATGTGGTTGCGTTTTGATCCATGATCTTTTTAATTATTAATTAGTCCAACTAATTAACATTCATATCCAGTTAAATCCTTTTGGCGTGTGGCCCTGCAGGTTTCTATTAAGTTGGCAGTAACAATTACAAAAATTGAGCGGTGTCTAGCAATACGTCAATGCCACCCAACTAATATAAATAGTTAGTGAACTCACAAACCTTGTTCCCAATGTTACCGTGTTTGTGTATGTCACTTTGTCTCTGTATTCGGACTGAACACGAGACATAAATGTCACACTCGTATATCCAATCCACAGTTTCTCGGTCCTGGGAACAGGCTTATCTGTACAAATATCAACAATATCACATATGGTTTTATCTGAGTCTGGCCATATATTCCATAAGCACTACCCCTCGAGTGGCCCGTGGATATTTACTTCCACTATGTGGGAGTGAAAATCCTCTCTACATCATTACCATATCTGAGCTTGCTTCCTATCATGTTCGATTAACGCTTTCATAGTTACCCAGTTACGTTGCAACGTTCGATGGGATCAATACCTGCTAATTCACAACTAGAGTTTCTAGTGACTTATTACCTAAGGACTACAACACCATTGTCACTACGAGAAGCACTTGTGACTTTCACATAATTCATATGTAGCCTTCTCGCAGTGGGTCAATCCACTATGCCATTACTCTTAATGCATACCCATGTGTTAGACTTGATATATCCATATCATCTACCCACATATTAGTCTCCATGCATAATGATCATCCTATTAATCAATATACTTCTAGGGATATTTAAGATAAGAAAACAATTGTAATCTAAGGAATTTATTATATTTAATATCTCCATAAATAATAAATAAATATTTTAGCCAAAACAATGTTTATACTAAAAGAAGATTGCCTCTAGGGCATCTACTCCAACAAAAACAACCTGATTTATTAATGAGAGAGCCAATTACAATCAATGATACATCAGACTTGTCAATGGCCACGACCTACACCCATATATAGGCCTAAACTACTGACTTGTTCCCAAATAAACGGAGAAACCATTCCAAATCGAACAAGGAAACAACAAAATCGGCCCAAACCGAAGTGTTCGTACGAACATCCGAAGTATACGAACAGTTTTGGTGTTCGTACGAACACAACAGAAACTCCAATTTTCCGCTTCGTTCTTGCTTCCTCGCTTCGCTGCTTCGTCCGAATGCTAGCTAGGTAATTTGAATCGCTAAAACCCTAACGTATTCAATAGTAGACCCTC
Source organism: Linanthus parryae (assembly GCA_023055425.1). Taxonomy (NCBI): domain Eukaryota; kingdom Viridiplantae; phylum Streptophyta; class Magnoliopsida; order Ericales; family Polemoniaceae; genus Linanthus; species Linanthus parryae. Next base: position 81,391,164 of record JALGPY010000002.1, read on the forward strand.
TCTGAAACTCCCTTCCAGGTTCTTATTTGTCTCTCAAACCTACAACTCATCAATATCTAGACCTTGATTGAACGCATAAGACATCTTCTATATTGAAGTCACAACTGGTGTGATATGCTCTCCCAAGGTATGTAACTTGCTCTTACACTTTCTTTAGGGTCTCTATTAACATTCTTCTAGATTGAAAAATAATTCAATATTATTTCTTTAGGGTCTCTATTTTACCAGTGTTAATTTCTATTAGACTCAATCATTATGCTGTATGTTTTCTTTAAATTGTTAATACCTCAATAGAGAAAACTTTTATGTGGGTGAGAATACTTTGAACTTAAGAAGATTCGAAAGAAGGATTAACCTTTGCAATTGTGGATGACATATTTACTTATTACAAAAAGTATGGAAAATAGACAGTGTTTTCAGTAATACGGATGACATCGAGCAAAGATTAAAATGGTCAGCTAATATATGTTACATTTATATGTGCACGGGCTGCTAAAGTTCGTTCCTCATCAAAGAATCACTTACATGTGCACGGGCTTCTAAAGTTTGTTCCTCTGTCCTCATCAAAAATGAATATGAAGCTAGATAACGAGCTTGCTTGGACGGGAATGGAATATGGAGGATAAATGATGTTCATCTCGGACATAATTATGGTCTGAGTCCGAGGAAATCAAGATTATTTCACTTTTATAGAGAATTAAACGGCTGAGTGAAAAGGAGACTCCTTACCAATGACGTTGTTGGAATAACCCTGAACAAAAAAATTCAACTCATTTGTTGTTGAAGGGCATGATAATACATCTTTTTTGGAGAAGGATTGTAGAAACTCATACAGAATGTGAGGAGGTTACAACTCGTCGAAGGAGATGTCGTTGCAGTTCAAAAATATTTTCTTAAAATGCAAGCAGGGAACACTGATTTCTTTTATAGTATAGACTTCGATGAGGAAAGCCGACATAAGAACGTGATTTGTGCAGATTCGAACAATCGTGCAGCATTTAAGGAGTTTGGTGAAACTGTCTATTTAACAAATAAGTATGATATGCTATTTGCTTCATTTGTTGGGATAAATAATCATGGACAATAATCACTGCTCGGATGTGGATTGATTTCCTGTGAGGATACGCAGACATTTACTTGGTTGTTCAAATTTGGCTTGCGTGCATGTCAAGTTGTGCACCTAAAGAAATAATTACCGGTCAAGACATAGCAATGAAAAGTGCTATTGAAATTGTTTTTTGTTTCAAAAGTCAGTCATAAGTGGTGCTTGTGGCACATAACGAGAAGCTTCATAGAGAAGTTAGAGCATCTCCAACAGATGGTGTAAAAACTGTCTTTGGCACAAATATAGGCCAGATTTGCCCAAAAACCAGCTCCAACAGCTGGTGCAAAATCTGGCATATATTTGCACCTGGCCTATTTTTGGACCACATCTGGCCTAAGAGCATCTCCAACAACAAAACGTTCTTTGGACTAAATTTGTTCATGTCCTAAATTTTACTCCTACTCTTTTTGAGTTGTTGCTCCAGCAGTAGGCCTAAATATAAGCCACCATCACTTTTTTATTACTTTTTAGTTGCCATCATCAAACAATCAGTGGCCGCATATTAAACTTGAATCTTTTAATGTTTTCCACCAGTGAATAGTAGTCTTTAGTTTTGTCCAAAAACTAGGCTGGTGTAAATTTAGGCCAGCTTTTACACCAGCTGTTGGAGCTGGTTTTTGGACAAAACTGGCCTAAATATAGTCCAAAGAACGTTTTTCTCCATCTGTTGGAGATGCTCTAAACCAAAGACAATTTGAACCTGGTGTAAAAATTAAAAAGTCAGTTTTACTGCTCTCCTCCTCTCCACTTCTCCTACAAATTCAACATTTGGATTAATTATTCACTCACTTCAACAAATTAATTAATTTGTTATTTAAAAATAAAAATAATGATTCGTTGTTTATTACTAATTAATTATTTATAATAAATAAATAAATAGAAACAAATAAATAATTACAAATTCTCTCACTCCAACAAATTAATCAATTCGTTATCTTTTTTTCTAAATTTAATTAGTTATTAAACATATGTAGTAGCATGATTGTTTAATAATGGAAACTATAAAATAATTAAATAATGCTGATGGCCTATATTTAAGCCATCTGCTGGAGCAAAAACTCAAAAAGTGCTGGTGTAAAATTTAGGGCAGGTATAAATTTAGTCCAAGGACAACTTTGCTGTTGGAGATGCTACCTATAAGAACTAGTTCTATTAGTTCTTCGCAAAGGGCTGCTTATGATTCCAAGGGACTGTTTTATGGTTCTTTGCAAAGGGCTATCATTACTTTGTGGCACCTATGACCGACTTAAAACTATAATTCTATTAGTTCTTTGTAACACCACCACCAGAGCCGAGGCAACGGCCTTAGAACTCCAATCCCATAGGGGAGGAGGATGAGGAGGGATGAGAAAAGTATTTATCCATAGTGCAGGTGATAAAATGTATTTGTTCTATAATAGGAGGGTGGAAAATGTCGTTTACCCTTATCAATGGTCTTACAGTGGTAGGTTGCAAGGCATGTTGCGTCACCACGGCTCTGGTGGTGGTGTTACCATTGTCCATACGACCACGCCTTCCATCCACGCCTTCCATCAACAATCAATGGTCTTACAGTGATGGGGTTGCAAGGTAGGTTGCGTCACCACGGCTCCGGTGGCGGTGTTAGACAATTCCTACAACCACCTCTGCCAACAATCTTTCCTATGACAGTGTACTTTATCTACAACATTTCTTTTCAACCATTATAAGATAGTGTATTCGTATGCAATTATGGACAACACTCAAGAATGAGTCCCGACATTTGTGATGCATGATAATATGCATTGCATGATAATATGCACTGCAACTATTCTCATTGAATCAATTTTATTTATTTACTTCTAAAAAAATTAAATTTATTTAGTGAAGAGATTGCTTGATTCATACATTTGATGTATTCATTTTCTTCATCAAGTGCAGAATATATGTACTAGTTGGATGACATTCATTTTGTTTTTTATTAAAATTTTGCACGGGCTAAATGCAAGTCCCCTCCTGTTTCAGAAAGGACACTTGGTGTGTGTCGGACATTGCATATTCAAGTTGGATTAAAAGCTGCCTTTTTAAGCAATATCATTTGAAATGACATAAAATCTTCTGTTGATAATCTGTAAATTAAAATAATCTTTGGGCAACTATAGAACCTCCAGAATTGAGGACTTTGCTACTGAAAATCTCAAAAAAAAGAATCTCTAAAAAAATAAATAAAGTTAGCGTTCTTTTAATATTAGCATGATTGCAGTTTATTTATAAGTGAATGTATTCTTTTCTTTTTTTTTTTGATAATTTAAGTGAATGTATTCAAGTAGTTGACTATATCGCTCCTTATATTTTGTTAAATATATCATAATAATGACCTACAATTCCAACTGATATAAAACATATTGTAATTTTTACTTCATCTAAATCTTACACCTATATTGTTTTCAACTTGTTTTTCACTCCCACTGTAAAGGATGGAGACTAACGGTTTATTGTTTATAAGACACTTATACCTGTATTAATAAATCTATTTGTATACAAATTACATGTGGTCTACTTAAACACCAATATACCCCTGAAGTAACATGGATTTGGGGTAGTTGGGGTCAATGTATTCTTTTACCAAGAAAAGGGGGTGAAAAAGTTCCTTTTGTTAAAATAGGGGTTGAAAGGGTTTTTTACCCCTTTGGCCAACGTATCACCTTGAATCTTTTGTGACTGTGCACTCGTTGTTCTTTGATTTTTTTATTTCTTTCTCTTTTTTGTCAAAGAGTATTATGTGATTCCATGGCTGAAGCCCAAATGTGTGACTTTTTCGACTCGGCTTTTACATGACTAAACACATATTATTAGTGTATTGTAAATGAATACTGTGTAAGCTAGAAAATCGATACACTTTTTCATCTTCAATAGCTAGCATGGGCACACTTGTTGTTCATGGAAATAATTTCAACACATAAGCGAAATGAGAAGAACATTATTATACAGAAATTGAATCTAGGATAAACTTAATAACATAAAAGAAGAAGAAAGCAAATTCAAAAAAAAAAAAAAAAACGACAACAACAACAGCAACAACTTGTGACATGCACCAGCAACAGCAGCAGAAGAAGAGACAGAGCAACTCCGTTGTTAAGTCGGGTTGATTCTTTAAGCAGGAGGAGGAACAGCATCGCCAACTGGGTTGTTATGTCCATAAGCAGCAACAGCAGGAGCAAAAACTGGTGGAGCAACTTCACGAGTAAAACGAGGGTGGAACCTATACGTGATCTGTAGCAGACCTTCAGGTTCGACCTCATAGGTCATGGTGTGAAGAATATTACTCGCAGCCGCGAATAGTTCCTTGACAGGAACTACAACATCTCCGATAGTTTCGGAATCGCGACATATGCGGGCCGACTTGATGAACATCTGCAGGTACGGACCGACATTGGTATCTTCTAGCAAGGTTGCAGAGACTTCGAAGTGCATTGCGATGCTGTTGCCGCCGGCCCATTCATGAGTCTTCCCTCTAGTTGCCGAGATTGGAGACTGGCATGTATCATCGGATGCCACTCCGTCTCTGAAGGTAACGTCAACGTACACGTTCGACTCCGCTACCTTCAAACCAGTTAGAGAGTCGATGGTAATTTCTAATGGGTAGTAGTCCATGACTACCCTAATTTGAAGAAAATATGAGAGGAAATGAGAGGGAATGCGGAAGAAGAGTTGAGAGATATGATCGAAATTGTGGGCACTATGAGTGCATTTTATACTGGCTCTAGTTGGAATGAAATTTTGGCTAAAAGCGTGAAGCTGGGTTCAAAAAAAGAAAAGGGTTAATTGCATTTAACCCCCCTGTACTTAAGGGTTCGTGTGAAAAACCCACCTGAGGTCTAGAATGTTACAAATAACCCCCTGTGGCTTTTGTGCGGTTCCGTTAAAACTAACGGAATTCGTCAAATTGTAACGTTTTTATACCCTCACTGCTCACGCAAAAAAACAGAAAAAAATACGACAAAAAGAGGAATCTAACCTCACACACACACAATCCCTCAAGAAAAACACAAACAAAAAAATAAGAAACAGATCTGAGAAGAGCAGATCGATGAAGGAGGAAGAAGAGGAGAGAATGGGGAGGAATAAGAGGAGAGAATGAGGCGCAGAAGAAGGAGGAAGAGGAAGAAGGCTCTGCTAGTGCTGCTGCGACGAACACAGGACGGCGACGGCGACCCAGGTCGGCGACGGCGGTGCAGGTCGACGAGCTGCCTCTGTCGCTTCTCTCTTTTCCAGCAATCGTCGGAGCAAACCATTGAATCCTCACAAACCTCCTGATCTGTACCCATGAGTCCTCTATCCAAAAGGAATTAAACTCAATATTCAAAATCAAACTCGCTGGAAAAGTGAGAATTAAACCCAAAATCGAAATGAAAATTCTCTGGAAAAGAGAAGAAGGAAGGAGTACAGATCTGGAAAATACGATGGAGGGGAAGAAAGTATAGAGAAATGCAGAGAGAAAGAGTTTAGAGAGAGAAGGTCAAAGGAGAAAATGAAGGGTTTTGCTATTTATTCAAGGTTAATGAAGTCTTTTTGCCCAAATTAACGAAAAAATATCTCTTACCGCACAAAAACCAAACCACAGCGGATAAGTTGTAACATTTTAGACCTCGGGGAGGTCTTTCGTTCAAACCCCATAGTACAAGGGGGTAAAATGAAATGAACCCAAAAAAGAAACTGTGGACTCTGCAATTTAAGAAAGTAATACAACCAAGCTATTTGTTGAGTGGTGGTGAGGAGAAAGTATTCATTGGGGCTTGCCCCACCACTGTGGCATGCCTACGTGGTGGGGCGCGCAATTCATCTTCTGACAAATATGCATTAGTCAGATGGAATCTACCAAATTTTGCATGCTTGTCTGAAGGTGAATGGCGCGCCCCACCACGCAGGCGTGCCACAGTGGTGGGGCATGCCCCAATGAATACTTTCTCGGTGGTGAGTCAGTGTACTGCACATTATTTTGGTCTTTGATGTTTCTCTACAAACTTTCCTAGCCTTCGATCTGAATTGTACTTTTTACCTTCTATGAAATGTTATCTTTCGAAAATAATTTTAGCTGTTATAATTTCGAGTTTATTAATGCTTGCATCTCTAGCTTATGCGATTGTAAAATACTGCATTCGAAGTATGAGCAAGTGAACAAAAAAAAAAACTTTTGAATCCAGAATATCCGGAAGGACGGTTTTGACTTGATTTGTAGAGAGACTATATGTAGAAGATAAAGGAAGACTGTTTATATCAAATTTTCTTAACTAGTCAATAATTCTTTTCCATTTCTCAATTTTCACCGGCTAGACCAAACTCGGTCACATAATGTTTTATGAAACTAACAGCTTTGTTGCTAATAAGAGATCTTGCCAGACTATAATAACGTGAAGGCCTAAAGTATTCACCTCTGTTTGAAACAAGGGTTGAGCCGCCACCACCCTTGTATGTGGAGATCATGTATCCCCATTCCCGATGGTGAAGGCGGTGAAGGCAGTTGTCATACCGAAGTCTCACAAGTTAGAGACATTCTTTTCTTTGGTTATCAATAAGAGTCACAATTGATACACATTATACAGGAACTCTATCTGAACTCTAGCAACATTCTTTTACTTTCTCCAGCACTAACGAAAATGTAAAACTCTGGATAAACACACTAGTAAGTAATTTGTCAATGTACTCCAGGCTCTAGCAGCTGCGATTCAACGATCCAACAGGCTGCTTTTACATCACCATTCCTCCATTGATCGATTGTGAGAACCTGCACAACCACAACGATTATTGAGTTTTCAGTTAGAACATAAGTTCTTAGTTGATTGAAAATCCAAGTTCGACACACGCAAAGTATTTCCCTACAGAAAAGCAATATGGGCCAAATTAGGAAAGATATGATATGAAGTCGGCGTATTACATGTCCTCTGATGTAATTGGCAGCAGGATTGAGGGCCAAAAAATCCACCAGCACAAAAACTTGTACTGGTCTACCACACCGTCCTGGAAGCAAGCCCATTATCAGACTCGCTCACAATATTCTTCGTCTTCCATTCCAAAACGTGATAGGGTTTGGCAAACTAGGTTTGCTTTTAGTACAAGCTCCCTCCCTCCCTCTCCCTCCCCCTCCCCCTCTCCCTCTCTCTCTATCTCTCATATCACAATCTTCCCTCTCTCGCTGCAACTCCTGTTTCTCGCTCGCTGCAAATCTCCCTCAATCCACCAGACCATGAACGATAGTCCTCAAGTTCTCTCTGTATAACATTACAAACGACGGATTAGACAAACTCCGGCTACGTGCTTTTCGAGATCTAACGCTCTCTTCTTGCTACCTCACTGCTGCTACAATCGTCCGCCAAGTGAACTCTCCCTCGGTCTCCTAAAGCATAGGGGATATGTAGCTCCATGTAGTATTAGTTAGCCACTGAAAATGGGGATCTTTAACTCACTATCATGCTTTTATATTTGTTTTGCAGATTCCTATCCACTTTGAGACAAGGAGTTTTGATCTCCTTGCTACTATTGAAATGTTCTAAAAACCTTGGGGAGGTGATTCATTTTGTTTAGGTGTTCTTTCTAATTGTTTCAGGACCTTTTTTTCCTCTATTGCAGTTTTTTAACTCCTCATAACCTGATTTTTTTGGTTCAGATACTTTCTGAATCCCATTGCGACCAAGTGCATTTATAAACAGCTCCTCTTGCAGGTTAAATCAGTATTGGAATGTAATGACTTCTGCTTCATTCTGATGGAGCAACTATCTAATCTTATGTTAAATACAAAAAGTTAGTTGTAGCGAGAGAACAAGGTCGAATAGTAGCATACTTGTTACTGTATGTCTCTTTTCTATTAGCCTTGATCACAATGCCTTGGTTTTCCTAGAACCAAATTCGAAGTTGATAGACAACCCTTTTCTTGGGTGTACACCTGATGTTTAGCCAAAGCTAAGTTTGATCTTTTCCTTAGCGTGATCAAACTAAATAGGAGCCTCCTTATAAACACCAATCCTTGCTTAGCCTAATGTCTCAGTTTGTTGGTTTCTAAAAGTGCATACAACAATTTCCAAGTACTTGAATCCCTGTGCGAAATTTTACGAGTAAAGATTGAGTCTGAATTTCACTTGAACATAGATTATAGTGGGATGGTTGCGAGAAGCACACACACACTCCGCACTTCACTTTTTGAAGTTGGCCTGCATTTCGCTTGTGCTACAAAATATATGTTTCTTTTCTCTTTCATTCAAATTAATCTCATTTTAACTCCCTTCTTTGTAGGTTTAATTTGGCATTTCTTACAATCATGCTATAGCAGTTCATGCACTCAGCTATATGTATAGGAGTGCATTTGGGGTGGTCATTTTCCTGTCTCCTGCATCGGTAGACGATAGGAAATGCACAACTATAGTCTACTTGCAGTGTTGCTCCTAGAACTACTTCCCTATACTTTCCCAAATTTAATTTTTTTACAGGGTTTCTAAATTCTAACAGTGTTGCTCCTAGAATTACTTCACTCAGGAAATGACGAAACTGTAGATTTGTAAGCATTTGATCTAATAAAATATCTTAATTTCAATTCCCCCGACTTACTGATTTAACCTTTACCTACTAGGCATTACATAGTGAGGATAACCTGTGTGGGTTGACTACCTTCATGCCGGCGCCACCATCCCCTTCACCAGTATCTCTATCAATCAATCAGGCACTCCAGTGATACAGTCCATGATTTAATCAAGGGGTTTACCTTCACTCTATAGCTGCAAATTGAATATCAAAAGGTGGGGGAAAAGACCAACTCACGTTGGGAAAAGTATTCTCCCATGATAATAGCCATGGAATGGAAACTCATTCCAAAAAAATTGCACCGGATCTTTTTCTTGCTCCTTTGGTACTGTTGGTTACCTAAATTAATTGGTTCAGGAAAACCCACTCTTGCTTTGTTGTCAAGAGCCCAGAGTTAATTGTTCGGACAAACTGGTAGATGGTTTCTTTGTTCGTGATTTATGTGTAATTGATTTAATAAGTTTTCAGTTATTTGTTTAAGTTTTGGGTTTAGCTAGATGTTTCACAGACTAATATACCTTTGTAGGGCTGTAATTTTTCTTCATTTCTTATAGGCGGAACCCATGATCATACATCTTCAAGCATAAAGTGACCTCGAATAGATCCTGAGTCCTGCATTTAGATTTAACAAGTTCTTCGACATACTACAAGCTTTTGTACAAAGTTGTGGGGTTCATAACTGGAAAAGTCTGTTGCTAATTAGCTATTACTATGACATGTCTACCTTCGTTCTTGATTCCATGTTGGAGGCCGTATTGGAGTTGATATTTCATGTTGTCATTTGCTTTATAACCATGTATAATGCCTTGTTTTTTCGTCTGAGATGACAACCCTGTAACCTAATTGAATCCCCGAGGAAAACAACTTGATACTTCTAATTGCTATAGATATGAAATTTGGACTGATTCGGTAACTGAGTAGAGGCCCTGCATTTTTTGGCACCATACCCAAACATGAATGTAAATTGCTATTTCGTCGTTGCCATTGTGATACCTTATCTGGTTCAACTACAACATTGTATTGTGAAAGTTTGAACTTCCTTATAATGTTTTCTGACTAACCGTTTTCCTATATCATTGATTACGTTACTCAACAACGCGGGATGACCCCCTGCAGGGGTATCGGTGGAATACTCTCAAGTCTCTGTTCTTCAAGACTTGATCTACGAAACATGGTTTGAGAAATTTCCAGTGAAGACAATCCAAGTAAATCAAGAATGAGGATGCATCAAAAAGTCGTCAAGTTAATCAAAGAAGAAGGATGATGCCTTAAAAGTAACCAGTCTCTGGAGAGTATTGAACTTATTAAGGAGTTTTTTAGAACACTCTACTCGTTTATGTGTAGCTTTTGGTACAAAATGTTTATGTAGCCCAATGTTACAATCTCGCTCGATTTGTACTCCGTGATAAAGGACAGGTGGTAACTTCGTTACTTCCACAAATACAAAGCTTTAGAAGACAGGAATATGGGTAACTTGGGGTGTTATCTGGATGTTGATGTTATACCAAGAAGTCAACTCAAGTTCAGAGATGTATGTCTAAACTGTCTGGATGAACCTACCAAATATATTGGAACAAACAATACTCCCAGGAGTCTTGAACATAACAATAATAATAATAATAATAATTATTATTATTATTATTTATAAATAAATAAATAAATAAATAAATAAATAAATAAATAAATAATCACCATAGTCATCATCTTGTGCTTCAAGATAGAGTTAAGCAATTTCTTTTAAGAACAGAAAAGGAAAATGATAACTAACCTCTGTACAAACTTCTTCTGCCTCCTTTCAATGTTCTTTTCCAAAATGCGGTGGTTTGCCAATCTTTAAAAGCAGAATTCCGAAACGTAATACAGACAGCTGCATAAATAGGGTAAACATCAAAAACACTTGAGATGTGCACTGAAGATGGATTGAACAGTAGCTGTATGACAGTTCAAATGCAATAGGGGACATGTATGACAAAGTAAAAGCGGTTACAGGAGCAAAAGAAGCTTTTAAGATGTGCACGCTTCCATTCTTCTTACTAGGGACATAGATTCCAAGATTTTCTTCACAAATTGACTCCAAGCTTGGCAGTCATATCAGAGGCAATGAACCCTGGAGCAACCACATTGAGCTGCGGAATGAAGAGGATTAGTTTCTAATTATAGTGACCACATTATACGAGTTGGAGTCGCATATTGACCTGCACTCAATTCCAAGCATTAATTCAACTAGTTCCGTAGAACTCACTCGTATATTTCTTTTCCTGACTTTGTTAGGCCAATTTCTCTGCCTTTGCAGAACTATAATTAGCTTGCCCAGTGTCACCAAGATGACCAACCACAGGTGTTATGTTGATTATCCTTCCCTAAAACGCAGAGCAACGATTTAAGAGATCTATAAACCCATCAAACCAGTTGGACAAAAATATACTCATATTGTGCATGCCTGATAATGCATACAAAAAAACCATGTTACCCACTTCTCGAAAATGTTATGTTGATTATGTTGAGCAGAATACAGAAACAAATAGTTACCTTTTTAGTTTTCAACATAACTTTGGCTGCAGCCTGCACACTATATGGTGGGTCTCATAAAAAAGAATACGGAAATTGCAACAGAAACTTTTATGTAACCGTAAATCTTCCAACCTTTGTGCAAATGAAGACACCAGTGAGATTCAGATCAACAGCATCCTGCCACTGGCCTTTATTCATTCTCCTCAATAATACCTAAAACTAACGTAGATCAGTTAAGGGAATGTATTTGAAACAGATGAAAGCATAACAATGATTAACTCCGACAAACCTGCATTGCTTATCAATACATCAACAGTCCCCCGTGCATCAAAGACCTGAATGGAAACCAGCCAATTGGCAAACTAAATATTAGAGACTCGTAGCATTTTCTTGGACCTACAACAATTACAGAAGAGAACTGGTGCTCACAGGGTCCGTTTGGTTCCCATCGTTACCTGCGGTTTGTGGTTTGTCATCTCTGCTTGGTATTAATGTTACAACATCGGAACTCATTTTAGTTTTTTTTATACCAATGTTGACTTGCAATATTGGAATTAATTTTGATTTCTTTATTTACCTACGTTGCCACATTTGCCTTTCCAAAAAAAAGGAAAGAAAAAGAAAAACAAGTCAAAACCTGAAGGACGTACAAGATCTATCACATACAGATCTACAACATGAATTATAGCGGAAGATTCATGTGTTTACCTTGTCTTCCTTAGCTCCTAAGCGCGACGGATGATCGTAGGGTGATTGCTTTCACGTGCTCTTCTTGCTCCCACAATCTGGCTCGAATCACTAGGACGAGAGCTCTGATCCACACCAAGTTCCACTCAATGGAGGCTAGTTGAAGAGAGAGTCTAGGGTTTACTGTATTATGATCAGCACATGATCTCTACAGTATTGTGTATAAAATAATAGGAGGCTGTCTCCTTATATAGACAGACTTATAGCCTATTGCAACATAACCCCCTAGGGTTTGTCCTTGCTACTAACCCCATAAGGTTTGAGCTTGTCTCACCTAAACCCAAAAGTTTAGGTTAATTGCACTGTGCACCCCACATGGGCGCACATAATGCCAACATCTCCCACTCGCACAGTGGGGTTGCACAAATACAGTAGTTCTAGTCTCCCTCAATCTCCAACTATTATCATCTGCCAAAGTGTTATGTGGCCTTGGTGTGTGACTGTGAGAGAACCTGCATTTCGGGAGATCCATACTCTAAACTCATACGAGACGAGCTAGCAGCAGGCGTACTCAACCCTTTAAGAAATAATGCAATACATATATATATCTCTCGTATTCCCCAGATTCTATCTATTGCCATCTCATAGACCATGAGCACCTACCTTGTCCCGAAGGTCGTGCACCAATGAGTCTATATCTCCCTTATTATATTCATATCCTGCATGATCCCATAAGATCTTGTAGGTGGGCCCAATGAATATGATAAAGAGCGATGCAATTAGAATCTTCCTTTCTATCCATTGTCGCTTTGATTCGGAGTCAGCTGCTTTCCTAGCAATGTCCTGGTAGGCCGAATCATTCATAGCCGTGAGGTGTCACGCTAAAGTAGCACCACCGAACCGTCTCTCCCCGACATGGATGAAAGTACTAAGGGTATACAGTGTCAATCATTTTTATATGATCGACGAGGCTCACACGGCGAGGAAACTCAGGGACTAGTTCTACTCGCCACCTCATGTCACTCATAAGCACGCGTTATCTCATAAGATGTGCGCCATAGTGTTTGGACTCTATCAGAGCACATGTCCTATCCCATAGGGACCACTATACAGATGTAAGTCCAACAGCCCATATGACTATTAACCCGGGTACTGAGTGTCGCACATATGCGATCGAAATCAGTTCTCTCATCTGGCTTTCTCTACGCAGACTATACATGGTTCGGGGTAGTAACCATGCTCGAATGGCCATAATCCAATCTCACCTTGGAACTTATTCCAATGCGACAAATAAATCCGTCTGACAGGGTCTTGCACTATTGATTGATGTCCAGCTCTTGTCATAGGCCATGCGCCTCATATGACAGGAGTCATCATACCATAGGCTTCTAGCGCTTGTCGGGATTCTGTCTCATCTTCTACTCACCTAGGCAATCCAGGATGTTGTAAAGGCGGTTGCTCGTGTGAGGGAGTCAACCTAGTGTCCGCGCGACATGTTCTATGCTAGTACGGGATATGTAAACGTATCATACACGTATCGAAACAACATGTAGCATAATTAAACAAATCCAATTAAAATCCATCAATCAATGTCTAAACCGTATTATCAGTCTGAAAAACTCTAGTGATATCTCACCACCTACTTAAGCCCATATTCCTAACATGACCAGTAAATACATGCCTTAACAAAGGTTTGGTCATGGGATCAGCTAACATCTGATTCGTAGGAATGTGCTCTAAGAAAACATCTCCTTTAGCTACCACCTCCCTAATGAAGTGATACTTTATCTCTATGTGTTTGGCTTTACTGTGGTATTTCGGGTCCTTAGCACAAGCTATGGCCGACATACTATCACAGCGCAACGTCACTGGTCTAGGTCTATCAACACGTAGACTGACCAGGAATCTCTTAAGCCAGACACTCTCCTGCGCTGCCGCAGAACAGGCAACGTATTCAGCTTCCATGGTCGATAAGGCAGTGCAAGTCTGCTTGCTACTGTGCCACGTGATGGCTCCTCCTCCCAGCGTGAAGACGTATCCTGAGGTCGATTTCCGTGCGTCTAGGTCCCCACCCCAGTCAGCATGACTATAGCCAACAAGTCGAAGCCCAGAGCCTCGATAGCACAGCACGAAATCCTTTGACCCTTTGAGATATCGGAGTATTCTTTTCACAGCCTTCCAATGCTCAATGCCTGGATCAGACTGATATCTGCTAACTAAACCGACCGCATGACATATGTCAGGTCGTGTACACATCATGGCGTACATGAGGCTACCGACAGCACTTGCATAGGGTATTTTGGCCATTTGGTCTTTCTCGTGTTGGTTCTTGGGACACATCTCTAGACTGAGTTTCTCGCCATGCGCAATGGGAGTGTCAAGTGGTTTGGCATCGCACATTCTAAACCGTTCCAGTATTTTCTGGATGTACGCCTCTTGCGACAATCCTAGAAGTCGTTGGGAACGATCTCTCAGGATCTTAATCCCAAGGATGTAGCTTGCCTCGCCTATATCCTTCATCGAGAAGCGAGAGGACAACCACCCTTTGGTGGTCTTGAGCATTCCTATATCATTGCTTGCCAATAGTATGTCATCCACATATAGAGACAAAATCATGAACTTATTTCCCGAGCTTTTGACATACACACAGTGGTCTTCATCTACCATTGCAAAGCCATATGCTACAATGTCCTGATGGAACTTCATATACCACTGTCTTGAGGAATGTTTAAGCCCATATATGGACTTAACCAGTTTGCACACTTTGTGCTCTTGACCTTTCTTCTCGAAGCCTTGCGGCTGAGCCATATAGATCTCCTCGTTTAATTCTCCATTGAGAAACGCAGTCTTAACATCCATCTGATGTAGCTCTAAGTCCATGCCCGCTACTATTGCTAGTATAAGGCGAATAGAGGCTATTCTCACGACCGGCGAGAATGTCTCCTCATAATCTACACCCTGCTGTTGGGTGTAGCCTTTCGCCACTAGTCGGGCCTTATGCCTTTCCACGCTTCCGTCTGCCTTCCTCTTGACCTTGAAAACCCATTTGTTTCCAATGGCCTTACGTCCAGGAGGCAAGTCAACTAGATCCCAAACATGATTGGTTTTCATTGACTCTAGTTCTTCTTGTAAAGCAATTTCCCATTCTTTCTTGTCAGGTGACGATAGAGCCTTGGACAATGTCCTAGGTTCATCATCTTCTTGCGTGGTGACCACCATGGCCTCCCCTTCGATGTCAAATCGTCGACGGGGTACGCTCCGACGAGCGCTCCTACGCAAAGAGGGTTCTTCTTCTTCAGCATCATCACCATATATGATGGGCTGCTCACTAGGCAAGACGCTCCCACTGTTCTCAAGATCCATAGGAACAAATTCCTCTTGAGTAGTGGTGAATTGAGTGTCATCTAGTGATTCCTCTTGCTCGTAGAGAATGCCATCTCCACGAGCTTCTCCCTGACTAGGAAAATCTCCCTCGAGAAATTCAACATCTCGCGACTCCATTTCTGTTAGACTGCCATCCGGCTGTTGCGCTATGAACACGTAACCCTTAGAGTGCTCAGAGTATCGTATGAAGATGCACTTCTTTCCTCTAGCACCCAATTTCCCATGGACATGGGAGACGTTACGTACATAGGCAGCCGACCCCCATGGCCTAAGGTGACCCAATTCGGGTTGCCTTTTGGTCCACATCTCGTAAGGGGTTGTGGCTACAGACTTGGTGGGCACACGGTTCAGTATGTATGTGGCAGTCATCAATGCATCTCCCCAAAAGGAGATTGGCAGATTCGCATTTGCCATCATACTACGAACCATCTCTAACAGTGTTCTATTCCTTCTTTCCGCTACACCATTTTGCTGCGGTGTGAAGGGAATAGTCAACTGCCTCACTGTTCCTTTTTCCTCACAGAGCTCCTTAAATTGCTCGGATAGATACTCACGTCCTCGGTCTGTCCTAAGAGCCTTAACTCTTTTGTCCAGTTGGTTCTCTACCTCTTGTAGGAACTTTCTGAAGCACCCTAGTGCCTCAGACTTATGCGTCATCAAGTACACATAACCGAAACGAGTGTGATCATCTATAAATTTGATGAAATAGCGAGCACCATGTCTTGCTCTAACATTTAATGGACCGCATACATCAGAATGAATAAGTTGTAAAGGCTCAGTAGCCCTCACTGCTTTACCGAACGGTTTGCGTTTGGCTTTCCCTGCAAGGCAACACTCACATACAGGTAAAGATATCTTGGACATATTTCCAAGTAGGCCTGCCTTGGCCAGCCTGTTCATCCTGTCCTGTCCTATATGTCCCAATCTAGCATGCCATCTAGTGGAGTCAACATCACTAGAAGACGTAATGAATGAACAAGAATCATAAACATCACCAAAGCTAGAACCAATAATGTCTAGATAAAATAAACCACGAGATATCAAACCAGTACCAAAATACGAATTGCCACAAAACAGTTTGGCAACTCTAACCCAAAAACAAGTCTAAAACCAAATCCAAAAGTCTAGAAAACGGAAATCAAGTTCTTGCGTGCACTATGAGCGTATAAGACGTCATGAGGATGAGCTCCAAGCTTCATCTTCACGTGCATCCTTCTACTGCCTGTCATTGCCAATAATCCGTACACGCGCCTCAATCACATGCTTAGGTGTCCTTCTGCACCTGAATCCAATACCCACTCATTAGCGGAATTAGAAATGAAAAACTTGACTTATAACATAACAGTCATAGTTTGGATTATGGCGTACCTTTGGCTCGGTACAATCACGAGCAAAGTGACCCTTCTTTTGGCAGTTGAAGCACAAGATCCTTGCCAAGTTTCTAGCTCTTCGGCTCTTCTTGCCACCAGCTCCTTTCTTGATTTTGGGATTGGGGCCTCCCACGGGCTTCCCCTTTCCCTTGACGCCCTTATCCGCCTTCCTCCAGTTCCCATGCGCCTTTTGCGACTTAGGAAGAGGGTGCTCTGCCAATAACACCTCAACGTTGGACTTGGCGACCTCAATTCGCTCACTTTCCAACAAGAGATGACGTTTGACATCCTCAAACGTTTTGACATCCGCGTTGTGGGTCATGTTCTGTTTCATGTGATCCCATGTGCGGGGCAGAGAACGCAGTACCGCTTGTACTTGCTCTTCATCGGATAAGTTCCGTCCAGCTGCTATGAGCTCTCTGATCATGAAGGCCATAGCCCTCATATGCTGAGTCATTGAGTGTTCAGGCTTCTTATGATAAGAATCGAACTTCATCCTCAAGACCCTCAGCCTGGTGACAGAAGTGGATCCATACTTGCTTTTGATCGATTCCCACATCTCCTTCGCAGTGACACAACTCTCGAACTCCCTGATGAGGTCATCTTCCATCATACATAGAAGATTGTAACAGGCCTTCCTATCCGCTGCTTCCCACTTATGAAAAGCAGCTAGGTCCCGCTCATGTTCCACAAGCGGTCGGGCCTCATTCATCACGGGTTCGACCTTTTCTGTCTGGAGATGGTCGGACAAATATATGTCTAGCATGTAGTACATAGCACGACGGCTCCACATATCGTAGTTGTCCCCATTAAGCTTAACAGCTTTAGCAGAATCGGCAATGAGACTAGATGATTTCGACATGACTGTAAATACGAGACAAAGTGGAAATTAATTACTAGCATTTGTTTATAGCTCCTACAAACATTTAGATAAGATTAAAACTTCATAGTTCTTCATAAGGACTCCACCAAAACCTAGTGGTAATTCTAGGAATCAAATATCGTCACTTACGATTCCCCATTAATTTTAATCCTCTCTTAATGTGAGCTCTTTCGTTTTAGTTCTTTAGCATGCGAGGTTATACAGTTATATCCAATCACACGCAGTTATAACATAAAACAAGCATAAGCATAAATAAATATGCAATGGATGTGGCCCCTAAGGTGCACTCCCACTATTGAGAGTACGTCTTGAGCAAGTCTTGAACTTCTCGCCTCATGGATCTCGCCTCATCTCGAGTGCTCCTTGAAGCTTCCCTGTTCGTCTCTTTGCTCCATGCACCTTGCGCCATAGCTTTTGGTTTGGCCACCTCTCTTGAAGCTTCTATTCTTCAATCTTCACTAAATATCTTATTTCTAATAAGAAGTAACCTCTAATAGGCGATTTAGATGAGAAGAGAAGACAATAGAGTATGTAGAGAGGCACGACACGCAGGCCGTATTTTTAATTGATTACATATTCAAAATCAAAACCAAATATAAAACCATCTAAGCCACATCCATGCATCAAACACATCCATTCAACCCACAACAACATGTATAATAATAAAATAAACATACTGGAATTTTCTGGAAATTTTCAGAATTAAAGAATAATTACTGGAAATTAATAAGCAATAAATCAATCAACTAATAAGATCGAAGATCGCTCCCAACTACCTAGGATCTCACCTCCTATCTCATAAGGTAGGGAAAAATGTCCTAAGTCTCCAGAAAAATTTGGGCTCAAAACAGTGTGTTTAAGGACGTCTAATTGCCTCGGGAAGTGTGCTAAACACTAATTAATTAATCTGGAAAATAATAAAATTTTCTGTTTTTCCAAAAATTATGAAAAAATCCCAGAAAATAGGAAATTTTATTCTGAGCATGTAGAAAAAAAATTTGGCGAAAAATAGTGGCCGGAGGAGGGCTCACGCGCCCACACGCGCCGCCGCGCGTGGGCGAGTCCGCCTCCGTCACGCGCCGACGCGGCCCGAGTGCCACGTCAGCGTGCCATGTGGCATGCCACGTCAGCCATGTGCTGACGTCAGCAGCCACGTCACCCCTCCACGTCACCTGCCACGTCAGCAGCCCGCGTGGCTGCCACGTCACCTGCCACGTCAGCCCTAGGGCCACGTTAGCAGCCGCCGCCAGCCCTTTGGCGCGTGCGGCGCGTGGCCGCGCGTGGAGGCGGCGTCGGTGGCGCGTGAAGCCCACGCGCCGCCTTCCCGGCCTCCGTTTCCGGCGATCTTTACATCGTTGGAATCGTCGTTTCACGTAGATCAAGATTATGTATTCAAAACCCAATTTTAACATGTTTTGAAAAAATCTTTTTACTGCTCAGATCATTCAGTCCAGATTTATACTGTTTCGAATCTTAGAAAATTCATAACTAATTCTCTGTTCGTCCAAAAAATACAAAATTTATATTTCTGTAATCCTTGTGAAAAACCCTATCTAACCATATAGGTTTTACTAACAGATTATGAAATTTCAAAAACTCGAATTTTTTATCTGATTCGGGAACGCATAACTAGGCACGAAAAACAAGCCTAAGGCTCTGATACCAATGAAGGACGTACAAGATCTATCACATACAGATCTACAACATGAATTATAGCGGAAGATTCATGTGTTTACCTTGTCTTCCTTAGCTCCTAAGCGCGACGGATGATCGTAGGGTGCTTGCTTTCACGTGCTCTTCTTGCTCCCACAATCTGGCTCGAATCACTAGGACGAGAGCTCTGATCCACACCAAGTTCCACTCAATGGAGGCTAGTTGAAGAGAGAGTCTATGGTTTACTGTATTATGATCAGCACATGATCTCTACAGTATTGTGTATAAAATAATAGGAGGCTGTCTCCTTATATAGACAGACTTATAGCCTATTGCAACATAACCCCCTAGGGTTTGTCCTTGCTACTAACCCCATAAGGTTTGAGCTTGTCTCACCTAAACCCATAAGTTTAGGTTAATTGCACTGTGCACCCCACATGGGCGCACATAATGCCAACAAAACCCAATCTTGCAACGTAAGTAAGCTTCTGTTGCAACACGGGTACTACTATTTGAAGATCAGATTTTGGTAATCAAACAGCATTTGGTACAAAAGCGGGTATAACAATCTGAAATATCTCCTAGAACCAAACAGACCTACTGTTTTCATCATTGCCTCTACATCTGCTTCTTTTGAAACATCTTCCCCAAAAGTAATGGCCTGACCACCGCATATCTCAATCTACAATGAATGTTCCACAGTACCCATCAATAACTTCCTTTCAGGAGAATATCAGTGACTTGGCTTTCAGGAGAAACAAGCATTTAGTGTCATTTGTTCTATTTTGAAACAACCATTCCAAGAGTTTTGAACATTCATCATGAACATAGCAACACCCTAATCTATTTATACTACTCTCCAAAGTGTAGGGTGTGTTTTAGTGTTTTAACAGTGTCTTTGCCCTCAGTTTTTACTGTATTTACAGTTTAGCCACTCCTACAATCAAGAAGTACACTATTGAAACAGTGCGACCGTTCGTCGCTTCCTTCTTCCCACGACCATATCTAGGCAGTGTCGCATACCGGCACAGACGCTTTCTCCTCATCCCCGACTCTGTACTTCCAGGTTGGTGTTGGTTTGCAGTCGATCAGGCCTTCGCGTCGGCGCAAATTCACACAAGGGTTTCGAGACTGAGGGTTCCCCTCGCATCACCGCAAATCAAATCGACAGAGGGTTTCTTTACAGCCAATTAGAAGTATCTCCTCGCGAGGCACTGTGGTATTTCAAGGTAAATCGAGTTTACAGTTTGTCTTTTGTTGTTTGTATACGACTGTGTGCTTTCTACCATCACTATTACGAATTTGAGGTAACTTTGGTACTTTTGATTTTGATCTACACACTTTTGATTTCGATCTACACACTTATAGAGAGCAGACCGATGAAAGAAGTTCAATCGCACCAACCTGGAAGCAACCACACAAGGGTTTCGAGACTGAGGGTTTTGAAGCAACCACTAATTTGGATTGCCCATAAAAAAAGTACCCTAAAGCTCTGCATAAACTTAAACAATCGCACTTACATTACATTGGTAGTGTACCCTGATTGCGTGAAACTTTTGCTGGAAAAGCGATCTCTTTCTCGAGGGTAAGAGAGAAGAGCTCAAACATGAAGTTTTCCCATGATTTTTCCGAGGATCCTACTTGGTTGCATCACCGTTGGCGTCTGAGGGGCTGATTCTTGAAGACGAAGGCCAGTTCCGTCCGGAATTGCAGTCGCGGTGGACAGTGACAGACAAGAAAGGGGAATACGATAGGTTCCAAGCCGTTAGATTGAAATATAATCTAATGGTCATAAGAGGCCAACCGTGCAAGAGCAAACAAAAATTTCTCCTTCCTCCAAGAGCAAATTTGACATGGTGCTCTAAGCAATACTCCACTTTCACACGTCACGAACATGTATACTCACATGACACGTCAGGAACATGTGAGAATTCATTTTTTTTTTGTCTGCCACTAATTCTCTTTCCTCCTATCGTGTCATGTCTTGTATGGTTAGAGCAAATCCACATCATTTGCTCTTAGAGCAAACAAAAATTTCTCCTTCCTTTGTGTATAGATAAAACATACAGAAGATATGATTTTGGACAAACGGAACTCGAGGAGTTCGATGATTTGATTAATTTAGGCAACCCCTGCAAACCAGTGAAAATGCACCGGAGCGGTGTTCTTGCTTCTGCACTCAACCCAAGCCTTCTTTCCTATCTATCTTTATGGGGGAGTACTCACTTTTTTCCTGAGGGAATCTTCGGCAACATAAGATTTTTGTTATGAAATATTGAGCTAGTTTATTGGTGAATATACACAACTTGCTGTAAGCCCATTTGTATATTGTTATTGGTCCATTAGCCCACCATAATGCCTATATAAAGAGGCTTAGGGTTGGAGATAAGATACTTCTCAATACTCTCCTCTCTTACACTATTGTCTCTCTTTATTTTTTGTCTCTCTCAATTATCGTTTCACACCACGTTATCGGCACAATAGTGCTCGTAATCGAAATCGGATTTGCTCATTGTAAAGAACACCCCACAAAGGACGCCAATTTAAACACCAAACCGCAAAAGGTACAAAGATAAGTATATCTCTGTGTGTTCGACTCAAACATGAAAAATAGTACATTCCAACTGATATTGCAATAGAGGTTTTTTCAATCCAAGTCAAACCCTTACTTGGTTTCATGTGTACTGTTTGTTTACTTTCTACATCAATCAGTATTTATTTAGTTTTGTAACTAATCATTACATAAACGTGATTGTGTTGTTGGTGTTTCATATAAGACTAGAGTACATGGCACACACAATGTGTGTGGAAACACAAATGCTTCTTTAAAAAAAAAATCACACTAAGAAATGACAAATGTTTGGATAGTGGGTAAAAGCTAATGGGTTAGTGGGTAGTTATCAAGTGATGAGTTTCTTGTGATTTCCAATTTTTTCCCAACAATAACTTCTTTTCTCTTTGATGAGAAGAGCATTCAATGTCTAGTGAAAAAGGCTTCACCAAAATTCTTATTCCCTTTATATATTAGTATAGAAGATAGTAGCTAGTATGATTTTTCATAATCACTACATCATTCCCTCTACTTTTGTTCAACCTTGCTACCTTGTGCTCTTAAAATAAAGACGGCGGATTCGAGATCCAATTTGTTAACGTAATTCGTAATTACTAGCAATCTAGTTGTTTTTGTACTTGAACTACAGAATCCATAAACTGGACATGCCGGATTTTCTTTGAACCCCTATTACCCGACAATCATTCGGTGGATTTTTTATTTAGGCTAATTTTTCGTAGGGTTCTTCTCAAGCTTTGGTGTTGTGTATTTCCAATTTCACGTTTTCACAATTCCCAAGCTTTGGCAGGTTCAGTGTCAATATCACGTTTTCACAATTTCAGTTGTGAACTACATCAATTTTGTCGTAACCTGAAGTTGCGATAGTAGAAGTTATAATATTTTTTTTTTTACATCTCCAGAAGAGATGTTTTACAATTCTTTTATTTATGCCAACCTCCTGAAGAGTTTTGTATTTTTTTAGCTATGGATTGGCAACCAGCTATAGATATGCTCACACATGTTCATCATGAAGTTGTGAACTATGATTTGATCGTAACCTGAAGTTACGGTATTTTTTTATATGACCTGAAGTCATGGTAGATCTCCAGAAGAGGTCTGTAATTACAAATTAAACCAATTTTTTTTTCATACCTGAAGTTATGGAACAAGAAAATTTCATCGTAACCTGAAGTTGCGAGAGTTCTTTTTATGACCCGAAGTCATACTTTTAGTTACATCTTCTGAAGAGATGTCCAGCAAATTTTCTTCTAAACCTCCCGAAGAGGTCATATTTTGTTACCTCGGTTTATCTAATTTTTATGATTTTTTTTTTTGGCTACTTTTTCTTCTGTTCTCATATTATGGATCAAAAATAACCTCCTGAAGAGGATTCATAATCGCCATCGATGTTAAATATGACCAAGTCATATGTACTCGGAGTGACATCTACATGATATCATAATCCGCAGTTATGAATATTAGAACCTGAAGTTCTATAATATTTTCATTAGAAATTTCCTGAAGAGATATCTAAAATTACTGAATAATGATCCACCCTCCTGAAGAGATCGCACTACTTTTCTTTTACAGTTTACGCTTATGCTTATATTATTACTATTATTAGCTTTTGTTTATTCGGTATTTCTTTTGCACAAACATCCAGAAGATGTATGTAGTCCGTAGTCTACTGGACATAAGTATTTTATATGCATAAAAAGTAATTTTCATACCAGAAGTTATGAAAAATAATATTATAATATGGATTTATATAATAAACATCAAAAGATCTCCCTGAAGAAAGAATCTGCAACCACTCACTTTTAAATAAAAGTATTGACATTTACGTCTCATTTTGAGTTTCTTGGAGAAACTTTGATTAGAGAACTACGGCGTCCAAGAGATTGCTTATTGTCAATGTTTTTATTTAAATTTGAGGATTGATTTATACAAAGTACATATGAGACAATTTGATGCCTGAAGCATCAACGAAATATCATTATGGTTATGATAATATTGCTCACGTCATGGGGGGGGGGGGGGGAGAATGGGTCATATTGCATGACGTAAACCAAATATCATTGTCTCTATTGGGTATGTACTAATGCAAAATCTCAACAAAATTGATAGCTTCTCGACTAATGGGTGTCGGTTTCGGTATACACTTTAAGCATAAAAGGGTTGCTTGTGTACATATGTTGATCCTCCAGAAGGAACAAAATTCAAAGCATCCAAAATTATGTTGGGATATGGGTATATCAATGCTCTACAAATTAAGAACACAAGATTACGGAGAAATCTTGGGGGTTCGTATATACATCATCAATATTGAATCAAAACCAACTTTGGTAATTGAATAGCCTTGGGAGAGTCTCATAGCTCTGGAAGTAGCTAAAGGTACATTGATACAATAGTATGATCCTATTAATAATGATGATACAATGTAGCAAGCGCTATATAAATAATATGATTATTTTATGGGAAGAATGTTGGCTAAAATTGTAATTGGCCAAAAGAAAGTCAACAAATGCATAGAAGATTGATGGGGTAAATAAATTGAATATGTAGAGCAAAATTGTGTAGTACTCAAAGTACTAACAACCCCAAGCATAGATTACAATCTATGCATAAAATACATATCCGCTTTAAGCGTGTGATTTATGTAGATATCGTATATCCGATGTTAAGCGTGAGATCTATGTTGAGACCGCATATCCGCTGGTACGCGTGTGATTTGTCTCAAGGTTTATGTCCGCTTTTAAGCGTGGGACTTGTAAAATGAGAAACATGATATATGGGTCATGATAAATTCTTATTAGTATAATCATCTCGTGGTGAGAATGATGTAATGTTGTATCAGTCTCAAGGACTAAGGAACAACAAAAAAATGGGTTGAAAAGTAACTACTTACAAATACGATCGTTTGAATCACAAATTTGTGAAATCCATGGAGGATGGTACCCATGAGAAAATATTTTCCTGAAGCAAATTGAAAGTCTACACTCGCGA
The DNA here is from genome assembly GCA_023055425.1 of Linanthus parryae. Taxonomy (NCBI): domain Eukaryota; kingdom Viridiplantae; phylum Streptophyta; class Magnoliopsida; order Ericales; family Polemoniaceae; genus Linanthus; species Linanthus parryae. The sequence goes on from JALGPY010000002.1 coordinate 81,415,844, forward strand.
GTAGTTTAGGTGCATATGCATTTTATTATGATTTAGTGATCATATATTATTAGATTTTGGTCTTGCAATGGTTTTGTTTATCAGCTACAAAAAGGTGTTACCAAGAGGGGGAGAACCAATCCAAATGCGGCACTCTTTTTCCTTCGCCATGGTTTTTGTCCCACAGGATTTTTCCAAGCAAGGTTTTAATGAGACTGCAAAGATTATTAAGATACGTTTCAGATGAATGTCATCACCAATGCTGAGAAAATAATATTCATCGATGTACTCTTTTTTCTTAGTCATTGATTTTTTTCCACTGAATTTTCGTGACAAGGTTTTAACGAGGCATCGTAGTGGTGAATATTCAAGGGGGAGTGTTATGAAATATTGGGCTAGTTTATTGGTGAATATCCACCACTTATTGTAAGCTCATTTCTATATTGTTATTGGTCCATTAGCCCACCCTAATGCCTTTATAAGGAGGCTTATGGTTGGAGAATAAGGTACATCTCAATACTTTCCCCCCTACACTATTGTCTCTCTTTATTTTCTGTCTCTCTCAATTATCGTTTCACAGTAATTTCATTTTTTCTGCCATGTAAAGGGGAACTTGCTGCCATAGTAGGAGTTGTTGGATCAGGCAAGTGTTCTCTTTTGGCTGACTTTCTTGAAGAGATGCACAAAATATCTGGAAAGGTGAACTGTCATTTCTAACTTCCTATTTGGCTAGTGTTAGTATTCCGTTTTTATTGTGATTTCATTGTTATCCTTGAATCTTGTAGTATGTAATCGTTTCTACCCCTGGATGTCAAGCTTCTCCTTGGATTTATGTTCTTGTGTTGTTCACAACTTATCAACTCTGAAAAAAAAAGAAATCGCTCACGACTTTCCTCTAGAGAGAGAAGAACGCGAAGAAACCCTAAGCAAACCCTAGCAAACACTAGTACACCGATCGAGCGTAACAGCATGGCGTAAGGAGTGAATGATGGTCGTAAATTCCCCCCACGGACAGCAGAAGAAGAGACAATCGTTGATTTTGAGAAGGAGTACTGTGAAAAAGCCTCGAAGGAATTCACAAATTGCCTAGCCGGAAAGTTTCTGGGTACCGAAAGCAGTGCATGGAGGTGAGGTGATCCAATTTTTCCAGAGAATATGTATCGATGGTGAGAAGATCAACTTTTTCGAGGTAAAACCCAATACTTTCATTATTCGATTCCCAAAAAAGGCTTCGCTTAATAGAGTTCATGGGGGAGGGCCCTGGTCTTATGAGGGACAAATACTGCTACTACAGCACTGGGAAATATGAATGGAGATAGACTCGATAGAGTTTAACACAACCGACGTCTGGATCCAGGTCCTCCAACTTCCGATTCATCTTGTAAAGGAGGAATCTAGTAAAAGAGCAGTTAAAGCGTACGGAGAAATTTGGAGTTCTGACCCAAAAACCTACTACGACGAATTCTCTAATTATATTCGTGTTAGAACCCGAATCAGGTGCGATAAGCCTCTTCGCAGAGGTATATTCATACAAACGGACCAGGGAAAGACTTATCTGGACTTTCGATACGAGAGAATTCCAAGAATATGATGTTGGTGTGGTCATATTAACCATATGAGCAGTGAATGCTTGGAAAGGCAACCGAAATTAGATGAAGGAGAAGAACCGGGATACGGGAATTGGTTGTTATTCCAGCCACCGTTCAGGAAGAAAGAACCAGTGCAAGGACGGGAGGGGCAGAGAAACGATGGGTCAAGAAATGAATAAGAAGAACATAAGGGAGGAGCGAATGGGGATAAAAAAGATGAAGGCGTAGCTGAGAAAGAAGATGTGACACAATTTGGCCATGTGGAGCAAACTCCCCATGATATGGACACAACTGCGAATGTGTTGACAGAGGAAGAGGCTGTGGAAGATCAGAATATATGGGGAACACCTGAGGAGATGGGACCAGTGGAAAGTGAAAAGCAAACACAAGAAGACGAGGGAAGGAACAGTGGTACAAGACACGGAGTATCGGCATTGATAAATAATATCGAAGCTGCGAGAAGCAAGCAGAATGATGTTGAAGGGATAGGCCAAGGAGAAGGGTTACGGATTAATACGGGTATGAATTGGAAGGAAGCAGCCTGAAAAGCGATGCAAGCAAAAGATAGAGCCCCTTCCTCACCAAAGCGAAAAGTGGGAGATTTTTTCAGTTTAATCCCCCCCCCCCTCCAAGTAATGATAGTAGCTCGAAGGGGGGACACAAGATTCAAGCTATCAACATTGAGAAGAAATTTCTGACAGTTACAACAAAGAAGAACACGGAAGATGAAAGCTCCTCCACAGTCACCAACGCGACAACGGCGAACCCTGCGACGCAGGGTCGCCGAGCACAATGAGTCTTTTAAGTTGGAACGTACGTGGCTTGGGGAAGCCACATGCGGTCTGAGCTCTAAAAGAGCAGTTGAGGCTCCTATCCCCAAATATCGTCTTTCTCATGGAGACGAAGCTCAACAAATATGATATGGAAGCAGTCAGAGTTAAGGTACAGTATGCAAACGGTGTGTTTCGAGAAGCCCATGATAGTAGGGGAGGATTAGCACTACTTTGGGATTCCAAGGTAAATATTACGCTAACAAAGTTCTCCGACTATCATATTGACGCGCTAGTGAAGGAAGAAGATGGTTTTGAATGGAAGCTAACAGGGTTTTATGGAGATCCGAATCGTGAACAAATACACAATTCGTGGGAGCTCTTGCAAAGAATTGCTCCAAAAGACAATAAGTCGTGGTGCATTTGTGGGAATTTCAACGAGATTACAAGCAGTACCGAAAAAGAATGAGGAAGGGAGCGACTGTACAACCAGATGCAAGCCTTCAACAATGTTCTTCATCATGGTTATGTAGGACCTCAGTTTACATGGTCAAACAACTAAGAAGATGAGACTCATGTCGGGGTAAGACTGGATAGAATTTTTGCTACAGTCGAATGGATGAATAAGTTTCCGGGTGCTCGCGTTTCTCATAAATTTGGTCTTTGATTCGACCATAAACCCATCCTACTAGAACGGAGTGCAGTTGGGCAGCCAAGAAAGAAGAAGCGAAGGTTTAACTATGAAAAAATGTGGAATATGCATGAGAGTTTTGCGGAGACGGTTGTAAGCAACTGGCAACAGAGAATGGGGACAGGAAACTCGATCAAAAGCTGGATAATCTTACAAGGTACTTCCAAAGTTGGAATAGAAACACATTCGACAGTGTAAATCAAAAAATTAGAAGCTTGCGAGCTCGAAAAGAGTACCTGGAAAATTGTGCCCAAACAGCTGATGTCTGCACGGAGCTGAATAATATTATGGACAGTTATGATGAGCTATTAAGGCAAGAAGAAGTGATGTGGGCTCAGAGAGCGAGAACGAATTGGTTGAAATATGGGGATCGCAATACAATTCACTCCAAAGCTTCAATGAGGAGAGCTCGGAATACGTTCAGAGGGATTGAAAACGACGCCAGAATTTGGGTGAAAGAGGAAAAGGAGATAACTGGATGCATCGAACAACATTTTATGAAAATCCTCAAGTCCGACCAGCCAACTAGTGAGGACATTGCTGCTTCGCTAAGTCAGGTACATGCTTTTATTGATAGTGATACTGCTAATGATCTTGACAAAGATTTTACAGAGAAAGAAATCAGATAAGCACTGTTCCAAACGGGCCCGGATAAAGCTCCAGGCATGGATGGGTTTTCAACCGGATTCTATCAAAAGCATTGGAATGTAGTGGGAGAAGACACAACCAAAGCTTGCCTAAAAATCCTAAACGAAGGGGCTGAGTTGCGTAATTTTAACAGACAATACTGTCCTTAATACCCAAAGTTAAACAGCCCAGAAAGCCAGTTGATTACAGGCCGATAAGTCTTTGTTCAGTAGTCTATAAAAGCGTCGCCAAGGTGGTAGCAAACCGTATAAAAAGGGTTCTGAATCAAGTAGTTTGTGAAAACCAATCGGCTTTTATCCCCGGGCGACTTATAACGGATAATATATTAACCGAGTTCGAGGTTATTCACTCAATCAAGACGAGGAAGAAAGGCAAAAGAGGAGCTCTCGCTGTAACACCCCATGATCCCCAAGCTTTCCGTTCCGGAACGGAGAGCCCAGGAGGGTGCTACTATAATGAAATGGTTGATACCGAGAACAAACATTGTACAGAGCCCAACAGTCTTAAACATTGTCTTAAAATATTATTACACAAAATATTTAACCGGTCTAGAGTCTGAGTTACTACGAGGACTGATAAGCACTAGATGAGTTGCGTTTCCCCCTCCTAAGCCAAGCCGTTTTCGTCTAGACCTGCGGTGGGAATAAAACAGGAACCGCAGTTTTTCTAAAGTCGGCAATGAAATACTGAGTAAGCAAACACCCATGCTTGTAAATAGACTATGAAGCATATCTTTCGAAAAGACATTTATAAAGGAGAATGAACAATAACTGAATAAATACGTATGAATACTGTAACTCATATGAAATTCTCTTTCTTTTACCTTGCATCTCAATCTTTCTTATATCTCAAACGGAGAATATCACCCCCGGTCTATATCTTCTTTCTTTTCATAAATCTCTTTCTCAAGAAAACTCATGTTATTAACTTGTTGATACGGGGAAGACCTATCCTTTCACTAGCTACCATGACCATAAGTGCCGGCACCCCCCTAAGACTTCTTGCGGCCAGAGAGATAAGTACATGGAGACACCCGGCAGGTTGCGACCGGGTTAAAATAATACTTGGTCGAGTGACCGAAGTCAACACGACAATCTATCTATAATATATTGATCCCCGCACAACTCTTTCCGCTTTGCATTATTTATGAATTATTAATCTCGTGAGACATTCTCAAAACATCTACTTCAAAATCCAATCAAATCTCAAATAAAACAGTATCGTAAAACACATTTTGAGACAAATAAAGAAATCACGTAGGACGCGAAAGAAGCTAGGCACGCTAGACTTGGCATGTTTACTCACCTCAATAACACGACAAATAGCGCGTAAGCTCTTACTGGGAGACGTAGCCCTTGTCTACAAATTCGTCACCTACAAATTTATAATTTTCTAATTAATCGAGAGTCTGACTATCACGTAATATGCAAGTAACGACGTGAGAAAGTCCAATTTAATTTAATACGATGTCTAAATCTTTCTTTGTGGCTATAATTGTCGAGAGTGTGCTAGTTTACAATAATCATATCCTTAAATTATAATTACCTAATATTACTATTTAATTTCACAAATAATACGCTTGTATTTTACAGAGTGCAATAATATATTTACTTTGTAGATTTTCCCTAAGCATAAATCTTACAATAGGAAAACATTAGTTTAGACTTTTGTAAAGAATCACATTTCATTCTTAATATTTTAACAATTATATTTAACTTTTCTAGATAAATTATTTATAGCAAAGAAATTATTTAATTAATGAAATTTACTATTGGGGATATATTCTTAATAGTGAAATAAAAAGACTATATACTAACTTGTTGAGGAGATGACATCATAAAATCTTTATTAAGAAACAAGTGTGATATAATATCTACTTATAAGTATGAGAAATAATTATTTTAAGTTTTAGATAAATATATTAGTTAAATAAACTATTCATAAATATTTCTCAAATTACTTCGTAATCTATTTCACCCTTAGAAGATATTTAGATAATTTACTTAAAATATCAACTTACAATATTTTGAGATTAAGTAAAACCGATATTATTTATTGAATATATAGGCTTAACGTATTAAACAACTCTATTTTACTTTATAGCAACTATTTATTGTAAAATTACATTATCCAAGTTATTTCTATTTATAATAATTAGAAATTTAGAAATTAACTTTAAATTTAAATTTCCTATCTTTAATATTTTCATACATATATATATATATATATATATATATATATATATATACACACACACACATACAAAATTATGTAACCAATGTTTCTATAAAAGACACAATTAACCCCTACCAAAATAACAGACTCAGATGCCACAATAAATACCCTCAGCTTTTCAGAATGTACAAAACAACCCCCTTCTCATAACTATAAACAGTTCTGGTAAATGACAAATTATACCACCAAGTTGTAAGAAAAGACACTTTCACCCCCTATACGTAAACTATCAAATCGATCAATATAAGCATGGATTCAAGGCTCAAATAGCGATTCTGATTGCATAAAAACGACTAATTAGAGGATTTAGAGTGTACCCAAGCCGAAAATTCCTGAAAACGGTCGAGAAACGGACCGATTCGAGCTTGTCGTCGAATGGTCGGCGGTGATGTTTGCTCGTGATGATTCCGGCGACCTGGGCTAGGTTCGAGCGTGCTGCGTGTCTCCTCGTACCTCCTGGAGGCGATGGGAATTAATCCTAAGGGCTGGGTGTTGCTAATTTTGCCGGGCTCGAGCTTCGCCGGAAAAAATGGAGGTCCGGCGATTTGCGGCGGTGACTTGACGAAGTTGTTGTTTCTGCTGCTGTGATCCTCTCTTGGTCGCGAGGAAGAGAGGAGAGGAGGGAGACTGAGGGGAGAGACAGAGAGTAGGTGGTGGAGGAGGTGGTGATGGTGGTTCCGTCACCGACGGGGGAGGCGGCGGCTTTGCCGCTGCTACTGCTTCCTCTGCTTTTCGTCGGGCAAAACAGGGGAGAGGGAGAGAGGGGTCGTAATGGAGGCTGTGGAGATGGAGGTAGTGATGGCGGCGTGGATTTTCCCGTCGGGTTCTTCCGGCGGCGGTTGTTGCAGTGGCCGAAGGCCACTGCTGCTGGCTCTCTCTCTTTTCTGTTCGACCGAGGGAGAAGGAGGCAGAGAGGGAGAGAGAGATGGAGGGTGGGGTGGTGGTGTCGGGGATGGTGCTGGCGTTGGGGGTGGTGTCGAGTGATGGGGGTGAGCCGAAGGAGGAGGGGGAGCAGTATATAAAGAAGGGGAGAATGACTTGGGGAGACTCACCCCGTATAGGGGTCTGTTCTCTTTTTGTTTCATTATTTAATTATCTTTTATCAAATTTCTTATTAGGTTTTATTGCTTCTTCAAACTACAATTTATACCCCCAATCTTGACTAGCAAATACTTTTCAAAATGACAACTACTTCCCCTTTCGCTATATAATTAACCTATAAACTATACGAAAAGTCACCTATTACCTCCTATAAAAACGGGGTATTACACTCGCGCTTAAAGTGGATATGTCCAAAGCATAGGACCGGGCCGAGTGGTCGTTTCTTAGAGAAGCCCTATTAAAATTCGGCTTTGGATCTAACATCAATTCAATTATAATGCGTTGCATGACCACTGCAAGCTATGAATTTGTTCGAGAGGGAGCACTGTATGGAAGTATTACCCCGGAGAGGGGTTTGAGGCAGGGGTTCCCCCTTTCTCCCTACCTTTTTGTACTAGCCTCAGAAGCATTATCGGGTGTTCTTACATCCGCAATCAGTTCTAAAAGATTGACGGGTGTAACAGCATCTCAGGGAGGACCAGTGGTCTCCCACTTATTTTTTGCTGACGATTCAATTTTCTTTTTACAGGCATCTACTCAGGAGATATTACAATTACAAGATATCCTAAACATCTATTTTAGAGCTTCCGTCAGCAAATAAACTTCGAGAAATCAGCAATTGTGTACTCCCCGAACGTACCATTAGAAGTCAAGACCGAGATCCAGAACATATGTGGTGTCCCTGAAACGGAAAAGCACGAAATATATCTCGGGTTACCAACTACAATTGGTAAACAATAATTTACTACTTTCTCCTACATACTTGATAGAATTGATATTAAACTAAAGGTTTGGAAGGAAAAGACTATGTCAGTTGGGGGAAAAGAGGTGTTGATTAGAGCAGTAGCTAATGTTGTCCCTACGTATGCCATGTCTTGCTTTAGACTCCCGGATGGTATTTGTGATAAAATTGAAAGCAAGATCAGGCAATTTTGGTGGAGTAACACAAAAAAGGATAGAGGTATAAAATGGATGTTGGGGTAAAATGCAGGAGTCACTAGAGAATGGGGGTTTGGCGTTCGGAGACTTTAAATTATTCAACCAAGCTATGCTAGCCAAGCAAGCTTGGCGAATTCTGGATAACCCCCATTCTCTGATGAGCAGATTGTTAAAAGCGAAATATTTTTGGAATGAGGACTTCTGGACAGCAAAGGAAGGGCACTCACCTAGTTTTGCTTGGCGGAGGATATTGTACGGGAGAATATTGGTAGCAAAGGGATCAAGGTGGCAGATCGAAGACGGGAGGAAGGCAACCATGATAGCACCGTGGCTAAGCAGAAAACCAACCTTCAAGATTATCACAGAAAATAGCATGGTCAACCACCTGATGGTATCAGATTTTATTGTAACAGAAACCAAAAGCTGGAATGTAGACAAGTTAAATGAGTACCAGTTAGATGTGGACGTTCGTGAGATTTTGCAGATTCCGATCCTAGATATGCAAATGGAAGACAGAGTCAGGTGGCATTATACGGATCACGGAAGCTATACTGTGAAAACTGGGTATCAACTGGGACTGAAATACAGGGAAAGCCATGAATCTAAAAGGGACGCATCAATGAAAAAACCCACTTTCTTCTCAGTTCTTTGGAAACAGAAAATCGAAAAGAAAATTTTACACCTTGTATGGAGGGCGGCCCAAAATATCATTCCCACCATTGAAAACCTGAGGAGGAGAGGACTCAAGATTGAAGACCAGTGTGCGCTATGTGGAGAAGGTTCAGAAATAGTTGATCATATCTTGTTCTCTTGTCATGTAGTAGCACCTGTGTGGGAGGCTGTTGGAAGAAGAATTCCACTGGAAAAAACATGTACAAATGGGTCAGAATGGATCAAAGCAGATATGTTACGATTAAAAGGAGATGATTTAATCTAGTACTGTATTAGCATCTGGGGAATCTGGCAGGTAAGGAACCACAAAAAAAAAATCCAAAATAAGGCTTTCGATCCAGAAGAGGTGTGTTATCTAATTGAGAGAAAAGTCAAGGAACTAGAGATCCGAAAAGAAGTAGAGACAAACGTGGAAATTAGTGTCCAAAGGCGATTCAAGAAGACTACTGAAGACCTTTCCTTCATTTAGGCGGCGGTTGGAAACTGGAATCCAGCAAATCCTCAATCGGTTTCATTCTCAGAAATAGAGAAGGTATATGTTTGATTGTCGGAGCCTTATTTGGCTCTCGTTGCGAAAGTGCTCGACATGCTGAAGCGTTAGCCTGCCTCTAAGACCAAATATCTACGGTGAGATGGAGAAAGTGTAAATTCGCTTGGTCGGAGATGCAAAGCAAGTAATTGATGATTTGAAAGAGGGGAGAGAAGGCATACAAAGGAGAGAAGAAAGGGAGATGAAACCAATAATGGAGGAAGCTCTCCAGCTACTCAGTCAGTTTGAGCATCTCGAGTTGGACGTGTGGGGGAGATACTTGAATGCGGTGGCCCATCTGTTAGCTCGCCACGCGTCATTAATGAGGGAGACTAATGTTTGGACCGACCAATTTCCGAGTTGGTTAGTGAGATCTGTTGAAAAATATTTTGTCCCTCGTGAATTGTTAGTCTCTTAATACAAGTTGTTTCCTCAAAAAAATTATCAACTCTGGAGCATGTTGTTGCTTCTGTGATTAAACGAGTCGTTCAACTTCACGTATAAGCTTTGACATCAGCAAACGAGGAATTGAAGGAATGGTATGTTTATTTAGGTTTATATTTGGAAACTACTTATGTTGAAAGCTGACTCTAATTATTTGCAGAATATGCAAGATGAGATGATGGACTTGATGGATGTCAACAATGAGATCCAGGATTAGCTTGGAAGACGTTACAATACTAAAATTGTCTCATGGGTGGTAACCTTATTTTGTCATGTACACGAGTTGGTGAAGGGATATGACCTAAGGTTGGAGGCTCATTGAGAAAAAGTTTCTTCCCCTACTGGGCTCTAACTAGGCTTAAAGGACTTCAAATTAGGCTTACTTTCCCTTTGGCCATATAGAGAGATGATCTTCTTCAATAGCAACAACTAGACATGCTTTAACAACAACTAGACATTCTTGAGGGGACAAACCTTTAGGAATACGATCAACCAATCTATAGCACCTCATATGTATACTACTGTTCGTTCTTATTTTTTTATATTATACCTACCAAATGTTGTTCAGAAACCACAGGTGCGGCTACCTACCAAGTTGTGGGGACTACCTATTGTACAGATTATCGTATTCGCCTAAGGGGAGGACTAAGTCCATTTTTTTCTCATCTTTTATGGATAGAAGATTCCCAACCTAGGAAGATGGAAATGAGAGTTTTGGTTTCTCTGATTCCGCTTTTCCTCTAACAAAGATAACCTATGTAGTTAAAGCGATCAACCATAGCGTCCTCGCTGCCCCTGGTAAGCATCCCAGTTAGATAAGCGGAATAGAAAACAATCTCGTACGTTCCAGGAATTCGAGAAGTTCGATCATTTGTACCGGCCTGTAAACACTCCGCAAAGGGATAGGGAAGAAGAATTGCCCATTCGACAGTGGCTTAAGGCATAGGGACATCGGTTGACATTGATAGTAGGCATAGAAGAGGTCCCATCCCGGAAGTGAAGTGGTGTAGCATTCAAAATGGAATTGAAAGGCATGGAAGGTGAGTTACAGAAGGATTTGACTTAGTGATTTAGCAGTCAAGTACTCTCTCACTCGTTGATTCAGTAGAAGCGGCTTTCCTAATCTCTTCAGCAAGAAGAGCAGTTGCAGCAAGAACTGCATTAGCGTAAGGAACTAGATCAACCCGCCTAGCGACGGGTACACTCCTCTTATGTTAGTCTCAGCTTAAAAAATAGGCTGGAACCACATCCGTGAAAGAAGGTAGCCCTATTCCCGAAGAGTGGATTTCGTTTCGGGTTAAACTCCTACCGCGAAGGGTTGCAGTAGCACCTATTTTGGATGTGTGACACGAGGGTATAGAAGCAATCTCTTACTTTGAGTGATGGTATCAGAGTACTGGCCAAAGAACCAGAGTTCACAAAGAAACATAAGTATAGTATACGAAATCCTGGAGCAGCAGTGATATTACGTTCAGGGAGTTCTCTTGTCAGGAACAAGGCTACGTTGCTTCCTTCGGTAGGACTTACTCCTGCATCGGGGCAAGAACGCACTTCACGTGAGAATCTTCTTTTAATAGTGATCTATTCCTCAATTCCTCAATCAGGTGCGGGCGTGTTGCGTTTTGACGTAGGTAACGCAGCGGAATAACATAAATTTAATTCCTACTCAAAGTCCACCAAGGATCACAGGAAGAGACACTCATAACATGATGAGGGACATAGAATATGTGTACTTTTGGTTTGGGAGATCACACGAAGAATAATGTCCTCGTCTCTACGGTTGATCCACGTCTAAAGGTGAGATCTAGATATTCCTTCTCCTAGTGCTAGCTTGGACCGGAGGAAGAGGGAAGAAGGAATCAAGCAACGAGGAACAAAGAGAGGATCAACCCTCTCTTTGTGGCCGACGGGTAGGTTCGGACGCAGGGGGGCTTCGGCCTCCTTGTGGTCTTGCTCTCTCTTTTGCTTTCTCTCCCACTCACTTATGTTATGACCACTAGTTGTGGGCAGGAAGCTAGAGCATCTTTATATAGTCCAACAATTTATTTTTAGCTACATAAAGGCCCTTCCTAATCCTACATGAATTTGGATTAGTCCCTTCCTTGCATATTAGTCCTACTAAGTTTGCAAGGTGTTGCAAAGTAATCCTTCTCATTAATTAGTCATATTAATTAATCCCAAATCTAATTCAACTCTATTAGACGTGTGACCCCATAGTTTTCTACTTAGTTGGTAGTAACAAATTACAAACATGGAGCGGTGTCTAGCAACACATCCATACAACCCAACTAATAGAAATTAGTCTGTGATCCCGACAAACCTTTTTTCCCAATATCACATATTGCATTATCCCTTTGTCTCCATATCCGGATTGGACATGAGACATAAATAGTTACACTCTTATATCCAATCCATAGTTCCTCGATCCTGGTAATATGCTTATGCAAGCAGATAACATCAATATCTCCATATTGATTTATCATAGTTCGGCCAGACATTCAATAAGCACCATCCCTCGAGTGGCCATGGATATTTGCTCCCAATATGTGGGAAGTACAAATCCTCTCTACATCACTACGATCTCTAAACTTGCTTCCTATCATGCCCGATAGCTATCTTTATAGTTGCCCGGTTAAGGCGCAACGTTGGATAACATCAAAGCATGATATTCCACTATTAGAGTATCTAGTGAATTCAAGTCCAAGGATTGCAATCATATTAGCACTACGAGAAGCGATTGTGACTTTAACATAATCTAATGTATCCTTCTCGTTGTGGGTCAATCCAGTATGCCATTACTCCTAATGCATACCCATGTGTTAGACTTGATATCTCTATATCAATCTACAAACATACTAGTCTATATTTTATCGTCTGGTTAACCAATATAATGGACTAGGGACATTTAAGATAAAAAACACAATATATCTAAGGACTTCATTATATTAAATATCACAATAATTAATAAATGAATATTCTAGCCAAAAACATTGTTCATACTAAATATCGATTGCCTCTAGGGAACCTATTCCAACAGTATCCCACTTGCACTAGAGTCAATCTGGTGCATCTCGTATGTATATAGATCTAGCATGCCCTTCATGCTTTCGCTGCGCAAGTGGTTTTATGAACGGATCTGAAAGATTATCATCGGCTAGAATCTTGCACATCTTCACATCTCCTCGATCGATCATATCACGAATAATATGGAATCTCCTAAGTACATGCTTTGATTTCTAGTGTGATGTTGGTTCCTTGGCTTGTGCGATCGCTCCAGAGTTGTCACAGTACAACTCTATGGGATCCACGATGCTAGGGACCGCACCGAGCTCAGTGATAAACTTCTTTATCCTACCTCTTTTGCTGCTTCCGCAGCAGCAATGTACTCATCTTCTGTTGTAGAATCAGCAATTGTCCCTTGCTTGGAACTCTTCCAGCTCACTGCTCCTCCATTCAGGAAAAACACATCCAGACTGCGATCTGTAGTCATCTTTGTCAGTTTGGAAGCTTGCATCAGTGTAACCAATTAAACTTAGCTCTTCCTTACCTCCAAATATCAAGAACGCATCCTTAGTTCTTATTAAGTACTTTAGGATGTTCTTGACAGCAATCCAGTGACTCTCACCCGGATTCGACTGATATCTGCTTACCATACTCAACGCGTATGATACGTCTGGTCTAGTACACAACATGGCGTACATGATGGATCCTATGGCCGAAGCATAGGGTTCCTACTCATGCGGTCCTTAACAATCTCATTGGAAGGACAGTCAGTCTTAGAAAGAGTGACTCCATGCGAAATGGGCAAGAATCCCTTCTTGGAATCTTGCATGTTGAACCTCTTCAACACCTTGTCTATATATGTACTTTGACTTAGGTCGAGCAGCTTTCTAGATCTATCCCTATAGATCTTTATACCAAGTATATAAGCTGCATATTCTAAGTCCTTCATTTCAAAACACTTTCCTAGCCAATCTTTAACAGACTGCAAAGTACGAATATCGTTTCCAATGATTAGTATGTCATCCACATACAAGATCAGAAACACTACAAAGCTCCCACTAACCTTCTTGTAAACACAGGGCTCATCTTCATTATTGATGAAGCCAAACTCTTTAACTGCGTCATCAAAAAGTCAATTCCAACTCCTAGAAGCTTGCTTCAATCCATAAATGGATCTTTGCAGCTTATAGACTTTATTGGATCCTCAAAACCCTCCGGTTGTGTCATATACACATCCTCCAGGAGGTTCCCGTAAAGGAACGATGTTTTGACATCCATTTGCCAAATCTCATAGTCATAGTATGCTGCAATAGCAAGTAGAATTCGTATGGATTTAGTCATGGCGACTGATGAAAATGTCTCATCATAGTCAATACATGAATCTGTCTATATCCTTTGGCCACCAATCGCCCCTTATAGGCAACTACCTTGCCGTCCATGTCGGTCTTCTTCTTGAAGACCCATTTGCACCCTATGGGCCGATCCCCTTCAGGTGGTTCCTCCAAATTCCATACTTTGTTCGTGCACATGGAATCCATTTCGGATCTCTTGTCTTCTAGCCACTTCTTGGAGTCTGGACCTCTCATGGCCTCCCCGTAGGTCGTAGGTTCATCATCCATGAGTGGTACGTCATCGGGCTCAGTCACGATAATTCCGTACCTCTTTGGCTCATGACGTACTCTTCCTGATCTACGGAGTTCCTGTGTTACCTGAGAAGGTTCTTCCACAACAATTTACGGTTCCTGCTCATGTTCCATCATCGGTTCAGTGATTTGTGGTTCTTGAATTTCTTCAAATTCTACAGTCCTCCCACTTGCTTCTTTAGAGACAAACTCTTTTTCTAGAAACATGCCTGTCCGAGCTACAAACACTTTGTTCTCGGTTGGATTGTAGAAATAATATCCTTTCGTTTCCTTAGGATAAGCCACAAATTTACACTTATCCACTTTGGGCCCGAGCTTGTCTTTTTGTAAACGCTTTACATAGACATCGCAGCTCCAAATCTTCATAAACGACACTATGGGACACTTCCCAATCCATATCTCATATGGTGTCTTTATGACCGATTTGGATGGAACACGGTTAATGGTAAAATCTGCCGTCATTAGAGCATGTCCCCAAAATGATATTGGAAGATCCGTTTGAGACATCATAGATCGCACCATACCCAATAGTGTGCGATTCCTCCTCTCGGACACGCCATTCCACTGTGGCGTTCCAGGTGGAGTGAGATGGGACACTATCCCACACTCTCTAAGATATTCATCAAACTCTTGGCTCAAGTATTCTCCTCCACGATCCGATCGTAAATCTTTAATACTTTTACCAAGTTGCTTCTCTACTTCATTCTTGAATTCTTTGAACAATTAAAAGGATTCGGATTTGGCCTTCATAAGGTATACAAATCCATATATACTGAAATCATTTGTAAATGTAATGAAGTAGGTGTAACCACCTCTAGCGGGCGTAGAGAACGGTCCACATACATCGGTATGTATGAGTGCCAGTAACTCACTAGTCCTCTCACCTTTCTTATTGAAAGGGGACTTTGTCATCTTTCCTAATAAATAAGATTCGCATGTCGCATATGATTCTAAATCAAATGAGTCTAGAAGTTCATCCTTATGGAGTCTAGATATGCGTTTCTCATTTATATGGCCTAAACGACAGTTCCATAGATATGTTGGATTTAAATAATTAGTTTTAATCCTTTTAGTATTTATGTTATAGATTGGATTATTTAGATCAAGGATATACAATCCATCAGACAAATGCGCACTACAATAGTGCATAATATCAAAATAAATGAAGCAACACTTGTCCTTTATTGAAATAGAAAAACCCTTCTCGTCCAAACAAGAAATGGAAATAATGTTTCTGCTCATAGCAGGCACATAAAAGCAATTGTCTAATTCTAAAATAAGTCCAGAAGGCAAAGATAGTTCATAAACACCTACAGCTAATGGAGCAACTCTTGCTCCATTCCCAACGCATAGATCTATTTCCCGTTTAGCCAATCTTCTACTTCGTTTCGAATCCTGCACATTTTGACACATGTGAGAACCACATCCAGTATCCAATACCCAAGATGAAGAAATAGAAAGATTGACGTATATAACATAAATACCTGGTGGTGGTGGAATCACTATTCCAAGCTTCTTATCCTCTAGATATTTAGGTAAATTCCTCCTCCAGTGACCCGGCTGGCTACAGTAGTAACATTCACCTTTAGCCACGCCCCCACTAGGCTTTATGGTTTCCTTGGATTTTTCAACTTTTTTGCGCTTTCCTTTGGAAGTAGAGGCAACTCCTTTGCCCTTCCTCTTATGCACCATCATTATGGCTTTGCCCTTGCCTTTGTTGATGCTCTATTCAGCTGTCTTCAGCATGTTCAACAAGTCTGGCAGAGTCTTACTGATCTCGTTCATGTTATAGTTCATGATGAACTGGTTATAACTGTCAGGCAACGATTGCAAGACAAGATCAGTAGCCAAATATTGGCTAAGTGGGAATCCCAGTCTCTCAAGGTTCTCAATGTACCCTATCATTCGGAGTACATGAGGCCCAACTGGATTCCCTTCTGCAAGACTACTCTTGAGCAATGCTTTGGACACCTCATACCGCTCATGCCTTGCCTGCTCCTGAAACAACCGTCATATCATAGGCCTCCATGTTCTCGTGTTGCTTCTGAAGCTCAGAGGTCATGGTGCAGAGCATGAGGCAAGTCACGTCATAAGAATCATCTATATGTTTCTAACGTGCCCTTACATCAGCTAGAACATACTCATCCTGGGGTGGGGCTGGAATTGGAGTGTCCAAGACTTACAGCTTCTTTTCTTGCTTAAGGACAATCCTTAAGTTCCTGTACCAGTCAAGGAAATTTGTTCCAGACAGTTTGTCCTTCTCAAGGACAAATCGTAGGGATGAAGTCAATGCGTGATTGTTTTCCATTTGCAATTCTACAAAATGAGAAATATGCAATTTTAGTACTTTGAACAATTTAACTATATTCAATTATGGCTAGATAATTAAATATAGCTCCCACTAGTTTTCTCGGATTAATAGCCCTCACCATTAATGCGGAAAATATCATGTATATTTTCTAGTAGGTCCAAGATTCATATTTCACTTCTTCTTGAGCTTGCTTTGGCAAGTCACCCAAGAATTGGTTATTTTAGAGTGGAACCATTCCAATTGCATCCTATGCAACTCTTGGTCCAATTAGGTGAATAACTCATTATTCTTTATCCTTTAGATAACCCCTAATTGTCAAGCCTCTAGGTTCATCAATCCAATTGATTCTTACTTAGTTACGTCCAACCTCTTGCTTCAACATACACACATTACTAGCTTGTGTCGTTCGCAACACAGCATGGTGAATTAAAATCGTCTTGCTTTAGCAAGCCCGGATTTTAATAGACCATGATCAAGAAGGGTGTTTAGGCAAGAGAAGGCAAAACACAATATTCTATTTGAAGGATTTAATAGTCATTATTCGTTTTGTTGATCCTATCAACATGATCTACTTATTTTGATTGGGCGATCCACAATAAAAGACCATCCTTGTTTATTATTATCTTGTTAACGTTTTTGCTAGTATCGTCATACACACAAAAATAAATAACAAGACATAAATAATAAACATCCACAAAAGAAAAATAAGGTGGCATGGATATGGCCTCTAGACTAAGATATTATCAAGCCAATGATAATATCTATTTTCCCTAAAGTGACTAGCTCGTCTCCATGTGCTCCACCATAGTCGCACGCCTAGGGTAGGGAGTCTTCATCGTCTTTTGGCTATCCGGTCTTCTTCTTCATGCTCTTGGCTATCATCCAAATATTTCTAATTCTAGCCTAACATCTAGAATAAATAAATAAATAAAGCCTCACATGTTGAGGAAGATGATCAGCTCGCAGGCCGTAAAATTAACTAACTATTACATTAATTTGATCAGCTCGCAGGCCGTAAACCAAACCACAACAAACACAAAACATCCACAATCTAGGCCATATCCATCCACCATGCAACAACACACATAATAAAGTTAAAATCAATTTCTACCGAGCTTGTTCAATTTTGGTTGAAATTGGATAATTAGGGTTACAACGGTCCAAGGGTTCCAACCCAAGCATATGTCCAACCCCAAGGGACTGCCGCCCACCACCTTGGGCCGGTTCTAGGCCGGCTGCCCCTTGGTGACCCGCGAACTTGATTGGCGTGCGAGGAAGAGGGGGGCGGACGGCTAGGGTTTCGGCCCTAGTCTCCTTCCCCTTCCTTCCTTGTTGCCCAAGCTTGGTTGTTTCCATATAATTGTTTCCATAATTGAAAAACCCATTTTTCAGTTATGTGCCCATGAACCTTAATTTTCAAGAACCCAATTATTCACATCATATGTGATTAAACTCACCAATTTACACATCCAATGTTAACTTAGATCTTGTTCATTATTGAATCAAATTCAATTTACATCTACTATGCCAATTAATTTTAGTTTCACGTAATATAAGTATAATGGTGTATAAACTGAAATCATAACACGTAAAATCATCTTATGCACTACGACCTGTGGCTCTTATACCACTATTGAGTTTTGACGTAGGTAACGCAGCGGAATAACAAAAAATTAATTCCTACTCAAAGCCCACCAAGGATCACAGGAAGAGACATTCATAACATGATGAGGGACATAGAAGATGTGTACCTTCTGGTTCGGGAGATCACACAAAGAATAATGTCCTCGTCTCTACGGTTGATCCACGTCTAGAGGTGAGGTCTAGATCGTCCTTCTCCTAGTTCTATCTTGGACCGAAGGAAGAGGGAAGAAGGAATCAAGCAACGAGGAACAAAGAGAGGATCGGCCCTCTCTTTGTGGCCGACGGGTAGTGGCGGACGCAGGGGGGCTTCGGCCTCCTTGTGGTCTTGATCTCTCTTTTGCTTTCTCTCTCACTCACTTATGTTATGAGCATTAGTTGTGGGAATGAAGCTAGAGCATCCTTTATATAGTCCAACAATTCCTTGTTAACTACATAAACTCCCTTCCTAATTCTACATGAATTTGGATTAGTCCCTTCCTTGTATATTAGTCCTACTATGTTTGCAAGGTGTTGCAAAGTGATCATTCTCATTAATTAATCATATTAATTAATCCCAAATCTAGTTCAACTCTATTAGACGTGTGACCCCATAGGTTTCTACTTAGTTGGTAGTAACTAATTACTAACATGGAGCGGTGTCTAGCAACACATCCATGAAACCCAACTAATAGAAATAAGTCAGTGATCCCGGCAAATCTTTGTGCCCAATATCACATATTGCATTATCCCTTTGTCTCCATATCCGGATTGGACACGAGACATAAATAGTCACACTCGTATATCCAGTTCATAGTTCCTCGATCCTGGGAATATGCTTATGCAAGCAGATAACATCTATATCTTCTATTTGATTTATCTGAGTTTGGCCAGACATTCAATAAGCACCATCCCTCGAGTGGCCATGGATATTTTCCCCCATTATGTGGGAGGGACAAATCCTCTTTACATCACTACGATCTCTAAACTTGCTTCCTATCATGCCCAATAGTCTTTATAGTTGCCCGGTTAAGGCGCAACGTTGGATAACATCAAAGCATGATATTCCACAACTAGAGTATCTAGTGACTTCAAGTCTAAGCATTGCAATCATATTAGAACTACGATAAGCGATTGTGACTTTAACATAATCTAATGTATCATTCTCGTTGTGGGTCAATCCAGTATGTCATTACTCTTAATGCATATCCATGTGTTAGACTTGATATATCCATATCAATCTACACACATACTATTCTATATTTGATCTTCCTGTTAACCAATATAATGGAATAGGGACATTTAAAATAAACAACACATTATATCTAAGGACTTCATTATATTAAATATCACAATAATTGATAAATGAATATTCTATCAAAAAACATTGTTCATACTAAATATAGATTGCTTCTAGGGCACCTATTCCAACATGGCGCTCATCTATTCCTCGGGCATCCTTGGTTGATTGGACAAGGCTTAGACCTTTGGTTCATTGGCATGGTTCACCCGCTTGCTCGGTCTTGCCTTGGTGCTTGGACATGAGCTAACTACAGCTGAGGGAATGAGTTTGGTCTAAGAGCCAACAAGGCAGGTGCTATAGAATGCCGTTTACCAAATATGAAACAAGAGAAAGGTAGAAAGGAGTTAAGTTCTTCTATTTTACTCTGGGTAGTTGAAATCTTAAACTATAGGCCAGTTCATCTCCGTTTCTTACCTATGAGGAAGGGGCTTGATCTCGATTAATTGATAGAAATCCCGATCCTTCCCGGTTATGGTGCCCTTGTGCAGATCGAGGCTCTGTCTTACTCTTTCCTGGGGCTTTTTCTTCCGGACAGGTTCGTTTCCCCTACTCAGGTTGGAAATATGGAGTAGGTAGTCCGTCTTATTGACCCTTCGAGTCAGTTTAGGGTGAGTAAAGTCCGTTTCTTCGGTGATGTGTGGGAAGGGATTTCTTAGTTGGTTCTGGATCAGCCTAGTTTAGACCTGACTTCAGGAAAGTGCTCGACTGGCGCTTTTTTTAGCTATGCATTACACACCTCATGTGGATCTAGCTTTCAACAGCGTAGAACACATTATGAGAGATGCTGAAGGGGGATGGTTTCTCTGTTATATGCATGCTAATGGGGCAAGTATGTTTTTCATTGTGGTTTACCTTCATATTTTCCGCGGTCTATATTATGCGAGTTATAGCAGTACTAGGGAATTTGTTTGGTGTATCGGAGTTGTAATCTTCCTATAATGATTGTGACCGCTTTTATAGGGTACGTGCTAACTTGGGGTCAGATGAGCTTTTGGGGAGCTACAGTAATTACAAGCTTAGCTAGCGCCATAGCGGTAGTAGGAGATACCATAGTGACTTGGCTTTGGGGTGGTTTCTCTGTGGACAATGCCACCTTAAATCGTTTTTTTAGTCTTCATTATTTACTCCCCTTTCTTCTAGTAGGCGCCAGTATTCTTCATCTGGCCGCATTGCATCAATATGGATCAAATAATCCATTGGGTGTACATTCAGAGATGTATAAAATTGCCTTTTACCCTTATTTTTATGTAAAAGATCTAGTAAGTTAGGTAGATTTTGCTATCTTTTTTTCCATTTGGATTTTTTATACTCCTAATGTTTTGGGGCATCCCGACAATTATGTACATGCTAATCCGATGTCCACCCCGCCACATATTGTGCCAGAATGGTATTTCCTACCGATCTATGCCATTCTTCATAGTATACCTGACAAATTGGGAGGTGTAGCCACAATAGCACTAGTTTTTATATGTCTGTTGGCTTTACCTTTTTTTGAAAAGTATGTATGTACGTAGTTCCAGTTTTAGACCTATTTACCAATGTATCTTTTGGTTGCTTTTGGCAGATTGCTTACTACTAGGTTGGATCATATGTCAACATGTGGAGGCACCATTTGTCACTATTGGACAAATTTCATCTTTTATTTTCTTCTTGTTCTTTGCCATAACACCCATTCTAGGAAGAGTTGGAAGATAAATTTCAAATTCTTACACGGATGAAGAAGGTACGGAGTGCTAAAGCCCTCAAGTCGATATATTGATCGATGGTCTCGCTTCGCTCACTGTCTCGATCTATCGAGACTATTCGAATAAATACCCTTGATCAGTGATCAATTCTGACACTAATCATTTAAATTGGAAATGATCTATTTTTGTCTCTTCAAGTTTTGTGCTTTTATGTCCATTTTGTCGAGGCATGCCATAGCTGCTTTCACATGCTCAATCTTAATCATATACTTAACATTTTCTACGAGTTCAAATCTCAACGTTGCGTGATTATCGATGTTTGATTGGGATGTCAAGTTGAAAAATAACTTGTTATATAATTACAAAGCCTTGAGGGAGAGACGCTCTTAACTACTTACATGGCCTCCTTAAAGCTTCTCATGTCCTTGTTCCGAACAGGAATAAATGTATATAGCTGAAAGACGAAGTGGAATCACTGTGGGGGGGATATAGTTTGAGAATAAAGATGGGAGGGCTCATATTTTATCCGGGCTCATTTTGTACTCCCAAGCCCATGACGGTCTGAAAAATTCTAATCCGGAATCCTATTAAGATTGGTTTGGGTTTCGAGGGTATTGTTAGCCACTGGGCCAATGGCATTCCCAAGTGCATGCAAATTTTGGGGAAATCCCTTTATATCTCATGCCTTTCCAATTTATCTAACTACTCTTATGTCTTCCATTAGCTTAAACCAGCAATTTTCAGCTATCACTTTCAAAATACACTTCTTCTACCCTGATTATTTCTTTTGAACCGTTCATTTGAGGACACAAGAAGATACATTTTGTTAATCGGCATTGTTTTTACCGCTGTAGCATGAAGAGATACACTGTACCATACGATGACATACTTTAAGTAATTATTTCTTTTTAGTTCAATTGTCGTTTAGATCATAGTTCTCAGGGGCGGACCTATGTGGGGGGGGGTTGAAAATTTCTACTAGTACCCCCAGTTTTATATATTTTTATGACTAAATCAGAAGGAATATAGGATTTTGCCCCCCCCCCCCATTCTAAACTGCCTAGTTGCCCAATTGGTTAGTTGTTGTAGTTGGCAAATTCTACGACATGGGTTCGATTCTCCTCCCAACAACAATTTTTTTGCATTCCTTTTTTTGCCAATTTACCATTTACCATGAAAAACTCATTTTCTCCTAGGAAACCTCGGGAAAAAAAAAGCTAAATTCTGACTTGTGAGTATTGTGTTCATTATTAATTTGATGTTTGTGTGTATAATTTCTTATGAGATATAACGACTTTTGACTGTTGACTTTGACTTTTGACT
The DNA here is from genome assembly GCA_023055425.1 of Linanthus parryae. Lineage (NCBI taxonomy): Eukaryota > Viridiplantae > Streptophyta > Magnoliopsida > Ericales > Polemoniaceae > Linanthus > Linanthus parryae. The sequence continues at coordinate 81,438,329 of JALGPY010000002.1, forward strand.
TCGCGACTCTTGCCCCGGCTGACTTAATTTTCTGGCTCCGCCACTGATAGTTCTCCACTCGATCCTAAAAAACCATGTGTGTATCGACCTACTGCTTTTATGAACAACAAGTATACTTTAATTTTTTGTCACGGGGTCACATTCAACTTATCTCTCAAAATGACCACTCTCAAAATGACCATGAAAGTTTCGACGTCAAGTTAGATTTATTTTTACATGCCCTATGTTTGGCAAAAGTAAGCATAACACTAGGATACAACGAACGACTCAACGTCGGAACAAACTGTTTTTTTGTAAGTCCACATTTTTCATACTTCACTCTAACAACAATATTTGAGAGTAGATTTATAATGTTATTCTTATATGAGGAAGAACGCCACTCATGATGTAAATGTACTTAAAAGTCCATGCTTGTGTTGTGTTCCTCATCTTCATACACCTTTTTATTGGTTCATCTTTCGAACAAAAAGATGTCGTTATACATTTTGCTCATCATTGACCTTTATGGTTCAAATAAGAAGTTGTACCTGACAGTAATCAACTACCAATATGTGAGTCTGAATGATACCGAACTTGTCTTATATATAGAAAATAGTCTAAAGCTATTGTGGTCTAAATTCATTACTCACTACTGAATATGTTACAAAGTTAGCATACTGCCTGCTTTTTCCCAGACTTACAGATACCTATCTTGCAAAATACTAATAGTTTAAGGTGTCGAAAGGAGGATAAATGCTATTCAGGGACGACCACAACAAGTTTCAAGAAAGCTTTCATTGATGGACATTTATTAAATGATTGCACTATTGATATTCTAATGATGTACTAAAAATTTGTCTTTTAGACGTCTAATAAAGAATGACGTTTTATTTATTTCTTTTAAATACGTATTTCGCTTAAAATTATTGATTGACAATTCAAGGCACAAAATATGAGAATCTTGTGTGTAGGTTGAAGAAGAGTTTGTATGGTTTGAAAAAAAAATCCTCGACATTGGAACAAAAGTTCAATAGTTTCATGTGCAACTCAGGGTACACGAGAAGTCATGCAGACCATTGTTTCTATGTTGGACAGCTTGAAAGTTCATACATTATCTTGTTTTTATATGTTGATGATATGCTGATTGCAGGATCCAGCTTGGATGAGATTAACAACTTGAAGAAGAAGTTGTCTACAGAGTTTTCCATGAAGGACTTGGGGCCTGCAAGTCAGATTCTTGGCATGAGGATAGTAAGTGATAAAGCCAAATGTACTCTATGTTTGTCCTAGGGGAAGTATGTGAAGAAGGTACTTAGCAGATTCAATTCAGCATGGATCAGGCTAAGCTTGTGGACGCTCCGTTGACATTTAGTCATTTTAGAGTAAGTAGAGTTGATTCACAGAAAGTTGAAGAACGGGAATACATAGGTAAGACTCCATATGCCTTAGCTATTGGTTCATTGATGTATGGTATGAGGCCAGATATCACCCATGTAGTAGGAGTTGTGAGCAAGTACATGAGTAATCCACGAACGCAACATTGGGAGGCTGTTAAATCGATTTTAAGATACTTGAGAGGTTCTTCAAACACGTGCTTATGTTTTAGTGCAGGTGGGTTTTGGTGATGTTAATCTTGTCGTTGATCTTGATAAGAGGAAGACTACTACAGGGTATGTGTTCACATTGGATGTTATGGCAGCGTCATGGAGTTCTAACTTGCAGAAGGTTGTTGCTCTTTCAACAACAGAAGCTATCTCAGAAGATGCAAAAGAGATGGTATGATTGCACAGGTTCTTAGGAGAGTTGGGAAGATACAAGAGAATGGCACGCTTCACAGTGATAGTCACAGTGCTATTTTTCTTGCTAAAAATACAGCGTTCCATTCTAAGACCAAACACATTGAGATGAAATATTATTTCATTCTTGAGTTACTTGATGATGGTCAGCTACAGCTTGAGAAGGTTTGTGGAAGCGAGATCCCGGGAAACATGTTGACGAAGGGTGTTATTCTTGAGAAACTGAAATTGTGAGCAGCAGCTTGAGTGGGTCTTCTTTCTTGAAGAAGATGATTTGAGTTGCAGAATGGAGCTTGATTATGTCGGGGATGTGGTTATGGTATGTGATGTTGAACCAGTCTCCAAGTGGAGAATGGTTGGGGTGGAGCCTTATCTACGACGACCCGTATTTATGACCTGACCCAGTACATGTTTTGCTACGACCCAAAAAGGGAGACATGATTCGTGGAGCGAAGGCTTGGGGCGATAGGACCAAGCCATAGTGATCATGAACATGTCTCGCAGGGTACGGGGGCAGTGCCTCCGGGAAAAAAAAATTCTAGCTTGGTTTGACCTTGGAACCGACCTGGTTTAATAGGTCGTCTATTTATAGAGTTCTTAGGGTTCGTAGAGTGTTGAGCGCTTTAGCTGGTAATTCTCACTAAGACGTTTTTGTCTATTTTAGTGAAATTTCCGCAACTTCGTGAATGTAGGTTGTTTTGCCGAACCACGTAAATTTGTGTTTGGTTTATTTCTGCTCTGCATATATTGTTTTCATAAAATGGCAAACCTAACCTACTTAAGGAGCCTCAAGTTACATAACAGTCCGTTCACATGAAGTATACCAAATGGGTTTCTGAATTTGTCAAACTGGAACACTTAACATTATCGGACAACTTTTTGGTACGAAAAATTCCTTATGAGAAGCTCTGAGTGATTTCCATAGGAGCTCTTAGACTGGTAACAGAGGTTTATGTGAGAAACTAGAGTTATCTAGTTGCAAGGCTTGAACTCCCCCAGTAATTTAGTTTACTAAATGAATCATGAGCAAGAAATGTAACATTTCCGAGAAATCAATAATATTATGTTTGTACTGAATTAGGACTGTTCCCCTTAAGATTTAAGTGTAAGATAGTAAAATTGTCCTCCCTGGACTTCTTTATTGATCAATAATATATACCCAAAACATACCAACTTAATTACATATCAAGACCCTATAATTAAGCTACAGTATAAATTAAGCTACGCTATTACACCCCCGCAGTCGGAGCGGGAAAAGAATGAACGTTCAGACTGGAGCGGAATCTCTCAAATAACTGACGAGGCAGACCTTTGGTGAAGATATCCGCATACTGAAAGTCAGCGGGTATGTGAAGGACCCGAAGTTGGCCGAGGCGAACTTTGTCCCGAACAAAATGAAGATCAATCTCAATATGTTTCGTGCGTTGATGCTGAACCGGATTACCGGATAAGTATACCGCACTGACATTGTCACAATAGCAGAGAGATGTCCTCGGAGGACGAACCTTGAGCTCAAGTAGAAGGTTGCGGAGCCAACAAAGCTCAGCAACGGCGTTGGCAACGCCACGATACTCAGCCTCGGCACTGGAGCGAGAGACGGTGGCTTGTCGTTTGGACGACCAGCTAAGAAGGTTGTCTCCAAAGAAAGTGCAAAAACCAGAGGTGGAGCGACGCGTGTCCGGGCAGCCTGCCCAATCAGCATCCGTGTATGCCGTGAGACTCGTAGAGGAAGTAGCCGAGATGTGAAACCCGAGATCAAGAGTGCCACCCACATAGCGAAGCACGCGTTTCAACGCGCGCAAATGATGCTCTCGAGGATCATGCATGAAGAGGCAGATCTGCTGAACAGCATAAGAGATGTCCGGACGCGTGAAGGTAAGGTACTGAAGCGCACCTGCTAAGCTGCGGTAGAGAGTGGGATTATCAACCGAAGGTCCGGAACCCGCGGTGAGTTTGGAGCCAGTCTCAACCGGAGTGCTAACGGGCTTACAGCCAACCATCGATGCACGCTGCAGAATCTCAGAGGCATACTAACGCTGTGAGAGAACCATACCAGAAGCAGTCCGAGTGACAGCAATGCCCAAAAAATGATGTAGAGGTCCAAGATCAGTCATAGCAAACTCAGTCGAAAGCTGAGAGATAACCCGCTGCACAACTGTAGGAGAGGACCCTGTAATGACGATATCATCAACGTAGAGGAGGAGGTAGACAATATCTGATCCCTGACTGTAGACAAACAGAGACTCATCACATCTACAACTGGAGAATCCCACAGAGCCAGTGAGAAAAGTAGCAAAGCGCTGAAACCACGCACGAGGTGCCTGCTTCAGCCCATACAGGGACTTACGTAATCGGCAGACATGATCCGGATGACGGGGATCCCGATAGCCCGGTGGCTGATGCATATACACAACCTCATCGAGATCACCATGTAGAAACGCATTCTTGACATCCAACTGGCGAATGGGCCAAGCATGCGAGACAGCAATAGTGAGAACAGTGCGGATGGTGGCCGGTTTGACCACAGCGCTAAAAGTCTCATCACAATCAACCCCCACTAACTGAGACTTGCCATTTGCCACTAGACGAGCCTTGTACCGCTGAAGAGTACCATCGGCCCGAAACTTGTGACGAAATAACCAAAGAGCCCGAAGAATGTTCGCCCCAGACGGGCGAGGAACCAACTCCCAAGTCTGATTCGTGATCATGGCCTTAAACTCATCATCCATTGCAGCTTTCCAGTGTGGGTCCGAAAGGGCGGACACATGGGATTTGGGCAAGGGAGACACGGTAGAGGAAGATTGAGCATGAAGGGTGAGACGGGAGATGGGTTTATGGATACCGTGTTGGGCTCGGGTTCTCATCTGAGGAGAGAGGGGGGGAGCCGGTGGGTTAGGAGAGTCTGGTGCTGGAGGCAGTGGGGAGACCGTGACAGGTGGGGAGGCAGGAGGATGAGGAGGAGCCTGAGGTTGAGGAGGCTGAGGTGGTGTCGAGGCAGCAGCAGGAGGTGCGGCCGGGCGACGAGTGTAGTGAAGAGGGAAGGGTGGGGTTAGCCGAGAGGGAGGAGAGGGGTTGTGAGTATGACCGGACAGATCTATAGGAGGAAGATCCTCGTCAGGGTCAGAGAAAGTATGTCCGGGAAGTGACACGGAACCCGGTGTGGCAAACGGGAAGACATGCTCATCAAACGTGACATGGCGAGAGATGTGAATGCGACCTGTAGAGATGTCGAGACACCGATAACCACGAAAATTCGAAGGGTAACCAAGAAACACACATCGAGTGGACCGAGGGGCAAGCTTGTGGGGAGACACAGCAGTCAGATTAGGGTAGCACAAACACCCAAAGGTACGAAGATGATCATATGTGGGAAGACGATGATAGAGAATGGTGGTAGGAATATTACCGTTGAGAGCTTTGGTAGGGAGAATGTTGTGGAGATAGACAGCAGTGAGAACAGACTCAACCCAGAAGCGAGGAGACATGGAGGCCTGAGAGAGAAGGGTACGAGATATGTCATTGATACGACGTATCATACGTTCGGCCTTGCCGTTTTGAGGAGACGTTTGCGGACAAGCAAATCGAAAAACAAGGCCACTGGACTTGGCGAACTCATGAAATAAAGAGTTATCGAATTCCCCCCCCAAGGTCGCATTGAAAACTCTTGATGTCACGAGAAAACTGGGTATGCACATACGTGTGGAATTGTTTGAAGTGAGTGAAGGCATCCGATTTGAGTTTTAAAGGAAAAACCCATAGAAAATGCGAGTAGTCATCAAGTAGGAGAAGATAATACTTGAAATTAGATTTGCTAGCAACAGGGGATGTCCAAATATCACTATGAATAATGTCAAACGGGGCCACAGTACAAGATTGTGAAGGGGCAAAGGGAAGTCTAACGTGTTTGCCGAGTTGGCATGCATGGCACAATCCGGTCTGCTCAGTGTTAGAACAAGAAATGGAATGACTAGAGCTGAGTTGATCTAAGACGTGGCGACCAGGATGTCCAAGACGGTTGTGCCACACTGGGGCTGGAAGAATGACAAGAGACTGGGCTGGAGAGGGGGACGGTGATGAAATAAGAGGATAGAGGTCCTCTGAACTATTGCTCCGAAGTAAAAGGGTCCCCGAGTGAAGGTCCTTCACAGAAAAGCCAGTCGGGTCAAACTCGATAGAGACATTATTATCAACGGTAAACTGACGGACAGAGACAAGATTTTTAATGATGTTTGGAGCAAGAAGGACGTTTTTGAGGTGTAGGGGACGGGATAGGGTAGTAATAGTCTGCTGACCGGAACCACACACTGGAATTTGCATCCCATTACCAACCATCATATTAGAAATTGGAGAACTTGACGAGACAGAGGAGAGAGTACCTGTCTGAGATGTGAGATGAGAGGAGGCCCCAGAGTCCATGTACCAAATCTTATCCGGAGCATTACGGGTCATGCCAGCAAGTTCCGAACTCAGAGCAGTAACAGAAGGAGACGAACCGGCAGTGGCAGCAAGAACATGTGGACGCTGAGCAGGTCCTGGACCAAGAATACCTGACGTGACTGTAGGCTGAGAGGGTCGTGGCTGTGCCCAGTCCTTCGTTGCACGATAGGAGCATGATGGGCCAGCCGGGAATGAAGAGGTCGGACACCACACCCAACTGCCATGTGGAGAGGCAGGCAGTGCAGGGTGCTGCTGAGAGTGCGGCTTAGTGCAACTGCGTCCTTTCTGGACAGACTGACGACGACCACCATACTGGATACGTGAGGGTATCGAAGGAGAAGCAACGAGCGTCTGACGAGATCCTTGATGCGCAGCCATTAAGTATTTGCAAACCCGACAATGCTAAATTTATCACAAACTGTGCACTGAAGTTTTTTTTTTTTTTTTTTTTTTTTTTAATGGCCAAAGAAATTCAAGTTTTAATTGAATACTAATACACTCAGTGGGCAACTGAGTCCTTTCTAGCACCAGAAATTCTACCACCGCCTTTCCAAGGTTCTAGATCATTGGAACCAATGAACCATTCCAAAAAGGGGGACAACTTTGAATACTCACGAGAATTGATGATATCTCTGGTACAAAAATAGAACCGCAGAGGAAACGCAAGACCTGAGAGCAAAATTAGAACCACAGATCCGTTGTTCTACGGCTGTTGAATGCGCGGTAGAAGAGTCAACGCAGTGGAGATCGCCGGGCAAGCAGGGAGACGAGTGAATGACGGTGAAGCAGAGGCGAAGATGGGTCGCGGATCCGATCGTCGGGTAGGGGCAACTTTTGCAGTGACGGTGAAGCAGAGACTGGGGGTTCCCGTGATTGGAATGGCGCAACCTTAATCGATTAGAAGGAAGAGCGAGACGGAAGCAGACGTGAGGAGAACGCAGCAACAAAGCACGAGAGAAGAGTGCAGAGGAGGCCAGTCAGATAGCTACAACGCAGGTGGCTAGGGCATCCCGTCGATGGTGGCTCTGATACCATGTAAGATAGTAAAATTGTCCTCCCTGGACTTCTTTATTGATCAATAATATATACCCAAAACATACCAACTTAATTACATATCAAGACCCTATAATTAAGCTACAGTATAAATTAAGCTACGCTATTATTAAGATGAATGATGGATGCGTGGTTGATCATTTCCTGGTCTACTATGGTATCTTTAACCTGATCCACAAACATAAAAAAATAACCAGATGAAGTGAGTGCCAAGAACAAGAACAAGAACATTCTTCGAAAATGCTTAACAAATACGAACTTTTAGTCAATTCTAACAAGCAGAATTATGTCCTGTTATAATAAAGATATTATATTACTAATCATTGCGCTTCAGACACAATCCAGCAAAAAATCCACAAGCAGAGGGGAAGAAGAAGACGCGTTTATATGAGTACGCTAATTGTATTGGATGACAATGAAATTCAGATAACAATAAGTGATAATGCAAAAACTCGTGTCATTATAAGCATGAATTACCACCAGAAGATCAATCATAGTCCCATTGAATTCTGTAGCTACTTATTCAACAGATTTCCTAAACTAGGGTTTCGAAGGCCAATCGAAACCCTGATATACTAATTGACCTGAATTTATATGCAAAATGACAAATGTAAACACAAACATATGTATGTATGTGTGTGTGTGTCTTTGTGTGTCTGTGTGTGTGTTCAACCATATTATCACCCTCGACAACTATTTCATTTTGGTTTGGCGCTTAGAATGGAAAGTTATAAAGGACACTCCTTCGGTTCAACTGAATTACGAGCATCAAACCTACACAACTTCAGAAGTTCATCCAGTGTTCTGTTTTCAGATTCCAGGAAATGAAACATACAAATACTGAATTGCGGACCTCTGAAAGCCGTGTTTTCGTCAACTATTTTCAGGGAACTGGAGAAACGAGATCTTCTGTTTTCCAAAATGTATTATAACCAATGTACCTATAACTAGAAGGCCACAATTTTCAGAAATCTCATTGTCACCCAGAAAAAAAAGAAAATAGACACTAGATATGGCAATGAAGGATAGTATGGAAAAAACGTCTAAAGCGTGATCCTGGAAACCAAAAGTGAGACAAAAAAAAACAAGTACCGTGGGAGAGAAAAAAAAATATAAAATAAAAACTAGCTCAGGGTCCAGACTCTTTCTTGAGCACCAATTTCTGGTTTCATCATAACCGAAGTTTGTTGTTAAAAGGTTGACCCGGTTTTTGTTCTTTCAGAATAAAACAATAAGTAAGTAAAACACGAACGAACTTACGGATCGACAAGTTGTTGAATGCAGCGACAATTAGTCCAAGAACAGCCTAGTGCATCGACGATCTCCGTAAGACAATTTTCGCCACCCACAGGTTGTGCTTTTGGGTTATGCAATTGGCGAAATGTCCCCCAGGATAGAAGTTCTTGCTGTGTTACAGCGTAGCACGGTACTGCAACACACGACGAACGAAACTCTGCCGACGAGAAAGGATAATCTTTGTTTGAATGCTAAGGTGCTGAGAATTCGGAATGAACCAAATGGAAGAGAATCCTGCCTTTTATAGGCACTGAAGAGGGGGCAGGAACAGTTGCAACCATTTGAATGGTTGTAACTGTTCATACAATTAACCGTTAATTAACAAAATTAATAAACCGATTGGGTTTATTTTTCCTGTTAATTTTTGTGGGTTAAAAGTTTGTTTTTGGCCCAAAATAAATAGTCTAGAGTAAGGCCCAACAAACCCAAACACAAACCCCCCAACTTCGACGGCTTATTGAGCATTCATATCTTAATGGTTTTCGACGAATGAGTTATCGAAACGATCACCAAGTTAACCACTATACGGTGGTGCAAGTAGTTTTTCTCATTCTTATACGAGTCGGGTTAAAACCGAACTTAAAGTCGGGTACAAACCGACATGTCGAAAACTATTTTCCAACAATCCCCCACATGAATGATCAATCAGCGTTGAAAGATCAAATCAATATGGTGAATCCAATTCTCATTGTTGGTAATTAATTGCTTAAAGAAGAGTAGCCGTAGGCCTTGAACTTTTCCGTTAGTGAGATACTATAGGGTATACTGGCTTGGTCAGTATGCGAAGTGCTTTGAACTGCCTTGCCGTGGTGTATACCTAGTCGATAGTAACCACACAATTAATATCGTAGCAAAATGTGTTCTCATGGTTGTGCTCATTTTGGCCTTGAGACACTGATGCCTGGTGTGCACAAGAGATTCCGGCGGGGAGACCTCCGTGTACACCGTATGTAGAGGATCAGGGATGGCACAGGAAGAGTTGGGTTGTGTGTAGGGAGAGAGTAAGGCAGTAGTAATGTCAGAGAGAGAGACAGAGGTTTGGCAGAGCTTCTGCGTATGGCTATTGTGTCCTCCTTCGTATGGAAAGGTTAACGTCCTATATATAACGGAGAATGTGACCGTTGCAGTGTGGTTAATGCGCCCATCAATGGCGGCTTAATTAGCTTAACCGCAACGGCACGTTTGTCCGCCTATATAGGGACCGTTACAGCACGTTATGCGCGAATACCGGAACCGTTATGAGGTTGACCGGGTTTGACCGGATTGACCGGGTTTATGGAGCTCGTGCCATAAATCTCTCAAAATCAGTTACAAAAGGTCGCGCGCGGGCTTGGCTCGCACGCGACAGGACTTACTCTAGCCTCCAAACCACTAAGTCCCTACAAGTCCCGTGCAGTGGTATGCGAGGGCTCTGTCTCGCAGCCCCCACATGGATCAGCTCGGCTGGTGATCCAGTGTGTGTGGAGCACAATATGGTGTGCTGGATGGTTGCCACATGGCCAAGATCTGCTAGCTTAGAAAGCACTATCTACATTAGCCCCCTTTCTGCGCGTGAAGGCTCATAGCTGTATAGACTTCCATGCGCGGAAACCAACATGCGCGTCGCCGCCACGCACCAATTCAAACACGAGCAAATTCAGCCCCCATGCGTGCCATTATGACCTAAGACCCCTAGAGTCGTGCCGTCTGGCCTTTAGGGTTTTAGGCGTGACGTCAGCTTGTCCTGTGATTGCGCGATTCGACGGTGACGGTTGCGATTCGACTACTGAAAGGACGCAACCCTTCATTGTTTTTGGATAAATACTTTGTACTCTCCATTGTTGCAAAGCATCACTTCTTTCTCTTAAAGTGAATGGTACCCGGAAGTCTTCGAGAGCAGATTCAGATAATCAATCACCAATTCAGAACTGCGAATCGTCTTCTTCAACTGTGTGTATCCAAGCAGGCTTCACGAAAACAAGGTTGGCCTTGTGCAATTTCGATTTACAGTACTAGTATATGCTTCAAACTGCGTTGAATCTGTAAACCCATGACATATAATCTGTTGAAACTTGTGAAGAAGCTTCAAGCTTTGGACCCAATTTTGGCTTAATCCTTCGATGATAAGGATCTTGGATGTAGGGTTTTGAAATCCCTGATAATGCAAAAAATTTCCAACTGCTAATTTCTGAAATTGATACCAGAAACTGTTCATCTTTCTTTCCATAGATCTTGAATCTCGAAATTCAAACTGAAGTGTGGCATATTTCTCCCCCCTTTTTTCTTGCTCTTCCTCGGGAATGGCCAAGACAAAAGGAACCAAACCCACCAAGGAGGACGAAGAGATACCTGATCTTCCGCAAGCTTTGTGGCGAAAAGCCCCCTATCTGGGTGGCAAAGATTTCTACCACGCGAGGGTTAAGGCAAAGAAACTACCTGCTTCTGTCCCCAATGAGGGATTGCTAACGTTGACTCCCCCAGTTAACTCAGCCTTGCTCGAGTTGATTGGCTGCGAGGATGTGGTTCGATTGGGAATCGAAAATGGGTACTTCCCCTATGCTGCGATTTCCACCCAAGCTTTTGTCCAGAAATTGGAGTACATGGATGAGTGGATTGACCATGTGTTGACCGATCATGCTGCGACTCTTAATGAGGCCGGCGTATACTTCGCTGTTCGTGCTATGAAGGGTGCTGCCGTGAAGCTGGACCAGTCCATGCTTCTAAACCTTCTTTCCCGCTACTCGCCCGCGACTCACACTTTCCACTTTGCTGAGTTCGAGGCTACCCCCACACTCGAGGACGTGCACATGCTGTACGATCTGTCTCCCATGGGTGAAGTGGACCCTTTGAGTCCCTTGAGGACAGATGCGGAGATCGCTTTGTACACGCAGATGGAGGAGTGCCTATCAGAGGTAAAGAAAATCTCCACCCGGTGGACCACTACCAAAGCCCTTCCCAATTGGCAATTGGTTGACACGTCTGCGAAGAATACTTGGAATAAATGGGTGCAGTACTTCTTTCGTGACTACGCAAACAGCAGCATCACCAAGAAGCTTCTGAGTCAAGACCCGGAGGCCAAGAATTACGTGGAGGGTAAGGGCTATCACTTGACCCTTTGTGCTTTCCTCTGTGCCTGGCTGTCGAGGTACTTAATCGATGGTCACCCGCACGATGGGGTCTTCTACCATGTTCTGCCGCTTGCTGTGAAACTGGCCCTTGGCCAGAGAGTCGCACTTGGACCCTTGGTCTTGGGCACATTGTACTATAGATTGGATCAGCTGGTTGTGGCCATGAAGGAGTCGTGTGGCCGCCTCGACATACTGACCTTTGTCAACATTGCCTTCTTGACGATGTGGGTCTTTGAGCGGTGGCCTTCTTATGCCCCAACTGCCTCCAAGCCCAACAAGTGGTGTCCCCCAGGCGAGGTGGAGGAGCGTAACTGCGGCAGAGCTGCGAGGTGGTTCGGAGCGAACAATACCAAGTGCGTTTGGAGCCTGATATGCGACAACCGGAAAGAGTTCGTTGCCAGGCCCTATGCCGTGCGTATTGAGAATGTGCGGTGGTTTCCAAGGCTGTACCCTTCTGAAGGTATTGTCTTCTCAGAAGAGCTCCTCTTCGAAGAGGGATCGCATTTCCATGAGCGCTATCACGAATTCTTTTGCTGGTTCCTGCGAGGTTCTCTTCCTGCTCTCGCAGAGCATATTCGTGAGCTCGCACCAAGGTATGAGAGGATTACCGTGGATGTTGACCCTACTCGAGTTTCTCCGCATTTCGGCTTTGATGCAGTGGCACCCTCAATCTGGCCACAGCCCATTATCAGAGGTTGCTATAGGCGCTTGCTGACAAAGGAATGCAAAACAGTCTTTATGAACAATCTTCCTTTTGAGCAGCCTGCAGGTAACCGCGAGGGTGGTTGTTCCAAGAACTGGCTCGCATACTGGATCGCCCAGCACGTCAGGTTTGAGACGCAGTCGGCTCCTCAGCCAAGCAGAGCTCCTTTGATCAAAAGAAACTCTTTTCCGTTTCGTCCCAATTGCAGTCTGAGCGAGTCTGAATATGGTTGCTACTCATTGTTGGATCATGAGAACCATTTGTGCCCTGACGTCATTCTGAATGAAAAGATCGCCGCAGTTAAGAAAGGCGACTCGCATGTCATCAGATATAGCGAGACATTTGCTAAGGTAAGCAACTTTTTTGCCGTATTCGTTAAGCTTCTTGATTTCCACATGTTGATGCCTTTATTCTATACTGTTTGTTGTAGTGTCATGTGCGGGGATTCGCATCTGGTGATCGTTCCAAGTCGCTGGTTAACACCATTTTTGCCACCAGAAGACAAGGACAGTCGTTCCTGCTAGCATCGAGGATGGACCCCGAGGTCGAAACCAGGATTCGCGCAGTCATGAATGCTTTTGCTGACTCGCTGATAGATAATGCTCCGGTCTCGTCTCCACCCAGAGATAAACCGTCTCCTCCAGCGATTGCAGCGCCGAGAGCGAAGAGACCCAGGCAAAAGGGAATTACAATATCTTACCCTAGGAGCGCTCCAACTTCCCCTCCAGCTAAGTCCCTTTCTGCCAAGGACAAAGGCAAAGGTCGCATGTCCAGTAAAGCGCGGAAGGAGCTCGCAGTTGAGACCTTCGTTCCATTCAACCAGGAGGAAGAAGAGGAGAGGCAGGAGCCCAGAGAAGGTGATGAAGAAGAAGAAGAAAGAACAAATGTGATACATGAGGAAGAATCAGGAGGTACCTCCATCGCGTTTCCCTTCTCATTATCGTAATTCTTTTGCAACTCGATCTTGAACCAATCGTTTCTTCGCAGATGATGATGATGATGAGACCATCGGTGGCCTTTTGGCCAAGAGACAGAAGAGGGATGCTCATTCTGGCATTTCGACGAACCCATAAGCGAGGACGTTCTCGCCGAGTCTAGGAAGACAGCCGCGGAAGCTGCTGAAAGGAGAAGGCAACGAGAAGAGGAGGAGCTCGAGCGTGTGAGGCAGCGGAGCCTCGAAGAGCAACATGTCGACGACTTAGTGCGTCCAGCTGATGAGGAAGATGTGCTTCCCGAAGAGGTGACTCCTCAAGCTGAGGAGGAGGATGCGGCTCCAGAAGAGGATTCAGCAGCTTTGGAGCAAGCCCAGGCAGATTTTGAAGAAATCGCAGGCGGCAATAAAGGTGAGATTTTTAATCTCGCAGTAACTTATCGAGATGTTATTGTGGGTGCGTTAAAGCATGGTGTGTCAAAGGCCGACATTCGCCGTTAGCTAGTAGGCAAGTGCGGTGAACCCTCAGGTAATCACTTGATCGATATGCGCGAACTAAGATTAGTAACTCAAAGCATAATCATGACTAGTTTCTTCGCGCCCCAGGTCATGCTCCTTTTAAAGACATGCTTAATGAGGACACACTAATAGGGCATGGTTCCACGTCTTTAGTGTATGACGAAGATACTGCAATCCCACCTTCGCGTGGAGGTGCTTGCTCTTAGCTTTAGCAAAAGATAGTAAAATAACATATGATACATTTTACCTCACATCATCGCATTTTGTATCACAGGCACTGCTGATGAACCCGTGTTGGAGCAAAGAAGTCAAACTTTTGCGTCCTATGTCCCAGTGCCGAGTTCTCATACCGAGAAGCCCGTCGCAGCTGCTGAATACGCAGGAGAGCCTTTTGAGGACATCATCTAACTTTCTGATGATGCCGAAGCTGACGTTGTGTTAATGGAGGAAGATGCCCATGCTGGCGCTGAGGAAGTAAGAACAAGTACTGTCGATGCTACCGCATCTGAAAGTGTCCCTCGCCAAGCAACTTCGGCTGCCACTATGCCTCCAGCGATGACTGATTCTGTGACGCCACTTCCTGCGTGGAGCTTTTGGGGCTCGCAGGTCGGGGCTGCAATCGCAACTGGTGCGGCTTATACTCTTCCTTCTAACTATGAGGAGTTAGAGCTCGCAGCTGAAAGGAGAGCTATGGAGCGTGGACAGTCTTCGACCACTCCAACAATGCGCATTCCTTCTCTTTGTGAGATCCTTGAAGGAACTGGTACGTCGTGGCTTGCTGTTTGCATCTCGCATTATTCATTTGCGAGTTTGATATCATAACTTAGCTTTGACATTGCTTTAGGTTTGAAGCAAGCCGATGTGGACTGGCTAGTTCGGATGCGCCTCACCTATCCCCAATCATTTGTGAGATCTCTAGAGATAGGGCCCTTTGACAGAAGGCTGTTTCTTACTGAGGCCATTTGGATTCTGGAGCAGTTGTCTGCGGCCACGCCTGCGACCATTTCTGCTCAGAGTGCCGAATTGCTTTTTGGCATGTGCCAAAATCTTCTGACTAAAGTTCAAGGCAGGCTGGGTTTCAAGTTTCTTATGAAAAGAGTCACTTTGATTCGCACAGCCGTAACTTTGAAACTCCGCCACCAAAACCTCGCAGCTGAGAAGCAGAAGGTGGAGCAGCAAAAGCAAAAGGTTGAAGAGGCTCTGAAGCTCTATCATGAGATGAATGCCAAGTGCGAGCAATTGAAGCGAGAAGTGGAGCAGGTAGAGGATTTGAGCCGACAGTTCACCCTTAATGACTCCTTGATTAAGAATTTACTTTGACTTTTGAATTTGAAAAGTAGCAAACAAATAGCAGAAACATTAATGTAATGTTACTAGAAACATTAATGTAATGTTGCTAGGGTTTCTCCCCCCTTTTTTAACAAAAGAATCGACATGCCCGTTTTGCCCTTTCCGGGATTTGATGGAATATCTCTGTGCATATCTAATTATGACATCAGCAATTGATATTCTGCTTGATTTTCGCGCTAATTTCTCGTAAGATAAGCATGCTTTCCTTGGGAAGTCCATCCGAATCATGACCATCCGTCATTTATTAGGATACGCAACTGAATCGTCGTAGCCTTTAGTAGGGTAATTGATCGTTACAGCTTTTCAAGGCGTAAGTGATTGACCTCACCCTCTTTTTGAATTCTGCTGACTCATCTTGGAAACTGAAGAGTCTCCACAAGGTCTATATAAACCCTGTCTTTGCCATTTGGGTTCTTCATCCCAAAAAGGTGCTTTGCCGTGAGTCCTTACGACTGCTGGCTTCAACGCTTGTTTTTCGTTGATTCATGGCAACTCCAAGTCATGAGACCTGAGTTTGCGCTTTGTGCTATAGAAATAGTTTCCAAGATCCGCTTTATGAGGCTTACTAATCTTTGTAACCTTCATAAAGAAAATGGAGATGATATCTCATGTGTATTCGAATGATTTTCTTCGTCTATTATGTTTGCAGGTCATGTTTCCGGCCGCCTCCCGGTGAGGTGCAGCGCCGTAGTGACCTTGCTACCAACTCGTAATGAACGGCGGAATTCTCCTCCAGCATCCCTGGAGGAGGATTTCTTGCCCCCACGTTCGTGAGCTCAGGGTGGCGAACCGTTGCGTTCATCCCCGTCTACAAGGAGCCCTTGCCCTTTGGAGCTTCTGCTTGCCTGTTGAACGCCGCAACCGATGGTTCCTCAAGCACATCTCATGGGATGTTGATCTGACAAGGGCCTTGTCAGATACTGGGATCTTGAACGTATGGCTTCTTGTGGCTCTCGTAGGACGTTCCTTTTATAGCAAGACCCTACTTGCAACAGATCTTCATGTCGCAGATCTGTGCATTGCATAGCTGGTGTTAGGACCATTAGGTTCATCCTTTTTCAGTCGGGATTCCCGCGATGTGTAACTTTAAGCTTGTAAGTTACTTTTCAAATGCATGTAAGCCATGTTGGCTGCATAGTTAGATTTGAGCTTTTTCGCTTGTAAGCTGCTATCTAGACAGATAAATTGTAAGTCTTTTTGACTCATAATGATAAATGGCTTTTGTATTATCTGCTGTCTTGTTACAACAAAATACAATTTCGCATGCGTATCGGCATATCTCGCCTTTTGTAGTGCCATATGCACACTTCGTATCTGCTATCCGTTGCATAGATTCGCAGATGTATTATTGGATCGTTCGAGATCGTATTTGCGTAGCTGTGCCATCTTTGCAGATGGGCTTATGATTCATTTTCAGATTCAAGTGCAGGTGCCATCTCATCAGATAGGCCTTTTGGAGATCACTGAAGATCATGATGCCGTTATCACGATAGACAGTCTTAAGGACGAATTTTAAGTTGTATTCGTATGATGCTGCTATCACATTAGATAGGCTCGAAGGATCATTCAAGATCATGTTCGCATATGTTGCTATCACAATAGATAGGCTTGAAAGATCACTTAATACTGTTTTCACATGAACTGCTATCGTGGCAGATAGGCTTAGAAGATCAATCAAGATCATTTTTGCATAGGCTGCTATCGTGACAGATGAGCTTAGAAGATCGATTAGGATCGCATTTGCATAGGTTGCTATCGTGACAGATAGGCTTAGAGGATCGATTAAGATCGTGTTTGCATAGGCTGCTATCGTGACAGATAGGCTTAGAAGATCAGTTAAGATCGCATTTGCATAGGCTGCTATCGTGACAGATAGGCTTAGAAGATCAGTTAAGATCGCATTTGCATGAGCTGCTATCGTGACAGATAGGCTTAGATGATCAATTAAGATCGCATTTCGCATAGGTTGCTATCGTGACAGATAGGCTTAGAAGATCGATTAAGATCGCATTTGCATAGGTTGCTATCGTAACAGATAGGCTTAGAAGATCAGTTAAGATCGCATTTGCATGAGCTGCTATCGTGACAGATAGGCTTAGAAGATCGGTTAAGATCGCATTTGCATAGGTTGCTATCGTAACAGATAGGCTTAGAAGATCGGTTAAGATCGCAGTTGCATGGGCTGCTATCGTGACAGATAGGCTTAGAAGATCAGTTAAGATCGCAGTTGCACAGATTGCTATTGTGGCGGATAGCCCATTGTTAACAGTAATAACAAACTAAATAAAGCATCATTAACAGCTAGAAATATGAAATTCTCATTTAGGAGAATCCTTTTATTATAGTGCTCTCATATGGGAGAGATGGGCTTACAATTCTCTCATATAGGAGAGAAAATTGTGCGAATCATAGCCATACAATACATGAAGCAATGTTATAATAGAACGCATAAAATGAGAGAAGTCAAGGATAGTACTTCTTAATCCAGCGCATGTTGACTGAGCTTGGGGTTGAGGTCGTTCCGTGCAACCTCCGTATGCTGCAGTAACCACTGTCGAAGACTTCTGTGACTTCGAAGGGTCCTTCCCAATTAGCTGCGAACTTTGGGTGAGCCGCTTCTCGCATGCAATGGTCAGATGCGCGCAGGACCAAATCTCCAACTGCGAAATCTCTTCGCTGGACCGTCTTATTGTAAGCACGAGCGATCCTTTCTTGATACCGCTTATTGGTCCTTTTGGCTTGTTCCCGCTTTTATTCTAGTAGGACTAAGTCATGGTCGCATTGATTGTCGTACAATGCGTGGAAAGCCAATCTTGCAGAGTTAACCTTTACTTCCGCAGGTACCACATCCTCAACTCCATAGCATAGAAGGAATGGTGAGACCCCTGTGGGTGTCCTTGGAGAAGTCCGGTAAGCCCACAGGGCTATGTTCAAAGAATCAGCCCACTTCTTGTGGTCATCTGCGACCATCTTGCTCAAAATTCTCAACAGCGTCTTGTTGGTCGCTTCTGCTTGCCCATTCTCCTTCGGGTAGTATGGGGTGGAGCATATCTGCCTGATGTTGTATTTTGCTAGCTTCGCGGCCACCTTTGTACTCGTCACGCATGCACTGCAAGCATATCTCCACGAGTCTGCTTTCGAGTATCACATCTTTGCATTCCAAGGACTTGGCCCTGAACTTCTTGATGAAAGTTATTCCATCCTCCTCGCGCTTCTGATACATCCGCGAGAGGTGGATCATTGTTACCTTTTCCTCCATCTGGAAAAATTTGGTGTAGAACTTTTGGACCATATCGTCCCAGGTCTTCACGGATCCGGCTTCCAACGTCCTATACCACTTGTAAGCCACGTTCCCCAAGGATTTTGGGAACTCTCGCATCAGCAGTTTGGAATCGGCTCCATATGGCCCCATGACATCGATGAAACGCATGACATGCTCATGAGCGTTCCCATTGACATCCTCGAACTTGTCCCATTTAGGAGCCTTATACCCCGCCGGGTTAGGCATGAGATAGATTTCCCGCGGGATGGGTGGATCGTTGTCTAGCTTCGGGATGATGGTATCCGCGAATGATTGATGAGCCAGAATAGTGTCCATGCGCTTCTGCAGAGATGTCATACATTCTGGAATGCTTCCCTCGGTAACAGGAGGAGGGGTTGCCGCAGACGGAGGCGACATGTATGCCGCCGGAGGATTGGGGACATACTGGCTGTTCGCATTGCCCCAGATTGCCGTTGGCGGAGGCAAGGGATACTGCGAAGCCAGGTTAGAAGCCAAAGCCGGAGACTGAGGAGTATGAGCAGTGAGAGGCAACATCTGAGTTGTTGACCCCTGAATTGAAGGCAGCTGCGTAGTCGCCGGTGGAGTCTGCAGGTTAGGGTTGGGAGGTGTGGTTGACACTCCCAGTCCTGAAGAGGTAGGGGCTCCTCCTCCTTGAGAGACGGCGGTGACTGGTGACGGGTTTGGTGCAAGGGTGCCCAGAACGGCCAGGATCCGTTCTAGCTGCGCAGACTGAGCTTTGAGAGCTTTCGCCTGACCTTGGACGGTGGCGTCCAAGGATTCTAGCGTCGGTGCCTCGCCGGGGGTCGTAGGAGTACGGCGGTTCTCCTCTCCTGAGGCAGCTTCGGTGGAAGGCGATCTGTTGCTAACATCATCCTCCTGAGACATGGTTGCTTTTGTTGGTAAGTTCACGTCGGGTTCACCAAAATGTGCACAAGAGATTCCGGCGGGGAGACCTCCGTGTACACCGTATGTAGAGGATCAGGGATGGCACAGGAAGAGTTGGGTTGTGTATAGGGAGAGAGTAAGGCAGTAGTAATGTCTGAGAGAGAGACAGAGGTTTGGCAGAGCTTCCGCGTATGGCTAGTGTGTCCTCCTTCGTATGGAAAGGTTAACGTCCTATATATAACGGAGAATGTGACCGTTGCAGTGTGGTTAATGCGCCCATCAATGGCGGCTTAATTAGCTTAACCGCAACGGCACGTTCATCCGCCTATATAGGGACCGTTACAGCACGTTATGCGCGAATACCGGAACCGTTATGAGGTTGACCGGGTTTGACTGGATTGACCGGGTTTATGGAGCTCGTGCCATAAATCTCTCAAAAGCAGTTACTAAAGGTCGCGCGCGGGCTTGGCTCGCACGCGACAGGACTTACTCTAGCCGCCAAACCACTAAGTCCCTACAAGTCCCGTGCAGTGGTATGCGAGGGCTCTGTCTCGCAGCCCCCACATGGATCAGCTCGGCTGGTGATCCAGTGTGTGTGGAGCACAATATGGTGTGCTGGATGGTTGCCACGTGGCCAAGATCTGCTAGCTCAGAAAGCACTATCTACACCTGGTTTCATGAGTAGTCTTAGAGGAGTATGCCTGTCATCCTCCTAGAACCGGCCCCAGTTCTTACTCACATAGGTGAGACACATTTAAGGGTATCCATCCATACTCGACTTAACATGTGATCTCATTAAAATCATAGCTTACCCTGGTCCTATCACTCGTCGCCCTAGGAATGGAATCAAACATAGTTTCTTTCGTGAGTGACTTTAATTTGCACAGATAGTTAGGTTGTCCCTTTTGAACCTAGTTATTGGGATCTCCAATCTCCTAGGTTGGGTTTTCCGCTATCGTGCAACTCTTTACGAGATTGGCATTAGCCCCATTCCCCTTGACGAACTTGCAACTAATTCTCTCGATAGACCTTTTGTCAGCAGATCCGCTAAATTTTCTTTAGACTTCACATAATCGATCGATATAATTCCTTGTGAGAGAAGGTTCCTAATAGTATTATGTCTTCGACGCATGTGTCGAGACTTACCATTGTATATACTATTTTGTGCCTTGCCTATTGCGGACTGACTGTCGCAATGAATGCAAACAGACGGCACTGGCTTTGGCCATACTGGAATATCCCCGAGGAAATGGCGAAGCCATTCAGCTTCTTCCCCTGCCTTGTCTAACGCTATGAATTCCGATTCCATAGTAGACCTTGCAATGCACGTCTGCTTTGAGGATTTCCAACATATTGCCGCTCCTCCGAGGGTAAATACATAACCACTCGTCAATTTGGAATCTTTTGTATCAGATATCCAATTGGCATCGCAATATCCTTCCAATACTGCAGGATAGTTGGAATAATGTAGTCCTAGATTCTTAGTATATCGTAGATACCTTAATACTCGGATTATAGCTATCCAGTGATCCTTTCCAGGGTTACTGGTGAAGCGACTAAGTTTTCCAACAGCTTGTGCGATGTCCGGTCTTGTACAATTCATAATGTACATAAGACTTCCTATTATTTGAGCATACTCTAATTGCTTGATAGTCGAGCCACGATTTTTGGCGAGATGCATGCTCACATCAACTGGCGTCTTTACTGGCTTGCTGTTAGTTTGGTCAAACTTTTCGAGAACTTTCTCGATATAGTGAGACTGAGTTAACGCATAGCCATTTTGAGTTCTAGAAATTTTTATTCCTCGAATAACATCGGCCTCCCCTAAATCCTTCATATCGAAGGTTGTGGACAACAACTTTTTGGCGGCACGAATTATTGTCTCGTTACTTCCGAGAATTAACATATCGTCTACATAGAGACATATTATGACACATCCATTGTTGAAGGTTTTAGAATATACACATTTGTCACATTCGTTTGTTCTAAAACCATTGGTTGTCATAACCCTGTCGAACTTTTCATGCCATTGTTTGGGAGCCTGTTTTAATCCGTATAGGGATTTCTGTAATCGACAATATTTACCTTCATTTCCTGGAACTCGGAACCCTTCAGGTTGTTCCATGTAGATTTCTTCATCTAATTCTCCGTTAAGAAATGCAGTCTTGACATCCATTTGATGGATTTCAAGATTAAAGATTGCTGCAATAGCAATTAACGTGCGGATGGAAGTTATCCTTGTTACCGGAGAGTAGGTATCGAAGAAATCTATTCCTTCCTTTTGCTTATAACCCTTGGCGACTAGCCTCGCCTTATATTTGTCGATGGATCCGTCAGGTTTTAATTTTCGCTTGAAAACCCATTTGCAACCTAGAGGTTTGCAACCTTGAGGTAGGTCCACTAATTCCCACGTATTATTGTGAAATATTGATTCTATCTCGCTTTTAACGGCTTCTTTCCAGTAAGGAGCGTCCACACTTGCCATTGCTTCCTTATAGGAAGTAGGATCATTTTCAAGCATGTATGTAAGGAAATCAGGTCCGAAAGACTTTTCGGTTCTTTGTCTCTTACTCCTCCTTGGCTCTTCATCTTGGTCGTCTCCAAATGTAGAGTCGTATGTCCGTTTTTCCCTTTCAGGCGACTTTTCTTTGTAAGCAAAAAAATATCTTCAAAGAAAGATGCGTTTGACGATTCAATAATCGTTTTTTCGTGAATATCTGGTATCTCCGATTTATGAACCAGAAATCGATATGCACTACTATTCAAAGCATATCCAATGAAGACGCAATCGACTGTTTTGGGACCGAGTTTCACTTTCTTAGGAAGTGGTGTAGCCACTTTAGCGAGACATCCCCAAACTCGTAGATGTTTGTAAGAGGGCGTTCGTCCTTTCCATAATTCATATGGAGTTTTATCAGCCTTTTTCTTAGGTATTCTATTGAGAATATAATTGGCACTAAGTAACGCTTCCCCCCACAAATTCTGGGGCAATCCAGAACTTAGAAGTAATGCATCTAGCATTTCTTTCAAGGTTCTATTCTTCCTTTCAGCCACACCTTTTTTTTTTGAGGTGTGTAAGGCGCTGAAAATTGGTGGATTATTCCACTTTGAGCACAAATTTCTGCGAAGGGAGAATCATATTCTCCACCTCGGTCACTACGTAGGATTTTAATCCTTGTGCTTAGTTGGTTTTCTACCTCCGCTTTATATTGCTTAAAAGCTTCTAAAGCTTCATCTCGACTATGTAGTAAATAAACATAGCAATACTTTGTGCAGTCGTCGATAAACGTAATGAAATATTTCTTTCCGCCTCTTGTTGGCACAAACTTTAAATCACATATGTCCGTATAAATTAATTCAAGCGGATTAGTCGTTTTTAAACCAATAGGTTTAAAAGGCTGCCTTGTTGATTTCGCTTCAACACAAATTTCACATTTGTGATTTAAGTTAATTGCACTTTTTGGAAGATGGTTCAAATTCATTAATTTCCGAATTGATTCGTAGTTAACATGACCAAGTCTTCCATGCCATAAACAAGAAGAAGGAAAATTAGACGACTCAAGCAAGTAGCTAATAGCTGCTTTCTTATTAATAGCCGAGATAACCATTACATTGAGTTTGAACATCCTATCCTTCAAGTACCCCCTACCCACGTACTCTCCTCTCTTGGTTACAACACATTTGTCGGACTCAAAAACTAGTTTGAACCATTTCTTGCTAAGAACCGAACCAGAGACTAAGTTCTTCCTAATGTCGGGGACATGGAGAACGTCATTTAGTACGAGCTTCTTGTCGGAGGTCATCTTGAGAATTACCGCGCCCTTTCCTTTGACGGTGGATGTCGCTGAATTTCCCATGTAAATTTGCTCCTCGGTGTCAACATCCTCATACGAAGAGAACATGCTCTTGTCCGAACAAGTGTGGCGGGTAGCGCCGGTGTCGACCCACCATTCTTTAGGGTTTCCATCGGCAAGGTTCACTTCCGAAACGACTGCCGCAAAGTTGCCTCCTTCATCATGGTTTGTGTCTTCAACCAAGTGAGCTTCGGATTTCTTTCCGTTAGAACTCTTGCGCTTCTTTCGTCAGTCTTTGATCATGTGACCCGTCTTGCCACAGTTGTGGCACTTTCCCGTGAACCTCTTTTTCTTTTCGGGTTGAGCATTGTGCTTTCGCTTGAGTTTGTTGGGTTCCGAACCGCCCTCCACAAGATTAACCTTGGAATGATGGCTAGTTGAGGGCTTCTCGTCCGCAATCCGGTTGCCTTCCTCGATTCTGAGACGCACAATCAAGTCCTCCATACTCATCCCCTTGTGTTTGTGCTTAAGATAGTTCTTGTAGTTTTTCCACGCCGGTGGTAGCTTGTGTATCATGACGCCAACAAGGAACTCCTCTGGGAGGATCATGTTTTCCGCGTGAGCGTCATGAATTAAGCACTGAAATTCTTGGACTTGAGACATGATACTCTTTCCATCTATCATCCTAAACCCTAAGAATTTTTCCACTACGAACTTCTTGCCCCCGCATCTTCGGTTTTTTACTTCTTTTCTAGGGATAGCCAGAGTTCCTTGGCGGTTTTTACAGCAGAATATACATTATACAATTGATTGTCTAGGCTATTCAATACATAGTTCCTAGACAAAAAATCTGAATGATGCCATGCATCCTTTGCTAGTACCGCCTCCTTTTCTGGATTCTCGGAGAGTGTAGGTGCATCTTCGGAAAGGTATCGTGCAAGGCTTAAGGTGGTCAAGTAGAAGTACATCTTTTGTTGCCAACGCTTAAAGTCCTTGCCGGAGAACTTCTCGGGTCTCTCCACCGGATGTGCATTAACCGGTATGACCGGAGCAATGGGCACCGCCGCATTGGTTGTGGCTGCCGGAGTTTGCTCGGTTTGCCCGTCCGCCATTTCTAAACAAACGAATTGTTTAGATGCAGATCAGAATAAAGAAATAATAAATTGATTGTGATAACAAATTAAAACAATCTCTTATAATACTAAAACAGAATGAAAGAAACTGTCTGAAATAAAGCGAGGACAATGGACTGTAATTAACAATACTCTTTGTTTGAACAGAGACGACTACCAACAAACAGAACAAACTGTAATTACAGACTGCAATTCGAAAAGTGAACCAAACGGAACAATCTAAGCACTATCTAACAACGGTTTCTTAAATAACAAAATTATGGTTTGAAGAGAAACTACCAACAAACAGACAAACCAAACGACACCTTTCTGTTTAATAATAGATATGAACCAACCAAAAGAAACAAACTGCTTTGAGGAGAAAGTTGTTTCTTGAATGTTCTTTACTAACAGACTTGAATTGATCAAGTATAATATTTAAATCAAAGTTTGAAACTACTAAGTAAAGAAATTTCTTCACAGATATGAAAACCACTGGACCAAAGAAGATCAAAAGCAAACTGTAACCAAATGAAATTGAGGACCAAAGTCTGACTTCTATATGAAATAACGAATTAAAATGCAAACTATGGCACTATGTAGTAGAAACAGTCAGATTTGTTAGTACAGATCAGAAATCGCCAGTGATATACAATGGACTCTCTCACTGTCTGACAGAAATTTTGGGTAGATAATAATTGCAAACAACAGATTTAATCAGACTAAGTTTCAGTAATGAGAAGAACAAATAAGAGTCAGAAATTGTCTTACGATTGTTGTCAAAAGGTTGACCCGGTTTTTGTTCTTTCAGAATAAAACAATAAGTAAGTAAAACACGAACGAACTTACGGATCGACAAGTTGTTGAATGCAGCGACAATTAGTCCAAGAACAGCCTCGTGCATCGACGATCTCCGTAAGACAATTTTCGCCACCCACAGGTTGTGCTTTTGGGTTATGCAATTGGCGAAATGTCCCCAGGATAGAAGTTCTTGCTGTGTTGCAGCGTAGCACGGTACTGCAACACACGACGAACGAAACTCTGCCGACGAGAAAGGATAATCTTTGTTTGAATGCTAAGGTGCTGAGGATTCGGAATGAACCAAATGGAAGAGAATCCTGCCTTTTATAGGCACTGAAGAGGGGGCAAGAACAGTTGCAACCATTTGAATGGTTGTAACTGTTCATACAATTAACCGTTAATTAACAAAATTAATAAACCGATTGGGTTTATTTTTCCTGTTAATTTTTGTGGGTTAAAAGTTTGTTTTTGGCCCAAAATAAATAGTCTAGAGTAAGGCCCAACAAACCCAAACACAAACCCCCCAATTTCGACGGCTTATTGAGCATT
The DNA here is from genome assembly GCA_023055425.1 of Linanthus parryae. Taxonomy (NCBI): domain Eukaryota; kingdom Viridiplantae; phylum Streptophyta; class Magnoliopsida; order Ericales; family Polemoniaceae; genus Linanthus; species Linanthus parryae. Next base: position 81,463,924 of record JALGPY010000002.1, read on the forward strand.
CATATCTTAATGGTTTTCGACGAATGAGTTATCGAAACGATCACCAAGTTAACCACTATACGGTGGTGCAAGTAGTTTTGCTCATTCTTATACAAGTCGGGTTAAAACCGAACTTAAAGTCGGGTACAAACCGACATGTCGAAAACTATTTTTCCAACAAAGTTCAACACTTCTCAATATAGTGTGTGCGTGTTTTTGGTGAGAGAAACAATAGCTCGTGTTATTTTAGGGAAAAACGACTTTGTACAAGTAGCTAAAAGTTTGAGGATAATAAGTTCTTACTCAGTTGCTGAAACATCTAGGATGTTATGGCTATGGCATTTGATAATGCGTTTTGTATATTTCGGAGAACGCAATACAAACGACTTCTTTTTTTGGGGTAACCTACCGGGTGGTAGGGCGGCATAACCCCGCGTTTTGTTAAATAAGTGAAAATTGGGCTCCCAAACCGTCTACCTCATTTACAACTTAGAACTCTATAGTAGGATCTAAGCTCTTCCATGACCGTTGGTCTACACTGCGGTTCCCTACAATAGAGCTGTCACGTGCAGCTTCCGAATTACTCCGTTGGGCAGGTCCATCCCCAGTGGGAGTTCATGTTCTTCTCAGTGTTCAACTTTCAGTAATTTAGTAGTGAAAATAGTGCATGAGAGTCCATAACTTAAGTCATATGCTCTGTTTATTCAGGACAAGGCAATACACATGAAAGCTTTCAGGAAGTAATATGTTAGCTGTAAATGCTGCTTTGACATTGCAGCTTCATAGGACATGTGTCTTGGTTTTTTTAACACTACATATGGAAGGTAAATTCAACATGGAACTCTACAGGAGTAACCTTATCTGTTATCAATGACAAAGGGCATAATTCCTTATTTCATTTGAATTAATTAAGTCTAAGGTAGCTAACTGTTTTCTCATAGTTAACCATTCTCTTAATAAGCTCCTGTTCCATACATCAAAACAAGCTTTCTCTTTATGAATTATGGGAAAGAATCTACCGAAAACAGCTGTGAGAAAGGAGTGGAAATTTGCATTGAACCAAAACAAATCTCTATCAAAATAAACGCTACACGAACACATCAACTCCAAGCTGCAACCAGTTAATTCTTAAGTATTAATCAGATCATTGTCACACAGAGAACAGTAAATTGGAATGCACAAGGTGCTGTGGTTTCTTGTCATACTTATGCTTGGCGTTGAAGCTGGACATCCAAGATCCAACCTCGCCAGCCACCCGAATAACCTGAAGTGCTTGGCTGATCTAAAGGCTGGGATACAGTCCGATGACTCTGGTCACTGGACAGAGAAACGTAGACCGGGGCAAGCTGCTGCAGATGGAAGGGGTATTTCCTGCGATAATGAAACAGGCAAGGTGAGGGCACTTCAACTTACTGGACCCGTAACACTGAATAATCCATATAAAGATTAATTATTCCCCTGAAGAAAAGTCATAGACACATCATTTTTGGATTTGTTAAATGGTGAGGTGATTGATTATTGGGAAAGGTTAGAGAACGGGTCAATTATTACATAGTTAATACGATGACGTCATACTATAATCATGCTATAATCTGAACAAGACTAAATGAAGCCAATTCGGATTCAAAGATAATTAACCAGATATCAAGAACGCAAATCACATGTGATGGCACTATGCAACCTAGATCGCTTTGTCATGCCTTGATCATCACACCCTTCAGTGATCATCTGGAGAACATTCTTTACCTTACTGACCATAATGAGGAGAACATGGAAGTGTACGACGAAACTGATGAAATTATAGGACTTTGAAATGCATTGGAACCAGTACTGGATGTGTTTGCTTTTTTTTTTTGTACAGCAAAATTTATACTTTTTAGGAATAACTTGTTCCTAGAGCCGAAAAGAATCGTATCAAAAAGTGTAGTGCAGTATGGGGGAGACATATGTGAATTTAGCTGCACCTTTCTAACCATGTAGCAAAACATTGGAAAAATAGGTCAATACTATAAGCGATCAATTCTCTCTTAGCTCATAATTGCATAATACCATTCCCTGTATACTTGTTTTGGCAATGCTTGAAGAGTTATATGGCCATACCAGTAACAACTAACAAGGAAAGATAATAACAATGTAATCTGCCAGGAATAATTCAAGTGCAGCCTCAAACTCACCAGTAAATGGTAGGAAAGTAACTGAGAAGACACTGAACTTCGGTAACTTGTAACACCAAAGATAGATCACTCCTCACCCCAGAAATCAATTGAATTTAGAGAGAAGGAAGAACAAAAATATATATTAGAAAAGGAGAAGAAAGATATTTAAAGCTACAGCAATTTTGAGCAAGATAGTGTCATGTTTTGGAAGAAGTAACATTGTAAGATATCTATAGTGTCATGTTTTGGAAGAAGTATCATTGTAAGATATCTATAGCTTCAAGGCTATTAGTTCTTATTCAGCAAAAGATACAGCAAACGTAACAAAATGTTGGTGTAATCTTACAAACTTTATAAGAGAGACACTATGACCCATAAAGTTTTATACCACTTTTTCTATCAAAAATACAACATAAACTACAAACTTCTAATGAAGTGCCTTTAGGCACGTGTAAAACCTAGTTTAGTAAAAACAATACTCCATAACCCAAGGTGTTCTTCATTCAAATCCGTAATCTAGCCAAGAGTTGAAATCATTACATTAAGATAATCTCCATGGTATCATAGTCAACATGGCAAAAGCCACAAAGAACAATAATTGTAAGGTCAACATGAATCGTGTCCAGACACGTAGACACCACCAAAAATGAAACGAACCTAAAGCATGCAATCGGGGCTTGTACAATTAACCTCGTTACAGATGTGTCGTATAACCAAAAGGCCCTCAGCCACTAGGAGACATACTTACTAATTGCAAAGACACTATTGGTGAAAGGTCTGAATTCTTAATTGATCCTTTCCTCGCATAGGAATATGAATCTCGCAAAACATCCCCGCCAATCAAGAACTAGATATTTACGTGGTTGTAAAGCAGCACGTCCAACTAACACGGCAAATGATGAAGAAATGAAGAAAGTACACAAATTGATCCAACTAACAAAAACTTGGCTTGGGACAGCTATAGGTGAACACATGAGGAAAGCGGCGGTAGATAGGAAGGGAACGGCGGCGGTGCTAGTAGATTGGTGCTCTCGTCATGAGCCATGACTGTGACAGCCACCATCTGAGACAAGCATATCAGCAAAAGCACGACCTGTATGATTATATATGTGTTGATGAAGCAGTAATCCGCAAAACCGATCCTTGCCAACCTATCCTCAATAGCAACGGAAAACCTTGCCCTCGGCTTTCTCCCTGGAGTGTGAGCAGGTTGAGGTGGTCCCCCATGAATCATTCCACCAGTGTTACCACCTAGATATCCGTTAAACCATATACAAATGCCACCCCTCCTAAACTCATAACGGAAAATTGAGTGCCCAATTAAGTAGTTAAGCCATTGAAGCTTCAACGAATTAGCTTTTCTCTTCATTTTCACAAGCTTGACAAAATTAATCCAAAATGAAACAACCACAATCACAAGCACCAACACGTCGAGATAAATGAAGTAAGCTGGGTTTCCAAACTTCCTTACCGAAGTGACAATTCCCACAACATTAAGAGCCGAAAGTGCCGAAACCCTGATTGAGGTCGACGTACACATCTTGAAACCTTCGTCGTCGATGAGTTTTCCACTGGCAACTAAATCATCATACGTCTCCTCCCTCTCTCCCAATGCCTTCATGGCTTCCTGAGAAGCCCTGTGGGTAGCAGCAGCAGGAGCTGGGGGCAAAGAATAGAGCTTCCGATGGATTGACTCTTTCCACCCTCTCACCGTCCTAGTGGCTATGTCCTTCAGCGTCGGACCCAGGGCGACGGCGGCGAACTGTTCGAGTACCCCGTTCAGGTGTTGCAAATTCCAGAGGTTAGCTGCAAAAATAATCAAACGATTTAATACATCAATCAAAGAAACTAATTAGACTAAGGGACTTCGGGAACAACGAGAGGAAACGAACCCATTGTCGTTGGATGAAGGCGAGAGGATCTGTAGGGACGAAGATGGAGCCCAGATCTGTCCACACCACAACACTAGGATAATGATGGAAGACCGAAATCTTATCCACAGAGAGAGTCGGACCATATAAATTCCAATACACCTGTCGCACGGTTAATTCAATAGTTCAAGAATTTGCTAAACTAGCCATTCCATTATTTATGTAATTTATTATGCGACATTTTACCTTTATGTAAGAATATATATTCTATATATATATATATATATATTCTTTTCTAGATAATTTTGTCATTTTTGGATAGTAAAAAAAGTTGATTTTTCTTATTTTTTAGAAACGAGCATCTTTACTCATATACGTTATGGAAATTATGGGTGTCGTTGGCATGTTATATCTTTTTTTATACTTATTAATTGAAGATCCAAACATCAAAGGAAATCACGCAAAAAAAAAAAAAAAAAAAAAAAGAGAAGTTATCGAAACCAAAAACTCTAGGAGAAGAAATAAGATCGTCTCTCTTTCTCGAGTCTCTCTCTAGAAAGAGGTTTCCTTGAAAACCATGGCGGAAGAGATCGATGAGAACGACTGGATCAATCGCATCACCCTTTCTGATGATGAAAAGTTGGAGGTAGTCATCAAGAAAGAAGTTTGTACGAAAGTAAAGGAGGATTGGAAGCTATGTTTAATCAGAAGATTTGTTGGAGAAGAAAAAACGGATGGACAGGGGATGAGGGAACTATTCCGTCGTCTTTGGTACCCAGATGATGATCTGAAAGTTATGGAAGTGGGTCCAAACACTTTCATCTTCAGATTCGATAACAAGGAGACGATGGAACGTGCTCAATGGGGCGGTCCATGGTGTTATGATTCCCAACTTCTTCTTCTTACATAATGGGATGTCAAGAAGAACACCATGCAGTGTCAGTTCAATGATGTTTGGGTCTGGATCCAAATAATGAGTGTCCCAACCCATCTCCTTCATGAAGATGTTCGCAGACTAATCGCGGCTTCTGTTGGAGAGGTTGGCAGAGTTCTTGTACAGTTGGAAGGGGAAGGAAAGGACCGCTGCAACAACCCCCTTATTCGGCTCGGGACAAGACCGGGAGGGCGATGCTTAATAGAAGTGGCGGAGATCAAAAGCAATATAATCCACAACAAAAACTTATATTATTAAACACTAAACCAGAGTCTTATACAAAAGGTCCTTATTATTACATAACAACTTAACAAAGCTAGAAACTAATTATGACATTATCTGTCTAGGTGAGTCTCGCGCCCCTTCTATTCCTTAAGTTCCAGCTCCTAGACCTGCGGTGGGAAGAAAACAACAGGAACCGCAATTTTCAAAGTCAGCAATAAATACTAATTGAGCTACACCTTAGCATGTAAAAACATGAAGGAGGATATAAACTGCTGAGACATAAATTAAATGAAGTAAAAGTGACAGAGAATAAGTAAAACTTTATCAGAGTTTGCAACGGTAAAAGCAACAGTGATAACCACATCCCGAATGACAATATCAAGAGTTGTAAACATTTCAATTAATTCCTTCATAAGTGTCATTCTCCAATTAGAATACAAATCCATTTATCATCTTTCAAATATAGAATCAAAGAATCACGTTATTAAGCACAGTACCGGAAACAGTAATGGCCAACAAAGGCCTCCTTAATAACAATGGCCAACAAAGGGCCTCCTCAATGGCCAACAAAGGGCCTCCCAAATAACAATGGCCAACAAAGGGCTTCCTCAAACAGTAACCGAATTCGGTACGTGCGGTGTTCCACTTTACATTATTAACGGATTATTATTTCGTGAGAGTTTCCGAGAACAGTAATCACAAGTCAAAGTTTGACAGGAAGAAATACATAACAACACAGTTTTGAGACAGGTATAAAATCACGTTCGACAAATGTAATCCACAAATATATATTTTGAGACAGAAAATAAAGTCAGAGTATGACACGAATGAAGCTATGCACGCTAGGCTAAGCATGTAATCTCACCTAAAGTTGGCTCAACAGTTAATACGTAGGATGGTCGATGAAGCCTATGTCAACGAATCCGTCGCCTACAATTTTAAAAATACCTAGTCACAACTGTGTTATTTCGGATAAACAAATGCATAGATGCTTATCTGACTAGGTCGAAACTAAGTTTGTCCCAATAACCCCTAAAGAATTCCCGAGTCCAATTATATTAAATAAGCATTTAAAGACATAATTAACATCAAATAATAGAGGCAATACTTTATAAATATTTATCAAAGTATGACAATTTAATATTATATTTACAATTTACAGAAGTAAAACAAATGAGGGAAGCTAGTATAAAAGGGTTATTTTTGTTTAGAGATACACTATTAATTCAAATAAACATACTAGTTGTTAAAACATATTAATAACTATTTTGAAACTCATTGTTTAAAACTAAGGTGATATTTTATAAAACAAATATTCAAATATACTAAAGTGACAAAAAGTAATGTTATTTCCCATGCCTTCATAAATATCTCATGAAAATATATTTACAAATATTGAGATGATATTTTTACTAATTTATTTTATAGTAAAGGTTTAATAATAAAACAAGTTAATCAATTAAAATAGAACATATAAAGTATCCCCTTTTTCATGAAATAGATTCAGCCCATCATAACAATTTTAAGTAAAAGACAGCCCCCACCCTAAAAGTAACTGAAAATAGCAAGAACTTACCCCCCTACACCATAACTCACGGCAAACACAACACAACCCGATCCAAATACAAGTTTCAGCCACCAAAATCAAATTTTGTCAGTAAATAACGAACAAGGGGAAGGTTTAGATCATACTCGAGTCAAGAAATGCGAGAAAAGATGGAGAAACAACGCGGGTCGAGTCGCCGATGTTTTCGCCGGAGGCGGAGCTCGACGGCAGTGCTCCGGCCACTTCTGGACTTGTCTGAACGCTTCTGCAACTTGGTTGGTGCCTCAACCGCTGCATAAGAGCTCATACAAGAATAAACACCTATAGGCCCCTGAGGCGAAGAGCTTATGTCAGGACTGAAGATGGGGAGTAGTTTTGGATGGACCTGAAGTATGAATGAATACCACGCATATGTGAATGGTGCAGGGTTATAAATCACAAAGACCGGAAATGCTCATTACGCGATAAGATGATACAGCAAGACAAACCACCGGAATTTGGCACATGGTTATTGGGGAAGCAAGCCGGAAAGAGGAAGTACTCTGGTAAGCTGAACGGCGACAGCAAACGACAGTCCGGTGAGGGCAGTCGTGGAATTCTCATAAAGGAAAATCAGAAGTCAATCGGAAAAATGATCCCAAAAAAATAGGTGGTAAGTCCAAAGGTTACCTTTGGCAGCCAAGGACACAATCATATCCCCAAGATAAGGGGAAAAAGATCATGGTCAATCCAATTAGTGTCAATCCTTTCCAATTTTTACGATTTGATCCCCCAGAGAAGGAATGTTTATCCTCCAAGGATTGTACCCAATCGGTTGAAATACCAAAACTTCCAGATCCTTTTCCAAGCAAAGCTATGGCCAAAAGGGACTTTCTGTTTAGTGCAACAAAGTCACAAAGCAGGGAAAAAGTCAACCTCAAGGAAAAGGCTAGAAGGAAAATGAAAGGGAATGAAGATTTGGGTGATATGGCTAACCCAGCAAAAAGAAAATCGAGAGACCAACCGGCTATGGTGGTCACAAAATCGGGGCTCAAGGTAGGAGGAGGAAAGAAAAGTTGTAGCTCCAAACCCTCCCCCATCTCTGAGACCAACTCTGAAGTGGAGGATCTACCTACTAGCACACCCCCACACCAGAAGTTAGACCCCGTCAATGAAGGTATGGACTGTGAAGGCTCTACTACAACCATTTCAGTAGAGACAGAGGATGCGGGACAGCCCTGCCTAGCCCAATGAATCTCTTAGGCTGGAATGTTCGGGGGCTTGGAACCCCCGAAACATTCTAACTCTTCACGACACTGTGAAAGAAAGCCGTCACAATCAAGTCTTCCTTATGGAGACTAGATTGAGAGAATCCCAGATGGTGATAGTAAGACGTAAGGTGGGTATGCAAAGGGAGCTTATGTTGATTGTTTGGGCAGAGGAGGTGGCTTAGCTCTGCTTTGGGATGAGACGGTCAGGATTACAGTCCATTCCAGAAATCTACACTACATTCACTGTACAGTGAAGATGATTGACAGTAATTATGAGTGGTTCTTTACAAGGTTTTATGGAGATCCTCACATGAACGAACGACATCATTCGTGGAATCTTCTTAGATGCCTCAAGCCACACGGAGATGCTCCGTGGTGTGTTATGGGGGACTTCAATGAGGTTATTTCGCAAGAAGAGAAATATGGTGGAAGAATTGTCACACTGAGGCAAACAGACCCCTTTAGAGAGACTTTCCAAGAGTGTGACCTATCTGATTTGGGTTTTGTTGGAAACCCGTTCACATGGAATAATAATCAAGAAGACCAGGCTAATATCAAAGAGCGGCTAGACCGTGTGGTGGCCAATTTCATATGGAGAACTCGATTTGGAAACGCCCGAGTGAACCACCTTGTTAGCACTTCGTCGGATCATAACCCGATACAACTCCAGGTTGAGGAGATGCCTCAATAAGGCTGCAATTTGGGCACAAAACGCTTTTGTTTCGAAGCTGCATGGCTCCAGGATAGCGGTTGCGAGCCAACTGTCAAAGACATGTGGAACAATGGAGCAGCGTTTACAAAAGAAAGGTTTAGGTATTGTGTAGAGGGACTCCAACAGCGGAGTCGATCCTATTCCGGTGATACAAAGCGAAAACTCAGAAGAATGAAGAAAGATATTGCCTACTGGGAAGACGTCGACAGAGCAACTTCGTTGTGAGAAAGCTGCGAACTATACGAAATGAGTACAATGATCTCCTGCGGGAAGAGACTATTTGGCACCAGAGATCACGGGTACAGTGGCTGAAAAGCGGCGATCGGAATACGGCTTATTTCCACCGTAAATCCTCTGCTCGGAGAGCCTGAAACACTATGAAATGGATCGAGGACAATACTGGGCAATGGATCACGGATGATGCTGGAACTGTACGGCCTCCAATGGATGCGTGTGCGGCATGCGCGTGGTAGGGAGTTCCTGCTGCTTTGGTCCTTTTCTCTTTTGCAAAGATTGCAGTATAGTCCAAATACACATGGAATGACCCTACATGAATAATCCAAGACCTAACAATGGTACAGAAACTTCTAGGAAAATACTCGAAATCCAAGGATCACATAATTGATGAAATCTGATGAGTTCCTGCTGGACTAGATTCAAGTATGCTTAATTGCATGCAAGAACATGGGTTAGCATCACATAGTATCTGAAGAAAGAGGCTCAAATCATTCATAATAATCATCTACAATGCACTACATGAATTAAGTTATTTTGTTTTTGAATCGACAAATACTAAGAAACAATGTAGGATCCTAGATTGAACACATTCATAAACATCTTGTTTCAATATCCCCCTTTGTCAATTCGAAGACAAAATCATCTTAATGAATTTATAGAGAAACAAAATTGTACTAGACTTCATCTTTCTGCATCGTCTTGCTCCATGAGTGCTCCAAACTCCATAAATCATGAATAAGTCGCTTTGTCTTCAAAGCTTGTCTCTGACGCGATTTCTTAACGTGTATGCGCAAGTGCACGGTCAAGTATTATAGGGGTGGTATTTCAACCCTGAGTTATCGATCCCACGAGGACAGACTTGAGATTATTTAACTAGTTACTTAATTTAGAGTACGGTACAAGAGGAAGGATTTGATTGATTTACGAATTTTTTTTTTGCAAACGATTGATTTATGAATTAAAATAACAACTAAGCTAATACTTTTGTATTTTTTTATATTTAAGAAATATATATGGAGAAACTAGGCACTCTCTAGATCACCTAGGAATGTATACGAATTCCGGATTATCTGAGTAACACGTTAATTCTATCCTAATCAACACGGGTAATAGGCTATGACAATATCGTGTCGGTCTCATGTCATTGTACATCTCAGTTGACTAAAATCTCCTCTCAGTCTCATGTTGTCTACCGGTCTGTTCTAGCAGGTCATCTACTGGTACGATAATGAGTCCTGTCGGTCCACCGTTTCACGGAACAGCTAAATAATCCTACCGAATCTACCCACACTAGGCCAATCCTAACACTTCTCCTTTTCGGTCTCGGTGATTCGGGATTGTGTTCAAATTCTCTACACACTTAGGTTGAGTCACTGTCGTGCACTCATCTAATTAGCTAGTACGTCCGGGTAGCTACTCCATTCATACTAAAGATTAAGCATAGGACAAGAACATGTAACTAGAGCGAATATTAAGCAAGAAATTGATTCACAAAATAAACCCTAGTTTCGTTGAATATCAAATCATATCCTAATTGTGTCAATAGACTAAGATCAACAAGTTAAAGAAACTAACATTCAGTTGAAGAATCAAATCCAAATGCATGAAACAAAGTCTGAAATCCGGAAAATAACCGTCTACATAAACCCGAGTTATCGATCCCACGAGGGCAGACTTGAGATTATTTAATTAGTTACCTAATTTAGAGTACGGTACAAGAGGAATGATTTGATTGATTTATGAATTAAAATAACAACTAAGCAAATATTTTTGTATTTTCTTATATTTAAGAAATAGATATAGAGAAACTAGGCAATCTCTAGATCACCTAGGGCTGTAGACGAATTCCGGATTATCTGAGTAACACGTTAATTCTATCCTAATCAACCCGGGTATTAGGCTATGACAATATCATGTCGGTCTCATGTCATTTTACATCTCAGTTGACTACAATCTCCTCTCAGTCACATGTTGTCTGCCGGTCTGTTCTAGCAGGTCATCTACTGGTACGATAACGAGTCATGTCGGTCCACCGTTTCACGGAACAACTAAATATACCGAATCTACCCACACTAGGCCAATCCTAAAACTTCTCCTTTTCGGTCTCGGTGATTCGGGATTGTGTTCAAATTCTCTACACAATTAGGTTGAGTCACTGTCGTGCACTCATCTAATTAGCTAGTACGTCCGGGTAGCTACTCCATTCATACATTAAGCATAGAACAAGAACATGTAACTAGAACGAATATTAACTTTAAGCAAGAAATTGATTCACAAAATGAACCCTAGTTTCGTTGAATATCAAATCATATCCTAATCGTGTCAATAGACTAAGATCAACAAGTTCAAGAAACTAACATTCAGTTGAAGAATCAAATCCAAATGCATGAAACAAAGTCTGAAATCCGGAAAATAACTGTCTACATAAACCCTAGGCTCTCGTAGAGATGCCTAGCAAATTATTTAGCCAAGAAGAATCAACCAAACACGGTGCAATAGTTTCTCCATACAAAGATTGAGAAAGAAGAAGAAGAAATAAAAAACCTAGCTCTCCAATGGTGGCTTTTGTGTTCTCTTCGTCTCCGTCTTCTTCCTTGTCGTCCTCCCTTTGTTTCCTGCTCCAAATATGCGTGAATCCTCCCTCAAGGACGGACTCCTAGGTTAGAAGAAGTCCCCAAAGCTCAAACTCTTTAAAAATTACAAAACAGCCAAAAAAATTGCGATTTAGCCCTCTGTTTGCACAAACATAATTGTTGTTCGCACGAACACAGCTTTACTCTCTGTTCGCACGAACAGAAATCTTGTTCGTACAATTTTGCAGTTCCTTTTTCTTCTTTTTTGGCTGTCCCGAAAATGTTTTAAGTGTTTTTGTTCGCACGAACACAAAAAGTGTTCGCACGAACACCCCTGAAGATGAACTCAGATTTTCATCCTCTTCAACGAAAATTAACTTTCTCGTCTGATCTCCGTTTTAGCTATGTGACCTATCGTTGGAAAGCTCTTTGAGTCTACTTTCATTTTCCACTGGTCTCACTCTAAAATTTATTGTAGAACTCGAGATACTATCAAAATAGTGGAGATTGGTCACTTTTGCTCCTCCGACTTTGCTTCTCTTGCTTCCTCTTGAATTTGCTTTGATTCCGAAGTTCGTTTCATGCCTCCTAACCATCGTTTAGCATCCGTTACTGTCAAGACAACATGAACAACCATACCAAGCGATTATTTTTGACAAATAACATCGAAATATGCATCGAAACGCCCGGATTAACAATAAAGTGCTAAAAACTCAACTTTCTACGTTTTCTCAACATTCATAGTGTAAAACTCATATTTCAACCCCGGAATCACGCAAATCGATATAAAATATGCAAGAAATATAACTCTAATAAAGAGTTATCAAATTCCCCCACACTACCCTTTTGCGCGTCTCGAGCAAAATTAATGCTCACACTACGTTTTAATCCACCGAATTGCTTACAACTACACTAGCCGTGTGACACAAACAACACACACACCCAATGCAATCTACATGACTATAAACAATGCAACTCGACTATCAAACAATGCAAAAATTGAAACAACACAAAAATATTTTTTCTTTTTCGTTAGAGATCGGGCAATCTCGCTATCACTAACAAAAATCACCATGTTCTCACAAGTCTCTTTTGCAATTCAAACAACCACAATAAGGAATTGAAAATACAATGATCCTACGCACAAGCTCACTAAGGAGTCCCCAAACATCCACCAAAATCAATCCAAGATCCGCGCACGTCCTTTAGCTCAGAGGGTCTAGGGACCCTTCGTCCTATAGTAGTCTTTCGTCGCCAAGTCATATGAGGTTTTCAGACCCTCTTAGCCGGTATTGCATTTGAATGCAAATTGTCCCAGTGACTGGAGACACAAATCGGTGTAATACGGTTTGAATTTAATTTTCCCTAGTTTGTCCAATTGGTTTGAGTCCAAATTCCCCGTGTGAACGAGGGCACATTAGGCTGTTCACCGTATCTAATCCAAGAGAAGATTTTGATTCATTTTTTTTCTCATTCTCTTCTATTTTTTCAGCCGTGCATTTAGAGTAAATAAGTGTGAGATTTTTCGGTTAGCTCTTGAAACCACCTTAAGGGATGGTGGTGTACACTCCGTAACTTCACTTAGGCTAAGACAGTGTACCACATGGAACCAACTCTACACGAAGGTCCACCCCAGACTTACAAGAGGCCACAAGTTTCCACTCGAAAACAGACTATTCAACCCCTTAGGACTAAATCCTCCTAGCACAATAAAGGAACTAGAGGTATGCCCTTGTCTACTTTCCACATTCCCTGAATACCCGGGACATCCTTTCGTGAAACCGGTGCGTAGGATACTAAGAATTAAGGTTTTCCTACTACAACGCTTCATATTCTTAGATACTCTTTCACTTAACTCTCTTCAGTTTCAAGCTTCATCAATTGCCCTTATTCTAAAAAAAAATAGATTTTTTTCTGGATTTTTGCTTTTCTATTTTTTTTCAATTTTTTCATATTTTCTTATACTCTATATGCTTTTGGACAACTCGATAATCACAACGATTGGGTAGGGGACTCAATAAAGTAAAAGTGCTAAACAATGCAGAAATTTAAAACTATCACAGTAGGACACTAAAACACCACTCTACACTAACCACATTAACACAGTACTACACAAACTACATGTAACAAGGCTATGCAAGACAAAACATGGCTGGTGAAATTATACACAAACTCCCCACACTTAAGCGTTTCGTTGTCCTCAACGAATGTAGAGATCAAGTACGAGGTTTTCTCGCTTAAATGTGCAGGCGGTGGATCTACACAATTATCGCCCAAAATGTAGAACAGAGAGAGTTAGAGGTACCTGGGGTGCCCGGACCTACATGGGCACCGTTGCCGCGAAACTGCAACAAGAAGGGGTCTTGTGGACCGTTGACAGTTTCCGGAAAAGTCTCACCTCGCGTCCGGATTCCGATGCGCCTACTCAACATTCTCTATCGCGCATCAAGAAGGGGAATCCGGAGCATCTTTTGTACCTGTATCCCTGCACACTGATTGAAAGTATTAAAGCAACTCTCTCTCACCCCTAAAAATCATATGGAGAACTAAAAGAAAGAACATGAGTAAATAGCATCCTACTCTACATTGGGTTGCCTCCCAAGCAGCGCTTGTAATTTAAGGTTGACGGCCCGACCAGGTTACCTCAACCGAAAAGGAAAATGAAGATTGCTTTATCCCTCCACTTCTTCTTCTTCCAGCATCTCTTCTCGATAACTTCAAGTGCACCCCTGTGTTGTGCAGATGGCGGAGAGTTGTGGAATTTGACTCCTTTCATTTTTCAATTGATCTTCTTTATCAGCTTCCACCAAGTACCACTGGGCTCATATGCGCCCTCTCCATAAAGTCATCCCAGTAATACCTCTTTGGTGCTAGATGCTCATCAAATGACCCATTCAATTCATCCACACCCCCACACTTGCTGACTTCCAACTCCTTAACTATGGCATATGGATCATCAATAAAGTAGCCAATATGACAAGGAATTGAAAATTTCTCATGATGCTCTTCCCCATAAGAATCCTTATACACAAGTCTTTCCAACTCATCACAGACTTGATTAATACGAGATACGGAGAATTCTTCGAAAGTATGAGTAGGGGATTTTACCTCAATAGGTATGGGAACAAGTGCTTCATCAGCTTCATCGTCGGCACACCACAGGCTTCCTATGTCGGTGTCTTCCCATTCATGCCAAGGCTGTGACGGGGCCTGCGGTTTTGGCTCGCAATATGACAAATCCTCCCACCTTGGGCACACAGGTCCAACCCAGTCTGAATCGGAGTCTGAGTCCTCATAAATGACAGAGTCCACCAATAGTTCCTTGCAGTCTTCGTTCGGCTCAGGTATCTCTTCTTCCACTTGTGGTGGTGATGATGAAAGTTCAATATGATTCTCACTGTCATGTGGCAAGGGCTCCTCTTGTGGCTCTTAAATACTAGATTCCCCTTCTGTTGACAGTTTTTCTATTCGTTTCTTTATCCTCTCCATCATCTCCCTCACGTATTTCCTACATGTGGCAGAATCCTCTTGTGGCACTTGTGCAGCTATGGACAAAAAATTGGCGCACACTTCGATGTCCTCCATAATACTACACCGTTCTGCCATACTCGCTGATGAATCCTCTTGGTACTGATGAAGCTGAGGTGGATGAACTTGACATGGGTCCCTATTGTCATGATAAATGCCGCATTGATAGCACCAAACTATGCATGCGTCATCTTCTTCATGATTACCCCTACAGTAGATATAGTAGGGGGGACCCGAATAAGAGTCTTCGCTCCACATGCTTATATTGTCTCTTGCTTCCTGCGTTCCTGAAAAACTGACTCACAGGACACCCGTGAATCACAGAGATAGAGAAAAATAATAATAATGAAAATAATAATAATAATAATAATAATAATAATAATAATAATAATAATAATAATAATAATAATAATAATAATAATAATAATAAATCTGAAATAAAAGTACTCTAAACTAACTCCTAACTAAATAATCTACCGCTGTCCTCGGCAACGGCGCAAAAAACTTGACGCAATTTCTTAACGCGTATGCGCAAGTGCACGGTGAAATAATATAGGGGTGGTATTTCAACCCCGAGTTATCGATCCCACGAGGGCAGACTTGAGATTATTTAATTAGTTACCTAATTTAGAGTACGGTACAAGAGGAATGATTTGATTGATTTATGAATTAAAATAACAACTAAGCAAATATTTTTGTATTTTCTTATATTTAAGAAATAGATATAGAGAAACTAGACAATCTCTAGATCACCTAGGGCTGTAGATGAATTCCGGATTATCAAGTAACACGTTAATTCTATCCTAATCAACCCGGGTAATAGGCTATGACAATATCATGTCGGTCTCATGTCATTTTACATCTCAGTTGACTACAATCTCCTCTCAGTCACATGTTGTCTGCCGGTCTGTTCTAGCAGGTCATCTACTGGTACGATAACGAGTCATGTCGGTCCACCGTTTCACGGAACAACTAAATATACCGAATCTACCCACACTAGGCCAATCCTAACACTTCTCCTTTTCGGTCTCGGTGATTCGGGATTGTGTTCAAATTCTCTACACAATTAGGTTGAGTCACTGTCGTGCACTCATCTAATTAGCTAGTACGTCCGGGTAGCTACTCCATTCATACTAAAGATTAAGCATAGAACAAGAACATGTAACTAGAAAGAATATTAACTTTAAGCAAGAAATTGATTCACAAAATGAACCCTAGTTTCGTTGAATATCAAATCATATCCTAATCGTGTCAATAGACTAAGATCAACAAGTTCAAGAAACTAACATTCAGTTGAAGAATCAAATCCAAATGCATGAAACAAAGTCTGAAATCCGGAAAATAACCGTCTACATAAACCCTAGGCTCTCGTAGAGATGCCTAAAAAATTATTTAGCTAAGAAGAATCAACCAAACACGGTGCAATAGTTTCTCCATACAAATATTGAGAAAGAAGAAGAAGAAATAAAAAACCTAGCTCTCCAATGGTGGCTTTTGTGTTCTCTTCGTCCCCGTCTTCTTCTTTGTCGTCCTCCCTTTTTTTCCTGCTCCAAATATGCGGGAATCCTCCCTAAAGGACGGACTCCTAGGTTAGAAGAAGTCCATAAAGCTCAAACTCTTTAAAAATTACAAAACAGCCCGAAAAATTGCGATTTAGCCCTCTGTTCGCACGAACAGAATTGTTGTTCGCACGAACACAGCTTTACTCTCTGTCCGCACGAACAGAAATCTTGTTCGTACAATTTTGTAGTCCTTTTTTCACCTTTTTTGGCTGTCCCGAAAATTTTCTAAGTGTTTTTGTTCGCATGAACACAAAAAGTGCTCGCACAAACACCCCTGGAGATGAACTCAGATTTTCATCCTCTTCGACGGACCTTAACTTTCTCGTCCGATCTCCGTTTTAGCTCCGTGACCTATCGTTCGAAAGATATTTGAGTCTACTTTCATTTGCCACTGGTCTCACTCCAAAATGTATTGTAGAACTCGAGATATTATCAAAATAGTGGAGATTGGTCACTTTTGCTCCTCCAACTTTGCTTCTCTTGCTTCCTCTTGAATTTGCTTTGTTTCCGAAGTTCGTTTCATGCCTCCTAACCATCGTTTAGCATCCGTTCCTGTCAAGACAACATGAAAAACCATACCAAGCGATTACTTTTGACAAATAACATCGAAATATGCATCGAAACGCCCGGATTAACAATAAAGTGCTAAAAACTCAACTTTCTACGTTTTCTGAACATTCATAGTGTAAAACTCATATTTCAACCCCGGAATCACGCAAACCGATATAAAATATGCAAGAAATATAACTCTAATAAAGAGTTATCAGTCTCATTCATCATTGTTCTTTTCTTAAATCTGCATATCAAAAAATCCATACAAATTGTCAAGTATAATATCCTCTTGACACATAAAATCATAAGAACAATAGCAAGTATGTAAGATATCAATCACAAGTATGCAAGATACCAATAGGTGCGATACGCTATGGATGTACTTGTTTGTTTCTCATATTCATATACAATACAAATATTCGATATGAACGAAAAATGCTTTAGATCTCTAATCTAATAAAACATACATCATAGTTGGATCAGCGTAGAGCATATGGAAAAAAAAAGCACACGCCAATTGATTTATCAATGTGAAAAAAGGGTAACATAACTCATAATCAATTGGAAACATTCATAGTTACAATCAAGCATAAAAATAAACAATTCTCGTGAACAGTGCATACATTTTTATTCCACTTTCAACAACTGGAAAAAAAAACCTATGAATCAAAATTAACATTACGCCCCTCTGTTACACGAATTTGACAAAATGGCTAACGAAACTAACAACTAGCTAAACATCGAACTAAACAAACTCAACTATGAAATAAGCACATAAATCACTCAAAAGACTTGAGTGAATTTCTTGTCTCATCCTCACTGCCAAAGTCAAGCGGAGTATATTAAGAAGAAGAAGATGTCGTAAAAGCAACCGCATAATCTTCTATGCGCCTAGTCCACTTCTTCGTTTTTTCATAAACAAACCGTGCAGCAATTTCTTCTTCAGATTTAGTCGTGTTACTAACCTCAAGCCACTGGGATCAGTTTCATACGCAACTTAGTCTACTGCAACTTCATCCTTCAAGACTTCGTTCCTAGTTTGATCCATAATTTGAAAAAAAAAAAAAGGTTCTACACAAATTGCTACAATACTCCAAGTCTTTTGGTGAATCATACTTCAACGGTGGAACATGTTCCCAAAAGCCTTATTGCACCACAAAGAGATGTGATTTACACCTTGAATACGGTGCATGCGAACGAGGAACATAGCCAAACAATCTATAAACTAGGAACTCTTAAGAACATAAAACTTTCAAAACTCGCTTGTATCCAGCAACTCTTCTCATGTCTCTCTCGTTCCAAGACCCTTGACATAAGTGCCCAATAAAGCCAAATCTTCGTCAGTCCAAATAATTTGGGAGCTCACTACCGTTGCTACTAGATGTTTATAGATATGAGGGTAATTCTTTTAATAGAGGTTCAGACAATTCCTTATTCATGGACCACCAAAGGTTGTCTCTCTCCTTTCTTGCACACTTGGATTATTTTCAATACCCATCACCACTAATCTCTCTGCATTTCCTTCTTACTAATCACCAAGGATTGTACTAGCTGTCTTGAAGAACACTTTGTCATTATCCTTGTCACCGAAACCCATCTACATCGTATCTTTTAATCCGAATCAATAACTAGTATACGAATTATACACGTACGTCATGAAAACTCGAATGGTTCTTATCTCATATTTTTAACCTTTATTTTTATTGGGGTACTTTGAAGAAAAACCGTGTAACATCCGTATGTACCGTATCGGCCTTAAGCCTTAATCCCCTTATATATGCATTGTGTGGGCTTTCTGGTCTAAAATATAAACATATAGTATCTACCCAATTATGCGATGGATATTCGCATAATCTCAATTAGGTAGTTCATACCAGATATAAAATGTCCTTCAAGAATTTCTAACAAATAGAAGTTCCATAGAGAGTCTCTTACAATTAGATACGAATTTTTGCAGGGAAAATGTGATCGATAATGACATTTTTACTTTTATTCACTTTCAAATTAAGAAACCTTATTGATTGAAAAAATAAATATAAGATAACTTATTTTCCTCATTTGAATAACCTTTACATAAGGGAATGAAAATGTTAATTTTATTTTACTTCCAGTATGCAGTTTGTTTTAAAACTCAAATCCACGTCTTTTTAAATTCTTGGTACGTATTTTATCACCATATTCATACAATTCAATGCACGAATTGTTCTTATCTCATATTCTGTTCCTTCTCTATGTCCTCACATGCATTTTGAGGGTTACTTTAACCCAGTGATTTGGTTAGTAAGACGTTGCAAGAATTATGTAATTTTTTTTACAGTATTGTGCAGTATAGTTTGCTCTACAACCACATAAAATTTATTAAATTCTTGTATCGTTTTGCTAACCAAATTACCGGGTCAAAGTAACCCCCAAAATGCGTGCGATAACATAGAGAAGGAACGGAGGTAGTATTGCGTATCATAAATGAAAATGTGTAGGATGGGACTTGAGAGTAAAGTTCAAATGGATCCCCATATAGGCAAATGAGGTAATGGACTTGGTATTAGTTAATCTTTTTAGTTATGGTTGTATTAATAGCACTCATAACTCCTCCCGCGCCCAGTTCAGCTAGTTGAGAAAGAAAGTTTTACCCCTCTTTGAGTTTAATGTAATTTCCGTTGGAAAAAACCTCATGTACTTTGAGTGAAAGGACGTTTATCCCCCCTTGTTTCATAAAGGACACTTAGTGCTTGTTTTGCATCGGATATTTTACTTCAAGTTGGATTAAAATCTGTCTTTTTCAACAATTTTATTTGTATTGACACAAAATCTGAAGTTGATAGTAAAAATCTGTGCAACCGTAGAATCTCCAAAATTGATAATTTTTTTACTGAAAACTAATAAAACTCCAAGTGGTTGACAAGTGGATGAAACTTGAGACTTAAGATTTTTATACGATTCAACCCTCGCGACCACACGGTGACCAATGATCCTTGCGTCACATGGGATTTAGCTGACATGCGCGCAATTTGGCCTGAACACCGCGATTATCTCTAAAAAATATTACCAATTATTTATATGATCGCCAATTTAAGCCCATAGCAAACATATTGTGACTATCATTTATTTATAAGTGAATGTACTTCAACTGGGTTTTCACACCCACAGTAACGTATGGAGACTTAACAATTTTCGTTAAGAGACACTTGTATCCGTAATTTTAAAATCTATTTGTATACTCCTTATGTAACATCATCAATTGGGGTAGTTAGGGTAAAAGTGTTATTTTTCCAACATAACGGGTGAAAGTGTCCTTAGGTTAAATTAGGGGATGAAAGCATATTTTACCCGTTTGGCTCACGTACCAACTTAAATTTTATGTGACTGTGCACCTGTTTGTATTATTCGATTCATTTTTTTTTCTTTTTTTTTTCTGAAAGAGTGTTAATTGTTTCCATAGCCGAAAGTATTAATTCTGCTTTAACATGACTCAATACTTCATATTATTGTGTACTGTAAGGTCTCGTTTGTTTTTTGGCTTGTGGGTGTGGGACTAATAGTACCGGGAATAATAGTGATGGGATCAATAATGATCAATGAGATAGAAGATGATGTTTGGTAGATGATGGTATTGGTGTAGGACTAAATACAAAAAGACTAATATGACATTCCTATGTCCAAAAAGTAGAAGGATATAATAATGAATTTTTGGTAGTTGTGTCTTCTAGATAAAGCCAACACTTACGTACTATTAATACCTAACCCCCCTATGTATTGGTTGAAGCCCCCATGTATGGATTGAAGGTGGGGTCAACATTTATGAGAGACTAGTCCATTTCTTTCAATAAATAAGAACCTAGGCTTAGTTATCTTGTCCCACTTTTCTAAGATGGGAAATAAATATGCTTGTTCATCTTTAATGGCTATCATTGGTACACTCGTTCATGAGAATATGAAATTCAACGCATAAACAAAATGGAAAGATTATTAATACACATAAATTAGATCTAGAGAAAACTTGATGACACAAAAATAAGAAAGCAAATTCTAATTTAGAAAAGTAAAAAGAAAAGAAAGAAAGAAACTTGGAGACATTCAAAAAGAAGAAAATAAAGTGTAGCCTAGCATGGAGCAACTTTCTTCTTAAGGTGGGTTAATCTATTCTGCAGATGTAGAAAGAGCAGCCTCGGGTTTGTTTTGTTCATCAGCAGCACGACGGTGAGAAGACTGTCATTCGCAACCGCAAATAGTTCCTTGATAGAAATTGCAACTATTCCGATGAATTCAGGGCGGTGACATTGTCGTTCCGACTTGATGAACATCGTCAGAAAGGGACGTACAACAGACTTTTCCAATGTCTTTGCACGGACTATGAAGTGAATTGCGATTTTTTGGTCCCATAAATGGTCCTTCCCTGTGGTTTCCGAGATTGGTGACTGGCATTCCTCATACGGTAGCTCTCCGTTATTGGAAAAAGAAAGATCCACATAGACGTTGGAATTCACTTCCTTCAGACTAGCCACTGAGTTGAAGGATACTTCTAGGGGGTAGAAATATTCCATAGTTGCTCTAGCTAGTTCGAGCTGAAAAGATGAGAGCAAAGGAAGTGAGGATTAAAAATGTTGAGAGAGTGGTGAGTTGAAGGGAAATAGACTGAGTGAAAATAATAAGAATGGATCTTCAATTTATAGTGTTCATGAAGTTACTAGCCTCTTCTCCACTACCATCATCAGTATCTCTCACCTAACTACAAACAAACACAGAGAAATTCAACGACTCTTTTGCATTGAAAGTTTGGTTACATGCGTGAAGCTAATTTCATGAAAAAGGAATTGTTGAATCTACAATTTACAAAAGTGATGATTAAAGTATGGTATTATTTGAGTAGTGAGCTGTACTGCAAAGTAGGAACACTCTTCTATGTGATTGTAGCTTCAAGTGCTCTTTATGGTTTTTGGCTGTTGTTTTTACCCTTTGAATAGATAAAAAAAGCTAAGAGACAAAAAGAAAAAAAAACTAAGAGAGAGATGTGGGGGAACATATCCCCTCACAATACAAAAAGCTAAGAGAGTTTAGCATAATACATAACAAAGGAAAGAAAAATAGTATAAAAAAAGGCTTTGTCAAACAAAATGCAGAAATTTTAAAAAAAAAAAACAAAAAAAAACTAAAGGCATAAACGAGAATCTTATGGGCTGATTTGGAGAGCGCGTGTTCTTTGGAGACCGCTGATCAAGAGACCTTCACGACTTTGCATGAATTCATGCGATGAAGAAGCTCTAGAGTAGCATGGATAGTGGCAGAGTCATGAAAAGATCCCTTGGAGGGATCATGCAGCTGCGAGATAATGTTAGTGCAATCAGTATTAAAGTTAAAATTATGTAAATGGGAAGAAAGGCACAACGAGAAAGCGTAGTAAAGGGCTATGAGCTCAGTGTGGAAGGCCGAGTAGGAGTAAGTTCCCCGTTTATCATAGTGGAGGATTAGACCGTCCCCTATGAAAGTTGCGAACCTGATGCGTGTTGAGCCTGTAGTCGGGTCCCAAGCTCCTTCCACTTGGATGGTCGTCTCATGAGGGAATCGATTATAGGGATCTAATCCTCATGTGAAGGGTGGAGGGGCTGCTTGGATGGCCGGGGGCGGGGCCGGTCTTTGCCGTGTTCCAGGGTTACCACAAAAAAATTGGAAGGTTGTGTCAACAGCCGCAAAGGTGATCTGAGCTGCACAAATCCGCGTGCTATGGAAGAGTTCTTGGTTTCTAGCTTTCAAGAGGCTCCAATGGATGGACGAGACGGCGCAGAGGTACTTCTTTTCATTCTTCAAAGTCTAGAGCCAGTGCGAGATCTAATCGGGGAGGCTGAAGTTTGGAGGGAAGTTCAGGATCTGGCGCCCGAAGCGGGATCTAGCCCAAGTTCCACTGGCCTTGGTGCATCAACAAAAAATATGGTTAGAGGTTTCATCGAGGGTTGGGCAGGAGGCACAAGAGGGGGAAATTTAGTGAAGGCGCTTGGCAAAAGAATGGTTTGTGGGAAGAGCACCGGAGAGGGTTTTCCAGAGAAGAAGTTTAAGTTTTTCCGATAGGGGACGCTCCATAGATTTTCCATTGGTTACTGGAAGGGGTTCTTTCGAAAGACTCGAGGGAGGCAAGGGCAAAGTTGTCGGAAAGGGTATTTGAGGATATGTGGCGGCCATACTTTGTTGAGTAGATCTCTATAAAGGGTGAAAAGTCAGACGAGCTTGTCAGGATCTTGGGAATGGTGGAGTTTGATTGAGAGGATTTTAGGGATGAGGAATGAGGGGATAAGGGTGTTGAGGTCTTGGATGTTCCAGGTTGGAGAAGTGCTATGAGGGGTTATGAGGCTAGAGACTCTTAGGTTCAGGGTTGGTGCCAAAGAAGGTGGCTAAGGAAGGTTTGAGGGTTGGGATCCAGCGGTCTGAGTACACAAGGACGAAGTCTCCATTTCGTATATCCCACCTGAGGCAACTTTTCAGGAGGTCACGACCATGGAGAATACTACGCCATCCTTACCTCTATCCGGCCCTGGGAAAAAGATGAAAGCCAGTCGAGGTTGCAAAAGCCCCTATCCAACCTCTCGTAGGTGCGGTATACAGGGTCTCGGTTATTGGTCGAGGTGAGGCCCAGAAGCAGGTATCTTAAACAAGTGATGAGACGAGAGAAAGTGGGTGAGATGGTTTGCTCCTGTGAGGTAGTCAGCTCTGGGTCCCCATTTATTGCTCGGGACTTGTTTAAACTAGGGGGTGAAAGTATATTTTACCCGTTTGGCTCACGTACCAACTTAAATATTGTGTGACTATGCTCCTATTTGTATTATTCGATTCATTTTTTCTTTTTTTCTAAAAGAGTGTTATTTGTTTCCATAGCCGAAAGTATTACTTCAGCTTGAACATGATTGAATACTTCATATTATTGTGTATTGTGAATACTCTGTAAGTTGGGAAATAGATAGGCTTGTTCATCTACATTAGCTATCATTAGTACACTCGTTGTTCAGGAGAATATGTAAATTCAACTCATAAGCAAAATGGAAAGAGCATTGTCACAAAGAAATTAGATCTACAAAAAACTTGATGACACAAAAGAAGAAGAAAGAAAATTCTAATTTAGAAAAGCAAAAAGAATAGAAAGAAAGAAAGAAAGAAACTTGGTGACGTTTAGAAAGACGAAAACAAATTGTAGCCTAGCGTGGAGCAACTTTCTTCTTAAGTTGGAATGATCAATTCAGAAGATGAAGGAGGAGTAGCCCCTCCAACTGGGTTGTATTGTTAATCATCATCATCAAAACCATTAGGAGGAGGAGGAGGATCAACTGCAAGGAAAAAACAGGGGTGGAACCTGTACTTGAAGCGTAGCTTACCTGCAAGATTGACTGTATAGGAGATGGTGCGAAGACCCTCATTCGCAACTGCGAATAGTTCGTTGGTCGGAATTGCAACTGTTCCGATGGTTTCAGGGCGGTGACATAGTAGTTCTGACTTGACGAACATCGTTAGATAGGGGTGTAAAATAGAATCTTCCAATGTGTTTGCAGGGACTATGAAGTGCATTGCGACTTTGCGGTCCCATAAATGGTCATTCCATGTGGTTTCCGAGATTGGTGACTGGCATTCCTCGTACGGTGGTTCTCCGTTGTCGGAGACAGCAAGATCCACATAGATGTTGGACTTCGCTTCCTTCAGACTAGCCACTGCGTCGAAGGATACTTCAAGAGGATAGAAATATTGCATAGCTGTCCAGCTAGTTCGAACTGAAAATATGAGAGGAAAGGAAGTGAGGATTAAAGATGTTGAGAGAGTGGTGAGTTGAAGGGCAACAGACTGAGTGAAAATAATAAGAATGGAGCTTCTATTTATAGTGTTCATGAAGTTACTAGCCTCTTGTCCACCACCATCATCAGTATCTCTCACCTAACTACAAACAAACACAGAGAAATTCAACGGATCTTTTGCATTGAAAGTTAGGTTACATGCGTGAAGCTAATTTCATGAAAAAGGGACAGTTGACTCTACAATTTACAAAAGTGGTGATTAAGTATGGTATTATTTGAGTAGTGAACTGTGCTGCAAAGTAGGAACACTCGTCTATGAGTCTGTAGCTTCAAGTGCTCTTTCTTGTTTTTGGCTGTTGTTTTTAGCCTTTGAATAGATAAAAAAGCTAAGAGACAAAAAGAAAAAAAAAACTAAGAGAGGGATGTCGGGGAGCATATCCCCCCAAAATACAAAAAGCTAAGAGAGTTTAGCATAATACATAACAAAGGAAAGTCAAATAGTATAAAAAAGTCTTTGTCAAACAAAAGGCAGAAATTTTGACAAAAAAAATTTTTTTTTTTTTAAAAAAAAAAAAAACTAAAGGCATAAACGAGAATCTTATGGGCTGATTTGGCAAGCTCGTGTTCTTTGGAGACCGCTGATCTGGAGACCTTCACGACTTTGCATGAATTCATTGGATGAAGAAGTTCTAGAGTAGCATGGATAGTGGAAGAGTCATGAATAGATCCCTTGGAGGGATCATGCAACTGCGAGATAAAGTTGGTGCAATCAGTATTAAAGTTAAAATTATGTAAATGGGAAGAAAGGAACAACGATCAAGCATAGTAAAGGGATAAGAGCTCGGTGTGGAAGGTCGAGTAGGAGTAAGTTCTCTGTTTACCAGAGTGGAGGATTAGACCGTCCCCTATGAAAGCTGCGAATCTGATGCGTGTTGAGCCTGTCGTCGGGTCCCAAGCTCCTTCCATTTGGATGGTCGTCTCATGAGGGAATCGATTATAGGGATCTAATCCTCATGTGAAGGGTGGAGGGCTGCTTGGATGGCCGGCGGTCGGGGCCGGCCTTTGCCGTGTTCCAAGGTTACCACAAAAAATTGGAAGGCTGTGTCAACAGCCGCAGAGGTGATCTGAGCTGCACAAATCCGCGTGCTATGGAAGAATTCTTGGTTTCTAGCTTTCCAGAGGCTCCAATGGATGGCCGAGACGGCACAGAGGTACTTTTTTCATTCTTCAAAGTTGAGAGCCAGTGCGAGATCTAATCGGGGAGGCTGAGGTTTGGAGGGAAGTTTAGGATCTGGCACCCGAAGCGGGATCTAGCCCAAGTTCCACTGGCCTTGGTGCAGGAACGAAAAATAAGGTTAGAGGTTTCATCGAGGGTTGGGCAGGAGGCACAAGAGGGGGAAATGTAGTGAAGGCGCTTGGCAAAAGAATGTTTTGTGGGAAGAGCACCGGAGATGGTTTTCCAGAGAAGAAGTTTAAGTTTTTCCGATAGGGGACGCTCCAGAGATTTTCCATTGGTTACTGGAAGGGGTTCTTTCGAAAGACTCGAGGGAGGCAAGGACAAAGTTGTCGGAAAGGGTATTTGAGGATATGTGGCGGCCATACTTTGTTGAGTAGATCCCTATAAAGGGTGAAGGGTCAGACGAGCTTCTCAGGATCTTGGGAATGGTGTAGTTTGATGGAGAGGATTTTAGGGATGAGGAATGAGGGGATAAGGGTGTTGAGGTCTTGGATGTTCCAGGTTGGAGAAGTGCTATGAGGGGTTATGAGGCTAGAGACTCTTAGGTTCAGGGTTGGTGCCAAAGAAGGTGGCTAGGGAAGGTTTGAGGGTTGGGATCCTGCGGTCTGAGTACACAAGGACGAAGTCTCCGTTTCGTATATCCCACCTGAGGCCACTTTTCAGGAGGTCACGACCATGGAGAATACTACGCCATCCTTACCTCTATCCGGCCCTGGGAAAAAGATGAAAGCCAGTCGAGGTTGCAAAAGCCCCTATCCAGCCTCTCGTAGGTGTGGTAGTCAGGGTCTCGGTTATTGGTCGAGGTGAGGTGAGGCTCAGAAGCAGGTATCTTAAACAAGTGATGAGACGAGAGAAAGTGGGTGAGATGGTTGGCTCATGTGAGGTAGTCAGCTCTGGGTCCCCATTTATTGCTCAAGACTTGGTTAAACTAGGGGGTGAAAGTATATTTTACCCGTTTGGCTCACGTACCAACTTAAATATTGTGTGACTATGCTCCTATTTGTATTATTCGATTCATTTTTCTTTTTTTCTAAAAGAGTGTTATTTGTTTCCATAGCCGAAAGTATTACTTCGGCTTGAACATGATTGAATACTTCATATTATTGTGTATTGTGAATACTCTGTAAGTTGGGAAATAGATAGGCTTGTTCATCTTCATTAGCTATCATTGGTACACTCGTTGTTCAGGAGAATATTTAAATTCAACTCATAAGCAAAATGTAAAGAGCATTGTTACAAATAAATTAGATCTAGAAAAAACTTGATGACACAAAAGAAGAAGAAAGAAAATTCTAATTTATAAAAGCAAAAAGAAGAGAAAGAAAGAAAGAAACTTGGTGACGTTTAGAAAGACGAAAACAAATTGTAGCCTAGCGTGGAGCAACTTTCTTCTTAAGTTGGAATGATCAATTCAGAAGATGAAGGAGGAGTAGCCTCGCCAACTGGGTTGTATTGTTAATAATCATCATCATCAGCTTTAGGAGGAGTAGGAGGATCAACTGCAAGGAAAAAACGGGGGTGGAACCTGTACTTGAAGCGTAGCTTACCTGCAAGATTGACTGTATAGGAGACGGTGCGAAGACCCTCATTCGCAACCGCGAATAGTTCGTTGATCGGAATTGCAACTGTTTTGATTGTTTCAGGGCGGTGACATAGTAGTTCTGACTTGACGAACATCGTTAGATAGGGGCGTAAAATAGAATCTTCCAATGTGTTTGCAGGGACTATGAAGTGCATTGCGACTTTGCGGTCCCATAAATGGTCATTCCATGTGGTTTCCGAGATTGGTGACTGGCATTCCTCGTACGGTGGTTCTCCGTTGTCGGAGACAGCAAGATCCACATAGATGTTGGACTTCGCTTCCTTCAGACTAGCCACTGCATCGAAGGATACTTCAAGATGATAGAAATATTGCATAGCTGTCCAGCTAGTTCGAACTGAAAATATGAGAGGAAAGGAAGTGAGGATTAAAGATGTTGAGAGAGTGGTGAGTTGAAGGGCAACAGACTGAGTGAAAATAATAAGAATGGAGCTTCTATTTATAGTGTTCATGAAGTTACTAGCCTCTTGTCCACCACCATCATCAGTATCTCTCACCTAACTACAAACAAACACAGAGAAATTCAACGGATCTTTTGCATTGAAAGTTAGGTTACATGCGTGAAGCTAATTTCATGAAAAAGGAACAGTTGACTCTACAATTTACAAAAGTGATGATTAAGTATGGTATTATTTGAGTAGTGAGCTGTGCTGCAAAGTAGGAACACTCTTCTATGAGTCTGTAGCTTCAAGTGCTCTTTCTTGTTTTTGGTTGTTGTTTTTAGCCTTTGAATAGATAAAAAAGCTAAGAGACAAAAAGAAAAAAAAAACTAACAGAGGGATGTGGGGGAACATATCCCCCGAAAATACAAAAAGCTAAGAGAGTTTAGCATAATACGTAACAAAGGAAAGATAAATAGTATAAAAAAGTATTTGTCAAACAAAAGGCATAAACGAGAATCTTATGGGCTGATTTGGCAAGCTCGTGTTCTTTGGAGACCGCTGATCTGAAGACCTTCACGAATTTGCGTGAATTCATGCGATGAAGAAGCTCTAGGGTAGCATGGATAGTGGCAGAGTCATGAAAAGATCCCTTGGAGGGATCATGCAACTGTGAGATAAAGTTAGTGCAATCAGTATTAAAGTTAAAATTATGTAAATGGGAAGAAAGGAACAACGATCAAGCGTAGTAAAGGGATAAGAGCTCAGTGTGGAAGGTCGATGACACGATCTCCGCAAGTGTACGGTTGTCGTGTGTAGTAATATCCGGTAAATCCGGGTTTGTCGAACCCAAAGGACTTCTCGTGAACGAATTAGGATGATTAACTTTAATGTGGGCAAGTAATTGAGTTTGTTTGACTAATCTAAGAAAGTAAGTAACAAGCTAATTATTAAAATTGAGATTAATATGTGGGATAAGCATCAGGATATCTCTTCGGTTCACTAGGGATCTCACACCATTAATGATTTACGTTCTAGTAACACGAATGTAATCTACTTAGCCAAACAAGCACATTTACCTTGAAGATTCCTCAACCAAAGCCTATAGTTAAACTCACGTACCTGATTCCTCTAGCCTACTCAAGTTTAACTACGCATTATGTTCTCTTGATCTACTTTTAGTTCTTAGCCAACTAGCAAGATTCCTCAACCCTAGATACAGCTAGTGCATGATTCAAGTTCCGGCAACGAATATTGATTCCTCTAACATTATTCACCTAGATCAATCATATTGCTACGTCTAACAATAGGAAAGATAGATTAAACTCATGAATCAAGCATAACTAAACAAAACACATTCAATTAAGCATATAAGCATGAAACAAGATCCATAAATCACCAAAATATGGTGTTCAAAACCCTAGTTACCTATGAGATATCCCGAATAGAAGATTTAGCTACTAAAACACATGATCAAAGTACAAAGTTTATTGATCATCAACAAAAAGTAGAGAAGAGAAGAGAATAGAAAATCAAACGATGGTCTCCAAGCTCCCAAGAAAGCTCCTCTCCTCTCCAATGGCGTCCCCTTGATGAATATCATGAGCCCTAGGTCGTTCTCTATTATTAAAACCCGTTCCTTCTTTTTAGTTTTCAGAAATAACACTTTTACCCCTTTCTACTCACGTCAGATCCAATAATGTGATCTTGTGATCACCTTTTGTGATCCTAGGATCACCTTTTTTAGTTGTAGAGTCACGGTGATCTTCTATGTGGTCTTGCACTTGATCTTGTGATCATAGGATCACCTTTTTTTAATTGTAGGATCACGTTGATCTTCCATGTGGTCTTGCACTTGATCTTGTGATCACAATTTGTGATCCTCTACTTCCAGTGAGTTGCTTCTTTTCACTCCTCTTGAATTTTTGGCCAAGTCTTTTTCTTGTCTTAGCTTCTACTCTCCTTCGTCCATTCTCTCATGCATTCCTTGAGTTTCTTTCTTTCCGAAGTTCGCTTCCGCTCCAAAATCCGCACTCCAAGCTTCTGGTCCCTGAAATCCACAACACAAACAAATACCGGAAGATCAAATGCGACAAATAAAGCCTAAAACATGCATAAAACGCCCGGATTACACAATGAAGTCTAAATACTCAAGTATGCTCAAAACATATAAGAATTGGTCAATTTCTCATGAATATCTCTCTAAACGCACGTAAATCGGTGGTGAATCCTATAAGAATATAACTCCTAATGTGGAGTTATCAAATACCCCCACACTTACCATTTGCGCGTCCCGAGCAAAGTCTCATCTACTGCGTTTAATTGTCTACTAGCCGTCACGACTCAAACGACTCTAACACGACTCACGACATAAGTAATGCAGCAAGATGATGCAATGCAAATCTAGACTCGATCTTAAACACATAAAAGCTTTTAACTTCGTTGTTTTTGTGAGATCAGGCAATTTCAATAACATAGACTGATGCTCATGGATGATGAAAAAATTAGATAAGAGGTGTGAAGCGCAACTAAACTCGACAACAAGTAAATCCCCATAGTTAGTATAGAAAGCTTAACTTTACTATCAAGAATGAACTACCTCTTCATGTGTGCCGATAAAAATAAGAGGCTAATCCAGGCTAAGCCATGTTCATAGTCCGAGCTCCTGTTCCGCTAACGGTCAAATATGATGAGGCTTAGGGACAAAAAGGATATAACTTCTATGAAGCAGAAAATCCTAAAGCGTCACATAAACTCACCAAACATCATATCTCACACACCCTCACCATGATGATAGGAATCCACAACCCGAATCTCACCAACTCCGGCCCTCAATCCCCTCAAACCTCGGTACCATGTCAATCCCGTGTCCATCAAAGCGAATACTGCGCGAAAACTCAATCAATCTTCAATTTGGAACTAGGAACTTTCACCACTCATTTTCCAATAAGCACAACTGTATTTCTTTATTCCTCTCCTTTTTTTTTCTCTCTCTTTTTTTTGTTTCTTCTTTTTTTTTCTTTTTTTTTTCTTTCTTTCTCTCAATCGAATATCAATACAATCAAATAAGTATAAGTGGTCCTCCTTCAAGAATCAAGCAGTATAATAGTGTTAGGAAAGGAAATAAACAAATCCATGAATGTATATCACAATAATAATACATCTCCCCTAACTCCATGAAGCGCGATGCCGCAAACCGTCAAAGTCAAAGCGGGTATGGGGGTGGAGTCGTCAATGCACAATGTCTATGTCCGTAGTCAAATGTCGACACCCCCACACTAGAGTGCAATCATATCCCCCTATCAAGTAGTTAAATAAGATATATGTCACGTGCCTAATCCAACCGAACCTCCTACACCAAGATGATAGAAATCCAGTACCTAGCACGTTCCACCAATCAAGAACAACCAATCCCATTTTTGTGCGGATTAGACGTCACGCACTTAGGCTCTCCACAACTGTGTCCATGGTGTAATGACATGGAACACCGCCACACCTTAGTGTGCAAGCCAACTCACTCACCCTCGCATCCCCTCGTAGATATCAAATGAAGCATATGCGATTTGCAGAACTAATATATAACGAAACACTCCCTCAACTAACCCCCTCAACTACTGCTCCCTCGTGACGCTCTAGAAAGGTGATTCTAACGATATATGATGAAGGCCAAGAATCGTCTCCCTAGGTCAAAGAGGCTAACAAAAAATCCAAAGATCAATTAGGGTTATCTAGTGGTCGTACAAGGTAAGATCTAAAAGCAGTGAGTGCTCTAATACACATCCTCGCACAGCTGTTCTGTGTGCCACTACGAGGCGGGCTGGCGACTACCTAAGACGGACAACATGAACGTTCGGCTTGTTTAGCAGACACCAAGCTCAACTCTTTTAAGAGAAAGACAGCACACACTTTAGCTTTTAAAATTTAATTTTAGTTTAAAAATAGGTAGGCATTCCCGTAATGAGATTCTCTCTATACTTACTAGGGGGAACTAAAAATGTCACTCTTGGTCAAAATTCACACCCTATGCCTAAAGTGTTCACATCTCACTAAATCAACCAGGTCTAAGCTTCTCTCAATTGCCTTTTCTCAAAATTTTCCATTTTCTCATGTTTTTTTAGATTTTCATAATATCCTAACTCTATATGCAAGGCTTTGACTCGAAAAAAATTTGACACTACACAACTCAACTCTTTGGTGGGTAGATTCAATTATGTAAAAGTGCAAACAGAATATAAATCTACTCTACACAATACGACAATATAAGTAAAAACATAACAAAAACCACAACACTAACTCACAATATAATATAAACACATCCTACATGTAACTGGCTATGCAAGACACAATTGGCTAGTAGAAAGTTAAACCACCCCCACACTGAATGCTTCGTTGTCCTCAACGAATTTAGAGATCATGTAGAGAACTCAGCAATCAAATGCGTAGGCCAGTAGATGAGATGGAGCATGACATATATAAATAAAATAAACACATAATTGAGCAAAAGAAAAGATACTCACAACCACCTCAAGGGTGGGGACGAAATCGCGCCAAGCAGTCCCCAAGCACAGTACTGGCGCCACCATGCTCCCAACGGTCAGTGTGTTCTCGCACACCGGGGTAGACTGCCCTCCTCTGCTAAAATCTGTGTCTTGGAGAATCCCCAACTCGCATACACGAGCCCCTATGACGGTCATGTGTGCCATGACACACCGGGGTAGATTCTCCCATATCCTGCTCAAATATGTCACTAGAAAACATCATTAGTCCCTCTCTCTCATCTCTCCAAAATAAATAAACAAAACACACGCAACTGTATTAAAAACTAGCTCCCTAATCTAATGCAAATAAATAGGTTGGGTTGCCTCCCAACAAGCGCCTTGTAATTTAAGGTCGACGACCCGACCCAGTTACCTCAGACATGAGACTTTTCTCTCCACTTTTTCTTCTTCCACCATCGCTTTTCCCTTTGTCTCTTCTCAAGTAAGCATTCATGAGATGCATATGGTGCAAAGAAATATAAGTTGTTAGCCGCCACATGCCTCACTCTACCTTTCCTCTTCTTCTTCTTCTTCTTCTTCTTCTTCTTCTTCCAATTCTTCAAAATTACGGTCGTCGAGGATTGGCCATTTGAATATAGCATCTCAAGTGGAACGGATTCAACAATAAGTTCTGACTTTCCTGCTTCCTTCCCTAGCTCTTGTCTCGGAATCACGGGTGGCAAGTCATGTATTGCGTAAAATTGGGGTCTTTTCTCTTCCTTGTGCGATTCTCCCAATTTTATGATATCCAAGAGATATGGACTAGGCGGAGGAACTTCTTGATACATGTCCTTGCAAAAATCTCCATGCAGTAATTCCTTAGCTTCACGACTTTCTTCCTCAAAGAATCTTCAGTGGGCCATAAGCTTGCGATGCCCACACTCTCCCATTCATGCCATGGATCCGGATTTATGCGAGGCACAAGTTGTATAGGCTTCACAATATCATCCCAATCTGAGTCCGAATCTGAGTCTGAAGCGACCCAAGGATCTATTACTTCATGATGAACATCATTGTAGACATAGACCTCTGGGGGTTCTTCGTCTTCCTCTTCGCACTCCTCAACTAAGTCAGGAATGATGCTACTTGGACCATCGTCATCATCTGCATATGCCAATGCACTCGAAAGTTTTGCCAAGTGTTGTCCCTTCAGCTGGAGAGTTTCATCCATCCTATTAATCCCTTCCTCCATTATGTCCATACTAGCTATCAAAAGCTTCAATACTTCTTTCCTCTCCGCATCTTCTTGATTGCAAGGAGGAGGGGTGTACATATCTCCATAGGAGTAGTACGGTGAATAGCCTGGAGCTTGCCCATAGAAATTCTGCCCCCACATGATCACCACGATACCTGCACAATAACTCGCTAGGAAGCAGGTGAGATCAACCAATAAATAAATAAAAGAAAAAAAATAAAATTCCCTAAAGTTAATATTTCTAACTAATTCAACCGAAGTCCCCGGCAACGGCGCCAAAAACTTGACACGATCTCCGCAAGTGTACGGTTGTCGTGTGTAGTAATATCCGATAAATCCGGGTTTGTCGAACCCAAAGGACTTCTCGTGAACGAATTAGGATGATTAACTTTAATGTGGGCAAGTAATTGAGTTTGTTTGACTAATATAAGAAAGTAAGTAACAAGCTAATTATTAAAATTGAGATTAATATGTGGGATAAGCATCAGGATATCTCTTCGGTTCACTAGGGATCTCACACCATTAATGATTTACGTTCTAGTAACACGAATGTACTCTACTTAGCCAAACAAGCACATTTACCTTGAAGATTCCTCAACCAAAGCCTATAGTTAAACTCACGTACCTGATTCCTCTAGCCTACTCAAGTTTAACTACGCATTATGTTCTCTTGATCTACTTTTAGTTCTTAGCCAACTAGCAAGATTCCTCAACCCTAGATACAGCTAGTGCATGATTCAAGTTCCGGCAACGAATATTGATTCCTCTAACATTCATCACCTAGATCAATCCTATTGCTACGTCTAACAATATGAAAGATAGATTAAACTCATGAATCAAGCATAACTAAACAAAACACATTCAATTAAGCATATAAGCATGAAACAAGATCCATAAATCACCAAAATATGGTGTTCAAAACCGTAGTTACCTATGAGATATCCCGAATAGAAGATTTAGCTACTAAAACACATGATCAAAGTACAAAGTTTATTGATCATCAACAAAAAGTAGAGAAGAGAAGAGAATAGAAAATCAAACGATGGTTTCCAAGCTCCCAAGAAATCTCCTCTCCTCTCCAATGGCGTCCCCTTGATGAATATCATGAGCCCTAGGTCGTTCTCTATTATTAAAACCCGTTCCTTCTTTTTAGTTTTCAGAAATAACACTTTTACCCCTTTCTACTCACGTCAGATCCAATAATGTGATCTTGTGATCACCTTTTGTGATCCTAGGATCACCTTTTTAGTTGTAGAGTCACGATGATCTTCTATGTGGTCTTGCACTTGATCTTGTGATCATAGGATCACCTTTTTTTAATTGTAGGATCACGTTGATCTTCCATGTGGTCTTGCACTTGATCTTGTGATCACAATTTGTGATCCTCTACTTCGAGTGAGTTGCTTCTTTTCACTCCTCTTGAATTTTTGGCCAAGTCTTTTTCTCGTCTTAGCTTCTACTCTCCTTCGTCCATTCTCTCATGCATTCCTTGAGTTTCTTTCTTTCCGAAGTTCGCTTCCGCTCCAAAATCCGCACTCCAAGCTTCTGGTCCCTGAAATCCACAACACAAACAAATACCGGAAGATCAAATGCGACAAATAAAGCCTAAAACATGCATAAAACGCCCGGATTACACAATGAAGTCTAAATACTCAAGTATGCTCAAAACATATAAGAATTGGTCAATTTCTCATGAATATCTCTCTAAACGCACGTAAATCGGTGGTGAATCCTATAAGAATATAACTCCTAATGTGGAGTTATCAGTCGAGTAGGAGTAAGTTCTCAGTTTACCAGAGTGGAGGATTAGACCGTCCCCTATGAAAGCTGCGAATCTGATGCGTGTTGAGCCTGTCGTCGGGTCCCAAGCTCCTTCCATTTGGATGGTCGTCTCACGAGGGAATCGATTATAGGGATCTAATCCTCATGTGAAGGGTTGAGGGTTGCTTGGATGGCCGGCGGTCGAGGCCGGCCTTTGCCGTGTTCCAAGGTTACCACAAAAAATTGGAAGGTTGTGTCAACAGCCGCAGAGGTGATCTGAGCTGCACAAATCCGCGTGCTATGGAAGAATTCTTGGTTTCTAGCTTTCCAGAGGCTCCAATGGATGGCCGAGACGGCACAGAGGTACTTCTTTCATTCTTCAAAGTTGAGAGCCAGTGCGAGATCTAATCGGGGAGGCTGAGGTTTGGAGGGAAGTTCAGGATCTGGCACCCGAAGCGGGATCTAGCCCAAGTTCCACTGGCCTTGGTGCAGGAACGAAAAATATGGTTAGATGTTTCATCGAGGATTGGGCAGGAGGCACAAGAGTGGGAAATGTAGTGAAGGCGCTTGGCAAAAGAATGGTTTGTGGGAAGAGCACCGGAGATGGTTTTCCAGAGAAGAAGTTTAAGTTTTTCCGATAGGGGACGCTCCAGAGATTTTCCATTGGTTACTGGAAGGGGTTCTTTCGAAAGACTCGAGGGAGGCAAGGGCAAAGTTGTCGGAAAGGGTATTTGAGGATATGTGGCGGCCATACTTTGTTGAGTAGATCCCTATAAAGGGTGAAGGGTCAGACGAGCTTGTCAGGATCTTGGGAATGGTGTAGTTTGATGGAGAGGATTTTAGGGATGAGGAATGAGGGGATAAGGGTGTTGAGGGCTTGGATGTTCCAGGTTGGAGAAGTGCTATGAGGGGTTATGAGGCTAGAGACTCTTAGGTTCAGGGTTGGTGCCAAAGAAGGTGGCTAGGGAAGGTTTGAGGGTTGGGATCCAGCGGTCTGAGTACACATGGACGAAGTCTCCGTTTCGTATATCCCACCTGAGGCCACTTTTCAGGAGGTCACGACCATGGAGAATACTACGCCATCCTTACCTCTATCCGGCCCTGGGAAAAAGATGAAAGCCAGTCGAGGTTGCAAAAGCCCCTATCCAGCCTCTCGTAGGTGCGGTAGTCAGGGTCTCAGTTATTGGTCGAGGTGAGGTGAGGCCCAGAAGCAGGTATCTTAAACAAGTGATGAGACGAGAGAAAGTGGGTGAGATGGTTGGCTCATGTGAGGTAGTCAGCTCTGGGTCCCCATTTATTGCTCAGGAACACTCTTATATGATCGTCTTATAAAATTTACCTTACCTTTTTTCTCACCGTCAACGAAAGGGTTAAATAGATAAATAAGCGTTATTACTTCTGTTAGAAGTGCTCTATAAGAAGAATGTATATGGATTCGTTATGAAATCAACCTTTCACACACCGTTATAAGTTACGTGAGTTGAGCTTTAACAAGTATGAGTCGCATTTACGGAGCTTGTCGTTTAGATATTGGCAAGCAAAGCTTGAGCACCATAAAACTCGGATAGTTGACAACCCTAGAAACAAAATCACTTAGATATTGGCGAGCAAAGTTTGAGCACCCTCAAACTCGGCTGGTTACAGAAAGGGATCTGGGGGACATATCCCCCTAAAATACAAAAAGCTTAAAGAGTCGAGCATAATACATAACAAAGGAAAGACAAACAGTAGAAAAGAGGCACTGTCAAACTAAAGGCAGAAACGAGCATCTTCCTGGGCTGATTTGGAAAGCGCATGTGCTTTGGAGACCGCTGATCTGGAGACCTTCCCGATTTTGCATGAATTCAGGCGATGAAGAAGCTCTAGAATAGCATGGATAGTGGCAGAGTCCTCGAAAGATCCCTCGGACGGATCATGCAGCTGCGAGATAAGGTTAGTGCAATCAGTATTGAAGCTAATATTATGTAAATGGGAATAAAGGAACCACGATTAAGCGTAGTAAAGGGCTAAGAGCTCAGTGTGGAGGGCCGAGTGGGCGTAATTTCTCCGTTTATCATAGTTGAGGAGTTGACCGCCCCCTGTGAAAGCTGCGAACATGATGCCTGCTGAACCTGTAGCCTGGTCCCAAGCTACGTCTATTTGAAAGACCGTCTTATTGGGGCACCTATAAGAGGGATCTAATAATCCTGTGAAGGGTGGAGGGGCTGCTTGGGTGGCCGACAGCCAGTCTTTTCCATGTTCCTGGGTTATAGCAAAAAATTGGAAGGCTGTGTCAATAGTCGCAGAGGTCATATAAGCTGAACAAACCCGCGTTCCATGGAAGACTTCTTGGTTTCTAGCTTTACAGAGGCTCCGAAGGATTGCCGAGAAGGTTCATAGGTTCTTCTTGTCATTCTTCAAAGTGGAGAGCCATTGCGAGATTCAATCGGGGAGGCTGAGGTTTGGATCTGGACCAAGTGCCACTGGCCTTGGTGCAGGAATTGAAAATGTGGTCAGAGGTTTCATCTAGGGTTGGGCAAGAGGCACATGAGGGGGAGATTTGGTCAAGGCGCTTGGCAATAGAGTGGTTTGTGGGAATAGCACAGGAGAGGGTTTTCTAGAGAAGAAGTTTAAGTTTTTCCGGGAGGGGGAGGCTCCATAAATTTTTCCATTGGTTACTGGAAGGGGTTCTTTCGAAAGATCGATGAGTGAGGCAGGGGAATAGGTGTCGGAATGGGTATTTCAGGATAGGTGGCGGCCATCCTTTGTTGAGTAGACCCCAGAAAGGGTGAAGGGCCATACGAGCTTGTCAGGATCTTGAGAATGGTGGAGTCTAATGGAGAGGATTTTAAGGATGAGGAATTGGGGGATAAGGAAGTTGAGGGCTTGGATGTTCTAGGTTGGTGAAGTGTCATGAGGGGTTATGAGGCTATAGACTCTTAGGTTCAGGGTTGGTGCCAAGGAGGGTGGCTAGGGAAGGTTTGAGGGTTGGGATCTAGCGGTCTGAGTAGACAAGGAAGAAGTCTATGTTTCGTATATCCCACTTGAGGCCACTTTTCAGAAGGTCACGACCATGGAGAATACTATGCCATCCTTACCTCTATCCATCCCTGGGGAAAAGAGGAAAGCTAGTCAAGGTTGCAAAAGCCCCTATCCAGCCTCTCGTAGGTGCGGTAGTCAGGGTCTCGATTATTGGTCCGGGTGAGGTGAGGCCCAGAAGCAGGTATCTTAGTCAAGTGATGAGATGAGGGAAATTGGGTGAGATGGTTGGCTCCTGTGAGGTAGTCAGGTCTGGGTCCCCATTTATCGCTCAGGACTTGGTTGAAGTCACTGATGCAGGCTAGGGGCCCTCTAATGGATGCAAGTGTGTTGGAGATGGAAGCCCAGATGAAGGGGCGTTGGGGAAGGTAGGGGAGCCATAGATGCAGGCATGGTGCCATTCTGGGAGGCCTGATTCCAAGAGGTTAACAACGATGAGGTGCTTATGTTTGTGGATGAGGGAGACGGTGAGTTTCTGTTTCTAGCCAAGTCAGAGGCCTCCACGGGAGCCCTCTGGTTCAACACTGATGTGGTTGTTGAGACTCCATTTGGATAATATGGGGGTGGTCAATGAGGAGTGACATTTGCTTTCCATTAAGAAAACCAGGCCCGCGAGGTGCTGGGAAACATCCGCCCCAAGGGAGTGAAATGTCAGGGGTTGACCTAAGTCCATGAGTTCCAGCTGTAGATAATCATTGGTAGTGTCGTGGCTGCTCCTTGGCAGGCACGACGGAACAGGGGGGGATCCTTTTTGTGTGGCTGATTCGAAATAACTATCGAATGTGCCCTTTCTTCTTAGGGGGAAATTTTAATATGGTGGGAGAACGTTTTTAGGGGGAGGGGGTGGAGGTTTTGATCTGATTTATGCTTATTATTTGTGCTTGGGATTGGGGGTCAGGGGGTTTCAGCAGGGGATGTTGTGGTTTTGGCATACAAACACGTAAGAGAAAGCATTTAAACGACCCATGGAGCATGTAAGGGGAAAACATTGCATTTCGACCAAAGAGCATGGAAGGGAGAAAAATATCATGTGAATGGGGACGGTAATGACATTCTTGGACACGTATAAAAAAACATCATACCACGGTCGGATCCGAGGGATGGGAGCCAAATCACCTTTGGTGGCACCATGGACATGTGCGCTCCAATCTAGTGCATCCTAAGAGCCGGTTAGGAAAGGGGATGGAGCTCTCCAAAAGTTACTTTGGCCCCCACAGTTGGACCTTCATAGATAACCATGGCTAGGCGGTTCGGGTCCTGCTCCATGTCTCGAATTTTGGTCGGGTTTGGGGCATTGGGTGTGGACCTCCGTTTCTTTGGAGGCATGGTAGAGGGTCAGCATGCCTTTCTTTTGATGGGAACAAAGTAGGGGTTGGGTTATTTTGCTTCAACATTTGGGTCCATTTTGTCTAGAGCTTCCATCTGGGCTTGGAAGTGATTATCAATCCCAAAATGACCCACCTTTATTAAATGGGCCGGGAGGGGGATAACACAAGTTGTGTTATCATATTTAGTTTGAGTCGGTAAAGATTGTTTGGGTTTAATGCTGGATGGGATACTTGGAGCATTTTTGGGCTTGACAGTTTGTGGGTCAAAGAGAGTGCTTTGGTTAGTGTTAGTATGAGGCTTTTTTATTTTTTGGTGGGAGATTAGGGTTAAGGGCATCGTCTTCAGACGAGTTACCAGGGGGGGGTCTTCAGAGAGCGAGGCGATTCGTCCGAGGTTGTCAGGTTGAAGGGTCGCCATCAAAGCAGATGTCAGGGGGGAGGTAGTAGGCTGCAGGCTTCTTGCTCCGCGAAGGCTGGCGAGCGATGGGACATCCAAATCATTGACCCACACGACCAACGACGCATCCGAGGAAGAGTCCAGAGAGATAATAGAGGTCGGTGATCTGCGTCGTTGAAGTCCAATCGATGGTGGCGAGGAGTGGATGTCCTGGGGAGGTGCTGCGATGGGTCCGATGGGAGCGAATCGGAGTTTCTATCGCTGGAGGAGTTCATCTTTGCGTCTTCGTCCATCTCTTCACCTTCATTACCTTCACTGCTTTCTTCTTCTTCCTCTTCCTCAACAGATGGATCTTCTTCGGAGGATGAAATGGGCTAGGGTCTGTAGAAGATAGTGGTGAAAGTACCTTGAGGCCATTTGAATGAACCAGTTCCGAAGGGGCCATTGTGGATAACCACCCTAAATCTCTGGGTGCGATTGAGGTTCGTGTTCCGAATGACTCTAATTTCCCTTGTGTAAAGGGCTTGCGCGTTCCAGTTCAGATGCCCGAGGTTGCTCCTGTTTACAGCTTTGCGGAGTCTCCAATGGACGAAGTCAGCTGCGTTGGTGGTGGGGAGCGGGGGGGGGGGGGGGGGCAGGATCTTTCATTGTGACAAACGAATCCGCATCCCGTGTAGACTTTGAGGAGCTTCTCGTAAATGAACTGCACCCATTCGGCGGTTATTGAGCATACGGATGTAGGTTCGGGCGAGAATTGGTTCGATGAGTTCGACCTCGATCCTGGCTCGAATTGGGTTTATTTTATGAGCTTCAGTGATGGGAAATTCTATCTTGCTGGTTGTTCCGGCAACTCTTGCTGTTTTGGTGACAATTTCTTCAGTGGCATAGTCAAGAGGTATGCATTTAAGTTGAAGCTACAGTTGGTTATCAGCGAAGCTTTGGCGCCGGATTGGGAAGTTCGTGTTCTACTGTTTGATGGTTAAGAGGCATCCTTGGATTGTGATTGGGCTTTGCTCTAGGATGCCAAGACGGTATGGTGGTGAATGGTTAAAGAGGATGAGTAGGTAATTCCATATCCATGACATAAGGAACAGGCGGTGAGGAGACCGAGGGGATGCTGGGAGATGAGAGGTTTTTTAGAGAGAGAAAGTGCATTTGCACTCTTTTAGATCCAATGGACTAAGAATATTAAATTTACCTTATCTTTAGTTTTTTTATGACTTGGAACGCGCAAGTGAACAATGATAATCGATGAACAAGATCACACCCGATGTAACTTGGTTCACTACCACGATGCTAGCTACGTCCGCGGCCCGAAAACCCCGATTTATTAGAGAGAAACATTACGAATACAACTCACACATTCGAACCATGTTTATACATGTTTATATAGCCCTACTAGGTTACTTGTTCCCAAAGGAACGTTTAAATCCGACTTAGAACGATTAAGGACACAATGAAATCGCCAGCCCCCCCCGAACGAGGTCATGCGACCTGGCACAGGGGTCGCGCGACCTAGCCTAGAGGTCGTAGGACCTGTCCTGACCCCGATGAGCTCTAGCCTCTTGTTTTGTCTTCCTTGCCTCTGTATGTCCCGTTTCTTTGCCCCTCTTTGTCGCCTAACTCCTCGCCAAGCTTCTCGAGCCTATTCAAGGCATATTCCCAACAAGTCTGAACAATACTTTTCTACCTTATCGTCATTGAGAACAATACTCTTTCGGAAAAAACTTTAACTGTTATGATTTGGGTTCTTAATGTTGAGAAACATCGAACATTCGAGAAGAAGAAATAACAACGATGAAAGAGATGCGTTCTAGTCTTCTGGAGGATGTCGGCCTTATTATGCATAATCCATGTGACAATGATAGTCGTCCAGAGTAGAGTAGAAATCGTAACCATAAATTTGACATGTGACCTGAACAAAACCACCATGGCCCGAACCGGATCGACCACGAGAGAAACCAAACGGTCGACCTGAACCACAACCAGATCCGAACCCGGGACCCGAAGTGTACCATATGCAGACCCGTACCCAGACCTTGAGTTGGATCGACTGGCTCGTGAGTCAGAACGTCCTCCACCTCGTTGACCCGATCCTCCTCCTCGCGGATCATTAGGGTTTCGACCGCCAAGACCGCCACAAACAATGTGAGAATATAAGGCTGTTGAATTTAATGTATCTAATTGGGGAATATGGGATTCCAACATATGCCTCCTCAAATTTTAGTAAAACATGTAGCTCTTTAAAGGAGATGTGATCGGAAAGGGTTCGAAGAGAGGAACATAAGGGGTTGTATTCGATCGGGATGTCGTTTAGGACATAGAGCAACATATCTTCGTCATCGATGTGAACAGAACTCACAACGAGTTTGTTACGGATAGAGAGTGTCTGCATGTGCAGATCGGTGGAGTCGGATCATTTCTTTGTGATTTGGAGGTCGGATTTGTGTTGAAAAATGTTGTAGCGAGTAAGGGAAGCGTATCGGCATTCTAGGGTTAGTCACGCAAAATAAGAAGTCGGAGAACCAATCACTTGAATCAAAGCGTTCGTCAAAGGGTGGCGTTAAGGACCGTAGAGATCGTTTGGTCTTGCAAAACCCACGAAGTAAACGCCGGATTAACGGCGGAGATGTCATATGTGAGGAAGTCTTCAGGGGGACACACAATAGAGCCAGAAAGAAGGAGAGGGAGTGAGAAGACGCAACAGGGCCATAGAGAGTATACAAAGAAGGGGAGGGGGAGAGAAGGAAGAAGGATAAGATGCATCCAGGGTCGTTGACGGAGGCCTCGTCTGAGTTGTCGCTTCCTCATTCTGTTTTTGTCGCCAATTGCAGCCCTATCCAAAGGAAGAAATAGAGAGATGGTATATAAATGTAAGGGAAGCATGTGAGGGAAAAAGAATAAGTCGCCAGGGCCGGAGCAAGACACAACCTCCGCTATCCTCGGTGCTGCCTCTTTCTTCAGCAATTGTGGCCCTATCCAAAGAAAGAAATAGTTAGAGTAGAGAAATGATTCGGGGATAGAAGAAGAAGTAACCGCAGCCGGAGCCACAACCTCTGCGGGCGCCGGTGCTGTGTCTTCCTCCTCCCCATCTCTCACATGTTTTCTTTATCTCTCATGTTCTTCCGCATATACTTTCTTTCACTATCTCCCTTCTCCTTTTTTTTTATTAAACATAGGTTTTATATAATTTCGGTAATACGTAAGAAAATACGGGTAAAATGAACATGTCAGGTCCTTACTTTAACAGAGCATCTAATTTTAACACAAATCGCACAAAGACACAACCTCAATGAGGTGTTTCGTACAATTTGAGATCACATGAGTGTGTTTCGCACAAACCTCTAACCAAAGGGGTTAAAATGCAATTAACCTTTAAAAATAATTGCCCCACAGCTTGTTAAAAATACACACATTAACCAAAATATAAATTGAA
This sequence comes from Linanthus parryae, assembly GCA_023055425.1. NCBI lineage: Eukaryota > Viridiplantae > Streptophyta > Magnoliopsida > Ericales > Polemoniaceae > Linanthus > Linanthus parryae. The sequence continues at coordinate 81,507,705 of JALGPY010000002.1, forward strand.
TTGGCACAATTAACAAATTACTAGCAACTCTCTCTCTTCTCGTCTGAAGCGGCTCCTCTGCTCTAGACCCGTGACGGCAAACGGTGAAGTCTCCGGCTTCTGCTCTGAATCTGCGACGGACGACGGTGATCGCAAGAAGTTGAGCAATCAGTTGGGTTAGAGTATGGCGCAAATACCCAATTTGGAAAATGCTCCTATCAATCTCACAGCAATAAGGTATTTCGATCGCTCATTACACCTATAATCTTGACTCTGAGTAGCTAAACTGAGTAACTTATGTTGGGGTTTGCGCAAAATCAGGGATAAATCTCAGAAGGAGCTCGTTACTATCCTAAAGAATGTGAGTTCGATCCCCTATAAAAACCCATCAATTTATTGTTTTTTTCTCGAAGAATCTCCTCAGATTAGAATTATTTATTCCACTTCTAGATTCGTGGGAAGAAGTGTTTGGTTGTCGACCCAAAGCTTGGAGGGTCTCTATCTTTGATTGTTCAGAGCTCTCTCCTTAAGGTGATTTTGAATACCCAACTTGATTTAGCCTCTCGTATACTGGTTTTTAGTGATGGGTATATGAGTTTTGAGATAATTGAAGAACTACTTGCTAACAGGAACATGGAGTTGAGCTGCGACACCTTACGGCAGACCCGGTTCAGACTGAATGCACCAAAGTGGTCTACCTAGTCAGAACCCAACTGGAACTGATGAAGTTAATCTGCGCTCACATACACGATGATGTATCCAAAGCGCTTCAAAGAGACTACTTCGTGTATTTTGTCCCTCGCCGCACTGTGGCGTGCGAGAAGGTTTGTTGGAATCATTCGACATTGTATACAGTGATTAAAACCTACGTTCACCGAGTGATGTGTGTCAAATGTGTAGATACTCGAGGAAGAGAAGGTTCACCAGTTGGTGACTATTGGCGAATACCCACTGTATATGGTTCCTCTGGATGAGGACGTATTATCTTTTGAGCTTGATCTTTCTTACAGGGTAATATTCATTTACTTTTTTTCTCTTCGCTTGTTAAGGTTTTGCTCAATTGAGCGGCGTATAATATAAGTTTTCGTTTGATGCTGAACAGGAATGTGCAGTTGATGGGGATATGAGCTCTCTTTGGCACATAGCAAAAGCCATTCACAAGCTTGAGGTTTAAATTACTTATTCACTTATATAGAGTGTTGCATTGGCTGCAAACTTGACTGAAAATAGTAACAATAGAAGCTCTAATTAGCTAAAAGTTTGCATCAATAATTTATGAGTGTATGTTTCTGTGTGCGTTTGTGTAACCATTTCTTGAGAGTTCCAATTTCTGTTTGTTGATTTAAAAGTTTGTCATGTGGTTTTGAGTGCAGTTTTCTTCTGGATTGATCCCGAACGTGAGGGCCAAAGGCAGAGCATCGACAACTGTAGCAGACATTCTGAACCGGATGCAAGTTGAAGAGCCTGTTAACTCATCTGATGTAATTATGCTGTATTTGATTCTTTACATTACCAGTAAAAGAAAATGTACTTCTAATTTGATCACAAGTCTCTTGCTACAGATGGGCGTGCCAGAGATAAATACTCTCATCCTCCTTGACAGAGAGGTAAACTCATTATTATAATTTTTTCATTTATAATGTTAACATTATTAAGTACAGAGCGTAAAGTGCGGTTCTACTACTTTTGTGTAATCTATTAATCTGCAATTCTGTTTCATTTTAACTTCTCGTCGCCGTTAGTTGTTCAAATGCATAAATCACTGAATGAGGATCAGTATGGCCAAAGCTACTTTGTAGTTTGAGGGATACTTATTATTGCATAATGGACGAACGTAACAGTAATATGACTAACGTAACAGTAATATAATAGTTTATATCTAAAGATATCTACATTCAAAAGTGAGCAATCTTTTTGTCAATTGTTTCAGGTAGGTTCTAAGGTACATGTTTGTAGTTTGTTTGCATGCTCACGTGTCTATGATACTTGTTTGAGCCAAACTATGTCTTATTGCCTCCAACTGCACTCTCTTTCCTACTTTTACCACCTAGTGTTGATGGGATGATCGCGAAGGCCTGCGGTGTAAATGAAGAAATTATTTGCACAAATAGTCATTTAAGAAAAAAAACAACAAGAAAAAACAATGAAGAGTAAAGAAATGACTGAAGAGTTTACATCCCACGTTAGAGAAAACAAGAAACATACTCAATCCAGAATAAATAACTACTCATTATACATAGAAAATCCTTCCCCACGCTCCACTTTAAACAACTTTAGCTAAAGAATACAACCAGAATGAGCAAAGGGTGTGGCTTGGCTTCAAATATTTTAGTTGAGGCCGCGAAGGATGAAATTAGTGTCAACATTGACTGATCAAATCCATATTCAACCTTTTGTATAGTAAGGCTTCCAACTTAGGCGCTTAATGGAGAAGTGTAGAGAAAATAAGAAAGACCTCCATTTAGTGTTCATAGACTCAGAAAAATCTTATGATGGAGGTTTAGAGAGCTGTGGAAAGTCTTGGAGAAACAGGGGGTACCCATTCAATATAATGAGGTGATTAAGGACATCCATGAGGTGGAACAACTAGTGTGAGGACGGTCAAGTATGAAATTTCTTCAAAGAGGCTTTTAAATCACCAAATGGTCAACTGTGCATCAAGCTTCACTCTCACAAAAAAAGGCAATGAGATTTCTTCAAAGAGGCTTTTAAATCGAATGGACCGTCAAGTATGAAATATTTTTTTGAACTTTATAAGAAGAAAACTTCAAATAATCCGAATTTCATGCTTTCTGAATGAAAACAGAAAGAATAGCACAACCAAATGGTTCTATCTGTTTACTGACTTGTAGGGCTTGACTGCAGCTTTATTTACTCCCTCAGTCCCATTTGTTTGTCTTGTTTGACTTTTCACACATATTAAGGTAGTGGGAAAAGATGCCCAAAATTCATGCATTACCAAAATTAGCCTCACATATTTAATGATGATAGTACATGTGAATGAGTGGATTGTATAGAAAAACTACAATCATGTAATTAATGAAGGGTAATAGTGGAAAGGTAGTGGTAAAAAGTGGTTGTGATTTCAAAGAAGACAAACATTTTGGGACAGGGCAAGATGGCAAACAGGACAAACAAAATGGGACGGAGTAAGTAGATAATATAAATGTAAGGAACATTAAATGTGAGGTTATCTTCTTACTGCTGTCCTAGAGGTGGTATCCCTTCTTGGTATCATATACATATATATCTTACTAAAATAGTTTGAGAAAATAGGACCGATGGCATGCTCGTCTCGGGAATTTTTTGCATCTTGGAAGTTCCTTTGAGGTGGCCTATTGGTTCAGTTCCCATGTTTCTTGTTTGTGGTCTGCTATGTTCGCAATTGTGGGTCTCCACCTTACATTTGTGGTCTTCTTGAGTTCTTTTAAGGTTTTCTGTCAGAAACAGTTTAGTTATAATCTGACTATACTTCTAATTTGTCTTCTGTTCCAAATTTCCTAGAATAAGTACATGAGACTTTCTTTTCTTCTATGCATTGTTCCGAAAAGAGAAATAAAGAACTAAAGAAATCATTTCTTGTTGCTGGTACTTTACCTCCTAGGTTAGACCGGTGTAGTTTCCAGCTCTCCATTCTTTAGGTTTTATCTCTAATTTGAAGATCAGTATGAGGAAGTATTGTGGGTTGTAGAAATTGGAATGTTCTTTGTCACGTGGTATTCCCACTGATGACTTATATGCAACATAATGTTTAATAGAGAACATTAGTTTTTGATTGTCCAGGTTCATTTTTGCCTATTTTTATCCTTAGAATTCTCTATTCTCTGGGAAATAAATGGGTTAAGAGTTGTAAATGGACTCAAGGAGGAATCCTGATCAGTTTCAGTGTTCATGCTACCAGCTAAAAGCCTAAAAGCGTGGCCAATGAAGGAGCACATATTTTTATAAGTACCTCTTGTTCAAATCTTTCGAACCAACAAACTATACAGTAGTTACCCTCCATATTCTCGCTTCCATGAATCTGACCCCTGCCTTTACATTTATCAATATAATCACTGCTGAATTGTCCTCAAAATTATTTAAAGATACAGCTAAAAAACATGCCACCAGAAGGGCAAGATGTATGCGACGGTAGCGCTGTTCGAGCTTGTTGTTTCATAGAGTTTTGTAGCCAAGCTGTAGTTTTGTCAACCATAACTTCGTGACTCGAGCACATGTAAAATCCGTGACTTAACCAAACATAGGATGCCTGACGCAAGCCCAGAATCCTGGAAGATGTAACACAGGCAAAACCACTTCGGTTCTGTCGCGAATACCAGCCTCCTTTATGATGCATGTATTGCTACTTGCCTTTTGCATAATGACCGTTGTGTTATTCTATCCACATATCTGAGTACTTTTTTGTTTGGAAGTGAAAGATATACAGTTCCTAGTTGATAAATTTGCATATATAGTACACGGATATATGAACTTTCTAAGAAGGCTCAAATTCTCTTTACAGCTCTCACATTTACGGTACAATATGCGTATTTTTATTTATTTAAAAGTTTTAAAAGCAAAAATATGAAAATAGGAAATGCGTAAAAACAAAAAACAGGTTGAACAAAAGTATTATGGAACTCTATAAAGAAGTACTCACTGACTGTTGATACTGTGCTGAAATCCCAGGACTAGTTTATTGGGCTTCCCTTAACATGTTTGCTGGTGAAACTGTCTCCTTCCAGCTTTCTTTTTCTTTCTCTACTGTAAGCTGGTTATGTGTTTGTCCTCCTATCATATGTACTATGTATGATCTGCCTCACTTTTCTGCTTTATTAGTCTTAATAATATCGCGCGGGTCCTCTTTTCTGAAGCTGAGAAATATTGTACGCGGGTACTGCTCTTTAGTAAAGAGTAAACAGTAAAGTTAAGGTTAAGCTGTGTGGCCCCAATTGAATGTGCTGGACAGTGCATGATCTTTTTTTGGTCAAGTACTCAAGCTACTTAGGTGAGTTATATCGCAAAGTCTTTAGTGGTTTGCACCATGCCCCCAGCTGTTCGGTGATTGCACTGGCTCTATAACACCACGCTATCTTAGGCCACCCAGTTATCATGGTTTGCGCCGCCTAATGTCTTCTTTAGTTGTTTGGCACCATGGCTCCAGCTGTTCGGTGATTGCAGTGGCTCTATAGCACCACACTATCTTAGGCCACCGGATTATCATGGTTTGCTCTGCCTAATGTCTTCTTGGATATGAGTATAATATATGATACCGCATGTATTAATCCATTTATTGTCTACTAGAGAACTTTTTTATGTCTACTAGAGAATTTTTTTAGGAGGTATTGATGCATGTATTGTTCCCAACTTTTCTACGTCGAATTTACGTATAAAAAAACTAACTTCCGTTCAATTTTTGGAAAAAGAGATGTATTGTAATGATACTTATATTTGCATTGAACACTCTCGTTTCCTAATTTTTGTCTTCGAATTTTAGACTGTTTATGGTATTATACTCGTAGGCATTTGACTTGGTATCTCTTCCCATACCGTATTGTACTTACTGTGGTACCATTAGGTCTGGCTGGATAGAATTATTCATTCCGATGGAACTTATTAATTGAGTATCCGGTTGTCTCACATGCTCTTATTTTATGCAACTTGTTGCAGGTGGACATGGTTACACCTATGTTAACCCAGTTAACATACGAGGGGTTGCTGGATGAGGTAAAGTACACAATTAGAATTAAAACTCTTCCTAGTCGTCCCTTAAGATTGATTATGTGTGATGTTTTGCATAATAAACTTAACTTGAGTATGGAAGAACTCTATTTGATCAGTAAATATTTTGCTAATTATAGTAGAACAGCTCCAGCACTATTGTTGTGCAAGCAGAGTACACAGTTGCTATACATGGCTTATTATATTTCAAGTATTCTAAGCTTATTTTTGACTAGTTTCTAGCTTCTTCCTTTTACCCCAAATGGTAAGAGCCTTGGGAAATTACTAGAGAAGCTTGATTTTCTTCGGTTTTGTGTCTGAGATTTGAAACTAAAGCTATATGCTAATTCCCTGGATGTAGCTTCAGTGTAGTTGAGTGATTATTTCTGCAATAGTTTTGGACTGTATATGCAGCATATTCATTCAGGAGTCCTCTAGTTATGGAACGTAATTGTTATCATGACTACAAATTTTGGATGCTGAAACTTGAATTTCGCCTATAGGCTACAAGTGTGCATCTTTCTATTCAAGCTGGATGAGGTTTCCTTGAACCAACATAACTTGAATTTCACCTATAGGCTACAAGTGTACAAACTAAAATATTTCTTAGATTTTCCAGATCATCTTCAAATATGAAACGTGTTTGGCATACTAATACCCTGCATAAAAATCAGTAAACAAAGATGCTCCTCTTCTCAGAATTCTCCCTTGCTGCTTTACGAGAAAACACTTTTCTTTTTATCTGGGCCAGAAGCATTGTATGTTCTTTGCTCATGTATCACCTTGACTGAGTAAGGTGAGATAGATTCTTGAGCTGAACTTGTAGCTGTAAATTATTAGTGTTCTGTTTTGACAAAGTTTTGTGTTAGTGATAGAGTTGAAAATTTACTAGGATCCTGCAATTTTCATCAGTATCAGTAAACTTGTAAATGTTATCATATTGATAATTTTAATTACTACAGTCTCACATGATAAATAATTGGCTTAATTACTTAATACATACCCCCACTATACTGAAACTAACACATTGCAACCCCCATTTCTAGATTAGGCTGATTGCAACCCCCATTTGCAGTAAATCATACTTATTCAAACTGGTAAAAAAGATCCGTCAAAAACTTAACTGACTAACCGTCAGTTGACTAACATGTCCTTTTGTTTATGGGTAAATTGTCCATTCTCTCTTATGTATAAACACTTGTAAGTCATACCCCCACTATACTGAAACTAACACATTGCAACCCCCATTTCTAGAATAGGCTTATTGCAACCCCCATTTGCAGTAAATCATACTTATTGAAACTGGTAAAAAAGATCCGTCAAAAACTTAACTGACTAAACCGTCAGTTGACTAACATGTCCTTTTGTTTATGGGTAAAATTGTCCATTTTCTCTTATGTATAAACACTTGTAAGAAAAACACAACCACCACCACACTGCCACCATCACTGCCGCAGCACCCAGATTCCGGCAATTCAAGCCCAGATTCCAGCGACCTAAGCCCAGTTTCCAGCGACATTCCACTACTATCAATCCTCTTCTCTCTAATTCTTGCTTGTTCTTGACTCTAGTTTAGCTCAGAAAAACAAGAACGGCGCTAAAACGGGGAAAATCAGAGTTTTCCTTATTTGTTGATTCCCCAATTTGCTTCCAAGAACCCTATGCCAAATTTTAGGCTTTTGGATGGTGGGAGTCATTTCCCAGTACTTTGGTTCAATTAAGGTACAGGAAGGTGACGGGAAAGAGAATCTGATGGTTTTAGATAGGCACAGGGTATTTGAATTCGAGCTTGAGGGAGGCTTCAATGGTGGACGTCCAGATTTGTCGGTGGGACAGAGAGGAACAGAAACTGTCGCCACCACTCTCATCCCCTCCCATTATCTGTGCTCGCCCCCAATCAAACCCAACAAGCTTTACCAACCCCAATAGAAACCGACCTAACATCAGCTCTAAAACCAGAGTACCACCGTTAACGCCGTCATTGAAGGTCTGAATCTCCGTTGCCCAGTACTTTGGTTCAATAATCTCGAAACACCAACACAAAATTTTCCCCGACGTAGATCTGGTGAAACACATAACATCAACAATGAACCCTAGTTCAAATCCCTAACCAAATCCTAAATTGAAGGGGGATGGAGAGTATGAGAGTGAGGAAGTTGAAGAACCCGGAGAGATGGGGGGGGGGGGGGGAGACTCCTGCAACCACTGTCGACGATGGAGTAGCCGATTTCGACGGAGAGGCGTTCTCAATTACAGCTTCAATTTGGACGAAAAGCACTGGATGAGTGAAATCCTTATCCTCTTTATATCCTTCATCTTCATCATTCTAATCCTCTTTATTTCCTTCATCTTATTTTCCATATTTTCTTTATTTAACCTTTGTGTAATGACATAAATACCCTGCTTATAAGGATAGTGTTAGGATGAATTTCGTAACCAGTTTCAATAAGTAGGATTTATTGCAAATGGGGGGGGGGGGGGGTGCAATAAGGCTATTCCAGAACTGGAGGTTGCAATGTGTTAGTTCAATATACTGGAGGTATGCATTAAGTAATTAAGCCATAAAAATTTCAGTTTCAAAAGAGAAATGTTTTGCTTGTGGGGCCTAAATGAGAAAGGCTGTTCGTCTGATTAATTTCAGAGATAAATAGCCAATTTAATTTTCTCAATAGGAGTATATATTGGAATCCATATTAAGCCTAATACAAGATTAGATTGGACTCCATACTTGGTTGATGATTGTTGTGCTTGTTCTCTGTATACTTTGGGAAGCATCTAGGAAGAGGCAACCTGAGAACATAACTTGTGTAGAAAGTAGAAGCCAGAGAAATCAGGTTGGGGAAAAATCAAATTTGTGCAAAGCAGCCTGAAGGTTGTAAAGTAATTTTAGGATTAATTTGGGACTATCTCGTTTATTTTTGGTTCTACAGCAATGCCTTTGTTTGAAGTCATCTGAAACAGTAGTCTTATACTGTTTTCCCGTTGAATTCATGTTTAATTTGATTTGGTTTATGCAATGAGCCATTGGATACCCTTTTGCAGTTTGTTCGTATTAATAATGGTGCTGTCGAGTTAGATTCATCTATCATGGGTGTTCCGCAAGATGGGAAAAAGATGAAGGTTCCACTTAATTCAAGGTAAACTCATCTACTTGAATGCTGTTTGTTTACCGTAAATAGTAGAAATAAGATGTATTCGCTAAAAAACCAGCACGTGAAGTTGTTAGTTCAGTAAGAAATTCAAAACTTTAGAAGAGTTGGTGAATAATAATAAACAACTTGTAGTTACCCGGATGCTATTTCACGTACGATATAAACAATTTTCTGACAAGTAGAATTTTATGGATGAACAAGAGAAAGGTTTCTCTTAATTCAAGGTAAGCACTTCTACATGGAGGCTTTTGTTGAAGGGTAAAAGACAAAAACCACCCCTCGAGTATGGGTGATATACAAAAACACCCCTCGTGTTTGGGGATATACAAAAACCACCCTCGTCGAGACAAAAACCACCCCTGTCAGTGGATGGACGTTAGACGAAAAACACCCTCCTGTTACTATCAGTAAGTATAAGGGTGCAATCTGTCTATTTTATGACAATTTTGCCCATATTTGTATTTTTTGTATTTTTTTATTTTATTTTGTTCATGTTCTTGGTGTTCTTAACCACTACCTCCCCACCACCACCACCGCCACCACCACATCCCCACCACCACCACATCCCCACCAACAACACCCACACCCAGACTTCTCCAATTCAAAGCAAACTCGTATCCACCATTTCATAGAGATAGAGAGAGATGAAGAGGATGATTTTGTTTTGTTACCACCAGAGCACTTCGAACACCACCACCAGCAACACCCAACACCCATCACCATCCATGTCTTTCCTCAAGGGCTTTGTCTTCTTCTCTCTCTGCTGCTTATGGTTTTTCAGCAAAACCTCACCCACTACCACAACATCATCAGAGTCGTCGGAATCTTTCTCCTTCACCTGCACCTCAAGAAGCTCCAATAATAAATCTAAATTATCAAAATCGCCACCGTCAGCTCTTATCTGCGACTCCTTTGATTTTCTCTCTCTTCGTCTGAACTTATATCGAAACCACCAGCTCCGGATCCATCACAATCTAACCGCCTTCAACTAGTCCATGTGTCCTCACTCGCACAGAAGTCATTAAAGAATTGGGTTTTGAAAAAAAGTGTGGAATCAGACACCATTCCCCTCGACCACAACCTCAATCAACTCATTTCCCCAAACCTGCAAACAGACCTGCTACCAGCCATCACCAGTCCCTGCGAAACTGAAGGTCCCCTCTGCCTTCATTCTCATAGCGACCCAGATCCGATCGAAACCCAGTCCGACCCAGATTCGATCGGCAGAGACACCACCAAAGCCGCAACACCCAAATCGAAGGGGAGACACAACCAACGCCGGATCTGAGGAATTGGGTCGTTGGTGAAGGAGAGAGATGGAGCAACGGCGGTTGGTGAAGGAATTGGGTCGTTGGTGAAGGAGAGAGAGGAAGCAGCGGTGGTGGGTTGATGCTTTACCTGTTAAACACCGGCGAAGGGGAGATGCTTCATCTCGTTTGTGTAGGATTCATGCTTCTGAGAGGAGTGGTCGGGGTGGGTTATGTCGAGAGAGAGAGAGACAGTGAGGTACCGTCTGGGTTCATGGGTTGCAAAGGATCGATTTTGAAGAGGGGGAAGAGAGAGAGGTAGAGATAACGTTGGTGGCTAGGGTTAGAAAATGAGGAGGAGAAGGAAGGAAATGGTTTTATAGTGGGGTAATTTCTTTAAATCTCAGGGGTATTTTTGACTTTCCCGTCCTCTGTTAGTGCACCGTTATGTCTAAACTCTGACAGGGGTGGTTTCTGTATATCCCCAAACACGAGGGGTGTTTTTGTATATCACCCATACTCAAGGGGTGGTTGTTTGTCTTTTACCCTTTGTTTAATGTAAATACTAGTATTAAGATATATTCAGATATATTCCATAAAAAACCAGCACACATAGTTGTTAGTTAAGCTCGAAATTCGAAACCATAGATGAATCGCTGAATAATAATAAACAACTTCCAGTTGCCCCGGATGTTAATTCACGTGCAAGATAAACAATCTTATGAAATAAGTAAAATTTTGTGGAGGAACAAGGGAAACGCGACCAACCAGTAGAAGAACTAGTAACATGAAACTACCCCAATTCAGAGTTATACACTCAGTAACACTGAACCGTAAGATGATATCAGGATTTAACTATCTTTGCTGACTTTTGAGAAGAGGAACAACAGAAAAGAAGATCTTTGTTGCATTATTTTCCTACAAATAAAGTTCCCCATGAGTCCATGACAACCTTGTTGGCAAACCTCTTGAAGCACCCCAACTGTCCGAAGCACCTTAGGACTAAGGACAACTACGTCTGGAAACATTGCATTACTTGGTAGTACAGAACCAAAAGGCTTGAGAGGTGTTCGACTCTTTCTTGAAGAAACCCGTAAAGAACTCATTACATAGCTATGGATTTTGCCTAAAAGGTGTCCCTTGTCATTAACCTGTGTCAACCGTAGGATAAATTTGTCCAGCCGTATGGAAAGAAACCAAATAAGAGGATACCAAGCCTATATATACATTGCTTACCATGTGGGAGCTGTAGCAAAGCTTATGTGAGCATTAAATGTGTAATTGATAGAGGTAGGAAAGGAAAAATGATGATTCAAGGATGGAATTCAGGCTTTCATTCTCTGGAAGTACAGATTATCGAAAGGAAATTCCTGTCCCTAATTCCAAGCAGAGTCAGCGTGTAAGTATGGAGATTTATCAGAAAATTTGGTATGATGCAGACCCACAACATTGGGGATAAACCGAATGGGATGTCATGTTTTGCAAGTGGAACCCAGTGGCTTCTTCTCCTTACATCCTTTTGTCAACTACTTTCTGGTTATATGGTGCTCAATTTCATGGGGAAGTAATTGGAATGTCGGACTCCATGTGAAGTGGCATTTTTCTTGTGGTGTTCCTTGCATGTGAAAATAGTAAGCATGGATTATCTTCATTTAGACATTGCACTGTGACTCTCAATTTTGCTTTTCATAGAATATATGAGGAATCTATTGACCACCTCTTCCTACTGAGGTTTTTAGCTCGTTCACCGTGGTTGTGCATGCTTGGTTGTCACTGGTCAGTAACCAATGAAAGAGGTGGATGTTTGCTGTCCACATTGTTTTACTGCTAGTCTGGAGCATGGTTTTGTATTGCAGTATTCTGAGTTGTAGCAGCCTCAGTCAAGGTGTAACGATAAAAGAAAGATTGCATTACTATTCAACAGAAATTGACAATTGGAGGTGTGAATCTTTTGAGAGCATGAGCAAATACATAAAAGTCACCAACCAGCACGCGTTAATCACACACACACACACACACACACACACAAAGAAGTATCAGCTGATACTCATGAGTATGCATGCATTCTTTCAAAAAACAAAAAAAAATAAAAATCAGCTGATACACAATGATTTATCACCAGTATGGAGCGCATAGGAAATGTCGGTTAATACATACGTGAAGTCAGCATATGAATCACGTTATTAGGTATCAACAAGCTCAATACCGGATGAGTATGTGGCCAGTACAAAAAACAACAATGTGGAGGTAAAGAAACCAAAGTGTTTTTGAAAGTTTGGGTTGGTCATGGTTACAACTTAAGAAGTTTCTCTTGCACACTTGTGATTGGCGGTTGTTGGTTGTACAAAAAACAACAGTGTGGAGGTAAAGAAACCAAAGTGTTTTTGAAAGTTTGGGTTGGTCATGGTTACAACTTAAGAAGTTCCTCTTGCACACTTGTGATTGGGGGTTGTTGGTTGTCGGGAAACATGGACGCTTCTGTGGATACTATATTGTTCTTTGTTGAAGCTGTTTAATTATTGTGGTTTCTACTTACCTTTGTATCTAAGGTGGATCCTTCATTCTAAAAACAGAGTTTCAAGTAAGGGGAGATATACATCCTTCAGCTTGACAATAAACCAAGTTACATTAGTAAAAGCATTTTACCAAGGATTTAAACTTCCTATAAGATCCACCCAATGACTAAAAGCCAGCAGTTTAATACCACTCAGGACCAGGACTACTTCGAACAGGATCATCTGAGACAAGAAAGTCCAACGCCTCTGAATGGTTGCGGATGTGTGACATGAACTTAAAACAACCCCCCATCTAGGTTGCTCACACTATTCTTGCGTGTGCATGACCTGCTTGTTCAATGTGGCCATGACAGTAATACTGAGGAATGGATGTTTTGTTTGCATTTTTTAGTCTCTCTGTTTTCTTTTTGTCGTTGATTGACATAGTGCTTTTTTTTTTCTTCGTCCATAAAACAGTGACAAACTATTTAAAGAGACGAGGGATCTTAACTTCGAAGTGGTTGTCCAGGTGATCTGTTTTCTCTGTAACGCTGAATGCATAATTATTGAACTTATTAGTCATTTATAATCTAATATATTCCATTCTAATTTATTGCTCAGAACCTTTTGCTCTTTTGGGTCCTTTCTCTAATTGTAGTTTGCAGCATGATTTCAGATCTTACGTCAAAAAGCAACATCGATGAAGCAAGACTACTCTGAGATAACGACAGTAAGTCTGTAGTTCATTTATTGGAATAAATAGGATAATTGCCTGGATAGCTTGGGAAGTATCTTGTATAATTCATTAATGCAACTGACATACTTGGAAAGATTTTACTCCAAATTGGAAGTTTGTTCCCCAATGTAATCTGTAGGGACTATTTTTCTTTGTTCCTTAACTTTTTTTCAGAGCAAGGAGTTCCTTTTTGTGATCTATTTTGTGTTCTAAACTTCTGATGGAACTTCACTTTGGCAGACCCAGACAGTGTCTGAACTAAAGGACTTTGTCAAAAAGCTTAACTCACTGCCTGAAATGTCTGTAAGTATCTTGTTTGACATTCTAGTTAGTCTTTCCATGTGCAGTCAAAGAATATATCGTAACTGTTCTTTCTTGGTGTACTAGAGGCACATAAACCTTGCTCAGCATATGCACACATTTACCTCTAAACCATCATTCCTGGGGCGCCTTGACATGGAGCACACAATTATTGAGTCTGAAAGCTTTGACTCGTAAGTCTAATTTTCAGCTCAATTTTCATTTTGATTAATTGTTGCTTGTCCCAAATGTATATTTTCCATTGCTTGTGTCAGCGATTGAAGCTATGCGTTGTAACTAGTTCGTCACTCATTTTTGTTTTATGACTTATTAATTGTACTCCCCATGCGATTCTTTCATTTTTACCATTTCTTCGACCAAACTAACATTTTAGGAATCAACACTTCCCTTTGCGAGGAGTAAATGTTTCTCTTATTTGCTGTATACCAACCTAAAGTACCCATGTTACCCTAACAAAAACTTCTTGATAGTTAAATGATTATTTTATTCAGGAGCACCAAAAAGGGAGTGTTGAGTGTCTAGTTGGTTTGGCCACAGAAAGAAGTATAGTGTATCATGACCCAGCCCGAAAGTCATAATAATAGGGATATATGTAAAATGCATCAATGATGAGAATGTGTCATCACTGAACTTTTTCCCTTTTATGGCAACTCAGTGGCTCCAAGTGCCATTTGAATATTTGATGTGTCAAAATGTTAGTTCCTTATCCCTGAGATCTTGTCGTTTACTTGCTCTGTACATGAATCATGCTACCACGCGACGACCGATTCCCAAGTTTCCCCTTCAGCATTAGTGCATGTTTGGTATCGTAGATTTCAATCCATCTTGGATTAAATCTGCACTTTAGACAATCTCATTTGGTGCAACACAAAAGTTTAAGCTGAAAATCTGCAGATTTAAAATAATCTCAGGAAAATTGCGGAATCTCTAAATTGGATTTTTGCAGTTGAAAATCTTTAAAAATGTTTTATTATGTTTTTGACATTAGCATGATCAGAGTTCATTTATAAGTGGGTGTATTCAAGTAGTTGACTATAGAGCTCTTAAAATTTTGTCAAATGAATCAAATAAATAATCTACAATTTCAGCGCATCCATACAGATTTTGATTTTCAGTTCAGCTGGATTCTTCACCAAGATTATTTTCAGCCGATTTTTCAGATTTTCAGTTGATACCAAATAGGGTCTATTCTTCTATGAAGCACGCGTAAAGTATGATGATGCTGCAGGATATATTCACTTGGCAGCAAAAAGGCTGTAAAAGCCAGGTTCCACATGATTAAGTGCCTTTGAAATCAAGAACAATTTTCAACTGACTCCCTTTTCCCTCTTTACAAGAAACAAATAAATATGACATGGTTTCTACAAAAGGCAAAAAATTAATGAACCAAGTAGGGCACCCCTAGGGGGTGACGCGCACGCTGCAGGGTACCTAAAAGCACCCTCACAGTTTTGCAGCAAAACCATCCTATATTCATGCGCCAAAAAATAGACCGTGACGCAAGACTTAAGACCATGTTTATCAAGCCTTTAATTTGGAGACCCATGATTTATTAGCCAATAACACACTTTAGGCTCAGAGGATTGAATTCGAGCTCACTCCAACTGACAGAATAATAAGAGCATTTCTAAACTGTGCTCCATCATCTCTCGGATGTGGGACATAAATCATCTTATATGCCTTCACTTACCTGACCTCAGATTTTTTCATCTTGTGTTTGATGTGGGATAGTGTTTGATCTACAGCCAACTTATATTTTTTGCACCCGACTATTTACCCTATCTTTACATCTCAAATAGTTAATACAGGCGTCATTATGTTCAATTCCACACCAGGCAGGCTCAATATCGGCATTTGGTCTCCCAAACAAAAAAAATAAAAAAAACAGAAAATATTTGCAAAAGGGTTTTCGTAAATCTAGTTGAACTACCTTTTTTGGGAGGGTGGTTGGGGGGAAGGGTGGCACTGCATAAGATTTGTATTTTTGTAGTTTGGTGGAAATTGCGAAAAATCTCTTTTCTGTAATTGGGTTGGAATTTTGTTTTAGCTTCATGATAGATGAAAGAAACAATATTCAAAGTAGGCAATAAACAACCTAAGTGCTGTGCTAAGACATAAATCATCATTCTGTGACCACTCTGTTATGTTTTGTAATTTAGTAAGTAGAGCACATAATTCCAGAAGCTTTTCTTACAGACAATGGTGCCTTTATCTAATGTTTAAAGTATGCACTATTGTGTGATTCCCTTGGCGGTGTTAAATTAGTTTCCTTATCATTCAATGACCCTAAAAGAATTCTCGTCAGATCATCTTCCAAGTTCCCATTTGGTGGCCACAGTCAGATTATGTTATTCTTTCAATCATGTTGTTCATGCTTTTGGAGTTTTGCTCTATAGCAGTCTTTAAAGCATGAGTTTGTGCAATTTGTGATGCAGATGTCTTGAATACATTGAAGAAATGATTTACAAACAGGAGCCCTTAGTCAATGTTTTACGACTTCTCATATCATTCTCCGTCACAAATGCAGGTCTGCCTAAAAAGAACTTTGATTACCTAAGGCAAGTATTACAGATTACGTTTGTCCTCGATTCCTTGTGGACAGTTTGAACAGCGTGCTAATTCTTATACATCTCCTACTTGATTAGGCGAGAACTACTTCACAGTTATGGTTTTGAGCACATGGCCACTCTGAATAATTTGGAAAGAGCTGGATTGTTAAGGAAACAGGTCCAGTGTTTCTGGTATCCCTTACTTAGAATCAACTAGTTATGTGATCTGACAATTCAATCTCTTTCTGTATGTAGATTTGCTGAATTTGTTATATTCCACCTGTTCCTTGCAGGAGTCAAAAAGCAACTGGCTCACTGTCAAACGTGCATTGAAACTTGTAGTTGATGATCCGGACACGGCTAAGTATTGCTCTTTCCAGAACTCGTCTCATTCTCTTCTACTAGCGTAGATACATATCTGTTGGTGTAACAAAGTCACAAGATGAAAATTAATATGATGTGTTGGCATTCATAATCATTCAATTATTTTCATTTAACATCAGTCGCTTACCTTTTATGGGGCCTATTTTTGTGAAAAAGTTCAAATTTCTACATATATCACTTGTTTTCCCTAGTAACTAGTTCAGTGTTGATTGCATGATGATCAACAATTGTTATTTTCATTGCTACCCAATCCTGAAAAACCTCACATGGGTCAACAGTATATATGTCCAGTTCACTTGTTTCAGTTCCGAAAGCTACTTGAATTCGGGATGTTAACATCCAAAAGAAATTTCATGTTCTGTACATATGATTACTTTCTTGGGTCGTAATATTGGTACTGGACAGTTGTTTGCGTTGGCTTTAATGTCAACAAACCATTCAGATTTCAGAGCATAGACAGGCAGACGATCATGTATAGCCAATCAAGTTGTGTCAAGCAATGAATGTTGGAGATTTATCTTGTTGGTATAAAAAAAAGTTCAAAGTATCTAGACAATCAACATATAGTTAAATATATCCCAAGATTGTACTTGTACCAATACGAGAATAACATGGGGTAATATGATTCTCAATTACTTTCCTAAGATTGTACTTGTACCAATGAAGGAATTATATAGAGAAATATGAATCTCAATTCCTCTTTTGGCGAGTAGTAATTTATAGGAATCTAAACCTTGTCCTCATGTTTTAAATCTTTATGATCAATTTTCAAGTGATGCTTGGAATAACATGTGAAAAATAAGAACAAAGTAAAACAAAAATATACTATCTTATAAAAATAACCGGCTTGGGGAACGAGCAGATCATATAGGCATATATTTTATTCAGGCATATATACATGTGCATCTTTCTGTCTCTGCTGTTTACTTGGAAAAGCTGAGGGGATTGGAGACGTGATTCCTACAAAAAAGGTTGATAACATTTTCATCGCTTGTTATATTTGATATTTGTGCGTCGCATTATCAGGTAAAGAGACGCAGCTTGAAAATGGTGTGCAAACCAAATAATCAGAAAAAAGTATTATTGATCTAGTTCAACAAAATAGGTGTACCAACAGCATTTAAGTAAATTGAGACATAGTTAGTAAAATTCGGGACGGAAATAAAACGTGGTACGGTACGTACGTGTATTATACGATTTTATGTTAAAAATACGTTAGCAAAAATTCGGCTTAAAAATACGCGATTTGATTAATTCGAGTTTTTATACGTACGTGTATAATTCGTATACTAGTTATTCATTTGGATTAAAAAATACGGGTGCATTTCTTAGTATTTTAGCATATATAATGAGTTTTTTGTGTCCTAGATTGCCATCTTTTCCTTTTTTTACCAAATATTTAAAAATAATTTTTAAAGCATGTACTCATTAGTTTATCATTTATGATAATTACACTATTTACTCATAACTAATTACTTATGTAAAATAATATCAAACTATTTATGATGTAAACTTCTGTAAAAAAAAGTTACTGCAGATTCCCTAATCTTAAGCATAAATTATTTAAAAAATTAATAATATAACACATAAGACTCAAGATGCATGTACATATACATACTTACATACGTATAAATATATATTATTTCTATTTGAACTTAATGTTTCAAAGTTTTATAATAATACTTGTAAATTTTTGTAACAATAAATATTTAAAATAGACAAATAGTAAGAAAATATTTAATAATAACTAATTACTATAAGTTATAATCTTTTGGATGATAATTTATTCACTGCAATATTGTATGCAAGAAGTTTTATTTGGAAGTATTGTACGCTAAAACGTTAAATACGAGTATTTAACTTTTTTACCAAAAAGTTCGAGTATTTCTCATTAGGTCCAGCAATAGTACGAAATACGGAAGTATTTTTCTTTTATACGTGCGGACGGGTATTAAACGGAAAAATTCGGAGTATTTACTAAGGGAATGACTAAGCACTGAGAGAAGATATCTCATCATGTTTCCTAAACCTTGCTAATGCAGGTTGGCTGTCTTCGTAGTTCAAAAAACTGAAAGTTGCTAAGTCGCATCCTCAAATTTCATTTTGCAGTCTCATTGTTCAATCTTGGACTTCCATCTTGTTAGACATTGTACACTTTATGGTATCATATCCAGTTTTTACAAAAAAAAGGATATCTGAAAGCTTCTTTCTAGGTTATTTGTGTCCTTGATGTTCTTTTTCCTTTATAAGAATGTTTCGAGTTATTTTGATCTTGACTTGTGCATTGAAACTGTTTAATGGCAGCCCAAATGACATTTCCTATGTTTTCTCTGGATATGCACCTCTCAGCATTCGCCTTATTCAGCAAGCTATTCGATCTGGATGGTTAGTAAATATTTAATACTAGCTATCAATTTTTGTTCTTTACAAACCATTTGTTTTTTCCTTTTTCCTTTCTGCCTCAACAGTGAATATAATTTTACATCTGCCCAGTTATACTCGACATGCTTGTTGCTGCTCCATTACGGAATCCAACTTGTTGACTTTCCCAGCATTTGGATGCAATAAGCCCTCATTGTCGGTTTTCCATCTAAATTTTGAAAAGGGAGGAGGGAGGGATTGTTTGGTCCCCAGAGATGCTACCTTTTTCTCGTTCTCGCTTTTTAGAGATGTAAATTTTATACAATAAAAGAATCACAAATAACACTTCGTTTTATGAGCATATAAAAGTCACAAGATGTTTAGCACAGTTCAGCTATAGCTGTCCAAATGACATACGTATCACAGTTTGAAATTTCATTTCTTGTATTGTACATCCCATGGATATAGAGTAAAGGGATTATATGTATTCATAAAAATGCAATGAAGAAGTCATTTCAATCTTGAAATTGTACAGAGTGTCATTGAACAACCAATTTGACATGTTGAACATGTATTTTTGAACTGCATGGTGAGATATGTAAAGAGACATGTGGTTTGGCTCTTTCTGAAGTCCAACTGAACCCAAAATCTGATTTAAAAAAATTAGAATGAGTGATAGTCAAAAGAGTAACCTTAAGGCCTCGTTTGGGTGGGAGATATTACGAGGGGATAAGGGAATGGTATCCCTCTCCCATTATTTCTTGTGTTTGGGTGAGGGATATGGGAGGGGATACTATATCCCTCTCATTTCCTCCTCCCTCATTTTCGCGTAAAATAGTTCACTCATAAGGGGTGGGATACACAAGGAAACGAAAGTGAGAGGATATGAGAGGGGTGTTAAAATGTCTATTTGGCAATATGAAAACCAACTTATATTATATATACAACATAATACAATATTATTTTATATTACATTAGATTATGTTATAATATATCCTCACGTTAGATAATAATCAAACTCATTATATATATATATATATATATATATATATATATATATATGGTGACTTAAATTAATAGTAAACATGTGGTATATATGTAATGACTTAGAATTATTACTTGTCATCTAATTTTTGTTATTTGAGAGTTTCGTAGTGATTAAACTCTAAAATATTTAACTAAAATAGTAAAAATAGTTAACATAATTGTTGTATCTTGTATGTGTCAGAAGTAAGTGTTTTTGTGTTGACATTTTTTTTCCATCTATTTTACCTGCACATCACTTACAATGATGATTAAAGGACGCCAAGAGTTTCTTTTTGCCTTGATCCAAATGAAATCATGATCAGAAAGACTCTGCCAGCTTATTGAGAATACTACGACCACATGCTTTATCATTTGCCTTCAAACTTATGACCCAGAAAGATCATAGCTATCAGTTTGTCTAAACTGCACACTTCTGTAACTGTTTCCGCATACTCTTAATAGCGCACTCGCTCTGTTGGCAGACTGGTCACATGATTTTGCCAATCAGCAAGTTAGTGGTGGGCTTTTATTTAGCTGGGTTTAACTCTGATAAATATAAGTGTATGAGGTCCAATAGATTTACACCAAGGGTTGGTGTCAGGTTCATACTTGTTCACTTTGGTAATGGATGAGGTTACAAGGAGTATCCAAGATAATCCGTGGTGCATGTTAGCTGCAAACGATAGAGTTTTGACTGATGAAACAAAGAGTGGGATTAAATGGTAAGGCAGAATTATGAAAGGATTAATTTAGAATCTAAAGGATTTAGGATTAGTCTGATCAGGGAATGTAACTTCAGTGGCCATCGGACAGTGGGAGAGGAGGCATAACTATTGGTTTCCAAAGAAGAAGGATCATTTCCGATATCTTGGGTCGATTACACGTACTGATGGAGAGATTGATGATGATGTTACCCATAGGATAAAATCTGGTGAATGAAGTGGAGAGTGCATCTAGTTGTTGTGTGGCTGTAGGATCCCCGTCTAGGCTAAAAGGTAAGTGTCATAGAACCTCTGCTTTGATGTATGGGACAGAGTGTTGGGCGATTCAGAAAAAATATAATAAAAATTTAGTGTAGCAAAAATGTGAATGTTAAGGTGGATGAGTGGTGTAACTAGGATAGATTGTAACTAGGATAGATAGGATACTCAATGACACAATTAGAAAGAATCTAGACATTGCCCCTATAGATGACAAAGTGAGGAAGAATTGTTTTAGGTCTTTGGTCATGTGTATCGTAGGCCGTTGGATGCCCCGGTTAGGAGACTTAATACGGTTCAGATTGAGGGTGGTAGACCGAAAGAGGGGAGACCAAAACGAACCTGGGTAGAGACAATTATAAGACACTGACTTAGTCAATTTAAACCCAAGGGAGGAAAGAGTTTGGACAGATCCCAATGGAGACACTTTGAAAAGGCTTGTTATAGTTGCTATGAGGTCCAAGCAGATCAAACATTGAATTTTACCTTCAAAGCTATTGGGCTAAACTGGGACGGGTAATGGTCTGCCAGAGTGGTTTACTTAGGAATACTTTAAGAGAGTAATTGCTAGCGAAATTTTAATTGCAGAGAATAGGAGAGTTACTTGGAAATGCAAGGTCAGTCATGAAAACTGCAGCAGTCTACCAATATGTAAAATTGATACTCTAAATTACAAACCAACAAATCCAACAAATCTAATGAGTGATCAGTTTTAAATTTTAAATAACCACAAAACATCTCTACATCGGATTAGCCATATAAACAAGTTAACTTCTCAGCTCCGATTAGAAGAGTGGGTAGGACGACTTAACAGATAGAGAATGTCAGAAGTGCCGTGTCATTGTAGAGTCCCAACTAAACTGAAATTGCCATTTATAGGATGACATAAACTGCGAGAGTTGGAAGTACTTACAGTCATATATATCATGAGGAAAGTCATGAAACAAAAATGACAAAATGTAAATATTGTCTAGACGAGAATACAACGATTGTGTATGGAGTATGGACTATCGAATTGGCCATGATAAATTATGCAACGGCTTGTTAGGATGAACTTAGAAATTACATGATTGTAGTTGAACGGTGGGAAATCAACTTGAAGTGTTTTGACCAGGGCCAAAATACATAATTAGAGGTGTCGAGAGAGTTAACGGAATGTGGGTGGTAAACGTACTAGGGTTAACTGGTATGTACTTTGAGGATAGAGAAAACACCAGTATGATCATTCAACTTAGTTTTGAATGAACAAATGAACGTAGGGAGAAGCAACTAGTGGATTTATCGGTGTAGAAGATTATAGTTGGTCTGTTTAGAATAGGTTTTGTGTTAAGTAATGTTGAATGTAGGTGTCATGGATTGAGTTGCAGTTTGCATGTTCTTCTCCATGTCCTACCAGTGCAAAAAAGGTTTCTTCTTAGACCACATGTATTAGGAAGAAAGATGTAGACAATCTTTCCTCTTGTAAATCAGGCGCATCCAAAGTGAAATCTGAATTTGTCCCAATTTAGCAAGTTCGTGGCTCTTAAAGCGCTTTTAGTAACTGCATGATCAATTCAAATCAAACATGTCTCTTGGTGTCTAGTAGATGGACTAATTTCTTCAGTTCAATGAAAATTCAGAGTACCTGGACATGATTGGCATTGTGCTTGGTAGTTATTTGAAAGTATCGACATTCGACGACCTAGGATCATCTTTACTTCTGGGGTTAAAGACAAAAACCACCCTCGTTTTTTTGGATTATATACAAAAACCCCCTCGTTCTTCGGGGATATACAGCGGATGGACGTTGGACAAATACCACCCTTCTGTTAGTGTTAGTCAGTAGGGGGGTGCAATATGACTTTTTTTTTTACCATTTTGCCCCCCTTTGTGTTTTTGGGTTTATTTTGTTGATGTTCTTGACCACCACCACCTCCACCACCGCCACCGCCACCGCCAATGATTCACCACCAGAGATGATTGGTGGAGCTCGTGCTATTACCAAAACATAGACTCATCAATCACAAAAACCCAATTCAAGGCTATTTAAAAGAACAATTCTTTCGATTTTTTATCTTCTACTAACCATGAAATTTACCCACGCGATAGCAAAAGAAAAAACCCATAAATGGAAGAGAAGAAGAAGAAGATAAGAAGCAGTAGACCAGAAGAATCTGTACAACCCATTTTCGCCACTGAATTGTTCTTCAATGGCTTCGACCCTCTCAATACCTCACTCTACAGCTTCGCCCACCTCGAATCAAGAATTCGAACCCTCACCAATGATCCTGAATTCTGAATCAAAATAGCATAATTTTTTGCACTTACTTTTCCGGAAAGGGGGATGTAACGATCTAAGCTTTAGGGACAAAAAATCACGGAACCAGAAGCAAAAACCCAGGAAACAATCAACAGCTGAAAAAACACAATCTTCCTGTAAAATGAAGGATTAAATCAAACAAAGAACAAAACCCACAATTCGTTTTCTCCATCTAACAGTGACAATTCTGCCAGGAAAAAAGATCCCCACAAAAGACCCGATTTCTTCCCTTTTTTTTGATGAAAACCGATTTCTTCCCTTTTCGACCTCCTTCATCTTCTCCATGGCCCCTTTCCTCCTCATCCCTTACACCAAGATCCATTCCTAATCCCCCACCAAGCCATTCTCGATCGGCAATTGTAGCCACGAGCACAACACCGCCCACTGCCGTCGCACACACCGCCCACCGCTGTCTCACATGTCGCCAACCACCAACACCTGCCTAATCCTCTGTAAAAGCCGATCTCCTTCACCTAGTCCAGATTCGCAAACAAAAACCCGATCTATGAACTAAAATGGAAGCGGATAGATGAGACAGAGAGAGGGAGACGGCTACAGGGTCGTGGTGGTGGCGACTCCTCCGTCGAAGCCACCGTCAGAGTGCAGGCAGAGGTGATTGGTGGAGCTCGTGGTGGTCGACGACGGCGGTAGAGCGGAGGGGGGGATTTGAGTAGGAGGTGGAGAGAGACAGGAGCAGAGAGAGGGACAGAGATGGAGGTGAGGGTTATGGTCGTGGGTGCAGGCGGAGGAAGAGAAGGAGAAGATGAAGAGGATGAGATGGGTTGAGAGGAGGAGGCGGTGGAGAGGTGAAGGAGGAGGAGAGAGAAGAGAAGAAAAGCTAAAATTACAAATGTGAGGAGAAGGTGAAGAAGTGGGTTTCATAGTATCGTAATTTATTTGAATCTCAAGGGTAATTTTGTCTTTCCAGCCCATCTGTGAGCTCCATTAGTTAGCAGAGGCGGTTTTTGTATATCCCCGAAGAACGAGGGGGTTTTTTGTATATAATCCAAAACACGAGGGTGGTTTTTGTCTTCAACCCTTACTTCTGGGTATTGATGTAAATTCCCACAATACCTGCAATATGTCCGAAATTGGAATGAGGTGATTTTATCCCTAGACATCCCTGTTGGTAACTTTCTGGGTCCAGCAATACAAGCCTGGTTTCCCTTGCTAAAATAGTGTTTTTAGGTTTTTGGACGCCTGTTTCAGGCAGGAGGTAAAATTTTAGATAACTTCTCAGTTAACCTTTCTGTAACTGTTTTAGAGACGGTTATTTCTTGCGAGTAAGAACCTACAGTTTCGCTTTTGAATAGTGATTTCCAAATGTCATTGACGCCGTTTAAGGGAGGAGCAAAACAATCAGCAAAGGCATGGTTATTCTTTCATTTGTTGTGAGTGGTGGGCCCTACATATAAATGAGGAAGTGATAGGACAGGGGTTTTCTTCACTCATGTTTTTTCCACACTTTGTTCTATTATAGATCTTTGAGTTGTGTTTAGTGTCAGGGAGGTAATGCTCCTTTTTAACTCGATAAATAAAAAAAGTGCAGCAATTTTTTTTGGGGGGGGGGGATTTCTATTGCTGTTATATATTGCTGAACATTTTTTCTACACTTTGTTCTATTAATGTTATCATTTTCCACCTTTTCTGGGCAATCAAGATGATAAAAGTTCTGTGATCCTTTGTGCATGTATCCTGTTTTGTGGTTCCTGGATGAGCTGTATCATCTCCTAATTATCTGGATCCAGTTTAACTTCTGTTAGCAAGTGGCACAAACACACAGAAGATGTTGCCCTTAACTATTCTTTTACGAGATCAATACTTATTACAAAGATAACACTTCTTTTGCTGGTTTCGACTTGTTATGGCATGGGAAGTGTCATCTGTTCCTAATCATTGAACGAGATGTTCTTCTTCAATGTTTTACCCTTAATTGTACTCGCCTTTAAACAATATGCCATACAGTTCCATTCTAAGGTTTGGTAAACATGATCCTCCAGGCGCCCTATTGAAGAATTGCTGAAGCTGTTACCCGGACCGCATTCTGAAACGAAGCGAGTAAGGGTTCTGATTTCCAAACTTTAAATACAATTTGGCTCAGCCTTTGGTAGTTATTTTTTTTTTCTTCTATTCATCTGTGAATTATTTGTGCAGAGTGGTTTCGCTACGAGTCCCTCATTTGAGACACTCCCAGGAGCTACACCCAATGTGGACAAGTAAGATTCAGTAACCTTTTGTGAACTTCTCTTTTTACTAACTTCTTTGTATTGGTTGTTTTCTCTATCATAAATAATGAAGGAGATCAAGGAGAATATGGGTAGAGATGTAACAACTTACCTTAACTGAGGATATTTCTTATAAGGAACACATGTGAATGAACAAAGCAGCAACCCGTATACGTACAGAACTATGCTTGTCACTCCAAAAACATAACATTGATGTAGGACACTTCTCAAATTCTATTCCTTAAAGCAATTGATTGCTAATATTCAGTAGTTTAATGGTCCAGAAAGAAGCATTTTGGGTTTTGTTTGAAGAGTTGTAGGCAGCAATTGGTTTAGGAATGGTTTGAGAAGGAATAAGCTAGGGTTTTGACTCAAAATCGGGGCTGTTCGCTGCTGTGAACAGTGCTACGTGAACAGCATATTTGCAGAGAAATAGCAAAAGAAGAAGAGAAAGACAGAAGAAGATATGATCTAGCATAGTTGTCAAATCGAGATTCAGATCATGAATCGAAATCCTACTTTACTGAATCGCGAATCAAATCGAATCGTGAATCGTAAAGATACAGTTCAAATTCTTTTAAGTATATAGAATTACATATCCTTTAAGTCTGTAAGCATGTGTGAACAATACATTCATATCTTAACAATAAGTAAACACAAGTTTCCGGAAAATTGCAGCCCTAATGAGTGATTAGAAGCTTTAAGGATCTATCCAAAAGATTGAAAAATGGGCGAAAATATAAAAAGAATTGTATGTAGAGCAAGGAAACATAAGATACCAGACAATGGAAAGAAATAGAGGAACTAGTAATCTTGGCCTTCAAGGAGTTGTACTAGTTATTTTCAAACAAACATGTATAGCAAGGAAGGAACGGGAATCAGAACAAAAAGCTTTGGAAAGTTATTTGGAGACTAAAAGTTCACAACAGAATCAAGGTTATTGCTTGGAGATTATGTGCTAAGGTAATGCCCACTAGACCAAATATTCATTACAGATGTCAGATTTCTGATACTTCTTGCCCTTCTTGTCACTACTGCTATGAGAGTGATGAGCATTGTTTCTTTTATTGCCATTTTGCTCGTGCTATCTGGTTCCATCTGGTGGGTTTAAGAACTGATTTGGAGCCTAACAAAAATGTTGAAGATTGTCTCATTTTGCGTTTTATCCAAAGAGGAAAGGAGGTTGTAAATGGTTATGATATGAAAGTGTTAGCTGCAATCATCTTGAACTTCATATGGAATGCTAGAAATGAGAGCTGGACTGACCCAAAGAAGGACCTAAAGGACAACAGAGTGAAGCTGAGCATCAAAAAAATCCAGGATTATCTCCAAGAATGGTCTGGTTTGCATCAAGTTAAGGAAGATTTATGTCTCTCCTCAAAGTCTTCTTCAGATAAATGGAGTCCCCCTCCTGCCAATTTCTGGAAAATCAACTGTGATGCTAGTGTTAAGGAGTCTATTTCTGGATGTGGAATCGTTTGCAGAGACAACAATGGGAAAGTCGTTTGGGTTCTTGGCAGCCAACAACAAATCTCAGATGTGATTGAAGCTGAATTACTTGCTATTGAAATGGGAATTCAGAGATGTGATGATCTGGGATGGGACAGAGTACTCTTTGAATCTGATACTCAGATTTTGATAAAAGCTATCTTGAACCCTGATGAAGCTCATTGGAAGTGGAAGAACAGAGTGGTAGCTGTCCAAAATTGGCTTCTTCACAGGAATTTTTGCTCCTTTAACTTTTGTCATAGGAATACCAATAGAGTGGCACATGAAATTGCCCAGTGGTTTATAATAGGAAATTGGGGGGGGGGGGGGATGGTATAGATCGGAATCAGTTACCCAGTAGAGTGGGTGATGCAGTTTTTCGTTTTCTCTTTAATACAATATCTTTTATCAAAAAAAAAAAAAAAAGAAAGAAAGACAGAAATAGGAAAAAAAGTATGACTTCATAGACTAACTCTAACTCAATCAGACCTCAGCTGTATTGATGATGAATCGCATGAATCGGTCTGATTCACTACAAATCGCAAGATTCAGATTCGTGAATTGGGATTCAGATTATTTTTGTGTTCCATTTAAGATTCATAGAGGGATTCACATCGTTTCATGGGTGAATGGAATTAAATTGTGAATTGTAAGAATCGTAAGATTCTGAGAATCATGTGATCTAGTACTCCCACCTAGATGTCCGTACACCATAGGAATAATCCCCCCAAGGTAAGGCTGCGAAACACATCACCACTGGCTAACAAGCTTAAAAAATTCATTATTTCATTCCCATAAATCAAGAGTGTACATATGAATATTTAGACTCTCAAATAACCCATACTACTTAATAAAATTGCAGTTCCAAAGGAAACCTGGTCAACTGAGACCACTTTTCTATTCAATGTAACTCCCTGTCTAAAATCGTACGGTGGAATTTCACAAATCTTGAAAATGACCTAAATTCCTGCTATACTAAAATATAAAAAAATTGAACCAAAATAGTCCAGAATCTGACAGATTTGAGAAACAAAATCATATAATTATTAGGCCTATACAAGACTAAAAAAAAAAGCCTTAATAATATGTGCACGTGAAATTCCATATCTGCCCTTTGATTTATGTTCTGCATCAGACATATTCTGTGTGATCATTATGAAGGGGAAATGGTTAGTATTGGAATTGTAAACCACTTCCTTGAGTACTTGCTTGGCTTCCCCATAATGTAAAAATAGGTCCGTTTTGGTTGCCTGAAGTTGCCCCATATGACCTGCAGAGGTTATGGGTAGTTACCGACTTGATGCATGTACTAGTGAGGAAGATACGGCTTACAAACGGATCACTAACCATATGTAAAGAATATTGCATTCTCATCTCAATTAAAGCACGCAATCTGATACTCGTGTATTGTGGCAATATAATCTTTTCTACTTTGAAAGGTTGAGTATAAATCAGTCCGTAATTAGTAATGGTATGGGCGGCCTTGTCACCTTAATCATTTGTGCATAAGGGATAGTAGAACTGTTTTTTTTTTTTTTTTTTTTTTTTTTTTTTTTTTTTTTTTTTTTTTGTGTGTGTGTGTGTGGGGGGGGGGGGGGGGGGTGTGGTGGTGGACTAATTGTTGTTATCCTATCCAGTATCCAGTATACATTGGGTAGGATGGCTTAGATATGTATTTCCATGACGCAAAATCGGTTGGGTTACTATCGCTACAAAGACATTTGGCTGTTGTCGTACTTGCATCTCTGGTGTTGTGAACCATATAAGATAATTTACTAACCCTCTCTCAGATAATGATACCTGATGGGTTTAAGTTATTTACATGCATCCAAAAGCAGATAATTGATCTTGTAATGACTCTCCTTAAATTTTTTTCAGGGTAAGTGATGGAAGACGCTCTCTAGTCTTAGTTGTGTTCGTTGGAGGGGTGACCTTTGCAGAGATTGCTGCTCTTCGTTTTCTTAGCTCTCAGGTTTGTTCTTTATCTACAATCTGAATATAAAATTCATTGCTTACGGCACATTATATTTCATTTTCCTTGTAGAATCAATTGTTTCATATCAGTGCCGTATATGAAATACCTGGTAATGGATTGAGCCAAGTCAATTTGGTATAATCCACATTCCACACCAAGCAGTTTGAGGGGATAACTGTTAAAACTTCAGAATCCTTGTTTGGTTTTGGTTTCTGACCTTAAATCCTCACTATTTAGTTTAAGGGAATAACAGATGCTGACATGATTATTTTTGTGGAAATACAACACTGTCATTGATGTCTAAAACCTGCATATCCATCAAAAGTTCAGGGGGTACCTGAAATAGGTTTTTTGAGAGGTTGAATACACACACACACACACACACACACACACACACACACACACACTTTCCTTGTCACTATTCCTTTCTCTTTACTGCATGATGCTATGTAGTTTATGGTACGATTCTTGATGTCTAACCAGTCGGACCTGTGTATCACTAAGAAACCAAGGAGTGCCTAAAATTGCATGTTGAGCATGTACTATGTAGTTGTATGAATCCCCTTACTTCTAGCAAGTTTGCTTGCTTGAATGAACGAGATGGTACATGGCGTAGGATCAAGGGGCAGCCTGCAAATATCAAGTCATAGGCGTAAAAGGTGTAAAACAACAGCCTTGTTTTTAGTGTAGTACATCTGCAGTTAAATAGCTAAATTGTAGTATTGTATGCCACAAGTTCTTTCTGTTTTTCTATCAATGATAGCAATGGTTCTTTCTGTAGAACACATCAAGCAGATTGTCTGAATCTGTTACAGGACAAATGACCCTAAACCTACCTGCAATTTTAACTTTGTAAAACGAAGCGTCTGGCATTTCAGTTTACCCTTACAACCCCTTGCACTATCCCTGTTGGGAAAAATAGCCTTCATCCCTAACACTCAATTTTTTTGGACGGCTACAGGGGCATAATGGGTAATTCCTACCAACCACTACCAATCGCACCCGTCCTTCCTTTAAACCCACTGCTCTATAGCCTTGTGAACATATGTCGAATGAAAAACTCCAACTCTTCCCTCGATTTTGTGGGGTTCTAGGTACTTTAATTGATTGAAGGAGATGGTTTTTGGTTGCTTTTTTTGGGTATGGGTTGCAGGTTGTCAGTTGGGGCATGGGGTTTGCTGAATTCGAAGATGAATTGGGTTAATTGGCGGGGTTGATTGGGTGTTGCAATTAGGGTTCACGTAGTGGGTTGTGCAGGCAGGATGGAGTTGGGCAGAGCAGCATTTTTCCGACTTCGAAATGGAGTTTTGAGAGGTTGACGACGATGGTGAAGTGGTGGTGGTGTTAGGTGATTGATTTGATGGCCAAAGAGGTTGGGCTAGGTTCAGGTGTGTTCTTCCGTCCGGTCAAAGCTTGAAGCTTTGAGTTGGTGTTGGGTGGGCTTCGTTAGGGTTAGCGGGGAAGGCGTTTGGTGGTAACGGAGGCCGTGGCGGCGAAACTTGTAGGGAGATTAAGCACCGCGAGAGAGGAGCACCATAGTATGATCTGGGACACCCACTTACCCAAAATGTCAACCTTATGAGTTAGGGCCCAAATCATACTATAATAACCGTGCACTTCATGTCCACCATCCCGATGTGGGACAAACTGCTCACACATGATACCCAACAATCTCCCTCTTCATGTGTGAGCCCTTCAACATGCTCCCCCTCGCCCGGAAGCATTTGCCGAATTTCTTGGAATCGTCTTTGTGAGAGTGCACCGGACCACCTTCTGCCAGACCACCTGCTGGAGCAACACAGGAATTTGACCGTCTGCAGGAACACTTGGTCCATCATTCATGGAAGACCCATCCATGAGAACACCGCACATCTC
This sequence comes from Linanthus parryae, assembly GCA_023055425.1. Classification (NCBI taxonomy): domain Eukaryota; kingdom Viridiplantae; phylum Streptophyta; class Magnoliopsida; order Ericales; family Polemoniaceae; genus Linanthus; species Linanthus parryae. Next base: position 81,538,497 of record JALGPY010000002.1, read on the forward strand.
ACTCTTGATTCACCACGGCAGCACGCACGAACCAGGCTCTGATACCACTTGTAGGGAGATTAAGCACCGCGAGAGAGGAGCACCATAGTATGATCTGGGACACCCACTTACCCAATATGTCAACCTTATAAGTTAGGGCCGGTTGTAGGCTAAGCAGAGGGATGGAGAGACTATTTGCATTGTGTCATTTGTCTCTACTCAAGAGAGACTGTTTGTCTCAAAATTGGGATAGTGCAAGGGGTTGTGAGGATAAATCGGAACATTCAGAGAGACTGTTTGTCTCAATTGTCATTTGTCCTCTATTATACTCCATTTTATTATTTGATGTGGTGATTTTGTAATTGCAGGAGGGGATGCCATATGACTTGATTATCGGCACGACAAAAATCGTCAATGGATCCAGTTTAATTGAAACATTCGTTGACAAGTTGGGATGACGAGTAAAGACTTCCCAAAATTCAAGTTTTCTCCAGATTAATGCGGCCTTTTATTCCCTCTCGAGCAATGTCTGATCCCGTCATCTTCACAGGGTGTTGATAATATTCTGCTTCATGAATCGTTTCTGTGTTTCCTCTGGGGGATAATTTTTTTGCAAATAAGTATTTGGTTTGCAAAAGGGTTGGAACCGTGCAGTGATTGTATATACTCTCTGACGACAAGTTGATTAATTGATTAAATATCATAATACGAGTTGTCTGTTTTGTGTGTTCTTTGAGATGAAGGCTCTGTTTGGTTCGCTGTAAAATGTTTTACAAGGGAAACATATTTTACGTGTAAAATATTCTTTGAAAATTTCTCGTGTTTGGTTGACACTTACCAAAATTGTGGGCCGTGACGGTAGTGGCGGTGAAGGTGGGTGGCGGCGATGGGTTGTGGTAGCAGGAATGGCAATCGGGCCGGGCCGGGCCAAAATTAACGAAACCCGACCCGGCCGCAATTGTGCCCAGAGGTATGCCAGCCCGCACAGAAACCCGCTGTGCAGATTACTACACACTGACCCGCACCCTAACGAATCAGGGCCAATTCGGCCCACACACATACGCAACCCGCTTAGACCCGCTTTAGGCCAAAACTATGCAAAATTGACTATTTGCATAGAATTTCAGATTACAAGCATCAAATGCAATCCAAGAAATAATAAAAGTTGAAAAACAAGTCTAGGAACTAATGTGAAATCTAATAAACTAATACAAATCCAACAAATTACAAAAGTCTGGGAACTAATGTGAAAAATGGAGGTTTAGTTTTCGGTTGAATTGGGGAAGTCAGATTGTTGGCTCTATATGGTGTTTGCGGCTGAAGTCAGGGAGATAGATTAAAGTGGGTTGTAGGTTTGTATTGGTGATGGTGAGTGTTTGTGGTGAAGGGGGGGAAGTTTGGGTGGTGGGTTTGATTATGGAGGTTAGTTCGGTTTGAGGGGCAGAGAGGTGATTGAGGGTTCGGTATTGGTTATGGCTTAATGGTGGTTATAGAGGTCGGTGGTTAACTTGGCTAAAAATTTGAAGGTATAGGCAGTGGTTAGTTATGGTGAATGGATTGGAGTGTTTGGAGCAGGTTGTAGGGTTTGAGTATTAGGTAATGGTGGTGGTTTAGGAGTTTGATTAATGGAGGTGAAGGTCAGTTTCAGGTGGTTTGCAGGTAGTTTGTTGTGAAGGAGATGGGTCGGTTGTTTATTTTGGTGGTTGCGTGGGTCTGTTCTGGGAGGAGGATAGGCAGATTGTGGTGGCTTTGAGGTTGTTAATTGACAGAGAGTAAATGCATGAAACTTGAGAGAGACTGAGAGAGAGGTGAGAATGCAGTGAGTGTCTACACTACCCGCACTTAACCCGCACCAAAACCCGCACATACTCGTACACATAGAAACCCGCAATTCAAACCGGCCCGACCCGCCTTTATACCCGCACATGTAGTGTCCAAAAAGTGTGTAGTACAGGGCGGGTGCGGGTTTAGACCCGCTTTGACGGCCCGAATGGCCATCCCTAGGTGGTAGTGGTGATGGAGGTGTTAGTATGTGTTGTGCTCCTTCACTATCGGGAAAATGGTTTACGGATTTGAAATGTATAAGTCATTCTACATCATTTGAGGGAAAACAGTTTACAGGAAAATGTTTTACCACCAACCAAACGGAGCCGAAAGCAAACTGAATCCTCACGCGGGGGACTATACATTTTTTTAGAAGAGAAGCTTTTTTTTTTGGGTATTCAAACGGGGCTAAAGCCCAAAACAAAACAAAAATTAACGTCTAATACAACAAACCCCTTCCTGATCCAGTTCTAACACATTCAAACATTGATCAGGAGGTTGAAACAAAACATTTCTATCAAAATCAAAACTCTTCTTCAGCCCAGCCAGACAATCTGCCACCATATTAGCTTCTCTATCAACTTTCTGCAGCAAGCTTCTAGTAGAAATCAGTAAAGCATTAATCTTCTCAACCAGAAACCAAAAGGGGAGAGTAGGATTTCCACATTGAATCAAGTTAACAGCATCTGAAGAGTCAGTTTCCACAATCAAATTAGCAAAACCCAGATCATCAGCAGCAACAAGACCTTCAAAGATTGCCCAGATTTCACCATTAAGCACATCATTGCAACACACACCTCTTTGAAAACCCCAACACCAACCACCATCATGATCTCTTCACACAATCCCTACAGCTGCACCATGAGAATTTAAAGCAAAATCCACATTAACCTTAAACAAACCAGCATCAGGTCTTCTCCACATAACTAATCTGGGTAATTTCTGCACTTCATTAGGAGACAAAGCCAGACCCTCAACCACCCTTTTAGCTTGACTTATAAGAACATAATGCACATCACCAGGCATGGACACAGTCTTTCCATGAGATCTTTGATTATGCCAAAGCCAAGTCTGGTTTAGAGTGACCAAAAACTGAATTTGCCAATCAAGAGAACTGTTAACCCCCAAAGAAGAGGAGAGGTTCCAATCCAGCCAATCAACCAAACTCAGATTCCAGAATTTAGTCCAATGCTGACTCAACACCATCTTTTCCCACACATTTCTACTCAAATAACAATCTCTAACAGCATGGATGGAATCCTCCACCCACAACCACAAAAAGGGCAAGAGGGATCAGAAATGATACCTCTACTCACTTTCAACTTCTGAGTAATAATTCTATCATTTCTAAGAAGCCACAAAAAATATTTCCACCTCTGATATCCCTGACACTTCCAAACTTTCTTCCACTTCTTAGATTCCACCAGAGAATCCTCAACACTTCTAATAACTTGATAAGCAGAAGCAGTAGAAAATTTACCTGAAGCAGTAGCCAACCACACTCTCTGATCTTCTCCTATAGACCTCTCCACAAGAGTAACTGACTGAAGCAGTTCAATAATATTAGGAGGGAGCTTATTTTGAAGACTATCCCACTTCCACCCATCTTGATCATCCCAGAAATGCCTTACTGTCAAGAGTAGCTCATCATCCTCCACAAGATCAAGAGCCACATCTAAAAGCTTGAATTTCCCCATCCACTGATCAACCCAAAACAGGCTCTTTTCCCCAGAAACCACATTAATACCAATCCCATTCTTCACAGCAGCCAAACTCTTTTGAATATGCCTCCAAACTCTAGAAGCCTTCTTTCTACACTTCTTAGTTGGATCACCATACTTTCTAATCATCTCAGAAGCCCAGAAAGAGTTACCATTTTGCACCATGCCCCACCCAACCTTGGCAAGCAGAGCCAAGTTAAAGCTAGGAAGGTGTTTAAAACCCAACCCTCCAACAGTTTTAGGGAGAAGAGTCTTATCCCAGCCAATCAAAGCCATCTTCTGCTTCTCCTCAGAGCCCCCCCAAAGAAACTTTTTACATGCCTTATCCACCTCCTGAAGTACAGAGCTAGGCAAAAGAGTAGACTGCATAGAGTAAGAAGGCAAAGCCTGCACAACAGTAGTAATAAGAGTAGCCCTGCCTGCCAAAGAAAGCTGAGGCACCATCCAACCAGCCAACCTTCTCCTAACTTTATCCACTAAAAAATGAAATTTAGTAGCATTGAACTTGTCATGAATCAAAGGAATACCCAGATGCAAACCCAAATCAGAGGTCAACTGAATCTCCAAGATTCTACTGATCTCTCTAGCCACACTCCTAGCCACACTAGGAGCCACCAAGAGTTGAGATTTCTCAAAGCTAATAGTTTGACCATTTTCAGCACAAAATTCATCAAGAACTTCTCTCATGGTTTCAGCTTGCTCCAAAGTCCCTTCTCCAAAGAGAATCAAATCATCTGCAAAGAAGAGGTGTGTCACATCCACACCCCCCCTAGACAGTTTCACCCCCTTCCACCTACCTTCCTCCACAGCAGCTTGAATTTTTTGAGCTAATAACTCCATGGTAAGAAGGAAGAGGTAAGGTGAGACAGGATCACCCTGCCTCAACCCCCTTTCTGCCACAAACTCCTCTTGCAATTCCCCATTCCATATAACTCTAAAAGAAGCAGAACTCACAGAATGCATAATCAAAGAACTCCAATTAGCAGGCAAACCCATCTGAACCAGGACAGAATCCAAAACACTCCACCTCACCCTATCATAAGCCTTAGCTAAGTCAATCTTCACAGCAAAACCACCTTTCCTGCTTTTAGAAGACTTTAAACAATGAAAAACCTCTTGAGCAATCAACACATTCTCAGAAGCACACCTCCCAGGTAAGAAGCTATATTGGAAAGGATGAATCACTCTTTGCAGAATTGGTCTAAGCCTGTGAGCAACCAGTTTAGTAATTATCTTCAAGGATACATTACATAAACTAATAGGCCTTAGCTGTGAAAAGGAGGTAGGATGCTCAACTTTGGGAATAAGGGTGAGGAGAGTACCATTTATTCCACCAGGCAAACTCCCTGATTCCAAGGCCAGCTTTACCATAGAAACAACAGACTCCTTCACAGTACCCCATTCACTCTGATAAAAAGCTGGGGGTAAACCATCTGGACCAGGGCTTTTGTAAGCCCCCATAGAGAACACAATACTCTTTACTTCAGTCTCAGTGACAGGAAGTAACAAAGAATGAAGCTCTTCATCAGTAAGAACTCCCCCCATCCAATTCACTGTAGAACCACTAGCACTATGATCTTCAACATACACACTTTTGAAATGAGTAGTAACCTCTTGTTTCAGCACAGCTTCATCATCACACCACTCCCCTGTACTAAGCTTAATCAAAGAGATTTTCCCCTTCCTTCTTCTAGCAATAGTAGATAAGTGAAAAAACCTTGTATTTTTGTCACAAAAGAAGTTTACTTTGTCTAGATTTCTGGAACCAGAACATCTCTTCCTGAAGAAGAATTTTATTCAACTGATCTTGAAGCTTTATCTCCAGAGAGACAAGAAAAGGATTCTCACCATACTCAAGAGCTCTTTGAATGCCCCTAAGTCTAGCAATCACTCTTTTCTTTCTAACAAAAATATTTCCAAAATGCTCCCTGTTCCAAACCCTGATCTTCTCAGTGAAATTACTAATAGTGTGAGCAATGTCCTCCTGATTAATCCAATACTGTTGAACCACAGAAGAGAAACTATTATCCAGCAACCAAGCAGCCTCTAGTCTGAAGGGTTTAAGATAAGCAACAGGAGGAGAGAGCCCCTCAGTATCAATAAGCACAGGATGATGGTCAGAATTAACCCTGACTTCATGCTTCACCAAAGCTTCTGGAAACAAGACTCTCCAAGCTACATTACACAAAGCTCTATCAATTCTCTGCTTAATATTTCTACCCCCATACTGAGAATTAGACCAAGTGAATCTAGGTCCAGAAAACCCCAAATCCATTAGCTGACAATCATCAAGACACTGCAGCATCTTCATACACTTGCTACTATTTGCAGAATTACCCCCTTTCTTCTCAGCAGAAGAAGTAACCTGGTTGAAATCACCTGCCACCAACCATGGCAGATTATGAAGAGAAGCCAACCCCCTGAGATAACCCCAAAGCTCCTCCCTCTGAAGAGGAATAGGGCTAGCATACACTGCAGAAAAAAGCCAGTCCTGCTTATCCACTCTCTTCACTAACCCAGTCATAACTTGGTTATGAGAAGCAAGAAGTTCAAAACTAACAACAGCACTATCCCAAAAAACCCAGATGCCACCAGTAAAACCCTGCGCTTCAATCACCTCATACTTATGAAATCTAGAACGGCGACAGAGCACCTCAGCATGAGCACTAGAAACCCTAGGCTCAACAATAACCAACATGGAAGCAGAAGAAGAAAAACACAAATCCAAAATAGATCTCACCGTCTCCGCATTACCTATACCACGGCAGTTCCAAGTAAGAATCTTCATAGGATTATTGTTGAAGATTTTGCCGGCCACCCGACATTGACTGCTTATTAGCAATCTTTCCAGAAGCGCTGGAACTGAATCTAAAACCTGGAGCAACATTCTCGTCCGCAACGGGACACAAAACTCCATTTCTGAGAACCAAATTGGTTCCACCGGTGGTTGGAAGAGTCTCCGGCAACACACCTCCACCTCCCCGATCAACGGGTCTGTTTCTACCAGAACCAAAGCCATCAACTCTTGGCCGATCAGAAAATCTACCATCTCCCTTCTTAGGTACAGAACCCTTAACGCCGGAGTTTCCTCGTGCTCCATGACTGGTAGACCCCGACTGGAAAGAAGCAAGATTAGGAAATTGATTGAAATCTAAAGCCGAGAGAGGCGATTTGGGGTTAGGGTTTGCAAACCCCCCTTTTCCCAATTTTGACTTTCTATCAGCAGAAGTTGACCCCCAATTACCAAAATTCCCGGAGGCAGACTGGGCCAACCCCTTACCCTTTCCCCCTTCTGGACGCGGCCCATTAAACTTATCTATGGGCCTATCAGAAGCACCCCCCTTCATGTTAGGCCCATTAGGACCCAACGAGTCTTCAAAAGCCAAAGCCCCAAATCGAGAACCCAAATCCGACCCAAACCCAAAAAGACTTGGCTTCGGAGTCTGGGTATCCGACCCACCCGGCGTATCATCACTATTCGGAGCACCCGCTCCAGCTGGACCTCGCCGTGAGATCCGCTTCTTCCTCTTTGCAATCATCCAGGCTCCGTACACTGGCGCCACCGTCTCTTCCAGAACCGGAGCCGCCTCAGCCACAGTCTCCGCCTCCTTATCCTCCATGTTCACCGGCGAATCTTCTGACGACTCAGCCGATTTTGGACATTTCTCCTTCCGGTGACCATATACACCACAGCAGAAACAGATCTGGTGTAAACCCTCATATTCAACTAAAACCTTCCGGCCATTAATCAACACCGCCGGAACCAGACTTCGCTGCAGATCCATCTCAACACATACCCGAGCATACTGTCCCCTCGCCGCAGCCAGTGTCGCACGATCCACCTTCAACGCTTTACCAAATCGATCTCCAACCCCCATCAGAGTTGGTTCATCAAAATACTCGATCGGAGCACCCCTAAGCCTGATCCACACCGGAGTAGTACGATTCTCCGGTCCAAATGGATCAAAATTAGGGATCCATTTCTGAATTAACACATAATTTCCTTGGATCATCCAAGGCCCTTTCAACAGAACCGTTTCATAATCCGCCTTACTGTAGAAACGCACACAGTAATGGCCGTTTGCTAGATCGGTGAGTACAAAACCATGATCCAACTTCCATTGAGCCTCCAATCGTGCTCTAATTACTCCAAATCTCGGTTCCCTTCCCATAACATGGATGATTAGGGCACGACTCCAAGGCCTATGCAAACGACGGAGAGTCTCCTCACCAATCTGGATTGAGATCTGGCCATCCTCCAAAATCTCCGACGAGATCTCCACCGCCGAACTTTTGAGATCCATAGAGTCCACATCCTCCTCCATGTAGATACCACCAGACGGTTGTAGCAGAACCTCTTCAAAGCTCCGATTACCAGAAACAGACTCATCCTCATCCATTCCTGACATCGTCGACATCGTCGACACGAAACGCCGCTTGAAATTCGACTGGTTACGAATCAAATTTTCCCTCGTTTCCCCCGTCTCCGGCACGGCGGAGAACGGTGGGGGTTGAGGGGGTGGTTGTTGAGACGGAAACGGGTTTTGAGAGCTCATAGAGAGAGAAAGTTTATCCTTAGAAGAGAAGCTTTCATTAAACCAAGATAGGCTATCACAGCTTCAAAATAAAAAGTGGAGAAGCCTCCATTATCTTTGAATCAGAATTAACTTGCACCTTCTTTGTAATGCAGGTTTTTAGCATTTATAAGAGCTTTTCTTATAGCCAGATCTTCCAGCTCCAATGGGTCAAGAATTCCTTCCACCTGCTGTGAGCATTTGAACAAAACAGATCAAGCAGAGATTATAAAAACCAAACTAATCCCTCCTACACCATCATGGACATTCACAGCAGCATCAGAAAAAAAATTCACATCAAAGATGGATGAATCCATAGTTGCAGGGGGAGGAACAACTGGACTATAAGTAAAAGACACCTTTAGAATATTCTCCAAGTAGCCAATAACACTTAGTCCATTACAGATTACATGATTTCTTGCTCTCCACAAACTTGGCTAAAGTTCCCCAACACAGTGTCCATCTCCTTTTCATTCTTAACTATGTCAATCACATAAGCCCACCACTGTGAAAAATAGAAATTATTAGATGCATAATGGAGAAACTTCAAAGAGGAGAGAAAACCCATACCAATCTTGAGAAGCTGCAGAGTTTTAATAAGTGCAGCTCTGTCTCCTGTTTTTCTCCTCATAATTATCATCAAACCTTGATAATCCTTTACTTTTGAGAGCAGCTGTTACTAGTAAATAACCACTTAGACACCTCCAAACAAAACCCCTGATATTTGGCTGAACTTTGAGGTTCCAGATGATTTTCCAAATGGCAGGGCTGTAAGAACTTCCTGCCCCTGTTTCAAACTTTGAACTGATCTTATTTAACAGTCAGTACTATATCCTTTGAAAAATGCCAAATTCTTCTGTCTTGGCGATTCCATGATCTAACAGGAATGGAGAGAATTAGAGAGTCTTCCTCATGATTAAACAGTCTCTTTACCAAATTTGTGTTCCACCATCTGGATGAGTGATCGATCAATTCGCTCACTCACTTTTCTAGTTTCAGAATCTTCAACTCTTGGAGATGTAACAAACAAATTCCCATCTCTGGAAATTCAGGGTGTTTTTTTTTTTTTCAAATATCCACTTCTATTCCATTTCCAATTAAGCCATCTCCATATTTTTTCCAAATATCCACTCGGAAGACTATGCATCACTCACAGTACTTGTGCATTCGGATTTAAGATAAATCAAAATAAAGAGAACTGGAGTTTATAGTCAACATGCAATAACCTACCAATTACTACTACAAGCTACTCAATTCTATTCGCCATGCATATTGTGCAGAGAATACAATAACAAACTGAATACACATACACACATATAATATGTGTGTGCGTATTTCGAGATTATGATCAACAAAAACTACGGAAACAACTACGTAAGCTTTCCAACTGTTATGATCTGGACCTAGCTTTGAGAACGATGTAAACGATAACACAAGAACATAAGTATTAACGTGGTTCACTAGTTATTAGATAGCTACCTCCACGACCAAAACCCCGATTTTATTAGAGAGAAACTCACCCGGTTACAACCCACTCGACACGCACTACAAAACTTTCAAAGCAAGCTTACAATTGCTTGTAACACTCTGCCTATACCCCTCTGTGCGTGTGTGTCGTGAGAACCAAAAACAACCCTTTTATACACAAGGTGAGGCGGTGTAATTGCCAAGCAAAATTCACACCACCCCAACTTGTTCCCAAAAGTGATGTTTGACTTTTCTTTTGCCAACTCATTATTCAAGACACACTAACAAATCTCCACCTTATCTTGAATCATCTCAGCAACCCGAACCGATGCTTCTCTCCAATAATCAACCCCAAACGTTTCGTAGCTGTATACGAAATTCTCACATCACAAGTTGCTCCAACTTCGCCAAGTTCCTGCAACGAGTGCCCCCAGCGATGCTCCAACTCCCGTCTAGTTCCTGCTATCGAACCCTGTCGATGCTCCAACTACGGCCGAGTTCCTGCAATCGAAACCCATGTTTGTTGTTACAACTCCCGCTGAGCTCCTACAACAAATTCGTTTGTTGTTCCGACCCCCACCGAGTCCCTACAACAACCCCCCCTCATCACGTTGCTCCAATTCCCGCTGAATTCCTGCAACGTTTTGCGAGATTGCTCCAATTCTCAACGAATTCCTGCAATATCGCCCCTTTGCGCGCCTCCTACACGCCCCTTGCACGTCTCACACGTGCCGTGTCCCTCGTCATAGAATCCCCCATGCCAAATCCGCCTCCTCGTCAAGAGCATGGATTCCATGCCCCCAACGGGGCCTAGAGGACGTAGTTGATCTCCGAAGCTGTTGCATCTACAGCCAGATCTACAGATGCCTTCTACGGACACTCCCTCTTCCATTGACCCCTCTCTTTACACAGTGCACAACTGCACATACGTCGTTTTGCAACTTAGAACCCTTGTTCTTCCTCTTACCAAAACCCCATTTGGACACCATGAATGCGCCCGAACCCGGAACATCGTACTCCCCATACGCGGCCCTGCGCCGCATGTCCCTTGTGTGAAGAGCAGATTTCACCTCCTCCAACGTGAGAGTCATTTTTCCAGCACAAGCAGCCTGCACAAACCCCTCAAAAGACGGTGGTAGCCACACCAATAAAATCAGTGCGGCATCTTCATCACTTATCTTCTCATTACTGTTTCGCAATTCAAGAAAAATGGTATTAAGACGATCCAAGTGATCTCTTAGATCTGTACCTTCCCCCATGCGTAGACCAAACAGCTGTTGCTTCAACATCAACTTGTTGGTGAGCGACTTCTTCTTGTAGAGGCTCTTCATCTTGTTCCATAGTTTCTCAGCCGTCTCTTGATCCGCAACCTCCGTGATCACGTCGTCCGCCAAGAACAACATGATCGTTGAGTGCGCTCTTTCCCCATCGTCTTGAACTCCTTGCTGGTTGTAGTAGCCCCCTCTTTATCTTCCGCCAATGGCAACCACATGCCTTGCTGCTTCAACAAAGCACGTACCTTCATCTGCCATAAGCTGAAGCTGTTTCTCCCCGTGAACTTATCGATCTTGGTCATCCCCCCAGTCATCTTCTCTACAGCTCCTTGTTCAGATCTTTAGCCCCCGAACGTGTGCTCCACCTTGATCGCGAAACCCTAGATATGAATTTCACGGATTGTGAAACCCTAGCTCTTTAGCTCCACCTTGATCTTGGAACACCGAAACCCAAGCTCTGATACCAGTTTGTTATGATCTGAACCTAGCTTTGAGAACGATGTAAATGATAACACAAGAACACAAGTATTAACGTGGTTCACTAGTTATTAGCTAGCTACCTCTACGACCAAAACCCCGATTTTATTAGAGAGAAACTCACCCGATTACAATCCACTCGACACGCACTACAAAGCTCTCAAAGCAAGCTTACGATTGCTTGTAACACTCTGCCTATACCCCTCTGTTTCTGTGTGTCGTGAGAACCAAAAACCGCCCTTTTATACACAAGGTGAGGCGGTGTAATTGCCAAGCAAAATTCACACCGCCCCAACTTGTTCCCAAAAGTGATGTTTGACTTTTCTTTTGTCAACTCATTATTCAAGACACACTAACACTAACCTGCTGGTGACGGATTTTGTCATTCTCATACAATGTAACATCAAGTATTTCCCCAACGTCGTCATAGGTAGAAGGCGTGATGACATACGGTGCAATTAGGTACAACACCTCGAGCAAACCCTTGATGCGGAGCTGAGAGGCCGTGACAATGAAATCAAACTAATAGTGATTCGTCTAACTTGTTGACCAACTTTTTGTGCTAGGAGAGTTTATTATTGCATTGATCAAGAAACATTGACAAGGCTCTGGGGTCAAGTTTTTGGAGGTTAACGTGAGAAAAGGAGCCGATGTTGGCACGTAGAGGCTACTTCTTGACATGTACTGCCTCGTGCCATGGACTTCTCTTCTATGATGTACTCTCTAGGGCAGATCCTCCGAACCACATAGTCTTCCTCAACAATGAAGATGAAGATGGCGGTGGGTTTACGTAGTTTGATGTAGTAGAAGAAAACATAGTATATTAGATAGATGAAAGTTGTGAGGGTTCACTTATTACATGCAATGAACGCAAGTGTTTTGAGAACTTGATCTTGATTTCATGCAAATCACAGTGATGTATGTGTACTTAAAAATTATGGGACTCTTTGTCTAGTCTCTTAGCCGCCAAGAGATTCTTACGTTCTCTTCGAACAAATGACATGTGGTACTTCATTCCACTCACGCTTTGATCTTCTTTGCTTTGCACTTGTTAATATATACACATTGTATTTCCATCCAATGTGTACATGCAGCACGTGGAATACATATTATTGTTTGTGTAGCACTTTGAATGTCTATTTTTGATGTTGTTGTGTACGATGGGGTATTTGTTAAAGTTAACAAATTTAAATTGTAGTTCTTACTCCTTACGTTTATTTTGTTGTCAAGGCCACACTTGCCTTTGCCACTCTTTCATTTTTGCCCTCATTGGCCTACGTGGGATTGTTTGTATAGTGCAAATTAACTCCGAAACGTCCTTTGGAAGGAATGATGGAGTCGCAAGAAAAATTGATTAAGCAGTTGGAAATTATGGAAGAGAAGCGATCCAATCTGAGATGAATGTGACGGCCAAAGATAGTTTTTCAGGGGCATCAGTGAAAGTGATCGCTCATTGTCTGAATGAAGACAAAAAAGATGGACGAACTTTGGTTTAAGATTAACGACATGCTGATGTACTTCTCCAACAAGGAGTTTGTCTTGGTTTCTGAGATGAATATGAGAAAGTTGTTTAAGGAAGACAAGTCAGATCAAGTTAAGCATGATGTTTCCTTTGTCGACGAGTTTTTTCCCGGCCAGATAACTGCGCATAAGTTGATTGCCGAAGTACTCGATGACTACAAGAAGAAGCAGTATAGGACGAAGAGGGATACATGAAATGGAGGGTACACTTGAGAAACTATGCAAGGTTACAAACCGAACTCTTGTTGTCACATTATTTGCTCGATGGCTCAAAAGAAAGGATGTGGCCGAGTCGCCGAGAGACCCGGGGGATCATTAGAGATTTGAATTTCTGCAATACATGCGATTTAAAGTTCTGATCATCGTTCTTGTTGTGTTTCCAAGCCCCAGGTTAGACAATAGAATGGTTATAAGGCTATCACATTGTTTGAGGCTTAAAATAATATGTTCTTGAGCGAAAGCTAACCCAATATTTAACCATGCAAATTGTTTAATTTTAGGTTAAGGTGAATATATATAGTCAGGTCGGGCGCCGTAGAGTTGAAAATGGTCGTTCCAAGTACACTGGTTGTAATACCTTGTAATTTTTATAGGGGTCAAATTTGTAATAAATTAAAACTTGAGTTTATTGTGTAAAATGTTGTTCAGCAATGCTTGATGACACCTGTAAAGGGAAGGTCATGAAATGTGATTTCAAGTTTGAGCAATTGTGCAATATCTGATAAACCTGGGGCCATTTGTAATTTCTTAAAATAGAATTTCTGGCCGAAACCTGGCCAAGTTGTTGATCACTTAAAATTGTGAGATATTCATAAAGTAATCCCAAATGCTGGGGCAATAATGTAATATCCAAAACGTCTAATTTTTTCTTTAATTCTACTTGTATCCCTAACTTTGTGAAAATTATGCATGCACCTCAAGTGCATGAATGCCACTTGGCTCTTTCAATTTGAAACCTCACCCTTGAGGTGGCAGCACCTCCTCATTCTTCTACACCAGCTGAATTTTGAGAGTATCATCTTCTTCTCCAAGCTTCTTCTTCAACTTCAACTTCATCTTCTTCACAAATGAACATGCCCACCTCAACCACTACACCACCGCCATTATTTTGACTTCCCCGAAGGTGCTACTGTAGGAAGTATCATGCAACCTACTGACTGGGTTTCAACCAATTTGATTCATCACGTTTTGAGCTCATAATCGGGTAAGAGTTCTCATAAAGCCCTAGCTAGGAATTCATCAAATTCCCGCCACTAGTTGTAGTTCACATCCTCTAAATGATTGTTTATGATTCCTGAGGTTCTTTTGAAGCCAAAGGTGTGGCTGGGGATCCTTAACTCGTTGGTTGAAGCTACGGTCGCCTGAATCTGGGCAATGAAGGCCTCCAAAAATTCCATCTTATGCGGAGTGAGTAAAACCTTCATGTCTTGATATTTTTTCTTATCATAAAACATCAATATCATCCTTAGGTGGTGTATAACTCTACTAGAGCCTGCATCATAGCCCAAAAACTTGTTTGAACGCTTTTTGATCCGTTACATGTCGTTTTTCCGGCGGGAAGGTGCCAAGTTCATGGAGCTCTAACTTTGTCCCCGTTAGATAGTTTTACCGTCTGAAAATTGATCTAAAATTGCGAGAAAATGAGCTGAAACTTGAAAATGTGTTCAGAACACATTGGCGTGTAGCCAACTTTGAACCTCTGTTTCTCTCTCTGTGCTTGCTGGTTTGAAGAGCTTTTTGGTTATTCTTGCTCTCTGATTATATCTCTACAAACTCTAGTTGATTTCACACCTTGAGACTCCTCGAAAACTACCTAAATCTAAGCTGAAGTTGAAGGAAAATGTGCTGGTGGTACTGTGTGTTCTTGAGCTGTGCATTTTATGCCAACTTTCAATCATTGTATCTCTCTCATGTATTGATAGTTTGAGCTGATTCTTCTTCCTGTATTTGCACCAAGTATAACTCTAAAAATACCGTAGGTCTGTAGGCCTAGATTAGTCCCTAAGTAATATGAATTGGATTACAGTTGTTGAAAATTTGGCTTAAAGTTGTTCCAACAAGTATATTTGAATTTGTAGAGATTGCAAGAATAGAGAATCATCATTGCTGATCAGGAAAACTAGGCAGACTATTAGGTAATCATATGTATGCTTTACTTCTTTTGAAAAATGTCGGATTATGTATATGTTCATATAAAGAATATGTTAATATGGTATAATTCATGCTCATCTTTGGATACTTGGGTCATTACTGTCTCCATGCGTCTAGCTCCGATAGCTAACATACATGGAACTCGGTTTACAGGCTTCTTTTAGTCGGGACACAGCTAGCCCTTGACTGCAGGCAGCTAGTACTACTCTCTAGACGGACGATCCAAGAGCGGGTGTGCCTACTTATGGTATATTTTTTCTTGGTGGATTGGTGTATACTTGAATAGTGAATAATAATCTTTTTGACTTGTTTCCTTTTGTCGGGTTAACGGACGGTGCATATGTAAGTAAGGGTAAAATGCTTTCAAACTATATATATATATATATATATATATATATATATCTAATTTTTATAGGTTCTATCTTTAGTTGATGTAATATGACGTCATAATGTCTCTCGCTTCTATAATTTGCAGGTGAGTTAGCCAGAATCTGGGGAATATACAAACATTTAGAGGTACAAACATTAGAGTATGCTAGTTATAAGTATCTTTTAAGTTTCCAGTTATTTAATTCCTTCTCGTAGTAGTACTGTGCGAGTTGGACCCCTTGCCGAGAACTTTCGTGCTTAGCGGAGGACATCTCAGGAGAGTATGTGAGATCTAAGTGCAGTTATGCAACACTACATGATGAGGTGTTACAGAAGCTATCAGCGTACCGTGAAAATACAGAATTAGAAACCCGACTGGTAGATAGTGTTTCCAAAATTAAAGCTGGATAGGAAACACGACTAAAACTGGAATATGATGGTTGTGGAGATCCCGACAAGAGTGCAATATGTGCATACTTTAGGCCAAATAGGCCTATGTATTTGGAATCGTAGGCTGAGATTCACAATTAGTTTCATTGCTTCGCATAAAAGGAAAAGTGCGTGATTCTGAGAAAAAAAGAAGGAATGTGGAAACATTATATGGATGGTTTGCTGCCAGAATGATCCAAAAACTCGATAAAGGGGTTGGTATGAACCCTATTTGGTGTAAATCAATCTAATATAGGAATGACATTATTTTTTAATATCTTTTTTATTCGTCAGCGAGCTGGCATATGGTTGAAAGAGAATCTTCTAAAATAAAACCAATATTAAACTACATAGCAAGACATGACTGGAATGGTTAGGTTGTGAGACGGTAGTATAGTCTGATGGACTTGTCGGACATCCTACATGTAACACCCCCGCCCTAGAGTACTAGGGAATTACACTTGGATCCCCCAAACTCTTTGGAGATTTCATCTACTAAGCACAAAAATGCTTAGCAAGGAGTCTAATCCTAATGGTTGTGTTACAAGACGAAATTAAAGAAACTGAGACTTGTATAGAACTTACTATAATAGTTTGCATACTTGATGTCACAACTTAACTTCGGATTGTCTACTCTTGGTCTCCTGCGTACTAACCTGTCAAGTTATAGAAGGCAGAAACGTCACGACGCCATATAATAACAAGTAAAATATGATTATAACAAAAATATATTGACATAATTTTTTTGAAAGTGTTTAACCCGTGCATAAAGAAGCATCGTCCCAATAAACCGGCTCAAATATCAAAAAACAAGGATGATTACACCAATAATCAAAATATCAATTTACACACCGACCTGCCTTATCCAGAGGATTCCAAATCCGCTACACGAAGGGTTGTGAAGACCATATTCGCTTCTGACAAGGAAAGCAAAACCAAAACCAACTCATATACTCTCCCTTCCATACTAGACCTTAGGTGAGCCCTCCCCATACTGGATCATTAGTCTAGAGATTAGTACTAGCTGCCTATAGCCCGGACTAGCTCCTCTCGGCTAAAAGATCCTGTAGACTGGGTCCCATAAGTTTCTGTGACCGCAGCTAGACGTCTGAAGACAGTAAGGGCCATACAAGGGTCAAGAGTAATCATAAATCAAATATCGATCAAGTAATTTAAAGATGAACATGAATAATATCCATATTCACATATTTTGTGTGTCTAAATATGCATGAACTAGTGTTAGTTATTCATAATCTCAGAATCATATAAGCATTTCTCAATTGAAAATTAAGGACTCACATGCTTACCTGATCAGTGATATTGATTCTCTATCCCGGAAATCTCTACACATACAAATGTATATATACTATTAATACATGTCATCAATAGTGAGATAAAACGCATATGCAGAAGTTACACAGAATGACTAACTCCAAATTGCCAAATTTCCCCTAAACTCTTAGTCTTATCACTACATTCCCTGACTGAGCCTGAATCCTTAAATATGCCCAACCGGCAAGTATCACAATTCTCCTAACTCATAGAGTTGCCTACTTAAGATTGTGATTCCTAAAATAGAAACCACGTGAAAGTAGTAAGTCTAATCTTATTGACTGGGTAGTTGGGGGATACAAATGTCACACGCACCAGGAGTACTAAAAGCTCAGAACATGTAAAATTCGCAGAAACAATGTAACGCAAAGATGAGAAACTCGGAATACATCTATATTTTAGTAGAGAAAAGATGGTTCACATTTGATAGCTTTATCAGTATCCACGGGAGACTGCAAAATCCAGTTCCAAGACAATGAGTTGCACTATGATCGTCTTGTTACCATTAGCTAGCGTATTTGAAGACCTACGAAAAGTTGTACAATTAAGTATCGTCGATCAGCAGAGCAATATGAATTTAAGGAAGATATTGACCTCCTAACTCCCATCACATACGACTTTCATAGTAGGAAAGCAGAGGATCCACATGCCTTGATTCTTGATAACTCCATAATTGGAGTTATATTCTATTGTGATTACTTGTCGTTTCGCGTACTTTCCGATGCATTCATATGTGTTTTAGGCCGAGTTTTGATAGTTTTGAGCATACTTGAGTATTTGGACTTCATGGTGTAATCCGGGCGTTTTATGCATGTTTTATGCTTTAATTGTCGCATTTGATCTTCCGATATTTGTTCGTTTTGTGGATTTCAGGAACCGGAAGCGTGGAGTGCGGATTTTGGAGCGGAAGCGAACTTCGGAAAGAAAGAAACTCAAGGAATGCATGAGAGAATAGAAGAAGAGGAGAAGCTAAGAGGAGAAAAAGACTTAGCCAAAAATTCAAGAGGAGTGAAAAGAAGCAACTCACTGGAAGTAGAGGATCACAAATTGTGATCACAAGATCAAGTGCAAGACCACATGGAAGATCAACGTGATCCTTCAATTAAAAAAAGGTGATCCTATGATCACAAGATCAAAGTGCAAGATCACATAGAAGAGTAACGTGACTCTACAACTACAAAGGTGATCCTAGGATCACAAATTGTGATCCCAAGATCACATTATTAAATCTGACGTGATTAGAAAAGGGGTAAAAAGTGTAATTTTTAAAGACTTGCAAAAAGTGACGAGTTTTAAGAGGAGAACGACCTAGGGCTTGGATGATTCATCTATTGTTGGACGCCATTGGAGAGCAGGAGCATTCTTGTAGCTTGGAGACCATCGTTTGATTTTCTATCTTCTTCCTCTTTAGTTTTTGTTTATGATCATTGAAACTTTGTACTTTGATCATGTGTTTTAGTAGCTAAACCCTCTATTCGGGATATCTCATAGGGAACTAGGGTTTTGAACACCATATTTTGGTGATTTATGGATTATGCTTCATGCTTATTAGCTTAATTGGATGTTTATGCTTAGTTATGCTTGATTCATATGCGTAATCCTATCTTGCATATTGTTTGACGTCACAATAAGATTGATCTAGGTGATAATTATTAGAGGAATCAATAGTTATTGCTTGAACTTGAATCTTGCACTAGTCGAATCTAGGGTTGAGGAATCTTGCTAGTTAACTAGAACTAAGAGTTGATATCAAGATCATAATGCATATTTAAACTTAAGTAGGATAGAGGAATCAGGTACAAGAGTTTAAATATAGACTTTGGTTGAGGAATCTTCAAAGTGAAATTTCTCGTTTGGCTAAGTAGAAAATATCCGTGTCGCATGGACGTAAATCATAAGTGGTGTGAATTCCCTAGTGAACCCGTAGAGATATCCTGAACTTGTCCACTTGTTAAGTAACTTAAAAATCATTCTTCGTTAATCGTGAAGCCTTTCACCTGATTAATTGAGATTTTTGTCTTTTATTTTAGTAGAATTAGAAAACAAACAACGCGATTTGCCCACATAAGGTTTAGAATAAGTAATTAATTTATAAGAAGTCCTTTGGGTTCGACAAACCCGGATTTACCGGATTATTACTGCACCGACAGCCATACACTTGTGGTTTGGACGTGTCAATTCTCCTCAGTGGAAGCATTACCTGAGTGAAGTTTTACATGTGTGGCATCTGTTTGGGGCAACAAATTATTTCTTAGAGATGCATGCAGTTCACAAAATTCGTAGCTTCTAATTCTTTGAATGTGTACGGGTTTTTTCACATTTAGTTCCTCTACTTACAACTTATAATTTGCAAGGACTGAGTTTAAACGAATCCATGATTTTCTTCAGTGTCTCCCCCATTCTCGGGAGCTTTAGTATCAAGAAACCTGTAGATTGGGAAGTGACATAGTTGACAAATTTAAATAGATGCCAGAGAGATTGGCCTGCTGATGGGCTGAAGGAAAAAAATAGATGGACTTATGTCGTCTTACTTGTGTGCCCTTGACTAAAGCTCCTCCCATCCCGGAATATTCATCATGCTTGATGGGTTATCTTCATCAGCATTGCGACGTTTCTAAATTTTGGTGAGACAAAATTTCCGTCATCAAATACCACTAAGAAAGAGAAGTCGTACATGCCCTTTCTTATTAACAACAATCTAGAATCTTCGCCAAAATAAAATATCCATCATAGGAAAATTTCATTGGCTGTATTGTTTTGTAGCTAAATGGTCCAATATTATGGACCATGACACTATCTTCACCCGCATTAATTATTTAGCCTGAAACAACCAAATTTGATTAAGTCCATTCTTTGATGTTGGAAGTGCCGTCCCAAAATCCATGGAAATGGAATCCCACTTCCAAACTGGTACGTGCAAAGGCTGAACTAGGCCCCCATTCTCTTGTGTTCAAAACTTCACCTTCTGCTATGTTAAAAATCGGGCTACGAATTTCGCTACTTCTTTCTTCATGTTTGGCCACCAAAATGTCTTCTTCAGATCCTTGTAGAGTTTGTCGCCTCCAGGATGTACTGAGTAGGGCGTGTTATGCGCTTCACGCATCAACTCCTCCTTAGTTTCTGCACATTTTTGTGGTACACATCATCTTCCTTTGTAGTGTATGCTCCCATCGTTGTGAATCTGAAAGTCTCTGGCTTGTCTTGCTGAAATATTTTCTTTCGTCTTCTTCTTATACTTCTTCTCCTTATTCTTCTTCGTACACCACCACCACCACCCACCAGAAACACCACCGGCCACACCACCACCTCCGTCTCTTCTCCTCACCCTCTCTCTGCCTCTCCTCCCTCTCCCTCCTCTCCTCTGTGTTTCAACCCGAGGAGAAGCAACTGCAGCAACAAATCACTGCAGAAATAACCCAGAACCACCGTCGCCGCCGGCAACGCCATTACTGCCGGCGATAATTTTGGCCCCGAGAACGGTGGATTGATCGCGGATGAACGCCATCGTCGACCACCTCAACGGCAGATTCAACAGGACCCAATTCTCGATTGTTTTTTCGAAATTTTTAGTGTGGGTAACTCCAAAATCCTCCCATGATTCGTTTTTGATAATCAAAATACCATTTTGATAGCTAAAATTGGATTTGGATCGATTGGATGAAGGTAGTGTTACATGTTATTGATCTGAGGGGTGTTTCATAGCCCACATTATTCTTCTAGAACTTATGAAATTATCTAGAATTCCACCGCTAGTTGTAGGGAGAAATACCTACACAAGTGTAAGCGGAAGATCTCCAGAATCTTCCATACAAATATCTAGTTGTAAGAGGGTGGGATACTTCGAGACTTTCAATCTCCACCATTAGATCTTAGATTATCTAAAATTTTATAAGGGGGGAACTCATGTAGAAATAGGAATGGCCTCATTTTCCACATCCATCAATCCAAGAATTGTGATCTCTATCTAAGTAATAGAAGCACTCTTCGTCAAATCTCTCTTTGTGTTCTTTGGGTGTTCTTCTAGGATTACTTGAAAGGGCTCAAGTGACGCACGAGAGCGTAAAGAAGTTAGTCCGTGAAGAAACGCACTACCTCTAATAGATTATTAACAATAAAAGAAATTTATGCATCGAAGGATCAAAAATTGGAGATCAATATCTCACATGAACCCGAGCATACACACCAAAGAAGCAGAAGAAAATCAAGAGCACTGGCGAATGAAAAATAACACCATAAAGACCTATCACAAAAGGGGGAAAATATTCAAAAAAATTGTGAACAAAATTTATTTTTAAACTCCATCCATAGATTGATCATGCTGCTTGTCTCTATCAAGTTATTGGAGACCGAGTTTGTAGAGTTCCTCGATTAGGCTAGTAACCTCATGCATGTAAGGGCTCTTATCATGCTGCTGCTCCAACAGTCCAGACAATAAACCACCACCACGAACATTTTCTTCATGCCTTCCATTAAATATTTATTCCTAATCAGCTCACGGTCATACACCTCAGTAATAAGTCCGGCTTGAACCACACGTTGAATCCACTTTTGAAGGTCAGGGCGCTCCCCAATCAAGTTTGGATTATTTGGATGTTTGGCAGTTAGCAGCTTAAGAAGCAAAACTCCAAAGATGTACTCATCAGCTTCTTGGGAGATGTCACAGCTCTGCTGCGCGATAACCTGCAATGTAGTTGGGAGTTGGTGCAGGTCCTGCCAGTTGGCAAATCATAAAATATGACGCATGTGCTTCGTAGGACTCATATATGAGAATGTTTGATGATGATATGTTTCCATGAAAGACTCTAGGGCCCTGTTCGTGAAGGAGTAATATCCCCCACGCAGGTCCAAGGGCAATTATGGACCTTGTTTCCCAGTTTAGTGGTGACCTATCACTCTCTCGGCTTCTTGTAATTAGAACAACAATACATGTCAAAAGTTTAGAAAGTCAGCTGTAAGAGTTTATAATTACTTGTGATCACATATTCACTAACAAATGGTGATATGATGAAACTTAATTGTAATTCCCAAATATCAAACAAATCCCTAGTTCTTAGGCACGTTAATTTAAACTAAGATGTTATACTTAATAATTATGCTAATGCGTGAATGAATGAACATGGGAATGTGGAGTCAACAAGGTTTATATGGTGAAAAAAATAAGATAAACAACTTTTATAAGTGTAAACATTTTGTGTAACTAATGTTCTTTTTTTTCTAAAACTTGTATTGAAAAAGGTCTAAATGCCCAATCTGTCTATGTTTGGTACATCAGAAGCCCACCCTGACTCATATTCTATCCACACAGTATTGGACTCATTTGAAATAAACCATTTAGCTAAATTAGGATCAACCTTATTGGCGGTATGCCCTTTGTAATTAAGTTTTAGACATTCTATCAGATTGATATGTTCACTATGAGGAAAATAACATACATTACGCTCAGCCAAATATGATATGATACCTATTGTGCCAAGGATTTTACTTCTCAGAATTTAGTTTCCATTATTTACTCCTTGGATCCTCGAAGGCAGAAACCTCTAATATACTTAGGGCTAGTTTGGAATGCTGTGGCGGTGCTTGAAAGTTGCTGTGTGAAAACACTGTGGAAAAGCTGCTGCGAATTCTTGATAAAGTGTTGTTTGGTAAATATTACATAAAAGCTGCAGTGAAATATTGATATAGAAATTTTGTGTTGGTAAAATCATCTATGAAGTTGCTGTGAGAGGATAAATTAACAAAAATATGTGACACATGTCATTTTCGTAAAGATAACTATTGATATTTTAAAAAATTGTAGGGTTAAAATTGATTGTAGATAAATTAATCAAAAGCACTTTCTGGAAAAAACATCTCCCCCCCTTGCTTCCTGGAAACTGCTGTAGGACAGCAGAAATTGTCTGGAAAAGCAGAAATTTTATTTTTTCCAAACACACTGAAACTGCTTCTGCTGTCGGAAAGCAGCTGTGCTGGTAGCAGAAGCATTCCCAAACTCACCCTTAATCCAATATATAAAACAAAGAATCGCCAACTCTGGAAAGATTTCTCGTGTCTCAGAGACACTCAACTCTTTTTTGAACAACTAAAGACACAATATACTTGTTTTGTGGAGAAAATTGCGGTTCTTTTGGGGTTTACAAGAGTAACATGTATGGGCATGATCCATTGGAAACCCTAATGAATAGCGCAAGCTAAAGCCATTTAAAAACAAGAGCTTAATGTAAATGTAGCAATAACCCGTGTTTTTGGTGCAGGAGAAACTATATGTATTTTATGGTCGTTCTAGAAACATCTCGACTACATTGTAACTTGAGAAACCAACACAAACTCGGCCAGAAAAGCATTGCTCGAATCTCATTGATCACGGTATTGCCCGAATCTACATTGAATATAAAAATAGGGAATTGATTCTTACACCGGCCTATATTGATGGTTACACCGGAATTAACTTAGCTCGACTTTTTTACCCTCACTAGTCAAGTAATGACATTTTCTCATTTAAATTTGTAATATTTCAGTAAAGGTAATTTTGTATTATCAATTTTCCTTACCTCTTTTGCATTAACTTTGACATTCCATTTTCGAAATTGGGAATGATAATGATTTTCGAGATTAATTTTGGATTTCTGTTGTAATTTAATAGAAATACTTTTTTTTTTTGAGAAATAGAAATACTTTTTAGGTAGCTATAATCAGTCTTAAAGACCATATCAACATGCTGACTATTCCAGCTCCTGCTAGGGTTAGTTAAACAACCTATATTTTGACAAACAAGAAACAAAAAAATATTTGGTTTGAGTCACCATAATTGAGAAGTTTAAAAATATACTTCAACTGGAAAATCAAATGAAAAGAAAATATCGGAAAAATTTAAGAACACTTCAGCAACCTACTGGACGAGAAAACGAAGGGAAAGTTTGAAGAGATGAATGAGAAAGGAATCAGACAATTGAGGAGTTGAAATTTTAGATTTCCACTTGTTTTAGCATTCAATGCAATTATGACCGTTTGGTAGAACAAAAATACAATTATAAACGTTCAAAAATTCCAACATCCAGAGTTGGTTTTGAATATAATCTCCATTCCAAATATATGAGAAGGAATGTGAAAGTTGATGCTATAAACGTGAGAAACATTATATATATCAATTGCCTAAAATAAATTATTACAAACTAAGTAGTGTAAATACTTAATTGGTGAGTGAGGGTAAAAAAATCGCGTCAACAACAATCCGGTGTAACCATCAATAATGGCCGGTGTAAGAATCAATTCCCTAAAAATAAAGCTGCAAATGATATGCAACTGGAGTTTATATTATGAGTATTCTAGATAGAAGTGTGATAAGCTTCCTAAAGGAATGTTGTCATAGATGAGTAGTTTCTCCTTTCACCCACATAAATAAGCCCTTGATGATACCAAATTCCTATGCCTCATCTCCCCAATCCACATCATTATCTCCGTGAAATCCTTCACCAGCATCTCCACCTTCTTGAACCTCTTTAGCATCAACACCAGATCCTTCCTAACAGTCACCTTAAAAGCCTATACATGCGTTCCATTCCCCCAAAATCTTCCCCGTAGCCCTCATAAGGTATTTATAATCAGAATCCCTTCTTCCAACAAACACAAACCTGTTACTCCCCTTCTTCACCGGCCAGAGGAATAACAAGATAAGCGCTATCATAACAAGCCCAAATCCATAACCCATTACGATTCTGGTAATTGCTATAGGGGAGAGTTTCTTTGTTTTCTTGGAACTTCCCCGGCAAAAAAATAGTGGGATGCCGCATACGGAGTTTCCGGAAAGCGCGCACGGGGGTTGGCTAGCGAGATTCTGAGGGACGGGGCCGATCAATTGATTGTTGGAGACGTTAAACCGAATCAAATTTTGGAGAAATAGGTCCGGGATCGAACCAAAGAGATTTTTGTTCTCCAAGAACAACGTTTCTATACGAGTTAGTTTGTTCAACAACTGCGATATCGGACCATGAAAATTGTTATAACATAGGTCCACGCCTATGAGATCGCTACGAGAGAAAAGAAATTTATGGATTTTACGGAGATTTTTTTTTTGCAGAGGTACATGTTTTAAAGGGTAGAAACGGGCGCGATGTTGGAGGGAATATGACCAGAGAGAACGTTGAATCGCAATCTGAGCGTTTTGAGATGGGACAGGTTCCCAATCATGTCGGATGGGATTTCGTTGGAAAGCTCCATCCCGGGAGTCGGATCTCTGTGACACTGCCGAGCCCACATGTGAAACCCTTCCAAGAATCTGGTGTGGGCTCAGACCTCTGAGTGAAGAACATAGGTAACTGAGGGAAACTTCATCTACAACGAGGTCAGCGAGTCCGGTGGGGAGGAAGACGAAGGCGATGATTATGAAGGCTGAATTAGGGTTCATTCTTTGGAAGCCGTCCGAAAGTGAGGCAGCGACAGTTTGAATATACTGCTAATATTCCATGACATATGATTAGGGCGAATGGTAAAGCGTTTGAAAAGTGTGTGTGCACGCCATGTTGTGGAAAAAAAAGTGTGTTTGGGCCGCGAAGTGGAAATAAATGAGAAAGTTGGTAGTGGTAGTTTCAAAAAATATTTGGATATTTAAAAGAGTAGTTCTTTTATTAATTATTTTTATCAAGAAAAATATTGTTGATGTGGACATGTTTGAGAGAGATGAAAAATGAAGAGATATTGAGATAGACATAGATGTAGGAAGAATTGTAAGAGTGATTCTCAAACTTTTTTTTTAGATTAATTTGTCATATATAAAGCCTCAAGGGTTGAAATAGGAGCAACCACTACATTCATCATCTAACAAATTCAAAAAAAATTCCATCTAAACTACTTCTCTCTATTTGACCATTGAATTTAAACTCTTTAGCTCAATTTGCAAGCAAATGATGAGCCACACCATTTTCGTGTCTTCCATTGAAGAAAGGAGAGAGAATTACTTAGGCAGTAAGCTTTCTAGATAGCTTTGATTCTATTCTTCCATATCCATCCTACCACTCTAACATCATGGAATTCCTCAATCAACATTTTTGCATCCGATTCAATTTGCACCAACTGTAAATTATGAGATTCTACCAAAGAACAAACTAGCTCTATAGCTCTAACTTCTGCCTCTGCAATATCATTATCTTTCCTTCCTACATACTACAAAGTTTCATCCCAGATTAGGAATCCATTTCATATCTTATAATAGCAGCTACACCAATTTCGCCATTCTTTGGTCTAGCACCACATGTGTCGATGAAGGGATGCGTGAAGCGAGGATCGCAAAGATGATAACTTCCTCAGATTGATATTTATGAAAGAAAATACTTAGACAATTTAGATAAATCTTAAAAAACTGTTTCGTTTGCCCACATTTGATGTAAGACTTGAACTTTAGATTGGACTTATGTAAATTTTAAAATTCTTTATTTCGCTTGGATTTTTTTGAAAATACCGTCATCATCATAGAAATAAAAACAGAGTACAACCACCTCCCACAGGGAGAGAAAGTGTCCAAGCACAATAACAAGACCACATAACTGAGGAACAGAACAACATGAACAAGAGGACTAAGGGAACAACAAACTAGCGACTACAAGATAACAACCACTAGACTCGAAGGCCTACAACAAGAAAAGAAAACTACATGGGATGGTTATCCAAAAGATAGCTCTTGGCCGCCTTGTGAGCACAAGCAACCAAGCTTCTGTGGACCTTGACAATACGGCAGAACTTCAAAAGCTTCGAGGCGTTCCAAATCCTTTCGATTATCGGCTCATCCTGAATAGGTGGTCTTGCGGTTCCCTGAAGAAAGTGAACAACCGCCGCACAATCAGTATAAACATTAATAAGCAAGATATTGTGATGTAAAGCGAATTTAATGGCATGTTCCACAGCAAGGATTTCCGCCTGTTGGGCACTAGATGCAACACATTTAACTCCTATAGTCCATTGCGAGCCATCGTCTCCAACGGTATGGAGGCCAATGCTTGAAAAGAAAGAGTTTGCGTTCCACGCTCCATCCACAAAGATGTCTTTTGGAGGAGGACCGCCATCATTATTTGGGGAGTCTATAATAGTACTGGTAAGGGACTCCTGAGAGGGGACGTGACTAGGGTTGTTTGTGCGCTTGTCTTCTACAGCCAGAAGAGCACGCTCTTGATCCATGACCGCCAGGATAGAGTCAACTGAGAACTTGGAGTTGCTAAAGACCACTTCACAACGACTCCTCCAAATGCTCCAGAGGGTATGAGCAGCCTTTATGTTTTTTGAGGAGATAATGCTCCAAAGTTTGTCCTCAAAGGAAGTACTGTTGTCTAATAAGGAGACATCATTTCTCCACAGCGGAACCACCGAGGGACAAACAAAGAAGAGGTGGTTCAGGGTTTCCTCTTGACTGTTGCAGAGAGGGCACGTACAGGAGGCTGTGCAGAAACGCTGGCTCAGGAGTTTTTTAGTGGGGAGCTTCTGATGAGCGCATTTCCAAAGGAAAGTTTTCCATTTTTCCGGAACCTCGAGGCCCCAGATTTTCCCCCATTGGCCATTTGACAAGAGAGGCCATTGTTCTGGTTCAATATACCCTGCAGGAAAGAGGATAGGAGACTGTTCTTCCATGAGGTAATTGTAGCCCGACTTCGTGGAGTAGCTGCCAGACCTGGTGAAAGGCCAAATAATTCTATCTTGTTTCGGGCGATCCGGAAGTTGGATCGCCAGGATTCTGAAGGCAATGAAGTCCGGGACATGCGCCCTGATGGTGTGCGAGTCCCAACATTGCTGATCATTACCGAGGTTGATCCAGTCCCTCACTTTGAGATCCGGGCTAATGGAGCCAGTCCCAAGGAGAGAGGCGAGGGGAAACTTCAGACCAGGGATCCATTTGTCATTCAGGATACTAACATTCTCCCCACATCCAATGTTCCATCTGCAGCCTCGTTTGATGAGATCACAGCCATACATAACACTTTTCCAAGCCCAGGAGGCATTGCTGGGGGTGCCAACCTCCAGGAGAGATTTTTCCCTGCAAAACTTATGAAGGAGAAACTTGGAAACAAACATGTTAGGGGAGTTAAGTAATCTCCAAGCTTTATTAGCCAGCAACGCTTGATTCATCCAGTTAATGTTTCTAAGGCCGAGACCTCCTTTAGATTTTGGTAAGCAAAGGGTGTCATTAGGGATGAGCCTTAGGGGGGCCTTCTTGTTGGGGTTCCACCAGAATCTAAATATTTGATTAGCAATTTCATCATTGAGAGTGGTGGGAAGCTTGAAAGAAGAGCAGACGTATGTGGGAAGGGCAGATAAGACTGCCTTTGCCAGGGTTAGTCTGCCTGCATCGTTCAGATATTTACCTTTCCAACCCTCTAGCTTAGAGTAGACTGTTTCTCTGGAAAAGCTAAAAATGTCTTTCTTTTTCCCTCCTGAAACAATCGGGAGCCCTAAGTAGGAGAAATTGGTACTATCAATGTTCACTTCAATGAGATTACCGAAGATATCCCCAAGGTCCTTAGGGACATTTGGGCTAAGGGTAAGGGAGGATTTAGATTTATTAATGTCTTGCCCTGAAACCCTACAGAAAGTCTCTAGCGCTATACTGAGGGTTGCACAACTAGAGAGAGAGGGTTGGAAGAAGATGAGACAGTCGTCCGCGAAGAAGAGGTGTGAAAGATTAGGGCCACCTCTTCTAAGGCTGATACCTGGGCAGACACCAGTGGTATTAAGATGAGTGAGGTAAACAGAGAGTGCTTCCAGATAGATAATGAAGAGATAAGGGGATAGAGGGTCCCCTTGTCGAAGGCCAGCCTTAGGGAAGATCCTTTTACCTGGGATGCCATTGACCAGCACAGAAAGGGAGACAGTGGAGACACATTGGAGGATAAGGTTGACCCATTTCTCTGGGAAACCCATTTTCTTAAGAACTTTCTCCAGAAAATACCAGTTGACCCTGTCAAACGCTTTGCTCATGTCCAATTTAAGGGCCCCCAGATGGTTATTTCCTTTATTCGTATTTCTGATCTTAGCAAAGAATTCATTAGCAAGAAGTGTGCTGTCCGAGATGAGGCGTCCCGGGACAAACGCATTTTGTTGCTCGGAAATAACAAAAGGGAGAACCCTCTTGATTCTGTTAGCAATAATTTTAGATATGGCCTTATAAATGAAAGAGCAAAGGCTGATAGGCCGAAGATCATGGGGGTGTTCCGGGTTGGGGGTTTTCGGAATGAGGGCAAGGAAGGAGTAGTTAAGTTCCTTGAGGAGGAAACCTCTAGAGAAGAAAGAGTGAACCACTTCCTCAATAGAGGGTCTGACGATCTCCCAACTTTTGTGAAAGAAGATGCCAGGGAGGCCGTCCGGACCTGGTGACTTGTAGGGGCCGATGGAGAACACCGCATCCTTGATTTCATCCGAGGAGATGGGCTGGTTGAGAAGATTGATGCAATGTTCATCGAGGGAGGGGAATTGGAGATTCCATCCTTCCCAATTATCAATAACAGCCGTGTTAGTAGCGGCTGCCTTGAGATAGATGGACTCAAAATGCTCGGAGATGAGATTAGAGAGTTTGTCTGGGTCACTTATCCAGTTACCCGAAAGATCCTTGAGGCCTTCAATTCTGTTTTTAGCAACTCGCTTCTTGCATGTTTTATGGAAGAAACGAGTGTTTTTGTCCCCTTCTTTAAGCCATTTTATCTTAGCCCTTTGCGCCCAAAGGGTTTCTTCTTGGGAGAGGAGATCATTAAGCTCTAGCCTCGTAGCCCTTTCAGCTTGAAAGGAGTTAGGGTTATTCAGGGAGGAGTGAATAGCCTCTAGCCTATTTTGAGTGGCAGCAATTCTCTGACTCAAGGATCCTACCCCTTTTCTTTTCCAGGATAACAGGTTAGATTTGAGAGCTTTGCATTTAGCAGCAAAACGAAGGGCTGCGGAGCCAAAGAAATCTCTTTCCCAAGTTTGCCGGATTATGTTGGAGCATTCGGGGTAACGGAGCCAAAACGCTTCGAAATGAAAACGCTTGAGACGAGGCCTAAAGGGATTAAGGATGTGGAAGATACATGGCCCGTGGTCTGACCCCATGATTGGGAGGTTAAGGAGGAATGAACCTCGGAATTTAAGGGCCCATTCCGGGTTATGGAATCCCCTATCCAACCTTTCAAAGGTAGTGAAGGGAGAGGGTCTATTATTGGTCCAAGTGAAGTGAGCGCCCTTATAATGGATTTCAGAAAGGTTAAGGTTTCCGAGGAAAAGACGAAAGTCCTTTGTGCCTGGAATCCATCTTTCCTTCCTACACCATTTATCTCGCGGATGTAGGACTTGGTTGAAATCCCCGATACACAAGAGAGGACCTTCAAGAGAGGCTAGATGGGATTCGATCAACTCCCAAGTATCCTTTCTTTGATCCAAGTAGGGGGAACCATAAATACAAGCGAGGAAGAAGGATCCAGAGTTACTAGAGACCGAGCACAGGATGAGATTCTGGGTTGCAATCAACGGGGTAAGGCTAACATGATGTTTCCAGCCTAGACAGATACCACCTGCAAGGCCCATGGAGCTTACCCCACAGGTAGAGTTAAAACCCCAAGATTTAAAGAGAACACTACTTTCCAAAAGAGAACATTTAGTTTCACAGAGGAAAAGGATAGACAGTTTATGGTCCATGGTCAATTTATGAGCTGAATGAACTGCCAGAGGGTGACCCAAACCTCTGCAGTTCCAGCTACCTATGATCATGGCGACCCCCGTGGTTGTTCAAGGACAACCACGGAAACCTTTGAGAGAGAGAAAGGAGTACCTTTGACATCGCAAGAGTTAAAAGGACAAGTCTTTGGCTTCTTTTGGGACAAATGATCATCCCCTAGGGACACAGGATCTTCGTCAATCCCATCCCTACGTCGCTTTTTGGTGGGCGGCATTAGGCTCATAGTGGGAGTAGCCGGGGGAGAATCAAGATCCTCCAAGGCAAGTAGAGCCCTGAATTCATCGTCGAACCCGTAACGATTTCCCGGCCCCCTTCCACTAGAGGTAATGCTGGCTTTGGACGCCTGAGGAAAGCAACCCAGTATGGATTTAACAAACTTGGGCTTTTTCCCCTCCGTGGGGTTTAAGGCTGGGTTTGGAACTGATTTCCTCTTGGACCCATAAGGGCTGCGGGTTGGGTGGAGGTCAAAAGCCTCAAGGGATGGGCCCAAAGTGTTTTTAGTTTTGAGCGAGGAATTCCATAAACCCATATTATATGGGTCCACGTCAAGCAAGTGTGGGCTGGGGCACAAGAACGGGTGGGCTTGGAGAGAGATGCCTGGACAGCTAAATGGACCGGAAGGGTATGGTGGGCTGATTAAGAGCTCACAGGAGGCTCTCTTATCCGGGCCCTTAGTGGGAGGTGGGTATAAAATAAAAAAATCGAGGGTGTAAGGGTGGCAGAAAGAATTCAGACGCAAGAGATAGTGCCAGTAGATAATGAAAAGATAAGTGCTCTGAAAAGTAGAGCAGGATTTGTAGTTAAAAGATAAGTGCAAGTTTTGTTTTTCAAGATAACCCTGATTGACAAGTAAGATTTGGTTAAGAGATAAGGGTAAAAGATAAACTTTGTCAGTTATGGGAGATTTAACACGTAAAGGAAGATTACTTTTAAGATGAGATAATAATCCTAAAAAGTAGTGAATGATAAAAAAATGGACAAAGGCAATATTAAAATGGACCGAATTACAGTTAAGTCTAGTCAAAGCAGTCTTAGTAGAATAAATTAAATAAAGATTCGCACAATTATCATTAAAATAAAGAGAGAGAGGGTATGATGTACCGTTCACCAGACTGACAGCCCTACGACGGCGCTTTGGGGAATTCGCAGAGCTTGCACGCCTCAAGCTAGCTTCAATTTCCGAGGCATTTTCGTTCTCCCACGCGCTGCGCTTGCGCCCATTCCGAGGGCTACGACCGTCCCCATGCTCTCCGCCGGACGTTTCCTCGACAGCGGCCGCATCCATGGATTCCGGCGACCGGCCTCCACGCTGCATTCGAGTACCGCCTTGTGACATCTTACTCTTGATCAGTTTAGTGGCATCCACCGTGAAACTCTTGCCGCCACCGTCGTTAGAACTGCCTGAGGTTGAGTGGGAGATCCATCCCCCCTTCCCCATGTGTTTACAATCACAGTACATCGGCAACCATATGTTCCCCCCACTGTCTTTTGCAAAACCTGACTCACTCATCTCCGAATCAGAATCAGATAGTATAATGACCTTTGATTTGCTTGTCGCCTCATCTCCTTCTTCCACATTTTGGCTCACCCAGCCGTATTTCATCTTAGCAAATCCAAACTTGGTCTCAATGATATTCTCTCCGGTAAACAGATGCTTTGATTCCCTATCCGGCGACTCCTTCTCCGATGATGAGGATGCAGCTCCAAAGAGTTTTTCAATAACTCTTTTCTTTTTCACATCTCTGTCTTCGTCCTCACGACACACTCCGTGAGTCTTCTCGCCGGCGCCCACTGCAGAGGATCCTAATTGTGCTGCCGGTGCCGCCTCTGACCTAGTTGACGGGCCTCCCGCCATGTTAACAGCAAGATGATTTTGGTCTGGATTGGCATCATTCCCTCTGCTTGATTCATTTCTACTATTCTCCAGTATTCTCTGTATGTTATCGCGAAGATCAAAAGTCGGGGCACGTTGCTGCATGGGTTGGTTCGGTCTAGCATTTACTCTTTCAAAAAAAGTAAACCATGCCCCATGATCACCTTTTCTTTCTGTGATACGTCGAGCCGGACGATTCCATGCAACCCGGATTCTAGTGGTGCGGTTCACGTTTGAGTTTGTCATCCCTCGAAGCGCCCTTGTGAAGAGAGGTTGATCAATGTGAGTCACCGTGCTGTAACCTAACTCCTCTTGAACCTTAACTAGCCTCTCTTTGTAACGATTGAAAGCACTGTTAAGGGTATGGCGGCACTTGCGCTCTGAGTGACCTACACATCCACAACGGAAGCAGACGCGAAAGATCTTCGAGTAACTAAAGAAGGCTGTGATTTTAACTCCATCGTCCATTTCAAAGCTGCACCCTGGTACGAGGGTATCAAAGATGTTGATCCTTACTTTGACCCTCATCTTATCCAGGTGTTTTTCGTCGACATAACCTTGAGCCACATGCACTGCTACATCGCCATTGTTCGCCTCGTTTGCTTCGAGACTTGGCCATACCACTTCTTCGTCGGCGCCTTCGTAGTCAACCACCTCACCCATGACCTTTCCCAGCCTTTGGATGAGCGAGTTGTTGATGTATTCCATGGGAATACCTCTGATGTCCACCCAGATGTCGTTTGCTGAAAAATGCTCATCGTTGAATGTGGTGTTGGGTGTCCATCTTTTGACGACAACCAAGGATCCAAGTATGTTCCATGGACTTCCCTCAACTAAGTCTTCATAATCTTCAGTGTTTTCCGGCTCAAGCAAGAACATATGATCGTTCATCAGCTTGACCTTCACTTTGCCAGCTAGCTTCCAAAAATTGTTTATAGCGTCGGAAATTGTCTTGCTATCCCACACAATGTAGTCCACAAAGAAAGCAACCAAACATTTCTCTAACTTCATCCTTTTAGGGATGAAAGAGTGAAGGTCAGGGGTAGGGAGATCGATCAATTCTCTGTGGTGGATGAAATTTGGGTGGTGAGATGAGGGTTGGTAGGAGGTTTGGACGGAATAGTAATCCGAAGGTTGGTTTGGTAAGGCCATCTGGAGGTACTGTAAAGAAAAAAGAGGGAGGAAAAGAGTGGAGATTGGGAGGCGGGTTAGTGTTTTGGAACTAGGAGCGGGCGTGAAGATGGAGGTGGAGGCAGAAGTGGAAACGGGTTGAGAGAGAGTAGGAAGGTCTCATGACCCAGTTTCTCTCACTAGAAAGGAGAGAGTTGGAGTATAAAGTTGGAGAAAGAAAACAAATGAAAACTATTTCGCTTGGATTGTCTTTGATGTTTCCACATCAATTCTCCTTGCATTCCGAAAGTAATCTTGGATGCTCAGTGACACCGACTCATTTTTTGGATCTCTATTTTCCAGTTTTAGTGTGCTCAACCAAGTGATTATTTCAGTTGCGATTCAGAATCTTTCTGTTCAAAATTGCAATTCAATACATCCGTATCAACAATTGTGTAGTTACTACTTTGATTGACATTTCTTCTCTAACTAGTCATATTAACACTAATGAGAATAGATAAATATAATACAACTTCTTAGCATTTAAGCAACTCGCAAGTGAATGCTTCCCGAGCCAGGCAAAATTGCACAAGTGGTACTCATATCATATGTTTTGTTACTTTTTGCACCCATATTTTGAATTTTGCAATTGCAACTCCGACAGTTGGAAGTTGTTACACAGATGGTACCTACTAATGTTCGTTAGTTTTTCCTCATTGAAGCCTCTCGTCTTTTTCTCAACAACCCTCTGCAGGTTCAATCCGCCGTCACAACCCATAAATCGCACTCGAAGACAAAGTAGATGAAGCCTCGAAGACCCGAGTACTTTCCCAGAACATCCCTCCGTCGAGCACTCCAAACGACATCCGCCCCCTATTCGAGAAATTGGGAACCTTTGAATATAGAGGTTTGTGCTCCCTTGTAGAATTAATGTTTGATGTTTAACTCAAATCCTCAAATGTTTTCTTCATTCATTATTCGATTCGGGGTTTTTACTTTGTTCGTTTAGGTTCTGATGCATAACACCAGAATCAGGGGTTTGCCTTTCATAACGATGGGTTCGCATGAGGAATATGGTGAAGTTGTCAAGCACCAGACCACCAAAATTCTCAATTGACCGCCGCCTACCATTGACATGAAATATGGGTTTCTCGTTGCCGAAATATGGGCAGCTGTAGACTGTCAAGAATGAGACATCAGGTCACTGCCACATGGACCCATCACCAGCCAACGAGTTTCCTCCCCACTGTGCCCTAGAAGCACCAGATCACGCCATCTCGCACTTTGAGGGAACATGATACATGGCCCCTCGCACCTCATCACCTCGTATGGGAGCCAGGGGTTCTGGTGGTTTGGAGGCTGGAATAAGGCCCCTCGCATGTGGGTTCCACCTCAGATGGAACCAGCTACTATGGAACCGACTTGTTCCACTGTTTTATTTATCTCAGGTTAGACTTCATCAGTGACAATCCTTCAGGGACTTAGGGTACGCCACCATCATAATGCGCGTGGGTTGTCCGTATGCCCAAGTGTCTCCTATTGGTTACCCTTGTCTGACTAGTATGAATAAGACGATTCTTTATGTGCCTTATAGTGTGATTATTCCGTATGATTCAGCGAATTGCTGCCAACAAGCTGTCTCTAATATCAACAGTAAAATAATTCTTATTTCCACTCCTTCCTTTATATCTCCATGGCCCTTCGATCTATCTATGTATTTTCTATAAGATTGTTAGCTCAAATTATCTATAATCTGAACACTACCGATTAAGTTAAAATTGTACCCATCGATTTCTCTTATTGTCATTATGGTGAACCAGACATGAAAGAAATCTACCCAATCACACAACAAGAAAACACATATCGAATCACACGACCATGGTTAACGCCAATGCTGAAGCTTCTCCCTCTCAGATCCTTTCAGAATCCTTACACTCGGAGGATCAAGATCCCCAAAACTCCTCAAACCACCATTCTAGAATCCCTTAAAACTATAAATGCCATTATGAAAAAGCAAGTTAACCAAATAAAACGGTCCATGGACGGCATGATGACCGTGAACACCTTGAAATACGATCAGTTCGCTCGCGAAATCTCAACGATAAAATCCGCGATGGGCTGTCAACTTTCGGCGCCGCTTTACCACCTCCTCACCATAGGGTAGGAGCGACTACTGATATTAACTCACCAAGTCTCAAGGCCCACACTCACCGACCATAGGACGTTTACCTAGCTCCTCGACCGCTCGCAAACTTAGAACTCCCATAGCCCTTATTATTGGAAATCAGAGCATCTCACCTTAAAACCCCTTATACCCCTATATCACGAGCCTAAATTCTCAAAGGCCTCCGAGAAATGTAGCGACCGATGTTGGAGTAGATTCCCTAGAGGCAATCTCGACTTAGTATGAACATTGTTTGGCTAGGACATTCGCTTATTATTTATGGAGATATTTAATATAACGAAGTCCTTATATTACAATGTGTTGTTTATCTTAAATATCCCTAGTCCATTATATTGATTAACATGACGATCACTATAGACCCGTATGTGGGTAGATTGATATGAAGATTTCAAGTCTAACACATGGGTATGCTTTATGAGTAATGACATACTAGATTGACCCACAACGAGAAGGCTACATTGGATTATGTCAGTGTCACAAGTGCTTCTCGTAGTGCTAATGGTGTTGTAATCCTTAGACTTGAAGTCACTAGATACTGTAGTTGTGAAATATCATGTTTTGTTATTATAAAACGTTGCACCGTAACTGGGTAAATATAAAGATTGTCATCGAGCATGATAGAAAGCAATATTAGAAATGGTAGTGATGTAGAGAGGATTTGTCCCCACCCCCCACATAATGGGACACAATATCCATGGCCACTCGAGGGGTAGTGCTTATGGAATGTCTGGCCAGACTCAGATAAATCAATATGGAGATATTGATGTTATCTGTATAGATAAGCCTATTCCCAGGATCGAGAAACTATAGATATGATATACGAGTGTGACAATTTATGTCTTGTGTCCTATCCGGATATAGAGACAAAGGGATAGATATAACACGGTAACACCGGACACATGGTTTGTCGGATCACTGCCTTTTCTGTTAGTTGGATGGCATAGATGTGTTGCTAGACACCGCTTTATGTTTGTAATAGTTACTACCAACTAAGTAGAAACCTATGGGGTCACATACCTTATGGATTAAACTGGATTTGTATATTAATTAGTAGGACTAATTAATCAAAAGTATCAAAACGCAACCACAAGCAAAGTTAGTAGGATTAATTTGCAAGGTGGACTAATTCGTGTATGGACAGGATTAGTATTGGGGCAAATATGTAGCTAATAAGGAGTTATTAACTATATAGGGGCACTCTAGCTTGTTATTTCTGTACACATGTCATTATTGAGAGAAATAACAAAGCAAGGAGAGAGAGAGAGAGTTGAGGCCGAAGCCCCCCCCCCCCCCGCCCCTCCAAGCCGTCGGTCACTAGGTGGCGCGCAGCCATTTGGTGCTCTGTTTTGTGTGATATTTTCCTCCTTCTTCCTGTTGCTAGCACTACACGTGGAGGAGGATTCCAGCTGCAATCCTAGGTGTGGATATTCATAGAGACGAAGGCTCAGTTCTTCGTAGTGATCAAACAAACAAGGTACACAATTCCTTAATCCTCATCATGTTATGAATGATTGCCTGCGATCTGTGGAGGGCTTTAATCAGGATTAAATTTTTGTTATTCCGCTGCGTTACCTGCATCAAAACCCTAAAATCGACCCCTTGCTACCATACCCACACATGCTTTGGCCCCGTTGGAACAAAAAATTTCCCATCTCTTGGCTACCCAAAGCTCCACCCTCGCTACAATACCTAAAACTGAGTGCATACCCCCAATCCTCATGAGCTCTATGAAATACCTAACCCCATGGGGGACAAGGCACCGGCATTCGAGAAATTTAATGAGGCCCCAGGGAATGCACATGAGCATGTGATGTGGTTCATCGACCTGCTAGGGAATTATGGGGTAGACAAGAATTTCAGGATGTGCGAATTCCCGAAGTCCCTCGGGAAATTGGCGTACAAGTGCCACATACTACTCGAGCCATCCATCAAGACATGGGATGACATGGTGACGAAGTTCTACAAAAAATTCTTCCAAGTTGCGGAGATGGTCACGACCATTCATTTTTTGCGGATGAATCAAAAGGAGAATGAGGATGGTGTCACGTCCATCAAAAACATCCATATGAAATCCTTGGAATGCATGGAGGATACCACCGAGAAGTGGTTGGTTGACATCTGCCTACAAGGAAAGCACATTGAATATAAACAATTTCTCATCAACCATGACCTCCCAATATTCTCTAGGCTTCTCGAGAACACCAGTAACATCGAGCCCATCGTAGACAGCCAGAAGAAGAAAAATGCACAGGCCAAGCGGTCCTTTGGCAAAACCTTCAATAGACAGCCTCTCGACTCGACCGCTACAATGGTAACAACAAAAGAGAAAGAGAGGCTGCAATCAATGAAGCCTCGTCTCCTAAAAATATCAAAAAAATAGGTTCCCCCGAGAAATTCCAAACTAGAGAACTCCCACAACCTCTGCCTTACCCCCTCCGACAATTCATTCAGCTATGCAAGAATGACACCGCGACGATGTCCTACCTGCACTTGAGAAGCCTTCCACGGGGAGTTGACGGGTGATCCAAAAACGTGTGAACGCCACAGTGGGATTATGCATCCTACTCTTGAGTGTAGAAAGCTAAGGTACATCATTGACACCATGGCAAAGAAGGGGGCATTAACAATTGAAGAATCGACTAAGGATGTGCGGGATAATCCTCTCCCTCACACGAATCAAAGGAATCCAAGGGAAAGGAGATCACTTCCACTTCTTACGAGGACGACAACTATTGAATGCTGATGTACTATCCACATAATCCCTCCACATCACCCTGTCATCTATAATTTCAACTTTTAGAAACTGTACGTCATGCTGTTTCCCTTTCCCACTTTTGGAGGGGGGAATCAAAAGAGAGGCTTCCTACATTGAGCTCTCGTGCCCTGACGATCATGAGTCGCCTAAGAAAATTCTAAGCCCATATGCAAAAGATGGTAAAGACATGCTCATCCGCTGCAGATGGCAATGCCAAAACCCATCTGCAACACATGGCTATGCACAACCCGTTCGCAGCAGATGGCAATGCTAAGCCCCTTAGCAGCAAATGGCAATTCTAAACCCATTAGCAGCAAATGGCAATGATAAGCCCATTCGCATCTAATGGCAATGCTAAAGTCCATTCGTAGCTAATGTCAATGATAATGAAATATGCTGAGATGGCAATGATAAGACCATATGTTCATATGGCAATGATAAAGTCCGTTTTTTGAAATAGCAATAATAAATGCCATCCATAGCTATGGCACCTAAAGCCCATTCACAACTATGACACCCAAAGCCCATATGTAGCTATGGCATCCCAAATGCCCATTCACACAGGCAATGAGAAAGATAAAAGCCCATCACAAATATGGCATCCCAAGGCCAATTCATAATAAATGGAAAAGCTAAAAGACCATTGCAGCTATGGCATTCAAAAGCCCATTCGTTGTCAATGAAAAAGCTAAAGTGAAACGCCCCCAAAATATGGGATGCCTCCGCCCAAGGTGATGAACCCCATTGAGAACATATAGGAACGTCGATTCCTCGCTAGTACGACCCACAAATAATCCAAAAAAAGTAAATATTTATTTATTTCAAAACCAATCGGAAAATTGTTTGACAAAAATATTCAAAGTACATTAACATGTGAAAAGTGCTAAATGATACTCTTAGCATAGCTTCCTTATTCTTGGTAGTGATGAGCGTTCCCCACCTTATTGGCAACCTGAAAGTTTTCAAACGACAATAGACGACGCAGTAAAATTTAAGTTAGTACTAGACTGAGTAAGATTGCACCACAATATTTAAAGCAGGATTTTTGGCTAAGCAAGCGATTAATAAGACTTATACCAAGAATAAAACTTGCATAAACGAGGAAGCAATAATCACGAGTATAAGGAAACATTTAACCAAGAGTCAACATTCATTTCCTTAATTTGGTTGATGCATAACTCTACTAGCCTCAACAGGTACGATGTAGAGAGAGAAGTCACGATGAAATAATCAATAAATAGGGGTGCTTCTTCGGATATCACAAATATGAATTCTGCCCGAACTTAAGTATGTAGCCCATCGCTACCCCACCTAAACTATACTAAGAGACCTTTAGTGTCGACACCCCTATATCGCAGTGACCTACGTCAGCATATATAGTCTTCTATAGTTTCCACAATAAATAACCCCCGGGCTGTATCATAGCAGTATATGTCAGTACTACAGGGGTTTGATATGTAATCTCTTATAGATTATCACCCGAGGAAAATCAACGCACGTGTGTCCCCGGTCGTAGCCTCCACACACATCATATGTACACCGTCCAAATTCTATCACAGTTCATTAACATTATCCTCTCACGATAGTGATCAGTGATTCAAAATCCATCACGTAAAACCATAGTTTCCAAGATGATAATTGAAGAAGAGATTTTCCAAAAATATGATTCGCAAATATTTATCCCAAATTCACGAGTTATAACCATTCATATCTTTCTGAAATAACACACTTCAAATCACATTTTGGGCTGAAGGTATTGTGCATATAAACTTACTTGGAATGAAGAGTGCTTAAACACAAGCAAGCAAGGTCCTAGTACTTGTAATACTGATCATTCACATATTCATTGCCTACAAACTCGGAGTCTACAATTACGCAAACAAGTCTCAATTAATAAAGACTCAACTAATGATACAAATGCAACATGCCCCTAAATGCTATGCACCCCGACTACACTACGTACACCTGGCGTTTAAACGTTACTACTCAACTAAGATAAATCTTCAATTTATGAAACCACCACTGAGTAAGGGTGATGACTTAAGTAAAAGATAGTTCCTATAAATAAATAAGGGGTATCATAATTTTAGTTTAGAGAGGAAAACTTAATTTGAAGTAAAGAAAAATACTATCTTTAACTTGATGGTAAAAAGAATTTTTGAAAAAAGAGAAAGCTTCTAGTTCCCATTAAAAGAGGTTTT
Organism: Linanthus parryae; assembly: GCA_023055425.1. Classification (NCBI taxonomy): domain Eukaryota; kingdom Viridiplantae; phylum Streptophyta; class Magnoliopsida; order Ericales; family Polemoniaceae; genus Linanthus; species Linanthus parryae. The sequence continues at coordinate 81,579,417 of JALGPY010000002.1, forward strand.
ATTTTCATGCAACTTCTTAATTCAATATTTAAAAGGAGAGACTTATTTTTCATGCATCAAACAAAATTTATTTCTACCAACCCAAAAAATATATTTGTAATTAAAGTAAACATACAAAAAGTTAATGGCAAAGTCTATTCGCTGTCAACGGCAAGACCCATTCTCAGTCAAATGACAAAGCTAAAGCCTATTCACAGTCAATGGAAAAACCCATTTACAGTCAACGGTAATGATAAGTTTATTCGTAGTTAATGAAAATGAAAAGTCAATTCCTAGTCAGTGTTTAATGATAAGCCTGTTGAGATGTCAATGATAAAGTCCATTTATTGAAATGGCAATAATAAAGACCATCTGCAGCTATGACATCCTAAGAAGTCCATCACATCTATAGCACGCAAAGCTCAACACTGTTATGGCACCATAAAAAGCTTGTCGTAGACTATGACACGAAAAGCTCATTTACATTTATGGCATCCTAAAGTCTATGAAAATAACCACGGAATCAAAAAAGCCCATTCTTCGCAAATGGAAACAAAAACATAAAAAAGAGAATGATCTTGAACAAGGATTGAATTACCGAAAGCCCATCTATATTATAAAATAGCATGGTATAACTAACTTATGATTTTTCAACCGTTAGATTAAATCAATCCCATCCGCACCATTAGATCTCGCCTACTTATTACATCTCTAACTACCCACTCTTCTTGGACATTCCTAACTACCCACTCTCCTTGAACATACCTAACTAATATGAGAGATGCTTTTCTCAAATACATCCCTAACTAATAGGAGATAAGTTGTGAGTGATTCCCACGTCCACTATAATGCTCATCCCATACTTGGAAGTTGTTCTTTTTTTTATATATAGATTTTTTTCACCACATTTGTAAATATAATTTTTGGATAACACCTCTAAATTCATTTTGAAAAAAAACACCTCTAAATTTAAAAACTATCCAATTTAGGATTAGCGCCCTCGAGCACGGGCAATACTCTAGTCATCCATAAATGACAACAAGTACAAAAACCCTCAAGAGAGGTCATATCTTTAAGGAATTTACCGTTTCACCCTTAATGAACTGGACTTTTTTTACCAATACTGGAGTATTCCGTAAAGTATTGGACATATATTTTCACGAGTCCGACTCAAGGGACGGGTCTTTGCCTACCGAGCTTCGTCCGAAGGTTTCGTTTTCTGAGGTCCTACTGAGTTAAGGTTTCAACAAGTATAACTTTTTCCAAATGAGGAATGCAATATGCCAATTTTAAAAATGTATGTTCCATCTTGTACATAAGATCACTAACATAAAAATATCCGGGCCAGAGTTGAGTAGAACAACAAAATTCACAGCTGCTCTCCTAGATCTTTCACTCACTAGAGTTTTCTCTCACTAGATCTTCACTATTATTTCCTTATTTCTCTCTTTCAATCCTCTATCAATCCTCAATCAATCCTCTATCAGTTCTCTATCAATTCTCTGTTTCACTGCTTCTGCTTTCATTCCCATCTTATAGTTTTTTGTTTTTTTTTATCTGTGATCTATCCTTTGTATTTTTTTTCTAATCTGTGATTTCCAAGAGTGAGGGTCAGTTGATCGAATAAAAAGGAAAAGATTTCCTCCTGCTGCTTCCCCTACAGATCATGATGAGCTTGGGTAATCATCACCTGCTGAATTAAGAGGCTAAGTGGGAGAAGATGTCTAAGTGATCAGCACTCCTCTCAAGCCGGATTGGAGCAGAAAAGGCGTGAAAAGTGGTCTTTTGGATGTAGTTGCATGGCTTAACCAGGTTTGAGGTTTAACCATGGTTACGATAGGGTTTGGTTTTGACTGCACCGTCCATTGCTAGGGTCTTTCTTTAGGTCTTGCATGCCACCATTTCTGCCCAATAGTTAATCTCTAGAGTCTCTTTAGGAGTGTGGCTATCTAGTCTGGGGTTTCTAGGGTTTTCTGGCCTTAAAGGTCTTCTTCATCTCTCTTGATTGTCTGTGTTTATTGGATTATCTGGAAATTCATTCACCAGGTTCTAGTCCTAACTATCAAATCTTTCACCCTAGCTTTGTCCCACTTCCGAGACAAGGACCAACGATGTTTGTGAATCATGTGGTTGTGTCTTCGCTTAGGAACCTCTGGCATAACACTTTGGTGGGGAAATTCCTGGATGAGAGTCCGCCACCCTCTTCTGTGGTGCAGGAGTAGGTGCATGCGAGCTGGGGGACGCTTAACATGGTGGTGGTTAAGAGAAGACAGGACGTTTTCCTCTTTCACTATCTGTATCAAGAAGATAAAGAAGCGTTGGCAAAAGAAAAGTTAGTATCAATCAGAGGAAAGGCATTAATGATCAAGGAAAGAGAACCAAACCTGGTTTTGTTGGATCTTGACTTCCCAACAAAAGAGGTCTGGTTGCAAGTGCATGGTGTACCGATTGAGTATTTTGTTTTTCATCGGGTTGAGGACTTGGGGAAGTTGGTAGGTGAGGTTCTCGAGATTGATTGGAGTGATCAGAGGATTGTCAACAAGGATTACTTTCGGATCCGCATCAGAATTGACCCGCAACAACCATTAATGTCGGGGGCGTTTATTCACTTGCTGGATAGATTTCCTAGGTGGTTGTTTTTCAGGTATGAATGTCTCTTTAATATTTGTATGATATGTGGTAGAGTGGGTCATAAGTTAATTCAATGTGACTGGGAGGAGTGGATGGTTTTGGATAATCTCAACCAAAGGTACCAAGATGCGGGGTTTGGTGATGTCTTACCTGCATCCACTTTTTACCCCGAGGTTGATGGCTTTTAGGGTTTATGGACCCAACAGAACCACGAAGATCTTCGTGCATGATGCTAACGAACCAATTGAACCTGTTTCCCCTTGTTTTATACATGCAAACCATAGTCTGGTCTTCAATGTAAGCTCCTCTTCACCTTCTGCTGGTTCCGATGAGGATTTAATGGACTCTGAGGACTCTCCATCTTCTGCATCAACGTTTAACTCTCCAACTTCGGTGCTTTCCCCCATCTCGGTCCATTCCCCTCCACCAAACCACTATGTAAGGTTCATGGAACCTGGTTCCACCATGGGGGGTTTTGCAACATGCAGTCATTCAACTCAGATCATTAATTGCGACCGGAGAGATTCCGGCGGAGAGAGTTCAAGAGACGGAAGAGGAAGAGATGGCTTTAGGGTTTCCAGAAAGATTTGTGCATGCTAAAGAGGGGCCCACAACGGAAGAACTAGAGTCAGCATGAATTTCAAATGTTCATGCATGTGGCTCTTTGGGGATTTCAAGAAAGGGGGGGATGTATTTACTCAAACAGGCAGCCAACTGTCCCTCTTCCAACCGTTACGTTGAGGGAGGCAGGTATAAAAGGGAAGCAAGCTTGTGAGGAAGAGGTTTTAGCCAAAATGGAAAAAGGTGAGAGTTCAACCATGAGAGAGAAAGGAGGAGAGGGGTTAGATTTGAAGATTGGTGGACCAGACGAACAGGCGCAAGTGGATACGGCGATGCTCAAGGAGGAAGAAGAGAAATCAGCCGGATTTTTTGACATGAAGGTAGTCTCCACACAGCGGAAGGAGGTTCAGCAGAAGAAGGAGGATAGTTTGGCAATCATCCCCGTAGTGGATGTTGACCCTCTTTTGGTGATTCCGGCTTTCAAGACGGAAATTCCAAACTTTGAAGATTTCTTCGATGATGAAGAATCAGAATGGGAGTTGGGCGCAAAAGCCATGGAGGACATTATGGAAAAAAATGTGGAAGTTCTGGGTTCAATGATTCCTCGCATCGCAGATCCGAGTGTTGGCATGCATGGAGCCCCGGAGGTTATTATTATCAGTGATGATGAGTGCGAAGAGGGCAACAGAAGCAGTAAGGAGAACGAGGAAGTGGGAAAGGCGAGAAGCAAGCAAGCTGTGGAGATGGATTCTTTGCCACCCAAGTAGAGAAATCACTGGAGAAGGGAGGGCAGTAGCAGTCAGGGTAAGAAACTGCGTTGAAAGTGTGAGTATGCAGATGTATAAGCAACTAAGATACTCTAGAAGGGGGGGTTGAATAGAGTATGCAAACATTTTGCAAAACTTTCTAAGAAGATGAAAACTTGGGCAAACAATGCAGTTCAAGGCCTTGAAAGCTATTTCAAGCCTTTGAAGTAGATGCTGAAAGTATAGAACAAGTATGCCTTTTTCAAGGCCTTGAAAACAAGTTCAAACCCTTGAAAAGTAAACATTTTTTGTGTACTGCAAAAGCTATGAAAGTAAATGAACTGAAAATTTAGAAGACAAGTGATTTATAGAGTTCAGTCCACTTGGACCTACGTCTCTACCTCAGGGATTAGATCCCTGCAGGATTTTCAACTCAATCCTTATTAATCAAAAGCTAAGCCCTAGAACTAAAGCACAGAGAGTTCCCTTACTCTGTTACAGCTTGTGGTTTTCCCTAACCTATCTAGTACCTTCTCTATCTATCTTATTAATTAAGAATTCTCTATTGTTCACTTTGAACAATCCTCGAGAATGGATGTAGAGATAATAGAGAAATGATCTACCAATATAGCTCTATACAGAAGAACACTTAAGAGTAGAAAACTACAGTGAAATGTAGTGAACTTCTGTGAATGGATTGGAAGGATGAAGAACTTATTTGATGCTTGTGAATCCAGAATGCTTTCTCTGTTTTTGCCCGTTGAGTGTTGTGTCTTGTTGCTTCGAATTTGAGCTCTATATATACTTCAAACAGCTCTGCAAATCTCCCCAGATTTTCAGTAACAACCTTCCTATTTTGTAGGCAACAGAGTTTGACTACTTTAAGATCTTCTTTAACGGTTGGATGATCACAATCTTTAGAGATATTGTTGTAATCTCGCATTTAACCACTATGAGAAGCTGTCATATACGTTTGATTGATCACAAGATCAAAGTGTCCAAGTATTTTCAAATCTGCAGCAATTCAGTTTAGGAAACAATCCTGCAAAACTTAGAAATAAAATTTCCTTTACTATCATGGTCACAAGTGATATATTATGATTAAAAACATGTTAGAACAATTTGTCTTTCATCATTTAATAACAAAGAATCAAACATATGAAAGAGAGATAGAGTAAATCAAATCAAAGAGTTAGCAGAAAACTCCCCCTGAGAATGTGTATTCAGGTTAAGCAGTTTCAAGGCTTTGAATCCAGTTTCAAGGCCTTGAAAATAGTCAAACTATTTTCAAGCCTCTGAAACTGATTCAAGGATTTGGAAGCTGGTTCAAGGCCTTGAAATAGCCAAGCTATTTCAAGTCTTGCACAACCTGATCTTTCAATCTTCCACTTGATGAAACACAAAACCAAATTCTGTTTGATCCTTAGTCTCTGCAAAAATAAACTAACTAGTCCACAATTTAAAACACAATATTTCCAAAAAGATCAAACTTATTCATAATACCAACAAAAACTTAAACAGTTTCAGCAAAATAAAACCAAATAAACCTAAGAACTAGAAATTAAACACCTAGAATTTTCTCCCCCTTTTTTACTTTCATCAAAAAGATAGACGATGTTGGATCAAGTGTCTGCAAAATTTTGAAACCAAAAAAAAAAAAACTTTAAAGGAGAGAGAATGTGATATCTGCGTTTTCTTGAAACGTTATAATGTTATATTGTTATAGTATTTATGAAAATTGAATATCAACATTTTTTGCATTAGTATCCTTGAAATACTAATTTTGTTTATATGACTAGAAAACTATAAAACATGACAATTTGTTATTTAAGATCTTACACACACACAAAAAAAATGTGTTTGTAATATAGTTGTTTAGTTAGTTACTGTTTGACAAATTTTCCATGACTATTGGGCTTGATAATAATGAAATGGCCTATTGGAACATATGGCTCTAAAATAGTATTTTTGTTGAATATATATTATAGTGCCTTGATTAGTAGCTTGACAATAATGTTAGAAATGATATAATAGTAGTCAATGATCATATGTTACCAGAATAGTTAATTGGTTGAGTTAAAATTGTTGAAGACTGTGACATTATTATTTAAAAAGTAAGTAAATAGAAACATGGAAATAGAGAAAGAAACGTTGGCCTTGTCACCTGGACATGATAAAGAAAAAGTGTATAAATTGTAGTGGTGCAGTTTCATATGAAATTGGAACAAATGTCTTACATGAGTTTAGTTATTTGGTATAATTAATTATGAGAGTAATTACAAAGGAAACAAACAAATATGGTAAGCTACTTAGGTAACTTTGGCAGAAAGAAAGAATGTAAAGAGGAAGAAAAGATGACCAAGAATTGTTCTCTATAATTATCCCATATTTCGGGCGCACCAAGAAACGATGTGAGGCCCCATGGGTTCCATTTTGATGTTGTGAGTTGGCAATATAGGAATGGCTTAAGTCACATAGGTTCCTCTTTGTTCTATACATTGGTGGCATCAAGAGTTAATTCCTCAAACTATCCTCTGTTGAATTTGATAAGGTTGGAAGTAAAGGAAGAAAAGTCCAAAATTTGTTTGATTGGATGAAGAATGATAGAAGTCTAGTGTATGAAAGAATTCAAAGAGGATTATGTGGCATGTAAGCCACGTGAGGTTGCATGGGTATCACATTGGAAACACTTGAGTGGCAGGTTATGAATGGCTATGACACACGGCCATAACCCCTTACCATGGGTTCACTACGTGGGAACTAAAGGAGGCCAAAGGGCATGCACCACCATGCGGGCCCCGCGGCTTCCAAATGCGACACGTGTCCAGGCCAAAGAGTCAGTATTTCGGATATACGACACGTATATCCCCTGCACGCCGCGATATTACTCGTCGGCTTCCCCTATAAATAGAACTTGACGTTATAGTTAATTCTCATTCCAGATTTCAGTCAAACACGAGAGAGAGTTAGAGAGATTAATTGAGGGTATTCTCGGTATTCTATTCGGAGGTTCTGGAGGTTCTATATTATCTATATTAGCAGCTTCGTCGGACCGAGGTAGGGAATCTCAACGTTATAGCCCTAAATGTATTGCGTTGCCTGTTTATATGCTAGTCGTTGTACTGCTTCGATATAACTGTTATAGTTATCGAATTGTTATTACTATGTCGATGCTATGCCTGATTATTGGTTGATATATGATTCATATGGAGGTGCTATCAAATTGTTATTTGAGTATCTGAATCATACAGAGATGCTGCTGAAATTGCTATTTGAATGTACTGTTTATATTCGTGACTATGCTGGATACATGCTATCAACGGTGTTGATTGTTGATATGCTGTTAGCATGATGATATTATCGATGTTGATGTTCATGCACGATTTGCATGTGAAATTAAATATGAAAGTGGAAATATAAATGGACGGGGTTAGGGATTGTACATCCCTTGGGTCAAAGACCCTGATTGCACCCGAGGCCTGGTGCAGAAAGCACTGCCGGCTTGATGGCAGGTGGGGCACTCCGCTCCCAGTTGAGAGTACGTATGCGGAGGGCGGCTGACTCACTCCGGGCTGCGACCGCACATGTGAGCACCCCAGGTTCCATGAAGATAATAAAACGATGAAATACTGGTATATGCATGACATAAACATGATCATATTGAACTGTAATAGCATGCTGATGTGATACGTGTACCATGAAACAATACGTGCTTGGACTGTTGCCTTGATGTTCTCTACTGAGCTTGCAGTAAGCTCACCCCTAACATTTTACAGGTACAAGTTATGATGGTGGTGACGGTCCAGTCCCTGAGTTGTCTTAGATGCTTGGAGTGCTGGTTTATCTGTAGCTTTTGAGACGAGTCTCAACTCGTTTTGTTTGTAACATAGTTGGGTTGGGAACCGTTAGTAGCTCTGACTACTCTGTAACATATTTCAGTTTGTGTAATAAAAGTTTGAGTTGTTCAGTTCACCACTAGTTCGATTTGTTACTTTAGTTTTATTTCAAAATAAAAATTCACCCGGGTTTACGGGCGTGACAGCTTGGTATCGGAGCTTAGGTATACGAAACACCTCGGGCTTGGGGTAATGGTTTAGGAATCTTATGTGTTATGTGTTTTATGTGCTTGACTTGATCCTACCTCATAAGTTTATAGGTATGACATTTTAGATGTTTTTGTTGTAGATGGCTACAGCAAACTTGGGGGATGGGACGAATGGAGATAGTAGTGCATCTGTTCCTAATCAGGGTGCTAACCCTGATACTATGAAGGCACTTAAGGAGTTTAAGAGGCAGAATCCACCTGTTTTTCGAGGTAGCCCTGACCCAGTTGCTGCTGAGCATTGGGTAAGACAGATTGAGAAGACTTTTGTTGTTATGGGGATCTTGAGAGATGAGACTAGAGTAAGATTATCAACTTTTCAGTTGGAAGATGAGGCTGATCAGTGGTGGTATTTGGTGACCTCTAACCTAGACATATCACTTATCTCGTGGAGGACCTTTAAGGCTATGTTTTTGAAGAAGTTCTTTCCAGAGGTAGTTCGGGCAGCTAAGGCTCGAGAATTTTTGAACTTGAAGCAGGGTAGTATGTCTGTTATGCAATATGAGGCAAAGTTCACTGAGCTTGCCCGTTATGCCCCTAATATGGTTTCTGATGATAGCGAGAAGGCTAGGCTGTTCGAGTGGAGTCTTGTTCCGTCTATTCGGGGCAAGATCGCTGTTTTGCGCTTGGAGTCTTATTCTGAGGTTGTGGAGTCTGCTTTAGTTGCTGAGAGGGAGTTGGCAGATTCAAAAGTCTTATGGGAGAATAAAGGTCAGAACCGAGGTTACCAACAGAAGGGGAGGCAGTCTAACCAAAGAGAGAATGATTCTGGCAAGAGACAGAGGACATTTTATTCCCAAAGCCAATCTTTTAGGCCTCCTCGTCCACAAGGTTGTAGTTTCCAAGAGAAAAGTAGTGTTACATGTTGGGGGTGTGGTCAGTCAGGCCACTACCGTAGTGAGTGTCCTCGTGGGAATGCTACAGGTTATGGTGGGGGATCTCAACAAGGTAGTGTTAACCAGCAGTCACAGTTTCGTCCTGCACCATCTGAGCATTATTCTAGGCCACCGGTCTCACATACTTCTGGAGGGTCCCACCAGACAGGCTATGGTCGAGGTAAAGGGAAGTTTGGTGGGCAAAGTCAAGGGTCTCAGGGGAGAGCTTTTGCACTTTATCCAGTCGAGGAGCCCTCATATGATCACTCTGTTATACGAGGTACATTTTTATTGCACAATACATGGGTAGATGTCTTGTTTGATTCTGGTGCTTCGCATTCCTTCATATCTGCTGCATCTGTTTCATCACTTGGCTTATCTGCGGAACCCCTACATGCTGTTTTGGGAGTGAACTCACCGTTAGGTGGGAGATCTCGAGTTGATAAATTATGTAGAGACTGTGAGCTAGTTATTTCTGATGCACGAGTTACTTTTGACTTGAGAGTTCTAGACATGGCCGAGTTTGACGTCATTTTGGGCATGGACTGGTTGTCTGCTCACCTTGTTGTGTTGGATTGCCATCATAAGCAGGTGACGGCAGTTACCCCAGATGGTACCCGTTTCCAGTTCACCGGAAACTTTAGAAATGTACTGCCTTCGTCATTGAGACACTCTCAGTGGCGTGATCATCGGGATGGGTGGTTATCCAGTTTATCAAGTTCTGATGAATCTGGACAAGTCGTTGCCTTGCCACGTGTTGTTAGCGAGTTTGCTGACGTATTTCTTGAGGAGTTACCCGGTTTACCTCCTCATAGGGAAGTAGAGTTCTTTATTGATTTGCAACCTGGTACTCAACCTATCTCTATTACACCTTATCGCATGGCTCCGGCTGAGTTGAAGGAGCTTAAGGTCCAAATCCAAGACTTATCTGATCGGGGGTATATTAGACCTAGTTGCTCACCGTGGGGAGCTCCTGTGTTATTTGCTAAGAAGAAGGATGGGACTTTGAGGTTGTGTATTGATTATAGGCAGCTTAACCGTGTCACCATCAAGAACAAGTATCCTTTGCCCAGAATTGATGATTTATTTGACCAGTTGAAGGGTTCTAAATGTTTTTCCAAGATTGATCTTCGTTCGGGGTATCATCAGTTGAGGGTTAGAGAAGAAGATATACCAAAGACTGCCTTCAGGACTAGATATGGTCATTATGAGTTTCTAGTAATGCCTTTTGGGTTTTCTAATGCTCCAGCGGTATTTATGGACTTGATGAACCGCATTTTCAGGCGTTATCTTGATCAATTTGTGATCGTATTCATAGATGATATCTTAATATATTCCCAGTCGGAAGAAGAGCATGAGAAACACTTGAGGTTGGTATTACAGTTGCTTAGAGACAACCAACTTTATGGTAAAGCTAACAAATGTGAATTTTGGCTAACTGAGGTGAAGTTTCTTGGGCACGTAGTATCTGAATCTGGAGTTGCAGTTGATCCTAGCAAGGTTGAGGCTGTTATGAATTGGGAGAGGCCAAAGACTGTATTTGAAATTCGCAGTTTTCTTGGGCTAGCTGGGTATTATCGAAAGTTTATAGAGAATTTCTCTCATTTAGCAGGCCCATTAACAAAGTTGACTAGGAAGGGAGAGAAATTTGTTTGGAATGATTCTTGTGAGAGAGTATTTCAAGAGTTAAAGAAGAGATTGACGAGTGCTCCAATCTTAGTGGTTCCAGAAAGAGGTCTGGGCTATACTGTTTATTGCGACGCTTCTAAGGAAGGTTTGGGATGTGTATTGATGCAGTTAGGGAAAGTTGTGGCTTATGGATCTCGACAGTTGAAAGCTCATGAAGTTAATTACCCTACACATGATTTGGAGTTAGCAGCTATTGTTTTCGCTTTGAAGACTTGGAGGCATTATCTTTATGGCGAGTGTTTTGAAGTATTTTCTGATCATAAGAGTCTGAAGTACATATTTACTCAGAAAGATCTTAATATGAGGCAACGTAGATGGATGGAGTACTTAGAGGATTATGATTTCACATTGGAGTATCATCCAGGGAAAGCTAACAGTGTTGCTGATGCTTTGAGTAGGAAGTCTCGAGGAGTTATTGCAAGTATTTTAATAAGAGAATGGCGTATGATAAGCTCAATCAACGAGTACAAGTTGGGTTTAGAGGAGAAGAATGACTTATGTTATCTTGGAAGCTTAGTTGCTACACCTACTCTTCTTACAAGAGTTATTGAGGCACAACGACTAGATTCTGAATCGGATGAAATTAAGAAGCAAGTTAAAGAGGGTAATGCAAAGGAGGGTTGGTCTATTCATGCAGATGATAGCTTGAGGCTTAGAGGAAGGGTATTTGTTCCAAAGGTGGACCAATTGAGGGAAGAAGAGCTTAAAGAGTTTCATCATTCTCGTTTAGCAGTTCATCCAGGTGGAACTAAGATGTATCATGATCTGTGTCGACAGTACATTTGGAGTGGCATGAAGAGAGACGTTTCTCAATTCGTGTCTAGATTTTTGACTTGTCAGCAGGTTAAGGCAGAACACCAGAGACCAGCAGGATTGTTACAGCCATTGCCTATAGCAGAGTGGAAGTGGGAGCATATTACTATGGACTTTGTTACAGGATTGCCTAAATCTCCTAGAGGACATGATTCCGTTTGGGTTATTGTTGACCGTTTGACTAAGTCGGCTCATTTCCTGCCCAATCGTGTGACTGACTCATTAGACGTTTTGAGTCGATTGTATGTCAAAGAGATTGTACGTTTACATGGAGTCCCAGTTTCTATTGTTTCTGACAGAGACCCTAGATTCACTTCTCAGTTTTGGCAGAGTTTGCAGCATGCTTTAGGCTCTCAGTTATGTTTTAGTACTGCTTTTCACCCTCAGACAGATGGCCAATCTGAGAGGACTATTCAGATATTGGAAGATATGCTTAGAGCCTGTGTCATGGATCTTAAGGGTAGTTTGGAAGATCATTTACCTCTTGTTGAGTTTGCTTATAACAACAGCTTTCAGGCTAGCATTGGGATGGCGCCTTACGAGGCATTGTATGGTAGACCTTGTCGATCACCATTATGTTGGGCTGAAGTTGGAGACACTCCTATTCTAGGACCAGAGCTTGTCATGGAGACGACTGAGAAGATCAAGCTTATTAGACAGAGGCTTCTTACAGCTCAGAGTCGTCAAAAGAGTTATGCAGATCAGAGGCGTAGGCCTTTATACTTTGAGGTTGGTGATCACGTTTTCTTAAAAGTGATGCCTAGAAGAGGTCTTATTCGATTCGGGAAGAAGGGAAAGTTATCGCCACGTTTTATCGGCCCGTTTGAGATTCTAGAGAGAGTTGGTGATGTAGCCTATCGTTTCGCACTGCCACCTCAACTTTCGGGAGTTCACAGTGTATTTCATGTTTCTATGCTGAGGAAATACGAGCCAGACCCATCTCATGTCCTGCATTTTGAGGACTTAGCCGTGTCTGATGACGTATTATTCGAGGAGATACCTATTCGAGTTCTGGATCACCAAGAAAAGATTCTTAGAGGACGAGCAATTCCTTTAGTGAAAGTTTTATGGAGCCGTGGTGGTATTGAAGAAATGACGTGGGAGCGTGAGACACTGATGCGAGAGAACTACCCTCACTTATTTGCAAACGCAGGTATATTTTAAATTTTGAGGACAAAATTCTTTTAAGGGGGTAGAGATGTGATATCTGCGTTTTCTTGAAACATTATAATGTTATATTGTTATAGTATCTATGAAAATTGAATATCAACATTTTTTTTAATTAGTATCCTTGAAATACTAATTTTGTTTATATGACTAGTGTAGATAGTGCTTTCTGAGCTAGCAGATCTTGGCCACGTGGCAACCATCCAGCACACCATATTGTGCTCCACACACACTTGATCACCAACCGAGCTGATCCATGTGGGGGCTGCGAGATAGAGCCCTCGCATACCACTGCACGGGACTTGTAGGGACTTAGTGGTTTGGAGGCTAGAGTAAGTCCTGTCGCGTGCGAGCCAAGCCCGCGCGCGACCTTTAGTAACTGCTTTTGAGAGATTTATGGCACGAGCTCCATAAACCCGGTCAATCCGGTCAAACCCGGTCAACCTCGTAACGGTTCCGGTATTCGCGCATAACGTGCTGTAACGGTCCCTATATAGGCGGACGAACGTGCCGTTGCGGTTAAGCTAATTAAGCCGCCGTTAATGGGCGCATTTACCACACTGCAACGGTCACATTCTCCATTATATATAGGACGTTAACCTTTCCATACAAAGGAGAACACACTAGCCATACGCGGAAGCTCTGCCAAACCTCTGTCTCTCTCTCAGACATTACTACTACCTTACTCTCTCCCTACACACAACCCAACTCTTCCTGTGCCATCTCTGATCCTATACATACGGTGTACACGGAGGTCTCCCCGCCGGAATCTCTTGTGCACATTTTGGTGAACCCGACGTGAACTTACCAACAAAAGCAACCATGTCTCAGGAGGATGATGTTAGCAACAGATCGCCTTCCACCGAAGCTGCCTCGGGAGAGGAGACCCGCCGTACTCCTACGACCCCCGGCGAGGCACCGACGCTAGAATCCTTGGACGCCACCGTCCAAGGTCAGGCGAAAGCTCTCAAAGCTCAGTCTGCGCAGCTAGAACGGATCCTGACCGTTCTAGGCACCCTTTCACCAAATCCTTCATCAGCCACCGCCGTCTCTCAAGGAGGAGGAGCCCCTACCGCTTCAGGACTGGGAGTGTCAACCACACCTCCCAACCCTAATCTGCAGACTCCACCGGCGACTGCGCAGCTGCCTTCAATTCATGGGTCAACAGCTCAGATGTTGCCTCTCACTGCTCATACTCCTCAGCCTCCGGCTTTGGCGTCTAACCCGGCTTCGCAGTATCCCTTGCCTCCGCCAACGGCGATCTGGGGCAATGCGAACAGCCAATATGTCCCCAATCCTCCGGCGGCATACGTGTCGCCTCCGCCTGCGGCAACCCCTCCTCCTGTTACCGAGGGAAGCATTCCAGAATGTATGACGTCTCTGCAGAAGCGCATGGACACTATTCTGGCCCACCAATCATTCGCGGATACCATCATCCCGAAGCTAGACAACGATCCACCCATCCCGCGGGAGATCTATCTCATGCCTAACCCGGTGGGGGTATAAGGCTCCTAAATGGGACAAGTTCGAGGATGTCAATGGGAACGCTCATGAGCATGTCATGCGTTTCATCGACTTCATGGGGCCATACGGAGCCGATTCCAAGCTGCTGATGCGAGAGTTCCCAAAATCCTTGGGGAACGTAGCGTACAAGTGGTACCGAACGTTGGAGGCTGGATCCGTGAAGACTTGGGACGACATGGTCCAGAAGTTCTATACCAAGTTCTTCCAGATGGAAGAAAAGGTGACAATGATCCACCTCTCGCGGATGTATCAGAAGCGCGAGGAGGACGGGATAACATTTATCAAGAAATTCAGGGCGAAGTCCTTGGAATGCAAAGATCCAATGCTCGAAAGCCGGCTCGTAGAGATATGCCTGCAGTGCATGCGAGATGAATACAAAGGTATGCTCATTAATCTGCAAACGCCCACGTTTTCGAAGCTAATCGAATGCACGAAGAACATCGAGCCTATAGTTGAGAGGCAGAAAAAGAAGAACGCTCCGGAGCGATCTTCGAGCGGTACCACCTACAAGATTGGGAGATTCAGTTACAAGAGGGGACGCGAAGCTGAGGTCAATACAGTTTCACCCCAGAAGCAGGCGAAGGTTGTGAACTTCGACGTACCGCCTCTGCCATGTTCGGTGGAGGAGGCAAGCGACCTCTGCAGGCAGTGGCGCAAGGACGGTGTCCTACCGCCGCTCGAGAAGATACCCTCCAAGGAGATGGTGAGGGACCCGAAGTGGTGCGAGTACCACGGCAAGGTCATGCATCCCACAGCAGAATGTAAGAAGCTCAGGATTGTATTCAACCAGAAGATGAAGAACGGCGAGCTGATCGTCAGCGATCACAGGAAGGATGTGCGCAACAATCCACTTCCTGCCCATGCGGAGGAAGACTCAAAACGAAAAGAGGTCGCCATGATCTCGATTGTGGACTTGGAAGAAGTCGCAGAGGATGGTCTACCCATCATTGCCGAAGTCCATGATGACGAGGACTACAGTGTAGACACAGAGGATGAACGTGCCGATCGGATGAAGGGGTCGCACGGCTTTAGCAGATTCTTTGACGAGATGAACTTCTCCGAGAAGTGCCGGACAGAAATTACGAAAGCAATCTTGAGGATAGCAGAGGACTACGAGGAGGATCTTGTAGTCTCCAACGGGAAAGTCATCAGGGCGTCTCGCTCTACAGAAAAGATTATGACCTTTTCTGCCAGCGAAAAAAAGACAGATGCGAGCCACCAGAGGCCTCTGTACGTGACGGCCATCATCAATGGCGTCGAGTTCAAACGAGCATTCGTCGATGGAGGAGCAGCGGTCAACGTCGTTTCGCTCCACACACTGAAGCTAGCAGGGATCCCCGAGCATAAGATTGTCAGGCGTCCATCTTCGCTGATGGGATTTGGAAGCGACTCTAGAATGACGATTGGATGGATCCGCCTGGGCGTTCAGATCAGCAAAATCAAGTGCTCAGCGAAGTTCTATGTCATAGATGCGAACACCACGTATCACATGATCATAGGACGAGCCTGGATTCATCGCTTTGACGCGGTCCCTTCAACAGCCCACCAAGTCATGAAAGCCATTTGGAACGACAGAATAGTCGAGATACCGGCTTCAACGAATCCATTCAACATGGATGAAGCACATCTCAGCGAGGCGGTGTGGTTCACCGAGATGGCAGACGAGCAAACACCGGGACCGTTCAACCCTACTCCTTTACCTCTTTGGGAGGATATCAAGGACCAGTCACCTGCGGGAGTGATGGTGACAAGGGAGGATGCCAAGGAAAAGCCGCCCACACGCGAAGAGGCGCCGCGAATCGCTTACCAGCGATAGAACGTGTACACTCTAAAGTGAATAGCAAAGCATGACCCCGAAGGCAAGGAGATAGAGAGCTTCTACGCCAATGGGAAGAAGTGCTATCGCATATGAAGGTGCGCGGGGATGTCCTCACGCGGGCATGAGGATATCCCTAGGAAAATCAACCAAATCGAGCAGATTGCGCTCACAGAAAGGCCAATGCAGAGCACTCCAGATGAGAAGCTCAAAGAAGCACCCGAATGCATGGAAGACAGACCCAGACCACAGAAGCAAGAACTAAAAGAAGTGTTCCTCAGCCCGAACGAGGAAAAGAAGAGGCCAGCCTTTCTAAGTGCGGACCTCACGAGCGAGGAGGAGCAAGGATTACTGCAGCTCCTAACTGAGTACAAAGACGTGTTCGCATGGGAGTATGATGAGATGCCCGGACTGGACACAAGCATCACTATGCATCGTTTAGACATCATCCCGGGATCTAAACCGATAAAGCAGAGCACAAGAAGCTTCAGGTCGGAGCTTAATGTGAAGATTAAACAGGAGATCGTCAAACTCCTGGATGCCAAGTTCATAGAGCCGAATCATCATCCAACATGGCTGGCCAACATTGTGCCAGTGGTAAAGAAGAACGGACAGCTTCGCATCTGCGTGGACTTCCAAGATCTCAATCGTTTCTGCCCCAAGGATGATTTTCCACTCCCCAACATCGATTTGCTTATCGATTCGACAGCGGGTCATCGCATGTTCAGTTTCATGGACGGCTTCAGTGGGTACAATCAGATCAAGATGGACCCCGAAGATGCACGAAAAACTGCATTCATCACCCCAGTTGGAGTGTTCAACTACACGGTGATGCCCTTTGGTCTCAAAAACGCAGGTGTACCTTACCAGCGGGCCATGATGGCCCTATTCCACGACATGATGCACAAGGAAGTGGAGTTTTATGTGGATGACCTCGTGGTTAAATCCAAGCAAGAGGCCGATCACCTGGCAGATTTGCGGAAGGTGTTCAACAGATGCAGACGCTTTCAGCTGAAGATGAACCCTATGAAATGCGCATTCGGGGTAACATCAGGGAAATTCTTGGGATGCGTGGTACATCGCCAAGGAATCGAGACTGACCCTGCAAAGGTTTCAGCCATTATCAGCATGACTCCGCCACACGACCAGAGTGCCTTGAAAACATTCCTGGGGAAACTATCATATCTGCGAAGGTTCATCCCAGCGATTGCCGAGATTACTTTATGCTTCAGTAATCTTCTCAAAAAAGACGCTGCATACAACTGGACCCCGGAGCACGAAGCTGCGTTCGGGAAGTTGAAGGAACTGCTGACGTCCTCAAAAATAATGATCGCACCTCAGTTGGGGTCACCGCTTTTACTGTATCTGACGTCAACCAGGAAATCCATAGGAGCACTTTTGGCTCAGGAGTACGAAGGTCAGGAAAGGCCCATCTACTACATCTCTCGCATTGTGCAGCCCGCAGAATCAAGGTACACGGACATTGAGCGTCATTGCCTTGCCTTATTCTTCATAATAGAGAAGTTGAGACACTACTTTGCGTCGCACAAAGTGGTGGTGGTTACAAAAAGTGATCCCATACGATATCTGCTAACTCACACTACTCCTGGAGGAAGATTGGCAAAATGGTATATGACCATTTCCCAGTTTGATATCACATGCGTCAGGCCGCGAGCGATCAAGTCGCAGGCGGTAGCGGATTTGTTGGCACAATTCCCCGACAACAGTAATGAGCCCGTGATCGAAGAAGAACTCGAGGGACCTGAGATCTATGCGATCGATGTACCCTATTGGACGCTCCATTTCGACGGTTCGTCAACAAGGAAATGCGGAGGCATTGGGATAGTCTTGACCAAGCCAGATGGGGAGGTCATACAGATGTCCGCAAAACTCGACTTCGCAGTCACCAACAACGAGGCAGAATATGAAGCCCTCATAGCGGGGCTGCGTGCAGCAAAAGCTTTGGAAGTAAGCAATTTGACGGTCATGGGAGACTCCAAGTTGATCGTCAAGCAAGCCTTGGGCGAGTACGGTCTGAAGGAGATTAACCTTCTGTCCTACCGCACTCTGGTACAAAAGCTAGTGCAGCAATTCTGCGATGTGAGGTACGAGCACAAGCCCCGAGCAGACAACAGACATGCAGATGCTTTGGCCACCTTGGGATCCAAGGTTAGTACAGACAAATGTCCCGCAAGGATCTCCATTGAAGTGCGAACATCGTCGGCGTTGACAGAAGACGCGTGCGACGATGAACACATGGATGATACGGACTGGAGAAAAACAATTTTACGAGCTATTGCAGAAGGCACAAGCAGCGAAAGCTGGGCACTCACAAGGGGGTATTGCATACATGACAACACCCTTTACTACAAGGGCCCTGGCGGAATACTCATGCGATGTGTTTCCGAGCAAAAGGGACAATTGCTGCTAGAGAAGATTCACCAACATGCTTGCGGAGAAAGCGAGGTGTCAATCTATCGGAAGGCTCAGAGATATGGCATTCATTGGCCGGACATGTCAACAGCCGCTGCTCTGATACAAGGAAAGTGCGAGAGATGCGCACTGATCAAAGATTCCTTACTCATCGCTCTAACCGACGATGATGCGGATTGGAGGAAACCACTCTTCGATTTTCTCACCCAGGGCACCGTACCCGAATCGAGAAAAGAAGCGGAGAAGCTGAAAAGGAAAGCATCTCGATATGTGGTGCAAGAGAACTTGCTTTGGAGAAGAGGTCATGAGGGCAACTTGCTGCGATGTCTAGACAGCAGGGAAGCACAAGAAGTCATGGACCTTTCCCATCAGGTAGAACACCAAGGAGGTGCGAAACTATGCAGGCAGCTCCTTTCAATTAGATATTTCTGGCCCACTATGGAGGCCGATTGCCGCACCAAGGTACGACGCTGCCAGGAGTGCCAATTCAAGGGTAACCTAGTGCACGCTCCTACTGTGGATCTACATGCATTGGGAACGCCATGGCCATTTCACACATGGGCGTTGGATTTCATTGGTCCCATCCGACCAACTTCGCACGGGAATCATTTTATTCTCACCGCAACTGAGCTGTTCACCAAATGGGTGGAGGCGATACCACTAAAGACGGCAAATGCGCTAGCTGTGGTCAAATTCATCCAAGAAAACATTATATGCAGGTTCGGAATTCCAAACACCATTCTTTCAGATAATGGTACTCCTTTTGTTAATCTCCAGGTGGCCGCGAAGCTAGCAGAGTACAATATCAGGCAGATATGCTCCACTCCCTACTACCGAAGGGGAATGGTCAAGCAGAAGCAACCAACAAAACACTGTTGAGGATCTTGAGCAAGATGGTCGCAGATGACCACAAGAAGTGGGCTGATTCCCTAAGCATAGCCCTATGGGCTTACCGGACTTCTCCAAGGACACCCACGGGGGTCTCACCATTCCTCCTATGCTATGGATCTGAGGCCGTGGTACCTGCGGAGGTGAGAGTCAATTCGGCGAGATTGGCCTTCCATGCATTGTACGACAATCAACGCGATCATGACTTGATCTTGCTGGAGGAAAATCGAGAGCAAGCTAAAAGGACCAACAAGCGGTATCAAGAAAGTATCGCTCGTGCTTACAATAAGACGGTCCAGCGAAAAGATTTCGCAGTTGGAGATTTGGTCCTGCGCGCATCTGACCATTGTATGCGAGAAGCGGCTCACCCAAAGTTCGCATCTAATTGGGAAGGACCCTTCGAAGTCACAGAAGTCTTCGACAGTGGTTACTGCAGCATACGGAGGTTGCACGGAACGACCTCAACCCCAAGCTCAGTCAACATGCGCTGGATTAAGAAGTACTATCCTTGAATTCTCTCATTTTATGCGTTCTATTATAACATTGCCTCATGTCTTGTATGGCTATGACTCACACAATCTTCTCTCCCATATGAGAGTATTGTAAGCTCATCTCTCCCATATGAGAACACTATAATAAAAGGATTCTCCCCAATGAGAGTTTCATATTCTAGCTGTTAATGTTGCTTTATTTAGTTTGTTATTACTGTTAACAATGGGCTATCCGCCACGATAGCAACCTATGCAAATGCGATCTTAATTGATCCTCTAAGCCTATCTGTTACGATAACAACCTATGCAAATGCGATCTTAATTGATCCTCTAAGCCTATCTGATACGATAGCAGCCCATGCAAATGCGATCTTAATTGATCCTCTAAGCCTATCTGATACGATAGCAGCCTATGCGAATGCGATCTTAATTGATCTTCTAAGCCTATCTGTTACGATAGCAACCTATGCAAATACGATCTTAATTGATCTTCTAAGCCTATCTGTTACGATAGCAGCCTATGCGAATGCGATCTTAATTGATCTTCTAAGCCTATCTGTTACGATAGCAACCTATGCAAAAACGATCATAATTGATCTTCTAAGCCTATCTGCCACGATAGCAGCTCATGCGAAAAACGATCATAATTGATCTTCTAAGCCTATCTGCCACGATAGCAGCTCATGCGAAAAAATGATCTTAATTGATCTTCTAAGCCTATCTGCTACGATAGCAGCTCATGCAAAAAATGATCTTAATTGATCTTCCAAAGCCTATCTGCCACGATGGCAACATGTGCGAACGTGATCTTAAATGGTCCTTCAAGCCTATCTAATGTGATAGCAGCGTTATACGAATGCGATTCAAAATTCGTCCTTAAGTCTGTCTATTGTGATAGCGACATCATGATCTTAAGTGATCACTTAAAGGTCTAGCTAATGACATAGCACCTGCACTTGAATCTGAAGATGAATCACAAGCCCATATGCAAAGATGGCACAGCTACGCAAATACGATCTCGAACGATCCAATAACACATCTGCGAATCTATGCAACAGATAGCAGATACGAAGTGTGTATATGAAGCATTACACAAGGCGAAATCTGCCGGTACGCATGCGAAATTGTATTTTGTTGTAACGAGACAACAGATAATACAAAAGCCATTTATCATTATGAGTCAAAAGACTTACTATTTATCTGTCTTGATAGCAGCTTACAAGCGAAAAAGCTCAAATCTAACTACGCAGCCAACATGGCTTACAATGCATCCGAAAAGTAACATGCGAGCACGAAGTTACACATCGCGAGAATCCTAGCTGAAAAAGGATGAACCTAACGGTCCTAACACCGGCTATGCAATGCACAGATCTGCGGCCAAAGATCTGTAGCAAGTAGGATGCTTCTGCGAAGAGATCAACTCGCCATTCGCTACATCCCTGGCAGCAAAGATCAGGGTGGTTCTAAGTCCAAGATCTCAGGATCCGACGAGACCCCTGTCTGATCAAGATATGTACCAGAGGAACTACCTGTTCCGACGTATGCAGTCGTGCAAAACAGGGGAAGCAGTCATTCCTCTGGTACTGGGTTCCTTGTCCTGATAGACAAGGGCATTGGCGAGCCTCCTGAGTTCAAGAACGAAGAGGCAAGAAGTTCTCCTCCAGGGATGCTGGAGGAGAATCCCGCCGTTCATTACGAGTCGGTAGCAAGGTCACTACGGCGCTGCACCTCACCGGGAGGCGGCCGGAAACATGACCTGCAAACATAATAGACGAAGAAAATTCTTCGAATACACATGAGATATCATCTCCATTTTCTTTATGAAGGTTACAAAGATTAGTAAGCCTCATAAAGCGGATCTTGGAAACTATTTCTATGGCACAAAGCGCAAACTCAGGTCTCATGACTTGGAGTTGCCATGAATCAACGAAAAACAAGCGTTGAAGCCAGCAGTCGTAAGGACTCACGGCAAAGCACATTTTTTGGGATGAAGAACCCAAATGGCAAAGACAGGGTTTATATAGACCTTGTGGAGACTCTTAAGTTGCCAAGATGAGTCAGCAGAATTCGAAAAGAGGGTAAGGTCAATCACTTACGCCTTGAAAAGCGGTAACGATCAATTACCCTACTAAAGGCTACGACGATTCAGTTGCGTATCCTAATAAATGACGGATAGTCATGATTCGGATGGACTTCCCAAGGAAAGCGTGCTTATCTTACGAGAAATTAGCGCAAAAATCAAGCTGAATATCAATTGCTGATGTCATAATTAGATATGCACAGGGATATTCCATCAAATCCCGGAAGGGGCAAAACGGGCATGTCGTTTCTTTTGTTAAAAAAAAGGGGAGAAACCCTAGCAACATTACATTAATGTTTCTAGTAACATTACATTAATGTTTTTGCTATTTGTTTGCTACTTTTCAAATTCAAAAGTCAAAGTAAATTCTTGATCAAGGAGTCATTAAGGGTGAACTGACGGCTCAGATTCTCTACCTGCTCCACTTCTTGCTTCAATTGCTCGCACTTGGCATTCATCTCATGATAGAGCTTCAGAGCCTCTTCAACCTTTTGCTTTTGCTGCTCCACCTTCTGCTTCTCAGCTGCGAGGTTTTGGTGGCCGAGTTTCAAAGTTACGGCTGCGCGAATCAAAGTAACTCTTTTCATAAGAAACTTGAAACCCAGCCTGCCTTGAACTTTAGTCAGAAGATTTTGGCACATGCCAAAAAGCAATTCGGCACTCTGAGCAGAAATGGTCGCAGGCGTGGCCGCAGACAGCTGCTCCAAAATCCAAATGGCCTCGGTAAGAAACAGCCTCCTGTCAAAGGGCCCTATCTCCAGAGATCTCGCAAATGATTGGGGATAGGTGAGGCGCATCCGAACTAGCCAGTCCACATCGGCTTGCTTCAAACCTAAAGCAATGTCAAAGCTAAGTTATGATATCAAACTCGCAAATGAATAATGCGAGATGCAAACAGCAAACCACGACTTACCAGTTCCTTCAAGGATCTCACGAAGAGAAGGATGCGCATTGCTGGAGTGGTCGAAGACTGTCCACGCTCCATAGCTCTCCTATCAGCTACGATCTCTAACTCCTCATTGTTAGAAGGAAGAGTATAAGCCGCACCAGTTGCGATTGCAGTCCCGACCTGCGAGCCCCAAAAGCTCCTCGCAGGAAGTGGTGTCGCAGACTCAGTCATCGCTGGAGGCATAGTGGCAGCCGAAGTTGCTTGGCGAGGGACACTTTCGGATGCGGCAGCATCAACAGTACTTGTTCTTACTTCCTCAGCTCCAGCATGGGCATCTTCCTCAATTAGCACAGCGTCAGCCTCGGCATCATCGGAGAGCTCGATGATGTCCTCAAAAGGCTCTCCTGCATATTTAGCAGCTGCGACGGGCTTCTCGGTATGGGAACTCAGAATCGGAACATAGGACGCAGAAGGTTGACTTCTCTGCTCCAGCACATGTTCATCAGCATCGCCTGCAATACAGAATGCGATAGTATGAGGTAACTCGTATTGTATGTCATTTTACTATCTTTGCTAAAGCTAAGAGCAAGCACCTCCACGCGAAGGTGGGATTGCAGTATCTTCGTCATACACTAAAGATGTGGAACCATGCCCTATTAGCGTGTCCTCACTAAGCATGTCTTTAAAACGAGCGTGACCTGGGACGCGAAGAAACCAGTCATGATTCTGCTTTGAGTTGCTAAGTCTAGTTCATGCATATCGATCAAGTGATTACCTGAGGGTTCACCGCACTTGCCTACTAGCCAACGGCGAATGTCAGCTTTTGACACACCATGCTCTAATGCACCAACAATAACGTCTTGATAAGTTAATGCGAGATTAAAAATCTCACCTTTATTGCCGCCTGCGATTTCTTCAAAATCCGCTTGGGCTTACTCCAAAGCTGCTGCATCCTCTTCTGGAGTCGCATCCTCCTCCTCAGCTTGAGGAGCCACCTCTTCGGGAAGCGCATCTTCCTCATCAGCTGGACGCACTAAGTCGTCAACATGTTGCTCTTCGAGGATCCGTTGCCTCACACGCTCGAGCTCCTCCTCTTCTCGTTGCCTTCTCCTTTCAGCAGCTTTCGCGGCTGTCTTCCTAGACTCGGCGAGAACGTCCTCGCTTATGGGTTCGTCCGAAATGCTTGAATGAGCATCCCTCTTCTGTCTCTTGGCCAAAAGGCCACCGATGGTCTCATCATCATCATTATCTGCGAAGAAACTGTTGGTTCAAGATCAAGTTGCAAAATAATTATGATAATGAGAAGGGAAACGCGATGGAGGTACCTCCTGATTCTTCCTCATGTATCACATTTGTTCTTTCTTCTTCTTCTTCATCACCTTCTCTGGGCTTCTGCCCCTCCTCTTCTTCCTCCTGGTTGAATGGAACGAAGGTCTCAACTGCGAGCTCCTTCCGCGCTTTATTGGGCATGCGACCTTTGCCTTTGTCCTTGGCAGAAAGGGACTTAGCTGGAGGGGAAGTTGGAGCGCTTCTAGGGGAAGATATTGTAATTCCCTTTTGCCTGGGTCTCTTCGCTCTCGGCGCTGCAGTCGCTGGAGGAGACGGATTATCTCTGGGTGGAGACGAGGCCAGAGCATTATCTATCAGCGAGTCAGCAAAAGCATTCATGACTGCGCGAATCCTGGTTTCGACCTCGGGGTCCATCCTCGATGCTAGCAGGAACGACTGTCCTTGTCTTCTGGTGGAAACAATGGTGTTAACCAGCGACTTGGAACGATCACCAGATGCGAATCTCCGCACATGACACTACAGCAAACAGTGTAGAATAAAGACATCAACATGTGGAAACCAAGAAGCTTAACGCATGTGGAAAAAGTTGCTTACCTTAGCAAATGTCTCGCTATATCTGATGACATGCGAGTCGCCTTTCTTAACTGCGGCGATCTTTTCATTCAGAATGACGTCAGGGCACAAATGGTTCTCATGATCCAACAATGAGTAGCAACCATATTCAGACTCGCTCAGACTGCAATTGGGACGAAACGGAAAAGAGTTTATTTTGATCAAAGGAGCTCTGCTTGGGTGAGGAGCCGACTGCGTCTCAAACCTGACGTGCTGGGCGATCCAGTATGCGAGCCAGTTCTTGGAACAACCACCCTCGCGGTTACCTGCAGGCTGCTCAAAAGGAAGATTGTTCATAAAGACTGTTTTGCACTCCTTTGTCAGCAAGCGCTTATAGCAACCTCTGATAATGGACTGTGGCCAGATTGAGGGTGCCACTGCATCAAAGCCAAACTGGGGAGAAACTCGAGTGGGGTCAACATCCACAGTAATCCTCTCATACCTTGGCGCGAGCTCGCGAATATGCTCTGCGAGAGCAGGAAGGGAACCTCGCAGGCACCAGCAAAAGAATTCGCGATAGCGCTCATGGAAATGTGATCCCTCTTCGAAGAGGAGCTCTTTTGAGAAGACAATACCTTTAGAAGGGTACAGCCTTGGAAACCACCACACGTTCTCAATACGCACGGCATAGGGCCTGGCAACGAACTCTTTCCGGTTTTCGCATATCAGGCTCCAAACGCACTTGGTATTGTTCGCTCCGAACCACCTCGCAGCTCTGCTGCAGTTACACTCCTCCACCTCGCCTGGGGGACACCACTTGTTGGGCTTGGAGGCAGTTGGGGCATAAGAAGGCCACCGCTCAAAGACCCACATCGTCAAGAAGGCAATGTTGACAAAGGTCAGTATGTCGAGGCGGCCACGCGACTCTTTCATGGCCACAACCAGCTGATCCAATCTATAGTACAATGTGCCTAAGACCAAGGGTCCGAGTGCGACTCTCTGGCCAAGAGCCAGTTTAACAGCAAGTGGCAGAACATGGTAGAAGACCCCATCGTGCGGGTGACCATCAATTAAGTACCTCGACAGCCAGGCACAGAGAAAAGCACAAAGGGTCAAGTGATAGCCCTTACCCTCCACGTAATTCTTGGCCTCCGGGTCTTGACTCAGAAGCTTCTTGGTGATGCTGCTGTTCGCGTAGTCACGAAAGAAGTACTGCACCCATTTATTCCAAGTATTCTTCGCAGACGTGTCAACCAACTGCCAATTGGGAAGGGCTTTGGTAGTGGTCCACCGGGTGGAGATTTTCTTTACCTCTGATAGGCACTCCTCCATCTGCGTGTACAAAGCGATCTCCGCATCCGTCCTCAAGGGACTCAAAGGGTCCACTTCACCCATGGGAGACAGATCGTACAGCATGTGCACGTCCTCGAGTGTGGGGGCAGCCTCGAACTCAGCAAAGTGAAAAGTGTGAGTCGCAGGCGAGTTGCGGGAAAGAAGGTTTAGAAGCATGGACTGGTCCAGCTTCACAGCAGCACCCTTCATAGCACGAACAGCGAAGTATACACCGGCCTCATTAAGAGTCGCAGCATGATCGGTCAACACATGGTCAATCCACTCATCCATGTAGTCCAATTTCTGGACAAAAGCTTGGGTGGAAATCGCAGCAATGGGGAAGTACCCATTTTCGATTCCCAATCGAACCACGTCCTCACAGCCAATCAACTCGAGCAAGGCTGAGTTAACTGGAGGAGTCAACGTTAGCAATCCCTCATTGGGGACAGAAGCGGGCAGTTTCTTTGCCTTAACCCTCGCGTGGTAGAAATCTTTGCCACCCAGATAGGGGGCTTTTCGCCACAAAGCTTGTGGAATATCAGGTATCTCTTCGTCCTCCTTGGTGGGTTTATTTCCTTTTGTCTTGGCCATTCCTGCTGAAGAGCAAGAAAAAAGGGGGTGGAAATATGCCACACTTCAGTTTGAATTTCGAGATTCAAGATCTATGGAAAGAAAGATGAACAGTTTCTGGTATCAATTTCAGAAATTAGAAGTTGGAAATTGGTTGCATTATCAGGGATTTTAAAACCCTACATCCAAGATCCTTATCATCGAAGGATTAAGCCAAAATTGGGTCCAAAGCTTGCAGCTTCTTCACAAGTTTCAACAGATTATATGTCATGAGTTTACAGATTCAACGCAGTTTGAAGCATATACTAGTATTGTAAATCGAAATTGAACAAGGCCAACCTTGTTTTCGTGAAGCCTGCTTGGATACACACAGTTGAAGAAGACGATTTGCAGTTCTGAACTGGTGATTGATTATCTGAATCTGCTCTCGAAGACTTCCGGGTACCATTCACTTTAAGAGAAAGAAGTGATGCTTTGCAACAATGGAGAGTACAAAGTATTTATCCAAAAACAATGAAGGGTTGCGTCCTTTCAGTAGTCGAATCGCGCAATCACAGGACAAGCTGACGTCACGCCTAAGACCCTAAAGGCCAGACGGCACGACTCTAGGGGTTTTAGGTCATAATGGCACGCACGGGGGTTGAATTTGCTCGTGTTTGAATTGGTGCGTGGCGGCGACGCGCATGTTGGTTTCCGCGCATGGAAGTCTATACAGCTATGAGCCTTCACGCGCAGAAAGGGGGCTAATGTAGATAGTGCTTTCTGAGCTAGCAGATCTTGGCCACGTGGCAACCATCCAGCACACCATATTGTGCTCCACACACACTGGATCACCAACCGAGCTGATCCATGTGGGGGCTGCGAGACAGAGCCCTCGCATACCACTGCACGGGACTTGTAGGGACTTAGTGGTTTGGAGGCTAGAGTAAGTCCTGTCGCGTGCGAGCCAAGCCCGCGCGTGACCTTTAGTAACTGCTTTTGAGAGATTTATGGCACGAGCTCCATAAACCCGGTCAATCCGGTCAAACCCGGTCAACCTCGTAACGGTTCCGGTATTCGCGCATAACGTGCTGTAACGGTCCCTATATAGGCGGACGAACGTGCCGTTGCGGTTAAGCTAATTAAGCCGCCATTAATGGGCGCATTAACCACACTGCAACGGTCACATTCTCCATTATATATAGGACGTTAACCTTTCCATACAAAGGAGAACACACTAGCCATACGCAGAAGCTCTGCCAAACCTCTGTCTCTCTCTCAGACATTACTACTGCCTTACTCTCTCCCTACACACAATCCAACTCTTCCTGTGCCATCTCTGATCCTCTACATACGGTGTACACGGAGGTCTCCCCGCCGGAATCTCTTGTGCACAACTAGAAAACTATAAAACATGACAATTTGTTATTTAAGATCTTACACACACACACACAAAAAATGTGATTGTAATATAGTTGTTTAGTTAGTTACTGTTTGACAAATTTTCCGTGACTATTGGGCTTGATAATAATGAAATGGCCTATTGGAACATATGGCTCTAAAATAGTATTTTTGTTGAATATATATTATAGTGCCTTGATTAGTAGCTTGACAATAATGTTAGAAATGATATAATAGTAGTCAATGATCATATGTTACCAGAATAGTTAATTGGTTGAGTTAAAATTGTTGAAGACTATGACATTATTATTTTAAATAGTAAGTAAGTAGAAACATGGAAATAGAGAAAGAAACGTTGGCCTTGTCACCTGGAAATGATAAAGAAAAAGTGTATAAATTGTAGTGGTGGAGTTTCATATGAAATTGGAACAAATGTCTTACATGAGTTTAGTTATTTGGTATAATTAATTATGAGAGTAATTACAAAGGAAACAAACAAATATGGTAAGCTACTTAGGTAACTTCGGCAGAAAGAAAGAATGTAAAGAGGAAGAAAAGATGACCAAGAATTGTTCTCTATAATTATCCCATATTTCGGGCGCACCAAGAAACGATGTGAGGCCCCATGGGTTCCATTTTGATGTTGTGAGTTGGCAATATAGGAATGGCTTAAGTCACATAGGTTCCTCTTTGTTCTATACATTTGTGGCATCAAGAGTTAATTCCTCAAACTATCCTCTGTTGAATTTGATAAGGTTGGAAGTAAAGGAAGAAAAGTCCAAAATTAGTTTGTTTGGATGAAGAATGATAGAAGTCTAGTGTATGAAAGAATTCAAAGAGGATGATGTGGCATGTAAGCCACGTGAGGTTGCATGGGTATCACATTGGAAACACTTGAGTGGCAGGTTATGAATGGCTATGACACACGGCCATAACCCCTTACCATGGGTTCACTACGTGGGAACTAAAGGAGGCCAAAGGGCATGCACCACCATGCGGGCCCCGCGGCTTCCAAATGCGACACTTGTCCAGGCCAAAGAGTCAGCAGTTCGGATATACGACACGTATATCCCCTGCACGCCGCGATATTACTCGTCGGCTTCCCCTATAAATAGAACATGACGTTATAGTTAATTCTCATTCCAGATTTCAGTCAAACACGAGAGAGAGTTAGAGATATTAACTGAGGGTATTCTCGGTATTGTATTCGGAGGTTCTGGAGGTTCTATATTATCTATATTAGCAGCTTCGTCGGACCGAGGTAGGGAATATCATCGTTATAGCCCTAAATGTATTGCGTTGCCTGTTTATATGCTAGTCGTTGTACTGCTTCGATATAACTGTTATAGTTATCAAATTGTTATTACTATGTCGATGCTATGCCTGATTATTGGTTGATATATGATTCATATGGAGGTGCTATCAAATTGTTATTTGAGTATCTGAATCATACAGAGATGCTGCTGAAATTGCTATTTGAATGTACTGTTGATATTCGTGACTATGCTGGATACATGCTATCAACGGTGTTGATTGTTGATATGCTGTTAGCATGATGATATTATCGATGTTGATGTTCATGCACGATTTGCATGTGAAATTAAATATGAAAGTGGAAAGATAAATGGACGGGGTTAGGGATTGTACATCCCTTGGGTCAAAGACCCTGATTGCACCCGAGGCCTGGTGCAGAAAGCACTGCCGGCTTGATGGCAGGTGGGGCACTCCGCTCCCAGTTGAGAGTACGTATGCGGAGGGCGGCTGACTCACTCCGGGCTGCGACCGCGCATGTGAGCACCCCAGGTTCCATGAAGATAATAAAACGATGAAATACTGGTATATGCATGACATAAACATGATCATATTGAACTGTAATAGCATGCTGATGTGATACGTGTACCATGAAACAATACGTGCTTGGACTGTTGCCTTGATGTTCTCTACTGAGCTTGCAGTAAGCTCACCCCTAACATTTTACAGGTACAAGTTATGATGGTGGTGACGGTCCAGTCCCTGAGTTGTCTTAGATGCTTGGAGTGCTAGTTTATCTGTAGCTTTTGAGACGAGTCTCAACTCGTTTTGTTTGTAACATAGTTGGGTTGGGAACCGTTAGTAGCTCTGACTACTCTGTAACATATTTCAGTTTGTGTAATAAAAGTTTGAGTTGTTCAGTTCACCACTAGTTCGATTTGTTACTTTAGTTTTATTTCAAAATAAAAATTCACCCCGGTTTACGGGCGTGACAGAGAATGTGGAAGAAAGAATAGGCAAGATTTAAAGAGTTTGATTATCATCTTCATCCTGATCTCCTTCCTCTTTCTCATTGTCTGCTTCATCCGACTTGTCCTGCTCTTCCTGTTCCTCTGCAGTCCCACCTGCAACAGTTGCCTTTGCAGTCTTGTCCTTTTCAACAGCCTTTGGAGATTTCTTTTTCTTCTTCAAGGTGATCAGCAGTTCATCTGACTCAGGGATATTGGCTTCATCTTCTGCCTATTCTGCTACCTGCTTTCCCTTGTCTAAAACTGGAGTAGCTTTTTCCTAGTCTGAATGCTCACTAGGAAAATCCTTGTCTGAATCTCCTTTATTTGTTCTTTCAGGATCCTCAGGAACATCACGCAAGGTCATGCTTCTGAAGATACTTTCCACCATGTACTTGACATGTCCCAAATCACTTTCCAGTCCAAAAATAGTTGCTCTAAAATTCTCCATGTCTAGCTCCAAACCATCAAGTCTCTGATTGTCTGTAGGCTGAGAAGTCTGAATTGAAGTGGGAGTCAAGGTCTTGGGCTTAGAAAACTTCTTTGCACCTAGTTCTGCTTCAGTCAAGTCTGAGTAAAGTTTCCAAACTTTCTCTTTTGTCTTCACAACTCCAATGTTCTCAAATGCTTTCTCATTGAGTTCCCCAAATCCAGAAGTGATTGATTCCTCTCCAGTAAATGGAATCTCAAAATTCTCAAAGAACAAAGTGAGCAGGTTTGCATAGGGTAGAGGGTGAATCCTCTTACTAGTTAGGCTAAAGAGCATGTGTTCAATTACTAGTTTTGGAAGATCAATCTCATAGTCATGCATAACCAGATACATGATGTGCAACATTATCTCAGTCACCAACTCTCTGGAGTGCTCTCTGGGAAAGACACGTCTCACCAGTATAGTATGAAGGACTTTGGCTTCAACATTCAACACAAAATGTGTTAACTGTTTGGCTGAGGTTGAGATGTTTGGAAGAAAGAATTCTCCTTTGGCTAGCTTCAAAGTTTCTGACTTTGGTGGATGGTTTCTAGTATCATAACTCTTTGGACACCCTAACACATTGGCAAACTCAGATTGATCCAGTTCAATTTCTATCCCAACAACTTTATATTTGATCACCAAGTGTGCAGTTCTCTTAACTTGGGTAAGGTTCAGGTAGAAGAGTGTGGTGAGTCTAGGGTAGGCTATTTCTTTAGGATTCAGCATACACCACATAGAACTCTTTCTCAACATAGAGATGCACTTAAGTTTCATGTGTTCCAACACATACTTATTAACCGAACAGCAGAAACCAGTAGATCTTGAAGCAAAACCATCTAACCACTGACCTTTAGAGATGTTTGAGACAAACCATGTCTCATATGGTGCTGTGTTCTTTGTTAAGGCTTGTGAATAGATCTGCAATGCCTTCTCCAATTGTCCTTCTGGTTGTGCTTCTGTCACCTTCCCTTTCCCTTTTTCTGCCTGAGTTGCTTTCTTCTTCACCTTCTTTGAACTGGTAGGCTCTGTTTCTGGTTGCTTCTCTGTGACAGCCTTTTGCTTTTCTGAAGAGGAGGTTGTAGCCTTCTTGGCCTTATTCTTTGGTGGAGGAGGATCTTGGACTGCCTCTGCACTGGGAGTTCTGGAGCTAGAGTCTCCACTGACTTCTTGAACCTCTTCCACTGCTGCTTTTCTTTTCTTCTCTGAGACAGGTTTCGAACCTCCAACCATCTTGATTCTATCTGAGGCTCTTCTTGTGCTCATTAGGGTTTGGGAGAAGAATAGAAAGAGGTGGAATGGTACTGAGTGAAGGAGAAGAGAAGAGGATAAATACTGAAAGAGTTCGAGTTTCAAAAGGAAACTAGTATCTCTCTGATTCTCAAAAGATTTGCAATCATCAGAGAGATTTCAAAACTTTTATGCCGTTGGAAAATATAATATACTTATACTATTTTGGCTAAAATAAATTTTTGAAAAGGGTAGGGGCTATATTAGGCAAATATCTACAGAGATATCACCCAACATAGAATGATCCAAGATTATTGACTATCAGTGTAGCAGACTTATTTTCAAGGCTTTGAAAAGGTTTTCAAGGTCTTGAAAAACTGTAACACATCCACAAGTAAAGTCAAGGCTTTGAACTGATTTTACAGGCTTTGAAACTCAGTTCAAACCTTATTAAACACATACAACTTACCTTTCTTACCTGATGCTCCCCCTAAACCAATGCAGTCTTGTTTAGCATTCCCAATTCCAATCTTAGAGCTGAGAACCTTTCATCTGCTAATGGTTTGGTGAAGATATATGCAATTTTCATGTAAGTAGCAACAAATTCAAGAACAATATCACCTTTCTCAGCATGATCTCTGATGAAGTGGTGTATGACATCAATGTGCTTGGTTCTTGAGTGTTGCACTGGATTCTTTGTAATTGAAATTTCACTAGTGTTGTCACACTTAATAGGTATCCCCTTGAAGTAAAATCCAAGGTCTCTTAGCTGTTGAGCAATCCATAACACTTGTGAGCAACATGTTCCTGCAGCTATATATTCAGCTTCAGCTGTTGATAGAGCAACTGAATTCTGTTTCTTGGAATTCCAACTAATCAAGGATGATCCAATGAATTGGCAGGTTCCTGAAGTACTTTTCCTATCAACCTTGTAACCTGAAAAGTCAGCATCTGAAAAACCACTCAAAGAGAAGTTAGAAAGTCTTGTCTACCAAATCCCTAAGTCTTTGGTAGCATTAAGATATCTGAAAATTCTCTTCGCAGCAGTTAAGTGTGATTCTTTTGGATCAACTTGTAATCGAGCACACATGCATACACTAAACATAATATCTGGTTTTCTTGCTGTCAGATAGAGTAATGATCCAATCATGCCTCTATACTCTTTTACATTGACATTCTTACCAGATTCATCCTTGTCTAAGGATAGTGTAGAGCTCATAGGAGTCTTGGCTTCCTTACATTGAGCCATGCTATACTTATTTAGTAAGTCTCTTGTGTACTTGCTTTGATGCAGAAAGATGCCCTTCTTCAATTGATGTATTTGAAGTCTTAGGAAGAAGTTCAACTCTCCCATCATGCTCATCTCAAATTCCTTGCTCATAAGACTTGAGAATTCTCTGCATAATTGATCATTAGTAGCTCCAAACAGTATATCATCAACATATATCTGAACTACAAGTAAATCTTTCTCATGATTCTTAATGAAAAGAGTCTTGTCTACTAAACCTCTTTTGAAATCATTTTCAAGTAAAAACTTTGACAATCTTTCATACCAAGCCCTTGGAGCTTGTTCCAAACCATAAAGAGCTTTGTCAAGTTTGTAGACATGATCTGGAAACTTGTCATTTTCAAAACCAGGTGGTTGTGCAACATAAACCTCTTCTTGTAGCCATTCAAGAAAGCACACTTCACATCCATTTGAAATAGTTTCATGTTCTTGTAAGATGCAAATGCAAGCAAAATTCTAATTGCTTCTAACCTGGCAACTGGAGCAAAAGTTTCCTCATAATCAACACGTTCTTCTTGATTGTAAACTTGAGCAACTAACCTTGCTTTGTTTCTGATCACATTGCCACTTTCATCCAACTTGTTTCTGAATACCCATCTGGTACCAATGACAGAACTGGTTTGAAGGTGCAGGAAATAGGTTCCAAACCTTATTTATTTTAAACTCGTTGAGTTAACTTTGCATAGCAATGATCCAGTTTGCTTCTTGTAAAGCATCCTTCACAGTTTTTGGTTCTTCATCTTTTCTTGCATCAAACTTACCAAGATTGTCTTTTCCATTGTTATGGATATAACAAGTGCATCCAAAGGGTCTGAAGTAAGAGATGTTTGGCTTCCTCCCTTTGAATAGTTCATAGGGGGTCTTCTTCAGAATATGTCTGATCAAGCACATGTTCAAAATATAGTTTGTTGTATTCACAGCTTCTGCCAAAAAATGTTTTGGCAACTTGTTTTCAAGAAGCATTGTTCTTGACATATCTTCAAGAGTCCTGTTCTTTCTTTCAAAAACACCATTCTGTGGAGGAGTTCTTGGAGCAGAAAAGTTGTGAGAAATACCATGCTTATCACAGAATAAATCAAATTCTAACTGATCAAATTCTATACCATGATCACTTCTGATTGAAGCTACAAGTAGGTTTTTCAAGTTTTGAAGTTCTCTACAAAGCTTTGAAAATTCAGAGAGTGCTTCAGATTTTTCTTCGAGAAACATAACCCAAGTGTATCTAGAAAAATCATCTACAACAATTAGCATATACCTTTTACCTTCTGGTCTCGTTGCCTTGAGCACATGCTTTGCACATTTCATCTTCTTTGAACTTGATGGATGGCAATCCTCTTACCAAGTCTTTAGAAATCAACTTGTTCAAAGTATGCAAACTGATATGACCAAGTTTCCTGTGCCAAAACTTTGAATCCTCTTTCAAGGCCTTGAGACACTTCAAACTTTCACCTGCAACTTTGTTAGTCTGAAAAGTATAAACATTGTTTGATCTAGAGGCTGTGAGAATGCAATCTCCTGATTTCACATTTTTCACCACACACTTCTCTTTATCAAAGATAACTTTGTTGCCATTATCACAAAGCTGAGATACACTAAGCAAATTAAATTTCAAACCTTCAACCAGATATACATCAGAGATAGAGCTTTCAGAATTTGTACCAACTTTTCCAATACCAAGAATATTGCATTTTCCTTTGTCACCAAGTGTTATTGAAACTTCTGATTGCTCCTTTAATTTTGAGTATAGAGATCTTTTATCCACTCATGTGTCATGGGCAACCACTTTCCATGAACCACTTCTGTTCTTTGACATTGGTGACAACTTGCATACACCAATCACTGCCTTACCCAGCTGTTAGACCAAGTGTGGAATTGTGATTCATATTCAGGATCAACCATGTTAGGTGTTCTAACCCCTTTAGGAACCCAAATCTGCTTAACTTGTCATTTGAGTTGAAAAGGAAAAGTGTTCCTCATTATGTGAGGGTCTCTTCTTCTAAAAGGACAAGTCATTTTAACATGACCAGTTTTGCAGCAGTAATGACAAGTAGGAGAAGTTTTGTTTCCATCTTTCACAAATCTGGTATTTTTTCTTCTTGGAAAGTTTGGATTGAATCAAATACCAGCTTTGTGAACAGACTGTGAACTTCCTCCAAGAATCAAGTTCAACTTGTGTTCTGATCAAGCAAGCTTGAATTTGACTAATTCTGATTCTTGAAGTTTCTCAGTAAGAGTAATCTTTTGTTTCTCTAAATCATCAACCTCATGTCTTAGATTAACAAGGCTGTCACTCACTAAGGAGTTTTCAGTGACTACTTCCTTGACTTGTGTTTTCAAGGCTTTGAAACTGGTTTTCAAGGCCTTGAAATCACTGTCAGTTTTCTTCTGAATGATTTCAAGATTCTGATTTAGGCAAACAAGTTGTAATTTTTGTTTTGCTTGCTCATGAACTTTTCTTTCAAAAGCCTGATCTCTTTCAGATAATCTTCCTCATCTAAAAACATTATTCTGAGAAATTCTGAAAGAGCTTCTTTTGGTTTTGAAATTAAGCAATTTACCATTACCTCAATGTTCTTTTCAGAACTTTCATCATGCTTGGCCATGAAGCATAGATTGGCATGTTCTTCCTCAGATTCAGATTCACTAGAGCTATCTGAATCACTCCATGAAGCTATCATGGCTTTATTTCTTATGTCATGATCTTTCTTTTGAAAGTTCTTTCTCTTTTCGTGTGAACAATCCCTTATCAAGTGTCCTGCATCACCACACTCAAAACAGTTCATAACCTTTGACTTGTTCTGTGAAGAGGACTTACCTTTGTAGTCTTTGCTGCTGGATGATCTATGCCTTTCTCTGTTGAAATCTTTGTTTCCAAAGTTTTTCTTCATTTTGAGAATCCTTTTCAAGGCTTTGGAAATTAAGACAATTGAATCTTCATCATCACCATCCTCAGTTTCAAGGCTTTGAGTTTTCTCATTCTCTTTGGCTTTGAGGGCTAAGTTCTTGACAGCATCTGGGAGTTCTCCATCAAATTCATTCATAGATATCTCATGTGTCAGGAACATCCCTTGTAGGTCATCAATTTGTAAAGTTGAGAAATTCTGAGCTTCTTCAATAGCTGTGGTTTTTGGTTCCCATTTTTCCTTAGGAAGACTTCTGAGAATATTTCTCACCTTTTCTTCATTGGAAAAATATTTTCCCAGTGAGTCAAGGTTGTTAACAATATCAGTGAATCTCTTGAACATGTCTCTGATGGACTCATATGCATTCATCTTGAACAGCTCATATTGTCTGAGATAAACGTTGATCTTGGTTTGCTTGACTTGACTGGTTCCTTCAAAGGTAACCACAAGTTTATCCTAGATTTCTTTAGCAGTTGTGCATCCAAAGATCCTGTTGAATTCATCTATACTCAAAGCACAATACAAAATGTTAATAGCCTTGTAGTTCTTAGAAAATTGCTCTAATTCAGAAGAGGAGAGTGAGTCATCTGTTTTGGGAGTTCTGATCCCATCTTTCTCTGTGTAGAAACTATGAGTTCCATTTTGGATACTGGTCCAAAGCTCTAGATCTTGATCAATGATGAAAATTTTCGTGAGAGCTTTCCAGTGAGCAAAATTTTCTCCACAGAAAAGAGGAGGTCTGTTAGCAGCTCTTCCCTGTGAGAAACCACCATCACCCGCAGTACTCATGATCACCAGATGGTTAAATCTTATACAGTGATACAAGCTCTGATACCAATTGAAAGTGTGAGTATGCAGATGTATAAGCAGCTAAGATACTCTAGAACGGGGGGTTAAATAGAGTATGCCAACTTTTGGCAAAACTTGCTAAGAACATGAAAACTTGTGCAAACAATACAGTTCATGGCCTGGAATGCTATTTCAAGCCTTTGAAGTATATGCTGAAAGTATAGAACAAGTATGCCTTTTTCAAGGCGTTGAAAACAAGTTCAAACCCATAAAAATTAAACAGTTTATGTGTACTGCAAAAGCTATGAAAGTAAATGAACTGAAAATGTAGAAGACAAGTGATTTATAGAGTTCAGTCCACTTGGACCTACGTCTCTACCCCAGGGATTAGATCCCTGCAGTATTTTCAACTCAATTCTTATTAATAAAAAGCTAAGCCCTAGAACTTAAGCACAAAGAGTTCCCTTACTCTGTTACAGCTTGTGGTTTTCCCTAACTTGTCTAGTACCTGCTCTAGCTAACTGATTAACTAAGAATTCTCTATTGTCCACTTTGAACAATCCTCGAGAATAGATGTAGAGATAATACAGAAATGATCTACCAATATAGCTCTATACAGAAGAACACTTAAGAGTAGAAAACTGTAGTGAAATGCAGTGAAATTTTGTGAATGGATTAGAAGGATGAAGAACTTCTTTGATGCTTGTCAATCCAGAATGCTTTCTCTGTTTTTTCCCATTGAGTGTTGTGTCTTGTTGCTTCGAATTTGAGCTCTATATATACTTCAAACAGCTCTGCAAATCTCCCCAGATTTTTAGCAACAACCTTCCTATTTTGTAGGCAACAAAGTTTGACTACTTTGAAATCTTCTCCAACGGTTGGATGATCACAATCTTCAGAGATATTGTTGTAATCTTGCATTTAACCACCATGAGAAGCTGTCATATACGTATGATTTTTCCAAATCTGCAGCAATTCAGTTTAGGAAATAATCCTGCAAAACTTAGAAACAAAATTTCTTGCATTATCATGGTCAAACAAAAGATATATTATGATTAAAAACATGTTAGAACAATTTGTCTTTCATCATTTAATAACAAAAAAAATCAAACATATGAAAGATATAGTTAATCAAACCACAGAGTTAGCAGAAAACTCCCCCTGAGAATGTGTATTCAGCTTAAGTAGTTTCAAGGCTTTGAATCCTGTTTCAAGGCCTTGAAAATAGCCAAACTATTTTCAAGCCTCTGAAGCTGGTTCAAGGCTTTGAAAGCCGGTTCAAGGTTGGCTATTTCAAGTCTTGCACAACCTGATCTTTCACGCGTCTTTACCGCGTTCCCCATCTAGTGAATTCTCCAGGTACTTGTTTACTTTGCATGGCCCAGAAACCTGATCTTCTTTATTTTACCCCCCACCAATCTGATTTTAGAAGTTTATTCCCTAACACACTAGGCAATGTCTTTTACTGGACTACGATTGGTATTCCTGTTCCCTCAGAGGTCAATCCAGGGTTTAGGCAGGTTGTCCCTCAACAACCTCCCAAATCGCCATGAATGTTATGGCATGGAACTGCAGGGGTATTGGTCAAATACATGCAGTTCTAGATCTATTTTCTTTGACCAAAAGATTTAATACTTCTCTCTTATTTCTTTTCGAAACAAAACATTTGGTTACCTTTGTTAACACAAAATTGATGAAATTAGGGTTTAATTCGGTAGGGGTTGATTCTGCAGGGAAAAGTGGGGGGCTGTGGGTGGGATGGAAATTTCCATTTTCTGTTATAGTCATGCATTTGTCTCCCAATTTCGTCTTACTCTCTATTACCGTTAGGGGAACAGGGGATTTTTTGGTGGGTCTCCTCTATGGACATCCCAGTGTCCCTAGGAGATTGGAGGTATGGGCTGAGATTGATTCCCTTTTGGGAGGCATTCGTCAGCCCTTTATGTTGATCGGGGACTTTAACCAAATTCTTTCTAGTCGCGATAAATGTGGCCCCTGTAATGTTATGGACCCTAGTGCGAGCATTTTGCGCGATTTTCTGAACCAGTGGGGTTTACTTGAGATGAACCACGTTGGTTCGTGGTTCACTTGGACAAATAATAGAACCGGTTCATCTCCGACCTTTGAGCTTCTTGACCGCGCGTGGATCAACACTGCCTGGTTAAATATGTTTCC
This sequence comes from Linanthus parryae, assembly GCA_023055425.1. Classification (NCBI taxonomy): domain Eukaryota; kingdom Viridiplantae; phylum Streptophyta; class Magnoliopsida; order Ericales; family Polemoniaceae; genus Linanthus; species Linanthus parryae. The sequence continues at coordinate 81,618,337 of JALGPY010000002.1, forward strand.
TTTTAGTTACCAGCAAAACCTAGGCTTCTTTTCCTCAGATCATTGTCCAATATTGGTTAACTTGCAGCCTAAGACCCTTAAACCAAGGACTTTTTTTAGATTTGAGGCTTGGTGGACCAAGCACCATCATGTTTCAGACTTGATCACTTTCATTTGGTCCCTTCAAATCCATGGGTCTCCTTTTTTTTAGACTCCAGCAACTCCTGAAGCTTGCTGTCAAAACTGTTAGTTATTGGGCCAAGCATAATGGTTCGATAACAAACTAGATTGCACAGGCAAGGCAGGAGGTTCTTCACTTCCAAAACCTTCTCCCTAATAATGAGGCCACATCTCAATTCTTTGAGTCCAAGAAAAAGCTTGAGGAACTCCTCCTTTATAATGAGATGTACTGGGCTCAGAGAGCACATTGTAATTGGCTAACTTATGGGGATAAAAATACTAATTTTTTCCACACCTACACTTAGATTAGGAGAGGTAGGAATCATATCTGGGCAGCCACAACTGATCAAGGCAACACCCTGTTGAATGAGGAAGAGATTAGGGATGCCTTCACTGGGTACTTTAAATATGTCTTCCACCTGAAGGATGGGCCGGAGAGAACCCATGTCTAGTTTCCCAATCCTTCAACGCATAGGCAGCACATTACTTCCTGAGCACGTTGAAATCCTTTAGAAACCCTTCAAGGCTGAAGAAGTTCATAGAGCAGTCTTCAGCATGATTCCCTTGAAGGCTTCTGGCCCGGATGGTATTCCTTCCAAAAATTCTGGCCCTCCATTTCCAATTCTGTTATTACTGCTATCTTGTCATATTTAAACTCGAGTTTCATGCTGAGGGAGACCAATAGAACCATCATAGTCTTGTTACCAAAAGGTGACAATCCTACCACTATGAAAGACAACAGATCAATTAGCCTTACAAATGTGTTGTACCGAATCATAGCTAAGGTCTTAGCTACCAGACTTAAGCTTGTCCTTCCTGATCTTATTAGATGAATCAATCTGGTTTCATCTCAGGAAGATTGATTCAGGACAACACAGCTATAGCCTCTGATCTCCTCCACTTCATTAATAACCAAACGCAGACCAATAAGGAGGCCTTCGGTTGCCTAAAGGTTGACATGTCCAAAGCCTTTGATAGAGTAAGGTGGGATTTTTCTCCATGAAACCCTGGTCAGATTTAACTTCCCTGAATCCTTCATCAGGCTTATCATGGGGTGTATCACTACTTCTTCTCTTGCTGTAAGTGTTAATGGCTCTATCTCAGATTACTTCTCCCCTTCTTGTAGCCTAAGACAGGGGGATCCTCTATCGCCCTTCCTTTTTGTTCTCACTTCTGAAGCCCTGTCCTGGGCTATGGTTAGAGATGAGGAAGAGGGAGTCATTAGGGGTATCAGCACTCTAGAAATGGGCCATCTTTTACTCATCTGCAATTTGCAGATGACTCTATTTTCTTTTTCAAAATTGAGAGTGATTGTTGGCAGCGTTTGAAACAAATATTTGATGAATATTGCTCCCAATCTGGTCAAGAAATTAACCTCTCCAAATTTACATTAACAGTTAGCCCCAACTGTTCTTTCCACATAAAAATGACCCTGGCCAATCACCTGCATATTAACCTTCATGATCATCTTGGAAAGTACCTAGGGCTTCCCCTTAGCATGGGGCTTTCTGCTGATGAGATTACTAATCAAAATCTTGAGAAGGTTGAGACCGTTGTGCTGGTTGGAAGGTATGTTGTCTGAATAGAGTTGCTAGAACCACTCTAGTTCAATCCACTCTTACTAGTCTTCTTATTTACCCTTTGTTCAGCTTTAAATTCTCTCAATCTTGCATAAAGAGGTTAGAGAATATTTTTTCCTCCTTCATTTAGAGAAAATGCAAGGACAAAAAACCTATGCATTGGGTCTCCTGGAGACAAATGTGCAGACCTAAAGCATGGGGGGTCTTAATCTCAAGTCCCCTGCTTTGCTTAATAAAGCTCTATTAGCCAAGCAGGCATGGAAAATTGCTACTGCTAAGTCTAGTTTGCTGTCAACCTACTTCTCTTCCAGATACTGCAATAGAAAAGACTTAAAAAATTGGAAAACAGATAGGAACCCCTCCCTTGTTTGGACGAGTTTTTCCTTAGGTCAAAAATATGGTCTCTAGAGGGATTACCTGGAATGTGGGAAAAGGTGATATCATCTGTGTTTTTAAAGACAGGTGGATCCCTGACACTCCTGCTCTGGCCAATGTGGTGGATGAAGGGAACATGGATGATAAGGTCAGTGAGTGGATTCAATTTGGGAAAAATGGTAGAATGTTTGGGAATAGAGACAAAATTAGGCGCCTTCCTGCTTGGACTCAGAGGCAGATTACCTCTATCCCCCTGCCTTCTTTTGAGCAGGAGGATGAGTGCATTTGGGAGGGATCATCAACTGGTCAGCTCACCACTGCTACATCTTATACGTGGTTGATTAAAGATGAGTTGTGCACCAGTCTCATGCAACAAAATGATAAAGGGTAGGGGGGAATCATCAAGGATTTTCCTTGGAAACAATTCTAGCAACTTAAGCTTCCTTATAAGTTCCTCTTCTTCCTCTGGCAGGCTATCATTGGCAAACTCCCAACCAGTGTTACAATTCAGAAAATCTTCAAAACTTCTAACAACCTTTGCAACTTCTGTAGAAGTCATGCTGAAACCATTGACCACCTTTTCCTTGAGTGTAAGTTTGCTAAGATCCTTTGGTCTGTGTCTCCAATTAAGTACCATGCTTCTTGCTCTTTCTCTAAACTCTTTAGCATCGCCTCACATCATTCTCCTGCAAATGCAATTCCTGGCAACCTTAGCTGGATAGGTGCAGTCACTTGGACCTTTTGGCTAGCTAGGAATTATGTTGTGTTTAGAAAGAAGGACGATGATCAGGACATTCTAATTTATTCTCCTATCTTCAAATGTAAAGTTTTTGTTAACTAGTTCCTGGAAGCTTGGAACCATGCCTTGATACAATTATCACTTCAACAGAAGGAGCAGCCAAGTTGTATTAATCTCAACTCTAATGAATGCCAACTTCAGGACTCTCAGATCTTGGTCTGGTCCAAGAAAAGAAGTGGGAAAAAGATTATTTTCAGTGTGGCCATGCATGGTAGTTTGATCATCCACTCACAGAGAAAGGAAGTCAGGATGTTTATACCTACAGACACTATTGATTTGCTTATTGAGACGTTGGCGTTCATGCTTTCCAGAAATCTTATCCATACTATTATTACTACTGGTAACAGATATATTTTTCATTTGATTCAGCAGATGGAGAGAAAAAGGATGATGAAGTCTCAGGATTGGCCGCTAAAGTGGAAGCGGATGGTGCAGGATCTGGGGAAAATTAGTCAATCTTTTCACTTTGTTTCAGTTAGGTTATTGTATAATGAAACTTGCTACAAGGATGTGTTTGAGTCACTTTAGTACTTGATGTTGTTCTCTTTCGGTTTTAAGACTTTGCCTGCATTGCTATCTTGTAGGGTTTCATGTTGTACTATAATGCTAATGTTATTCTCTTTTCTTGAAAAAAAAAAATGCATGTTCCATTTCGTTAGTTTCAGTGTGTTGAGGCATGCATTTACTAAGTAAGCCAATAAGATTTGATACTCACATTTTTTAATTTTATAGCAGATCGGTTTATGACCCACACAAACAAATATCATACAACCCAACATGAGGAGTTGACCCATACGGCCTTCGTCGGCCCAGTAAGTTAAAAGTGTCTATTTTTTTTTTTTTTTAGAAAAATATGTATATTTTTTGAATGGAATAACAAACGGGTGTAGGTTGGAGGGTACGAAAGTAGTTAAATTGGAAGTTTCTGTGCCAAAACGAGAAAATGGCAAACATAAGGCAAACAGAATATGATTAATTCATCCATATAAATAGAGGCGTGTTTTGCACTTTTGCGAACAGATTAAGCATGGCGAAGGACTTTTCCCAATTGCCGGAAGGATGCGTGTCAGAGATTCTCTCGTTGACGTCGCCTCGCGATGCGTGCAGATCGTCAGCCGTCTGCAGCGGATTCAAGACTGCTGCTGATTCAGACGTGGTGTGGGGGAAATTCCTGCCGTCCGATTATTTGGAAATCAGCGGCCGATCGGTATCTCCTCTCGACTTCACCACCATGATCAAGAAGGACATCTATTTCAGTCTCTGTTCACCAATCCTACTTGACCGTGGCAAACTGGTAAGTATCGTTACACAAGATTTCACTAGGTGTTGACTTTGTTTTTATTTTGAATCAGAACTGTATGCATCTTGATCTTCAAATACAAATTTGATGACGACTAAATGAGTTGACGAAAAAATTCTTGGTGTGTTTCGTCATAATCTTCTCAGTTAGATTATAAAAAATGTCATTTGACCGACTAATTTAAGCAAGAATACGATGAAAAACTTAATTTTTTCATAATATTGTAGTGCTAAGAAATATCAGACATCCATATAGTTAGCTAGTCAAAAAACTCAAAGTGAACCTTAAAATCAGCTGTGAAGATTCTGGTAAAATGGAGATAGTATTCATTAGGAGTAGTATCACTACGTTTCACACCAATTACCTTGGCAATGGGGCCAAGTGTACGAGAAAGAGCTAAAAGGAAATTGAAAGATGTCATATGACTCATACTACTATCTTAGATCAGTGTCTAGTTCTCAACAAAAGCAATTTCTAGTTTGAAACTCACATGCACAATCAATCAAAATATGATGGTTTTCAAGTTCTGTTTCACATTTCCTTTTCTTTTGCTCATCCATTTCAGATGTAGCATTTGTTGTTTATAACAACCCATCATGTCGCATACCACATTATAATGGGGATTTTCTCGATTTGTACTTTTATCTATTCTTTCCTCATAGTTTTACTACTCTTGTGTCTCATATTTTATTATTCGATTCTATTCACATACGAAGCAATGTGAATGTGGAATGGAACAAAAATTAAACTGAACCCCAATTCAAGAGAGTGAATCTAAAGACTCATCGACCATTCTGGAAAGTCCCATTGAGATGGAACCAATCTAAGTGCATTTGGTTCAAAGAGACTAGTACATTTTATAAAGCTAAGGTTATTTCTGTTCTATCAGTATATTATGTGATATTACTCCACTCACTTTCTTATATCTTCGTTAATTTTTGTTTTTGTATGTTAATGTTTCCAAAACACTCGTTCGGGTTACAAGTTTGGGAAAAGTGAAAAATTGAAATTTTCTTATGGGTAAATTATGAATTATCTTCCTCGCATGAATTATTTTATGGGATATATTATTTTATCCACCAAATTAGATCAGCAAAAAGGTTTACAATTCTTGATTCAGTTTGATGTACCGTCCCAGATGAAAGACATGTCCAGCATGTTCAGATTTTGCTTTGCAGAAATGCTTACTGACTTTTTCCTAAATGGATTTGGTGGTCATCTCATGATCTAGTTAGTTGGTTAATTTATCTCATACTTCCTACAATACAAGTGTTTTCTGTTGACAAACCGAGGGTGGAACGATTTCCTTAATACTCCCTCCGTCCCTCAAAGACAGCCCATAATATTTTTATTTAGATCTGTCTCAAAATAGTTGTCCATTTACATTTTCAATGATAAAAATACAATGGAGTTTCAATACTACCCACTTATATTCAATGCACCTGGTCAGAAGACGAAGTTAAGGACAACAGTAGAAATAACATGTCAATACTTGCAGTGGGATACATTAATTGTATGTCTCTAAAAAAACTCGTAGTTTTCATAATGGACTGTCTTTGCGGGAAGGGCTTCACGAAGATGCATCCATTCACTAATCCGTTTTTCTTATTTTCTTTATTTCAAATACTAACGTGAATTTACATCCTCAACGCATGTCATAACAGGGCTTTGAAATTGACATGAAAAGTGGCAAGAAGTGTTACACCATGCCTGCTCGGGAGCTCTCTATTGCTTGGCACGACAGTCCACATTACTGGTCGTGGGTATCAATACCCGAATCAAGGTTCTTCTTTCTTTCTGGCTTAAATTTTAAATCCGCATTATTCTTGTGATCTGAATGCTACCTCGAAACTTTTTCAGACACTTCTCACCCTGTTCATCATGCATATATATAGGTTCTCAGAAGTGGCTGTGCTTCGCAATGTGTGTTGGCTTGACATAATGGGGAAACTAAAATGTAAAATGCTGTCGCCAAAGACCACTTACACGGCTTATCTTATTTTCCAACTCACAGACGAAGTTTACAACTTTGATTCAGAACCCATGAAGGCGTTTGTGGAAGTGACGCGAGAAAGTGAAAGTTGCATGGAAGAAGCATATGGTGGAGATTTTAATGGTTACTGTCTGGATAATTGTACTACCGTTTACCTGCAAATGGAAACATTTAGACCCGAGAGTTCTATTCCTGGTGGAAAACTCCCCGAGATGACAAGGAGCGGTTGGATGGAGATTGAATTGGGGGATTTCTACAGCAGCCATCTTGGTGAGAACAACGACGATGATGATGCCATTGTGACAATGAGGCTAATGGAAATCGAAAAGCTTTGGGGTAAAGGTGGCCTTATTGTTGAGGGGATTCAGGTGCGGCCTAAACACGTCTAATTGCAACCTAAATAACAAATTTACTTGTATGCATTGTCAAATTTAAGTGGGGTGGGGGGGGGGGGGGGGGGGAGGGGGGAGCAGATGCTAATTGCTATTGCATTAGCACTATTTGTTTTTGTTTTCGTTTTTCTTGTTTGTTTTTGTATTAATGGAACTTCCGAGGTGAACCAGAGGCGTGTTCATATATTATGATCTGAATTTGAACTGATGGTTCTCATTATTGTTTTAACCAGCATAAAACCTTAATAATTTTTCTTTAGTCAATGGCAATTTTCTTTCAGGAGTTCTGAACAGACTGAATTTTGACAGAAATCTCTACATTATTTTATGCTTTAGAATTTTTTGTTAAGTTATTTTTTTTCCTCTGGTGTAAATACATTTTAGAATGGGATTATTATAGAAAAGGCATAAAATTAAAAACTATTTACTGCTGAGACAAGAAAGGAAAAATAATTGATAAAAATAGAACTTTCGGCAAACTATTTTCTAAGAAGGCAATTAATCTATAATTTAATAATTAGCATGACAATTATACCCTTTATTAAAATAATATAAGTAAATTCCCCCCCCCCCCCCCCCCTAAATTGGTCACATTTCTGCACATCATTGTCCAGGAGTCTTTTTACCTTGATCTATTCTTCTAAACCCATATGCAATCACAAACTTCGACGTACGGCTTTCTAGATTTCCAATCTTCCCAAGAAACTTGATCAAGAAGAACAAATCACTGCCGGCGCTGTACAATGCTTCATCTGTTTTACAATCATAATTTTTTTTTCTTTTAATCCTAATAATCCCTAAAGATAAGGATAACAATGTCATTCTAATTGTAAGTATGGGTATAAATATCATTTACGGTACTAAATTATAGACTATTGCCTTGTTAGTAAATAATTTGCTAAAAAGTTATTTTTTTATAATTATTTTTTCTTTATTGTCTTAGTAGTAAATAGTTTTTAATTTTATGCCTTTTTTATAATAATCCCTAGAATCACTAATAATTATAACTGATGCTCCCTCCATCTGCTTTTTTTTTTTTTTTTTTTTTGAAAATAGACATCACATAACTTAAACAGGGTTACAACAGTTGTTAATCCATACAATCCTGTCATGGATTTTAGTTACAGTTTTCCTACTAACATATTTAATGCGCACGGAGCTGAAGCTAGTCGCAATAGAGGAGATATCCGTGCAAAGAGTATTAATGCGGTAGTCACTGGAGATGCCGTTAAGAGTGTTAACTGTGATCAACGAGTCGGTCAGGAGTTCAACATTTTTAAAGCCAAACGAGAACATCCATCGAAGAGCTTGTGATATTCCATAAGTTTCCGCTTGCAGAGTCGAGTCCGTTTTGAAAAAGACGAATCCATCTTCTATGGATTGATTTGTGCGCATCCATGCCGAAGTAGCTGAGAAGTCTTTCTTCCAAGACGCATCAATTATGAAAGAGTGATAGATGTTGGTAGCTTCTCCATATCTCCAACAAGCAGTATTTTCAGTAGGCCTAAGAATCTGAGGTTTGCCATTGTTGTTGATGATGTGGTTTCTTTTGGAGTGAGAAGTGATTGTCTGACCGAGGGCTACAAGTGAAGCTCTTGGAGTAATGAAACTGTTGTTGTTCATTACCACTTCATTGCGATGTAGCCAGATTTGTCGCATAGTGAGGAGAAATTTGATTTTATCCTCATTGCAGGGCAGCGTAGAAAAAAGATCTGTAAAAATTGATATGAAGGAGTGCGATTGGCCGAACGGAATTCTTATTCCAAGAGAAGAACCAAACCATATTGCTCGAGAGGAAGAGCAATCAAAAAGACAGTGCTGAGTAGATTCATTGGCTAGATTGCATCTTTTACAAGTAGTCGAAGGGATGTTGATGCGACGTTTCTCAAGATTAACCAATACTGGGAGAGCATTTGAAAGGATTTTCCAGAAGAAGAAAGTTACCTTCGGTTGTAGTTTAAGACGTCTAATCGTTTTCCAAAGAGCAAGAGAATCTGTAGTCATGTATGGCAGCGAGGAGTCCAAATTCTTTTTAAGCGTGAGATAACCAGATTTTACCGAGTAAAATCCATCGGAGTTGTGAGGCCACACCAAGCGATCATTTTGCGCCGATAGGGGAATATAGATGTTCAATATAGATCGTGTTAAATGTGGCCCAAAAAACTGTTGGAGAAGAGTTGGCTTCCATTTTCTAGCGTTGAAGTCGATGAAGTTGTTGACCCTAAGATCCGGGAAGAAAGTTGCCATTTCTTGCGGCAAACAAAAGTTTGAGTTGGGGATCCATTTATCTCGAAATGGGTCACTGAAACAACCGTTTCCAACCATCCAAGTCAAGTGAGATTTCAAGAGTTGCGATCCCCAAATAATACTTCTCCATCCCCAAGATGCTGCGGAGGGAGAAGAAATTCTTAGTAGAGAGGTGTTTTGACAATATTTCCCGGTAAGAACTTTAGCAAGAAGGGAGCTTGGATGTTGGAGGATACGGTAAGCTGTTTTAGCAAGGAGAGCTTGATTCTGAAGTTGTAAATCTCTGAAACCAAGACCACCTTCATAGATGGGTTTACAAAGTAAGGACCATTTCCTCCATCTTATTCCTTTGCTGCTCCCACTTGACCATAGGAATTTTGTGATTATAGTTTTGATCTTGTTGACGAAGGAGACTGGAGCTTTGTAGACGGAAAGCATATATGTCGGAAGGGCTAATAATGTTGATTTGATGAGAGTGCACTTGCCCGCAAAGGAAAGAGAATAAAGTTTCCAAGCGTGAAGTTGATGGTGAAAACGCGTAATAATACCTTCAAATATTTCCTTTTTTTTAGAGTGAAGTCCATGATGCTACCAAGATATTTGCTGGGCTTCTGCACAAGGTTAATATTGAGAATGCGGGAAAGATTATTTGCGTCTTCAGTCTTCATTCCTGAGCTAACAATAATATCTGATTTTGAAAATTGATTTTTTGTCCAGATTGATAGCAGAAGTTATCAAGTGCCCATTTCAACAGCCGAGCTCGTGAAAGATCAAATTTTTGGAAAATAAAAGTGTCATCAGCAAATAATAGATGATTAACCGACGGACAATTCCGACCAATGCTGATGCCTTTGAGACCTCTGTCAGTTGCTAGAAAATTGAGGAGACTTGAGAAAGCTTCTTGCACCAGAATAAAAATGAAAGGCGATAAAGGATCACCTTGACGAATACCAGCTGTCGGGTTAAAGAATTCAATTTGAGTTCCGTTGATGAGAATTGCCGATGATACGGTGGTGATGCATGACATAATGGTGCGGATAAGGAACTCTCCGAAACCCATTTGTTGGAGACATTGCTGTATAAACTTCCAAGAGATCCTGTCAAAGGCTTTATTCATGTCTAACTTGAGACCGAAAAAAGCATTTTTTCCGCCTTTGCGATTCCGGATAAAGTGGAGTGTTTCATGAGCAATCAAAATGTTATCCGTGATGAGTCTTCCTTTAATGAAAGCATTTTGATTTTCTGAGACCAGACTCGGAAGAACCGATTTAATTCGGTTTGCCAAAACTTTGGATATGATTTTGTAAATAGCATTGCATAGACTGATGGGGCGAAAGTTGGAAGCTGATAAAGGGTTTGATTTCTTGGGAATAAGTGCAATCAAAGTCTAGTTGCTTTCTTTGAGAAGGTGACCTGTATCCAAAGTATGTCGGACCGCGTTTATGACGTGAGTCTGAACTGTATCCCACTGAGATTGGTAAAATTCCATTATAATCCCATCTGGACCTGGAGATTTATTTTTACCAAATTCGAAGACGGCTTCCTTAATTTCCTTATCAGTTAATGGTTCTTCCAGAAGTGAAGATTGTTGGTCTGTTAGACGCTTTTCTATCAATTGGTAAGGGATTGGGACTGTTGATAGTATCTTGGGACGGCCGAAGTAAACTTTTGAAGTGGTGAAGCATATGAGCGATAATTTGAGGCTGGGAAGTAAGGAAATCGCCTTCATTTGTTTGGATCGCATTGATTACCTGTCGGTTCTTTCGGATAGTGGCAGCTAAGTGAAAGAAACGAGTGTTTTGGTCACCATAAATCAACCAATTCTGTTTTGATCTTTGCTGCCAATAATGTTCAAGATCCAATAGAGTGTTATCATAATTGTGGCGGCATTCAGATTCTTGAGCAGTCAGTCGCAAGAATTCCACGTCTGTCATATGTGAAGTATTCACAAGTTGCTGTTGAATGGAACCGAGTTGGTCCTGTAACTCCTTAAGCTTTTTTGATGGAGATTGACGGGTTAAGTTACTCCAATTAATTAAATGTTTCATCACAAATTCTTGTCTACGAAGTAAAGAGAAAATAGGGGAACCTGTCACTTGGACGGACATAGCTTTGGAGATAATAGGCCGAGAAGCCGGATTGGTGAGCCAGAAATGTTCCATTCTTTTCGGATGTTGATGACCGAGAAGAGCACCATAGGTATCTAATAGGATTGGGCTATGATCTGATCTCTGAATGGGTAAAGTGGTGGCGATGGCATTAGGAAACATGGAGACCCATTCTTCTGTGACGAAGATCTTGTCAATACGTTCATAAGTGCGATGTATCCCTTGTCTATTATTCGTCCAAGTGAAGTAAACCCCATGATTATCCAACTCAAATAAAGAGTTGTTGACAAGGAAATCTTGAAAAAAGTCCATGCCTTGACACTTGCGAGAATTGCTGCTCAATTTTTCACTAGGGTGTGAAATTTGATTAAAATCTCCTAGAATCACTTTTGGCAGCAAGCAGTTGGTGAGATGATGTTGAAGGAGTTGGAAAACATCCGCTCTTTTGGCGGCTTCTGGATGACCATAGAAAAGAAATAAAGCCCACGAAGTTCCATTTGATTCCACAACAGTCAAATGCAAGAACCAAGTACAAGCAAAAGTAGGCAAAATGTTGACATTGCTGTTCCAAGCAGACCATAATCCTCCTTTGGAACCAATAGCATCAGAACCATAATACAACGGAAGACCAAGAGAATTTCCAAGAGATTGAAGATTAACTACATTTTTTTTTAGTTTCTGACAAAAACAAGAGGTCATTTTTATTGGCGGAGCAAAGACCTCTGAGGGCTTGAATTGTCAAGGGTTGTCCAACACCTCGACAATTCCAACTGAGTAGTTTCATTTGGTTGGCGGACATTGAGCCCCAATCTCCACCTTGCTCAGAATCAACTCAATCTCCAAATGGCAGTAGTACCAAATAGTTTCGAAGGAGTAGTTTTCTTCAAAAAAAAGCCCATTGTTTTTGTTCTTGTAAAAAGCTGTCAATCATGTCATCATCGCAGACCAACTGGTACCAAGTGTTACCCGAAAGCACAGATCCGTTTCCTTTTTTTAATTGGAAAATCTTTATCAGCAGTACCTTTGAGAGCAGTGTCTCTTTTGGATGATGGGGAAGTTGTGATCGAGGAGTTAGTACCCTGATGAAATTGTTGCTGCGGGGGGGGGGGGGGGGGCTATAAGTTTTGTCCTCTTCTTGAAACCTTTTGCTTGAGCCAACTTCCCGTGAAACACGCCAAGATCTGCCTCTAACGCGATTGGAGAAGGAGGGAGGAAGGGATTCCTCATCACTGGAATCACTGTCATCAGGGTTTGGAGGAGGGGCTGGCATCTTGCCTTTGCATTTGTCGGGGTTAGGTTGAGTGTCTTTGGCATTAGGGTTGAGTGATTGGCTGGGCTCATTGATTCTCAGTGGGGGTAGAGAGGTGGAGAGATGTTTCCCATGGTGGAGATCCGGCGGCTTAACTGGCGGGGAGGGGTTCTGGGGTTGAGAGTTGGGGGGGGTGAAGTTGAAGTCAGTAAGAAAAGGGTCAAAATCTTCTTGTAAAAGTGTTGGGGCTGTTAAACCCAGAGAACTCATGAAATCAGCCCACAAAATGTTTTGGACCCTGAGTTCTTGGGAGGTTGGCACGAAGTTTGGGTCTAGTAGGTCTGAGAAGAAGTCCACTGGAGAGGAAACTGATGGGCCCCAGGAAAGAAGTGGTGTTTGGGCCAGGCCCAATTCTGAAATGGAGCCGGGTTGTGTTTGTGGGCTTTGATGCTGTTGTGCTGGGTCCGGATCCGGGTTTTGATTCGGGTTCAGGGGATTGGGGAGATCATCAAACTCCCAGTCGGGATTCTCCCAAGCTTGAGCATACAACTCCATGAATGGATCGGAGTCCGGCGATGCCGGGGAGGCTACCATTGGAGCAACTGTTGTTGGTAGATTGGCAACATTTGGCGGGGAGAGGTCGGCAATGTGTGACCTTCTAAAATTTGTGTTGATCCAAGAGGACGGGGGTGGTGGCGGGTTTGAAAAAGAGGGGTGGAAGAGGGGTTGGGGTGGAACTTGAGGAGGTGGATAAAGATTTCTTGCTTCGGAGAGGACGATTGGAGCTGGTCTGTTTCTGGGATTGCGAGGAGTTTGCCGAATTCTCGATGCATAGAGGCTTAAGGAGGACTCTCCCAGAACCCTTGCATTGAATCTATCCGCAAGATATTGAATTCTCTCTTCGATTCTTCTGGTGGCTAATACTGGGTTGGTTTTGCATTTGTTGATATTGTGTCCTATCACCCCACATGCCCGACATATCAGATAGACCCTCTCGGGTTTACAATCGATCCAAACAGGTTTTCTGTTGTGGTCCAACAAATAAAAGCCTGCTAGAATTGGCTCTTCTGGTGGAATCCATACTTGAACCCGTAAACATCTGTTGGCTCTTGATGAGGCATAATCAGTATCTATCAGCTGAGGGAGGCCTACAACTGATGCAAGCATACCTCCGGCTGAGTGGTTGAAGAATCGCAGAGGGATACCATGTAGTCTTACCCACAATAAAATTTCGGGAATCACATAATGTTGTAGTGCTATGTCTGGGTTCCAATGACTAACAACAAGAAGAGCACCTTGAACAGCATAGGGACCTCCGGTGATAACTGCAATAAGCTCGTCAAAATTGTCGAAATGAATTACATAAATATTTTCGTACCTGTGAACCACTTGCATGCCAAAAGTGGGTTGCCAAATTGATCTAACCATCTCTAACACATGGTTCGATGAAAAGAACATATAATCTTGGATGTAAACCGTAAGATTTTGGTGATAAGTCGGGGTCTGTTGATTGGAGACAAAATCAGGCATATCTAGTTCCACTCCTAGACGGGGAAGATCATTGGGACGATTTGGAAGATCCTCTCTTCTACGAACTGGTTGAATGTAATTGTAGGGTCTGAGAGTTTCGTGATTATTGTGAGGGAGAAGAGGGGTACTAACATCATATGGGTCATGGGGGGGAGTCTCATCTGGAGGAGGTGGGGGTTCTGACATTTTGCGATTTTTGATTGAAGAACAGGGAAAGACAGAGGGTAACGTTTGAAGAAGAAGTTTAAGAGATTTAGTTTTTTTTCGGATTTTTGGAGTGGTGAGATGAAGAAAGGGGGAGGGAGAATTTAAATCCCAAATGCGAGATCTGAGAATATTGGTCTTCATTACCGTGATTTGGAGGGGAAAAGATTAGAAACAGTAATGATTTAGAACTGATTCACCTGATTGGGTTGATTCACCACTGTTGAAGAGATTGCAGAAGATGAAGATTCGCAATTGGGTGGTTGGTCTTGGGACGATGCATTCATGGCGTGAGGGTTTAGAGGTTGGCCGCCACAGATGTTGTGTAGGCAATGATAACCTACGCCGTTGCCTACACCGTGACTGAGAAGTCGGCCGGAGTTGCAGTTCCGATGGGATTCACCAGATTCCGATTGATTCTGCGTGATGAAATCTCGGAGAACGCGATGAGTCTCGGAAAGTGGGAGAGCTCTCTTGTTTAGAGAGAGAAAGGTAAATCCATTTCCCCCATCTGCTTTTATATGTCATGTTTTTTTTCCAAACTGACAAAGCATTTTGATGAGGAGGTCGTTCAACTAGTCTGCGAATGAATCTTTTCATAATGTTGTAGAGCTACAATCACTCTACAATATATTAAAAAATGTACAAGTTCTAACATTATTTGGTTAGATCAAAATACTTTGTTAGGTTGGTAAAAAAAAAATAAAACACATAAAAACAGAGGGAGGAAGTACTTATAACGCACAAACAAATTAGAGCTTTGTTGTTATAAGCTGCTAATCAATACTCGGAGATTGCATGAAAAATCAAACAAGATACTTGCTGCTCAATGTTGTAGAAGTGAGTGGCCACACGCTAAATGTCTTCCTAGCGAGTTCCGAAGCAGGAAACCGCACATAAAAACATGTCGTGATGGGGAGCTGCAGGGCCATGTTGTGATGGGGAGCTTCAGGGCCAGCCCTAAAACTAGGCAGCTGAGGCGGTCGCCTTAGGCCCTCGGGTCGGCAGGTTCTTGTGTTCTACCTTATTTTTTTTAAAAGATTGCTTTAATTAAGGGTAAAAGACACTAGCCACCCTTGACTTTGGGATTTAATTCCACCCCGCTACCATGTCTTTTGGAAAAAGACACTCTACACCCATTTGACGGAATATTTTGTGGACACTTAGCTCCTTTCTGTCATGTTCCATTAGAAAAGTGGATATTGAATTTTTTGGGCTGTATTACCCATGTGCATTTTTTGGATTTTTTGCTCATATTTATCAACAAGAACACCAACCCAAGAACATCAAGAGCACCGAAAAAAATTCAATAAATTAGAATACTCGATTCAAGAACACCAATGAAAGATCCACACAATCTCCCTCTCTCTCACACAGCCTCCCTGTCACAATAAATCAACAATCACCACCACCATCAGCCGTAATCAACACCACCAGACCACCACCACCAGAAACAAAAATAATGCCAGTTTAACATAGTAGGTATGAAAAAAACAGATCTAGAATAACAAAAAAATACATACTTTTAACCATAAAATACATAAACAAATCTTGAATCAGTTCTTGAATTAGTAACACCATGTTGACAAAAAAATAAAAAGTAAAAAATCAGTAACACCACCGCCACAAGTCCAAAAACAGGACCACCGTTAGAACCACCTCGCCATCGACGCATCTATGAAATAGATCTATACATGGATAAAGAAAAAGAAGATAAAAAAAGATCTATAGAGCGAGAAGAAAAAAAGAAGAAGATGGTAGCATATCCACAGAGGAAGAAAAAGAAGAAGGAGAGAGAGAGAGAGAGAGAGAGAGAGAGAGAGAGAGAGAGAGAGAGATTTACCTAGATTCGTCCTCCACCGGATCGGAAGAGCCTCGCCGCCGCGCCTTCAACCTGCGGTTCAGAAGAAGATCAGGAACCCCACTCCTCTCCACATCGTCAACCTCTCCGAGATCGCCGCCATCATCGCCTTCATCTACCTCCTAGGGTTCTTCAGAATTGGCTTAGTCCAGTCCGTTATCACCCCACGTGGTTCCGACGACGACCTCTGGGGAGCCGATGACGAAGAGGAGGAATCAATTACTTGCTCCGTCGTCGCCGTCGCATCTCCTAAACCTAAGGCGATCGTCGTCGTCGATCCAGCCGTGTCGCTGCTTCAATCGGAAGAAGACATGGAGATTGTCAATTTGGTAGTCGCTTCCTACTCTCTCAAGTCCAAGCTCGGGGACTGTGAGAGAATGAGACCGAAAGTAAGAGAGAAAGAAGTGGTGGCGTGATTGCATGGTCTGTTACTTAAGAAGTGGTGTTGTGAGAGTTGAGAAAGTGGGGGAAGAGGGAGGAGAATTAGGGTTAGAAATGGAGAGAGAGGTGTTAGGATATATAGGTTGTAATTTTACAACATTTCAGGGTTAAAATGGTCTTTTTTCCTTGCTGTTAGTCAACTGCCAGCCTCTATCCAAAAAAGGTGCGGAGTGTCATTTTACAAAACACATGGTAGCAAGGTGGATTAATCCTAAAATCAGGACTGGTCATTGTCTTTTACCCTTTAATTAAATACATACTTTAATGTAAAAGTTTAAAGAATTGTATGTTAGTTTGGTGGTAATTAATACTATGACCCAAGTTTGAATCTCTATGATGACAAATGCGATTTTTTTTAGTTTTTACTTACTTATCAAAAAATTGTAAGGTTGACAAATGTGAAAATTCTAGTTTTTACTTACTTATCAAAAAATTGTAAGATTAAAGAACAGAAGTTGAAACTAACCTGAATTAATATACACCCACAATTATTAAAAGCTTTAGAAATATTTTTTTTAAACAAACTTTTTAAGTATTTTTTTTTAAATTTGGGCCCCAAGTTTATTACTCGCCTTAGGCCCCCGAATGTGTTGGGCCAGCCTTTGGGAGCTTAAAATGACGGGGGTGGGGTTATTAGCTGCAGAAGAGCGAGAAAGGATACCCGGACATTAGCATATTCGAAAAGTTGCTTGTCGAAGTTAAACTGGTCGGATGTGTTAACATTCTCATATTTTTTTTTTAGAATATGTTAACATTCTCTTTTATTGAATTTGAATTAAGCGACAAGCCCACAATTGTCGAAGGTAACATAGAAGGGCGTCAATACTTGGTCTGAGTGGTGAACTTACGCAACTAGTAGGAGAGGATTAGCAATCGGACGTGAAACAAAAACACAATAAAACTTCAAATCCAGTGCATTTGTTGGGACCCTTTAGGATCAAGATAACATGGAGAAGCATCACTTGACCGGTATTGACACGTGCCCAACCATGTGTGGAAACTACACTAGTGCAAGTTTGGCAAAACTGTTTTTAATCAACTTTGATTAAAAATAGAGTGTTTTTAAACTCATTTGATATGTCTGTTTTTTTTCATGTTTAAAAACAAAAAGCTGCTGAGAATGGTTGTTTCAGAAAAGCAAATGTTGTGTTTTTTGGTGTTTTTTTTCATACTATTGGTGTTTAAAGACATTTCAATTATGATTAGATACAAAAGATATAAAATGATATTGTAAGTAAAAATGATTTTCAAGCAAATTAATATTGAAATTTATTAATGTTGCCAAATATGTTTTTAATTTTAAACTTCGTTTTTAAATGGATAGCAAACAGTTTTTTTTGATAATTTTTTTAAACACGTGTTTTCAGCACGATTTTTTCCCACTGTTTTTCTTGTTTTAAACGGATACCAAACAAGTTCTAAAATGACCAATTTTGAAAAATGTATTCGGTTGTATCCCACCAACCGTGTGCATGAATTTTTGTAGCCAAATTGGGAACTTCAGTTTTCTCATATGATTTAAGCATTGAATTATCACTTTTGAGCCTTAATTTACAAGTTATATGCAATAACTCTACCGTGAAAATGATAAATTAAACAAAACATGTAAGCTGAATATCTTCTCTACATTTACTGATGTTATAACATTTTCTTGTGTTTATGGTATTTGTTGAAATTACTGTTGCAAATGCGATTGTTCATATATATATATACAACTTACTCGCTCATCTTGATGCAAAAAGCTTTACATGGAGTCTCCAGAACCGGCACTAGCAGTCGAATCGTTCAATGACCGTAAATAGTTTTTGAGTCCGACCAAGTGATCGTAAATAGTTTTTGAGTCCGACCAAGTGCAATTTTGGAATCCCCCAGTACATTTGCTATTTTTAGGTATTCTTGTAAAATATTTTAATTATTATAGATTTCCTCTGATTAACTTGTAATTGGAACAATTGGTGTCAGATTTGGAAAAGTTATTTTGGTAAGTTCCGTAAATTGGATTTTACGCATTCCAAGAACGGTGTTAGATTGCTATGGTTTATGTCTTTTTTTTTGCTAAAATGGAGAACTTCAATTAAACCAAAAACATCCATGAGTTTTCCAACAGAACAAACCAAGGCAAGCTATGGTTTATGTCTAAAATTATAGTAAGTTCTCTTAAAGTGTTATTGGTTTTTAGGTAAAAGACATTTTCCACCTTCATTTTATGGAGAAACTACATTTTCCCCGTGAATTATGAATAAATACTTTTTGCACCCCTGTCAGTTGATGGAGAGTAACAGTGGACTAACAGAGGGCTAAAAATACAAAAATACTCATGACATTTACAAAATTACCCCACTATGAAATATGTTTCCTTCCTTCGCCTCCCCATTTGCTAAGCCTAAACTTATCTTTTTCCTCAATTTCTTCTCATACCCATTTTCACTCCCATAGCCAGACCCTCTCTCGCTCTCTGTGCCTCCACAAATCACCGGCAGCAACGTAGATGAAATTGACCTCGTTGGAAGAAACAGTTGGTCGACTTCTCTTCTCAGACCCATTTTCACTTCCTAGCGTCCCCGTAATTGATCGGCTAGAAGCAATCGAGAGGCTCCACAACCGCGTGATGATGCTCGAAACCGTCGCCGCCTTGAAATCCTCTCCGAGCGAGGAGACCATCGGCGTTCAGAAACAGATCGTGGTCGACGACCTCGAATCGCTCTCAGGTCCAGATCTAGGTCTTCAGTTTCTGGTGGTGCCAAGCCTCTGCTCGTGAACAGGACTGTGATGTTGCACAACATGTCACTAGTGTTCAACGCGAAGAGGTTGGGAGGCTTGAAACCGTCGGTCGGTCTTCAACAGTTTTTCATCCACGGGGGCGTCGTCTTCAAGGTGTACGTCGCCGGTGAGAAGGTGAGGTGCATGACTAGGGAGTTGTTGCCAGACATTTCGGTGGCGGAAGGGGCAACGTTGGGGGATTCTTTGCTGTGTTCGCAGATTTCAAATCTGAAAAGTTGGGAACAGAAACATGGAGTTCCAGTTACGGCAGCGGCGGACGAGGGTGGAGATAAGGCAGTGTTCTACTTTGGGTGTTTTTCTCAACATTTTCTCTGTAAATTTAGTTGTCCGACTCAGTACAACGTTGGCGGAATGGGTTCGGAATGGAGGTATCAGAGGTGGTCAGAGATGGGTCCTTCTATAAGAATCAGCTTCTGAATCGGAGCCAGAGGAGTGTCGATGGTTGAGATGTTGTATACGTTTTGTTTTCTCATCTTCTTCATCGATTGTTACTCCCCTTCTTCTGAATCCCGGTTTTTAACGGTGGAGAAGTCAGCGGATTGTTTCAAGAGATGTTAACTCTCTCACTCATTCTTGTTCAAGATCTGCTGTTGGTATGTAGTAGACTGTAGGGTTTTGATAACGGATACGCAGCGGAATAAACATAAAGTGATCCATTCAAGACCCTCCAAGGATCACAGGAAGAGACAACATAACGATAGTAAGGGATTAGTGTCAAAGTACCTTTTGGATCTCCTTTGATGACTTCACACGTGAAATTGTGTTCACGTCTCTATGACTAGTCCACTCCTAGGATTGAACCCAGATCCTTCAAGAATTTGTGCTAGCTAGGATTTAAGGAAGAAAAATAAGAAGATCACGCAAAGAATCACCTAAGAGGGGCTCGGGCTCTCTTTGTGGCCGACGGGTAGGGGGCGGACCAAGTGGGGCGGATGGCCTCCTTTGGTTTTGCTCTCTCTCTCTCTCTCTCTCCTTGCTTTTTTCTGCCACTCAATGTGTTATGAGCATTAGTTGTGGGAAGCAAGCTAGGAGTGTCATTTATATAGTCCAACAAATCCTTGTTGACTGCATAAAAGCCCCTATCCTAATCCTGTCCATACACGGATTAGTCCAACTTGTAAATTAGTCCTACTAAGTTTGCAAGTAGTTGTGTATTGATCCTTATAATTAATTAATCATATTAATTACTTCCCTAGTCCGGTCTAATCCATAGGGAGTATGACCACATAGGTTTCTACTTAGTTAGTAGTAACAATTTACTAACATGGATGGCCTCTAGCTAGACATCCACGCTACCCAACTAACATAAATAGTCATCCGACATACCTTGTGCAAGTATTGTCTCATCCCTTTGTCTCTATATCCGGATTGGACACGAGACATACAAGTCACACTCGTATATCCAATCCATAGTTTCTCGATCCTGGGAATAGTCTCATCCATGCAGATAACATCAATATCCCATATTGATTTATCTGAGTATGGCCATACATTATATGAGCACTATCCCTCGAGTGGTTGTGGATATCTACTCTTGTTATGTAGGAGGGTGAAATTCTATCTACGCCACTACCATTTCTAAGCTTGCATCTTTATTGTATCCGACTAACACATTTATTACTACCCAGTTATGGTGTAGTGTTTGACGATGTCAAAACACAATATTCCATAACTAGGGGATGTAGTGACTTCAAGTCTAAGGATGACAATACCGTTGTCACTACGAGAAGCACTTGTGACTTTACATAACATGTAGAAACCTTCTGTGTACAGGGGATCCTTCTGGGAAGATCTGAACACACGCGTGTAACAGAGAATAAGAACAAGCACAGAGAGTGAGAGCAAGGGTGTAGGGGAAAGAATAAGCTCCTGCTAATGTCTGAGAGAAAGACAATATGATGATTAGCCAAAGAGCCAAGAGTTTCCATGGAATGCTAAAGTTCCTATATATAGGGTATAAGGGTGCCGTTACGGGGGTTAATGCGTCCACAAATGACAGCTAGATATCTGCTTCGTAACGGCACATTTGCCCGTATATATAGGGCACGTTACACGATCGTCTGTATATGTAGAAACCGTTCAAACGGTCGACCGTACATATAGGACATGTTACATGATCATTAAATCTCTCAGACAGTTACAAGGGTCGCGCACGAGTGTAGCTATGGGCTCGTGCGTGACGAGCCTTAATCTAACCTCCAAGTCACTTGACCCTACAACTCCTGCACGGTTAATATCGAGGGCGACCCTTTTTTACAGGCCCCATGTGGATAAGCATGAATACAAATAGTAAGTATATAGTAATAGTGGAGTACCGTCGAACTTCCTGGATGGCTGTCACGTGGACAATGAGGGATCTGCCTGGGATGCACTATCTACACCTTCTCATTATGGGTCAATCCAGTATGCTATTACCCCTAATGCATACCCATTTGTGGGATCGTGATATTTCCATATCAATCCAACCCCATACTATTCTATATTTGATCGTCCTGTTAATCAATATAATTGACTAGGGATATGTAAGACGAACAATATATTTTCAATCTGAGGACTTCATTATATTAAATATCCGCGTAAATAATATAATGAATGTTTCTAGCCAAAAACACTATCCTTACTAAAAAGATTGCCTCTAGGGCACCTATTCCTAGAGTCTCCTACTCACACTAGAGCGAATCTGGCTCATCCCGTATGCCCATAGATCTAG
The DNA here is from genome assembly GCA_023055425.1 of Linanthus parryae. Classification (NCBI taxonomy): domain Eukaryota; kingdom Viridiplantae; phylum Streptophyta; class Magnoliopsida; order Ericales; family Polemoniaceae; genus Linanthus; species Linanthus parryae. The sequence goes on from JALGPY010000002.1 coordinate 81,640,066, forward strand.
TGTGCCCTTCATGCTTGCGCTGAACAAGCGGCTTTGTAAGCGGATCTGACATATTCTAATCTGTATGAATCTTGCATATCTTCACATCTCCTCTATCGATGATATCTCGAATAAGATGGAACTTTCTGAGTACGTCTGGTGTGACCTGTGTTCCTTTGATTGTGTGATCGCCCCATTGTTGTCACAGTACAAGTCTATTGGATCCACAATGCTAGGAACCACACCAAGTTCAGTAATGAACTTCCTAATCCAAATAGCTTCTTTTGCTGCGCCACTCACAACAATGTACTCAGCCTCAGTTGTAGAATCAGAAATCGACTCTTTCTTGGAACTCTTATAGCTCACAGCTCCTCCATTCAGGAAATACACGAATCCCGACTGCGATCTGAAATCATCTCTGTCGGGTTTGGAAGCTTGCATCCGTGTAACCCCTTACAAGTAACTCTTCCTCCCCTCCATAGATCAAGAACGCATCCTTAGTTCTTCTCATGTACTTTAGGATGTTGTTAACCGCTATCCAGTGATTCTCACCCGGATTAGACTGGTATCTGCTTGTTATACTCAATGCGTATGACACATCTGGTCTAGTACATAACATGGCGTACATGGTGGATCCTATGGCCGAGGCATAGGGCATCCTACTCGTACGTTCCTTCTCAATCTCATTGGAAGGAAAATCACTCTTCGAAAGAGTGGATCCATGCGACATGGGCAAGAATCCCTTCTTGGAATCTTACATGTTGAACCGACTCAACACCTTGTCTACATATGTACTTTGACTTAGGCCTAGAATGAAATACCCCGTTTTGAAGATGCGGGTATTTTATGAAATTATTGAGTGTTAATATAATATTATTATAAGTATTGGGTGTTAATATGCTACTATTATATTTTATGATATTATTTGGTGTCAATATGACATTAGTATAAGTGTTGGGAGTTAATAATTTTATTGGTTGGAAGTTAATTTTTATAACTAGTAACTACTTGGGGGTTATCATGTATCTTCCCAACTTTATAAAGAGTCTTTTATTTAACTCGGAGGGGGGGGGGGGTACTAGTGACTTTTATTCAAAACAGTGGGGGTGACAATGTCTTCAACCCTAAAAGAAGTCATCTTCTTCCTCAAACACTTTCATGGAAGGGAGACTCCATCTTCAACCCGAACACCACCATTACAACTCCAAATCTTCACCAAATTCGTTGATTTTTTTCCCAAATCACTCCATATTCGATTTAAACTCATCAAAGCTCGATAATTTAGCATCAAGCAACCCAATTTTGCCCAAAACATAGTCCAATTCGGAATCGGAAAATTCGAAGTGGGTCTCCTCTTTCCGCTTGAATCGCTCACCTCTCTAACTATATAAACCCCTACAATCTCAGAGATTTCTCGCACCAAAGATCTTCCAAAGCTCTCCATCTCATTATTTCTCTCTCTCTCTTTCTCTCCCTCGTTTTTTCCATTCGGAATCGCCGGAACCGCCGCCGGACCGACCGAGCCGCTGCCCGACGCTGCCTTCCTCCACCGGCGACCTCGCCGCCGTCGTCTGCCTCTCTCCGGCGCCACCGTCGGAGACCCCCACTCCAAACCCATCACTTTTTCCTCTCTCTGTTCGGGTAAGAACAAACCCATATGTTCTTCTTTGGTTATTTATTTTTTTATTAATAGTAAATTGTTAGTATATGTTAATAAGGGGCTGAAAGAAGAGAACAAAAGGGGTAGTGTCCCAGTGGTCTAATGTCAGCACTTAAAGCTTGGTGGGATAAAGGTTCCAAGTTCAAATCTCATAAGAGGCATTCTTTTCATACAAGTTTAAATGATTTTTTTTAAACTCATCTTTACCCAAAAATAAAAGTATATTCTTCCTATTTATTTTTATAAGTTTGTAACAAGTTAGGATAAGTTATTTTTCATAAATAAGTTTGTCATTTCTGTAAATAAAAGTTAGTTAGTTTAAAACATATATTCTTTACTAAGGCTTGTTTGGTTGGGAGAAACTACTATTAGAATCAAAAGTCTTTTTGGGGTAAAATAATATGCTTTTCTACCCTAAATAATAAAAATGACAGTTTTATCTAATTTTATAAGTTATATTTATATAATTATAGCCTAGTATGTTTTTACAAATAATAAACGTTAACTTTATAAATCGTATTTTACTATAAAAGAGGTTGTTCGCCTTACTAAAGGTTGGGGAGAGTTAGTAAGGGATTGTTTGCTTTTACCAATAGGACTTCGTTTGCAATATGTTGATTAGGATATCATGAAATTTGTAGGCGACAATCTCTTTGACGAAGGATACGTCAAGTATTTCTAGGACATGAATTGCTTTTTCTTGAGATTCAAGGTAAGTAAACATGCCAGGCCTAGTGCCCATATCTTCTTTCGTTTCTAAACTGCTTTTGTGATTTATTGTCTCAAAATTTGAATATCTGCTTGAACTGTTTATTTGAGAAAGTTTGCTGATTTTACAAAGGTGATTCTATCACAACTATCACATGATTAATAAGACGTAATAACGTATAGTGAAAGAGTTGTACCGGGGAACGCTTTATTATTATGGGATTGGTTGTTGTGACTACGTTACCTCAACCCACTTTTATTTGGTTGCTCGGCCGCCACAAGCCCCGAGTTTGCTCCATCTCTTACCTCTCTGGCCGCAAGAAGTCTTAGGGGGTGTCGACACTTATGGTCTTGGTAGTGTGTGATGGTTGGTTCTTCCCCGTGTAAACATGATAAAAGATGGATTTGCAATACTTGGATCTTTATTGTTCAAAGTTGAAAGTCCCGATTGGACAAGTAAGGAAGTTTGGGAATATTTCCCCACAAGTGAAGTGATAAAAGGAAAAAGATTGGTGAATTCTTATACTCTTACTTGAATACTTTACTCTTCAAACTCATGTGTCGTTTTTAAACTGTCTCATAATCTGTTTACATGCTTGGGTGTTGCTCCCTCAGTATTTTCTGCTGACTTTGGAAAATGTGGTGTTTCTTTTTGTTCTTGCACCACAGGTTTAGGGGGAAGCTTGGATTGAGGGGGAAACGCTACTCATCGTAGAACTAGCATGATTCACATTTATTTATTTAGAATTTCTTTTAGTTGCCCTGAATTTATAGATTGGAATAATGCCCATATTTGTGGCGAGACAAGTTTTAAGGTTTTAATTAATTATTTTATGGATTTTTGTTTGGATTTTCTGTTATAAAATCTCCTTGTATCCGGGTTCAATCTCGGGTACGGAGTGACATCCCTGGGCTTCCGGCTTGGTTGTTTTGGGGGTGTTACAGTTGGTATCAGAGCCTGGTTATCCAAAAGGGAAATCTAAAACCTGTAGGGAAATTTAAAATGGACATAGGGAAATAATTTAAAATTTGATAAGCCGTTGGGAATTTGGGTAGTCTTGAATAGGGCTGTTATGTCTTTAGAAATTAGGCTTGTGTGCAAATGCATGTGAAACTAATTGTTTGATGCTCAATGTGTTATATTACTTGATTAGTTGCTCACTATATGCCATGTATTGCATTTTTTTTACTTATACTTTAGGTATTGTATGGATGGTACAATAGGTTATAGTGTTGGATTCGGCCAATAGACCACATTTTCATTGAAGTATTGACCATGTTAAGATTCTAGGTACCTTGACAAGGGACACGTGTGACAAGAGTGTTAAGCTTGTAAAGATCTTATGGAAAAATCACCTCACAAGAGAAGCAACATGTGAGGTGAGGGATGGTATGAGGAAGAAGCGTTCTCACATTTTTTTACGGGATATTTTGAGTTCCGATGACGTCACTACTCTAAGGGGGGAAGAATGTAATCCTTCAGTTTTGCAGCACATCATTTTAGTACTCCTTATAGAATATTACTCATCGTGCACAACCTTAGATTTGCACTTAGTGATTATACCCTAGAGTGGAGACTTACACCTTAGTGGTAGTTGAGGATTTGGTTTAACTTCGAGGACGAAGTTATCTTTAAGGGGAGAAGGATGCAATACCCCGTTTTGAAGATACGGGTATTTTATGAAATTATTGAGTATTAATATAATATTATTATAAGTATTGGGTGTTAATATGCTACTATTATATTTTATGATATTATTTGGTGTCAATATGACATTAGTACAAGTGTTGGGAGTTAATAATTTTATTGGTAGGAAGTTAATTTTTATTACTAGTAACTACTTGGGGGTTATTATGTATTTTCCCAACTTTATAAAGAGTCTTTTATTTAAATCGGGGGGGGGGGGGGGGGGGTGTGCTAGTGACTTTTATTCAAAACAGTGGGGGTGAAAGTGTCTTTAATCTTAAAAGAAGTCATCTTCTTCCTCAAACACTTCCATGGAAGGGAGACTCCATCTTCAACCCGAACACCACCATTACAACTCCAAATCTTCACCGAATTCGTTGATGTTTGTCCCAAATCACTCCATATTCGATTAAAAATCATCAAAGCTCGATAATTTAGCATCAAGCAACCCAATTTTGCCCAAAACGTAGTCCAATTCGGAATCGGAAAATTCGAAGTGGGTCTCCTATGTCCGGTTGAATCGCTCACCTCTCTACCTTTATAAACCCCTACAATCTCAGAGATTTCTCACACCAACGATCTTCCAAAGCTCTCCATCTCATTATTTCTCTCTCTCTCTTTCTCTCCCTCGTTTTCCCCATTCGGAATCGCCGGAACCGCCGCCGGACCGACCGAGCCGCTGCCCGACGCCGCCGTCCTCCACCGGCGACATCGTCGCCGTCGTCCGCCTCTCTCCAGCGCCACCTTCGGAGACCCCCACTCCAAACCCGTCACTTTTTCCTCTCTCTGTTCGGGTAAGAACAAACCCATATGTTCTTCTTTGGTTATTTATTTTTTATTAATAGTAAATTGTTAGTATATGTTAATAAGGGGTTGAAAGAAGAGAACAAAAGGGGTAGTGGCCCAGTGGTCTACTGTCAGCACCTAATATAGGTTCCAAGTTCGAATCTCATAAGAGGCATTCTTTTTATACAAGTTTAAATGTTTTTTTTTTTAACTAATCCTTACCCAAAAATAAAAGCATATTCTTCCTATTTAGTTTTATAAGTTTGTAACAAGTTATGATAAGTTATTTTTCATAAATAAGTTTGTTATTTCTTCTAAATAAAAGTTAGTTAGCTTATAACCTATATTCTCTACTAAGGCTTGTTTGGTTGGGAGAAACTACTATTAGAATCAAAAGTGTTTTTGGGGTTAAATAATATGCTTTTCTACCCTAAATAATGAAAATGACTGTTTTATCTAATTTTATAAGTTATATTTATATAATTATAGCCTAGTATGTTCTTACAACTAATAAACTTTAACTCTATAAATCGTATTTTACTATAAAAGAGGTTGTTCGCCTTACTAAAGGTTGGGGAGAGTTAGTAAGGGATTGTTTGCTTTTACCAATAGGAATTCGTTTGCAATATGTTGATTATGATATCATGAAATTTGTAGGCGACAATCTCATTGACGAAGGACACGTCAAGTATTTCTAGGACGTGAATTGCTTTTGCTTGAGATTCAAGGTAAGTAAACATGTCAGGCCTAGTGCCCGTATCTTCTTTCGTGTCTAAACTGCTTTTGTGATTTATTGTCTCAAAATTTGAATATCTGCTTGAACTGTTTATTTGAGAAAGTTTACTGATTTTACAAAGGTGATTCTATCACAACTATCACGTGATTAATAAGACGTAATAACGTAAAGTGAAAGAGTTGTATCGGGGAACACTTTATTATTATGGGATCGGTTATTGTGACTACGTTCACTCAACCTACTTTTATTTGGTTGCTCGGCCGCCACAAGCCCTGAGTTTGCTCCATGTACTTACCTCTCTGGCCACAAGAAGTCTTAGTGGGGTGTCGACACTTATGGTCTTGGTAGTGTGTGATGGTTGGTTCTTCCCCGTGTCAACATGATAAAAGATGGACTTCCAAATATTTGGATCTTTATTGTTTAAAGTTGAAATTCCCGATTGGACAAGGAAGGAAGTTTGAGAATATTTCCCCACAAGTGAAGTGATTAAAGGAAAAAGATTGGTGAATTCTTATACTCTTACTTGAATACTTTACTCTTCAAACTCATGTGTTGTTTTTAAACTGCCTCATAATCTGTTTACATGCTTGGGTGTTGCTTACTCAGCATTTTCTGTTGACTTTGGAAACTGTGGTCTTTCTTTTTGTTCTTGCACCAGAGGTTTAGGGGGAAGCTTGGATTGTGGGGGAAACGCGACTCATCGTAGAACTAGCATGATTCACATTTATTTATTTAGAATTTCTTTTAGTTGCCCTGAATTTATAGATTGGAATAATGTCCATATTTGTGGCGAGACAAGTTTTAAAGTTTTAATTAATTATTTTATGGATTTTGGTTTGGATTTTCTGTTATAAAATCTCCTTGTATCCGGGTTTAATCTCGGGTACGGAGTGACATCCCCGGGCTTCCGGCTTGGTTGTTTTGGAGGTGTTACATAGAAGCTTCCTCGATCTATCCCTATAGATCTTGATACCAAGTATATAAGCTGCTTCCCATAAGTTCTTCATTGAGAAACACTTTCCTAGCCAATCTTTCACATATTGCAGCATCGGAATGTTATTTCGAATGAGTAGTATGTCATCCACATACAAGACCAGAAAAGCAACAGAGCTCCCACTAACCTTATTTTAGACACAATATTCATCTTCGTTCTTGATGAAGACAAACTCTTTGACTGCTTCGTCAAAACGTCGATTCCAAATCCTAGAATCTTGTTTTAATCCATAAATGGATCGTTGTAGCTTACAGACTTTATTTGCATGCTCTTGATCCGCAAAACCCTCAGGTTGTGTCATGTACACATCCTCGAGGAGGTTTCCATAAAGAAATGCTATTTTGACATCCATATGCCAAATCTCGTAGTCGTAGTAAGCTGTAACAGCAAGTAGGATTCGAATGGATTTGGTCATTGTGACTGGCGAAAAGGTTTCATCATAGTCTATATCATGAATCTGTCTGAATTCTTTTTCCACCAATCGGCCCTTATAGGTAACCACATTAACATCCATGTCGGTCTTCTTCTTGAAGACCCACTTGCACCCTATGGGTCGCACCCCTTGGGGTGGTTCCACCAAAGTCTATACTTTGTTGGTATACATGGATTCCATTGCCAATTCCATGTCTTTGCGCCACTTCTGAGAGTCAGGCCCTTTAATGGCCTCTCCATAGGTAGTAGGCTCATCAACTTTATGGTTCCTGTTCATGTTCCATAGCAGGATCAGTAATTTGTGGTTCTATAATTTCTTCAAGTTCTACAGTCCTCCCACTCGGTTCTTTAGAGACAAATTCACTTGCTAGAAAAACGCCGGTCCGAGCAACAAACACTTTGTGCTCAGTTGGATTGTAGAAGTAATACCCTTTAGTTTACTTAGGGTATCCCACAAACTTAGACTTATCCGACTTAGGCCCGAGTTTGTCTGATTCTAAATGTTTTACATAGACATCGCAACCCCAAATCTTCATAAAAAACACTGTGGGACGCCTCCCACTCCACATATCATGTGGTGTCTTCATGACCGATTTAGATGGAACATGGTTAATGGTGAAAGCTGCACACAATAGAGCGTAGCCAAATGGATTATGGAAGATCAGTTTGACACATCATAGATCGAACCATGTCCAACAGTGTTCGATTTCTCCTCTCGGACACGCCATTCCATTACGGTGTTCCGGGTGGAGTGAGTTGGGATATTATCCCACACTCTCTAAGATATTCGTCAAACTCTTGGCTCAAGTATTATCCTCCACGATCTGATCGTAGAGACTTGATATTTTTTCCAAGTTGCTTCTCTACTTCATTTCTTGAATTCTTTGAACTTTTCAAAGGATTCAGATTTGGCCTTCATAAGGTATACAAATCCATATCTACTGAAATCATCAGTAAATGTAATGAAATATACATAACCACCCCTAGAAGGCGTGGCAAATGGCCCACACACATCAGTATGCACGAGCGCCAATTGCTCTCTAGTCCTCTCATCTTTCTTATTGAAGGGGGACTTTGTCATTTTCCCCAAGAACAAGCCTCACATGTCTCATATGATTCAAAATCAAATGAGTCTAGAAATCCATCATTATGGAGTCTAGATACACATTTCTCGTTTATATGGCCTAAACGACAGTGTCATAGATAAGCAGGATTTAAATCATTTATTTTAATCATCTTGGTATTTATATTAGATACAGAATTATTTAGATCTATGATATACAATCCACTAAATAATTGTGCACTACAATAGTGGATACTATCAAAATAAATGAAACAACAATTGTCCTTTATTGAAATAGTAAAACCTTCCTTGTTCAAACAAGAAACAGAAATAATGTTTCTACTCATAGCAGGCACAAAATAGCAATTATTTAATTCTAAACTAATCCTGAAGGTAGAGACCGCTCGTACACGCCTACAGCCAATGCAGCAACCTTTGCTCCATTCCCAACGCGCAGATCTATCTCATCTTTAGCCAATCTTCTACTTCTCTTTAGATCCTGCACATTTCGACAAACGTGAGATCCACATCCAGTATCCAATACCCAAGATGATGAGCAAGTTATATTGACATCTATAACAAAGATACCCGGTGGTGGTGGAATCACTAAACTAAGCATTTTGTCCTCCAGATACTTTGGGCATTCCTCTTCCAGGGTCCAGGCTGACTGCAGTAGTGACAATCACCCTTAGTCACGCCCTTGGCAACGCCACCAACATGCTTAAGAGCAACTTCCTTGGATTTAGCAACTGCCTTGCCTTCTCCTTTGGAGGTAGAGGCAAACTTTTTGCCCTTCCCTTTATGCACCATCATTATGGCCTTGCCCTTTCCCTTGTTGATGCTTTGTTCAGCTGTCCTCAACATATTGAGTAGATGTAGCAGAGGTTTCACGATCTCGTTCATGTTATAGTTCATGATGAACTGTCCATAACTCTCAGGAAACGATTGCAACGCGAGATCTGTGGCCAACTCTTGACCCACCGGAAACCCTAGACGCGCGAGATTCTCCAAGTACCCGATCATTCGGAGTACATGAGGTCCCACTGGGTTTCCCTCTGACAGAGGACATTTGAAAAATGCCTTGGAGACTTCATACCTCTCAACCCTGGCATGCTCTTGAAAGAGCTGCTTCAAGTGTGCGATCATATCGAACGCAACCATGTTATCATGTTACTTCTGGAGCTCACAGGACATGGTGCAAAGCATTAAGCAAGCCACATCATTAGCATCATCAACAAAATTTTGATGCGCCTTTAGGGCTGCATCGGTATTGTTCTCCGGAGCCTGAGGAACTTCTTCCTGTAGAGTGTACAGTTTCTTTTCCTTCTTGAGAACGATTCTCAAGTTCATGTACCAGTCTAGGAAGTTGGATCCAGAAAGCTTGTCCTTGTCAAGGACAGAGCGTAGGGAGTGTGATGAACTCGATGAATTTTTTACCATTGAAATTATGCAAAATGAGAAATATAAAAGTTTTAGTATTTAGTGAATTAATAGTAAAATATTAATTCGGAAAATGTCATTGTATTTTCTAGTGGGTGCCAAGATCCATATTTCACTTCTTTTGCATTTTCTTTGGAAAGTCACCAAAAATTAGTTATTTAGGTAGGAACAATTTTCGATTGCATCCTTATGCAACTCTTGGTTCAATTGTGAAAATAACTCCTTATTTATCCATCCCATGAATAATCCTAATTGATTGACTCTAGGTTTTTAATCCTATTAAAATCACCCAGTTGCGTCCAAGCTCTTACTTAAATAATTACACATTACTTGCTTGTGCCATCGCAGCACAATCATGACAAATCAAGTCGCCCTGCTTTGGCACACACGAGCTTGATAATCATGATCATGAAGAGTGTTTAAGTAAAGAGAAGGCAAAACACAATATTTAAATTGATGGATTTCCCTTTCAATTTTAAATTTGTTTTGTTGATCCATATCAACTGATCTACTTATTTTGAGTTGGGCTAACTCACAAATAAAAGATTTTGGTTTTCAATTATCTTATTATCAATTTGGCATGCATCATCCATACATTAATAATAAATTATAAGACAATAAAATAAACAACCACAAAAGAAAAATTAACTTGATACGGATATGGCCTCTAATCTTAGATATTCTCAAGCCAATAAGAATATCTATGAACCAAAAAAAATAGCAAGCTCATCTCCATGTGCCTCCATCTTTTGGTCCATGCTCCATAGCTCTTTTGTGGATTGTCGCCTTCTTGTGGTTTCTCCGTTTCTTTAGGTTTCTTTTCTCCATGTCTTGACTATTATCTATTTTATCTAATTCTAGCTAGCATCTAGACTAAATAAAAAGATTTCACAAGTTCTGGAAAAAAAAACTGATTCGCAGACCGTAAAGCTTAATTAATTATTACATTAAATTAATCAGCTCGCAGGACGTAAAACAAACCACAAAATAATCATTCACAACAAAACACAACCTCAGGCCATATCCAATCACCATAAAATAAGCACCTAAACAGTTAAAATTCAATTTTAACTCGCTTGGTCGATTGTAATTGTTTTTGGATGTGCTAGGGTCAAAACAGTGGACGAAACTCTGAAGGACCATGGCACGGCCTTGGGCCGGTCGGCCTAGCCCATGCGCGGCCAAGCCGTGCGCTAGGTCCTGCCCAAGCCCTTGGTCGTGCCTCACTTGGGCGGCAAGGCAAGAGGGGCGGTCCCAAGGGGGGAACGAACCTCTCCACAGAGTTGTTTCCAAAACAACTCCTTGCCTTGTTGCCTAATATGAGTTGTTTCCATGTTTGAAAAACCTCTTTTCCAAGCATGCCCAAACCCTAGCCGTCAAGATTCAAAAACTCACATCCTATGTTATTCAAACTCACTAATAATTCACATCATACGTAAAATTAGGTCTTCTTTGATTGAATCATATTAAATTACATCAATTATGCTTAATTTGTCTGTTTTACGCGATAAACAACAATTTAAAGTGTAAAACAACATGAATTGTAACACATAACTACGTTATGCTCTACGACCTATGGCTCTGATACCAATGTAAGGTTTTGATAACGGATACGCAGCGAAATAAACATAAATTAATCCGTTCAAGACCCTCCAAGGATCACAAGAAGAGACAACATAGCGATAGTAAGGGATTAGTGTCAAAGTACCTTTTGGATCTCCTTTGATGACTTCACACGTGAAATTGTGTTCACATATCTATGGCTAGTACACTCCTAGGATTGAACTCGGATCCTTCAAGCCTTTGTGTTGGCTAGGATTGAAGGAAGAAGACGAAGAAGATCACGCAAGGAATCACCTAAGAGGGGCCCGTGCCCTCTTTGTGGCCGACGGGTAGGGGGCAGGCCAAGGGGGCGGACGGCCTCCTTTGGTTTTGCTATCTCTCCTTAATTTTATCTCCCACTCAATGTGACATGAGAATTAGGTGTGGGAAGGAAGCTATGACTGTCCTTCATATAGTCCAACAACTTCTTGTTGACTGCATAAAAGCCCCTACCATAATCCTGTCCATACACGGATTAGTCCAACTTGCAAATTAGTCCTACTAAGTTTGAAAGTAGTTGCATATTAATCATTATAATTAATTAATCATATTAATTACTTCCCTAGTCCAGTTTAATCCATACGGAGTGTGACCCCATAGGTTTTTACTTAGTTGGTAGTAACAATTTACTAACATGGAGCGGCCTCTAGCAAGACATCCACGCTATCCAACTAATAGAAATAGTCATCCGACATACCTTGTGCAAGTATTGTCTCATCCCTTTTTCTCTATATCCGGCGTGGACACGACACATACAAGTCACACTTGTATATCCAATCCATAGTTTCTCGATCCTGGGAATAGTGTCATCCATGCAGATAACATCAATATCCCATATTGATTTATCAGAGTCTTGGCAGACATTCTATGAGCACCATCCCTCGAGTGGTCGTGGATATCTACTCTCGTTATGTAGGAGGGACAAATTTTATCTACGCCACTACCATCTGTAATCTTGCTTATTTATTGTATCCGACTAACGCCATTGTTACTACCCAGTTATGGTGTAGTGTTTGACGATGTCAAAACACAATATTGCACAACTAGAGGATCTAGTGACTTCAAGCCTAAGGATGACAATACCGTTGTCACTACGAGAAGCATATGTGATTTTACATAACATGTATGTAGTCTTCTCATTATGGGTCAATCCAGTATGTTATCACCCCTAATGCATACTCATGTGTTGGATCGTGATATCTCCATATCAATCCAACCCATACTAGTCTATAGTTGATCGTCCTGTTAATCAATATAATTGACTAGGGATATTTAAGATAAACAACATATTTGCAATATAAGGACTTCATTACATTAAATATACGCATAAATAATACACTGAATGTTTCTAGTCAAAAACACTATCCATACTAAAAAAAAGATTGCCTCTAGAGCACCTATTCCAACACAGACTCCTTTGAGATGTGATAGCTCTGTAATTGGTCTTTTCACATATTTGTTTATTAAAACAAGCTTCCTTTCTTGCAAAAAAAGAATTGGTTCATTGGTGTTGGGTGTTGTTTTTGGTTATGGTTTGGTGAGGCTGTTGTGGTGTAGGAAGGAATACGCAGGTGGTTGGGTTTTAACAGAGGTGGTGATGGTGATTGTTTGTTTGGATTTGGGTGGTTTGTAGAGTTGTAATGGTGATTGTTAGTTTGGATTTGATCGTGGTGGGGATTTGGTGGTAGTGGAGGTGGTGCCCAAGAACACCAAGAACATCAAAAACTTGAACAATTCAATAATAAACAAAAAAATGGTGTTATTTGTCCATAATTTGTAAGGGTAAAATGGTCACAAAAAAGTCATTTTGCCACCCCACAAACGAACTTTAACAAAAGGCATTTGTCCGCTCTCCATCCACTGACAGAGGTGCAAAAACTATTTGTCTATAAATCAGGGAGCAAAATGTATTTTCTCGATAAACTGAGGGTGGAAAATGTCTTTTACCCTATTCTTTTATGTCTGTGTTGGTGATAAAGAAATCACCAGTACAAATATTTATACATGTACATAGATTTAAATATTTAAATAGAAATATTAATTTATTTTTATAAAGGAATACGAATTACATTGTCGTTCCAACAAAACACGACAAGCAAATATTGGCTAAACGAGTAAAAAAAGGACCACCAAAGTTTTCGTTTAGAAATAAAAAAAGGACGACCAATAGTCTCTACAAGATAAAGACGACGAGTAAACTCGTCGTAAGAAGAAAAAAAAAGCTGACGAGCAGGTTTGTTTTTCCTGGGTCGAACTCACGACGAACTTATTCTGACTAGTCTAATGACGATTGTTCTCGTCGTACTTAACCGATTTTATAATGTTTAGATATATTTTTAATTAGATTTATTATTTGTTGTCTAGATCGGTTTTTTAGTGTTCTTGCAGTCGTTCTTCTTGATGGTGTTGTTGATGTAAAAGAGTGAGAAAGAAATGGAGAGAGAGAGAGAGAGAGAGAGAGAGAGAGAGAGAGAGGATACAAATAACGGAACGGGAAAAAAGTATTTGACACAGATTTCTTAATATTTGTGCCACTTCTGATGCAGGATAAATTTTGAAGAAGTATATGTCAATTTCTGAAAAAACTGTTTAGGTCGAAATGCAAAATCAGGGGCAGAATTGAAGGCTTAAAGATTCAGGTCAAGTTACATATTTTTTTATCAGAAACGACCTTCTAAACGGGAACTCGTGACATTGTCACGAGCACCATCATGATTTGGCCAAATCCATCCGTTTGAAGGCCAAAATCACCAGTTTCTATTTTTAAATATTATCTCCGTTGTCAATAAAGATCTCATTTTGAATTCGGTTGGGATGGCTTTTTTTTTTTTCTTAGTTTTATTTTGATTTATATTTATTATTTAGAATGATTTTAGGGTATTTGCCAAGTTTGGTAATATTATATATTTTATGGCTTTTTAAGTCCGACTTGTGAACTGACGTCAACAGTTAATTAAGTATTGCATTTTTTCCAGAAAATATGGAGTTCTCTGTGAACCCTAGGGAGATACTTCCAGGATTTTCCTTTCTTTTCGTTGCTTCTTGTTTCTCCCAAATAACGTTTGATTCAGTCAGGCATCAACTTCCTAATGGGGGGTTTTGTGCATTAGAGAGAGAAAATCCTCTCTCCACTCTCTAAAAACCCTATTCTCACTTGTCTCTCGGCCTGTTTAGCCTCAGCCGCCGCCGAGATATCTTTATCAATTCCAAGTTTTCTTCAGTTCTATCCCAGATCCACCAGCCATATGCTCTGGCAATTGGGTGGATACTGTTTTCCCGTTTCAAGTTCGTCGCTATTCATAGCCGGCGAAGTCACATCTCCGGCTCCTTTTCTTTTGTATTAAAGATTCAGATCTTGTGGTTTGCTTTCTTGTTCGATCGATTCTAGGCTCTTTCCGGCTAAAGCCGCCACCGCAGTCGATTTTTCTTTCATTCTTAATCTTTCTTCCAATGTTTTTTGAGGTCTGCCTTACAACAGGAGTGTGTTTGTAGGCTCTTTTGGTTTTCGTCTCAATCTCTCCGGTTGCAAGCTAAGGTGAAATCATCGCCCTCCTCATCCCTCTGTTTCAAATCCCCTATTTTCGGTTGGTAATTTCTCTCGGCGTTGACCCCTCATTCCAGTTTGTTTGTTTCCTCCTTTGAGTTTCTCTTTCCTATTAGGACCCGCTGCTTGTTCCTCTTGTTCCGTACTTTGTTCTTTTCATAGCTAGTTGTTAAGTGTTGCCCTCTCTATGTCTGTTTTGGTTTAGGATCTCTCTCTGTCCTAGTTTCTTCATTCTATCATATTCCTTTGTTTTCATTCTCTTATCACCGAGTTCTTTTTATTGGTTTCTTATTTCTTGGTTTCTCTTCTTTCAATGGATATGTCGATGTCTAATTCAATTCCCTCAATCACTCTCTGCGGTAATAAAAGGAGGAGGTTGTTCAACCCTCCCTATGATGTTTTGATGGTTTTGGAGAGTCTCAGATCCAAACGAATAAAAGCAAAAGGTTGTTTTCATCAAGTAGATCAACCACCCCTCGAGAAGGTCTTCAGGTACAGCAGATCTGACCTGCTTAACCTTCGATTCTCTCACCCACCAAAAGCCGAAATCAAAAGTGCATGTCGAGCGGTGTGTGAGGAGCTGGATGATAAATGCGTTTTGAATCAACCGACGAGGTTAGCTTTCATGAATCGAAGGACAAACCAGGTGGTTCAGATTGATCCTTCGTGGTACGAGATCCAGATTCGTCGATCAAAGAAGCTGAACGAGAACCAAACAGCTCCTATCCGGGTTGATTACACTGCGTTCCAAAGACTTCTCCATGGCAAGAAGACGCGTAAAACGAGGCCTATCGCTCGGACTTGCACTCCTGCAGTTCCAATTCCGGTCCGGCCCCCTAATGAGCCGCTGATCCCCTCTCAAGAAGGTGACTCCGCAGCAAAAAGTGGTCTTGATGCTTCTCAAGCGCAAATTAAGGAAGGCTTCGCTAGATGCTCTGGTATCTCTGATCTGGATGCTATGGATGTTGATAACACTGAGATTGCTCAAAGCCTACAGCTTAGGAAGCGGCGTTTTGATCTCTGGGAATCTTCATCGGGTTATTTCCGTGCAGCCAAATCTCTAAGACTCTTGTTCAACTTCAGGTCGCCCACAGGGTCAAGCAAGAGTTGGGGTCGTTGATGCTGTTGCGAAACCAACCTAGCCAGCTGTTTGGGTTTGTTTCTTATGATCATATCTGATGTTCTTTAGGTGGTTTGATGCTTTGTGTTTTCTTTCAGGTTGGAGGTTGAAGCGTCCAGGGTATCAGCCTCCTGCCGCTCCATTGTTGGCATGTTTCTTTCTTCTCGCTGCCTAATTTCTCTGTACTTTTTAATCAGTTGTTAGTTTGTTTTAGGAGTTGTTTAGATGTTTAGCCTCTTGATATGATGATGATGATGTACGTATGTAGCTAGTAATTCTCATGTCCTGTACTATATTTATTGATGAATTGAAGTTCTCAATTTACTGCAAAAAAAAAGAAAAAAAAAAAAAAAAAAACTTCCTAATGAGAAGAAAGAAAAGAAACGGATAAAGTAAGATTTATTAATATAATATTATTATTATATGTTAATCTCTTTTTTTTTTTTTTAGAATCAAACATTTCATAGAAACCTCAAGACGGAGGTAAACTGGACGCTACATCATTAACAAGAATAGCATCTAACATTATCAAAAAAAGAATAGCATCTAACCATACTGGAGGAGTTCCTAGCCAAACCATATCATTTAAGTTTTTTTCTTGAAGCCGCTAACAGGTGAGCCGCCTTGTTGCCTTGTCGTCCCATAAAACCAAACTTCCAGCAGTCAAAATTGTTCAGGAGAAACAAAGTGTCATTCAAAATCTCTTCTACTTCCGTTATAATGGGGGGGGGGGGGGGGGGGGGGTAGTTTATTGCTTTGTGTAGTTTATCGCTGCATCTTTGAAGCTCCATTGTTTTTGCATCGCCTACAACAATGATTTTTTTAATACCCCTGCTCATGCCAAATTCCATTCCCCGCTAAAAAAGCTCTTGCCTCAGCCTCTTTCGAAGAAGAACAGTAGCCTGAAGATCTGGAAGTAGCTGCAATGAAACCTCCTTCACTATCCCGGATTATAACCCCTGATGTTGCCAACAAAGTGCTACTGTCCCATCCTCCATCGACATTAACCTTGAAAAACCTGTAGGTGGTCTTGCCCATTTGACCTTCTGGCGATCCATTCTGCCGCTGGGGTCACTGCCTTCATCCTGGGCAACAGCAAATTCCTGAACCTGAGCCCATATATCTTCCGCCTTTGTAGCTGTGTACAACCCCGTGAAAATTACTTTTAACACTTATTATTTGCAAAAAAATAACAAGTATATACTAAAAATATACCCTAAACACTAGTTAAGAATATAATGTGGATTGCACGAAATTTTATTTTTGCCAATAAATTTGATGGCAAAAATAGAGTTTAATGGTATGAGATAAGATTTGAAGTTATCGTAGGAGGTGCAGTTCACCATTGATTTTGTGTTTTTCTGATTAACAATTGTGGAAGACCTACACTAAATCACTATTTATTTTGCTGATTTGATGATTTGGTGTGAGAAATTGAAAACACTAAATCTTGCCCTCACGTATAGAATTTTGAGCGACACGTGCTTTTATACTTATCAAAAGATGGTCTTGTTAATGAAAGAAAACAAGTTTCTTACTATGTTAAAGATAATATATCATACAATTCCTTTTTTTCCTGACAATTACATCAAATCCTACGTTTAACGGGATTTGAATCCGAAACATCATGTAAGGCCTTCAAATGCTCTACCATTAAACCCATTTGCTACAAATCCCTATTGAAATCTAGATTATTTTTCAAGTTAAATTCATTGCATTCAAACCCTTAAACTAATGTAGACACAGAATCTGAGATTTTTCCTGAGATCAAACTAGCCAATTGGCAAGGACATGCTTGTAACATATATTGAAGAACTTACAATGTGTAATTATTACGACATTCACTAATAACATCAAAGTTACAGAGCCCAACTGCTAGTACACAGATGATGGGCTCATGAGAAGGCAGGCGGGCTAGGTTTGTTTGAACAAGTTGTTGAGCGAGACCAAGCTCTCGGAATAAGAAAACATTACGAACTTATGGGGCGTGAATCCGTACCATTGGGTGCTTGCCCTGTTGAGTATCACCGTAGCGGGCGGTTTGCTTTGGTACAACTCCTCCTTGTGGTCGTCGAGATGAAGTCGAACAAGTTGGTTGCGGTAAATACACAACAAGTCTTGCTTCTCCACCAGCAACGGTAGGTATGGTCGTAGTTTGGCAGCAGAGCTGATGCACTTGTTCCTTACCCAGCACCAATTGTCGTAATCTTTTAACGCCCATATATCAATCACTCCCGCTATAGTATTCATCCAGCACAAACACAAACACCCCTCCTCCGCTGCCTCGTAAAGGTAAATGAACCTATGGCCTTCAATGGAGCATTTATTCCCTGGGTGAGGCATGGCACGGAACTGTTCCGTGATGGTGTCAAACGTAATTATACAACTATCGCAACGAGGAAGAGGGTCGGGAGAATGTTTCATGGCAGTTGTCCAGTGAAGCCTGTTGTTGAGTGCCACCGGGCTGACCGCAAACTCGGGCCTGTGTATGAAGGACGAGATTTTTCTCCACAACTTGCTGGTAAAGTTGTATAACCAGTATTCGTACTGGGGAGGTCCGGAAATATCCTCCCAAATTTGAAAGAGCATCATGTAATCATTGGTTATCGGATGTAGGAATATCGCGTGCACCGATGACCATCGCATTCGGTATTTGACAGGTGCGACGACGTTGACTCGCTGTCGAGTAACAAGGTTACAAACAACATATCCTGAAATCGTACTATCCTTGAAAACAAGTAGGCCGTTCAAGAAACATCCTACAAGTACAAGGCTCCATTGTTCCTCAGCATTGAAGAAACCCCGATCACGTATCCTCTCTATGCGTGACTGATCGAATTTAAACAAATCTATCTTATCGTCGCGCGCCTTACACGGCATCCAAGGATGTTTTTCAGGGCAGTAGCATTGGCCCACCACGGGCTGTCTGGTGGTCCTCTGGACAAGAAATATGGGTTTGGATTTTTTGAGGTGCAGCTGAGCAAAATAAGAGGTTGATGTCAAAGCCAACCACCTCTTGCAAACCCTCCGAAATTTCACCACACAACTCCCTGGAAGTCTGCTCAGTATCTCTATAACTATGTCGTCCGGAAGCTCTCTTCTCACACGACCACACTTGATGCAATTGAACAACTTGCACAACAAACCCATAAAAATTAACTGACCACGACGACGGTGCCTGCACCCAGGAACAGATTATCTTAGATTAAATTATACTTGTTCTCCCTCGACACAACAAGAACGATCTTAAAAAGAGGTTACTTTTCTTTGCCCTTACGCAAAGTGAATTGTAATAGTACGTAGCAGTAGATGATCATTACAAAGTACGTCATTTATAGATATAGAAAACGTACTAGAGCACTATTACATAACCCAAGTGGATTCGTACTTTCTATATACTAGTTAGTATAACGTGCGTTGCACGTGGAGTTATATTTAATTTATTTATTTATTGAGAATAAATTTATTTCTTTTTTTGAGTAAAGTCATAATCACTATAATACGACAACAGTTCATTCATCAGGCATAGTCTTATGTGAACATTAACTGAAACCGGCTGCTCCCTCATTGACCTCGAGCACTAAAGAGAAATTAATTGTCATAAATTTTGTCTAGAGGTCTATTTAAACCAGTGTGTACCAATAGTTTAGGGTCAACACATGTTCACTTGGCCCATCGTTTTCCGCCAATTTTCAAGGAAAAGTAGTGTAAATGTCTTCCCCAAATATTTACTTTTTAATTTCTTCAAGTATTCGTGGGAAAAGATGAATAAGCCTGGTTTGGAGATAAGAAAAATGCAAGGTGCAATCTATAGGCTAATTAGCTTGTAATTGTATGAGATCTTGAAAGAAAACAGGATCCAATGTTTCACCAACGTAATTTGAAGCAACATAGATGATAGAACCATTTCACAAATATGATTTTTTATTAAAACATTTCAAAAATCTCACTATCCAAATAAAATTAGAATTGAATATATTTGCAACATTTTAAAGTCGGGCTTCCAATTTTCTTGTCAAGATTCAACTACATTTGACAGTGTTGTTACCCAAAGAAGATTGTGGGCCTGTAATGAACAACGCGAGCTCTTTTGTAAATTATACAAACCTCGATATTGAGTGATGCCACTTATGAAAGGAATGACAACCAGTGCAGAAGGTTATACAATCTACTACATCTCAAATCGCAATTGTGTTTTCATGGTTTACACTTTACAGCAATAATATGAAAAGTGACATATTTTAGATTATAGCTTCTATCCTTATACTCGAGTGACTAATCTCTATTCATCACTTATTCGATTCAGGATTACATTTAAGTCTCTAATATCAACCAAGTTAATTGCTTCCGTACATTTCAAGACAAATCTTCTATTCTATTGACTCATCGATTCTTAATATGACCAAAGGAAACGGGGGAACCAAACATAGCAGGATAAGATTTAAAACTCTAGACAAACTCAACTACCCTAACACACACCTCTTATTCCTCTGCTCTCTGCATGTCTCGTTCGAATTGGAAATTATAGCACCAAACTTAAACATTAGACACTACCAGATCAAAGTTCCTAATCGGCATAACACGAATTAATGTCTAGGTGGTCAATTGGGATTATACACAGGGGATGATCCACACTTGGACATGTGGGGATATTTCAGCTTTACCCCATATTTTTTCCCAAAAGATCAATTTAGCCTCCACTGGAATTAGAACTACAAATATTTTTTCATTAACATTTTATGTTTTTAAAATTTAGCCCTGCCCGGACAAAGTTTCTGGATCCGCCCCTGATTATACAAACTCAATATCTCTGCCAATCAGTAAGATCCCATAGAACAAAGTAACAAACAAGATCGACCTAATTGATTAGGTAAAGGTGAAGTAGCAAATATAAAGAACAGAGAATCAAAATCTAGAATGCGGAAAAAGAATAAAAGACGGAGCAACATTCATAGGCGGGAAATTGATTCCCCAGAGAGAAAGGGTTACCTCGGTTCAGTCTGACGGCGACTTGCTGCGTCCTTGATGGAAGTGAAGTGTCAGAGGGCAATTGACGATGGAGAGATATCTTGTGGATCTGTGGTTTATGCAGGGACTTTTGGGTTGCAGCCACAACTTGTAGAATCCTCGTGATAAGATCTCTCCTGGAGGACTCTATTGTAACATAAAAACAACGTACATCAGAAATATAAGAAGAAGCTTTTGTAATAAAAATTTATTGAGAAGACACTTTTGTAATTATAAACTTTAGGGAGGCATTTCCGTGATAAAAGATTTTAGGAGTTCCTTTTCTTTTCTTCACACTTTTAAGATAGTAAAGATATATCACCACCAACTCGTGCAAACAATATTGTCCCACTCCCACTCCCACTCCCACTCCCACTCCCGATCCCACCAGGATTTCCCCCTACGCACACCTTGTTTTAATTTTTTTCCGGAGTCCATTAATTACAAGTGAACAACTGACGGGCAAATTAATTTTAATGCTATAAAAGTTATATAATATACTCCTTCCGTTCCTCCAGATTCTTCACAAAATTATTTTGGTATTATTTGGGCATAGCGATTTGGCTAGCAAAACAAAGCAAGAATTTGATAACTTTTGGTGGAATTGTAGAGCAAAGTTTACTCTACGACATCATAAAAAATTACCAAATTCTTAAATCATTTTGCTAACCAAATCGCTAGGCCCAAATAATACCCAAATAATTTTGTGAAGAACCTAGAGGAACGGAGGGAGTACATTGTTATGAATATTGATTTAGGTTTGTTAGGTGTCTTGAATTGAAAGCAAAGAAAAGTCAAAGGTTAAAATTTGGAAACAAGGTTGAGGCGGCGTGTGGGTTTGTCCACCGCCCCATTGTGCATATATATAAAAGAGGGCTGACACCTTTGACAAGAACACAACACACAAACACACAGGTTTGAGATATTTGCTTTGGAGAGGTTTTGTGTGTGTGTTGGGTGGGTTTTATCGGGTGGCCGTCGTGGCCACGGCTCGCATTGTAATCGGATTCTCTTCTCAATAAAATATCTAGTTCTGGCCGTGGATTAGCTAGCGGGTTCGTTACGAATTCGTTAGTGAACCACGTTAAATATATGTATTGTTCTTGTTTTGCTTTCGTCGTTCTTGCTCGAATACTCCCAAGTCATAACAAACTGGTAACAAAGCTCTGAAACAGGAGTTCTGTTACAACAAACTGGTATCAGAGCCGGGGTTCCAAAATCTGGGTGGAGCCTAGAGCTAGGGTTTCACGTTTTGGTGGAACTCAAAGCTAGGGTTTCGCGATTCAGGTGGAGCAGGCTATCGGGAGATTGGGTTTCGAGATTCCGCCAAGAACAATGTCTGGTTTAGCGATCAAGATCGATTTGTTCATGAGAGAAAGCATGTACACCCACCATCTGAAGTCCCGTGGAGGGGGCTATCCGGACTCCGTTCGGAGCAATCTGGCGCGCATCTCATTAGGCGTGCAAGGGATCTGGCAAATCCAGTACGCATTCGGTGCTGGCACGAATCTGGCGGTTCACGCGCATCTGGCGTTCTGGCGATTGGCGTTCCTGCCCAATATGGCTCCTAGCGTGGAGCATCTGGCGTGTGAATTGAATCTGGTTCTTGCTCATGCGTTCCAGGAACTCGTTAGATTTGGAGCAACGACATGAAGCATCTGGCGCGTGAGATTTCTGGCACGAACATCTGGTTCTGGTTCTGGCGCGCACTATGCACGAGTTTGTTCTGGCGTGCATCAGTTCTGTTTTTTGAGCGTGTACCATGACACGCATTGAGCTCGCATCTGGCGCGATCTGTGTTTAGCAAGCATCTGGCGCATCTGAGACATACGGGGCGCATCTGGCATGACAATTTGGCGTCATTGGTGCATCCGGTCTGAATGACATCTGGGCACTTGTCATGGTGCATCTGTCTGGCGCAATTGGGCGCATCTGGAATGTATTCGGTCCTGTCTCAGTGAATACATTCGAGTCTGGTTCTGGGGAGAGCACTTGTTTCTGTTTCTGGGCGTGCATTCACATCGGGCGCATTCGTTGCAGGAACGCATGGTAGTTGGAGCAACGATTTGGCGATTCAGGTTTTGCATACAGCTGGGAAATATATGTTTGAGGAGGCGTGCTCGTTTCAGGTTCTGGGAGACGCATGAGTTCGGTTTGAGAAGAGAAGCATCAGGTCGGGTTCGGGTTGCTGAGATTCAAGACAAGGTGGATATTTGTTAGGTGTCTTGAATTGAAAGCAAAGAAAAGTCAAAGGTTAAAATTTTGAAACAAGGTTGAAGCGGTGTGTGGGTTTGTCCACCGCCCCATTGTGCATATATATAAAATAGGGCTGACACCTTCGACAAGAACACAACACACAAACACACAGGTTTGAGATATTTTCTTTGGAGAGGTTTTGTGTGTGTGTCGGGTGGGTTTTATCGGGTGGCCGCCGTGGCCGTCGTGGCCACGACGCGCATTGTAATCGGGTTCTCTTCTCAATAAGATATCTGGTTCTGGTCGTGGATTAGCTAGCGGGTTCGTTACGAATTCGTTAGTGAACCACGTTAAATATATTTCTCGTTCTTGTTTTGCTTTCGTCGTTCTTGCTCGAATACCCCCAGGTCATAACAAACTGGTAACAGAGCTCTGAAACAGGAGTTCTGTTACAACAAGGTTATTGGAGAATATCCCACCCCTATGTTTTATGTTGTTATGAGCCTCTATGAACCCACTAAAAATGAGATTTTGGTACAGATTTAACCCATATCAATAACATTATACATAAACTGTTTCTCACAATTATGTCTAGTTCTTACATGCTATGAGCCTGAGCTCTACAACAATTCTACAAAAGATGTATGAATCTCGCGTTCGAAAGTTGATTGACGAATAATTCATTGTGGTACTTCATAAATCATAAATTGCAATCGAAAGTAACCCTAGTAATCCCCCAAGCAAGGCGTCGTGATCAGTTCTCCCATATTTGAATCATATACCATTCAAACACATGCGTTAACAATTTCATGTTCTTATTTACTTTCAGTTCATTGGTTTGGATGAACAAACTCCAATTATTTTCCCACAATAAGGATATTAAATTTTAATTAATTGAGAAGTCTTTTGGGTTCGACAAATCTGAATTTACCAAATATTACTACACCAGACGACCTCACACTTGCTGTCTAAGTGTGTCAAAAACCAGAGCTGAAAAAATCAGTCATAAACCCTTCCCACGTGAGAGAGAGTTTCTTCTCCAGCCTAAAGAGTTTCGGCTAGAGAGAGAGAGAGAGAGAGAGAGAGAGAGAGAGAGAGAGAGAGAGAGAGAGAGAGAGTATTCGTCCCTCATTGCTTTTCGCGACAAGAAGAGAGAGTCTTCTAAGGTTTCCCAGTCGTGTGCTTCATATAATCAGCTTGGAGTTGTTCATTTCTACTGTGTTGTGACTCAACGTTAGTTACACGTATTCATGTGGTAATTCAACTTTAGGTATTCGGAGTTTGATTTATATTGTAGAGCTCTTCGGTTACATGTGTTCTTTATTATTACATTCAAATTCTATTTTTTCTCTTATCTAGAACTTATAGCTGTTCGATCTACATGTGTCTAGAATCTGACATATAAGTTTTGTTTGTTCAAAATCAATTCTCTTGATATTATTCTTAGTATTGATTTTGTGTCAGATCTGTGTTTTAGACGGTCTCACATATGATTAACTCTAGGGTTTCTCACATATATTCTTCATAGAGTTATTTTATTTCAACATCTGTTAAGTTGTGCATGTGCTGAACTGTTATTGGATTACATTGTGTCGGATCTGAGGTTGTTTCCCCTTTTGGGACTTGGAGTATAATTTTAGTATTATCTATGGTTGTTTACTATGTGTCTCTAGGTTTGGGATTCTGTTAGACTTGTCTAGAGTCTCATATTCCTTGCAGGTTCTTGGTTCAAGTATCTATTCACTGATGAACTGACTGGTGATAGAGTTGTTCACTTGGCGAACTACAGAGAAAAACGTCATGCAGTACAAGTCGGAGTCTGTATCGATTGTATCTCATGTTGCATGTTCAACAGATCGAGCTGGTGTGTTAGTTCCCAACTAGATTCAATGGAGTATTTGATAGCACCGCGTGGGGTGCTAAATAAGAGAGTGCAGAAGTTATACAGGTAAATATATAGTGGTGAGTGGATGATCTTTCTGATATATCATAATATATATATATATATATATATTATACAATTTCTTGCAAATAAATTAGTTGTCTAGCACTTGCTGAGGCTAGCAGGTGGAGTTTTTATCCGAAATGTCCTTCTCAAGTGGAGAACACTGTGAAGCTTTCCCCACGGTAAAAGTCTTGTGTGCGTGTCTATTTACATTACATATAACTCTTGTGATTGTCTCATTACTTTAAGGGCATGTTTGATGCAGGGATAAAGAAGAGGTACAGTAATAATAATACTAGTAGAGGGTAATAACAGGTGTTTGGTGCACGGATACTTTTAAGGGGGATTCAATCCCCCTCCATTATCTTTACCCCTTCTATGTCTAAAATCTAATCCCACCATGCAGGTGGGATTCAATACTAAATGCTTAATACTCCTATTAGTACTGGTGCAAACAAACATGTTCTATCCACTTACGGAAGTGATGACAACGCTCCCCGAAATTCCGGAATCCGAAGTCGTTATTTTGGAGCTCAATGTCAGCGAACGACGATATTTGGAGAGCGATGCTAGCAATAACAATAGTGCACGGAGTTAAATGTCAATTTTCATATTACATATGACACAATGTGGCCAGCCCGAACTACAAGGTAGTTAGGTACCGAAAGTGTTTTTTCGATAAGTTAGAGTTCTGTCATATATCTACTCCAAACATTTTCTAACTTATATTCGTAAATAATTAAAATCAATAAAACTGTGTGAAAATGGAGTAATTATTTCATAACAAAATGCGTAAACGGGACAGGGATGAATTTTCGTCAGATAAATGTTCGGAGGAAAACCCTTTCATGAGCCCACCCTTAATAATTCCAACAATGGACAAAGTCAAAACATAAAGGGACTTGGAGAAACGAAGAATGATCACCTGTAACGCTTCATCTACAAAGGTTCTGAACAAATTTTGTCAAATACGCGGAGTAAGCTTTATGTACATAGACAATCCGGTTAATAAACATCCGTTGATTAAACAGACAAAATTAGCTGGCCCTGTAGGACTCTCATACGAAATTTACAACAAAGTGGCACACATTGGATTCGCAAAGAAGTGCTCTCGACAAACCAGCTTTGCTTTTTTGAATCTGCATTTCAGAAGACTAGCCAGAAGCAAAGTGGGTGCAGCGTATGTGCTCGCATGCATCTTCCGCGTGATGATATGATTATCCATGATCATCAGCTTCAAGAGGCTTCTGCAACTCTGAAATACACAAAATAAAATTGGACGTCAACAATGAGTTCTGACAATTCATATTCAAGTTACTTAAGTCAAGGGGAATGACCGCAAGTATCCCTAGGAAGTTGATCTCATCTACTATCTCCCTCGGAATTGTCCCTCAGGTTTGATGTAAAGACACTTTCAAGCCTTCCTGTTTAGGAAATGAACTTTCAACCCTTTTATGTTCTGTTCCAAACTTCAGGACACGTAGACCCCCTGACTGTGTGATATCATACTCTAAGAGAGTGGATTTGTCCCGAAATAACTATAGTGATGGACAACCTCCCCCGACTAACGACGTCACAATTAGTGAGTAAATATCCTGAAATTTGACAGACAGAAGGGGTGAATGTCATTCCCAAACTAGAAGGGATGGAAGTGTCTTTGCATCAAACTTGAGGGGGTGAAGGTGTCTTCTACCCTTCTTTTAGAGGTTAATTACTTGGTCTTCTTCTGGTAGGTGCAAGCTTGTTTCTGGTTTCCAATTACTGCAGTTTGATTAATTTGGCCCAACTAATTGAACGTTCGAATTTGTACTGGTTTGAATTCCCTTCTGAAGTACTCAAGTTTTATTAACGCAAATGACAACCACCGAAGAAGTGAAATTGATGCTGGAATGAAAAGTCACCCAAACAAACTGAGACACTAAAAAAATAGTCAGGGCATGTAATGTGCTTGTTTCTATAACTGTCGTATGTTGATGCATGGTGCTTATTATGCATCTGAATGCTACTATGTGTTAAGCTACTTGAATCTAAGGGAGGAAGCAGAAGAAAGTGTATAGGAACATAAACTATCCAAGTTGCAATGAAATATCGAAATAAAAGGGTGTGGTTTCCATTTGCTTAGATCTTTCCAGCCGGTAATTTCATTTGTGATGTTGCATTTCATTTCATTCTTACATCCTGAAAATCTTACTGCAATCAGCTCAATCTCATATACCAAAAGCCATTCTAAATTCACCGTGTAATCCATCAACATTTTTTTTTTATGGCTAAAGAAGTGCTTTCAGAGTTCAATTAGCAGAACAGATTGAATGTGTAACATGTTTGTAAGTGTCACTGTAGTTATGAATTCACACTTGGTATTCACATTGCAATGCATATGGACACTGAAGAATAACAGAATTGAACTTTGTGTTGCTTGTGAACAAGAACAAGTTGTGTAAGAAGAAAGTAAACATATGTCAGCTTAGCACAGTGAAGGGGAAGAACTGAAGAAGTTGAGGTTGACACTCTCGCTTTGTGTACTTGTTGTTTGCTATTCCTTAAGGAACATGAAAATGAAGAGAAAACAAAATCATGGAAAAGCTTTTTTCAGTTCGGGAGTAAAGGAAAATGAAAAGAAAAGAGATGGAAAATTACTGCAGCAAAAACGGAAACAAATTTTCCGCCAGAATTGGGTGGAAAAGGGAAAGAAAATTTAGATCGAGCAATAACAGAGTTGTTATCCTCTTGGGTTTTCCATCTACGATTTCTCCCTCTCCAGCCGTCTCAGCCAACTACGACAGCGGTATGGTTGTGGCGTTATTGTGGCGATTGTAATAGCAGGTTCCTCGGAGCTTCTGTCAATTTTGGCTTCTGCGTTGTGCGGCTGTGTTCGAACAGTGGAGAACAACAGCTTGTTTTCTGGTTTATTTTGGTGGGTAAGTTGGGTTTGAGTTTGTGATTGATGGGTCTGAACCAGCGGTGTCGGAGTGCCAGGATAATTGGAGAGATGACGCTGATGATGAGTTGTGATAGTCGAAAGCTGGAGTAATTATTGCTTGCTCCAAGAGCAAATATGACGTGGTGCTCTAATCAATACATCACATGACACGTCAAGAACATGTAGGAAATCCACTTTCTTTTGTCTGCCACTCATTCTCTTTCTTCCTGACGTGTCATGTGTTGTATGGTTACAGCAAATCCACATCATTTGCTCTAGAGCAAACAAAAATTTCTCCGAAAGCTGGGTGGTGGTACGGTGAAGAGTCTGTATTTATGGTGGCAATTTGGTCGGAGACGATAGACGAGGGTGCGAGGTTGTGGATCTCTGGTTCGTGGTGCTTCAAATTGAGGTCACAGATTCTGTGGGTAAAGGACTAAGGGTGGAAAACTGGAAAGAGTTTAATGGCTTGTGTTGCAATTTGAAAAGATATGTAGGGCAGAAGTCGTAATAGTGTTCACTATGTGGGTATTATTGTTAAAAAAAAATTGTCATTTCATTTTCCCACAAATCTGGGTAAGCTACCAAACAAACGAAAAGGAAATGATTTTTTTCCTATTTCCTTTCTTTTTCTTTTCTTTTTCTGTTCCTACAACATTTTCAAGTTCCAAACATAGCCTAATAGTCACTTAGGTTTCTATAGGTTTGTTCCACTGGATGGTCGTCCTTTGTTTGGTATATTCTTTTTTATCGTGTGACACTCACTTGTGCCCTGTGGTTTTTTTTTTTTTTTTTTTTTTTTTTTTTTTTTTTTGAGAAATTGTTTTGTCATCAACCGAGTTTCTTTTTCTTTTCTTTTTCTGTTCCTACAACATTTTCAAGTTCCAAACATAGCGTAATAGTCGCTTAGGTTTCTATAGGTTTGTTCCACTGGATGGTCGTCCTTTGTTTGGTATATTCTTTTTTATCGTGTTACACATTCAATTGTGCCCTATGTTTTTTGTTTTTTTCTTTTTTTTTTTTTTTTTTTTGAGAAACTGTTGTCATCAACCGAGTTTGCACCCGGGACTTCATGCAGGGGCTTCCAACGCTCGGTGAGCTGCCAGCCTACCACCCTAGCTGCCCCTGTGGTTTTTTTGTTGAATGTTCTTACTTTAGATATACAAGTGGTTTCTCCTAGTTGCCAATTAAGGGCGAGATTCACTACAAAAAAGATTAATGTATTCACATACAATCTCTCCAAATCTTGAAGAGAGTTAAATACCCCTCTAATTCTTCTATTCCCCATTATCCTGACTTTTACCACTATTCACTAGGTCACTTTGACCAAGTGATTTGGATAGCTAAATGATGCAACTTTTTGATAATTTTTTCATTGTGTCATAGAGTAAAAGTTATTCTATAACATGGTGAAAAAATTATCAAAAAATCGTATCATTTTGCGATCCAAATAACCCGATTGAAGTGACCCATATGGGAGTCAAAAAAGTCAAATGATGGGGAAGAGAAGAATGAGAGTGGTAGGACATAACAGATGAAGTAACACAACATGAAGAATAGTTTGATACCCTAATTAACAAAAACAATGATTTTTGAAAAATCCTCAAAATTGAGAATCCCAAGTCTTGTGCACCTATCTCTGACTACAAAGAAGCAGATGCATATGATACTAAAACCAGTTACATGTGATATGGCACTGTCGGATGACACAAGACAACTCTGTGCTGCTATTTAAATTAAATTCAAAATGCTACAACATGGTTTCAATGCTGGTAGTAAAGACATTCTTAATAATCTATAACAACAACCACACACAAAAAAATATGAAGATCTCAGAAAGCAAGAATACTACAAGCATTGCCTAGGTCATGATAACCAGCGGTACCATCATCGCATTTTACAAAAAGATGCACATGTTTTAATCATTTGAACCAGAAGACTGCTACCAGGAAAACTACAATATATTAAAATTCTTTTGAAAGAAAAATGAAATTTTCACGACTCCGCATTGAATGATAGATAAGTAGCAACGATGGCATGGTTTTACAAGTAAGATACAACCACTAATTGAGGCAAAATAGGTTTTCTGTACACTAACAGAAATGTGTAGTAATAAAATAGGTGCTACCACGTTAATGGAAAACCAGTCACCACATCTATATACCACCAAATCCAAGGAAAACATACCTCCGATATTCCTGGATTTTGCATCACAATACCGAGCATACGGCGTAGAAGTCCTTTACAAACAATTGTATTTGTTGTCCCATCTCCATTTAACCAAGGCAAAATTGGCTTACATGAACCAATGCAAGTGAATAACGCTCAAAGGGAAGAAATTCATCACTGCATCCTGTAGAAACAACGGTTGTCTTTTTACCGGATTCAACTCCTTCGCCATCTTGCAACTCGCTGGCTGGATCAGAAACCTCGTGCGGAAGATTTGGAATGGTAACCTTGTGAACACCATTGGGCTCCATATACTTAAATCTTTCAATGTACGAGAATCGCCATCTTTATGATATTCTAATCGCTGGTTAGACTGCCCATCATTAGCTTCGGCATTAGTGTGATCAGCCGATTCTTGACCCCCAATGGCCCTTGCGGTCAGGAAATACTGGATGGCTAGGTTTGTTTAAAGAAGTGGTTGAGTGAGGCAACAGTTTCGGTATAAGAAAACATGACGAACTTGTGGGGCAGGAATCCGTACCATTCGGTGATTGCCTTATTGAGTATCACCTTACCAAGTTTGTTTTGGTACTCCTTGTCGTCGAGATGAAGTCGAACAAGGTGGTTGCGGTAAATACACAACAAGCCTTGCTTCTCCACCAGCAACGGTATGTATGGTCGTAGTTTGGCAGCAGAACTGATGCACTTGTTCTTCACCCAGCACCAATTGTCGTAATCCTTCAATGCCCATATATCAAGCACTCCCGATATAGTATTCATCCAGCACAAACAACCCTCCTTCTCCTCCTCCGCCTCGTAAAGGTACATGAACCTATGGCCTTCAAAGGATGATGAGGAGCATCTATTACCAGGGTGAGGCATGGCACGGACCACTTCCTTGACGGTGTCAAACGTAATCATACAACTATCGCATGGAGGAGTGTTGGCATAATGTCTCATGGCAGTCGTCCAGTGAAGCCTGTTGTTGAATATCACCGGGCTGAGGGAATACTCGGGCCTGTGTTCGAAGGTTGAGATTTTTCTCCACAACTTCCTGGTAAAGTTGTATAACCAATATTCGTACTGGGTACGCATGTTAGTATCCTCCCGCATTTGAAGGAGCATCATGTATTCATAATATCGCGTGGACCGATGACCAAGGCGATCTGTACTTGCCAGGTGCGTTGACGTTGACTCGCTGTCGAGTAACAAGGTTGCAAACAACATATCTTGAACCAGGAAGAATCATATCATCCTTGAAAACAAGTAGGCCGTTGAAAGATCCTACAAGGACAAGGCTACGTTGTTCCCCGGCATCGAAGAAACCCCGATTACATATCCTCTCTACCCCCGTCCACGTCCTCCTCCTCCTCCTCGTTGCCGGACATTGATCGAATTTAAACAAATCTATCTTGTTGCGGCGCACCCTACACAGCATCCGAGGATGTGCTTCAGGGCAATAGCATTCGCTCACCGCCGGCACTCTAGTGGTCCTCTGGACAAGAAATATGGGTGTGGATCTTTTGAGGTGCAGCTGAGCAAAATAAGCGGTTGATGTCAAAGCCAACCACCTCTTGCAAACCCTCCGAAATTTGATGTTACAGAGCCCAGCTGCTAGTACACAGATGATGGGCTCATGAGAAGGCAGGCGGGCTAGGTTTGTTTGAACAAGTTGTTGAGCGAGACCAAGCTCTCGGAATAAGAAAACATTACGAAATTATGGGGCGTGAATCCGTACCATTGGGTGCTTGCCCTGTTGAGTATCACCGTAGCGGGCAGTTTGCTCTGGTACACCTCCTCCTTGTTGTCGTCGAGATGAAGTCGAACAAGTTGGTTGCGGTAAATACACAACAAGTCTTGCTTCTCCACCAGCAACGGTAGGTATGGTCGTAGTTTGGCAGCAGAGCTGATGCACTTGTTCTTTACCCAGCACCAATTGTCGTAATCTTTTAACGCCCATATATCAATCACTCCCGCTATAGTATTCATCCAGCACAAACACAAACACCCCTCCTCCGCTGCCTTGTAAAGGTAAATGAACCTATGGCCTTCAATGGAGCATTCATTCCCTGGGTGAGGCATGGCACGGAACTTTTCCGTGATGGTGTCAAACGTAATTATACAACTATCGCAACGAGGAAGAGGGTCGCGAGAATGTTTCATGGCAGTTGTCCAGTGAAGCCTGTTGTTGAGTACCACCGGGCTGACCGCAAACTCGGGCCTGTGTCTGAAGGACGAGATTTTTCTCCACAACTTGCTGGTAAAGTTGTATAACCAGTATTCGAACTGGAGAGGTCCGGAAATATCCTCCCGAATTTGAAAGAGCATCATGTAATCATTGGTTATCGGATGTAGGAATATAGCGTGCACCGATGACCATCGCATTTTGTATTTGACAGGTGCGACGATGTTGACTCGCTGTCGGGTAACAAGGTTACAAACAACATATCCTGAAGCAGGCTCAATCATACTATCCTTGAAAACAAGCAGGCCGTTCAAGAAACATCCTACAAGTACAAGGCTCCATTGTTCCCCAGCATTGAAGAAACCCCGATCACGTATCCTCTCTATGCGTGACTGATCGAATTTAAACAAATCTATCTTGTCGTCGCGTGCCTTACACGGCATCCAAGGATGTTTTTCAGGGCAGTAGCATTGGCCCACCACGGGCTGTCTGGTGGTCCTCTGGACAAGAAATATGGGTTTGGATCTTTTGAGGTGCAGCTGAGCAAAATAAGAGGTTGATGTCAAAGCCAACCACCTCTTGCAAACCCTCCGAAATTTCACCACACAACTCCCTGGAAGAGACAGGATCCAATGTTTCTTTTTTTGAGTAAAGTCATAATCACTATAATACGACAACAGTTCATTCATCAGGCATAGTCTTATGTGAACATTAACTGAAACAGGCTGCTCCCTCATTGACCTCGAGCACTAAAGAGAAATTAATTGTCATAAATTTTGTCTAGAGGTCTATTTAAACCAGTGTGTACCAATAGTTTAGGGTCAACACATGTTCACTTGGCCCATCGTTTTCCGCCAATTTTCAAGGAAAAGTAGTGTAAATGTCTTCCCCAAATATTTACTTTTTAATTTCTTCAAGTATTCGTGGGAAAAGATGAATAAGCCTGGTTTGGAGATAAGAAAAATGCAAGGTGCAATCTATAGGCTAATTAGCTTGTAATTGTATGAGATCTTGAAAGAAAACAGGATCCAATGTTTCACCAACGTAATTTGAAGCAACATAGATGATAGAACCATTTCACAAATATGATTTTTTATTAAAACATTTCAAAAATCTCACTATCCAAATAAAATTAGAATTGAATATATTTGCAACATTTTAAAGTCGGGCTTCCAATTTTCTTGTCAAGATTCAACTACATTTGACAGTGTTGTTACCCAAAGAAGATTGTGGGCCTGTAATGAACAACGCGAGCTCTTTTGTAAATTATACAAACCTCGATATTGAGTGATGCCACTTATGAAAGGAATGACAACCAGTGCAGAAGGTTATACAATCTACTACATCTCAAATCGCAATTGTGCTTTCATGGTTTACACTTTACAACAATAATATGAAAAGTGACATATTTTAGATTATAGCTTCTATCCTTATACTCGAGTGACTAATCTCTATTCATCACTTATTCGATTCAGGATTACATTTAAGTCTCTAATATCAACCAAGTTAATTGCTTCCGTACATTTCAAGACAAATCTTCTATTCTATTGACTCATCGATTCTTAATATGACCAAAGGAAACGGGGGAACCAAACATAGCAGGATAAGATTTAAAACTCTAGACAAACTCAACTACCCTAACACACACCTCTTATTCCTCTGCTCTCTGCATGTCTCGTTCGAATTGGAAATTATAGCACCAAACTTAAACATTAGACACTACCAGATCAAAGTTCCTAATCGGCATAACACGAATTAATGTCTAGGTGGTCAATTGGGATTATACACAGGGGATGATCCACACTTGGACATGTGGGGATATTTCAGCTTTACCCCATATTTTTTCCCAAAAGATCAATTTAGCCTCCACTGGAATTAGAACTACAAATATTTTTTCATTAACATTTTATGTTTTTAAAATTTAGCCCTGCCCGGACAAAGTTTCTGGATCCGCCCCTGATTATACAAACTCAATATCTCTGCCAATCAGTAAGATCCCATAGAACAAAGTAACAAACAAGATCGACCTAATTGATTAGGTAAAGGTGAAGTAGCAAATATAAAGAACAGAGAATCAAAATCTAGAATGCGGAAAAAGAATAAAAGACGGAGCAACATTCATAGGCGGGAAATTGATTCCCCAGAGAGAAAGGGTTACCTCGGTTCAGTCTGACGGCGACTTGCTGCGTCCTTGATGGAAGTGAAGTGTCAGAGGGCAATTGACGATGGAGAGATATCTTGTGGATCTGTGGTTTATGCAGGGACTTTTGGGTTGCAGCCACAACTTGTAGAATCCTCGTGATAAGATCTCTCCTGGAGGACTCTATTGTAACATAAAAACAACGTACATCAGAAATATAAGAAGAAGCTTTTGTAATAAAAATTTATTGAGAAGACACTTTTGTAATTATAAACTTTAGGGAGGCATTTCCGTGATAAAAGATTTTAGGAGTTCCTTTTCTTTTCTTCACACTTTTAAGATAGTAAAGATATATCACCACCAACTCGTGCAAACAATATTGTCCCACTCCCACTCCCACTCCCACTCCCACTCCCGATCCCACCAGGATTTCCCCCTACGCACACCTTGTTTTAATTTTTTTCCGGAGTCCATTAATTACAAGTGAACAACTGACGGGCAAATTAATTTTAATGCTATAAAAGTTATATAATATACTCCTTCCGTTCCTCCAGATTCTTCACAAAATTATTTTGGTATTATTTGGGCATAGCGATTTGGCTAGCAAAACAAAGCAAGAATTTGATAACTTTTGGTGGAATTGTAGAGCAAAGTTTACTCTACGACATCATAAAAAATTACCAAATTCTTAAATCGTTTTGCTAACCAAATCGCTAGGCCCAAATAATACCCAAATAATTTTGTGAAGAACCTAGAGGAACGGAGGGAGTACATTGTTATGAATATTGATTTAGGTTTGTTAGGTGTCTTGAATTGAAAGCAAAGAAAAGTCAAAGGTTAAAATTTGGAAACAAGGTTGAGGCGGCGTGTGGGTTTGTCCACCGCCCCATTGTGCATATATATAAAAGAGGGCTGCAACCTTTGACAAGAACACAACACACAAACACACAGGTTTGAGATATTTGCTTTGGAGAGGTTTTGTGTGTGTGTTGGGTGGGTTTTATCGGGTGGCCGTCGTGGCCACGGCTCGCATTGTAATCGGGTTCTCTTCTCAATAAAATATCTAGTTCTGGCCGTGGATTAGCTAGCGGGTTCGTTACGAATTCGTTAGTGAACCACGTTAAATATATGTCTTGTTCTTGTTTTGCTTTCGTCGTTCTTGCTCGAATACTCCCAAGTCATAACAAACTGGTAACAAAGCTCTGAAACAGGAGTTCTGTTACAACAAACTGGTATCAGAGCCGGGGTTCCAAAATCTGGGTGGAGCCTAGAGCTAGGGTTTCACGTTTTGGTGGAACTCAAAGCTAGGGTTTCGCGATTCAGGTGGAGCAGGCTATCGGGAGATTGGGTTTCGAGATTCCGCCAAGAACGATGTCTGGTTTAGCGATCAAGATCGATTTGTTCATGAGAGAAAGCAGGTACACCCACCATCTGAAGTCCTGTGGAGGGGGCTATCCGGACTCCGTTCGGAGCAATCTGGCGCGCATATCATTAGGCGTGCAAGGGATCTGGCAAATCCAGTACGCATTCGGTGCTGGCACGAATGTGGCGGTTCACGCGCATCTGGCGTTCTGGCGATTGGCGTTCCTGCCCAATATGGCTCCTAGCGTGGAGCATCGGGCGTGTGAATTGAATCTGGTTCTTGCTCATGCGTTCCAGGAACTCGTTAGAGTTGGAGCAACGACATGAAGCATCTGGCGCGTGAGATTTCTGGCACGAACATCTGGTTCTGGTTCTGGCGCGCACTATGCACGAGTTTGTTCTGGCGTTCATCTGTTCTGTTTTTTGAGCGTGTACCATGACACGCATTGAGCTCGCATCTGGCGCGATCTGTGTTTAGCAAGCATCTGGCGCATCTGAGACATACGGGGCGCATCTGGCATGACAATTTGGCGTCATTGGTGCATCCGGTCTGAATGACATCTGGGCACTTGTCATGGTGCATCTGTCTGGCGCAATTGGGCGCATCTGGAATGTATTCGGTCCTGTCTCAGTGAATACATTCGAGTCTGGTTCTGGAGAGAGCACTTGTTTCTGTTTCTGGGAGTGCATTCACATCGGGCGCATTCGTTGCAGGAACGCATGGTAGTTGGAGCAACGATTTGGCGATTCAGGTTTTGCATACAGCTGGGAAATATCTGTTTGAGGAGGCGTGCTCGTTTCAGGTTCTGGGAGACGCATGAGTTCGGTTTGAGAAGAGAAGCATCAGGTCGGGTTCGGGTTGCTGAGATTCAAGACAAGGTGGATATTTGTTAGGTGTCTTGAATTGAAAGCAAAGAAAACTCAAAGGTTAAAATTTTGAAACAAGGTTGAAGCGGTGTGTGGGTTTGTCCACCGCCCCATTGTGCATATATATAAAATAGGGCTGACACCTTCGACAAGAACACAACACACAAACACACAGGTTTGAGATATTTTCTTTGGAGAGGTTTTGTGTGTGTGTCGGGTGGGTTTTATCGGGTGGTCGCCGTGGCCGTCGTGGCCACGACGCGCATTGTAATCGGGTTCTCTTCTCAATAAGATATCTGGTTTTGGTCGTGGATTAGCTAGCGGGTTCGTTACGAATTCGTTAGTGAACCACGTTAAATATATTTCTCGTTCTTGTTTTGCTTTCGTCGTTCTTGCTCGAATACCCCCAGGTCATAACAAACTGGTAACAGAGCTCTGAAACAGGAGTTCTGTTACAACAAGGTTATTGGAGAATATCCCACCCCTATGTTTTATGTTGTTATGAGCCTCTATGAACCCACTATAAATGAGATTTTGGTACAGATTTAACCCATATCAATAACATTATACATAAACTGTTTCTCACAATTATGTCTAGTTCTTACATGCTATGAGCCTGAGCTCTACAACAATTCTACAAAAGATGTATGAATCTCGCGTTCGAAAGTTGATTGACGAATAATTCATTGTGGTACTTCATAAATCATAAATTGCAATCGAAAGTAACCCTAGTAATCCCCCAAGCAAGGCGTCGTGATCAGTTCTCCCATATTTGAATCATATACCATTCAAACACATGCGTTAACAATTTCATGTTCTTATTTACTTTCAATTCATTGGTTTAGATGAACAAACTCCAATTATTTTCCCACAATAAGGATATTAAATTTTAATTAATTGAGAAGTCTTTTCGGTTCGACAAATCTGAATTTACCAAATATTACTACACCAGACGACCTCACACTTGCTGTCTAAGTGTGTCAAAAACCAGAGCTGAAAAAATCAGTCATAAACCCTTCCCACGTGAGAGAGAGTTTCTTCTCCAGCCTAAAGAGTTTCGGCTAAGAGAGAGAGATAGAGAGAGAGAGAGAGAGAGAGAGTATTCGTCCCTCATTGCTTTTCGCGACAAGAAGAGAGAGTCTTCTAAGGTTTCCCAGTCGTGTGCTTCATATAATCAGCTTGGAGTTGTTCATTTCTACTGTGTTGTGACTCAACGTTAGTTACACGTATTCATGTGGTAATTCAACTTTAGGTATTCGAAGTTTGATTTATATTGTAGAGCTCTTCGGTTACATGTATTCTTTATTATTACATTCAAATTCTATTTTTTCTCTGATCTAGAACTTATAGCTGTTCGATCTACATGTGTCTAGAATCTGACATATAAGTTTTGTTTGTTCAAAATCAATTCTCTTGATATTATTCTTAGTATTGATTTTGTGTCAGATCTGTGTTTTAGACGGTCTCACATATGATTAACTCTAGGGTTTCTCACATATATTCTTCATAGAGTTATTTTATTTCAACATCTGTTAAGTTGTGCATGTGCTGAACTGTTATTGGATTACATTGTGTCGGATCTGAGGTTGTTTCCCCTTTTGGGACTTGGAGTATAATTTTAGTATTATCTATGGTTGTTTACTATGTGTCTCTAGGTTTGGGATTCTGTTAGACTTGTCTAGAGTCTCATATTCCTTGCAGGTTCTTGGTTCAAGTATCTATTCACTGATGAACTGACTGGTGATAGAGTTGTTCACTTGGCGAACTACAGAGAAAAACGTCATGCAGTACAAGTCGGAGTCTGTATCGATTGTATCTCATGTTGCATGTTCAACAGATCGAGCTGGTGTGTTAGTTCCCAACTAGATTCAATGGAGTATTTGATAGCACCGCGTGGGGTGCTAAATAAGAGAGTGCAGAAGTTATACAGGTAAATATATAGTGGTGAGTGGCTGATCTTTCTGATATATCATAATATATATATATATATATTATACAATTTCTTGCAAATAAATTAGTTGTCTAGCACTTGCTGAGGCTAGCAGGTGGAGTTTTTATCCGAAATGTCCTTCTCAAGTGGAGAACACTGTGAAGCTTTCCCCACGGTAAAAGTCTTGTGTGCGTGTCTATTTACATTACATATAACTCTTGTGATTGTCTCATTACTTTAAGGGCATGTTTGATGCAGGGATAAAGAAGGGGTACAGTAATAATAATACTAGTAGAGGGTAATAACAGGTGTTTGGTGCACGGATACTTTTAAGGGGGATTCAATCCCCCTCCATTATCTTTACCCCCTCTATGTCTAAAATCTAATCCCACCATGCAGGTGGGATTCAATACTAAATGCTTAATACCCCTATTAGTACTGGTGCATACAAACATGTTCTATCCACTTACGGAAGTGATGACAACGCTCCCCGAAATTCCGGAATCCGAAGTCGTTATTTTGGAGCTCAATGTCAGCGAACGACGATATTTGGAGAGCGATGCTAGCAATAACAATAGTGCACGGAGTTAAATGTCAATTTTCATATTACATATGACACAATGTGGCCAGCCCGAACTTCAAGGTAGTTAGGTACCGAAAGTGTTTTTTCGATAAGTTAGAGTTCTGTCATATATCTACTCCAAACATTTTCTAACTTATATTCGTAAATAATTAAAATCAATAAAACTGTGTGAAAATGGAGTAATTATTTCATAACAAAATGCGTAAACGGGACAGGGATGAATTTTCGTCAGATAAATGTTCGGAGGAAAACCCTTTCATGAGCCCACCCTTAATAATTCCAACAATGGACAAAGTCAAAACATAAAGGGACTTGGAGAAACGAAGAATGATCACCTGTAACGCTTCATCTACAAAGGTTCTGAACAAATTTTGTCAAATACGCGGAGTAAGCTTTATGTACATAGACAATCCGGTTAATAAACATCCGTTGATTAAACAGACAAAATTAGCTGGCCCTGTAGGACTCTCATACGAAATTTACAACAAAGTGGCACACATTGGATTCGCAAAGAAGTGCTCTCGACAAACCAGCTTTGCTTTTTTGAATCTGCATTTCAGAAGACTAGCCAGAAGCAAAGTGGGTGCAGCGTATGTGCTCGCATGCATCTTCCGCGTGATGATATGATTATCCATGATCATCAGCTTCAAGAGGCTTCTGCAACTCTGAAATACACAAAATAAAATTGGACGTCAACAATGAGTTCTGACAATTCATATTCAAGTTACTTAAGTCAAGGGGAATGACCGCAAGTATCCCTAGGAAGTTGATCTCATCTACTATCTCCCTCGGAATTGTCCCTCAGGTTTGATGTAAAGACACTTTCAAGCCTTCCTGTTTAGGAAATGAACTTTCAACCCTTTTATGTTCTGTTCCAAACTTCAGGACACGTAGACCCCCTGACTGTGTGATATCATACTCTAAGAGAGTGGATTTGTCCCGAAATAACTATAGTGATGGACAACCTCCCCCGACTAACGACGTCACAATTAGTGAGTAAATATCCTGAAATTTGACAGACAGAAGGGGTGAATGTCATTCCCAAACTAGAAGGGATGGAAGTGTCTTTGCATCAAACTTGAGGGGGTGAAGGTGTCTTCTACCCTTCTTTTAGAGGTTAATTACTTGGTCTTCTTCTGGTAGGTGCAAGCTTGTTTCTGGTTTCCAATTACTGCAGTTTGATTAGTTTGGCCCAACTAATTGAACGTTCGAATTTGTACTGGTTTGAATTCCCTTCTGAAGTACTCAAGTTTTATTAACGCAAATGACAACCACCGAAGAAGTGAAATTGATGCTGGAATGAGAAGTCACCCAAACAAACTAACACACTAAAAAAAGCTTCAGGGCATGTAATGTGCTTATTTCTATAAACTGTCCTGTGTTGATGCATGGCGCTTATTATGCATCTGAATGCTACTATGTGTTAAGCTGCTTGAATCTGAGGATGGAAGCAGAAGAAAGAGTATAGGAACATAAACTATCCAAGTTGCAATGAAATATCGAAATAAAAGGGTGTGATTTCCATTTGCTTAGATCTTTCCAGCCTGTAATTTCATTTGTGATGTTGCATTTCAGTTCATTCTAACATCCTGAAAGTCTTACTGCAATCAGCTCAACCGTGTAATCCATCAACATTTTAATAGCTAAAGAAGTGCTTTCAGAGTTCAATTAGCAGAACAGATTGACTGTGTGACATGTTTGTAAGTATCACTGTCGTTATGAATTCACACTTGGCATTCACATTGCAATGCATATGTACTGAAGAATAACAGAATTGAACTGTGTTATTGTGTTACTTGTGAACAAGAACAAGCTGTGTAAGAAGAAAGTAAACAAATGTCAGCTTAGCACAGTGCAGGGGGGAAGAAGTTGAGGTTGACACTCTCGCTCTGTGTACTTCTGTTTGGTATTCCTAGGGTGTGTTTAGAATATGGAAAACGGAAGGGAAGTGAAAATGAAGAGAAAACAGAAAATGAAGAGAAAACAGAATCATGGAAAGCTTTTTTCAGTTTGGGTGTAAAGTAAAATGAAAAGAAAGGAAAATGAAAAGAAAAGAGATGGAAAATTAATGTCCAATCTCCATGCCGCCGTCTCCGCCAACAACGACAGCGGATATGGTTGTGGTGAGATTGTGGCGATTGGAATAGCAGGTTCTCTCGGTGCTTCTGCCAATTTTGGCTTCTGCACAGCGCGGCTGTGTTCGCACAGTGGAGAACAACGTCTTGTTTTATGGTTGATTTTGGTGGGTAAGTTGGGGTTTGAGTTTGTGATTGATGGGTCTGAACCGGCGGTGTCAGATCACTGGGATAATTGGAGAGATGACGCCAATGATGAGTTGTGGTAGTCGAAAGCTGGGTCGAACCTCTGGGTGGTGGTACGGTGAAGGGTCTGTATTTATGGTGGCGATTTGGTTGGAGACGATAGCCGAGGGTGCGAGGTTGTGGATCTCTGGTTCGTGGTGCTTCAAATTGAGGTCACAGATTCTGTGGGTAAAGGGCTAAGGGTGGAAAATTTGAAAGAGTTTAAGGGCTTGAGTTACAATTTGAAAAGATATGTAGGGCAGAAGTCGTAATAATGTTCACTATGTGGGTATTATTTTTATATTAAAAAAATTGTCATTTCATTTTCCCACAAATCTGGGTTAGCTACCAAACAAAGGAAAAGGAAATGATTTTTTTTCTATTTCCTTTCTTTTTCTGTTCCTACAACATTTCCAAGTTCCAAACAGAGCCTAATAGCAAGGTTTTAAATAACGGTATCGGCCGATGTATCGGTAACGGTCACGGAAACCGGTTTTGACCTGTAACGGACAAATCGTAACGGAAATCGGGAACCTAATGCGTGAATGGAAAAAAAATGTTAAAAGATCTAAAAAAGTATTTGTAAACCATTATTTTGTATATTAAATATAATTGTAGTCTTTACTAGTTGTTTTCTTTCAATTCTCCATTAGTCCAATAATTGGAACTAAAATTTAAAGGAAAAGTAACAATTGGAATTAATATATTACTGTCTATACTTTTATCTCTTTATTTTATTTTTTATTTTTTTTTTTGAGATAATATACTCTATCTCTTTATTAAAATAAATGCAGTCTCCTTATCAAAACAATTCATAACTAAATATATACAATCTCTATCTAGTCACTACTTTGACTCTTAGAGATAGGTTTGACTGTTAGCGATAAGGTTTGGAATTACTGACCTAAATCTAACGAGAGACTGAGAGGGGAGATAAGTACTGTCTTTTTCGTCGTTGGTCGTCGGTGGGATGTCCTCAGCGAAGAAGAACCGCGGCGTTCGAAGTGCGATGAAGAACAGCCAGGCGGTACGATCTCCGACTCCGCCAGGAACTGCGGTTATCTCTCAGTCTCACACTCTCACTCAGTCACTCTTCGCATCTATGACGGAGCACGAAGGTACCCTATGTTTTTTCTGATTCTTTCTTCTTCTTTCTGCTGATTTTCAGACCGGTTTTTGACCGAACCGGACCCGTATCGCCCGTTATCCAACCAAACCGGTCCGTATCGGACGATATCTCTGTGATTCCAGTTCACATGTAACGTATCGGCCAAACCGGTTTCGCTGACCACCGTGTCCGTTACGTATCGGGCGATACGTTACGTTACGGACCGTTATTTGAAAGCTTGCCTAATAGTCGCTTAGGTTTCTATAGGTTTGTTCCACTGGATGGTCGTCCTTTGTTTGGTATGTTCTTTTTTATCATGTAACACTTTCACTTGTGCCCTGCGTGTTTTTTTTTTTTTTTTTTGAAAAATTGTTTTGTCATCAACCGAGTTTGCACCCGGGACCTCATGCAGGTAGGGGCGGCAATTCGTGTCACGAGTCCTGTTCGTGTCGGGTCATATCCGCGTCGAGACCTATATAGGGTAAACCCGACCCTGACCCGACCTAAATAATAAACGGGTTACCCATCGTGTAACCCGAATATTTCATAGTCACAAAAAATTACTACGTAATAAAGAACTTACACAAACAAT
Source organism: Linanthus parryae (assembly GCA_023055425.1). Taxonomy (NCBI): domain Eukaryota; kingdom Viridiplantae; phylum Streptophyta; class Magnoliopsida; order Ericales; family Polemoniaceae; genus Linanthus; species Linanthus parryae. The sequence continues at coordinate 81,683,121 of JALGPY010000002.1, forward strand.
CAATACAAATAAGTCGTGGTGGTAAGAACTATGATGATCATCACAAAGCCTACGGAATTATCATGGTGGAGGTCATTAAATTGCATAAACTACAAGGTTAAACTTATTAGGCTTTATCTAACCTCATACCTAGCCTTTATGCTAGAAAATGAAGGTAATAACTAGATGTCTACACAAACAAAAATACAAGCTAAGTACAAGTACAAAAATCAAAACGTGTGAAAGTTAATATAAACACTCAAAATATAAGCTATATGACAAAATTGAACATTGAATATAAAAAATTAGGTTTTACATACGGGTTAAACATGTTGTGTTGGGTTTCAAATGTTAAACGGGTGACTTGTTTAAAAAGTGCGGGTTACGCGGGTTATAAATGGGTTTTGCGAGTCAACCCACACCCGACCTGTTAACCGTCGTGTCAAATCGTGTCGACCCGTTTATGACCGAGACCCATATGACTAAACCCAAACCCTATAACTTCGTGTCGTGTTCGTGTCGGGTTGTCGTGTCAATACCCATTTTGCCAGCCCTACATGCAGGGGCTTCCAACGCTCTACCACGTGAGCTGCCAGCCTACCACCCTAGCTGCCCCTGTGGTTTTTTTGTTGAATGTTCGTACTTTAGATATACAAGTGGTTTCTCCTAGTTGCCAATTAAGGGCGAGATTCACTACAAAAAAGATTAGGGACAAGCTTCTATTTCAGATTTGTATTCACATACAATCTTTCCAAATCTTGAAGAGAGTTAAATACCCCTCTGATTCTTCTATTCCCCATTATCCTGACTTTTACCACTACTCACTAGGTCACTTTGACCAAGTGATTTGGATAGTTAAATGATGCAACTTTTTGATAATTTTTTCATTGTGTCATAGAGTAAAAGTTATTCTATAACATGGTGAAAAAATTATCAAAAAATCGTATCATTTTGCGATCCAAATAACCCGATTAAAGTGACCCATATGGGAGTCAAAAAAGTCAAATAATGGGAAGAGAAGAATCAGAGTGGTAGGACATAACAGTAACACAACATGAAGAATAGTTTGATACCCTAATTAACAAAAACAATGATTTTTGAAAAATCCTCAAAATTGAGAATCCCAAGTCTTGTGCTCCTATCTCTGACTACAAAGAAGCAGATGCATATGATACTAAAACCAGTTACATGTGATATGGCACTGTCGGATGACACAAGACAACTCTGTGCTGCTATTTAAATAAAATTCAAAATGCTACAACATGGTTTCAATGCTGGTAGTAAAGACATTCTTAATCTATAACAACAACCACACACACAAAAATATGAAGATCTCAGAAAGCAAGAATACTACAAGCATTGCCTAGGTCATGATAACCAGCGGTACCATCATCGCATCTTACAAAAAGATGCACATGTTTTAAGCATTTGAACCAGAAGACTGCTACCAGGAAAACTACAATATATTAAAATTCTTTTGAAAGAAAAATGAAATTTTCACGACTCCGCATTGAATGATAGATAAGTAGCAACGATGGCATGGTTTTACAAGTAAGATACAACCACTAATTGAGGCAAAATAGGTTTTCTGTACACTAACAGAAATGTGTAGTAATGAAATAGGTGCTACCACGTTAATGGAAAACCAGTCACCACATCTATATACCACCAAATCCAAGGAAAACATACCTCCAATATTCCTGGATTTTGCATCACAATACCGAGCATACGGCGTAGAAGTCCTTTACAAACAATTGTGTTTGTTGTCCCATCTCCATTTAACCAAGGCAAAATTGGCTTACATGAGCCAATGCAAGTGAATAACGCTCAAAGGGAAGAAATTCATCGCTGTATCCTGTAGAAACAACGGTTGTCTTTATACCGGATCCAACTCCTTCGCCATCTTGCAACTCGCTGGCTGGATCAGAAACCTCGTGAGGAAGATTTGGAATGGTAACCTTGTGAACACCATTGGGCTCCATATACTTAAATCTTTCAATGTACGAGAATCGCCATCTTTATGATATTCTAATCGCTGGTTAGACTGCCCATCATTAGCTTCGGCATTAGTGTGATCAGCCGATTCTTGACCCCGAATGCCCTTGCGGTCAGGAAATACTGGATGGCTAGGTTTGTTTGAAGAAGTGGTTGGGTGAGGCAACAGTTTCGGTATAAGAAAACATGACGAACTTATGGGGCAGGAATCCGTACCATTCGGTGATTGCCTTATTGAGTATCACCTTACCAAGTTTGTTTTGGTACTCCTCCTTGTCGTCGAGATGAAGTCGAACAAGGTGGTTGCGGTAAATACACAACAAGCCTTGCTTCTCCACCAGCAACGGTACGTATGGTCGTAGTGTGGCAGCAGAACTGATGCACTTGTTCTTCACCCAGCACCAATTGTCGTAATCCTTCAATGCCCATATATCAAGCACTCCCGATATAGTATTCATCCAGCACAAGCACAAACAACCCTCCTTCTCCTCCTCCGCCTCGTAAAGGTACATGAACCTATGGCCTTCAAAGGATGATGAGGAGCATCTATTACCAGGGTGAGGCATGGCACTGACCACTTCCTTGACGGTGTCAAACGTAATCATACAACTATCGCATGGAGGAGTGTTGGCATAATGTCTCATGGCAGTCGTCCAGTGAAGCCTGTTGTTGAATATCACCGGGCTGAGGGAATACTCGGGCCTGTGTTCGAAGGTTGAGATTTTTCTCCACAACTTCCTGGTAAAGTTGTATAACCAATATTCGTACTGGGTACGCATGTTAGTATCCTCCTGCATTTGAAGGAGCATCATGTATTCATTGGTTATCGGATGTAGGAATATCACGTGGACCGATGACCAAGGCGATCTGTACTTGCCAGGTGTGTTGACGTTGACTCGCTGTCGAGTAACAAGGTTGCAAACAACATATCGTGAACCAGGAAGAATCATATCATCCTTGAAAACAAGTAGGCCGTTGAAAGATCCTACAAGGACAAGGCTACGTTGTTCCCCGGCATCGAAGAAACCCCGATTACATATCCTCTCTACCCCCGTCCACGTCCTCCTCCTCCTCCTCGTTGCCGGACATTGATCGAATTTAAACAAATCTATCTTGTTGCGGCGCACCCTACACAGCATCCGAGGATGTGCTTCAGGGCAGTAGCATTCGCTCACCGCCGGCACTCTAGTGGTCCTCTGGACAAGAAATATGGGTGTGGATCTTTTGAGGTGCAGCTGAGCAAAATAAGCGGTTGATGTCAAAGCCAACCACCTCTTGCAAACCCTCCGAAATTTGATGTTACAGGGCCTAGCTGCTAGTACACAGATGATGGGCTCATGAGAAGGGAGGCGGGCTAGGTTTGTTTGAACAAGTTGTTGAGCGAGACCAAGCTCTCGGAATAAGAAAACATTACGAAATTATGGGGCGTGAATCCGTACCATTGGGTGCTTGCCCTGTTGAGTATCACCGTAGCGGGCGGTTTGCTTTGGTACAACTCCTCCTTGTGGTCGTCGAGATGAAGTCGAACAAGTTGGTTGCGGTAAATACACAACAAGTCTTGATTCTCCACCAGCAACGGTAGGTATGGTCGTAGTTTGGCAGCAGAGCTGATGCACTTGTTCTTTACCCAGCACCAATTGTCGTAATCTTTTAACGCCCATATATCAATCACTCCCGCTATAGTCTTCATCCAGCACAAACACAAACACCCCTCCTCCGCTGCCTCGTAAAGGTAAATGAACCTATGGCCTTCAATGGAGCATTCATTCCCTGGGTGAGGCATGGCACGGAACTTTTCCGTGATGGTGTCAAACGTAATTATACAACTATCGCAACGAGGAAGAGGGTCGCGAGAATGTTTCATGGCAGTTGTCCAGTGAAGCCTGTTGTTGAGTGCCACCGGGCTGACCGCAAACTCGGGCCTGTGTCTGAAGGACGAGATTTTTCTCCACAACTTGCTGGTAAAGTTGTATAACCAGTATTCAAACTGGAGAGGTCCGGAAATATCCTCCCGAATTTGAAAGAGCATCATGTAATCCTTGGTTATCGGATGTAGGAATATAGCGTGCACCGATGACCATCGCATTTTGTATTTGACAGGTGCGACAATGTTGACTCGCTGTCGAGTAACAAGGTTACAAACAACATATCCTGAAGCAGGCTCAATCATATTATCCTTGAAAACAAGTAGGCCGTTCAAGAAACATCCTACAAGTACAAGGCTCCATTGTTCCAAAGCATTGAAGAAACCCCGATCACGTATCCTCTCTATGCGTGACTGATCGAATTTAAACAAATCTATCTTGTCGTCGCGCGCCTTACACGGCATCCAAGGATGTTTTTCAGGGCAGTAGCATTCGCCCACCACGGGCGGTCTGGTGGTCCTCTGGACAAGAAATATGGGTTTGGATCTTCTGAGGTGCAGCTGAGCAAAATAAGAGGTTGATGTCAAAGCCAACCACCTCTTGCAAACCCTCCGAAATTTAACCACACAACTCCCTGGAAGTCTGCTCAGTATCTCTATAACTATGTCGTCCGGAAGCTCTCTTCTTCTACGCTTCCCAAACGAGATGCAATCGAACAACAAACCCATTTAGATAGTTTAGATTGACGGGAATTGAAAGGGAGTGAATTAGAACTCTCAATTCCAATTTCACAAAGATTAGGGTTCTTGAGGGCTTGCAAGAAGTCTCCAGAAGCCAGACGACGAATCAGAAACGGCTCTCAAGGGGTTTGATTGATTGACGAACGGGAAATTAAAGGGACACTACAACAGATTGACAAGGAACTACAAAAACTTACCTTGTTCTATTTTCCGCCGATGACCAGAGATGGAAGCTTGATTCTCAAAGATTCTTGTTCTTTCCCTTCTTTACTCTTCCTCTCCGAGAATCTTCTTCTTCCCTCGCATATACAGAGAGAGAGCCAAAGATGAGGTTTTGGGTGGTTTGATTTCATGTGGGTTTGGCGACTGTTCTTCTTCCCCCTTATCGGCACCGAGAGAGAATTACACGGGGGTTCGGGAATAAATTGGTGTTTAAACCGGCTACGAACTTTTTACAATCTACCCGGCATTGACTAAAAATCACTTATTGACCTCGTTTGTGGTTAACAAGTGTAATTAATTAAAAATAATAACAGTTTTATAAAATTAATCATTGTATTAGAAAAAAAAATCAGATCTTTGTCCTTATTTTTCTGAGAAATTTATCTCTATCTCATCTACAACTTCTCTTTTTTCTTCATCTGCTTCCATGGCTTCTTCTTTTCCTTCTCTGCAATTGCTTCGTCGTCTTCATCGGCTTCCATGGTCGCTACGGCCTCCGGCAAATCTATTTCCCTCTCTCCACTCGCATCGTAATGACTTTCTCCTCCAATTTCATGGTAAAAAACTTTGTTAAGACATTTGATTCAAAAATTGTGGATTGATACTAGTTAGATCTAGGAGTGAGACGAGTAAACTCAATCTGGATGAAATTGAGACGACTGAGACAAACCAAATCGTCCAAGACGAAGCAAGTTGTGGCGAACCAACTCATCCCAGACGAACCAAATCATCCCAGACGAACTAGGTCGTCACAGATGAACTAGGTCGTCACAGACGATTTGGTTCGTCCCAGACGATTAGGTTCGTCTGGGTTTGTCTATTTTTAAAAACAAAGACATAGTATATCAAATATTTACATTGCTAAAGACACAATAGCCTTAGTGGTGGAGTTGGTTACTTGATTGCTTATCACATAAGAGGTTGTGAGTTCGATTTTTTTACTAGAAGTAGTTTTTTTTTACTAGAAGTAGTTTTTTTTCTTACTAGAAGTAGTTTTTTTTTCTAATATTTTTATTATTGATAAATATTTTTAACCGATTATAATTGTATTTTTTCTCACCCCCTTCAAACAAAATATGTTAAAGTACATGTACCAATTGAAGAGACAAACAAAAGATTAAGTATATCTACCAATTGAAGAAAAATGTAACAATCCTTTTTTCTTTAATAGAAAATTTTCTATATCTACCAATTTAATTAATAAACAAATATGCATATGTGATGTTGTTGATGTTCTCATTTTAGTAAATTTACAAGACATATTTATTAAAATAAATATACATTTTGTATATTGTGTGTGTGTACACACACTTATATAAATATATATATATATATATGTATATATATATAGTACAAAATGCAGTAGTTCGATTTGATCAATTAAAATATACATTTTGTATATTGTGTGTGTGTGAGTCACAATTGATAGTCTATTTTGACTAATTAGTTGTTCGATTGAGTTTATTAGTGAAGAACGCTAGTTCGATTTGATCAACTACTAGTTCGATTGAGTTTATTAGTTAAGATCGATGGTTTGATTGAGTGGTGAATACAAATTGATATTCCTACTTGATGACAAAGTATTTCGATTGAGTTTGTTAGTGAAGATTAATAGTCCGGTTGAGTAGTGAGTCACAATTGATAGTCTATTTTGACTAATTAGTTGTTCGATTGAGTTTATTAGTGAAGAACGATAGTTCGATTTGATCAATTACTAGTTCGATTGAGTTTATAAGTGAAGATCGATGGTTCGATTGAGTGGTGAATCATAATTGATTGTCCTACTTGATGACAAAGTATTTCGATTGAGTTTATTAGTGAAGATTGATAGTCCGGTCGAGTAGTGAGTCACAATTGATAGTCTATTTTGCCTAATTAGTTGTTCGATTGAGTTTAATGGTGAAAAACGATAGTTCGATTTGATCAATTACTAGTTCGACTGAGTTTATAAGTAAGATCAATGGTTCGATTGAGTGGTGAATCATAATTGATTTTCCTACTTGATGACAAAGTATTTCGATTGAGTTTATTAGTGAAGGTTGATAGTCTGGTCGAGTAGTGAGTCACAATTGATAGTCTCTTTTGCCTAATTAGTTGTTCGATTGAGTTTATTGGTGAAGAACGATAGTTCGATTTGATCAATTACTAGTTCGACTGAGTTTATTAGTGAAGATTGATGGTTAGATTGAGTGGTGAATCACAATTGATAGTCCGACTTGATCACAAAGTAATTCGTTTGAGTTTATTAGGTTGAGTAGTGAGTCACAACTGATAGTCTATTTTGCCTTATTAGTTGTTTGATTGAGTTTATTGGTGAAGAACGATAGTACGAGATTATCAATTACTAGTTCGACCGAGTTTATTAGTGAAGATCGATGGTTAGATTGAGTGGTGAATCACAATTGATAGACCTACTTGATCACAAAGTATTTCGATTGAGTTTATTAGTGAAGATTGATAGTCCGGTTGAGTAGTGAGTCACAATTGATAATCTATTTTGCCTAATTAATTGTTCGATTGAGTTTATTAGTGAAGAACGACAGTTTGATTTGATCAATACTAGTTCGATTGAGTTTATTAGTGAATATCGATGGTTCGATTGAGTGGTGAATCATAATTGATTGTCCTACTTGATGACAAAGTATTTCGATTGAGTTTATTAGTGAAGATTGATAGTCCAGTTGAGTAGTGAGTCACAATTGATAGTATATTTTGCTTTATTAGTTGTTCGATTGAGTTTATTAGTGAAGAACGATAGTTCGATTTGATCAATTACTAGTTCGATTGAGTTTATTAGTGAAGATCGATGATTGATTGAGTGGTGAATACAAATTGATATTCCTACTTGATGACAAAGTATTTCGATTGAGTTTATTAGTGAAGATTGATAGTCCGGTTGAGTAGTGAATCACAATTGATAGTCTATTTTGACTAATTAGTTGTTCGATTGAGTTTATTAGTTAAGAACGATAACTCGATTTGATCAATTACTAGTTCGATTGAGTTTATAAGTGAAGATCGATGGTTCGATTGAGTGATGAATCATAATTGATTGTCCTACTTGATGACAAAGTATTTCGATTGAGTTTATTAGTGAAGATTGATAGTCCGGTCGAGTAGTGAGTCACAATTGAAAGTCTATTTTTCCTAATTAGTTGCTCGATTGAGTTTATTGGTGAAGAACGATAGTTCGATTTGATAAATTACTAGTTCGATTGAGTTTATTAGTGAAGATCGATGGTTTGATTGAGTGGTGAATCACAATTGATAGTCTTACTTGATCACAAAGTATTTCGGTTGAGTTTATTAGTGAAGATTGATAGCCCGGTTGAATAGTGAGTCACAACTGATAGTCTATTTTGCCTAATTTGTTGCTCAATTGAGTTTATTAGTGAAGAAAGATAGTTCGATTTGATCAATTACTATTTCGATTGAGTTTATTAGTAAAGACCGATGGTATGATTGAGTGGTGAATCACAATTGATAGTCCTACTTGATCACAAAGTATTTCGATTGAGTTCATTAGTGAAGATTGATAGTCCGATTGAGTAGTGAGTCACAATTGATAGTCTATTTTGCCTAATTTGTTGTTCGATTGAGTTTATTAGTGAAGAACGATAGTTCGATTTGATCAATTACTAGTTCGATTGAGTTTATAAGTGAAGATCGATGGTTCGATTGAGTGGTGAATCATAATTGATTGTCCTACTTGATGACAAAGTATTTCGATTGAGTTTATTAGTGAAGATTGATAGTCCGGTCGAGTAGTGAGTCACAATTGATAGTCTATTTTGCCTAATTAGTTGTTCGATTGAGTTTAATGGTGAAAAACGATAGTTCGATTTGATCAATTACTAGTTCGACTGAGTTTATAAGTGAAGATCAATGGTTCGATTGAGTGGTGAATCATAATTGATTTTCCTACTTGATGACAAAGTATTTCGATTGAGTTTATTAGTGAAGGTTGATAGTCTGGTCGAGTAGTGAGTCACAATTGATAGTCTCTTTTGCCTAATTAGTTGTTCGATTGAGTTTATTGGTGAAGAACGATAGTTCGATTTGATCAATTACTAGTTCGACTGAGTTTATTAGTGAAGATTGATGGTTAGATTGAGTGGTGAATCACAATTGATAGTCCGACTTGATCACAAAGTAATTCGTTTGAGTTTATTAGGTTGAGTAGTGAGTCACAACTGATAGTCTATTTTGCCTTATTAGTTGTTTGATTGAGTTTATTGGTGAAGAACGATAGTTCGAGATTATCAATTACTAGTTCGACCGAATTTATTAGTGAAGATCGATGGTTAGATTGAGTGGTGAATCACAATTGATAGACCTACTTGATCACAAAGTATTTCGATTGAGTTTATTAGTGAAGATTGATAGTCCGGTTGAGTAGTGAGTCACAATTGATAGTCTATTTTGCCTAATTAGTTGTTCGATTGAGTTTATTAGTGAAGAACGACAGTTTGATTTGATCAATACTAGTTCGATTGAGTTTATTAGTGAATATCGATGGTTCGATTGAGTGGTGAATCATAATTGATTGTCCTACTTGATGACAAAGTATTTCGATTGAGTTTATTAGTGAAGATTGATAGTCCAGTTGAGTAGTGAGTCACAATTGATAGTATATTTTGCTTTATTAGTTGTTCGATTGAGTTTATTAGTGAAGAACGATAGTTCGATTTGATCAATTACTAGTTCGATTGAGTTTATTAGTAAAGATCGATGGTTGATTGAGTGGTGAATACAAATTGATATTCCTACTTGATGACAAAGTATTTCGATTGAGTTTATTAGTGAAAATTGATAGTCCGGTTGAGTAGTGAGTCACAATTGATAGTCTATTTTGACTAATTAGTTGTTCGATTGAGTTTATTAGTTAAGAACGATAACTCGATTTGATCAATTACTAGTTCGATTGAGTTTATAAGTGAAGATCGATGGTTCGATTGAGTGATGAATCATAATTGATTGTCCTACTTGATGACAAAGTATTTCGATTGAGTTTATTAGTGAAGATTGATAGTCCGGTCGAGTAGTGAGTCACAATTGAAAGTCTATTTTTCCTAATTAGTTGTTCGATTGAGTTTATTGGTGAAGAACGATAGTTCGATTTGATAAATTACTAGTTCGATTGAGTTTATTAGTGAAGATCGATGGTTTGATTGAGTGGTGAATCACAATTGATAGTCTTACTTGATCACAAAGTATTTCGGTTGAGTTTATTAGTGAAGATTGATAGCCCGGTTGAATAGTGAGTCACAACTGATAGTCTATTTTGCCTAATTTGTTGCTCAATTGAGTTTATTAGTGAAGAAAGATAGTTCGATTTGATCAATTACTATTTCGATTGAGTTTATTAGTAAAGACCGATGGTATGATTGAGTGGTGAATCACAATTGATAGTCCTACTTGATCACAAAGTATTTCGATTGAGTTCATTAGTGAAGATTGATAGTCCGATTGAGTAGTGAGTCACAATTGATAGTCTATTTTGCCTAATTTGTTGTTCGATTGAGTTTATTAGTGAAGAACGATAGTTCGTTTTGATCAATTACTAGTTCGACTGAGTTTATTAGTGAATATCGATGGTTAGATTGAGTGGTGAACCACAATTGATAGTCCTACTTGATAACAAAGTATTTCGATTGAGTTTATTTGTGAAGATTGATAGTCCGGTTGAGTAGCGAGTCACAATTGATAGTCTATTTTGCCTAATTAGTTGTTCGATTGAGTTTATTAGTGAAGAACGATAGTTTGATTTGATCAATACTAGTTCGATTGAGTTTATTAGTGAAGATCGATGGTTTGATTGAGTGGTGAATCACAATTGATAGTTCTACTTGATCACAAAGTATTTCGATTGAGTTTATTAGTGAAGATTGATAGTCCGGTTGAGTAGTGAGTCACAATTGATAGTCTATTTTGCCTAATTGGTTGTTCGATTGAGTTTATTAGTGAAGAACAATAGTTTGATTTGATCATTACTAGTTCGATTGAGTTTATTAGTGAAGATCGATGGTTTGATTGAGTGGTGAATCACAATCGATAGTCCTACTTGATCATAAAGTATTTCGATTGAGGTTTAAGGTTTACACCTAACATTATTAAATAACATATTTGAATGATTTTAGGGTTTACACTTACGGTTTAGGGTTTAGCGTTTTGAGTTTCATTATTTTAGGGTTTAGGGTTTAGGGTTTAGGATGCCAGACGAGTAATTATTTTTAAAAAATTGTGTAAAGAATAAAAATGACAAACCCGGAAGACCCTAATTGACAAACCCAGACGACCCTAATTGACAAACCCAGACGACCCTAATTGACAAACCCAGACGACCCTATTTGACAAACCCAGACGACCCTAATTGACAAACCCAGACGACCCTAATTGACAAACCCAGACGAATGAGATCGTCTGGGACGAACCTAATTTACAAACCCAGACGAATGAGATCGTCTCCGACGAGTTGGTTTGTTGGGGATGAGTCTTCATTTCGTTTGGGACAATTTGGTTCGCCGAGATATTTTTTGTTTTTAATTTGCATGTGAGGAGGGTAGCCTTGTAATTTAAAACACTTGAGACCACTTTCCTGTTAATAACTTTGTTAGCAATCAATTGCATAGCCGGGTAGATTGGAAAGACCAAATTCAGCAAAAGGTATAAAGCAAAGACATGTTCAGGGAAAGGCATATACCAAAAATCCCCGGGGTTCGGAGGTTGTTGGCTATAGAGAGCAAAATTTATCCCCTCTTGTCAAATAAGGGGAGATATGTAATGACTTTGATTAAACGTTAATGACTAAAATGCCCTCTAAACTTACACAAAATTACAGTCCCACCACCATCTTTCATGCTCACCTGATACATTCATCTACCATCTTCTCTCTCTCCAAAAACATAAATTCTTCCTTCACCCCATTCAATCTCCCAACAACCTGCTAAAACAACTCTTTACAACCTCTCAAACCCTCCCTCAAACACAAACCCAAACACAGAGCATTTCATTCTTACCTCTCTCTTAAAGCTTAAGTCCTCCAAAGTTTGATTTCTTCTAAACCTTGTTTTTGAGGATTTAAGGTAAAATTTGTTGGAATAGGTGTCCTAGAAGGAATCTAGTTTAGTATGAACAATATCGTAGTGTTGTAGATATAATTTGTCCCTCCCACATAACGGGAGCAAATATCCAAGGCCACTCGAGGGATAGTGCTTACAGAATGTCTGGCCAGACTCAAATAAATCAATATAGGATATTGATGTTATTTGCACGAATAAGGCTATTCCCAGGATCGAGAAACTATGTAATGGATATATGAGTGTGACTTGTATGTCTCGTGTCCAACCTGGATACAGAGACAAAAGGACGAGACAATACTTGCACAAGGTTTGTCGGATGACTATTTCTATTAGTTAGGTGGTATAGATGTGTTGCTAGACACCGCTTCGTATGGTTAATAGTTACTACCAAAATCATTAGTAAACGTATGAAGTATGTGTAACCACCTCTGGCAGGCGTGGGAAATGGCCCACATACATCAGTATGTATGAGTGCCAACAACTCACTAGTCCTCTCACCTTTCTTATTGAAAGGAGACTTTGTCATCTTTCCAAGTAAACAAAATTCACATGTCTCATATGATTCATAATCAAATGAGTCTAGTAATCCATTATTATGGAGTTTAGATATGCGTTTTTCATTTATGTGGCCTAAACGACAGTGTCATAGATAAGTAGGATTTAATTTATTAATTTTAATCCTTTTAGTATTAATGTTATAGATGGGATTACTTAGATCAAGGAAAGATAATCAATTAGACAAATGCCCACCACAATAGTGGATACTATCAAAATAAATTGAACAACTATTGTTCTTTATTGAAATAGTAAAACATTTCTCGTCCAAACAAGAAATAGAAATAATGTTGCTGCTCATAACAGGCACATAGTAGCAATTGTCTAATTCTAAGATAAGCCCTGAAGGCAGAGATAAATCATACACGCCTATAGCTAATGCAGCAACTCTTTCTCTATTCTCGACGCGCAAGTCTATCTCCCCTTTAGCCGCGATCTTCTACTTCTTTTCAAATCCTGCACATTTCGACAAATGTGAGATCCACATCCAGTATCCAATACCCAAGATGAAGAAATAGAAAGATTGACATATATAACAAAAATACCTGGTGGTGGTGGAATCACTATTCCAAACCTTTTATCCTTCAAATATATGGGCAATTTCTCTTCCAGTGTCCAGGCTGACTACAGTAGTGACATTCACCCGTAGTCACTCCTCCACCGGGATTTAAGGCATTATCCTTGGATTTCGCAACTTTCTGCTCTTTCCTTTGGAAGTAGAAGCCACTGACTTGCCCTTCTTCTTGTGGACCATCATTATGGCCTTGCCTTTTTCCTTGTTGATACTCTATTCAGCAGTCCTCAACATATTGAGTAAGTCAACCAGAGTTTTGTTGATCTCATTCATGTTATAGTTCATGATGAACTGACTATAACTATCTGGCAATGATTTCAGGATGAGATCAGTGGCCAACTCTTGGCTAAATGGGAAGCCTAACCTTTCGAGATTCTCAATGTATCCTATCATACGGAGTACATGAGGCCCGATTGGGATCCCCTCTGCGTGACTACACTTGAACAGTGCTTTGGATACTTCGTAGCTCTCATGCCGGGCTTGCTCATGGAAGAGCTGCCTTAAATGTACGAATATCGTACGCCTCCATGTTCTCATGTTGCTTCTGAAGCTCAGAGCTCATGGTACACTGCATGAGGCAGGTTACATCGTTATTGTCCTCTACAACCTTTTGATGTGCCCTTATGGCAGCGAGTACAACATCGTCAGGTGGTGGTTCTGGAACAGGTTCATCTAAGATGTACAACTTATTTTCTTGCTTAAGGACAATCCTTAAATTTCTGTACCAGTCCAGAAAGTTGTTCTCTGACAACTTGTCCTTCTCAAGGACAGAATGCCTGGATGGTGTCGATGATTGATTGTTGTTTGCCATTTGGAATTCTACAAAACGAGAAATATACAATTTTAGTATTTTGAACAATTATAACCATATTCAATAATTTCTAGATTATCAAATATAGCTCCCACTATTTTTCTCGAATTAATAGCCCTTACCATTATTGCAGAAAATATCAAATATTTTCTAGTGGGTCCAAGACCCATATTTCACTTCTTCTCGAGTGTGCTTTGACAAGTCACCCAAGAATAAGTTATTTAGGTAGGAACGTCTTTCCAATTGCATCCATATGCAACTCTTGGTGGAACCGAGAAATAGACTCCTTATTTATTTATCTCATAAATAATCTCAATCCCATGCCTCTAATTCATCAATCCAATTGAAATACTTAGTTACGTTTAACCTCTTATTTAAAAAATCACACGTTACTTTCTTGTGTCGCCGCATCACACCATGGTAAATTAAAATCGCTTTGCTTTGCAAGCCCGAAATTAATAAACCCTGGTCATGAAGGGTGCCAAAATAAGATAAGGCAATAAACATAATGTTTTCTTTGAGGGATTTTAAGAGTCATTAAAAGTTTAGTTGATCCAATCAACATGATCTACTTATTTAGATTGGCAATCCATAATAAAATACCATTCTTGTTCCCTAAAAAAAAAGACCATTCTTGTTTATTATCATCTTGTTAACGTTTTGCAAGTATCATACATACACACAAAAATAAATAACAATACATAAACATCCACAAAAGAAAAAATAACGTGGCATGCATATGGCCCCTAGACTAAGATATTACCAAGCCAATGATAACGTTGTGGGTGTGAGGGAGATGGCAAGGATGATGAAGATGATTATGAAGCTGAGGGAGTTGTAGGCTTGTTGCTGTGGTGGAATGGAGCTACGGGAGGTGGCTATTTATAGAGGGCAAAGAAGAAGTATGAAGAAGTAGAAGAAATGATGAAGAAGATAGAAGAATAGTGTTATTTTTGTTTCATCAGACGGCATGATCCAAATTTTACGGAAAGGATTGTCGTCTCTATATGTGATTGTGGCTGAAATTTTGTGACGAAGATAACATTGGCCTTGTTTGGGAAAGTTGGATTATTGGATTAATTAATTAAATTTTGATAATTAATTTGACCCGTTTGGCAAAGATGGATAGATTATATGATTTTTGGAATTACCCGGATCCGGGTACTTTATAATCCGGATCCGGATACTTTTTTTTAAAAAAAAAGATTCCCAACCACGTGAACGGATCCGGGTTTAGAATAACTGGATCCGGTTATGACCCAACCGGATCCGGGTTGACACAGACTAATAAACCACAAATTGACACCTGTGCTAAAAAACACTATCCGGGATCATTTTTGTCGACCGGACCCGGGTCGGCCAAATCCGGATCCGGGTCGGAACTGTCCGGGACCGGGTCGGCCCCAATTGGATCCGGGTCGGAACCCGCGAAATCTACATTTTACCTCCAGATTTTTTATAATTAATTAATCTACATTTTACCTCCATATATTTTATAATTAATTAATCCAATAATTAATCCTTTCCAAACGAGACCATTCCGGATTTCTTAGAAAATAATCGGGTGTGATATTATCGGTATGTCGTGATAAAAGTCGCCACGTAGTATATGTGACACTATAGTGATATACACACTATTAAATATAAGTGTGATATATACTTATATATACATGTCTATATGGTACATACTCAATTCTAATTTTATTAGGACATAGTCACCTAGCAATAGTACCACAAAATATTAAATATAGATGTCAGTTTACACTCAATATTGCTATAAACATACATATTTTTTCCTAAAATATATATTTAAATTTCGGGTTGTTTCATCTTTTCCTCCTTAAGATCAAGCTTCATCCTCGAAGCGCAAATGCAATATCTCATGGATATACCATGAATACTAAATGCAAAGCACGTAATCTCATGTATTAACTATGTAGTGAGTAAAATATGATGAGTAAAAGTGTAACTAAAAGTGTGAAGGTCTCCTCCCCCTTAAAGGAGTGACCTCCTCGTCACTCGAGTTTATACCTGTTCAAACAAGTGGGGATATCGTTGTTTCATGTCAGCTTCAGCTTCCCATGTGACGTTCTCCGTCAGGTGACTGTTCCATAACACTTTGACCAACGTGGTTGACGTGGTACGAGTCTTTCTAGTCTTGGTGTCTAGGATTTTGACAGGGTGTTCTTCGTCTGTAGGAATAGGGTCCAATTCTAAGGGTTCGGGATCTAAGATATGTGATGGGTCTGGAATGTACCTCTTAAGTTGAGACACGTGAAAGACGTTATGGACTCGAACCAGATTAGAAGGAAGATCTAAATGGTAGGCTACTTCTCCTATCGTGTCCTGGACTTCGTAGGGACCGATGAACTTGAGACTGATTTTTCTCTTCTGATTGAAACGAGAAAATCCCTTGGTTGGTGATACCTTCAGGAACACTTTTTCTCCAACCTTGAACTCCACGGGTCTTCGTTTCTGGTCTGCATAAGACTTCTGTCGATCCTGGGCCGCTTTCATCCGTTGCTGAATGATTCTGGCCCGACTCATCATCTCCTCAATCATTTTTGGTCCCAAAACTAGCGTCTCGCTGATGTCGTTCCAGCACAGGGGTGTCCTACATTTTCGCCCATAGAGTGCCTCATAGGGTGCCATCCCGATACTTGTGTGGTTACTATTGTTGTACGAGAACTCTATCAATGGTAACTGGTCTACCCAAGAACCTTGGAAGTCCATGACACTTGCTCGCAACATATCCTCTAGTGTTTTTATGGTTCGTTCCGTCTGTCCATCAGTAGCTGGGTGGAAAGCGGTACTGAACTTCAGCTGAGTGCCTAAGGCTTTCTGTAATGCTTGCCAGAAATGTGAGAGAAAGTTTGGGTCTCGTTCAAACACGATTTTCCTTGGTACACCATGGTATCTAACGATATTCTTGATGTATGCGTCTGCTCGTTTCTCCATATCCCAAGTGTCCTTCATTGGGATGAATCTTGTCGTCTTCGTCAATCTGCCAACCACAACCCAAATCTAATTTAAACCATTCTTCGTCACTGGCAAAGCAGTCAAAAAGTCCATTGATATCGAATCCCATTTCCACATGGGTACTTCCAAAGGTTGCACCAAACCTCCTTTCCTCTGTGTTCAAACTTCACCTTTTGGCACGTGAGACATCGGGCTACGAATTCTGCAACCTCGTTCTTCATTCTTGGCCACCATAACTGCTTTTTCAAGTACTTATACAACTTATCTCCTCCTGGATGTACGGAGTATGGCGTAATGTGTGCTTATCTCATTAACCGTTCCTTGACCTCTTTACACATTCGGGGTACACACCACCTCTCTTTGTACCCTATGCTGCCATCGTCGTGTATTCGGAATTCCTTGGTTGATCCATCCTCGATTTTCTTCTTGATTCTTTCAAGCTTAACGTCTCCAGGTTGTCCCTTTCTGATCTCCTCAAATATGTCTAATGTGGCTACCAAATTGTATAGCACGTCTTCCCTTGCCTCCTGCTGACGGAATTCAATCCCCGATTTCTGAATATCAGCTCGCGACTCCTTTGGTAAACTCCTCAACGCATTGATGGTATGCCTCGTCTTCCTGCTTAATGCGTCGGCGACTACATTTTCCTTCCCTTCATGGTATTGGATTTGTAGATCGTAGTCCTTGATAAAATCCAACCATCTTCTTTGCCTCATGTTCAAATCCTTTTGGGTGAACAAATACTTAAGGCTTTTATGGTCAGTGAAAATCTTACAGGTTAGACCATAAAGGTGGTGTCTACAAATTTCAAGGCGTGGACAATTGCGGCTAGCTCTAGGTCATGAGTTGGGTAATTCTCCTCATAGTATTTTAGTTGCCGTGAAGCATATGCAATCACCTTGCCATCTTGCATTAGCCCACATCCTAACCCGTGCTTCGAAGCATCACTATAGACCTCAAACTCCCTTGACTTAGATGGTAGGGTCAGAATAGGTGCTGTAGTTAGCTTTTCCTTCAGGGTTTGGAAGGCTTCCTCACATTTCTCATCCCAATGGTATTTGGTGGTTTTCTTCATTAGATTGGTCAATGGTCTGGCTATTTTGGAAAAATCCTTCACGAATCTTCGGTAATAACATGCTAGTCCCAATATACTAAGGATATCTGTTGCACTCTTGGGTCTTAGCCAGTACCTAACTGCAGTTATCTTTCCTGGGTCCACATAAATTCCCTCCTTAGAAATCACGTGTCCCAAGAAAGGTACCCTATCCAGCCAAAATTCACACTTGGAAAACTTAGCATACAACTGTTCTTGCCTCAGGGTTTGCAAAACAGCTCTAAGGTGTTTTTCGTGTTCTTCCTTCCCCTTAGAGTAAACCAAAATATAATCAATGAAAACTACCACAAAGCAGTATAAGTAGGGTTTCATTACTCGGTTCATCACGTCCATGAATATAGCAGGTGCATTGGTTAGACCAAAAGGCATAACAGTGAACTCATAATGCCCATACCTGGTCCTAAAGGCAGTCTTAGGGATGTCCTTCTCGGCTACCCTCAACTGGTGATAACCTGATCTTAAGTCGATCTTGGAAAATGTATCGACTCCTTGTAGCTGGTCAAAGAGGTCATCAATCCTCGGGAGTGGGTATCGGTTTTTGACAGTCACATTATTAAGCTCCCTGTAATCAATGCACAGTTTCAAACTACCATCCTTCTTCTTAACAAACAAGACAGGTGCTCCCCATGGCGAAACACTCGGTTTGATATACCCCTTATCCAACAATTCCCTTAGTTGTTCCTTCAACTCTTCTAGCTCTACTGGTGCCATTGTGTAAGGTGATTTGCAGATCGGTCCTGTCCTTGGTACAAGGTCAATGGTAAACTCTACAGCTCTTTGAGGTGGCATTCCTGGGATTTCATCGGGAAATACATCGGAAAACTCATTACAATTGGGATGTCCTCAAGTTTCATCGTCCCCATACTATCATCTCGGACAGAACATAGATAGGCTTGGTGTCCCTTACTCATGGCTTTGACTACAGAAAGTGCAGACACAATTTTGACATTGGGTTTCTCGGTGATTCCTATGTGAGAGATTCTCTTACCCTTTGGTCCTCTTAGGCTTACCTTTTGGTTACGATAATCAATATGAGCATGGTGCTTTCCTAGCCAGTCCATTCCTAGAATAACATCTAGGTTTACTACGTCCCTCTAGACACTATAGCGAATCCCCTTTATGAATTGTATTATCCTCAGGTCCTCCGTGTCTACCAATCAGCCTACAAAGCGTGACAGTTATGTGAACTTGTTATGGTATTCTTTCATTATCATGTTGCCTTATTTCAAGTCCATAAAATTCGGTATGTGTTTTCTAGAGTGTATTCAAACTAGGTTGATAGTCAGACATTCTTAGTCGAGAAGTTCAGTGGTTTTGAATTAAGGAGACAAGCTTTCAACGCACTCTTCTTAGTTCGCGGGTATTGTCCCCTCAACAGTTCTACTCATCGCCTATATTAGACTTTTGTCCCGGGTAAAGGTATCACACTCTTCCTTGAACTCATTCTCTAAGTCACTACAAACCATTAGTAGTTTCCATGTCCGAGTCTCCTACAAGGACTCCTCCTCCTTCTCCGTCCTCATGGTCCTTGGATCCCCCAAGCCTCTCGGTGTCTGTACCCGAGCCCGAACCTGGGCTTATAATTTCGGAGCCAGAAGTTACTCCCGGTGTTCCATCTTTCCATCAAGATTCATCGGGTCCTTATCCTTGGCTTTGCGGTGTCCCAGTGCTGTCGTCAAACCCTCTTTCGGTCATGAGGGCATCTTCAACTCCAGCATCTCGACCAGTGGATCAGTCACGCCCTCTTGCTCGCGCATGCTCGATCCTTATCTCGGAGGATATTCACCGTCACTTAGGGCAATTGGGGCGACTTATTGGATTTCGTAATGATACTCAAGTTATTGAGTGGCTTTTCGGAAAGCTCGTCCTGCTATTCTAGAGTTAGGTCCTCGTAGAAGAGAGACTCCTAACGAAGGGTCACAAAATGCTCCTTCCTATCCAGTTAGTGTAACAGTCGTATTATGTGTTGTACTTTTTGTCTCATGTGTCTCTAAGGATAATGGTCTTAACTATGTATTTTCCCCGTTCTTGAGGTAGTAATGAATTATTAGTCATAAGCAAAGTTATCCACAAAAAAAATTCCAAATGACATAATTACCCCTCTCAACGGCTATAATTGTGAAAAGAAAAACACATTTTTTTTACCTCATTCTCCAACAACGACTATAAATGGCCAAAAGTCACTTTTACCCTTTGTCCTATCCGTATAACGGCTAGTAGGGAGGTTAGGAACGTAAATTGGATGCTCTCGGGATTTCTATAAATAGAAGCTCCATAAAATACTTCTTTCATACCTCAAACATATTTAGAAATGTATTCGGAGAGTCTTATGGCTATCATAGTACTGATCATTGCCGTGTACGTGATAGTCCTCTTTGCGCGACTCAGCCTCTCCTTCATCAATCAGCCCTTTCTCCCTTTTTTTTTTGTTTGGTTGTTTGGGTTCATCCTTATGTTGGTAGTGTACCATAGGAAAAAGCAGGAAACAGCAATGTAGGAAAGGATGAAGTACCAGTGATGTAACTATTTCCTACATTTTCTCCCTTATGAATATAAGTCCGTTTTTTTTCTTTTTTCCTTGTCTTTGCAATGACCCAACAAAATTTAAATAATAAAATCTTGAACCACAAGATTATCAAAACTACACATTACAAGTTCAAACAGTATGAACACACAAAGAGATCATATATAGCACAATATATACTTGAAGATATGCCTCTAATCGTAAGAACAAGCGCATGCTTCTCACACTAACCCCTTTACCCCTTGACATTACTTGTTTTAATTCAGGTTTTATCTTTCTCTAGTCCATTTTTGAGAAAAATATTGAGTTTCATTTTCGAAAATAATTTCCAATTTAATTAGGGTGAATTAAACTTTGAATCCGAAGGTGCTCTGATACCAACTGTAACACCCCCCAAATTTTCATTACTGAAATTCCGGGCGTGCCCTTCTCATGGAGAATCAACCACCATGATCAGGAGAAAGGATCTTTGCTTCGGATTCACAAAACACACTTTATTACATAAAATGTTCACAAGTCTTGTTCAGAGTTATTACAAACCATTATATTACAAATATCGGAATAATGAAATTACTACTTTATTCATGCGAGGTGATACTTCCACTAGTATGTGACGTCCCCATCCCCAACGTAGGCCTCTCCTGTGGTGGTTTTACAAAACAAGGACACCACAGTAAAAGTCAGTAAAAACGGAATGAGAACGCATCACAACGCGTAAATCAGAGTGAGGCACATGTAAGTATTAAAACAAGTTATGACATGTTCATTTATTCCAAAAATCCGTTTAGTTCTTTAATCGGGGAGATCCAGTACCAATAATCATATTCAGTGTGAACGGCGAAATAATGCGCTTGCCCGAACCAATCTCACCTCAGCATCTAGACCTCGACACCCCCTACGAGGGAAACTGTTGTCCCAAGAGAGTTAGTAATAGAGCCTTACCCTGTGCTAATGCGCCCCAGGGGAAACAATAGAGCCACCTTCGACTCAAGTCCCAAGCTTTGCTTGGTCAATCCATATCAAGTTCCAAGTTTTGCTTGGTCAATCCATATCAAGTCCCAAGCTTTGCTTGGTCAATCCATATCAAGTCCCCAAGAGTTCACGTTTCCACTTTACGTGATTAGTAGCTTAAACATTCAGAAAAGTCTCATTATTATCATTTCTAAAATATCATCAAGTATTGGAAATAATTTCTTCTCGAGTAACAAGTTCCCAAAATAATGAATTCCAACATGTGAAAGTAAGGAGTTCAATTAACACAATGACATGTTTAGCAAACACAAGTATTGAGTAAGTATAAGAAATGCGTTCAAAACATTTAAAGCTCAAGTCAAGGCAAATAGAGACATTATAGTTAAACACGCGTTTTGAAGAGTAAGGGTTGAGCCTACGAACTCACCTACAAGTTCCGGCGGTAGTTTAGATGTAACCGACGTAGCCTTCGTCTATGAACTCGGTGTCTACAAATAAGGATAAATCCTAATTAATAATTAATCGCTTAATATGCAAGTGTCCTATAATGACAAGCGGGTTTATTCTAAACAATTACTCGGTGGTGACCTAGTCAAATTTTAAAGATGTCCCTTGATAAAGTACTAAGATATTATTTATTTGTCAAAACTACTAATCAAAATTTATTTATAAAAACACTATATTAATTATCAAATTTAATATTAACTAGTATTTATATTAAATTTAATAATCTTCATCCTACTCACACTAATATTTATTTACTAACTACTAATAATTATTTATTATACTAACATTTAATTAATACTTAGGTATTTATAATGTAGGATAGCTAGAAATTTAGTTGTACACTTACCTCCCCTAGACTTGTTCAATTCTCAAAAATATGTGTTGTTGCTAGTTCTTAAAATACATTTACAACCCCCATTTGAAGAATAATTGTCATATGCATTTCTAACATTCCGTTTTCAACTAATCCAACATGAATGACTTCCAGGAGGTGTGAGAGTACGAATATGCAAGAACATGTAAAGTACGACGCGGGAAAATGAAGTTATACCGAGGTTCCGATGAAATGAGCGGTGGCCTAGCGCGGGCTGTTTGAACTTCTTCGGCTTGCGAGAATAGTGTTAAGGGAGTACTTGGAGAGTCAGGGAGTGGGTGGTAGCAACCGTGTCCCAAGTGGTGGTCGTTGGCGGAGTTGGTGATGAAGGTAGCTACTTGACGTTGCTAGTGTAGTTTTAGTTGGGCAACGATTCGAGATCATTTTGGCCTCTTTTGAACGTGGTTAAAGAATCAAAGTTATAGATAACAAGTAGAGGGATATGTAGGAGAAAACGGAGGTCGTTTTGGAGCTAAAATGGAAGATAACAAGAAAGAATAACACCGCTGCCCACTGGTGCTGTTCGGCTAGAGCAGTTTCAGCGCGGGGTGAATTCGGGCTCTGTTTTGACTCCGTTTGGTCGTAGCCAAAGAACGAAATTTGTAGAGTACAAGTAGTTGAAGATGTTTTAAAAATTTGGGCCAATTCCGAGTTGTAACGAAGGAGATACAGCAAGAACAAGCCGCTGTCCAGCATGCTACTGTTGCGGGTTGCTGCTTGTTGCGGCTGTTGGGGCTGCTTCGGGTGGTTGTTTAGGCCGGTTCTATGCTGCTAAAAGATGCTATGAATATCATGGAGTGAGTGTGTTACTTAAGGGGTGGTGGGTATGGTTCTCGTGTTGGTTTGAGATGAGAGAGAGAGAGCTTGAGTTGGTGGTTATGGAGTTTTCCGGCGATAAGCTATGGTGTTGTTGAGTGTGAGGGAGATGGCAAGGATGATGAAGATGATTATGAAGCTGAGGGAGTTGTAGGCTTGTTGTTGTGGTGGAATGGAGCTACGGGAGGTGGCTATTTATAGAGGGCAAAGAAGAAGTATGAAGAAGATGAAGAAGTAGAAGAAATGATGAAGAAGATAGAAGAATAGTGTTATTTTTGTTTCATCAGACGGCATGATCCAAATTTTACGGAAATGATTGCCGTGTCTATATGTGATTGTGGCTGAAATTTTGTTACAAAGATAAAATTCCGGATTTCTTAGAAAATAATCGGGTGTGATATTATCGGTATGTCGTGATAAAAGTCGTCACGTAGTATATGTGACACTATAGTGATATAGACACTATTACATATATACATGGTCACCTAGCAATAGTACCACAAAATATTAAATATAGATGTCAGTTTATACTCAATATTGCTATAAACATACATATTTGTTCCTCAAATATATATTTAAATTTCGGGTTGTTTCGGTGGCCTTGCTTGGCGCGCAAGGAAGAGGAGGGGCGGCGGCTAGGGTTTCGGCCCTAGCTTCCTTCCCCTTCCTTCCTTGTTGCCCATGTTTGGTTGTTTCCATAAAGTTGTTTCCATAACTTGAAAACCCCTTTTTCAATTATGTGCAAAAGAACCCTAATTTTCAAGAACCCAATTTATCACATCATATGTGATCCAAACTCACTAATTCCTACATCCCATGTAAAATTAGATCATGTTTGGTTAAATCACATTCAATATGCATCTAATATGCTAATTAATTTCAATTTTCGCGTAAATTAACATAAACGGTGAAAAATTGAAAACAGTAACACATAATATCATGTTATGCGCTACGACCTGTGGCTCTGATACCACTGTAGGGTTTTGATGGAGGTTACGCATCGGAATAACAAAAAATTAGTTCTGCTCAAACCCCTCCAAGGATCACAGACAAGCAATCATAACATGATTAGGGTAGAAGCATGTGTGCCTTAGTTTGTGTGATCAATACGAAGAATTGTGTCTTCGTCTCTACGAGCATGTTTGATGCATGGATAAAGAAGGGGTACAGTAATAATAATACCAGTAGGGGGTAATAAATGGTGTTTGGTGCAGGGATAATTTCATAGGGGATTCAATTTACCCTTATTATCTATACCCCCTATATGCCTAAAATTTGATCCCACCACGTAGGTGGGATTGAATACTAAAGTCTCAATACCCCTATTTATACTGGTGCAAACAAACATGTTACATAATCCTCCCTATATAATTAATACTATCTTAATATCAATACACCCTATAATACTGTAGGGCCACCTGTACCCCCAATTTTCAATCCCGACACCAAACGTGCCCTATTATGTAGGAGGGACAAATCCTGCCTACATCACTGCCACCTCTAAGCTTGCTTCCTATCATGCGCGATTGTTATTTTTATATTTACCCAGTCACGGTGCAATGTTTGATAATATCAATGCATGATATTTCACAACTAGAGAATTCAGTGACTTCAAGTCTAAGGATTACAACACCATTAGCACAAGGAGAAGCGCTTGTGACGTTGGCATAATCTAACGTAGCCTTCTCGTGGTGGGCATATCTAGTATGCCATTACTCCTAATGCATACCCATGTGTTAGACTTGATATCCCCATATGAATCTACCCACATGCTAGTCTACAGTTGATCGTCCCATTAATCAATATAGTGCACTAGGGATATTTAAGATAAACAACACAAGAAATCTAAGGACTTCATTATATTTAATATCTCCATAAATAATACAATTATTATTCTAGCAACTAACGTTTATACTAAACAGATTGCCTCTAGGGCATCCAAAACCAACAATTCCCAGAATCGAGGAACTATGGATTGGATATACGAGTGTGACTTGTATATCTCGTGCACAATCTGGATATAGAGACAAAGGGACGAGACAATTCTTGCACAAGGTTTGTCGGCTGACTATTTCTATTAGTTGGGTGGTATAGATGTGTTGTTAGACACCGCTCCGTATTGGTAAATAGTTACTACCCGCCATATGGATTGAACTAGACTTGGAAATTAATTAATATGAATAATTAATTAGAAGGATGAAGACGCAACATTGCTAACTTAGTAGGAATAATATGCAAGTTGGACTAATCCGAACTTGAGTAGGATTAGGAGAGGACCTTTATGTAGTAACAAGGAGTTGTTGGACTATATAAAGGATGCTCATACTTTCCTGTTGGAATAGATGCCCTAGAGGCAATCGTAGATTTAGTATGAACAATGTTTTGGCTAGAATATTCATTTATTATTTATGGCGATATTTAATATAATGAAGTCCTTAGATAAAATTTGTTATTTATCTTAAATATCCCTAGTCCATTATATTGATTAATAGGACAATCAAATATAGACTAGTATGTGGGTAGATTGATATGGAGATATCAAGTCTAACGCATGGGTATGCATTAGGAGTAATGGCATACTGGATTGACCCGCGACGAAAAGGATACATTAGATTATGTGAAGTCACAATCGCTTTTCGTAGTGCTAATATTATTGCAATCCTTGGACTTGAAGTCACTAGATACTCTAGTTGTGAAATATTGCGCTTTGATGTTATCAAACGTTACACCGTAACTGGATAATCATAAAGGTGGCTATCGGGCGTGATAGGAAGCAAGCTTAGAGATCAAAGTGATGTAGATAGGATTTGTCCCTCCCACATAATGGGGGTAAATATCCACGGCCACTCGAGGGATGAGGCTTATTGAATGTCTGGCCAGACTCAGATAAATTAATATAGAGATATTAATGTTATCTGCAAGCATAAGCATATTCCCAGGATCGAGGAACTATGGATTGGATATACGAGTGTGACTATTTATGTATCGTGTCCAATCCGGATATGGAGACAAAGGGATAATGCAATATGACATATTGGGCACAAAGGTTTGTCGGGATCACTGACTATTTCTATGGGTTGGGTGGCATGGATGTGTTGCTAGACACCGCTCCATGTTAGTAATAGTTACTACCAACTATATAGAAACCTATGGGGTCACACGTCAAATAGAGTAGAGCTAGATTTGGGATTAATTAATATAGATTAATTAATAGAAGGATCATTGTGCAACACCTTGCAAACTTAGTAGGACTAATTTGCAAGGAAGGGAATAGTTCTAGTCCTACTAGAACAAGAAAACTCTAATATGGAAACAACAAGGAGTTGTTGGAGTATATATATAAGAGGCTCTAGCTTCCTTCCCACATGAGTTATTATTAGACATAACACAAAGAGTGGGAGAGAGAAAAAGAGAGAGCAAGACAAACTAGAGGGCCGAAACCCCCTAGCCGTCCGCCCCCTCTACCCGACGGCAAAGAGGAGGCTGCCCCTCCCTCGTGCCTTTGTTGCTTTGATCTTCCTTCCTCTTCCTCCGGGTTCAAGCTAGCACTTGTTTGAAGGAAGAATCTAGATCTCACCTCTAGACGTGGATCAACCGTAGAGACGAGGACATCATTCTTCGTGTGATCTCACAAATCAAAAGGTACACATCTTCTATGACCTTAATCATGTTATGATATCTCTTCCTGTGATCCTTGGTGGGCTTTGAGTAGGATTAAATTTTTGTTATTCCCCTGCGTTACCTACGTCAAAACCCAACAGTGGTATCACAGCCACAGGTCGTACAACATAACATGATATTATGTGTTTACGATTTCAGTTCATACACCGTATTATTGTTTATTACGCGAAAACTGAAAAATTGGCATAGTAGATGCAAGATTGAATTTGATTCAATTAAACAAGACCCAATTTAACATTGGATGTTAGAATTGGTGAGTTTTATCACATAGGATGTGAATAATTGGGTTCTTGAAAAATTACGGTTCATGGGCACATATTTGAAAAGGGGTTTTCAATTATGGAAACAAAGTTATGGAAATAAATCCATAAGGAAACAACTTTGCTTGGGCAACAAGGAAGAGGGAAGGAGACTATGGCCAAAACCCTAGCCGCCCGCCCCCTCCCTTGCGCGCCAAGCAAGGCCGCGGGCCTCTAGGCGTGCGGCGGTCCTAGGGTTCGGGCCACTTGTTGGCTTGGGCCCTTTGGACCGTTGTAAAACCCTAGTTACCCAATTTCATTAAAATTAAACAAGCGCGTTAAAAATTGGTTTTAACTGTATTATGTGCTTTATTGCATGGTGGATGGATATGGCCTAGGATTGTGGATGTTTATTTTTTTGTGGTTTGGTTTACGGCCTGCGAGCTGATCAAATTAATGTAATAATTAATTAAGTTTTACGCCTGCGAGTCGTTCTTTTTCTCCTCGACATGTGAGGCTTTTGTTATTTATTTATTTATTTATTCTAGATGTTAGGCTAGAATTAGAAATATTTAGATGATAGCCAAGAACATGGAGAAGAAGACCGGAGAACCAAAGGAGCCAAAAGACATCCCTAGGCGCGCAGCTATGGTGGAGCACATGGAGATGAGCTCGGCACTTTAGGGCAATTAGATATTATCATTGGCTTGATAATATCATTAGTCTAGAGGCCATATCCATGCCACGTTTTTTATTTTTATTTTGTGGATGTTTATTATTCATGCCTTGTTATTATTTTGTGTGTGTATGACGCTACAAGCAAAACGATAACAAGATAATAATAAACAAGGTTGGTCTTTTATTGTGGATGGCCCAATCCAAATAAGTAGACCATGTTGATATGATCAACCAAACAACTTAAAAGAAATCCCTCAATTAAATATTGCGTTTTGCCTTCTCTTGCTAAAACACCCTTCATGATCATGGCCTATTAAAATTCGGGCTTGCCAAAGCAAAAGGCGATTTTAATTTTTCATGATGTGTTGCGGACGACGCAATCTAGTAATGCGTGTATGTTGAAAGCAAGAGGTTGGACGCAACTAGGCAAGAGTCAATTAAGATTGATGAGCTTAGAGGCATGACAATTAGGAGTTATCCATAGGATAAAGAATAAAAGGAATTTATTCACCTAATTGGACCAAGAGTTGCATGGGATGCAATTGGAATGGTTCCTACCTAAATAACCAATTCTTGGGTGACTTGCCAAAGCAAGCTCAAGAAGAAGTGAAAAAGGGATCTTGGACCCACTAGAAAGTATAAAGATATTTTCCGCTTTAATAGTGAGGGCTATTAATCCGAATAAAAATAGTGGGAGCTATATTTAATGATCTAGCCATTGTTAAATATAGTCAAATTGTTCAAAATACTAAATTGCATATTTCTCGTTTTGTAGAATTCCAAATGGCAAACAACAACGCATCGAGTTCATCCCTACGATCTGTCCTTGAGAAGGATAAATTGTCTGGAACAAATTTCCTTGACTGGTACAGAAACTTGAGGATTGTCCTCAAGCAAGAAAAGAAGCTGTACGTCTTGGACACTCCAATTCCAGACCCACCACAAGATGAGTCTCTACTAGCGGAAGTAAGGGCACGTCAGAAACATATTGATGATTCTAATGGCGTGACTTGCCTCATGCTTTGTACCATGACTGGTGAGCTTCAGAAGCAACACGAGAACATGGAAGCCTATGATATGATCAGACACTTGAAACAATTGTTTCAGGAACAGGCAAGGCATGAGCGCTATGAAGTGTCTAAAGCATTGTTCAAAAGTAGTCTTGCAGAGGGGAATCCAATAGGCCCTCATGTACTCCGAATGATCGGGTACATAGAGAACCTTGAGAGACTGGGGTTCCCACTCGGCCAGGACTTGGCGACTGATCTCGTCTTGCAATCGTTGCCTGACAGTTATAATCAGTTCATTATGAACTATAATATGAATGAGATCAACAAGTCTTTGCCAGACCTATTGAACATGCTAAAGACAGCTGAGCAAAGCATCAATAAAGGCAAGGGCAAATCCATAATGATGGTACACAAGAAAAAGAGAAAGTCAGTTGCATCTACTTGAAAAGGAAAACGCAAGAAAGTTGCGGAATCCAAGGAAGCCCTAAAACCTAGTGGAGGCGTGGCTAAAGGTGAATGTCACTACTGCAGCCAACCGGGTCACTGGAGGAGGAATTTCCCTAAATATCTGGAGGATAAGAAGCTTGGAATAGTGATTCCACCACCACCAGGTATTTATGTTATAGACGTCAATCTCTCTATTTCATCATCCTGGGTATTGGATACCGGATGTGGTTCTCACATTTGTCGTAATGTGCAGGATTTGAAAAGAAGTAGAAGATTGCGAAAAGGGGAGATAGACTTGCGCGTCGGGAATGGAGCAAAGGTTGCTGCATTAGCTGTAGGCGTTTATGAGCTATCTTTGCCTTCTGGACTTATTTCAGAATTAGACAATTGCTTTTATGTGCCTGCTATGAGCAGAAACATTATTTCCGTTTCTTGTTTGGACGAGAAAGGTTTTTCTATTTCAATAAAGGACAAGTGTTGCTCCATTTATTTTGATAGTATGCACTATTGTAGTGCGCATTTGTCTAATGGATTGTATATCCTTGATCTAAATAATCCAATCTATAACATAAATACTAAAAGGATTAAAACTAATGATTTAAATCCTACATATCTATGGCACTGTCGTTTAGGCCATATGAATGAGAAACGCATATCTAGACTCCATAATGATGGACTACCAGACTCATTTGATTTGGAATCATATGAGACATGTGAGTCTTGTTTATTAGGAAAAATGACAAAGTCCCCTTTCAATAAGAAAGGAGAACGGACTAGTGAGTTATTGGCACTCATACATACTGATGTATGCGGACCATTCCCCACGCCTGCCAGAGGTGGTTACACCTACTTCATCACATTTACTGATGATTTCAGTAGATATGGATTTGTATACCTTATGAAGGCCAAATCAGAATCCTTTGAATTGTTCAAGGAATTCAAGAATGAAGTAGAGAAGCAACTTGGCAAGAGTATTAAAGCCCTACGATCGGATCGTGGAGGAGAATACTTAAGCCAAGAGTTTGATGAGTATCTTAGAGAGTTTGGGATAGTATCCCAGCTCACTCCACCCGGAACACCACAATGGAATGGTGTATCTGAGAGGAGGAATCGCACTCTATTAGATATGGTGCGATCTATGATGTCTCAAACAGATCTTCCGATATCCTTTTGGGGACATGCTCTAATGACGGCAACTTTTACCATTAACCGTGTTCCATCCAAATCAGTCATGAAGACGCCATATGAGATATGGACTGGGAAGCGTCCCATAGTGTCGTTTATGAAGATTTGGGGCTGCGACGTCTATGTAAAGCGTTTACAAACAGACAAGCTCGGGCCTAAAGCGGATAAGTGTAAGTTTGTGGGATATCCTAAAGAGACTAAAGGATATTACTTCTATAACCCTACCGAAAACAAAGTGTTCGTTGCTCGGACCGGCGTGTTTCTAGAAAGAGAATTAGTCTCTAAAGAAGCAAGTGGGAGGGTTGTAGAACTTGAAGAAATTCATGAACCACAAACCACTGAACCGATAATGGAACATGAACAGGAACCACAAGAAGTTGTGGAAGAACCTGTTCAAGTAACATAGGAACTCCGTAGATCAGGAAGAGTGCGTCATGAGCCAGAGAGGTATGGACTTCTCGTGACTGAGCCCGATGACGTACCACTCATGGAAGATGAGCCTGCAACCTATGGAGAAGCCATGAGTGGCCCAGACTCTAAGAAGTGGCTAGAAGCCATGAGATCCGAAATGGATTCCATGTACACCAACAAAGTGTGGACTTTGGTGGAACCACCCGAAGGGGCTCGACCCATAGGGTGCAAGTGGGTCTTCAAGAAGAAGACCGACATGGATGGCAAAGTAGTTGCCTATAAGGGCCGATTGGTGGCCAAAGGTTATAGACAAATTCATGGTATTGAATATGATGAGACCTTTTCACCAGTCGCCATGACTAAATCCATTCGAATCTTACTTGCTATTGCAGCATACTACGACTATGAAATTTGGCAAATGGATGTCAAAACAGCGTTCCTTTATGGGAACCTCCTTGAGGATGTGTACATGACACAACCAGAGGGTTTTGAGGATCCTGAGAATGCCAATAAAGTCTGTAAGCTGCAAAGGTCCATTTATGGATTAAAGCAAGCTTCTAGGAGCTGGAATCGACGTTTTGATGACGCGGTCAAAGAGTTTGGCTTCATCAAGAACGAAGATGAGCCTTGTGTTTACAAGAAGGTTAGTGGGAGCTCTGTAGTATTTCTGGTCTTGTATGTAGATGACATACTAATCATTGGCAATGATATTCCTACTTTGCAATCTGTTAAAGATTGGCTGGGAAAGTGCTTTGCGATGAAAGACTTAGGAGATGCAGCCTATATACTGGGTATAAAGATCTATAGAGATAGATCTAAAAGGTTGCTTGGCCTAAGTCAAAGTACATATATTGACAAGGTGTTGAAGAGGTTCAACATGCAAGACTCCAAGAAGGGATTCTTGCCCATGTCACATGGAGTCACTCTTTCCAAGAATGACTGTCCCTCCAATGAGATGGAGAAGGACCGCATGAGCAGGATACCCTATGCTTCGGCCATAGGATCCATCATGTACGCCATGCTATGTACTAGACCAGACGTATCATACGCGTTGAGTATGGTGAGCAGATATCAGTCCAATCCGGGTGAGAGTCACTGGATTGCTGTCAAGAACATCCTAAAGTACTTGAGAAGAACTAAGGATGTATTCTTGATATTTGGAGGTATGGAAGAGCTAAGTGTAAAGGGTTACACTGACGCGAGCTTCCAAACCGACAAGGATGATTACAGATCGCAGTCTGGATACGTGTTTTGCCTGAATGGAGGAGCAGTGAGCTGGAAGAGTTCCAAGCAAGGCACAGTTGCTGATTCTACAACAGAAGCTGAGTACATTGCTGCTGCGGAAGCGGCTAAAGAGGCAGTATGGATAAAGAAGTTTATCACTGAGCTCGGTTTGGTCCCTAGCATAGTGGATCCCATAGAGTTGTACTGTGACAACTCTGGGGCAATCGCACAGGCGAAGGAACCAAGATCGCACCAAAAGTCAAAGCATTTACTTAGGAGATTCCATCTTATTCGTGATATGATCGATCGAGGAGATGTGAAGATATGCAAGATTCCGACGGATGACAACGTGTCAGATCCGCTCACGAAACCTCTTGCGCAGCAAAAGCATGAGGGGCACGCCAGATCTATAGGCATACGAGATGCGCCAGATTGGCTCTAGTGCAAGTGGGATACTGTTGGAATAGATGCTCTAGAGGCAATCGTAGATTTAGTATGAACAATGTTTTGGCTAGAATATTCATTTATTATTTATGGCGATATTTAATATAATGAAGTCCTTAGATAAAATGTGTTATTTATCTTAAATACCCTAGTCCATTATATTGATTAATAGGACAATCAAATATAGACTAGTATGTGGGTAGATTGATATGGAGATATCAAGTCTAACACATGGGTATGCATTAGGAGTAATGGCATACTGGATTGACCCACGACGAAAAGGATACATTAGATTATGTGAAGTCACAATCGCTTTTCGTAGTGCTAATATTATTGCAATCCTTGGACTTGAAGTCACTAGATACTCCAGTTCTGAAATATTGCGCTTTGATGTTATCAAACGTTACACCGTAACTGGGTAATCATAAAGGTGTCTATCGGGCGTGATAGGAAGCAAGCTTAGAGATCGTAGTGATGTAGATAGGATTTGTCCCTCCCACATAATGGGGGTAAATATCCACGGCCACTCGAGGGATGAGGCTTATTGAATGTTTGGCCAGACTCAGATAAATTAATATAGAGATATTAATGTTATCTGCAAGCATAAGCATATTCCCAGGATCGGGGAACGATGGATTGGATATACGAGTGTGACTATTTATGTCTCGTGTCCAATCCGGATATGGAGACAAAGGGATAATGCAATATGACATATTGGGCACAAAGGTTTGTCGGGATCACTGACTATTTCTATGGGTTGGGTGGCATGGATGTGTTGCTAGACACTGCTCCATGTTAGTAATAGTTACTACCAACTATATAGAAACCTATGGGGTCACACGTCAAATAGAGTAGAGCTAGATTTGCGATTAATTAATATAGATTAATTAATAGAAGGATCATTGTGCAACACCTTGCAAACTTAGTAGGACTAATTTGCAAGGAAGGGAATAGTTCTAGTCCTACTAGAACAAGAAAACTCTAATATGGAAACAACAAGGAGTTGTTGGAGTATATATATAAGAGGCTCTAGCTTCCTTCCCACATGAGTTATTATTAGACATAACACAAAGAATGGGAGAGAGCAAAAGAGAGAGCAAGACAAACTAGAGGGCCGAAACCCCCTAGCCGTCCGCCCCCTCTACCCGACGGCAAAGAGGAGGCCGCCCCTCCCTCGTGCCTTTGTTGCTTTGATCTTCTTCCCTCTTCCTCCGGGTTCAAGCTAGCACTTGTTTGAAGGAAGAATCTAGATCTCACCTCTAGACGTGGATCAACCGTAGAGACGAGGACATCATTCTTCGTGTGATCTCACAAATCAAAAGGTACACATCTTCTATGACCTTAATCATGTTATGATATCTCTTCCTGTGATCCTTGGTGGGCTTTGAGTAGGATTAAATTTTTGTTATTCCGCTGCGTTACCTACGTCAAAACCCAATATTTCCTTCCTACAAACTAATACTCATAACATTACTTGATTATGAGAGGAGCGAGAGAGCAAGACAAAGAGGGCCGACCGACCCCCTTGTCCGCCCTCTTTTGGTCTCCGTTGCATGGTTTCTTTTTCCTCTTCCATCGTTCCTAGATAGAACAAGGAGTTGTAGGATCTAGATCTCAATCCTAGGCGTGGATCAACCGTAGAGACACAACAATATTTGTGTTTGAAGTTATCACAAGAGACCCACAACGTACTTGTTATGAATCCCTTACCATCGTTATGAATTCTCTTCATGTGATCCTTGGAGGGTATTGAATGGATAAATTATTGTTTATTCCGCAGCGTATCCATGATCAAATTCGTAAAAAAAATTCACTGTTAGAGTGAATATGTACAATGTATACTATTTTTCCACATAAATACATGTTTAATTGTGCCTTAGAATATCAAATAGTCAATCTTTTACGAAAGTTGATCGTTTGAAATAAGTTCCCAAGGGCTCTGTTTCTGGGATCTTCTGGTCGACCAAAATGGTCTACTAGTAGACAAAAAAGGTTGACAGCTAAAATGGTCGACATGTTGATTCAGAATTACAGATGTCGACCATTTTGGTCAACATGTCGACCATTTTGGTCGATAACTGTGAACACAAAGTTTACTTGTATTTTAGGGTTTTGTGTTTAATATATTGAGGTCTTTATTATTTTGTAGGTATGGAAGTCATTCAAGCCTCTGTTACTTGCTATGGGGAGTGGAATCATGTTGACGGAAGTCATATGTTCGTGGGTGAGAGAATGACTATGGATTTTCCGATCACTAGGGGCATTACATACTCGGATTTGGTCACTTTAATTAAGAAGAGGATGAAATTGGAGTGTGCAATAGAACATCTAAATATTTATCACAGGAGCGTTGGGGATCGTAACTTTGGTCTTCCTCCATGTGTGATTAGTGATGACGAAGACGTAGACGATCTGTTTGCCATGTACAGTGTTGAGCGGGTGGCACCAATATATGTAACCGTCAATGTAGATCATCATCCTAGAAAGATGTCACCTAGAAGGATGGAGGCAACACGGTATGAGGTTGATTCATCGCAGAGGGGTGTTGAGTTAGATTGGGATTACAGACTGGGTTCTCATTCTATAGTAGGGCTAGAGGACATTGTGGGAGAGAATCAAGTCTATAATGGGAATCAGCAAACCGAATGCATAGATCACGTTTCTGTTGTAGATCCTAGTGCGATTGAAATCCCCCCTTGTTGGTGGATGACGATTCAGTCTGTATTCAGGATGTTGAGGGAGATATTATTACTCAAGTCACCGTTGGTGATTTCAATTTTACACAGGTCAACGACGAGAAGATGGGTTTGATGTCGTAGAAGCAGGCGATGATGATAATGAAGATTGGGACTTTAATGGGACAGAAGATGCCGATGACAACGTTGAGGAAGCTGATGCTCAAAACCTACTGATTCCGATGACGACCGCGCCCCTGAAAACGTAACTCCCAGTAACCAGAGGAGTGATGGAATTGGGTTTCCCTTAGGTGCATTCGTGTTTGATTCGAAAGACGATTTTGACTTCCCTGTCTTAGAAGATGCTATTTCTAGCGGGGTGGTAGTGATATCTGTTCGCTCCAACACCAAAGAGAAGGATTGGCGCTGTATGGACAAACATTGCGATTGGCGAGCATGCATCCGAATGAAGCATTGTAGTAATTATTGGGAGCTCTGCCACTACCATAAGTACCAAAAGTGCTCATTCAAACATCAATCAATTGAACACGAGAATTTTTCGTCATGGCATATCGCCATGCGCATGAGAGACCGATTCACCAATCCGGTCAAGGCTCCTACTGCAGCGGAAGTGCGTACTTATTGCGAGACAGCAATCCTACAGCCTTGCTCTTACACTAAAGCACATGACGCTCACGCTATATCCATAAAAATTGGATTAGGTGATGCCTTTGAGAACTACTTGAGCTGCAATCATTTGGGTTCTTTTGCATTTCAATGTAGATGTTGTTCCAAGTTTGTGTCCCCCAATCATACCTATTACACAAGTTGAAGTTGTCTATAATCACAAACATCTCAAGGTTCAAACCGGCTTTCTTACCAGGGATCCAATAACGGCACAACATAAGCGCAATATACAGCTTCACCTCCATCTCGTGCCTCTGCTTTGTACGCTTCGTATGCACCCACTCATTTGCATTCTTAATCCTACTCTCTTTGATACATGACTTATTTGTAGGGGATAAACTATCTGCGAAGTCCTTGTTTTGAAGTGCAGTTTTTAGCTCATTGTCGTTGTATGACTTCCGTAGGCTCATGCCCGACACTAACACAAACTCCATCTTAGAGAAGCGCAGAGGCATGTCATTGATCCTAAACCACAAATCTTGGATCTTCTCCGTCACCAACCTACTATGCAGAAAAATACTTAACGTGTGACCCGAATATGCAGAATTCGGTGAAGCCGGAAACTCATATAGCCATTTCAAGTTAGGCAGTTTGTCTTTAATTATTTTCATTATATTGCTAGGAACTTCATCGTCGAACTCTTTATATTTCCGCTTATTACTTATTCTCAAATATAGAAAATCTCCTATGTATGCACGCCAGGGAAACAAAGGAAGATCCGCTACATTGATAATTTCATGATGCTGCAAACATAATAAAGAAAGAACCCGGATAAGTGCCCACAAATGATCAAATTAGATGAAAAGTATTCTGGTAGTCGTCCAAAATGGTCTCAGATAAGGCATCGATCAAATGATCCAGTAGTCGACCAAAATGGTAGACAACCAAAATCCGAGACACATGCATCTACCAAAATTGTCTCACATAAGGCATCGACCAAATGGTCCAGTAGTCGACAAAAATGGTAGACAACCGAAATCTTAGACTCAGGCATCTACCAAAATTGTCGACTCTTCAACCATTTTGGTAGATGCCTGAGTCTCAGAATACGGTTGTCTACCATTTTGGTAGATAGCTGGACTCAACCAAAACCCCATTGTTTTTTTGAATCAAAACTCACATCATTCAAATATCAGATATTTTTTGTTCATTCTAGAATTCATCAGTTCAATTTCCACTTCAATTTCAAATCAATTCAAAAATCTCTAAAATAAATTGAAGGACCATACTTCTTCTTCCACTTCGACCATTGGGTTTGGCACAGGAGGTGGAGGGTTTGATGATTCTCCTACTTCTACTTGAGTTGATGTCCCCCGCTCTTCTCCTCCTACTCCAACGTTTTCTTCCAATTCATCTTGAAGAATGAGCCGTCGGGGGAGCCTCACTTTCGGCGACATTGTGGGAGGTGAGAAACAAAGTGGTGAGTGAAGTTCGTTGGAGAGAAATTTTCGTCATCAACGTGCGCCGCTTTTGCCCGTCGATCGGCGGCTCTTGAAGTTTCTGGAGTAAACTCGTTTCGGGAGCCACTACAACAAATATGACCTTTGTTGACAGTTTTTTTTTCGACAGACGGTTTTATGTAGCTAGTTGCGCGATTAATCGACAATATTTGTGTTTGTCGATGCATATGATATTTATTGTCGACCTTTTAGTGTTTATTTTATTGTACCTAATAATTTGGTCAATATATTGTGAGTATTTTTTAATTTTGACATCTACTTATATAGTGACATATCTAATTGTCAACTCCTGCCAAAAAAAAAAATCGAGGGTAAATAATTGGTGTTTCCCGCACTCCCAAATTTTGAAGAGGAATAAAAAATTAATTCCAACGCACTAACACACGTTTCACTCTCACCCTCTCATACGACTCTCATCCTAAACCCTCAACCGGCGGCGATCAATTCCTGCAACTCTCTCCATCCTCTCCGCTACGCCTCTCTCTCTAATCTCCGAAGCCCTCGCCCTCTCCATCATCACCCTATTCAAGACCCGGTAAGCCCTCTCTCATCTCCGAAGCCCTTGCCCTCTCTCATCTCCGAAGCCCTCGCCCTCTCTCATCTCCGCCGAATCTTCAATTACCCACGCCCAATTCAAGACCCAGTAAGCATCACAAAACCTAGATTTCGTCTCGGTTTCCATCGAATTCAAGCTCTGGTAAGCAAAACCCTAATTTTCAACGAATTGTTTGTTCGGATACTCTCGATATATGGTATAGCTATGGAGTACAAGCGAATCAGTGATTTCAAGCCAAGATCGGGTAAAAAGCTGGAGGCAGGAGAAGTCCATCGGTCCTTGAAGCTAGTCGGCGTGTTGCCCATCCCCTGGCCGGCGTTGTATCCAAAAGATCATCCAAAAGGTCTCAAATTCCTCTTTGGCCGTTCAGAATCCAATCCCCTTGCAATCAACGGGTTCAAGATTGAAGGTATTTGATTTTGATTTTGGTTATTATTCACATATGAGGATTTAAAGTTTAGTGATATCTTATGGCTTAGACATCTGATTAGGTCTAATTTCTGTGGAATTTTTGTGCGTAGCAGCTTCTCCAATTGATCAATGGGAAGTCTGTTCAAGTTGAAGCCATGGAATATCGGGTTTGCTACCAATTTCTTCTCTGCGATTAATTTCCACCGACTAAGTTTGTCAGCCTTATTCATTCTTGTGACTTGATGATTGTGCAAACCTATTTTTCTTCTATATTGATTGATCTGCTTATGGTAGTTTAAATATTGTTTAATTTAGGGTGAGTCTTGAGTACATCCGAAAAAATAGTATTTCAAAGTAAGGAATACAAATGATCGAAGTCCACTTTATGATAAAATGAATGTAGTACTGATTGCTCTTGCTGCAGTTTGGTTTGTCAGACCGTTGCTATGGTAGATTACCCAATTTCAGGCCTCTATAACTTCCTATATTTGCTTGTTTGCTTAGCTTTTTGGCTCTGTATGCTCTTGGTGCATTACCCAGGAAATATGTATTGATCTATTGCCTTGAATCCATGTTTTTTCACCTGGAAATCAAGCTAAAGTTGCTAGGAAATTAGCTGAATTTTGGTTGTCTTACACAATGTTTTTTAGGGCCACCTTCAAACCTTGATAACTTGGCAAATTCTTGGCAGTTTGAGCTGAAATTTGAGAGGGTAACTCTTTGGTTATAACTCTGGATATTCCATGTTAACTCCATGATCAGGTTCCTCTTCCGGATGCCTTAAAAATCAGGATCAAAGTTGGGAGAAATCGAACTGAAAACTGTGAACCTGTGATATCTTTTCATTTGAACTTACACGTGGAGTTTCCTTGTTTGACAGCAGTTTTATCTATAATATTGCCTATCTGAAGTCGGGAGAAGACTTTGGAGGCCTGGGAAACAACTCTTTCTCAATAGTATGGCTGTTGAAGGTTTTGAAGTCGTAACTTCATACCAGAATACTTATTACACATGATTAAGCATTTCTGTTATTAATTTTCATCTGGAATAATCTAAGAACATGCACTTAGAACTAGAAGGACATGATTAATGTATCAATTGACAATTAGATAATTACTATTGATGTAGGGTGTCATGTGGGTTTTGAGAACAACAATTCGGTCAAAATTTTCATTTCCGGCCGTGAAGTCACTGTTCTCTTTTGTAAACATTTGGTCATCTAACAAGTTCGTTTGATGGACAGGGAGCAACCCCTAATAAAACCACCCCATAGCAGTTGTGGAGTCATTCGATATCTGAACCGAATGGCGTTCAGGATGGCATGTAGTGTGACACTCTGAGCAGCATCCCAAGTTCTGTTATAGAGTATTGCTGATTATCTCCTTATTTTGAATAATTAGAAGAAGAAGTGGTCCCAATCTATTTTTCTATCCTGATATCGTTGACTATGATTGATGATAAATTTATTGTGTAGGTACAAGGGGAATCGTCGATTACACAAACTATGACGATATGAAGTATGCGGTAAGTTGAGCTCAGCGGATCCAGAACCCTCCTTTTATACACTAAAATAAGACTAATGATATTCTTGTTACCCTCGCAGATCAGAAAACTTGATGACTCTCTGTTCCGCAACCAAATTTCCCGGTCTTATATACGGGTACGTTGTCATAGTTGTGACCATGTCTGCCATTTTGTTATGCTTAAACTGACTTCTTTTAGTTGTAAATACTATTGGAAGTTTGATGAATCCTTTATACTGATTCAGAAATCGTCTCTTATTCAAGTCATTTTGTCTATACTGCTTCATTATCAGTTTGCCAATTTCAGGTGAAGGAGTATATTCCCCGACGTAGCTACTCAAGGAGTCCCAGTCGCTCTCGCGATTCATATAGTAGAAGAAGTCGTAGCCTGAGTGACGGTGGCTATAGCAGCAGGAGCAGAAGGTATGTTATAATTTGAGGGAAGTTTCTTACCGCGGTTGAATTCTTACACTTTGACCATGCTGTACTGTCATGCAGTAAGTCTCCAAGGCCTAAGTCTCACCGCTCTTCGTACAGATCACGTTCAAGGTCTGTTTCATCACGACCTCGTTCTGATACCTCAAGGTATGTGTTCTTCTCTTGATAGATTTTGTGATATCTTTTCATTTGAACTTACACGTGGAGTTTCCTTGTTTGACAGAGGTTTTATTTTCCCTTAAGTTCGAACATTCTCTTTAGTTTCTCCAACATGTATTTACTCGTCGAAAATGCTTTTGTTTGTGTTCATGTGCCGCTCTGACAATCCACCCTTAAGACAGTATTCAATAGGTCTAGAAATTTACTTGTATGTTTTGGCTGTCTGTTGGTTAACATTTTATTTGGAATGACAATTTGTTGAGAAAGCAACTTCAGTGCTTGAGTATTGCTTGATAATGAAAGAATCTTTTAGAAACTCAATAATGTTTATTCCAAGGCGAACCACTGTCAGTGGTACGGCAAGGGGGCTGGAGCGCCGGTGCCTGATTGTGGTAGTCTTTTGAGTTGGCTGGTTGTGGATTTGTGGTGGGGATTCGTCCCGAGTATTACCTGATAATATTGTTTTACAACACTTCGTTGTAAACACCAAAAATGGAAACATTTTCAGCATATGAGCTTACAGATGCTACTTTCATCAGGTCTCTTATTCAATCTGTCATCAAGCTATCATTAATAGGCGCATTGTTGCTTTTTTAAGTATATGGGGGATAGCCTAGTGAACCTACTCAATTCACCACTCACCTATTTTTATATTTTCTGGAAAATGGGAAACTGTGGCATGCAGCATGTATTTTGGCATAACATAGTTTCATAGCTTTTGAGATCAAGGATTCAAAACCTTTTTAGATCGTCATATGCACATTCCAAATGAATTGGTATAGAATTGTTGATTGATATTATCTATTTTAGTCTCATATTTGCTTGTTTAGATTTTCATACTTGTAAAAACGTCTTAAGAGTTGTGCTAGTTTGATATCTAATGTTCCACTTGCTACATTGCATAATCGTTCGTTTTATTAGAGGTGAATGGGGTTAATTGAGAAAGGGTACCAAGTTGCCTGGTTACGATGCCATGATTATGAAGATTGCCTTGTTTGTTTTTGTAGATCCATCTCTCCGCGACGATCTGGACTTCTTAGGAACTTGGTTGGAAGTTGATGGGATCGGGTACTCATGCCTGTGCAACTCGTTGTTGTTGAGGTATGAAACTTGTCAATGGGCACCTCTAGAGGACCCTTGATGGTGTGCAGCAGTTCCACTTGGTTTTGTGAAATGGTCCCCGTGGATACGTACCTGTTCTTGCATTGTGGCTCCTAGGTGTTTGCATATACCGTAGTACTATAACGTTGTGGTTTTTTGAAGTCTTGCATCTCATCTGTTGAACTGGGCCATGTACTTTTTTGTTATCATTGTCAGAACTTGATTCCATAGAGGGGTAACCTTGTTAGTTGTTAGTAATCCTAACATTGCAAGCAAGATATCTTGGATCAAAGTCCTAAACAACATGGGTTATTCAATTGAATTGTTTTCCAATCCTTTGCAGATCTCGATCAAGGTCCAGATCTCCGGTTGAATTGGTCAGTACAATTTCTAAATATTGTTTGATTTTAACATATGCGTACTTCAGAGTATTCAAGTTATGCAGTTCTAAGTTATTTAAGTTACTTTATCCTGTATTATTCTAGCCTCGTGGTGGCAGAGGGGCTAGCGGCAGTCCCGTCTAGAGTCCTAGCAGGAGCAGGAGCAGGAGCATTTCTATCATATGGTAAAATATGACTACAACATATCCTAGCTAGATAGTAGAACAGAGCAGGAGCAGGAGCAGGAGCGATATCATGACGAACACGAGTTTTGTTTACTACAACATATCCTAGCTAGATAGTAGAACAGAACAAAGATATGGTAAAATATGACTATTATTAGTAATTGATGTTAACTAGAACCTGCGTCTACGACTCCACCATATGGTGGAATACGACTAGTTGCATTGGTGATGTACTCTTAGTTGTTGATGCAAAACACTAATTATGTAGGACATTTTTTTTTTATGTAAAACACCAAGTTATGGCTTGTTGATTATGTCTTTAAGAACAATTGTGCATGTTTATGATTCATGTTTGGAATTTTGGTGCATGTATTTTTTTTTTATTTGGTCGTGATACTGGCGACAAACATGTGTGTCGCCATGAAGATGCAAAAGTGAGAAACATATCAACTGGTGACAAATAATTTTGTCACTTATCTACATAAACTACTAAATTTACTTATCGGTAGTTGTACTAGCGACAGAAAAAGTTTGTTGTTAGATTTAAACTGTCGACAAAAACTGATGTCGCTTTTTTTTTTCTGCCGACGTAATTGAGATTTGTCGGCTTTAATACTAACGACCGACTTGTAGTGACCATTTTCCGTCAAAAATTATTTGTCGATAGAATTTCTACCGACATATTTGGCCTTTCTAGCGACAATTTTTACTGTCAACGGAGGCAGAATTTGTTGGAGTGAGCAAACTCGTCGCGTGGGTTCGTCTTCGTCCGTGTAACGAAGAGGCCCCTTTTATTTTTTGTTTAGGTTAGGGATAAGTTCTAATTTGTTATTAATTTGTAGATTTTTCATTTGAAATTTAAACACCCTCTTTTTATGTTCTGTTTTAATATTGCTAACTTCTTTGCCACCCTCTTTGACAATTCTTTTGAGCTCGGGGGTTCGTTCCTCCCCTTTTTTACCTTCCCTCCTCTTCTTCATTAAGTATATTTTTTCTTCACTTTTTTTTTTAAAATTATTTTGTTACATAATGATTTTAACTCCAGGTATTGACATATTTACCCCTCCTCCACATTTAGTGTTTGGATGTAAATTTTTACCAGTTTCAATAAGTAGAATTTATTGTAAATGGGGGATGTAATAAGTCTATTCTAAAAGTGGGGATTGTAATGTATTAATTTCGGTATACTGGGGGTACCCATTAAGTAATTATCTTTTGAGGCTATTAAAAAAATAATACTAAAGATGCGGTTCTGGTTTTCAGCTAAAAATACTATCTTTTTATGGCTCTTTTAATAGCTACCACAAAAAAATCATCCACAAATAGTGATACCCCTTTTCTAGTAGTGCTCCCTGCATCAGTGAGTGAGAGAGAGAGAGGGAGAGAGAGAGACACAGAGAGAGAGAGAGTTTCTTCTTCTGCCTTAGGGTTTTGGTCAGGAGATGGAGAGTAGTCGTCCCTCATTTTTTTTCATGACCAGAAGAGAGAGCCTTCTAAGGTTTCGTAGTCGTGTGCTTCAGATAATTAGCTTGGAGTTGCTAATTTCTTTTGTGTTCTGACTCACATATTCGTGTGGTGATTCAAATATAGGTATTCGAAGTTTGATTTATATTCTAGAGTTCTCATGTTAGATATTGTTACATTAACGTTCTAGTTTATCTCTCTCAGTCAGTCTGATCTAGAGCTTCTGCATGTTTGATCTACATGTGGCTAGAATATGTCATAAAAAAATTGTTTGTTCAAATTCAATTCTCTGATATAGTTCTTAGTATTGTTTTTGTGTCAGATCATTGTTTTAAACGATCTCTTCACTATAGACGTCTTACATATTAAGAACTCTAGCGTTTTTCACATATATTCTTTTGTTTCCAGATCTGTTAAGTTGTGCATGTGCTGAACTGTATTGATCACATTGTGTCGGATATGAGGTTGTTTCCCTTATTGGGACGTTGAAGTATAATCTTTGTATTTTCTAGGGTTGTTTTATTATTTGCCTGCAGGTCTAAAATTCTATTAGACTTGTCTAGAGACTCATATTCTTTGCAGTTTCTTGATTCAAGTATCTACCTGCGATAGAGTTGTTGACAAAGATTAACTGGTGATAGAGTTGTTCACTTGACGAATTGTTGTGGAAAACATCATGCAGTGCAAAGTCCGACTTTGTATCCTTTGTATCTCATGTCGTTAGTTCAACGGATCGAGTTGGTGTGTTAGTTTCCAACTAGATTCAACATAGCATTTGGATTGCCACCGCGTGGGATGATAAACAATAGATTGCATAAGCTAGGCAGGTAAAGATATAGTGGGT
Organism: Linanthus parryae; assembly: GCA_023055425.1. Classification (NCBI taxonomy): domain Eukaryota; kingdom Viridiplantae; phylum Streptophyta; class Magnoliopsida; order Ericales; family Polemoniaceae; genus Linanthus; species Linanthus parryae. The sequence continues at coordinate 81,727,431 of JALGPY010000002.1, forward strand.
GGGTTTTTTATCCTAATTGTCCTTCTCATTTGGAGAACGAAGGTTTCCCCACATAATTAATCTTGTGTGTCGTGTCTATTTACTTTACATATAATTGTTGTGATTGTCAAATTATCTTAATAGTTATATCGTCGCATCGACAAGTGATCTTTACGCAGTCCTCGATTAGAATGTGTTACATCTTATTGTCTGGTCAATTATCTCTTCTAGTGTATGTAGCAAGGACCGATCCAATTGGCTTTACGTAGTAGACTTCCGCTATTTCGCGGCTTGCGGGTATAGATACGTAGACATACTCGCACTCATGCGCATGTTTTTTGTCTATCGACTCTATATCCACTATCACTCTGCAAAAATCGGATGCAAAACTAACTCGACAGTTCTCGGTAAGAAACTCGGACTCGAACTCAGTAATCCAGAATGTCGCGTAGGAGAAGTAAGAATCTTCGTAAAATAAATGCAATTCTGACAAGATTTGATAGTAAAATAGCTGACGACGAGCGCAGAAAAGGAAATAATCAATTAAGAAACCAGAATGAGAGTCATTTGTGGCAGGGACCAAGTAGTCGCCCGGAGAAGAAATGAGAGGAATGAACGGAAATGGAGAATCACCAAGAAGAAGACGGTTGGAAACGATAGGTAAAGGGACAACGAGTATGTGCTGGTTCTGATACCATATAGAAAGGAAGAGACAAGAGAGAGATTTGAGAGATTTTATTCTATTTCCATTAGCAATAACAGAATACACTATTGAGTATTTATAATAACAAAAAATATGAGAGAAAAGAGAGAGAAGAGAGACTCCCGCCTAGCTCAGGCCACCACCGTCGAACCTCCGGCGAGAGCGAAATCACACAATCTCTGCACCAAAAGGTCCACAACGGACCGATCTACAACACTACTGAAGAAGCCAAGGTGTTTTCAGTTGAGAAAAGAGGGGAATAACCCCATCTACGCCGCCGGCGACATCAACACACAGTCAAGTGAAGATGGGATGACCCCCACTAATCAGAACCCCTCTTTAGCCGATGATGCTATCGAGCGAGCCAAGCAAGAAGCGCTGAAGATGGTCGAGCGACTACTCGCAACCTCCGCTCGACGATATCCACAGGTGAATCGATCGGAAAAATCAATCGGGCTTGAAACTGAAAAAATACACGTTTCTTGGAAGCCCAATCTGCTACCCCCTCAAAATACAAAAAGATCGGAATCTCTCCGGTGAAACTGGAAAAATACAGTCAAGTGAAGATGGGCCGACCACATGCCGGCGGAACCCAAACCAACCGAAACCCCCTGATTTATGCCCCCTGCCTCCGGATCTGCAACTTCCCCAAAGGAAGTCTACTGAAATCAGTGCACCGGGATATGCAGATAAGGAGGCGACGATGCTATTGTCTTCGTCAACGCAGACTTCAATCAGCCAAAGCAAAGCAGCCGTTACTGAGTCTGATCGCGATGATAAACGGAAGTTCAGAACCCCCACAGGGCTGAACCCAACTTTGTCCCAAATCGCACCTCAGACTATCAACGTGGATAATCAGACTCTATCAAAGGAGCCTCTGCCAAGTCTCTGTCCAAAACCTATTGGTAACACCCATAAAACATTCACTCATACAGTTGCTCCTATTCTGAAAGGAAAATCAGTATCTTCGGAATATGAATTTCAGTTACCTCTCTGTTCCGATAATACCAATCACACAAATGTGAAAGTGCAAAACTTCACCAGCAGCTTGTTGAATGTCAGTAATCCCACTCCAATTAACTCTTTTAATACTGTTAAGGGATATTTAGATCCCCCCAACAATAGTCTTGGAGGCAATCTCTTGATAGGAGGAAACTTCAAAAAGACTCCAATTCGGCCGGACATGTGGACTTCAAGTTCATCTCAGTCCAAAGGAGAAGTTTGTACTCCAATTCAGAAACTTGGGGTTCATTTCCTTGACACATCCAGTGGCCTATCCGATACGGTGTGTGATCGTTCTTCCTCATGTAAAGTCAATGTTGTGATTTACACAAGAAAGGAGCTGTTGGATTTAAGGTTTCGAACTCCTCCTTCGGACGAGCTGCGGACACTTTGTGAGAGAACCAACAATGAACTGATTTCAACATTCCCTTTGCGGAATTCTGGTTGTATATCAATTCCGTCCCCTCATTTGGTCTCTTATGTCAATCGTCGAACAAAGCAACTTGGTTTCGTAAAGCGATCTGATATTCTCTCTGTCATGACCGATAGCCCCAATGAAGGGAGTGGAAAGAACTGTTCAGTCATTAAACTCTACTGCAACAAAGGTCGGAAATTGAAGTGTGTTATCTCCACAAACGACAACAGGAAGGAAATTTCTTCCTCCGATATTGACACTACTTTCCACGAAAGTGCTGCAAGTAGAGAATCACCCATTTTGGAGGCTCATTCTGTTAACTCGAAGAGTTCTGAGGATAATGCGGAGAACTCTGATGTTCCTCCTCCTTTGCCTCACAACTTCACTAAGAAGAGAGTGTTCCCACCATCTTGCCCCTTAACCACTTCAACTGAACCCCTCTTGCCTAAACCTCCCACATCCTCCTTTAAAGTTAAAGCCTCTCGATCACCGTCAGCAACTTTGCTTCCCTTCCGCGCCAAACCCTTGCCTTATTGCCACTCTGAGATAAAGAAGCGACCTCGTTCTTGGCTTCGGAAGCAGCAACTCCGCATCTCTAAACGACACTGTTCAACTTGGTCAGGGACTGCCCACAAAGCTCTGGTTAGGTCTTCTGTTAATCATAACCAAGTAGAGGAAAACAGTTTAACTCTGAGGAAGAGAAAACTTGATTTGGAGGAGATATCCTTGACAGCAAAGGTTTTAAAACCGGGCAAATCAACTGAAGGCATTTTGTCTCCCAGCGGCTTTTTCTTTCAAAATGGGTCTTCGGAGGTTGTTCCTCAACAATCTCCACTTCAGCCATGATCGTTGCTAGCTGGAACTGGCAAGATTTGGGACAATCTTGCTCAGTTCAATCAGCCTTATCTGTGTCCCTTGATAGTTCGCTTTGTTCCTTCTCGGAGGAAAAGTTGGCCTTTCTTTTGTTCTTTCTCAGCCACAATGCAATCGCTTCTCTTTGTCACGAAAACTGCAGCGGTGTTCAGATGGTTCTCTGGATCAAGGATTTCTTTTTCTTACTTTTTTGGTCTTGGTTGCCTGCCTCTCAAGTAGACAGCCGTGCAAGGACCACAACTTTAAACGAAGCTTTGAATTGCTTCCTTGTTGCCTTTCGGCATCCTTGGCTTAGTCTGAATCCAACTCAATCGGATGACTCTTTCATCCTTATTGTTGGGTCGCTATTAGCCGCCTCTCGACACATTAATTGGTCGATTTCCCCTACCCCCCTTCATCTTGATCCGATTTCAGACTCTGACCCCTTCACATCGAGCATCTACAGCACCGACAACAACTCTCTCGGGTCGGTTATCAAATGCAACTTCTGGCTCAGAAGAACGATAGTCAACGCCATTCACATTGTCAGCTATCAGTACTATCTTATTTTTTCTGTTAACTTTATTATTGTGCCTCTGTTTTGGTTGCTTTCTTTAGTTGTCTGTAGCAACCAAATTTTCTTGTTGTACTTGTTTTATTAATGCAATTTCCCCCTTTTCAAAAAAAAAAAAAGAGTATTTATAATAACTAACTACCATAACGGGAGTGGATTTCCTTCTGTTACAAATTGTACAGTTTTTTTGCAGTTCAGATCAAATCAAGCTAAATTGCATTGGCAGTCCTTCAGATTTAGCTAAACTATCATTTACACCCCTATGTTCCAATAGGCATGGATGTGCGGCGGATCAAATGAAATTGAGGGATGTTTGTGGCATTAAGTATTCCATTGAGGTGCTTATTCAACTGATTTAGCATTATGTGCTCTACCAGAATATCCGGTTTCATGGCCAAACATAGCCAATTCCCCTTTACATGAAGTAGCTCTTAAAAAAAAAAAAAAAAAAAAAAAAACAACAACAACCAAACAAACAGGAAAACATAAGATGGGGACATAATACTTGTTTCTTACCGACAATCTTCTCTACGTAGTACTAAGTTCTGTTGTCTACATTGCTAATTAATTTGTTCTGAAGTAGCTACAAAAAATTATATAATGGGACGAAGCACTAAGAAACCCAGCCAAATCAACGTTTGACTAGAGTTTATAACAAGAGCTGCAATGTTTTAGCCTTTATTTAACATCTTTGTATTTCATCTGTGTCAAAGTATGAGTGTTTATAATAATTCTTTTGATATATTTATAGATTCTTACCACCAATCCTTCTCAACAAACAAAAAATAAACAAAAATTCTTACCACTATTGAATAATCTCACATGAGTAGTAAAACAAAATAGGCGACGAATCACATTGTTTATTATTATTATTATTATTATTATTATTATTATTATTATTATTATTATTATTATTATTATTATTATTATTACATGGTGTCGCTTCAGCTAAGAACGTACCACTCCGTTTCCTTTCTTTAGCCTTCTTTCTATTTACGTACGTTCCCTTTCTTTATCTCTCTTTCCTCTTTTGACAAAATTTATGTTGCAAAAAATTCAAAATGCCCTCATCCAATACCCCATATTTTGTTGATGTGAAGATGAGAGTGATTACATCATCTCCACTCAGGGGTAAATCGGGTTATTAACCCAGATTTGATTGCTCTCCTTATTTCTTGTGCATTCTCAAAGGAGGCTTAAACGCAAGAAACATAGTGGTAGCAATCTCCTATAGAAGTTCAAATAATTGTTGTCATATATTTTGAAACGCATTGGACATCATACAGAACATGCCCATGAGACCAAATGAAGTCGTGTTGGGGTCTTTGCTGGCCGCCTGTAGTACTCGGGGAGACATCAAGTTGGCAGAGAGATTGATGGCTTATCTTTTCGAGTTAGAGCCCAGTACAGATTCCAATTATGTGCTGCTTTCTAATACCTATGCCGCTGCGGGCAGCTGGCATGGGGCTAGCATTGTGAGGAAGAAAATGAAGACTCTTGGACTCGTGGTGTTGAAAAGAAACCGGGAATGAGTTGACAATCACTAGCCATCAATTTTGAACGTTTGAACTTAAATGTATTTTTTGAATGACTTTGAACATAAATGTTTGATGTCAACAGTTAAACCATCCTAGATGGATATTGATATTATTTAACCTTAAATCCATGTTGAAATTTTCTACATGAATGTCTGATTATTTCCAGAAAAATGAAAGCCTGATGTACCCAAAGTTTCAAAAAGAAAAACTTAATGTTCTATATTTCAAAAACTTAATGTTCTACCCATGTTTCAACAACAGCAAGATCAAATACGATCAGAGACGACGAAGAATCCAATAATGCTTCTACGTCGATCGTGGCCATCAACAATCACCATCCTCTGAAAAGACAAGAACTGCCTGAATCATCCTCAATAGTTAGCGATTCTCCATTCGACAGCCTACGTGAAGAACTAATGGTGGAGATCCTTCGGCGTCTCCCTCTCAGAAGTGCCATCAGATGCAAGACTGTCTCTAAACAATGGTTCTCTATCACCACCAGTTGGTATTTGCAGATTCCATGTTCATTCCAGAACTCCAATTACTCCGTCACTGTACTAGATTTGATGTGCATGCGTCGTTTAACACAATCTGATTGAGTCAGATGCCAAACCTGCCCTTGGGCTCGAGTAATTACTATCTGATTGAGAAGCTGTTGGAACCAATGTTCCGGTGATTTGAATTGGTTTTGCCTGTAACGACACTTTCCATTGACGCAAGAACTATCCAAAAGATTCGCACAATGAAATTCGAGATAAATTTGTGATATGTGCACATTTTCGATGTCATTTAATCCAACTTTCTAATAAAACTTTTACGTTTAACTACCTTGCAGTTTTAGCCGGCTGACACTGCAACACATGGAGCAAGAGAATTGGTATTTAATTCCATCCACTATCAGAAGTGCTGACAGCACTCTCCGAAATTTCGGCATCCAAAGTCATAATTTTTAGCCCAATGTCAGCGGACGTCGACATTTTGGTGCACAATGTCAGCATTAACTATTAATAGTGTGGAGAGTTAAATATCAATTTCCATACTGCATATAACACAATGTGGCCCGCCCGAACTGCAAGGTAGTTAGGTACCAAAAGTTTTTTTGATAAGTTTGAGTTCTTATCAGATACACACTCCAAACATTTTCAAACATATATTCGTAAATAATTAAAAATCAATAAAAATTGTGCAAATTGAGTAATTCGGGAAACGGATATATTTGTCAGATAAATGTACGAAGAAAAATCTTTTCATGAGCCCACCCTTAGTAATTCGAACAATGAACAAACTCAAAACAGAAAGGGTCTTGGGCAAACGAAAATTGATCACCTGAAACGCTTCATCTACAAAGCTTCTGAATAAAATTTGTCAAATACGCAGAATAAGCTTTATGTACATAGACAATCCGGTTAATAAACATCCGTTGACAAAATTAGCTGGACCTGTAGGACTCTCATATGAAATTTACAACAAAGTGGCACACATTGGATTCGCAAAGAAGTGCTCTCGACAAACCAGCTTTGCTTTTTTGAACCTGCATTTCAGAAGACTACCCAGAAGCAAAGGGGGTGCAGCATATGTACTCTCGTGCATCTTCCGTGTGATGATATGATTATCCATGATCATCAGCTTCAAGAGGCTTCTGCAACTCTGAAATACACAAAATAAAATTGGACGTCAAAAGTGCTTTTTGACAATTCTTATTCAAGTTACTTAAGTCAAGGGGAATGCCGCAAGTGTCCCTGGGAAGGTGATCTCATCTACTATCTCCCGATGTGACGCTATCACTTTTTTTTTTTTTTTTTTCTTTTTTTTTTTTTTTTTTTTTATGGTGGATTCTGTTTGATATCCTCCCACCTATCTGTACTGGTTGAGAGCCCAGATTTTATATAATAAAGCTTTTCTACATACTATAAAAAAGAATCTAAGGGTCAATAAGTCACTGCTTGACATGACTAAAACATCCTTAGTAAAAAATCTTACTACAATCATGCCCTTAATTTTATTGAGTCTTTTGCGAATCAGCCATCACGTATTGCCTATGTCACCGCTTCAATGTTACCGAAACAATCTCCAAGACCCCTCTCAGAAAACAGGTCACTCTAAGGCTCGGTCCACTGCAGCGTCATCATAAACACCGCCTTTGGAAAAAAAAAAATCATAAACACCGCCGGGTTATTGGGGACAGTGTTCTTGGTGATAGAGCTGATTCAGATTCAGATGCATTGGACCAAGGGAAATGATCTCAATCTTATCAACCAGATTCTGATGGCCGGCCAAACACCTCATTGAAGCCTCTCAGATGGGTATGAACACCTTGGCTTAAATGAATGTTCGGTTCTGGTTTACAGTATGATGAAGTCTCCCCTGAATGAGACTTAAGCAAATTTGGGTTGTTTTAGGGGTAAAATCCACTTTCACCCCTTTTATGTTCCAAACTTCAGGACAGTTATACCCCCTGACTGTGTCATATACCCTAGGAGAGAATTTGTCCCAAAACTACTATAGTGACGAATGACCGCCCCTAGACTAACGATGTCACAATTAGGGAGTGTAAATATCCTGAAATTTGACAGACAGGAGGGGCGAAAATGTCATTTCTCATACTAGAAGGGATGGAAGTGTCTTTGCATCAAACTTGAGGGGGTGAAAGTGTCTTTTCTGCTTTTACAGGTCAATTACTTTGTCTTCTGTTAACTGCACGCTTGTTTCTGGTTTCCAATTACTGCAGTTTGGTCAGTTTGACCCAACTAATTCAACATTCTAATTTGTACTGGTTTGATTTCCCTTCTGAAGTACTCCAGTTTTATTAGTTCGGCTGCACGCAAATGACAACCACCGAAGAAGTTAAATTGATGCTGGAATGAGAAGTCACCCAAACAAACTGAGACACTAAAGAAGCTTCAGGGCATGCAATGTGCTTATTTCTATAAACTGTCGTCTGTTGATACATGTCGCTTATTATGCATCTGAATGCTACTATGTGCTAAGCTACTTGAATCCAAGAGAGGAAGTAGAAGAAAGAGCATAAGAACATAAACTATCCAAGTTCCAATAAAATCTCGAAATAAATGGTACGATTCCATTTGCTTAGATCTTTCCAGCCGGTATTTCATTTCGTTCTTACATCCTGAAACTCTTACTGCAAGTGCCAAAAACCATTCTAACTTCACCGTGTAATCCATCAACATGTTTAATAGCTTAAGAAGTGCTTTCAGAGTTCAAGTAGCAGAACAGATTGACCGTGTAACATGTTGGTAAGTATCACTGTCGTTATGAACTCACTCTTGGTATTCACATTGCAATGCATATGAAGGACACGGAAGAATAACAGAATTAAGCTGTTAGTGTGTTACTTGTGAACAAGAACAAGATGTGTAAGAAGAAACTAAACAAATGTCGGCTTAGCACAGTGCAGGGGGAAGAAGTTGATGTTGACACTCTCGCTCTGTGTACTTTTGTTTTGTAATAGTCGCTAAGGTTTCTATAGGTTTGTTCCACTGGATGGTCTTCCTTTGTTTGGTATGTTCTTTTTTATCGTGTTACATTGTTACTTGTGCCCTGTGGTTATTTTGTTGAATGTTCTTACTTTGGATAGACAAGTGGTTTCTGCTTGATGCCAATTACGAGCGAGATTCACTAAAAAAGAAGATCAAAGAAGAGCATCTTTCTCAGATTTGCATTCACATACAATCTTTCCAAATCTTGAAGAGAGTTAAATAGGGCATAATGAAGGAACACACCTGAGGATTCAATGCATTCATGCGCTTGATGATGTCATCCTGAAACAAGGAGAGAGTGAGCATTACAGTTTAAAGAATAGTTCAATATCCTATTTAATAAAAACAATGATATTTGAAAAAGATCCTGAAAATTGAGAATCTCAAGTCTTTTGCTAATATTTCTGACTATAAAGAAGTAAATACATATGATACTAATTCCAGTTATATGTGACATGGCAGTGTGGGAGGACACTAGACAACTCTCTGTACTGCTATTTAAATAAAATTCAAAATGCTACAACATGATTTCAATGCTGGTAGTAAAGTCATTCTTAATAATCTACACACAGAAAAAATTAAATGAAGATTTCATAAAGCAAGAAAACTAGTAGCATTGCCCGGGTCATGTGACCACTGGTACCATCATCTCACATTAAAAAAAGATGCCTATGTTTTAAGCATTGAACCAGATGACTGCTATCAGGAAAACTACAATACAATAAAATTCTTTTGAAAGTAAAATGAAATTTTCACAACTCCGCGTTGAATGATAGATAATTAGAAACAATGGCATGGTTTTTCAAGTAAGATACAGCCCCTATTTCAGGCAAAATAATTTTTCTGTACACTAACAGAAATGTGTAGTAGACATAGGTGCTACCGCGCTAATGGAAAGCCAGTCACCACATCTATATACCACAAAATCTAAGGAAAACATACCTCCAATATTCCTGGATTTTGCATCACAATACCGAGCATACGGCGTACAAGTCCTTTATAGACAATTGTGTTTGTTGTGCCATCTCCGTTTAACCAAGGCAAAATTGGCTTACATGAACCAATGCAAGCTGAACGACGTTCAAAGGGAAGAAATTCATCACTGCATCCTGTAGAAACAACTGTTGTCTTTTTACCGGGTTCAACTCCTTCACTGTCTTGCAACTCGCTGGCTGGATCAGAAACCTCGCGAGGAAGATTTAGAATGGTAACTTTGTGTACACCGTTGGCCTCCATACTTAAATCTTTCAATGTACAAGAATCACCATCTTTATGATATTCTAAACGCTGGTTAGACTGCCCATCGTTAGTTTCAGGATAAGTGTGCTCAGCCGATTCTTGATCCCGCATGGCCCTTGTGGTCAGGAAATACTTGGAACGGTACAGAGGATCAACAATGTTAACAGAATCATAGCCATTGACCTATTTAGAAAAAACAAATAGACCGCTTTAGCCCAAATGTTCAAACAAATATTTTTTGAGGCCTAAATATTGTGAACATGTCAAATAAGTAATTTGGGTTTCTCAAGGACAAAGTTGAAGTAGCTAACTACCTGAACCACATAAATACACGAAAGTTATATCCAATAGGTCTGAGAAAGCAGTACGACGCCTCCACATCTCTAAGCTATTAACTTTAATGAAAATATTTAGTTATTAACGGAAAGATTGAGTATTTGCCTCAACCACTATTAAAACGGTACTAATCAAGAGAAGATGAGCCTAACTCGTATAATATAACAGTCAGCAGCCATACTCAGACCTGCTCTTATGAAGAAAGTAGACACCAAACACCAAAGTCATAAATAAATGAAAGGAACACACTAGGGGGGAGTTTGGTATGACTTATAAGCAACTTATAATCCAGTTTTGGATTATAAGTTGAAGCCATCTTATTAGTTGTGTTTGGTATGTACTTATAAGCTGAAAAGTTGTATTTGGACTTAAAAGATCACAGAGTTAAAACTGAATGTAGAAAAAGTTGGGGTTTCAAAGCTTTTTCTAAACTTTTGAACTTAACAACTTTTTCACCAAACACACATAACATTTTTCTTCATAACACTTTTTCACCAAACACACATAACACTTTTTTCACCAAACACACATAAAACTTTTTTGACATAAACTTATAAGTCAACTTAAGTTGCGAATAAGTTATACCAAACTCACCCTAGAGCTATGACTTTCAATTCGAAAGATTATCTGAATGTGCATGCTCCATTCCATGCTAAAACTGGTAATCTGATGGTTCCTCCGTCCCAAAGAGGGTGTCTGGTAATTTGAAAGATGATGATACTTTTGACTTGAGAGAGTTACATAAATATTTTTTTATCATGTGGTGCTATTTCTTGGGAAAAGGAAATTTAAAAATGGGTAGGGAGGAGAGTAATGAGGAAAAGTATGTCGCTTTTGGTAAATGGACATCCTCTGTGGGACGGAGGGAGCGTGAAATCTGGTTACATGTATGTCGAAGACAATCAGTTTTGTACTTTCGCATAGCTCTTATAGGAAAACCAGAAGGAAACGCATAACTAACCTTTAAAGCTCGCCCAAATACTTCTAGTACTTCAACAACAACTTCTGCGACATTTTGCCCTATAAAGAACATTCAGCCTAATAAATAGAGTAACGACAATGAAATATTTTTTACTATATTGATAACAAACACAGGGATCCAACCCAGGAATGATTAACATACCCTCTATGTTCAGGACCTTGGACACTTCTCCCATGCTCAAACCTTGGTCACCTGCCTTTTGGATGGACGAGTAAACATTTCTGAAGTGCTCAGACTTGAGACTACTCAATAATTGTTGATCTGAAGGCAGACCCATCAAATGAGTAGAAAAGCTAGTCATAGCTACCCACTCAGACTCATTTGCAGAATTTGCTGCCACACTACTGCTACTGCTACCAGGGATTTCCTTGACATGGTCAGAATGAAATGTGTTCCCAGCAGAAGTTGTGCTTAAAGGTGTATGAAAGAGCTCATTTTCAGAAAAAGGAAGTGAGCCATTACGGGCACTTCCTGAGAATGGTTCTATTGCATCAGTTACACGAATCCTCAAACGACTTACGGATAACCGGATACCAGGGAAACCTTTTTCTTGGCGAGAAATAATCTCACCTTCTCCAGGCATCGAGCTTCTAGCCTTTTTGGCCCTGTCCCCACTCGAACAATCGTTGTCATCAGATTTACGCTTCGATCCTCTTGAATCTTCAGAATCACCTATCCCTTCAGCTGGCAAGCATGGTGATACTAAAATTTCTCCAGAAGAGACTAGAGCACATAAATAGAAGATATCCCCACACTGCAGATCGGCAGATATGCTAATCTCCTCTTCCATCTGATCTTTTTCTTTCTCACGGAGCAAGCTAGAAAACTCAGCAGCCCTTTTTCCAGTATTAACTGGAAAAGGGGAAGACGATACACTTTGCAAAAACTGTTGAGAGAGTGCAAACGGGTTACCTCCAGTGCCTCCAACCTGCTCAAGTTGTCAATCAACAACCTAAATCAGCCAACATATATAGACAGTTGAACTAGTTTTAATAGAACATAGATGACATACATATCCGTTTCAGACAGACTTGAATATTACTGTGTTAATGCATTACTGTGTGATCATTACACAGTAATGCATAAACACATTCAAAGAAATGTGTACACTAATTTTAGGAATATGAATATAATAAATCCATATTAGAAATTCGGGACATGGGGTTATATATATATATATATATATATATATATATATATATATATATATATATATATATATATATATATATATATATATATATTGAGGGAACATGGGGTTATACACATAGCTGAGACCAATGCTCTAAAATCCAACCACTGATCCACCAAAATTATAGAGACAGAAGAAACAGAATTACCATAATCTTATTTTCTCGAAGAAAGTTGAAGGCAGCAAAAAGGTCTTGCTCAGAGTAACGGCGTAATGTTTCAGCTAGTAACTTTGGCACCCCAGGAGATGTTGCCGTGTTCAGAAAAATGAGCTTGAAAAACTCTGCGGCATTTGAAACTGCTAGGGACTTATGTGTCTGGCTACTAACATTAATCCCCTCCTTTAAAAGCTTACTGTACTTTTTAGAAATAAGATGACTGCTCAATTTCCAAGAGAAACCACTGCCCGGACCAATATGGTTGCTGTTGATTGTGCTAGGGTTAAGAGTTGGAACTAGCTCTGTTTCCAAAGCATCCTGCAAAATATTAACAAAGAACACACCCCAAAAGTAAACATTCAAATTACTAGCTAATTGACAACTTTACAAATCCAATAAATGGATTGTAACAACAATGCACTAGATGGCATAGCGGACATGTGACATAACTGCATATGTACTGAATTACAAGTATGGACAACCCAAGCTGTCACTATTTCCGATACAAATCCTTAAACATTATAGATATGCTTTTTATTAGTATATTAAACATAAACTCAGCATTTCAACACATGTACTCACATTGTGGTGGACTTTTATGCAGCCGAGTTTGGCTTGTTTCTAATAGAAATATACCCCGTCTATACTGTTTTATGTTACTGTATTACAGTTTTAGGTAATTCAAAATGACTCTTCAATACTAAAAATATCACGTAACTTATGACTTCTCTACCATGTTATTCATTATTCTGAAATTAAATTATCTTGTCAAAAAGTATGGTGTATAAAATCAAAAGATCCAATGTCATTTTACGAGTCTAACTACCCAGCCAAAAGTACATGAAAGGTCCAGTGGAATAATAAAATTCGACAGAGGGAGTACAAGATTAACCCAACACTAATAGGTAGCTACATTTCCTCCATTCATATTATTTAACAGATTCATTTCTTATGCCCACAGTTTTTTGTGTTAATCTGCTGGAACTCATGGGCTTCTCACTATATCGACGCGTACCAGAGATTATCTGCTGGTGCACGTGAGTGACTTCGCCTCATATTCAATATGTAAGAACCAATAATTGTAGGGAGATTAAGCACCGCGAGAGAGGAGCACCATAGTATGATCTTGGACACCCACTTACCCAAAAGGTCAACCTTATGAGTTAGGGCCCAAATCATACTATATTAACCATGAACCTCATGTCCACATGCTCCCCTTAATGTGTGAGCCCTTCAACATGCTCCCCCTCGCCCGGAAGCATTCGCCGAATTTCTTCGAATCGCCTTTGTGAGAGTGCACCGGACCACCATCTGCAAGACCACCTGCTGGAGCAACAGGAATTTGACCGTCTGCAGGAACACCTGGTCCACCATTCATGGAAGACCCATCCATGAGAACACTGCACATCTCACCCTTGATTCACCACGGCAGCGCGCACGAACCATCGGCTCTGATACCACTTGTAGGGAGATTAAGCACCGCGAGAGAGGAGCACCATAGTATGATCTCGGACACCCACTTACCCAAAAGGTCAACCTTATGAGTTAGGGCCCAAATCATACTATATTAACCATGAACCTCATGTCCACCATCCCGATGTGGGACAAACCACTCACACATGATACCCAACAATAATCAAACCCTGAGAAGTAGCAAATGGGTGCTAGCTCAGTGGTAGAGCATTTGAAGCCTCTGCATGAGGTCTCGGGTTCGAACCAGGCTATGATGTAATTCTCAAAAAAAACCCTGAGAAGGAGGTAGAACGAGACTCACAACAGAAACATACAATGCAATAATACTACAGAGAATGTCAAGCATGAGGCATATGAGTGTTATGGATAGGTCCTCCTTGAAATGAGACCAAGGGAGCAGTAGTAATAGTTCATGTATGTTAATAGAAAAACGATGGTCCTATCCTCCCTGCAGATGAAACTAGACAGTTCAATCGAGTTTGACTAGACGCAACACTGAATAAGCCATAATTATTGAAGGGAGCAGGCAATTAACAACTAACATCTTGATAAGTCATTTACCATATTATCTTTACTTTTTCACCTTCCAGTGACATCATAATTAATTATTGTAAAAAAGGTTACAATCTTTCTGGAAATGACAAATTGGAAAGATGGGACAGAATTAAAGGATGCAGGGAGTGGTTCTCAATGTTTCCCCAAATGGAGCTTCCTAATCAATACAATCAAGCTTGACTAGACGCAACGCTGAATAAGCAGTAATGATCAACATATTTGCAAAAATAAAGACAACTGAAACCTTATATAAGTTACTCACATGTTCTCCAGCATCTTTATTTAAATCTGACCATTCCTCTGCCAAAGAACCACCTCTCTTTGAGAAGCTAGGTTTGGACATTTGTTTGTAGCGGAGAACCTCATCGAGGGCTATCTTAATATCTTTGTCATCAAAGTCATCCCATCGCTCCTGAAAAGTGGACACCTCATCATATTTGTCACTGCTGGGTAAGCTCCTTTGACAACCTTTGTCAAACACAGAGTCCCGAACTATGACGTTGCAACCTCCTTGGTCAAAAGATTGGTTTTTCAGCTTCTGCAGATGTTTCACATATCGTTCACTGAGTGCATTGCAAAGCCTCATCAAGGCTTTCCTAAACTTCAAATCATTATTTAGTATTGCAATTCTTCTTTTGCAGGCCTCAACAGGTGCTGGAAGATGTATAAGTGAGGACCAATATACACGGTGAAATTTTGCCCCAAGGGAAGCGCGAGATCTTCCATACTCCATCACCAATTGCCTGAAAGAAAATTCTATGTCAGGCAGATTTTTTTTAGAAACAAAACAATGTCCTAAATAACTGAATGCTAACATCAAACAGACCAGACACACATTCCAGCGATATGAAATGAGGTAACATTGTAAAGTCGTAAAGGAGTATGTACATGTAAACTAAAAATGTAAAGATAGAATGAAAGTGATGGAAAAGCTGAGAAGGTTAAAGTGGAGAGGGATGGTTAACCCTGGGACGACTAGTTCTGTAGGAGATAATATGAGACAACTGGTAAGCCATACTCCTGTTTGATGGAATTACTTTAGGCTTATTTTCCAAAGCAGTCATAATGATACAATTTTAAACCTACATAATTTACCTGTCAGCTTTATCAGTCCAGTAAAACTTTCTTTGACGTATTGGCTTCATCTTTGGAAACGCACACTCATGAATTGAAGAACCATGATTTTCTTCTTCAATGGGCTCTTCTCGTTCTATTACTTCCAGGTAGTCTTCCGTTTCAGATGCTTGTAGCTGAATTTTATGTTCTCCTGAAGTGTACCTACCATCAGTACCCGGTAATCTGGCAACATCACCACTTGGGTTTTCATCTAATGTGGCATCTTCTGTATGGCCCGCTGATTTATCCAAATGCTTCTTTCGCTTCAGTGTGCGCCTTTTCTTCTTCTCGTGAAATTCGTCACCTTCCCCATATACTTCTCCTTGAAATCTAGCAAGGCGCTTTTGCCGGTTATCTTGATAAATGCGAAGTACCTGCAGGTAGAGTTTCCGAAATGGTTCACAATGCTAAACTGACTATCATATGTAATCTTTTAGCCAATTTTCCTAGAGAAAGAAAAAAAAAAAAAAAAAAAAAAAAACAGAATACAAGAGATGTTGAGAAGTCCCACATCGGACATTCAAGAAGAAGAAACATAATTAATAAGTATCCTGGGCTACTCCCCTCATTGCCAATTGGTTTTGAGGTGGAACCCCATGAATTCTTACATGGTATCAGAAAAGTCTAACAACCCACGTGCTCACCGCCACCCGCTGATAAAAGATCCACGTGTAGGCCAAATAATGCCACACGTGAGGGGGCGTGTTGAGAAGTCCCAAATCGGACATTCAAGAAGAAGAAACATAATTAATAAGTATCCTGTGCTACTCCTCTCATAGCCAGTTGGTTTTGAGGTGGAACCCCATGGATTCTTACACAAGAAATCAACAAATCTCACTAAAGATACTCAGATACTGCTTGTTTACCCGATTCACCATATTCACAACAAAACCCATAAATCAATCTTGAGGAGGTTTTCTAAGCTCTATACGAGGTCGGAAAAACTCACCCGATAAGAGTTCCAAGGAATTACAATACAGGTACTCCTCCATCCCAAACCCACTGTCTTCCTTCCCTAAATTGGACGTCCCAAAAAGATTGTCCTTTTACAAAAGAAGCTACATACTTTTCACTTTACTTCCTCCATACCCTTTCAAATTTCTACTTTTTTTTTTTTTTACTTCGCAAGAAAAATAACACATTTCGCGAAGGACATTTCTGTAAATCTGCCAGGTCAAAAGCATCGCATAAAGCTCCGTGTAAAGTCAAACCAAGACATTTTTCGGGAGGGAGGGAGTAACAATCTTGTTCATTCCTGTTTTGCCCATCAAAGATGGTGGCGTAGGAAGAAATTCGCGGACAATTCGTCGAATCTAGAATAAACTGTATCGGTCAAAAATCGAATCGGGGGCAGAATTGAAGGGTTAAAGTTAGGGTCAAGTTACACCATATTCTGACTAGAAACACCAATCTAAAGATAACTCATGATAAATCACTATCACTGCCCTGATTTGGCCAAAATCGCCTGTTTAAAGGGCGAAATCATCAACTTTGCTATCTTTTATCACATTTCTTGTCAATTAGGAGCTCGTTTTAATCCCGATTTGGGTCAATATTTTTCTGAAAAAGTTTTTTTATTTATTACTTTCATTTAGATTAATATTTGGAATTTTCCTTTTTTTGCGACATTCAAGTTTCTCTCCCAATATCAGTAGACAATTTGCTAGAGATTTGAGTTTCCAAAGTGGCATTCCCTTAACTAACAATTTGGGAAAGTACCTAGGTACCCCCAAGATTCATGGCAAAGTTAAGGGAAGTGACTTTCAAGAGATCTTGGATAATCTTAATGTTAAGCTTGCAGGTTGGCAAGCTAAACACTTGTCTATTTTGGGAAGAGCTACTCTGATCAATGCTTCCCTCTCTGCTCTTCCCATGTATAGGATGCAAACCTCTTTGCTTCCTAGTCACATATGCAACAAGATTGACAAAATTAACAGAGATTTCCTCTGGGGTGACTCGGGGGATACTAAGAAAATGCATCTTATAAGTTGGGAGAAGGTTTGCAAGAATAAAGATAAGGGGGGTCTGGGGATTAAAAAGGCCAAAACTCTCAATATTGCCTTCCTTGCCAAGCTGGGATGGAAAGTTCTCACTAGAGAGAAATCTCTGTGGAATGAGGTGATCACTAAGAAGTATCTTGCTAGAAAAAATTTCTGGAATTGGAGGAAAAGTGGTAAAGCCTCTCATACCTGGAGAAGCATCATAGCCACTAGAGACTTCATTAAGAGTCAAGTTAAATGGAACATTGGAAATGGGGAGATGATTTCTTTCTGGTATGATAAGTGGTGTGGGGATGAACCTCTACACCTTAAAGCTTTACATCCCAACCTGGTTTCTGATATTAAACTGTGCACTCTTATGAATAGTGATGGTACTTGGAACCTTGATGAGGTTAACTCTAATCTCAATGAGGACACTCTTTGTGCCATTAGAAGAACTGTTTTTCCTATTTTTAGTAATCAGATGGATAATCTGAGATGGATCAGTGTGACTAGTGGAGAGTTTAGCATTAAAGAAGCCTTCAAGGCTCTTAATGTGAACCAATCCACTAATTCAAATTGGAATTGGACTTTCCTTCGGAAAGTGAAAACTTCTCAAAAAATTCTGAGCTTCTTATGGAAAATCCTCCTCAACAGACTCCCTACTAATGAATTGAGAGCTAAGAGGGGAGGAGACACTAATGGAGCTTGTCCTAGATGCAATCTGAACTATGAAAGCCATAACCACCTGTTTAGAGAATGTGCTCACTCTCAGAACATTTGGAAAAAGTTAAGATCTGAGAATTGGTTGGAAAAAGATCTCAACCTTGATCTCAATGATTGGATTTACAAAAACATGAGAGATCAGTCAGTTTGTTTTCAAGATATTCCTTGGAAAACTGTATTCACAGTAATTCTTTGGACTATTTGGAAAAATCGAAATAAAAAAGTTTTTGAAGGAACTCAAATTGAAGCCACCAACAGTAGCTTTGAGATTCTTAAAATTTCCACTAGCATCCATAATGCTTTTATTCAAAGCAATGAGATGCAAACGGAAATTAAGAGTAAAACTAATTGGTTGCCACCTCTTGCAGGAAAAGTTAAACTGAATGTTGATGCTAGCCTATACCCAGGTGTTGGTGGAGCTGGTTATGGAGGGATCCTACGGGATGACAAGGGTGCTCATTTATGGAGCTTCTCGGGTAGCTCACCAGAAACTTTTGTGACTCAGGCTGAGATCTTGGCTATTTACAAAGGACTCACTATTGCCTACTCAAGTAACTTTTCTAGAATTGAGGTTGAGACAGATTCACTTGATGCTGCTCACATCTTCAACAATCAGGAGTACCATAACATATGCAGATTCAACCTGATTCAAGAAGTCAGAAACCTGTTAATCCTTTCTCAAAGCACAGTCAAGTACATCCCTAGAGAAAGGAATAAATGTGCTGACAAACTTGCTAGAATTGGTTCCTTCCAAGCCGAGGACCTGCTTGTCTATAGCCAGCCACATGAAGCTATCCTGGATAATATCGTGGAGGATTTGGGAGCGATGGTTGACAAAGAAGCTGAGCTTCAACACCAGAACTCAAGTCAAGACTCCTCTTAGAGCTATCTTGCTCTCCTTTTTGGTTTTTCCTAGCTTTCTTTGCTGGGGTTTGTTGTTTGTATGTTGTGTAATGTTCGGATGTTGACGTTTATGTCCTTGTAATCTTGGATGTTCCTTTTACGATGAATAAAAAAAAAAAGAAAGAAAAAAGTCTGGCTGTGGACAAATTTTCATGGTTGATTGATTATTGATACTTTTCCAGAAAAGCATGGAGTTTCTCTTGTGTTCCCCCCCCCCCCCCCCCCCCCCCCCCATTCCATTTACTTCTGCTTCTTGATCAAGCCCGCAGGGTAATCGCTACCTGCCCGGTGTCGAATGGAGGCCGAGAAGGTGAAGGGGATGGGAAGATCCTAATCATTTGTTATGTCTGTGTGCATCTTCGTTCAAGTAAAACATATTCACTCACTATGCATCAACGAGACATAACTAACCATCAGTTCTCACTTATGATGGGCTTGTTTTTGGGAAAAGATTCTAGACGGAATCTCAATTTAGATTTTGGAATATGTGGCTAACATGAAGAGGAAGAAAATAAGATTCTCAATATGTATAACTCAGTTTAGTGAGATTAATGGGAATGGTCAAATAGCTTTGACTGATTTTAAGGAATCCAAGAAAATTTAGTACTCCTTCCTTCCCAAATGAGTGGCCGGTGGACTTTTCATGGAGTTTAAGGATATGATTTTGACTCTGTTGATTTATTAAAATGTCCTTTGTTTCATGTAGTACTTTATATTGGGAAGTGAAAAAATAAGATTTGAAAAAGGGTATGGACGGTAGGGAAAAGTAATGTTTTGGCAGTAAAGACACTTATTTTGGGATTTCCACTGGAGGAAAGGAACACTTCAAGTGGGATGGAGGGATTTAGCTCTAAGAAGTATGGAGATTAAACTGTACCTTGATCTTATCAAATAGGAAGGAGATAAAATATTTAGCAAAACATTAAACAAACCTGCTCTAATGTCAAATTAAGATCCTTCGCAATCCTCTCACACTCTTGAAGTGAAAGCTTTTTACTTGGATCATCGCTGACAACACGCTTGAGAAGTTCAGCACGCTGATCCGCCGTCATAACCCGAGCTGAAGCCCATGAACGGAAATAGTATACCTGAATGATGAAGATATGACTTTTCACGCTTACAGCAGAAGATACGAGATAAAACTGAAACATAGATAGGAAGATATGGGCAATATATATTTACATACACATTATACGTTAGAATGTATATACTGCAGCAGATGGAGATGGTGACATCATGGTTCGAGAGGATAAGCAATTCTAATCTTTTAGCACAAAATATCACATACGGGAATATAGAGATTCCAAACAGAAAATCTATTAGTACAGACTGTGTCACTCGTATTAAGAGGCAAAGAGCAGTCACTGCCAGCCTATTAGATAGATGCTCCTTGCCATAGATATGTGTCTGTGTGTGTAAGAAAGAGCAGTCCAAAATTTGTAAAGAAAAGCGTAAGAAATTTATTCCACGACTTTATGTGTGTCTGTGTGTACCTGTAGTCAAGATAGGTGAACCTGATGGTAGACTACTGGAAGCGTGCAGCAAAATCAAAGAAAGTATTTTCAAATGGGAAAAATAACTATTTGATAGATGCATCTTCCCATAGATCAGAATGATATTGCTTCAAGTAGGCATCATGTTTTATACTGAAACGAAAACTCCAATTGTATATGAGGGTGAAATTTGTCTGATCAACCATAACAAAAAGTAGAATACCGTTCACGCACCTCAGGAACAGCAGAACCAGGGAATGCATGTAAGGCAGCTTTGGAATCAGCAGCAGCATAACTATACTCTAACGTATTCCAGTATTCATCAATGGCATTTCTGTTTGAAAGAACAAAATCATGCCTGATTTGAGGACGAAAATCAAAAGAAAATACCCCAGAAGTTGGCATTATTGAGATAGGTTCTTCAATGTAAGGCTTAAGCTCCATTGAGTAAGTAAGAATAACGTGTGAGATATTAGCTATGTCTTCTGACTGACCATCTGTTACCAGCCTCAGCAACTGCCACAGCATTATTAGCTAATTAGCAAATATCTTGCTGGGATTAATTAACAGAAGAATGATACGATGTGAAATGAGATTAACAAGGTAGAGACAAAATAATTCAATCGCAGTTCACCCATCAAGACCCTCATCCACGGTACAGAAGCCCAATTTTTTTTTATCACTTGCATGGCATGCGTGATTATGATGAAACCACCTATATTCACATGCCAAATGGAGGAATTGGTGTGTTGACATGACCTATGTAGAGCAACAGTGGATTATGAGGGAACTCGAGATACATAAAGGATCATGATTCCCGAATATGAATAACTCGTATGTGGGTCAGAAATTATTAAAATGCAGCTAAATCTGTAACAAAAAAAATAAATACGAGGAACGTAAGAGCATAAATTTGTATAATAGCACCAATCCACCAACAAACACATAACTCAAGGAGAATGTATCATTGAAAAATTAAGTGTCTACAAAATATGATCTAGTAGGTTTACATGAGAATGTAATTGAACATTCATGAAACATGCACCAGCTATATTTCAGACACTCTGCAAAAGTAGTGCTAACTATAAAAGAACAAAGGTAAAAGGTCTGCTTAGTTGACTTGCAAAGAACATTGGGGGGGGGGGGGGGGGGGGTGTATCGCCAACTGATATAGAAGTAAAAGATGGAGTAAGAAAAAGAGGTAATGTGATGCCAGCAATGTGCTGGTAGAATTTGGTAAAGTATGGTTCACAATGACATTGAAATTAACATTAAAGGATATGAGAGATACAAAGTAAAAAAACAGGAACGTTTAAGTTAAGAGGTTATAGTATTAGATGGATCAAAGTACTGATTAGCGATAACAATGTGTGATATGACACATTTATGTAGGAATGTTACCGTTGGAAGATAACCAATCTGTGCGCAGACAAAATGGGAATGATGCATGTACGTGGTACGCTGCCGTAAGTGGGGCAGAAATGGGAACCGGAAATGCGATAGGTGCCGGCATACAATTACTAGGAATGAGGATTCTAATCGGGAACAATTTGCCCTGCAGTTACCTAAGAAGTCCCACAATATCAATTAAAGCAGTGTCGTACTTGAATTCTCAAATCGATTACAACAAAACATTTTGCAAGTAAGTACCATTGAGAGCTAGTAATACAAACAGGTCAGTTATGTAATCACTCTATGAAATGCTCAGGTCGATACTTTCTGCGTTTCGGGTCGAAAACGTACCGTTTCGGTACGAACGACTCGGAATGAGAAACACAGCTATTTTTTGTTTCTGGTAACATAGGTCCAAGCTGCAGAATTTGAATCTTCTTTTAGTGTTTGCAGTCCCTTGAAGCTTCGGCTATCAAAGGGATCAAACTAAGTCGTGTGACTGGGTACGGTGTAATCCCGAAGATGTTTAATCCAGTCCGTTGGTGGATGGATATTTGGTTTATCTGATGTTCGGAATATGATTGGTTATGTTTCTCTCTCCTTATTCAGTGTACTTGGACTAGTCTCATCCGATTCAACTTGGTTCAGTTGGTTAGATTTCGGCCTCACTGCACTGATTATGTAATTTCAAAAGACATTGTAGCAGACTTTCACACTTCTTAATAAACAACTTTCCCTTTCTAAAAAGAAACAAAATATATAATAATAATAATAATAATAATTATTATTATTATTATTATTATTATTATTACAATAATTATAAATCAAGAACACGGTGAATGTTGAAACTCAATGAACCAGCAACCGTAATCGTTAGTTAACTTCAAGTACAGATCACCTTGATTATTGATCTTAAGATCTTTCATCATCCAAGATCTAAAGAGAGATCAAGGGTAGTTGTGATTATGGTTTGATTTGGTTGCTTCATATTCAGATAAATACACCGCTTGGAGGGAGACAACTACAGAAAATTGATCTTTTCAGCCAATCCCAAGTGCAATGGCAATAAGTTTGTTGAGTTGAGTAGATTTCATTCATTTTTTTACTAAACAATGCTCCCCAATTTACCTGTTCTTTTAATTGAAGTCACGTATATTGCAGCTAGTGCAATATGAGGAGAAGAAAATTTAAAATAATTAAGCAAACATGATAATAAACTTGAGTTGAAAACAAAAAACCCTTCATGGCTTTACCTTTAAACGCTGTAAAATATGAACAATCAATAAGAGTCGTCCTGTTGCTCGAGTATTCATCAGACATTTGTATTCCTGATCTGAGAGATCAGAAAGGCACAATCCGTTTCTGCATTTCGTGATCATATCATCAAACTTTTCAGTAGAACCAACAATTTGCAGGAACAGCTCGAGTGGCATGGCCTTGATAGCCGCATCTAGTGCAATTAATTCGCAAGTACTGTGAGGATTCTTCAGGTCATAACCCGTTTTACCAGATATTAAAGCAGCATCCCAACCCGGTCTATTGCTGAGGTAACTCCATAGATAGATATGAAATAGCTTTGACCGGACCATCTTTGCCAATACAAAACCATTAGCACGCATGGCTTCCGACTTCTCAGCTTGGGTGTCTAATTTCGCTTTTTTTGGAAGTCTTTCAACACCTTGTAGTGCAGGAACTGATTGATCCTTTTTTAATTGATTTGACCCTTGGGCACGGATTTCCATGTCAAAGGATCTCAGTCTCTCATGAATTTGGCTCAACAAGTAGGGGGAAACCTTAGCAGATGGTTGCAAAATGACCCCAGATGGGCTTCTCCCACTGTTTGTGACAACAGGGACGCTGACACAAATGAGTTTACATAATCCTTCTTCCTGGAGTTTATTCATAGTACGTTCAAGGGTCCTTCTATCCATCGTTCGCTGTTTTCTATTATTAAGACTCTCCAGCTCCCGATGTAGCTCAGCTCTGATAATGAATTGATTCTCCTGGTTTAAGTAAAACAATAAGCAAAATAATTTAACTAAATAGACTTGAGGTGGGGAATTAAAAATAAATAAATTAAAGAAAAAACATTGAATTAATTTTTTTTTTTTTTTTTTTTTTTTTAAAGTAAGGATTAAGGGATAACCTGTAACCTTTGAAGTATCCACTGCTCCCGTCTAGCACTGTCTGCAGTCATAGTGAGGCATGGATACTTCTGATAGGATCTTTTTCTAGGAGATGTACATACGGCAAACTGCGATGTTGCTGATGGAGAAATACTTGAAACAGCTGTTGTTGGATGCTTTCCAGGGGGTATCGAGCAGTCATCGCCTGGCATTGAGGGCGGTGAAACATTTGAAAAATCTGCATAAGGAACTACAGCAATAAGCTTTGGGCTAACGTACTTTGCAATGCTTTTATATAGCATCAAAATATTCTACGCACCATCTGCGAGGGAATCATTGTGTTTTTCCAGTTCAATCACTTTCTCTTGTGATATCTCCATATCTGGGACATCATGTTTAGAAGTCCAATGATCTAAACATGGAGCACTTTGAGCTGAATTATCATTACAATTGAGATTTCCTGAAGGTAAATAAGGACGGCCATTTTCATGCGCAACTTTTTCTGATTTACTCCAAGCAATTCCTGGTGCATCAGGGTTGAAGTTTCGAGGCGTCCAAACTCTGTAAGCAACGCCTCTATTGAGACCTTCTGACTTCAAATGCATGCCAAACCTAGAAAACATAGTAAGAAGCCGAGTGTAATACCGCTTGTTGTTTAACCCGAGCCTCTTGCAGACCTATTCACAATGCTAGAGTTTAGAACCGGCATAATAATTGAGGACATTCCATGACATAGAACGTTAACATCACCTTAAACAAAAATTAGCAGGCCACAACACTTTCTACAACCAGAGCTCACCAATGACCTCTAATTAACTACTATAGTTAACCAAAAGCATATTTTTCTGGTGAGTTAACAAAAGAAACAGAAGAGCATAACATGGAACTTCCAGTTGGAGCTCTAAAAGTTTCATTACCTAGGTCAAAGACAAGGTAAAAGAAGACGAAGCACGAAATTGAGCTGCTAGTGAATTTGCAGAATTTCACAAACAAAGCTGCAGAGGAAAATTTAGTGAAATGTATATAGAGTCTCTAAAGGATCTTTGCCACTTGCAATGGTGAGACTATAGATATAGACTGAGAACCTACTCGGACCACACTGAAAAGTAGTATACACTCGAGGTTTGCATTATAGTTGTCAAATCGCGATTCAGATAGTGAATCGAATCAAGGCCCTCATCAAGTATATATCAAGATGAGGGCCCAATGAAAGTTGAGCTTGACTGGAAGTTGTTTTCAGTACATGTCTACAAGTTTAAGCTTATTATTATGCTCTCAACTTCAGACATTTTACTATTTACGTACCAAATTATTTTGGAGTGTTCACGGTCAAGCCCCATTAGAACAGTTACTTGCCTCAGTCTCTGGTGTGTGTTTTAGCACATTGTAAAGCAGAAAATGAAATCATTTTTTCTAATAGAACGTTAGTATGCACAAGGAGAAGTGCACGGACCTCAGTGATTGTCAACCCTTTTGATCCTTCAGCATCAACCATATCATGGATTTGCTGTTCAATTGGAAGCTCCATAAGCTGGGCAGTAATTTGCCCTCTCCTCCCCAATTTCACATTATGTTCCATGTCAGGATTATCATCTATATGCCCAGGAGTTCTAGGCTCAAATTTCTTTGGAGAGAAGCTTTTCAGAAGACGCAAGCAGCTGACATTCTACAGAGTGCAAGAATATCAAACAATGAGCTAAATGAAGATTTCAAGGAATCATAAATTGGTTCAACTGAAAATGACAGCATACGTGATAGATTGGTCTAGAAGTGATGTGATTCCTGATTAGCACGGTGAGGATCTTGGTTTTGGAAAACATATCAGGTTTCATTGCGGTGACGGGGGCAGTGGAAGTGTAACCATGTGAAGATTATTGTAGGTCATTCCATCTCCAGAACTGAAGCCATTAACCTTTTTTTTTTTTTAAATGCTGACATTACAGGGAAAAAAAGCTAAAAAAAGTAATAAAACATGTTTTGAGCATATTAGCCATATCATCGAGTTTTTAACTATTTCTCAAATGACATATCCACTTCTTATGCTTACAGTGTGAAAGTAATATTCCAGATAACTGGTTATCCAGTATAAACATCTTGTGGGAAATGTATGAGTGGGTACCCATAAGGTGTGCTCGACCCGATCTGTACACTCATATGGGCTGATCGGTAGTAGCCAAACTATGTGGCAACAAGTGAAAACGTATCCGCATCTTTTACCCATATGGGGTGATCCATAATAGCCAGACTATCAACTATAAAAAGAATTCCCGGTATATACATTCATGGGATGAAATTTGAAATTATCATTTTTTTTTGTTTTATTTTCCAATTTAAGAATTCTCCTTGAAATTTAAATATACTTAACCATGTTTTCTCTTCTTTGCATCTCTTCATCTTCCTGGCTCTCGAAACGATGAGGATTCCCTATTGAGTTTCGGCAGCCTCCTCACATATCTCATGTTTAAAGGGATAGGAAAATAAAATAATATCAAAGGGAAAGATACCAACGGGTGCAAGTATTCATACACATCTCAGGTGAATCAGGTTAGAGAACTCGGTATGCAGTTTGATATCCATGGCCCATAGTCCGAAGTTCGAAATCTTGTACTTCATGATATCCTTTTGTTGGTTTCATGAGCTTATGTCCACACCACCTATCATGGTGTCGTGGGCTATCTATATAATAAATGACTATGCGATTACACTGGCCTCAAAATATGACATCAGGGATAAAAAGATGGATAAGAGCTCTTTTGGCTGTCCAAAAATGTTAAAAGGAAGATCAAGCCATTTGGTTGACAAGTTTCTCCAGAAGTTCGAGCTACTTCACTTCCGTATATCAATGAGTTTGAAATTCAAATCAAATGTTTGCTTGCTCTCCTTCGTTCTGTGCATACTCTCTGCTCATTCCCTACTATCCCACCAGTGACGGTCACCCTGGCTGTGATCTCTACTACCCCACCGGATCATACTATCCCTGGATCAAAGATAACTCCGTAGATTACACCCTTGATCAATGGACATCGGACTGGCATAACTCTCCTCTTTCCTTCCAATTTGGAATGTCCAGAAGAGTAATGCAGGTGAGCTTACTAAGAAAATGTATATTGTTGATTGATCTAGACGCTAATTCGCTTTCATCTATTCAGCTGGTTATTTGAATCGGAATTTTAAACCCCTAATTCATGTATGTGCCTAGCTACTTCCAAGATAAAATAGTAACTTCCTTGTTGGTTAGTCTTGGCTATTCTTTGAATGATATTTTGATTTTTCTTTCACCCGTTTTATAATTACAGTGGCTGATTAACCTCATTTGTCTTTTTCTTTCCGCTAATGTAGGGCTCTTCGGATGAATAAGATGGTACAAAACTTGATGGTCACCGTAATTATTCTCATTGATAGGGCTTCTTGCTGGTTAACCACAAACATCCAGCGACTGTAGATATCTTTTAGAGGACGAGGTACAGATAACCACCTTAAAAAAATTCGGCGGTCCCAGGTACGCCTTCTAACTTTTAACACCTCACACTTGCCCTAATCGTGAAAATGCACCCCATCTAGTGGATGAGAGTAAGAAGCATGGATGGAATAAAGGATTAACTAGACTTTTCCTCCAGCCACCACCATGACCAACTCTATCTACCACCGTCTTCTCCGAACACTACCATCACCACCAAGACAGCCGTTTCCTACAACTACCATCAGGAGCTTTGTAAATTACTGAACAGGTTTTCTCAGTTGTACAGAGTTGATCTTAGAGTTAATATAAAATCTACTCTTAATTCAAGAAAATGAAGAATCAATGATGAGTTGTACAAGAGAGAACCAACTATTAGACGAAATGATAGTAACATCTTAAAACACAGCAGAAGCAAGATGCATGCTTTATAAAAGAGAAGGCAAATGGAAATGGGAGGACAGATCTTTCATGTCAAACAAAGTAGTTACTGTTGAAGAATGATTTATTTTCACCTTTTTGTTCACCTTCGCAGAGAACTCTTCAATTACACGAGCATCTTTCAGCCGGTTAAAGATCTAAAAGAAGCATGCCAGTGAAAGAAGCTCTCAGTAATAGGGAATAAAATATGAAGACTGCATTCCAATGTTAAAAAAAAATAAGACTTACATATTTCCAAGCCCTGTGTCCAGTAATTCCTTTATAACCAAGCTCTTTCTTGATATCTGCCACAACAAGAACCTTCAAAGCAGATAAACCCATCCCAATGTAAGCACAGTAACACACCAAAATGACAGGGTACGTCTACAAAGTGCAAGTAAGAGTCACCTTGCCGTTGGCCTGCTCAAGTCTATCGCAAATTGCTTTCAATGCAGGCAGAAAATCTCTTATGCATACATCTTCATTAACACATTCGTCAGCAGCAGTTACACCATTTATATCCATTGAAGGTTTATCTCCTTTAGTAATTTCAAGTCTTTGCTGACAACCCAAATGTTTTGCATAACGATATAAATGAGTCATATTGGTATTCACGATTGAACCATGTTTTTGCTCCCCACCATTTCCAGCTTCTTTGGTCCTCACAATTGTTGATTGCCTCACAATCAGACCCCGGCATTCTAGATTCCGCAGTATATAAAATATTTTGTTACCTTCCACGCCAAGTTCCTTCGAAAGTTCACTTTGTGTAATGCCATTTGTTCTGCAGGAAGTTGAGATGTAAGAAGACTACTTAAACAGTGCAGAAAATATGCCAACAGACCACTCAAGAGAGCATCCTCTACCATCTAAGGATCATGAGTCTCCAAGCTGTTGTATTAAAACTCAAAACATGAACCAGCATTGACCAAGAAACAATATTAGCATTAGTGATATCGCAGTTTCTTATCGGAGAAGGGAGAAAGATTAGATCCACGTTATAACACCGATGATACAGGAGAAACTCCCAAACAGATACTTGTCATATAAATGTGAAGCTGAAGCGCATCCAGAGTCACGAGACATCAAGATGATAAAGAAACTATTGTGCTTCGTGAAAAATACTGGCGCAAGGGCTTACTGAAATTGTACAATTACATCATCAGACAAATATACCAAACAAGATAGGAAGATTCTATAGGCACCATTCTAGTCAGACAAGCAATATCTATATTATAAAATAGCATGGTTTAACTAACTTATGATTTTTCAACTGTTAGATTAAATCCCATCCCCACCATTAGATCTCACCTACTTATTACATCTCTAACTACCCACTCTCCTTGGACATCTCTAACTACCCACTCTCTTTGGACATCCCTAACTAATAAAAGAGAGGTTTTTCTCAACTACATCCCTAACTAATAGGAGATAGGTATTCCCACGTCCATTAATAATGCTCATCCCATACTTGGAAGTTGTTCTTTTCTTTTTGCACCACATTTGTAAATATATTTTTTGGATAACACCTCTAAATTCATTTTTTTAAAAAACCCCCTCTAAATTCAAAAACTATTCAATTTAGGGATAGTGCCCTCGGGCACGGGCAATACTCTAGTAATATAATAATGGTAAGTCAAGCGGAAAATCAAACAAAAGAAAACATGTAAAAAAGAGGCTTCCACTTATGGCAGGGTGTAGGGTCTCCAAACTCAGTGGTGTTGAAAGCAACTCTAAGATTTGGACAACCACTGACACTATGAATAGTCTATGTTACACGATAGTGAAAAGTAAAGTCCTAGTCGAAACATGACAAAAGACGGCATTCATAGTTCATATATGGTTTTGCTCAAAACTAGACATGCTATGAAAACAGACACTCCATCACTTCTACCTACTTTTTAAGGGTGAAAAACAAGCTGAATATTTTAGTAATAAGATAAACTTGTGATACTTGCAAACCGCTCTTTCTTTGGTTTATTGACTTTAGGGCCACGGTCTACCTCCACCTTTATCATCACCATAGAAGCAGAAGCATCTGAGAGTAGACTTCAACTCTCAAATACAATCTCATGAGCTGTTAAATGATTTGAATCTCTGTTGAAAAGGCTATATCTTCTATGTGTGTGTGTGTGTCTTGGAAGTTACTGCAGATGGCAATGACAAATTCGCGAACAAGAATTGTAAATCTTGGGTGATCTAAGTAGAGGTCATGTGAGTGTGGTTGACGATGAATTGTATCATTTTTCATTTTATTTACACAAACGAAAGAATACAGGCTACAGGCAAAAGAATTTTGGCATTGTAGTCCCCTCAACTCAGTATCATGTGTTCTTCTATTGCGTTTCATATTCTTAATTTTTCTTTTATCTCATTCATTAATTTCTCAGATTCCTATACTTCTACTTAGTTATACAACTCACAACTACTAATATTTCATGATCAATTATTCAAACTGGTTCGCAATTCAACAGGTCATCATCAGGTAAACAGTTCATAAATCTGAAACAACCTTGAAGCAGTAAAAATTTCTGAAAGATCACAAACCTAGCAACGGCAAGTCGCTCGAGGACTCGTTGCTGAGGTTCCGAAATGCCAGCATCAGAGGCCTTGACATCATAAAGGCCAAGGAAGTTCTTCTGAAGGCTTTCGGAAGCGAAGATCTTCACATTCAGTCTCTCACACTCCTCGAAGGACTTGATTCTCGGGTCATGCGACTGGATTGCAGCGCCGTGAGCTTCGAATCTCAGAGCGGCGACGTTGAGGAGGTTAATCCAGATCGCCTTCTTCAAATTGGGGCAGAGATGGAGACCGCTGGAAGTGAGAACAGGAGCGAGCTTCGGCCAGAGATCTGTGAGGGCTAGTCCGCGGTTGCACTCCGAACAGACCTCTCCGACGGCTGCGTTGACGATGGAGTCCATCGATGGAGGCAGTTGAGGAGTTGGTTCTCCGGCGCGGGAAGAGAGGTCGATTGGTTTTGAATTGAATGATCTGCAGAGGTCTAGGGTTCGAGTCTGACAGAGACGATGATAATCGAGGTTTTTTTTATCGCTGTGGAGGTTTTAGGGTTCGAGTCTGACAGAGACGATAACAATCGAAATTAAAACCTCTTGCGTCACACTGGGTGTGTGTGGGCTTTGTAGCAAGGGTCTGTGCGGAATGGGTATCTTTCTTCCAAACAAATTTGGTTTAAAAACAATGTTTTCAAACAAAATACATGCTCCTTCGTTTGTTCCAGTATTCTTTTTTTTTTTTCGATCCAACGGAAGATAAGAGAGTTCAAACAACAACAACAAGCGAAAATAAAAACATCCTACGAATACAACCCCAAACCGAACCAACTAGAAAAACTTTCCCGTCTCTAATTTGTCGGCTATGATAAGGCCCTTGACCGCATCCGGAGCCTCCTCAATAATCTTCAGATGTTCCGATTGCTCCGCTCCAAGATTTGCAAGGGCATTGGCCACTTCATTGGCATTTCTCCCCACGTGTTTAATCCTTCCCACAATCCTTGCTAGCAGAATTTTTCCATCATTAATTTGAGCCGTCATCGAAGTTGGGCCTTTGGCATTCCCAAGGAAGATGTTGACAGCTTCCAAGCAGTCGCTCTCAATCTCCAAGTTGATCAAGTTTTTGCCATATGCCATCGTCAGTCCCCTATAGATGCTCCAGATTTCGCTCTCCAGACTAGTGCAGCCACCTCTAATTCTTCAGTATTCAGTATTCTTTCAGTATTCGTTAGGCTAAAAGTGCGGTATATTATGTGAGTCTTTAGTTTGTGAAAGTGTGTGATGCACGTAAAATACAGGATCAAGATACTCTACAAAAGGTTTGGGGGGAGGGATTGAATAGAGTATGCAATCTTTACTAAAAATGTGCAAAAGATCCGTTTGGTTGGTGGTAAAATATTTTCATGTAAAACGTTTCTCCGTGTTTTATTCTTTGATTCGCCATTTGTATAGTAAAATGTTTTCCCTTGTAAAATGATTTACACGTTTAAAATTCGTAAGCCATTTTACGGAGAGTGAAAGAGCATGACAACAACTCATACAAACACCTCCGCCACCAAGAACCACCATTGCCGCGACCCACCTCCACCGCCACTATCGTCGCCGCCCACTGCCACCACCACCAATAATTAATTTATTTATATATGTAATCTTTCTTCCAAGCAAAATGTTTTCTAAATTTCAACCACAGAAAATGGTTACAGATAAAACTTATCATGGAAAATATTTTACGTGTAGTATATTTTTCTTTGTAAAACATTTTACTGCCAATTAAACGGAACCTAATTGTGACTCTTCAATGAAATTTTCTAACCTAATTGAGCTCAAATTAAACGGTGATTGTGGGAAAAAGAACTTGCTCACTCTCTCTCTTAGTCTCTTTCTAGGAGCCCTCTCTCCATGCTCACATTGAGCCTACACTTAGATTTCTAAATGGCAGTACTCCGATTCTTGCACTCATTTATTTACTCTAACCAAGAATGTAATCATTTGCATGCAAGTTTAGCTTCCCCAATATGAATTTTCCTCTTAGTTTAATGCTTGTTATCTATCTCTCCGTGTAACACCCCTGATTTTCAGAAGGAGGGATACGTGGCTAGGCACACTCGACGAGGACGTCGAGCATATAAGGTGGGACCAGGGTTAGCTCTGATTGTAACACCCCTTGGTTCCCAGACTTTCCGTTCCGGACCGGAGAGCCCGGGTGGGTGCTACTATAATATGAAACGGTGGAAATCAAGAACAAACACTGCCATAGATATATATTACATATGATAAAAGTTTCGCACAACGTCTTAAAACATTATTACACAAATTTAAAAGTCTAAGAGTTCGATTTACTAGACATGCTGATAAAACTAGGTGAGATCGCGTTTCCCCCGTCCTAAGCCAAGCCTTCTCCATCTAGACCTGCGGTGGGAATTAAAACAGGAACCGCAGTTTCTAAAGTCAGCAATGAAATACTGAATGAGTAACACCCAAGCACGTAAATCGGGAACGAGGTATTTTAACTCAAGTAACAAAAATAAATGGACGAAGAGTAAATATTTCACAAGTATTTAACTTCAAATGGAAATGCAGCGGAAGTAAAAGACAGTGTAATAGTAAGACATTTCCGAGTTCTCGTAAATTTTCAGAAAATCTCCAATGACCACAACTAAATCCATATCCAATATCCATTAAATCTCAATATTTCCAATTCTATTAATATCCATTTTCCAAACCATTTCATCTCAATATTTCCACAACCATTAGTACCCAATATCCAAACCATAAAATCCATTAGTTGATACGGGGAAGAATAATCCATCACAAGCATCCAAGACCTTAAGTGCCGGCACCCCCCTAAGACTTCTTGCGGCCAGAGAGGTGAGTACATGGAGCGACCCGGCAGGTTGCGACCGGGTTAAAGTACACAGGCCGAGTGGACAAAGCCAACACGAC
This sequence comes from Linanthus parryae, assembly GCA_023055425.1. NCBI lineage: Eukaryota > Viridiplantae > Streptophyta > Magnoliopsida > Ericales > Polemoniaceae > Linanthus > Linanthus parryae. The sequence goes on from JALGPY010000002.1 coordinate 81,760,990, forward strand.
AATAATAATCACAGGCCGAGTGGACGAAGCCAACACGACAATAATAATCACAGGCCGAGTGGCTAAAGCCAACACGACAATAATAAGTTTTCCCCCGCACAACTATTTCCACTTTACGTTATTACGCGTTATTAATTTTCACGTTTCAATTTCAAAGAAAATATCTCAACACAATCCAAATTTCAAGTAAAGCATGTATGTCATAAAACACATTTTGAGACAAATTATAAAATCATATTTCGACACGAAAGAAGCTGGGCGCGCTAGACTTGGCATGTTTACTCACCTTGATAATACGGCCAATATCACGTCGGCTTTCACACGTAGACGTAACCTTCGTCTATAAACTCGTCACCTACAGTTATAATTTCTAAATCAATCACAAGTCCAAGTATGATTTGTGAAATGCTAAATTCCTAACAAGTCTCATTTTTCCCATAACCCCATTAATTTAATAGTATACAATATTTATATAATAAACCGGCGACGTAAACCACAACTATATATTTATTTATTTTATTTATTGTTTATTTATTTATTTTCCTCATAGAAAATCACTACTTATACAAATATTAGCTCTTTAAATTATTAAGTAAGAAATCACATATTAATTTTATACACTCTCATAATTAGAAAATAACAATCTATTTTACAACACATTTATTTGTAAGTGACTACAAAATTTATTTCCGACCAATTTAATTATTGCGACTTTTTTTGTTATAAAAATGTGTACACTGATAAATAATTAAACTCATAAATAAAACTCACAAAAATGTTTATTCAAATAAAATAAGTGTTTAGTCTCACATAATTTATAACTTAATTTTGGAGAAACAATTTCTAATATCTACAAATAATAATCAAGCTTTATTTATTTATTGATAAAGGAGTTTACTATCACATATTTTCTAAAATATCTCCCTAACTTATTTTATTTTATCAATATTGAACAATTAACATATTTACTCAAAACACAAATTTATAAGTACTTGCAATATTTATTTAAACACACTAAATTTATATGATTAAAGAACTATATATTTTATCTTGCTTATTTTTCAATAAAACAACAATACATATATATATATATAACTTTAAATAGCAAAAACATCTTTTATATAATTAAAACAATTACTAGAAATATTATAAATTAATTCTACTACAAAATTGCATTTCAAATGTTATATTATATATGCAGTTTATGCAATACTAATTAGATCCCCCAACTTTTCATTAATGCCATCTAATCACCCTTCCAATCAACAAAACAGTTTTATTATGTTATACTAGCCACCCATAACTTTTCAGAAAGTACAAGAACGACCCCCCAACAAGAACAAGCTTAAATCCAACAACTCGATTCGATATAGAGTTATTAAAATCATGTTTTGATGATCACAAATGAATCAGAGGGTGATTAAGGAGTTACCCAAGCGAAAAATCGCGAGAAACGGTCAAGATTTGGGTCCGATTGGGTTCGCCGTCGATGGCGGTCGGCGGTGATGGTTGAATCCGACGATTAAGGTGTTGTTGGCTCCGATTGTTGCTACCAGTGAGTTCCTCGGACCTCTAAGAGCGATTTGCAATTGATTTGAGGGAGTGGGTACCGCCAGAGGGTTCGGGCGAGCTTCTCGCCGGCGTCAATGGCGCCCGGCGGTCGGCGGCGGTCTCTGGGTCGCCTCTGCAGCGATTAGCTGTTGTGGTGGCTTCCCTTTGGCTCGAAACAGAGAGGGGAGGGAAGAGAGTGTCGTAATAGAGGGAGAGCAGAGAGGTGCAGGTGGTGGTGGCGGTCGTTTTTGGCGTCGGGGAACTCGCCGGAGATGGCAGCGGCCCTGTGCTGCTGCTGCTTCTGCTGGGTTTTCGCCGGCTAATTCAGAGAGGCGAGAGAGAGAGACAGAGGGAGAGATCAGAGGTGGTGAGGGGGATTGATGTGGCTGGTGGTGGTGGCGTCACCGACGGGGAGGCAGCAGCTTTGCCGCTGCTGCTGCTTCCTCTGTTTTCGTTGGCCAGAACAGGGGAGAGGGGGAGACAGAGGGATGGCAGAGAGGTGAAGGGGGATGTGGTGGTGGCAGTGGAGCTGCTGCCGGTGATGGAGGTGGTGGTGGTGTTGGTGGTGGTGACGGGGGAGAAGAGAGGAGGCTGCTGGGTATTTGAAGGAGGAGAAGAAGAAAGAAGACAAAAACCATTGTTGTTTGAGAAAAGTTTCAGCAAGGTGAGTTTGTGTAAACAGGTAGACAAAATTTATTCAATTATTTTATGATTTAGTTTATTTATTCTTTTTTTTTTTTTGTTTATTAATTAATTCACTTTTATTTATTCCCCCTTTAGGTATATAGCTCTCTTCAACTACAACTACCACCCCCTGCATTAACTAGTTTAGCTTTTCTTAAATTACAAATACCTCCCCAATTCACATTTAAACTTTACAAATTGCTAGTAATTTACCCGTATAAAAGCGGGGTATTACATCCTTCCCCCCTTAAATAGAGCTTCGTCCTCGAAGCGCAAACCAGCTAATCCACATAATACTAATATAAGACTTTATATGTATCATAACAGCCAATCCTCATAATATGATATGTAGGAACAGTCAACACACACACAATTTATTAAATTACTATTTGGTTCGATGTGGCACAAGGATTAAGGTTACGAAAACTAAAGGGTTACATTCCTCTCCCTCTTAGAGGAGTGACGTCCTCGGAACTCAGTTAATTTCGTCAAAGAGGTGCGGATATTTCTTTCTCATTTCATCCTCTGCTTCCCAAGTAGCCTCTTCCGTCTCATGGTTAGTCCATAGGACTTTCACTAGCTTAACGCTCTTGGTACGTGTGTCTCTTGTCTTGGTATCGAGGATCTTGATAGGATGCTCTTCGTATGTCAAAGACGGGTCTAACTCAATTGGTTCGGGATCCAATACGTGAGATGGATCGGGTACATACTTCTTTAACTGCGACACGTGAAAAACATTGTGTACTCGTCCCAAATTCGAAGGTAGGTCTAGTCGGTACGCAACTTCTCCAATTCTTTCCAGAATGTCATATGGTCCGATGAACTTTGGACTTAGCTTCCCTTTCTGATTGAATCTCGTTACTCCCTTCGTAGGCGAAACTTTAAGAAACGCCTTTTCACCCACTTTGAAATCCAATGGTCTCCTCTTCTGGTCTGCGTAGGACTTCTGTCTGTCTTGTGCTGCCTTCATTCTTTGCTGGATGAGTCGTACTTGATCTGTCATTTCCTCAATCATTTGTGGGCCTAACACCACTGTCTCGCTGATATCGTTCCAACATAGAGGCGTTCGACACTTCCTTCCATACAAAGCTTCATGGGGTGCCATGCCTATGCTGGCGTGGTAGCTGTTGTTGTAAGAGAACTCTATTAGTGGCAACTTGTCAACCCATGATCCTTGGAAATCCATGACACAAGCCCTCAGCATGTCCTCCAGTGTTTGAATGGTCCTTTCTGTTTGTCCATCCGTGGCTGGGTGGAACGCTGTACTGAATCTTAGTTGAGTCCCCAACGCCTCTTGAAGAGCCTTCCAGAAATGTGAGAGGAAGTTAGGGTCCCTGTCTGAGATTATTGAACTCGGAACCCCATGGTATCTCACTATGTTCTTGATATACGCATCAGCTCTTTGCTCCATGTTCCATGTGTCCTTCATTGGAATGAACCTTGCTGTCTTGGTCAATCGGTCAACCACTACCCATATTTGGTTGAGTCCATTTTTCGACGTTGGCATAGCAGTTACGAAATCCATAGAGATGGAATCCCACTTCCAAACTGGGACGTCCAATGGCTGGACTAAGCCTCCCATTCTCTTGTGCTCGAACTTCACCTTCTGACAGGTTAAGCATCGTGCTACAAACTCAGCTACTTCCTTCTTCATATTGGGCCACCAAAAAGTCTTCTTCAAATCCTTGTAGAGTTTGTCGCCTCCAGAATGAATAGAATAAGGTGTGTTGTGTGCTTCGCGCATTAGCTTTTCCTTGGTTTCTGCGCATTTTTGCGGTACACACCACCTTCCCTTGTAGCGAATGCTTCCATCCTCGTGAATCTTGAAGTCTTTGGCTTCTCCTGCTGCAACCTTCTTCCTGATCCTTTCGAGCTTCACGTCTCCGACTTGATTGCTTCTTATTTCCTCAATGAAGTCTGGCACAACTGTCATGCTTCCAAGTAGGCCCTGCACTGTTCCTTGTTCTACCACTTCAATTTCGAGCTTCTCGAACTCGTGACATAGCCAGCTTGGCAAGGCTAACATGGTATTCACCGCATGGCTCGACTTCCGACTTAACGCATCGGCGACCACATTTGCCTTTCCTTCGTGGTACTGAATACGCAAGTCATAGTCCTTGATAATCTCTAGCCATCTTCGTTGTCTGTTGTTTAGCTCTTTCTGGGTGAAGATATACTTCAGGCTTCTATGGTCCGTATAGAGCTTGCAAACAGCCCCGTACAGATGATGTCTCCATATCTTCAGCGCGAACACTATTGCTGCCAACTCCAAGTCATGTGTGGCATAGTTCTCTTCGTGGGGCTTCAATTGTCTTGAGGCGTAGGCAATTACTCTTCTGTCTTGCATAAGCACGCACCCTAGCCCTTTCTTCGATGCATCGCTGTACACTTCAAACTCGCCAGAGTTGTTTGGTAGAGCTAATACTGGCATACAATTGTTCTTGCCTCAGGGTCTGCAGCACTTCTCTAAGATGTTCCTCGTGGTCCTCATTGCTTTTCGAGTACACAAGGATGTCATCGATAAAGACCACTACGAATCGATCCAGAAATGGCCTCATCACCCGATTCATCAGATCCATAAACACTGCAGGTGCATTGGTCAGACCAAATGGCATCACTGTGAACTCATAATGGCCATATCTGGTTCTGAAGGCAGTCTTCGGAATATCCTTTTCGGCTACCCGAAGCTGATGATACCCTGACCTCAGATCAATCCTGGAGAATACACTGGCCCCTTGTAGTTGATCGAACAGATCGTCAATCCGGGGTAGAGGATACTTGTTCTTGATGGTCACGCTGTTTAATTCTCGATAGTCGATGCATAGCCTCAGACTCCCATCTTTCTTCTTCACGAAAAGCACTGGTGCTCCCCAGGGTGACACACTTGGTCGTATGTACCCTTTCTGTAGGAGTTCTTGCAGCTGATCCTTGAGCTCCTTTAATTCTGCTGGTGCCATCCGATACGGTGCCTTCGAGATAGGAGCGGTTCCAGGTACTAAATCAAGGGTAAACTCCACTTCTCGTTTGGGTGGCATCCCTGGGATCTCGTCAGGAAAGACGTCAGGAAATTCCATTACGACAGGTATTTCCTCCAGTAGATTTTCCTTCTTGGATACGTCCTGGATGTAGCACAGGTAAGCAGAGTTCCCCTTCCTCACTTGATTGACTATAGTCAATGCTGACACTAGTCTGATGCGAGGTTCCCTTGTGATACCACGATAGGTGATCTTCTCCCCTTTGGGTCCTTTCAACCGAACCTTCTGATCGTAGCAGTCAATAACTGCTCGATACATCGCGAGCCAATCCATCCCTAGTATAACATCTATACCCCCAAGGTCAAACTTTATCAGGTTGGCTGGCAGGATACTTGATAGGATTTCTAGCTCAACTCCTTCAAATATGGTGTCGCATACTGTTATTTGTCCAGTAGGGGTTGCTACGGGAATGGATATGGTAGATGACTTACTCAAACCCAGTTTATCAACAAATGATGATGATATGAACGAGTAAGATGCACCAGAATCAAATAATATAAATGCTGGTTGCTTGTGGATAAGGAATGTACCAGTGACAACTCCATGAGCAGCTTCTGCCTCGGTCTTTGTTATGACAGCAATCCTTCCGACATTGGCATTCTGGTTTCCTGCTCCTCCTGCTGCATTGTTGATGACCGCAGCTCCAGCATTGTTGTTGCGGTTTTGGCCTCCATTCTGTCTGGCATTCCCCTGGTTGTAGTTTGGCTGTCTTCCATAGCCATTACCTCCATTGTTTGGATGGTTGCCAAAGTTACCATATCCAATCTGCAAGTTCGCAGGTTGCTGGTTCACATACTGCTGGTTGTGCCCAAAATTGTTCCCATTTTGCTGGCGATTCCCCTGGTAGTTGTTTTGTTGCAGCCTGGGATAGTTCCCTCCTTGATTCACTTGCTGGTTTCCTGCTGGTGGTGCTCGACATTCATAGGCTCGGTGTCCCCTCCTGCCACAATTGTTGCAGTTAACTGGATTCCCCATGCAATCAACTCCGGGGTGGTTTCGCTGACACCTCTTACATATGTAGCGACGGACTCGCTGAGCTTCATGGTTCTGCTGATTGCCTCGATACTGTCCCTGGTTGCCTCCTCCATTGTTGGGCCTAAACCTCTGGTTCCCCCTTGCTAAGTTGTTGTTACTACCTCCTGCCTCTTCTATCTTGCGTTTCTTGCGCCTTTCATCCTGGGCTGCCTGGACTCTCCAGATATCGGCGGCTCTGTCATAGACTTCGTGAAGGGTAGGATAAGTTCTGCTTAGCAGAGACGTCTGCAGCCGCTCTTGCAGTCCAGAGATGAATTTAGAGACTTTGGACTCTTCATCGGGAACCGTGTTGCCCGCAAACCGTATCAGCTCCGTAAACTTCCGAAAATACTCGGTCACCGAGTCGCTTCCTTGCTGTAGATTGTGGAATTCTTGTTGCTTGGTCATCTTCACGTGATGAGGATAAAAGCGGGTTCTGAGTGCAGTTTGGAGGGCTTCCCAGCCAAAGTTAGGCTGAGCCAAGAGGGTCCCTCGAGCATTTCTCCACCACAGATTTGCCTCACTTTTCAGATAAAACACCGCACAGTTGACCTTCCGATCCTCAGGGCATTCCACGTTCTCAAGGATCTTGTCCATCTCCATGATCCAGTCTTCCAGCTCAACGGGATCTTCGTTTCCAGTGAAACTCGGTGGCTTCATGTCGGCCACTTGCTTGGCCCAGTTAACTCCTGCCCGAGCTCCATTGCCCATCATTTGAGCCATTTGAGCAAAGAATTGCTCCATGTTGTTGTTGTTGTTTTCTGCCATCTGTTCTTGCCGGACTCTCCTGGTGTAGTAGCGCAGGGGTCTATCAGTCATATTCCTACACTATCACCTATTGTATTATTCTCTAATTTATCACGGGCTTGAAATGAATCATCCAATAAATTACATGCTTGGCAATTCATATAACACGCACATCACACATAAAAATATCATCTATCACAAGACATGCATCATATAGTAACTCATTCTCATTCCTGCTTCCATAAATCAATCCTGGAATTGTAATCACCCTACCATAATCCATAACTATATCTTCCTTTACGGAAATAATACTTGTCCAATGGACATCAAGGAAAATTATCACATTCAATAAATCCAGATACTGTTAAGCATACATCGTGTCTCATAATGGAGAGAAAAGGACGTGGGTGGGTGGGACTATTAAGAGTAGGACTTACACTACCCATAACCCAATCGGCTTGTCCAATTTTAATTATATTTTCCTAATTTCCTTTTAGGGTTGCCCTACAGGTTTTAATTTCCCTTTTGGACAGCCCGCTCTGATACCACCTGTAACACCCCTTGGTTCCCAGACTTTCCGTTCCGGACCGGAGAGCCCGGGTGGGTGCTACTATAATATGAAACGGTGGAAATCAAGAACAAACACTGCCATAGATATATATTACATATGATAAAAGTTTCGCACAACGTCTTAAAACATTATTACACAAATTTAAAAGTCTAAGAGTTCGATTTACTAGACATGCTGATAAAACTAGGTGAGATCGCGTTTCCCCCGTCCTAAGCCAAGCCTTCTCCATCTAGACCTGCGGTGGGAATTAAAACAGGAACCGCAGTTTCTAAAGTCAGCAATGAAATACTGAATGAGTAACACCCAAGCACGTAAATCGGGAACGAGGTATTTTAACTCAAGTAACAAAAATAAATGGACGAAGAGTAAATATTTCACAAGTATTTAACTTCAAATGGAAATGCAGCGGAAGTAAAAGACAGTGTAATAGTAAGACATTTCCGAGTTCTCGTAAATTTTCAGAAAATCTCCAATGACCACAACTAAATCCATATCCAATATCCATTAAATCTCAATATTTCCAATTCTATTAATATCCATTTTCCAAACCATTTCATCTCAATATTTCCACAACCATTAGTATCCAATATCCAAACCATAAAATCCATTAGTTGATACGGGGAAGAATAATCCATCACAAGCATCCAAGACCTTAAGTGCCGGCACCCCCCTAAGACTTCTTGCGGCCAGAGAGGTGAGTACATGGAGCGACCCGGCAGGTTGCGACCGGGTTAAAGTACACAGGCCGAGTGGACAAAGCCAACACGACAATAATAATCACAGGCCGAGTGGACGAAGCCAACACGACAATAATAATCACAGGCCGAGTGGCTAAAGCCAACACGACAATAGTAAGTTTTCCCCCGCACAACTATTTCCACTTTACGTTATTACGCGTTATTAATTTTCACGTTTCAATTTCAAAGAAAATATCTCAACACAATCCAAATTTCAAGTAAAGCATGTATGTCATAAAACACATTTTGAGACAAATTATAAAATCATATTTCGACACGAAAGAAGCTGGGCGCGCTAGACTTGGCATGTTTACTCACCTTGATAATACGGCCAATATCACGTCGGCTTTCACACGTAGACGTAACCTTCGTCTATAAACTCGTCACCTACAGTTATAATTTCTAAATCAATCACAAGTCCAAGTATGATTTGTGAAATGCTAAATTCCTAACAAGTCTCATTTTTCCCATAACCCCATTAATTTAATAGTATACAATATTTATATAATAAACCGGCGACGTAAACCACAACTATATATTTATTTATTTTATTTATTGTTTATTTATTTATTTTCCTCATAGAAAATCACTACTTATACAAATATTAGCTCTTTAAATTATTAAGTAAGAAATCACATATTAATTTTATACACTCTCATAATTAGAAAATAACAATCTATTTTACAACACATTTATTTGTAAGTGACTACAAAATTTATTTCCGACCAATTTAATTATTGCGACTTTTTTTGTTATAAAAATGTGTACACTAATAAATAATTAAACTCATAAATAAAACTCACAAAAATGTTTATTCAAATAAAATAAGTGTTTAGTCTCACATAATTTATAACTTAATTTTGGAGAAACAATTTCTAATATCTACAAATAATAATCAAGCTTTATTTATTTATTGATAAAGGAGTTTACTATCACATATTTTCTAAAATATCTCCCTAACTTATTTTATTTTATCAATATTGAACAATTAACATATTTACTCAAAACACAAATTTATAAGTACTTGCAATATTTATTTAAACACACTAAATTTATATGATTAAAGAACTATATATTTTATCTTGCTTATTTTTCAATAAAACAACAATACATATATATATATAACTTTAAATAGCAAAAACATCTTTTATATAATTAAAACAATTACTCGAAATATTATAAATTAATTCTACTACAAAATTGCATTTCAAATGTTATATTATATATGCAGTTTATGCAATACTAATTAGATCCCCCAACTTTTCATTAATGCCATCTAATCACCCTTCCAATCAACAAAACAGTTTTATTATGTTATACTAGCCACCCATAACTTTTCAGAAAGTACAAGAACGACCCCCCAACAAGAACAAGCTTAAATCCAACAACTCGATTCGATATAGAGTTATTAAAATCATGTTTTGATGATCACAAATGAATCAGAGGGTGATTAAGGAGTTACCCAAGCGAAAAATCGCGAGAAACGGTCAAGATTTGGGTCCGATTGGGTTCGCCGTCGATGGCGGTCGGCGGTGATGGTTGAATCCGACGATTAAGGTGTTGTTGGCTCCGATTGTTGCTACCAGTGAGTTCCTCGGACCTCTAAGAGCGATTTGCAATTGATTTGAGGGAGTGGGTACCGCCAGAGGGTTCGGGCGAGCTTCTCGCCGGCGTCAATGGCGCCCGGCGGTCGGCGGCGGTCTCTGGGTCGCCTCTGCAGCGATTAGCTGTTGTGGTGGCTTCCCTTTGGCTCGAAACAGAGAGGGGAGGGAAGAGAGTGTCGTAATAGAGGGAGAGCAGAGAGGTGCAGGTGGTGGTGGCGGTCGTTTTTGGCGTCGGGGAACTCGCCGGAGATGGCAGCGGCCCTGTGCTGCTGCTGCTTCTGCTGGGTTTTCGCCGGCTAATTCAGAGAGGCGAGAGAGAGAGACAGAGGGAGAGATCAGAGGTGGTGAGGGGGATTGATGTGGCTGGTGGTGGTGGCGTCACCGACGGGGAGGCAGCAGCTTTGCCGCTGCTGCTGCTTCCTCTGTTTTCGTTGGCCAGAACAGGGGAGAGGGGGAGACAGAGGGATGGCAGAGAGGTGAAGGGGGATGTGGTGGTGGCAGTGGAGCTGCTGCCGGTGATGGAGGTGGTGGTGGTGTTGGTGGTGGTGACGGGGGAGAAGAGAGGAGGCTGCTGGGTATTTGAAGGAGGAGAAGAAGAAAGAAGACAAAAACCATTGTTGTTTGAGAAAAGTTTCAGCAAGGTGAGTTTGTGTAAACAGGTAGACAAAATTTATTCAATTATTTTATGATTTAGTTTATTTATTCTTTTTTTTTTTTGTTTATTAATTAATTCACTTTTATTTATTCCCCCTTTAGGTATATAGCTCTCTTCAACTACAACTACCACCCCCTGCATTAACTAGTTTAGCTTTTCTTAAATTACAAATACCTCCCCAATTCACATTTAAACTTTACAAATTGCTAGTAATTTACCCGTATAAAAGCGGGGTATTACACTGATACCATTTGTAACACCCGTGAAGTACTAACCCAAAAACTTATTTAACCGTACCAACGGATAAAAATTCTTAAGCCTCGATGGTTCTAGTAGCAATCCACAAGGTTTATCATATACCAGATGTGAAACTTACAAATCTCCGATGTGGGACGTGATATCACAATCCTCCAACCATATATACATCAAATCCATAATATCACGATGTGCAACGGGATGTTACACTGCTACTCAAAGACTTGAGGAAGAAGAAAAAGAAAGCAAATGTTCCAGCCATTGTCAAATCAGCTGATTTGTTTTAGGATGATGTGGTGGCTGATGAGCCTGGTGAAGAAGTTGCACAAGAGGAAGATACACAGGAAGAAGCTGAAGAAGAAAGTGATCAAGACGCTGCTGCAGGAGACAATACAGATGCAGACCCCAAGCCTTGATTCTAGCCTTTCTTTCTTTCTTTCTTTCTAAAGCCTTGAATCCTCTTTCTCTTTCAAAACTTTTGATGCTTTTATGCTTTTTCAGTTTTTTGAAACAGTTTGATCCAACACTTTCTCACTCTTTTGATGAAAAGTCAAAAAGGGGAAGAAATTTAGGAGAAACTTATGAGGATACTTTAGTTTTTGTTGGATTTATCTGGTTTGGATATGTAGCAATAGGTTTGATGATCTGCTTGGTATTATGGTTTTATGTTTTGGACTACTTGCTTAGTTTGATGAAGTTCTTGGTATTCTGGTTTTAAGTTTTGGACGACTTGCATAGTTTGATTGTGATTCTACTTATAACTGTTTAGCTATTTGGAATTAATCTTATAAATGTTTCTCCTATGCAACTAACGTTTATCTTCTGCAGAAAATCAGTTTGGTTTTGTCTTTCATCAAGGGGGAGATTGTAAGTTCACAGATGAAGAGATGATAAGTTCAAAACTATTTCAAAGCTATGAACTTGGTTTCAAAGCCTTGAAACTACACAACAATTCACTGCATGAACTCAGGGTAGTTCTTCTTTCTAATTATTCTCTAACCCCCTATACTTGATCATGATTTATTATATGATGAAATACAAACTAATTCTATGTCATATCATTTCATAATCTCATTATTTACCTAAGTATTTACATGAATTTTCAGCTAACTATCTACTGCATAAAATTTCCTTATTTATTATAGAATTGCAGAGAAGGAAATCCAATTCTGCAGAAGATCCTACTATTATGGAATGGTGTCTGAACTTCCTTAAGCCTGCAGATGGAAGATCATATCAAAATCATGAGAAAATAAAGCAGCAAGCCGCTGGAATTAAGCTCTTGAGAGTCAAAGATCCCTTGAGGATTTTTAGGGATTTCTGTTAAAAGTTCTTATATATGTTTCAATTCAAATTGACAGCATCCGAGAAGCAACACAGAGAGATCCATGAATACATAGTATTACCGAAACTCAAACACTCTCACAGGATTGACAAGCAAAATTGAAGAAGATCAAACACTCAATCCATTCCAGATTCCAGAAGAACACTTCAAGCATCACTGCCTGTTTTCACAGTGTTCTTCTCTTAAGCTTTATTTGTATATCATTTTGCTATACTACTCTATCATTTGTTCTCGTGTGTATTTCAAGAAGAACAACATAGAATTCTTATTACATTAGTTAGATAGAGCAGGTACTTGGTAGGTTAGGAAGAACCACATACTGCACAGAGTAAGGCGATTCTCTGGGTCTGATATCTAGGGCGTATCTTTTTATGAATAAGAAGTCTGTTCAAATCCTGGAGGGATTAGATTCCTCAGGCGGAGAGTAGGTCATTGAGGACTGAACTCTGTAAAAATCAATGTGTTCATTGGTTTACATTTAATTTCTTTACTTGTCTCTATAACTGCATCAAAATAGGTTTCATTTCAAAGATTTGAAAGGCTTTTCAAATCCTTGAAAACTATCAGTAACTTTCAAACTGTCTTTTTTGATTTCAAAGCCTTGAAACTGAGTTCAAAGCTTTGACACTTTATTTTAAAACCACATCTTTGGCGAAAGCTGCCATACTCAATTCACCCCCCCTCTAGAGTATTTAATCATGTATTGCATACCTACATACTGTCATTCACACTATCTAATACACATGATGATGAGATAGACTCATTAACTTCTATAACAACGATACCTGAAGTTGAATTCATGATTCTCTTCTTTTCTTCTTCCATGTATTTTGGGCAGTTCCCTTTCAACTTTTCACATTTGGGCTATAAGGCAAGTTCCTTGGCTTTAGCAACAAATATAATATTACCCTTGGGACTCATGACGAATCATTTTTCCTTTCCCATGTTCATCAACATGGCTTTTCCTTTGTCCATAGTAGTACTTTGTTGAGCGGTTCTCAATCATATTGAGTAAATTGCTTTTGAGCAAAGCTCTTGGCACTTTAAACCTTTTCATGTCTAACTCGCTCTTTGAAGAGCTTCTTTAAATACATGATCATATCATACGTCTCCATGTACCCATCTTGGTTCTAAAGCTCAGAGTTCATGGCATCTAACATGAGGCAAGTCACATCCAAAGAACCATTCTTTGATGTACCTTCCTTTAGGTTTTAGTGGTATTAGTAGTTGGTGGTGAAGAAATTGCATGCTCTACTACATACAAATTTCTATCTTGAGAATAATTCTCAGGTTTCTGTACCAGTCTAGGAAATTTATTCCAGACAATTTGTCCCTCTCATGGACCGAACACAATTTTCAATGTTTGTTAATTGTTTTTACAAGTAAGAAATATGCAATTTTTAGTGTTTGTGAACAATTAACTACATTTCACGATGACTAGATTATTAAATATAGCTCCCACTATTTTTCTCGGATTAATAGCCCTCACCATTAGTGCGGAAAATAACATATATCTTCTAGTGGGCAAAGATTCATATTTCACCTCTTCTTGACCTCGCTTTGGCTTGCTTTGGCAAGTCATTCAAAAGTTAGTTATTTAGTTAGGAACAATTTCCAATTTCATCCTATGCAACTCTTGGTTCAATTGTGAAAATAAATCCTTATTTATCTATCTCATAAATAATCCCAATTGCCTTGCCTCTAAACTTTCAATCCTACTGACTTAGCTTGGTTGCGTTTAACCTCTTACTTCAACAATCGCACATTGCTAGCTTGTGTCGTCGCAGCACATCATGATGAACTAAGTCACCTGCTTTGGTAGGCGCGAATTCAATATTATGATTGTGATGAGTGTTAAGGAAAGAGAAGGCAAAATGCAATATTTATCGTTGAGAAATTTCCTTGTCAATTTTAATTTGTTGTCATATCAACTGATCTACTCATTTGAATTGGGAAATCCCAAATAAAAGATCAAACCGTTTAATTATTATCTTGTTACATTTTGAATGCATCCACCATACACCAAAAATAAACAACAAGACAATAAATAAATAAATGAAACGTGGTATGGATGTGGCCCCTAAAACTAGGATATTCTCAAACCAATGAGAATATCTATAAGACCTAAATTAGAAATCTCATCTCCATGTTCCTCCATCTTTAGTCCATGCGCCTAGCTTGTGGGTCTTCATCGTCTTGTGATTTCTTTAGTCTTTGATGTTCTTTTCCATGCCTTGACTATGCTCTATCTATCTAATTCTAGCTAGCATCTATAAACTAAATAGAGGAACCTCACAGGCGAGGGAGAAGACGACACGCAGGCCACAAAACAATTAAATTAATTACATCAAACCAAACTAAAACAAATCACATAAGTAAACATCCACAACCTAGGCCACATCCATCCATCATGCGATAAAACACATAAACAGTTAAAATCCAATTTTGTCAGGCTTGGTCAATTTTGAATTAATTTCGGATTTCAAGGGTTAAAACAGTCAAACAGTCGCGCCAATCCAATTGCCCGAACCCGATTGGACCTGACGAACCGGGCCAAACCAGTAGGACCATCCTGGACGGTCAAACCGGTGGCTGGCCGAGCCGGTAGGCTGGTTGGCTTGATCTGTGCGCCAAGGGAAGGGACAGGTCGGCTTGGGCGAACCCCATAGGACAAGTTTCAAAAAGAATTCTTTTCCTTGAGGGTTGATTCCCAATTGTGGGTCAAAAACATCTTTTCGTCCCCAATTGTGCCCAAACCCTAGCTTTTCAAATCACCAAAACATACATCATATGTATAAAAAATTCACTAATCTTTATATGATATGTAAAATTAGCTTATTTCCTATTGAATCATATTTAAATCGCATCATTATGCGAATATTAGGTTTTCGCAAAATTTGACAGTACGATGCAAACCTGATAAAACGATAAACACATAGATCACATTATGCGCTATGACCTGTGGCCCTGATACCCCTGTAGGGTTTTTATGCAGGATGCACAGTGGAAATACACTTAAAATTCCTGATCAAAACCTTCCATGAATCGCAGGTTAAGTCTGATAATGTGATAAAGGAGACAATGTGTACCTTGTAGGGTTTGTGTGATCACAACGAAGAATAGTGTCCTCATCTCTACCGGTATCCTTACCTTAGAATTGCCTACTGGAATCTCCTTCACGCCTTGTGCTAGCTACGTCTAAGTAGGAATCAAAAGATCACGCAAAACAGGGCGGGAGGCGAAAGGAGGTTTTGGCGAGCTCCTTGTGCCGTCAGTCGGGTAGGGGGTTCGGTCACCTCTTGGTTCTCTCTCCTAGCTCATTTATTTCACTCAATGAAAACTATAGTTAAATAATAGAGCTAGGTCTCCCATTTTATAGTCAATAACTCTTTATTGACTCCAAACTTGCCCCAATACTAATCATGTACATACACATATTAGTTCACTTTGCAAGTTAGTCCAACTAACTTTGCATGTGGTTGCGCTTTGATCCCTGATCCATATAATTGTTAATTAGTCCTACTAATAAACATCTATATCCACTTTTGAAACTTAGTTCAACTAGCTCCGAGTGTAACACCCCCAAACTCCACCTCCTGGGAACTCGGAGATGTCACTCCGCACTTGAGAACTTCTCCAACAGTGCAAAGTCTAAATTAAAGACAATTATCCAACCAACTACTAATTCATTAATAAACAAGGACTTAAATATAAATTTATCTAACATATCGCCACAAACCAACATGAAACATTACCAACTAGGTGAACTTCTAACTGTTTGCGTCATTACTAACTAACGTAACAAAGTGATTTGCATCCCCATCTAGAACACGCCTTCATCATCTAAACATGTGGTGTGGAAAGAAAACACAAGACACCACCGTTTGAAAATCAGCAAAAAATACTGAGTGAGGTATACGCAAGCATGTAAACACGAATAGACATATTTTTAATAAAAACAACCACAGTTTAAAATGAAGGAGATGAAGTATGAATATAAGTGAGAATTCACCAACTTTTCATTTTAGCATTTCAATTGGGGAAACATTCCCAAACTCTCTTCATTTGTGCAATTAGGAATTTCAAGTTTTAATTACTAAAGTTCAATTCTCAAAAATCCACATTATTATCATGTTGACGCGGGGAAGAACCAACCATCACAAGCTACCAAGACCATAAGTGTCCACACCCCCCCCCCCCCTAAGACTTCTTGCGGCTAGAGAGGTAAATACAAGGAGCTACTCGGGGCTGTTGCGACCGAGTATAAAGTGGGTCGAGACACCGTAGTCAACATCGACCAAACCCAAGAATAAATAAAGTGTTCCCCACACAGCAATTCCAATTTTCGTCATTACGTATTAATACACGTTCCATGTAATTGCTCAAAAAGAATACTTCAAGTAAAAACCAACTTCCAATTAAAATATGTATTCATGAAACACATTTTGAGACGTATTAATGAAATACCGTGTAGACACGAAATAAGATAAAGCTCAAGGCTTGGCATATCAACTCTCCTTGAATCTCAAGCAAAAGCAAATAACTTCCTAGTAATACTTGACGTATCCTTCTTCAATGAAATTGTCGCCTATAAATATAGTAATTCACTAATCAAGATACAATACTAAAACAAATAGAAAACGCCTAATTAACAAGATAATGACCCTACAAAGTCTAGTTTTTAAGTCTCTAGGTCACCCCTTAATTTCATACTTCCAAAACACAACACAAAACTTTGCCCTAAAATCCCATAACCTAATGTGCACATAACCTAACATAACTCCACTAATTTATTAATCCGACTTCCGAAACAGATCATGACTCAAAAATAGTCTCATTAGATCCAATTCACTCTGAAAAGTAAGTCTAGCATCGCACGTATTCAAATTTCGATTCCCGAATAAAAAAATATGACTGTTTTAACTTTCTAGTCACACTCCCATTACCCATACGGGAATTATGAATATTCGTATAAACCTTCCTCCAAAACATCTAGTTAATCCCGTATTCAAACTAAATTCAATGAACAATGAATACCCACTTGAATTCAAGTTAGTACCCACATACTAGGATCATCAAATCTTCCAAATCATTTAATTAAACGTTTCCTCCATAACCAGGGTTTTGCCCATAAACTAAGAACATGATTAATCCCGACACTTTATTATTGATCATAAGACTTCATGAATGATGATACTGACAATATAAATATGAAAATTGAAGTATTAAGTTGAATAATTGAACTAGGGTTTTGACCCACATACCGGTAATCAGGTAGGAATGATGATCTCAACGGAGTAACTGAAAATCAAACTTCACAACAACATAGTCTTTGCTATGGATTGCTTGATTCGATATCATCATAGAGAATAGAGAGAATAGAGATTGATAGATTGAGATTAATAGAATAGAAGATCAAGAACTCACCAAAGCAAAAGAGAAAATTAACAAGAGAAAAGGAGGAGGCCGTCGCCGGCGGCTTGGGCGGAATCGAGTCCAAGAGGGCACGGGAGAGAGAGAGATTGGGTGTGAGAGAGAGATCTGTGCTGATTGATTGTGTAGAGAAAAAATAGGAATAAGGTATGTATTTACGGTTGCTTGTAGGAAAAGAAATAAGAATCCAAAGAGAATTAGGAAATAATTTCCATAAAGAATAGTTCCACATGGTCAGGTGTAGGGATGTGATGGGTACAATCCTCACTAATTAAATAAAATAAGTAACTGAAATAAATGGGAATAATAGGAATTAAAGATTAATTAGATATGGGAAAATACTATTTATCCTATTGTTCTTCATGTTTCACCAACTTACAAAATAACACAAACATCCTTAATAATTATTATGTACCATCAAAAATTCTTTTAAATAACAATTCGACTAAATTACCAAATGACTCCACAAAGTATCATAAATTACCTAAATATCCAAAGTACCAAATTGGGGTATTTCATCATTTCCTCCTTAAAGAGCGCTTCTTCCTCGAAGCTTAAACCAAACGCTCCCCTCTACAAGTCTTCCACGCTAAAACCAAATGCGGTTCTACACCTTAACCACAAAATTAAACTAAAGTCACAATACTCACGATATTATTGATATTGATCTATAATCTATGGAAATGCAAACATAAACGATACTTCTAATGGTGCTCATATCGTGTAGTGTATCATAAGGTAGTGCGGTGCAATGCAAGAAAGCATGAAGGGTTAGACCCTCTCCCCCTTAGAGGAGTGACGTCCTCGGTAGTCAACGAACTTCTAAGTGATACACCCAACGACGTGCATCTCCATAGTAGATATCATGGAAATAGAAGCGTGTTTCACATAGTATGAATCCCTTAGTCCAAAGTGGACTACCAAAAATAATTGAGTCAAAGACAAAAAATTATGCTACATTTCCATTCACTCAGGTATTCGAAGAATAAAATAATAACGAAAACAACAATAACAACAACAACAACAACAACAACAACGACAACAACAACAACAACAACAACAAGAAGAAGAAGAAGAAGAAGAAGAAGAAGAACAACAACAACAACAACAACAACAACAACAACAAAAGCCTCATATGGAGATATGCCTCATATTCTTATGTGCTAACCACCGATTCATGGTCCTCGACGACGCATCTAGAGCCTGCAATCGATTTCCCATTTCTAACTATTATAAGCACCCTCTCATAGGTGAAATATGGATTGACTAGTGTGCGCAAGGAAATCCTTCGGAGAGATCCAAGTGTGCACCTCTATTAGGGAAGGAGAACACAGGGAGATGTAGGGTGTGTGTAGGGAGAGGGTAAGTAGTTGCAACTGAGAGAGAGAGAGACAGCTTAATAGCTAGTGTAGAACCAGAGATGAACAAGAGTATCGCAATGGAGGGCTAACGATCCTATATATAGTGGGAAAGTGACCGTTGTGAGGGGGTTAATGCACCATAAATGGCAGCTTAATGGTAGCCCCCGTAACGGCACGTTCGACCGTGTATATAAGAACCGTTAGGCACCTGACCGTACATACCGGAGACCGTTATGAGGTCAAGCCGGGTTTATAGGACGTGGCCATTATCTCTCTCAAAGCAGTTACAAAGGGTCGCGCGCGAGCTTGGTTGTCGCACGCGCGCGACGGGCTTTACCCTAGCCTCCGAACCACCAAGTCCCCTGTTGATACGCGAGGGCCCTGTCTCGCAGCCCCCGCGTGAACAAGCATAGGTAGTTGTCTAGTGTGTATGGAGCACAGCTAGGTGTGCTGGATGGCTGCCACGTGGCTGTGATCTGTCTGTCTAGAAAGAACCATCTACATTAGCCCCCTTTTACGCGAATGTCACGCGCTTGTTCGTTGTGCAGTCGCGTAAAATTGGCCGTACATGGGCTCCACGCAGATTCTTTGAATTTTGAATTCCGATTCAAATCCCTAGCCCCGGTCATAGCCATGATTGCCTAGGGTTTAGAAGCGTCGTTTGTTTTCTGACGAAGCATGGCCACTGTGAAGCTAATAAGACGCCATCCACAAGTTTTGCCTATTTTTGAGGCAAGAATAACTCAGAAGGATTTGATGGGTCGCCAATCTCGCCGGATAACGAAGCGTTGCTGACTCAACGGATGTCAGCAGTCGCGATTCTTCAGTCTGAAGGCTATTTAACCATTTGCTCCTTCAAATTAGAACTTTTCCATTGTTGTTGCTTTTGAGTTCGTATGCATCAGAGAAAGGATCCACAGCAAGAAAACATAACTTTTGACCAAGTTCTTGACCAGATTCTTCACGTCTGGTTCACCAAATTGTGCGCAAGGAAATCCTTCAGAGAGATCCAAGTGTGCACCTCTAGCAGGGAAGGAGAACACAGGGAGATGTAGGGTGTGTGTACGGGGGAGGGTAAGCAGTTGAGAGAGAAAGACATCTTAATAGCTAGAGTAGAACCAGAGATGAACTATAGTGTCACAACGGAGGGCTAACGATCCTATATATAGTGAGGAAGTGACCGTTGTGAGGGGGTTAATGCACCATAAATGGCGGCTTAATGGTAGCCCCCGTAACGGCACGTTCGACCGTGTATATAGGAACCGTTAGGCACCTGACCATACATACCGGAAACCGTTATGAAGTCAAGCCGGGTTAATAGGACGTGGACATTAAGTCTCTCAAAGCAGTTACAAAAAGTCGCGCGCGAGCTTTGTTGTCGCACGCGTGCGACGGGCCTTACCCTAGCCTCCGAACCACTAAGTCCCTACAAGTCCCGTGTTGATACGCGAGGGTCCTGTCTCGCAGCCCCCACGTGGAAAAGCATAGGTAGTTGTCCGGTGTGTATGGAGCACAGCTAGGTGTGCAGGATGGCTGCCACGTGGCTGTGATCTGTCTGTTTGGGAAGCATCGTATACAACTAGCCACACACTCTAGTATGTGTTTCTTTACTTAAAAATGTGATAATGTCATCGAGACAAGACTCAAACCACATATGTCTAATGACAAAATGTGATAATGTCATCGAGATTTAGATTGTATCATACTATTTAAATTACGCCCACGATATGATCGGTGCCAATGATACTATAGCATAAAGTACCTCCAACGCCTCAGTCAACAATTCAAATAATAACTGCTACTGGATCATAAGCTGTTTCTCGCGACAAATAAGCCATAAGATTACCCAAGTCTGAAAGTAAGTATCCTTAATGGAAGTGGGCATAACTCAATTAAAGAGTCTAGATTACGATTACCCAATAGAGATAACGCACGAATATCCCAATCTTCTTAACAATATCTTAGTAACAAAACTCCAAATATTAATATCAAAACAACCATTAACTTCCTTGCACACAAAGCACTCTACTCATTGTAGCGAATAGTCTCATGAAACGTCAATAAAGCCTCATGACACTATGGTTCTTTTTACTCTTGGAATGTAGCTATTGATCAAAGATCTGCGATGTCATAAAAGTTTCTTGAGATTCCACGATTAATGGCTGGAGACCATACTTCCAAGTAGTTCATTAACTTTCAAACCCCGTAACCACACCTTGAAAGATCAGGTTGTTCAAGACTTGAAATAGCTTGGCTATTTCAAGGCCTTGAAACAACTTTCAAATCCTTGAATCAGCTTCAGAGGCTTGAAAATAGTTTGGCTATTTTCAAGGCCTTGAAACTGGATTCAAAGCCTTGAAACTGCTTAACCTGAAAGCATATTCTCAGAGGGAGTTTTTATGCTGACTCTCTGATTTGATTTACTTGCTCTCCTTCATATGTTTGATTATCTGTTATTAGATGATGAAAGACAAACTGTTGAACATGTTTTGAATCACACTATATCATCTGTTTGACCATGATAATGCATGAAATATTGTTTCTAAGTTTTGCAAGATTGTTTCCTAAACTGGATTGCTGCATATTTGGAAACACTTGAATACTTTGATCCTGTGATCAATCAGACGTGTATGACAGCTTCTCATGATGGTTAAATGAAGGGTTTGAACAATATCTCTGAAGATTGTGATCATTCAACCGTTGGAGAAGATTTTAAAGTTGAAATACCCTGTTTTGTGACTATGGGTATTTTGTGATATTATTACAAGTGTTGGGAAGTTAATTTAATTTTAGAGAGTTAATTATAATGGTTATGAGAGTTTGGGGGATCTTTGTGACTTTAATCAAATGTTTTAGTGTCTTTTACTTGAGTTTGGGGGAGGTATTTGTCTTTTGGCAAAACTAAGGGGGAATAAGTGTCTTTTGACCTAACTTTTCTTCCTACGAAAAAGTTCCCTAATTCAAGAGGGTTCCTACTTATGAAATTTATTTTATTTCCAACTCTCATAAAACCCCCACTCATCCTATTTTTCTCTATCTCTCTCACGTCTCTCACTCTCTACCCGCCCCTCTCTCTCTCACTGTCTCGTCTCTCTCTTGTGACCGACGGCAGCCACCCACCGCCGCCGCCGTCTCTCTTCCGTTGAGGTAATCTCTATCTCTCTCTCTCTTTTCTTTCTTTCTTTCTTTATCTCTTTCTTTTTCTCTCTCTCTCTCCGTCCGCCTCTCTTCCCGTTCGGCCTCCATGGTGGCGGGTTTGAGCTTGTTTTGTTTCTTCTTCTCTTTTATCTTGTTGATCTCTTATTCTTGTGATCACTTGTTCATGATTCATGTATGTTGCATGTAATCTTTAATTTTCAGTTTAATATTGTTAGGATCATTGTTCATGGATTTGTAGGATTGATAATCAAGTTTTAGGGTTTATCATGTTCTTGGGTGATGGGAAGAAACCCTAGTTTGGAAAAGAAGTTGATTAAGTGATTTGGGTGTTTGAATGATCATAGTATGTGGGTAACAATCTGATTTGAATGTGGGAATCATGTTATATTAGGTCTAGTATGAATATAAGATGAATTAGATGCTTGGGGGAAAAGTTTCATGAAGATTGACAATTCCCGTATGGATATTTTGAGTGAAGTTGGAAACTTGAAACTAGTGTAACTTTTGATTCAGGAATCGAAATTAATATCCGTTTGAGGCTAAACTTATCATTTCGAATGTTTTGAATCCAATGGAACTGTTTTTAGACCATAATCTGTTTAGAAAACTGGAGTAATAGATTGGTTGAGTTATGATAGGTTATGTATGCTTTAGGTTAGAGGATTTTGAAGCAAAGTTTTGGGTTTTGTTTTGAAGTATTAATTGAGTGGGATGTTAGGTTGGTGTTAGAACCCTAAACCATTTACTGACTATCATATGCATGTAATTAGTATAGCAAGTATATTGCTAAAATATTTGTTTGATTAGAATATTGTTACGTGTAGGTAACGAGTTCGTCGACAACGAGTACGTAGAGTACGTTGATTGAGTTGCTATAGTTGGAATTTGCATTGAGGTAAGTAAACATGCCAAGCCTAGTGTGCTTATCTTTCGTGTCAAATGAATACTTTGATTTGTTACGTCTCAAAATGTGTTTACGTGCTACATGACTTGGAATACATGATTTCTACTTGTTAAATGGTTTTGCTGAAAACATCACCATGATATTAATGAACTATAACGTAAAGTTGAAGAAGTTGTGCGGGACATTATTATCCTCTTTGGGCGGTGTTGGTTGCGTTCCCGTCTCTTTTTGATCCGGTTGCAAGTCCCCGGATAGCTGCATGTATTCACTTCTCTGGCCGGCGTAGTCTTAGGGGGGTATCGACACTTAAGGTCATGGAAGCTGTGGTTTATTTGGTTTTCCCCCGACACAACGAATTAATAATGAGTATTTTGGTTTTTGTTAACGGAAGGGAGTTAACGACAGATTTTGGATTTTTCCTAATGATTATGGGATTGGGAACTCTTATGTTTTATTACAAGAGTCAACTTTATTACCGCTGTGTTTGCGAAAAACTCTTACTTATAAATGAGAAGTAGTTTTATAACTATTCTATCATCGTTTTACATGTTTGGGTGTTTATTTACCAGTATTTCATGCTGATTTTGTACTGTGGTGTTTCTTTTTGATTCCGCACCACAGATTTAGAGGATGGTTATCTGGCGTAGAAGGGGACGCGTATCATCACATGGAACATTAGTAGTAGTATCTAATTTAAACTTGAACTCTTTATTAGTTTAAACACTCTAGTTTTTATGCCCAGTTTGTGGCTAGGACGTTGGATTGTAATAATGAATTGTTTCAATTAATTTTAATTATTATTGTGGATGTTTTTGCTTGAGAGCCGTGTTGTAAAATCTCCTTGTATCCGGGCTCCTCTCGGGTACGGAGTGACATCCCCGGGTCTCCGTCTTGAGCCATTTGGGGGTGTTACAGGTGGTATCAGAGCTGGCATTCCAAAAAGGAAATCGAAACTTGTTAGGTTAATTAAAATGAATATAGGAGAAATAACCTAAAATTTGACAAGCCGTGAGAATTTGGGTAGTATGGATAGGATTATTATGTGTAAGTGTTTAGAAAATAGGATAGAAAGCAAGTATTTCCATCCAACCATTCCTAACTAAGAGCCTTAGCCTATCCAAGATGCTAATGGATTGAAATTTTGAAGCGTTTCAATTGAGTTCTACTTGTAAGCCTAATTTTAAGGGATTTTGTTGGGAAATTTCTTCAAGAGTCTTGTGACTATCAATTTGGAGTCTTGGGAATGAATATTAGTTGCAAAGAGTAGTTATTTCGGATTACGATATGTGCCTTGTGAAATTAGAGATTTATTAAGTTGTTTCCTCTTGTAGATGGCTAGAACTAAGCATACAGCAAGGAAGCGTGTGTTGCCTGTTGAGAAGCACCCTGTTGTGACACGTTGGGTCGAAGGTGAAGACTTTCCAGATTTTCGTGACCGCGTGGTTCAATATTGTGAGGATAGATTCCAAGCCTTAGATTTTCCTCGGTATAGAAATCCAGCTTTTCAGGCTTATTATATGGTGAAGGCATTACCTATGAAACCCATGTTTGGGGAAATTATTACGAAGTATAGTAACATCATGGGCAGGATGAATCGTCTGAATGATAGGGATTATCGTTGCCAAGGTGAATGGACGGTAACTGCAGATTTTATATGCAAGCTGTTGATGGAGACTTATCTTAAGTGGCAAAGTTATACAGTTATTGAGATAGAGTCCAGCGATGAAGAAGACGTGATCTACATAAGCTCTAGTGATGAAAAAGAGGTGATTATTATAGACTCTAGTGACGATGAGGAAGTCGAAGAGGATCTAATGGAAGATGTCGATGAATACCCCGAGATTGAGGAAGATCCTATGGAGTATGAAGAAAGTGAAGAAGACCCGAGTGAAGATGAAGAGCACGAGTATGATTCCGATGAAGAGGAAGAGATGGATGAAAGCGATGAGGAAGAGGATTAACCTTGTTAGAATTCTTTAGATTTCCTAGACTTGAAGCTTTTTTTTTTTTTTTTAGTTTTATTTATTGGTTTGAATAAGGCTATAGAGCCAAGCAACACTTTGAAGCTTTTAGAACAATTTTTGAATAGTCACATTTGGGCTAGAGTTAAATTTTTAGCGTTTTGCTTTAGGAGATGAATAATATTTATGCTTTGAGGACCCGATTTGGGGAGTTTAATGAATTTATCTTTCTGAATTTTGGAGTATGATTTGATGAATTAAGGTTGTGTTATGCTTTGTTATTATTGATTGAGTGCGTAGAAAGTGTTCATGGAGTTAGAACGTGAAAACTTTGATCTTTGGTGTTGTTGAATCTGCGCAGCAGTGAGTTTTTGTTGTAGCAGACGTATTTAATTTGGAGTTATTTTTCCCTGAATTTTCCCAGAAAGTAAACATAACCAGGTATCTCCCATAAAAATTTCAGCCCTATATGAGTTCTGGAGAATTAGATACGGGTTTTCAAAGTTGATGGTTCAGTAGCAGAATTGCAAAGTGACTAGCTGTAGAATTTTTAATTTTTACCTATCTTCCAGATCTTTTTTTGATCTCAAATTTTTATGACAACTATTAGAGACGTTTTTCTAACTCTGGGAGCAATCCTAGCTCATTTTGAGAATTTTAAAGTCAGTTTAAGGCTTTTCAAAGTCAAAGTTTCTGTTCTGGTGGGCTGTGACAGCAGCAGTAGTATTTCCTGTGTATCTTGAGTTCTACAATTGATTTTGAGTTGATTCTTCGTGATTATGAAAGTAGACTCATAGAGGTTATTGCACACCAAAATTCACAATTTTTTCTTGTCGGATTGATCCTTTTTCCAATTTTTGAAGAAGACCAAAAGCTGAGACGTTGTCAGCCTATGTGGAAATAAATGTGTAATTGATGTAAATGATGATCGATGTGTGACACTACTTGTTTAATTGTGAACTACATGCCATGTGTGCATGATTGTTTGTACTTATTGATACTTATAAGTAATACAATAGGCTATAGTGTAGGGATTATGACTGATAGACCACATCAATACTACACCAGGAGAAATCGCCAAGTACCAATGGCAGCACCAAACAACCACAACAACAACAACAACATGGAGCAGTTCTTTGCGCAATTTGCTCAAATGGCGCAGAACGCAAACCAGGGAGAGCAGAATAACGCAAATTGGGCAAAGAAAGTGGCAGACATGAAGCCAGGGAACTTTACAGGCAATGAGGATCCTGTTGAGCTCGAAAACTGGATCGATGAGATGGATAAGGTCCTTGAGCTAGTTGAGTGCCGCGAAGACCGCAAGGTTGTTTGCGCAAAATTTTAATTGAAGAAAGAAGCTAATACATGGTGGAGGAGCACACGTCAGAACTTTTTGGCTCAACTCAGTTTCAATTGGGAGGCTCTTCAAACTGCACTTCGCACTCGCTTTTATCCGGACCATGTCCAGGATCAAAAGTAGATAGCCTTTGTGAATCTGACACAAGGGAACGGTTCCGTGACCGAGTACTTCAGCTATCCCGATTTGAAGGTCAGCTGATGCCTTACGAGGCGACTAAAGTTAGGAAGTTCATGTCTGGTCTCGAACTTCATCTGCAGAAAGACTTGATGTGCAGGACGTACGATTCTCTTAAGGAAGCTTATGATAGAGCTACAGCCGTGTGGCGCATTCAAGAGGCGCAGGATGAGAAGCGTGGAAAGCGCAAGGTTGAGAGCGCTGTGGGCTATGGAAACAATCAGGGTGGGATTAACCAAGGTAGTCAGGACAAGAGGTTTAAGCCCAACCATGGAGGAAGTAACCAGGGACAATACTGTGGTCAATAACTGCTCGATACATATCCTTCTTATTAGTAATAGACTGTCACGATCAGAAGATCAAGCTTAAAGGTCCAAAGGGAGAAAAAGTTTCTTACCGTGGTATCACAAAAGAACCATGTATCTGACTAGTGTCAGCTTTGACCATAGTCAACCAAGTGAAGAAGGGGAATAGTGCTCATTTGTGTTATGTTCAAGACATGTCTAAGAAGGAGAATGTGCTAGAAGAGATACCAATAGTTAGAGATTTTCCCGATGTGTTCCCGGACAAAATTCCAGGAATGCCACCTAGAAGGGAGATTGAGGTCACTATGGACTTAGCACCTGGAACAGCTCCAATCTCAAAGGCACCGTACAGAATGGCGCCAGTAGAGTTGAAAGAACTTAAGGATCAGTTGCAAGAGCTACTTCAAAAGGGTTACATAAGGCCGAGTGTTTCCCCTTGGGGCGCACCGATATTGTTTGTGAAGAAGAAAGATGGAAGCTTGAGGTTGTGCATTGATTATAGGGAGTTGAATAGCTCAAAAATCAAGAACAAATACCCTTTCCCGAATTGACGACTTGTTCGATCAGTTGCAAGGGGCGAGTGTATTCTCAAAGATAGACTTGAGATCAGGGTGTCACCAACTTCGAGTAGCCGAGAAGGACATCCCGAAGACAGCCTTTAGAACTAGGTATGGACACTATGAGTTTAGTGTTATGCCTTTCGGTCTAACCAATGCACCATCAATATTTATGGATCTCATGAATCGTGTTATGAGGACATTTCTAGATCATTTCGTGGTCGTCTTTATTGATGACATCCTTGTTTATTCAAAGAGCGAGGAAGAACACGAAGAACATCTCAAAGAAGTGTTAGAAACTTTGAGACATGAGAAGCTATATGCTAAACTCTCGAAGTGTGAGTTTTGGCTAAAACATGTTCCATTTTTGGGTCACATAATCTCCAAGAAGGGAATATCCGTGGATCCAGGAAAGATATGAGCAGTGAAAAATTGGCCTACTCCGAAGAATGTGTCCGAAGTAAGAAGTTTTCTACGATTAGCAGGATATTACAGGCGTTTCGTGAAAGATTTCTCGAAGATCGCTAGACCGCTTACTACGCTAACCAAGAAGACGGTAATGTATAAGTGGGGGCGAAGATTGTGAAGAAGCATTCCAGAAAATGAAGGAAACGTTGACGACAACACCTGTGTTAGCTTTACCCAATGATTCTGGCGAGTTTGATGTTTACAATGATGCGTCGAAGAAGGGTTTAGGATGCGTGCTTATGCAAGAAAGGAGAGTTATTGCCTATGCTTCAAGACAACTGAAAACTCATGAAGAGAACTATGCTACGCATGACTTAGAGCTTGCAGCTATAGTTTTCGCACTGAAGATATGGAGACATCATTTGTATGGATCTGTGTCTAGATTGTATACGGATCACAGCAGTCTCAAGTACATCTTCACACAGAAAGAGCTAAACAACAGGCAAAGACGTTGGTTAGAAGTCATAAAGGATTATGATTTGCGTATCCAATACCACGAAGGGAAGGCAAACGTAGTAGCTGATGCGTTAAGCCGAAAATCGAGCCATACTTTGGATATTATGCTAGTTTTGCCAGATCGGCTATGCCGAGAGTTCCGAAAACTTGGAATTGAAGTGGTGGAACAAGGTGGAGTAAAGAATATCCTTGGGAATATGACAGTTGTGCCATATATTTTGGAAGAAATAAGGAGTAACCAGCCAGGAGATGTGAAGTTGGAAAGGATAAGGAAGAAGATTGCAGAAGGTCAAGCAAAGGATTTCAAGATCCATGAAGATGGAAGTATCCGCTACAAAGGAAGATGGTGTGTACCACATAAGTGTACGGAAACCAAGGAGAAGTTGATGCGAGAAGCGCACAACACACCCTACTCAGTACATCCAGGAGGTGACAAACTTTATAAGGACATGAAGAAGATGTTTTGGTGGCCGAATATGAAAAAGGAAGTAGTAGAATTTGTGGCAAAATGACTGACTTGTCAAAAGGTGAAGTTTGAACATAAAAGAATGGGAGGTTTAGTTCAACCATTAGATGTCCCAGTTTGGAAGTGGGATTCGATTTCAATGGATTTCGTGACTGCGTTACCGACATCAAAGAATGGACTGAATCAGATTTGGGTCGTTGTTGATAGATTGACCAAGACAACAAGGTTTATTCCGATGAAAGACACATGGAATATGGAACAAAGAGCTGATGCGTATATGAAGAACATTGTGAGGTATCATGGAGTACCAAGCTCTATAGTTTCCGATAAAGATCCCAACTTTCTTTCTCACTTCTGGAAAGTACTTCAGGAGGCAATGGGAACTCAGTTGAAATTTAGCACGGCATTCCACCCTGCTACAGATGGACAAAACGAGAGGACAATTCAAACGTTGGAAGATATGCTAAGATCGTGTGTTATGGATTTTCAAGGTTCATGCGTTGATAGATTACCTTTGATATAATTCTCCTACAACAACAGTTATCATGCCAGTATTGGAATGGCACCACATGAGGCGTTGTATGGAAGGAAGTGTAGAACACCATTGTGTTGGAACAACATAAGTGAGACGATATTAATTGGTCCACAACTTATTGAAGAGATGACAGATCAAGTGAGACTCATCTAGCAGCGAATGAAAGCAGCTCAGGATAGACAGAAGTCCTACGCTGATCAGAAAAGAAGACCATTGGAATTTCAAGTTGGAGAAAAAGCATTTCTTAAAGTTTCGCCGACTAAGGGAGTCATGAGGTTCAATCAGAAAGGGAAGTTGAGCTTGAAATTCATTGGACCATATGATGTCATAGAGAAGATTGGAGAAGTGGCTTATCGATTGGATTTACCATCGAATTTGGGTCGTGTTCACAACGTATTTCACGTATCACAACTGAAGAAGTATGTGCCTGATGCATCTCATGTATTAGATCCCGAACCAGTAGAATTGGAACCGTCTTTGAGTTATGAAGAACATCCTGTCAAGATTCTAGACACCAAGACAAGGAACACCCGTAACAAGAGTCTCAAGATTTTAAAGTTCTTATGGACAAACCACCTCATTGAAGAGGCAACTTGGGAAGCGGAGGATGATATGAGGAAAAAGTATCCTCACCTGTTTGACGAGGTACCTTGAGTTACGAGGACGTCACTCCGCTAAGGGGGAGAGGATGTAATCCTTCGGTTTTTAATACAGTACTACTTATAGTATATTGCATATCATTCATGGCCTTAGGTTTGCATTTAGTAGTTGTACCATTGAGGGGAGGTGCATACCTTATTGTGGTTAAGGTTTTAGTTTAAACTTCAAGTACGTGTTCTCATTAAGGAGGGATGTTTTAGTTTAAACTTCGAGGACGAAGTTCTCTTTAAGGAGGGAAGGATGAAATACCCCGTTTTGTGACTGTGGGTATTTTGTGATATTATTACAAGTGTTGGGAAGTTAATTTAATTGTAGAGAGTTAATTATAATGGTTATGAGAGTTTGGGGGATCTTTGTGACTTTAATCAAAGGTTTTAGTGTCTTTTACTTGAGTTTGGGGGAGGTATTTGTCTTTTGGCAAAACTAAGGGGGAATAAGTGTCTTTTGACCTAACACGAAAAAGTTTCCTAATTCAAGCGGGTTTCCTACTTATGAAGTTGATTTTATTTCCAACTCTCATAAAACCCTCACTCTCCCTATTTTTCTCTATCTCTCTCACGTCCCTCACTCTCTACCCGTCCCTCTCTCTCTCACTCTCTCGTCTCTCTCTTGTGACCGACGACAGCCACCCACCGCCGCCGCCGTCTCTCTTCCGTTGAGGTAATCTCTCTCTCTCTCTCTCTCTCTCTCTCTCTCTCTTTTCTTTCTTTCTTTCTTTCTTTCTTTCTTTCTTTCTTTCTGTCTTTCTTTCTTTCTTTCTTTCTTTCTTTCTTTCTTTCTTTCTTTCTTTCTTTCTTTCTTTCTTTCTTTCTTTCCGTCCGCCTCTCTTCCCGTCCGGCCTCCATGGCGGCGGGTTTGAGCTTGTTTTGTTTCTTATTCTCTTTTCTCTTATTGATCTCTTATTCTTGTGATCACTTGTTCATGGTTCATGTATGTTGCATGTAATCTTTAATTTTCAATTTGATATTGTTAGGATCATTGTTCATGGATTTGTAGGATTGATAATCAAGTTTTAGGGTTTATCATGTTTTTGGAAGAGAAGTTGATTAAGTGATTTGGGTGTTTGAATGATCATAGTATGTGGGTAACAATGTGATTTGAATGTGGGAATCATGTTATATTAGGTTTAGTATGAATATAGGATGAATTAGATGCTTGGGGGAAAAGTTTCATGAAGATTGACAATTCCCGAATGGATATTTTGAGTGAAGTTGGAAACTTGAAACTAGTGTAACTTTTGATTCAGAAATTGAAATTAAGATCCGTTTGAGGCTAAACTTATTATTATGAATGTTTTCAATCCAATGGAACTGTTCATAGACCATAATATGTTTGGGAAACTGGAGTAATAGATTGGTTGAGTTATGATAGGTTATGTATGCTTTAGGTTAGATGATTTTGAAGCAAAGTTTTGGGTTTTGTTTTGAAGTATAAATTTAGTGGGATGTTAGGTTGGTGTTAGAACCCTAAACCATTGACTATCATATGCATGTAATTAGTATAGCAAGTATATTGCTTGAATATTTTTTTGATTAGACTATTGTTATGTGTAGGTAACGAGTTCGTCGACGACGAGTACGTAGAGTACGTTGATTGAGTTGCTATAGTTGGAATTTGCATTTAGGTAAGTAAACATGCCAAGCCTAGTGTGCTTATCTCTTTCGTGTCAAATGAATACTTTGATTTGTTACATCTCAAAATGTGTTTACGTGCTACATGACTTGGAATACATGATTTCTACTTGTTAAATGGTTTTGCTGAAAACATCACCATGATATTAATGAACTATAAAGTAAAGTGGAAGAAGTTGTGCGGGGACATTATTATTCTATTTGGGCGGTGTTGGCTGCGGTCCCGTCTCTTTTTGATCCGGTTGCAAGTCCCCGGGTAGTGGCATGTACTCACTCCTCTGGCCGGCGTAGTCTTAGGAGGGTGTCGACACTTAAGGTCATGGAAGCTGTGGTTTATTTAGTTTTCCCCCGTCACAACGAATTAATAATGAGTATTTTGGTTTTTGTTAACGGAAGGGAGTTAACGATGGATTTTGGATTTTCCTAATGATTATGGAATTGGGAACTCTTATGTTTATTACAAGAGTCAACTTTATTAGCGCTGTGTTTGCGAAAAACTCTTACTTATAAATGAGAAGTTGTTTTATAACTATCCTATCATTGTTTTACATGTTTGGGTGTTTATTTACCAGTATTTCATGCTGATTTTGTACTGTGGTGTTTCTTTTTGATTCCGCACCACAGGTTTAGAGGATGGTTATCTGGCGTAGAAGGGGACGCGTATCATCACATGGAACATTAGTAGTAGTATCTCATTTGAACTTGAACTCTTTATTAGTTTAAACACTCTAGTTTGTTTATGCCCGATTTGTGACTAGGACGTTGGATTGTAATAATGAATAGTTTCAATTAATTTTAATTATTACTAGGGGATTGCCCATGCCCGAGGGCACTACCGCAAGCAAAGACTAAGAACGTTTCACCAATTGTAATGTACATCAAACAAAATGATGTATTCATTCACATACACCGGCACAAAACCAAGATAACATAAATCTTTGTATTAAATAATAAGTATTGAGAGGTTCCATATCAGATATTCCCCAAACTCTAACAACTAACATGTTCGCAGACATCCGCAGATAAATTTACACATGATATACCTATCTATTATCAGTGTAGAATAATCCTAAATGCTTACATAATTTGCAAAAATGAAGTGAAGTCAGTATCTAAGAAACATATGATAACAAATTTTAAGAAATTTAAGACACTATGATTGATGCGGTCCTGACATGTATTATCAGGATGCTTCTAAGTTGACTCAAATCCAATTTCTTCTTCATGTTTTCACTTAGAGGCATATACTTGCAACTTACAATGAGTCCTACCCGAGTTTTGTAGTTGCTTGTCCATCAATTCCATTCCAAGAACCCTGAAATTTGGGATAAACAATTTAACTAAACAGTTATGATCCTGCAACATGAAGGGAACAGAGGTTATGTAGCATCATCGTGTACGTTCAAGTCACAACAGGAAGAAAAGCCAACTATATAAGTGAAACTTTAATGGTATGACACCTAATAAATTAGCACTGCTAGTGAAACTCAAATGGTATGACACCTTAATAAAATAGCACTGCTAGTCAAAGAGCGTACCAACTATTGGGGGCAATGTTCTACCACATGTTTAACCATCATATCAAACTCCAAGTAGAGAATTATTAAAAGAGCGAGTGGTATATAGAGTTCGAAGGAAATATGGAAAAAAAATTAATCCTGAAGCGTAATTAAAAAAACATCCGCTTATTAATATCTATTCAATATCAATCTACCTCGAGTTCAGACGAAAATATAAAGACGGTCTGAGTTTTATATAAAATCAGAGTGAACCGTAAGATCCGGGGAAAGCTCGTCACATATCATGCTTTATTTGAAGAAGAACCTAACAATGTTAATCCAAAAACAAACATCCAAAAGAGCTGAGGTGAATAATCAGAGATAAGAGAACCAAAAAGATAATAAGTCACATGTCAATGACATGGAAAAATGAACCCTATGCCCTGCCATTCGAAAGTAGTATATGATATTCACCATCAACAGTCACATAAAAAATTATTTAACTCTTTATTTGGATCGGAAGTTTTAAGGGACAACAGTAATTTACCTGCTAGTAACGAAAATTAGGAGCTACTTTGATCCGGTACACAATAGAACCAACAGCGTGGATGCGCACCTATATATGTACCAAAAAGGGAGCACCTTGCCCTTTCGGTGTTACCTTCCCTGCATACGAGAGACCAGCCATTGAGCACAAATACACACAAAACTATTGATAACCCGGAAATCATAACTGACGTATGATAATCAGCACTGTCGGCACAAATTCAGTGAAAGAAAAAACAAATAAAAAATGAATTTTAACAACGAACACTATTTTTGTATCGTATGCACATGATGATAAACTAAGCTCCACAGATGTAAAAGGAATTACATGTGAATCTAAATTTTCAGTTATAGAGAAACAATATCTCGTTAGAAGAATAAGTAAAAAACAAAATTAACATTATTTGATCAGCAATAGGCCATTACCTTTCACAAAGTTCAGCACTAAAACACAAATTTGAGAGACAGGGCAAAAGAGAATAAGGAGAAAAATTACTGGGAAAATCAGAACATTCGTACCCAAGACACTATCCCAAACAAACAGAAACAACGTTTCATCAGTATATGTATAATGTATCTTCAACCTGAAGATAAGTCTCTCACATTTCTTCAATTCCCTTGATCATTGATGAACCAATTCAAGTACTCGTTTTGGAGGACCTGACCCCTGGCGAAAAACAAAATAAAATTAGCTTTAATTATGACATAAGCATTTTGTGGTACATTTTTCAGCCACATCCCTTCTTAATTGTTTCGCTTGTCAATAAGTTTGAGTGAAACACAAAAATGGCAATCTAAAAGCCATATTTGCATAGGATAATTGTGATCCAAGTGCCCCTAACCTAAAGGTCCGAATTACCACAACTAACGTTAATCAAAACAGAGAGTAGACACCCAAACTAAGTGTGTCATGGAGTTTGATGAAACAGTAGTCCGATTACGGAACTTTTGGGTGGCTCTTTACCATCAGGTTCAGAATGGTTTATGTGCTTAAATATAGGTGGGATACAAAGAAAACAAAACTGCATTGTTATGGTGTTTCTTTCGTTCATAAAATAAAAATAGAAACATGTATTAAAAATATAAAAAGTATAAGAACGTATCTAACACACATTCTAGTATCAATTACAGAAAGTAGATCATGGGCCAAGCGGAGAAATTGAAACATAAGAAAATACTGCTAGATACTGAACTTACTTAATCGAATAGAAAAGAGACAGAGTCGGAGTGACACGACGGCGAGATGGATGAAAATGGAGAGGCGATGCCGGTGGTGACTACGGTGCCTAGTTATTAATTGTAATCAATTGGAGTAAAATAAATCAAATGGAAAGTAGAAGATTTCCGACCTAATTTTAGGTATTTTCGACTTATCGTAAACATATTTTTCTGGAGAAGGTGGAGACCGAGGATTAGGGCAACAATTTCCTAATCCTATTTCTTATATGGGTAAGCTTACACCAAAATTCTGAAAACATCACTTACTCTATTTTTTGGGTAAAATAGAGGAAAAAGCATATGTTTGCAACCCAGATCGCCGTAGAGGAAGAAGCAGAAAGTAACAATCAATTTCAGCCACAACTAGACAGGCGGAGAAGGAGCAGCAGTAGAACAGGCAGTGGCAAAATCGAAGGGGAGAAGGAAAGGGTGAAATTAAAAGGAAGAACGCATCGAATTTTCCAGTGACAGGAATCCACCCCATAGGGAAACAGAGTATCAAAAACAACATACAATTAGTAGCTACCTACTCTGTTTGATTTACTGGGAGAAAATTGAAAATTATCAAAATACAATTAGTTACAGTAACCCAATATAAACCCTATAAGAGATGAAGAGAAGAACGGAAGAAAAGAAATCAACAAAACACTCAACAGATTTGTTCGTTCGTTACATGTGGTGGTCGATGGTAATGACAATGTGGTGGTAGACAACGACGGCGGGTGTTCGATTATTCCCTTGAAGGCGACAGCGATCTGGGCTTCTCCCGAAGTGAGAGAGAGGGTAGAAGGTGGAGAGTTGAGATGAGTTCGTGGGGTTTGCCCAGGTCGTGTGTAAGATTTTTTTTTCTTTTTTTTTCTTTGTTGTAACTTACTTGGTGATAGGTGAGATCTAAGGGCTGGGGTTAATTCAATCCAATGGCTAAAAAGACATTTTAAAGTCAACCGTCCTATCTTATTATATAGATTGTGGATGTTTTTGCTTGAGAACCGTGTTATAAAATCTCCTTGTATCCGGGCTCCTCTCGGGTGCGGAGTGACAACCCCGGGTCTCCGGCTTGGGCCATTTGGGGGTGTTACAAAAGTAGTCAAACTCTGTTGCCTACAAAATCGGAAGGTTGTTGCTGAAAATATGGGGAGATTTGCAGAGCAGTTTAAGTATTTAAAGAGCTCAATTTCGAAGCAAAATACAAAGAAAGTATTCTGGATTGACAAGCATCAACGAAGTTCTACATCTCTTCCAATCCACTCACAGAAGTTCACTGCCTTTCACTGCAGTTTTCTACTCTTAAGTGTTCTTCTGTATAGAGCTATATTGGTAGATCATTTCTGTATTATTTCTACATTCATTCTCAAGGATTGTTCAAAGTGAACAATAGAGAATTCTTATTTAATCAGTTAGCTAGAGCAGGTACTAGACTGGTTAGGGAAAACCACAAGCTGTAACTGAGTAAGGGAACTCTCTGTGCTTGAGTTCTAGGGCTTAGATTTTGATTAATAAGAATTGAGTTGAAACTCCTGCAGGGATCTAATACCTGAGGTAGAGACGTAGGTCCAAGTGGACTGAACTCTATAAATCACTTGTCTTGTGCATTTTCAGTTCATTTACTTTCAGAGCTTTTGCAGCATTCGAAAACTGTTTATTTTTTCAAGGGTTTGAACTGGTTTTCAAGGCCTTGAAAAAGGCATACTTGCTTTCTACTCTCTACATCTACTTCAAAGGCTTGAACTTGTGTTCAAGGCCTTGAAATTCATTGTCAGCACAAGTTTTTGTTCTTGCTAGCAAGTTTTGCAAAAAGTTGGCATACTCTATTCAACCCCCCCTTCTAGAGTATCTTAGTTACTTATACATCTGCATACTCACACTTTTAATTGGTATCAGAGCTTGTATCACTGTATAAGGTTTAACCATATGGTGATCATGGGTACTGCAGGTGATGGTGGCTTCTCACAGGGAAGAGCTGCTAACAGACCTCCTCTATTCTGTGGAGAAAATTTCGCTCACTGGAAAGCTCTCATGAAAATTTTCATCATTGATCAAGATCTAGAGCTTTGGACCATCATCAAAAATGGACCTCATACTTTCTACACAGAGAAAGATGAGATCAAAACTCCCAAAACAGAAGACTCACTCTCCTCTTCTGAATTAGAGCAATTTTCTAAGAACTACAAGGCTATTAACATTCTTTATTATGCTTTGAGTACAGATGAATTCAACAGGATCTCCGGATGCACAACTGCTAAAGAAATATGGGATAAACTTGTGGTTACCTTGAAGGAACCAGTCAAGTCAAGCAAACTAAGATTAACATCTATCTCAGACAATATGAGTTGTTTAAGATGAATGCAGATGAGTCCATCAGAGATATGTTCAAGAGATTCACTGATATTGTCAACAACCTTGATTCACTGGGAAAACACTTTTCCAATGAAGAAAAGGTGAGGAAGAGTCTCAGGAGTCTTCCAAAGGCAAAATGGGAACCAAAAACCACATCCATTGAAGAAGCTCAAAATCTCTCAACTCTACAACTTGATGACCTGCAAGGGAAGCTCCTGACACATGAGATATCTATGAATGAAGTTGATGGAGAACTCCCAGAAGGTGTCAAGAATCTAGTCCTCAAAGCCAAAGAAAATGAGAGAACTCAAAGCCTGGAAACTGAGGATGGTGATGATGAAGATCCAATTGTCTTAATCTCCAAAGCCTTGACAAGGATTCTCAAAATGAAGAGAAACTCTGGAAACAAAGAATTCAACAGAGAAAGGCATAGACCATCCAACAGTTAGGATTACAAAGGTAAGTCCTCCTCACAGAACAAATCAGAAGTTATGAACTGCTTTGAGTGTGGTGATGCAGGACACTTGATAAGAGACTGTCCACACAAAAAGAGCAAGAACTTTCAGAAGAAAGATCATGACAGAAGGAAGAAAGCCATGATAGCTTCATGGAGTGATTCAGATAGCTCTAGTGAATCTGAATCTGAAGAAGAACATGCCAATCTATGCTTCATGGCCAAGCATGATGAAAGTTCTGAAAAGAACATTGAGGTAATGGTAAACTGCTTAATTTCAAAACCAAAATAAGCTCTTTCAGAATATCTCAGAACAATGCTTTTGAATGAAGAAGATTATCTGAAAGAGATCAGGCTTTTGAAAGAGAAAGTTCATGAGCAAGCAAAAGAAAATCTACAACTTATTTTCCTAAATAAGAATCTTGAAATCTCTCAGAAGAAAAATGACAGTGATTTCAAGGCCTTGAAAAACAGTTTCAAAGCCTTGAAAACACAAGTCAAGGAAGTAGTCGCTGAAAAATCCTCTGTGAGTGACAACCTTGTTAATCTAAGACATCAAGTTGATGATTTAGAGAAACAAAAGATTACTCTTGCTGAGAAACTTCAAGAATCTGAATTATTCAAAATCAAGCTTGCTGGATCAGAACATAAGTTGAACTTGATTCTTGGAGGAAGTTCACAGTCTGTTCACAAAGCTGGTATTGGATTCAATCCAAACTTTCCAAGAAGAAACAGTACCAGATTTGTGAAAGCTGGAAACAAAACCTCTCCTACTTGTCATTACTGCTGTAAAACAGGTCATGTTAAAATGACATGTCCTTTTAGAAGAAGAGACCCTCACATAATGAGGAACACTTTTCCTTTTCAACTTTAAGGACAGGTTAAGAAGATTTGGGTTCCTAAAGGGGTTAGACCACATAACATGGTTGATCCTAAATATGAATCCAATCCACACTTGGTCTAACAGCTGGGTAAGGCAGTGATTGGTGCTTGCAGGTTGTCACCAAAGAACAGAAGTGGTTCATGGACAGTGGTTGCTCAAGACATATGAGTGGAAAGAGATCTCTATTCTCATAATTAAAGGAGCAATCAGAAGGTTCAATAACACTTGGTGACAAAGGAAAATGCAATATTCTTGGCATCGGAAAATTGGTACAAATTCTGAAAACTCTATTTCTGATGTTTATTTGGTTGAAGGTTCGAAGTTTAATTTGCTTAGTGTATCTCAGCTTTGTGATAATGGCAACAAAGTCATCTTTGATAAAGAGAAGTGTGTGGTGCAAAATGAGAAATCAGGAGATTGCATTCTCACAGCCTCTAGATCAAACAATGTTTAAACTTTTCATACTAACAAAGTTGCCGGTGAAAGTTTGAAGTGTCTCAAGGCCTTGAAAGAGGATTCAAAGCTTTGGCATAGGAAACTTGGTCATATCGGTTTGCATACTTTGAACAAGTTGATTTCCAAAGACTTGGTAAGGGGATTACCATCCACCAAGTTTAAAGAAGATGAGTTCTGCAAAGCTTGTGCACAAGGAAAGCAGACCAGAAGCTCCTTCAAGCCAAAGAAGTTTGTAAGTACAACTAGACCTATTGAATTACTTCATATGGATCTCTGTGGTCCTATGAGAACTCCTACTCCAAAAGGTAAAAGGTATATGCTAGTTTTTGTGGATGACTTTTCAAGATACACTTTGGTTATGTTTCTCAAAGAAAAATCTGAAGCACTCTCTGAATTTCCAAAGCTTTGCAGAGAACTACAAAACTTGAAAAACCTACCTGTAGCTTCAATCAGAAGTGATCATGGTAGAGAATTTGATCAGTTAGAATTTGATTTATTTTGTGATAAGCATGGTATTTCTCACAACTTTTCTGCTCCAAGAACTCCTCAACGAAATGGCGTTGTTGAAAGAAAGAACAGGACTCTTGAAGATATGTCAAGGACAATGCTTCTTGAGAACAAGTTTCCAAAACATTACTGGGCAGAAGCTGTGAATACAGCAAACTATATGTTGAACAGGTGCTTAATCAGACCTATTCTAAAGAAGACCCCCAATGAACTTTTCAAAGGGAGAAAGCCAAACATCTCTTACGGCAGACCCTTTGGATGTACTTGTTTTATCCATAACAATGGAAAAGAAAATCTTGGTAAGTTTGATGCAAGAAGTGATGAAGATATGTTTCTTAGTTACTCTCTGAATAGCAAATCTTATAGAGTTTACAATAAAAGAACCAAACTGGTTGAAGAGAGCATTCATGTTATTTTTGATGAAAGATATGATGGTTCTTTGAGTGAAAGTTTTGCAGATTTGAATTTGAACAAGCATGAATCAGAGGAAGAGACTGAGAATCCACTTGAATTCAATAAAGGCTCAGAGGAAAATAGAAGACATTTTCAAGACCTTGAAAATAGTTCTCAAGGCCTTGACAATACAACTCGAAGACTTGAAAAAGATGATCAGAAGGAGTCAAGTGGCAAAGCTACTTCTTCAAGACCAGAAAAGATCTATGGAGAACCTGAACCATGGTCTCCAAGAAAGAGATTCAAATATCTCTCATCCATCTAGCTGATAATATCATATCAGATCCAACCACTGGCACACAAACCAGATCACATTTGAAGAACTTATGTGCTTTTAATTCTCTTTTAGAACCAAAAACTGTGAAGGAAGCTCTACAAGAAGCAGACTGGATCATTGCTATGCAAACTGAACTCAATGTGTTTGAAAGGAATAAGGTTTGGAACCTGGTTCCTGCACCTAAAACCAGTCTATCATTGGTACCAGATGGGTATTCAGAAACAAGTTGGATGAAAGTGGCAATGTAATCAGAAAAAAATCAAGGTTAGTTGCTCAGGGTGACAATCAAGAAGAAGGTATTGATTATGAGGAAACTTTTTCTCCAGTTGCCAGGTTAGAAGCAATTAGAATTTTGCTTGCATTTGCATCTTACAAGAACATGAAATTGTTTCAAATGGATGTGAAGTGTGCTTTCTTGAATGGCTACTTACAAGAAGAAAGTTATGTTGGACAACCACCTGGTTTTGAAAATGACAATTTTTCAGATCATGTCTACAAACTTGACAAAG
This sequence comes from Linanthus parryae, assembly GCA_023055425.1. Classification (NCBI taxonomy): domain Eukaryota; kingdom Viridiplantae; phylum Streptophyta; class Magnoliopsida; order Ericales; family Polemoniaceae; genus Linanthus; species Linanthus parryae. Next base: position 81,801,757 of record JALGPY010000002.1, read on the forward strand.
CTCTTTATGGTTTGAAACAAGCTCCAAGGGCTTGGTATGAAAGACTGTCAAAGTTTTTACTATAAAATGATTTCAAAAGAGGTTTAGTAGACAAAACTCTTTTCATTAAGACTCATGAGAAATATTTTCTTGTAGTTCAAATATATGTTGATGATATACTGTTTGGAGCTACTAATGATCAATTATGCAGAGAATTCTCAAGTCTTATGAGTAGGGAATTTGAGATGAGCATGATGGGAGAATTGAACTTCTTCCTAGGACTTCAAATACATCAATTGAAGAAGGGCATCTTTCTGAATCAAATCAAAGTACACAAGAGACTTGCTAAATAAGTATATCATGGCTCAATGTAAGGAAGCCAAGACTCCAATGAGTTCCACACTATCCTTAGACAAGGATGAATCTGGTAAGAGTGTCAATGTAAAAGAGTATAGAGGAATGATTGGATAATTACTCTATTTGACAGCAAGTAGACCAGATATTATGTTTAGTGTATGCATGTGTTCAAGATTTCAAGCTGATCCAAAAGAATCACACTTAACTGATGTGAAGAGAATAGTTAGATATATGAATCGTACCAAAGACTTAGGGCTTTGGTATCCAATACATTCTAACTTCTCTTTGAGTGGTTTTCAAATGCTGACTTTGCAGGTTCCAAGGTTGATAGGAAAAGTACTTCAGAAACCTTCCAATTCATTGGATCATCCTTGATTAGTTGGCATTCCAAGAAACAGAATTCAGTTGCTCTATCAACAGCTGAAGCAGAATATATAGATTCAGGAGCATGTTGCTCACAAGTGATATGGATTTCTCAACAACTAAGAGATCTTGGATTTGAATTCAGAGGCATACCTATTAAGTGTGACAACACTAGTGCAATTTCAATTACAAAGAATCCAGTGCAACACTCAAGATCCAAGCACATTGATGTCAGGCACCACTTCATCAGAGATCATGCTGAGAATGGTGATATTGTTCTTGAATTTGTTGCTACTAACATGCAAATTGCAGATATCTTCACCAAACCATTAGCAGATGAAAGGATCTCAACTCTAAGATTGGAATTGGGAATGCTAAATAAGACTGCATTGGTTTAGGGGGAGCATAAGGTAAGAAAGGTAAGCTGTATGTGTTTACAAAGGTTTGAACTGAGTTTCAAAGCCTTGAAAATCAGTTCAAAGCTTTGGTTTTTACTTGTTGCAGTGTTACAGTATTTTAAGACCTTGAAAGCCTTTTCAAAGCCTTGAAAATGAATCTGTTACACTAATAGTCAATAAACTTGGATCATTCTATACTGGGTGATATATCTATAGGTATTTGCCTAATATAGCCCCTACCCTTTCAAAATTTGATTTTAGTCAAAAATAGTATTAGTATATTCTTATTCCAACGGCATAATAGTTTTGAAATTTCTCTGATCTTTGCAAATCTTTTCAGACAGATAGATACTAGTTTCCTTTTGAAACTCAAAGTCTTTCAGTATTTATCCTCTTCTCTTCTCCTTCATTCCGTATCATTCCACCTCTCTCTTTTCTTTTCCCTAACCCTAATGAGTAGAAGAAGGGCCTTAGACAGAATCAAAATGACTGGAGGTTCGAAACCTGTCTCAGAGAAGAAGAGAGAAGCAGCAGTGGAAGAGGTTCAAGAGATCAGTGAAGACTTTGTGTCCAAAAGTTTCACTGAGGAAGAAGAAGAATCCTCACCACCCAAGAAGATAGTGAGGAAAGATCAGGTTTCAGCAAGGAAGAAACAATCTACGACTTCTACACAAGATAAGAAGAAATGTATCCATATTGGAAGACCTAAGAGAAACAAAAAGAAGACAGTTTTTGAGGTTAAAGGAAAAGGAAAAGAAATCCTTATTCAAGACTCAGACTCAGACACTTCTTCAGGATTTTATTGTGTGTATGCAATTCCCAACAAAGGGAAACTCGAACGGAAACTTGACAGAGATCCATCCCAAGAGGCATCAAAAGCAGGAAAGAAGATAAAGACTGCTTCTCCTGAACAGAAATGGTTAGCTGTCAAGAAGAAGCTGAAGTATGGGAAGAAATCCTTGGAAGGTCTCACCTTCCTATACAATAGTGTTATTGAAAAGATCAGTTCTTTCATTGAGGAAATAGATGTGATCTCTCCAGAAGTTCAAACCAACAGTGAAGAAAGTGAGGAAGAAACAGGAGATCAAGAAGATGAGAAGGACCCTTAATCCTGCCTATTCTTTGTTCCACACTCTCTCTACCTTAAGTATTTCTTTAAGTTTTCAAAATTTTCCAGACATTTGATCCAACATCTTCTATCTTTTTTGATGAAAGTCAAAAAGGGGGAGAAAATTCTAGGTTTTAGTTTCTAGTTCTTAGGATTATTTGGTTTTATCTGCTGAACTATTTAGGCGTTTTTGTTGGTAATTGAATAAGTTGGATCTTTTTGGAAATACTTTGTGGACTAATCAGTTTATTTTGCAGAGACTAAGGATCAAACATAATTTGGTTTTGTCTTTCATCAAGAAGGAGATTGAAAGCTTAGGTTGTTCAAGACTTGAAATAGCTTGGCTATTTCAAGGCCTTGAAACAGATTTCAAAGCCTTGAATCAGCTTCAGAGGCTTGAAAATAGTTTGGCTATTTTCAAGGCCTTGAAACTGGATTTAAAACCTTGAAACTGCTTAACCTGAAAGCATATTCTCAGAGGGAGTTTTTATGCTAACTCTCTGATTTGATTCACTTTCTCTCCTTCATATGTTTGATTATCTGTTATTAGATGATGAAAGACAAAATGTTGAACATGTTTTGAATCACACTATATCATCTGTTTGACCATGATAATGCAGGAAATATTGTTTCTAAGTTTTGCAGTATTGTTTCCTAAGCTGGATTGCTGCTGATTTGGAACACTTGAATACTTTGATCCTATGATCAATCAGACGTGTATGACAGCTTCTCATGATGGTTAAATGAAGAGTTACAACAATATCTATGAAGATTGTGATCATTCAACCGTTGGAGAAAATTTCAAAGTAGTCAAACTCTGTTGCCTACAAAATAGGAAGGTTGTTGCTGAAAATCTGGGGAGATCTGCAAAGCAGTTTTTAAATAGCTCAATTTCAAAGCAAAAAGACACAATATGCAATGGGCAAATACAAAGAAAGTATTCTGGATTGACAAACATCAACGAAGTTCTTCATCTCTTCCAATCCACTCACAAAAGTTCACTGCCTATCACTGCAGTTTTCTACTCTTAAGTGTTCTTCTGTATAGAGCTATATTGGTAAATCATTCTGTATTATTTATACATTCATTCTCAAGGATTGTTCAAAGTGAACAATAGAGAATTCTTAGTTAATCAGTTAGTTAGAGCAGGTACTAGACAGGTTAGAGAAAACCACAAGCTGTAACTGAGTAAGGGAACTATCTGTGCTTGAGTTCTAGGGCTTAGATTTTGATAATAAGAATTGAGTTGAAAATACTGCAGGGATCTAACCTGAGGTAGAGACGTAGGTCCAAGTGGACTGAACTCTATAAATCACTTGTCTTGTGAATTTTCAGTTCATTTACTTTCAGAGCTTTTGCAGCATTCAAAAACTGTTTATTTTTTCAAGGGTTTGAACTGGTTTTCAAGGCCTTGAAAAAGGCATACTTGCTTTCTACTCTCTACATCTACTTAAAAGGCTTGAACTTGTGTTCAAGGCCTTGAAATTCATTGTCTGCACAAGTTTTTTGTCTTGCTAGCAAGTTTTGCAAAAAGTTGGCATACTCATTCAATCCCCCCCCCCCCTTCGAGAGTATCTTAGTTACTTATACATCTGCATAATCACACTTTCACACCTGAATCTAGATAGGAAACTTACAAGAATAAGAAACTTAGATCATCGAGACATATCATCAGATTGCATAACTCCTAGAATTTCACATAGACTTACCAATCGACAAAGTATTTAGAATCGTGACCTTTTCAATAACCAAACTCCCCTAGGTAGATGATCTATTGACAATGGAACCTCAAATAGACAATCCAAAATATCAAAACTTGACTAGTCAGAGGTATCCAAAGCATAGTGGGTTGATCCTGTGACCTTTGGTTTAACTTCAAACATCTCTACTAAGTTCCTCGAAGTTCCGCATTACAAGGTCCTCTTATAATGACATATAACCGCTTGATACCTAGATATATTTCAAATATTTATGATCCCGTCCTAGATCAAACTTTCCAGGCACAAAGTTGATTCTGACTTAAGTTATGTCCTTGTCCATTTGCAGTTCTAGCGTCTCTGATGGGCTTAGTGATTTCCAGCATGGTAAATGTTATTTCCCCCTGGCGTGGTGATGGTGTGACTTCTCAACTTTGCTCTTCTGATATACATTGGTACTACGTCTCTTAATCTAGCATGCAATACATATAAAGAGAATACATAACATGTAATTTTCTACAGGAATGCAATATAGTATTTGGATGATTATCATAAACATTTCTAAAGTACAATTTGGCCATGGAGTTTTACACAAGTTGTTCTACTATGCATCTTTCTTCTTCCTTGAAAAACAACTTTGGCTCAATCAAGCAACCAGACTCGTAATGCTACTATGATTTCGTGCCATATTCTCAATTAATTCCTTCGAGTAGGTCTTAACGGCTATCACAATGCCATGACCCGCATAATATGTTGGCATCCTTTACATCATACATTAGCCTTTCAACAAATGTTCGTACTTTCATGTATTCACCTATGAATCACACATCACATGCCACATATTGCCAACTCAAAAGTAAACATCTCATGTAAAGTTAAACATTCAAGCTAACAAAGGTCTTTAACTTTATTGATGGTTATTTTCTTTCGCACAATGAGAAAATTAAATATTTTACTCCATCCACGTTATCATTTTCCATACACATCTCCATAGCGTTCTAATTAATCCCTAAATAACGATTCAAATCCTTAACTCTTCATATCCCAAATGATCTTCTTATAAATGTGGATTTACAAGAATTCGTCCATATAACTTGAAATACAATCCGACCTCATTCATATATATGTAAAATAATATCTAAACGTAAAGGTGTAATATGCTTCCAATTCTCTACACAGACTCCAAGGTTTTGTTAACACTTTCTCTCTTAGTATCTGATGCTATCATCTCCATAACTTTCATGCCACATACCATAAGCTAAACACCGCGAAATTGAAGAATGTAAAAAATTCTCCCCAAGCCCAACAAACCATTAGAACCTTAGAGTATGAACCATTTAACCTTAAAATACAATCCATATCTGAACACATTTTCAACCGTAAGAAAGGATACTATAATAACCCTCTAAGTATTTTTTAGTATCCGAGATAGTTAGCCAATATAAGAAACTTCTGATATTTCTCATAGTAATATCTCCCGAGTAGATGTCGTGAGATGGCAGACTCCAAATAAAAACTTAGTAGGCTCTAGTGTAAACTTGCAAGATCTTAGTCAAAACTTTGGAAAAAATTCAAACCAAAATTTGACATTACGGTATCGCCAAACGTGCAATTTCAGAGTAAAACTGACTAGATTGTCATGTGGTGCAACCAATTATTGTAGACAATTATCAGTGAACCAACAATATTTAATTAAACGTTAAAACATTTCTCCTCTCCAAGTGAGTCATGTAACTCCAAAGACAATTCATAGCCGAATAGGTACCTCAATCCTCCAGCAATATTAGAGTAATCGGACTCCGAATAATGTTTATAGTAGCTATATACCACCAGAGTACCTAAATCATTGATGACAAAAATGTCCACCCTTAGCTCACAAATACCATCCATGGTGGAGTAAAGTCGAATCAAACATCAAAACTATTCAATAACTAAGGCTGAAAAATCCTAGTAAAACGAGTTATAAATCCAACAAGGTGACTTCATAGTTTCTCAGGTGAGGGTGGGTTGGACCTTCCTTGAATGCTTCAGAAATAACTGTTCTTGATCACCACTAGCGAATTCCAAAAGTAATTTTTAAATCCTAACTCTAGATTATTATCACAACCATTACCTCGATTACATCATTAAATTCTTCGTAAATCTTGGTGATGGAACTAGGGTTCACTAGTAAAAAAAAAAACGCTTGCAAAAATTTCTGTAATTAAGGAAGACTCAACTACCTAGTTATACCAACGATTTAGTTAAATCCACGTAACTTATCAAGGACAAAGATAAGTCTTGCACAACAAATCTCTCAACCGCATCCATAACAATTGTAGTATTCACAATGGTCTAACACTCATGTACTTACACTACAACCCATTGTATCATTTCCCCGATATATATTGAAATAATAAAAATAAGACAATAACATAGAGTGTGCATGTAACACGTACGTTTAGTCCAACACAATTTTACTTTCTAAGTAAAAATTCTCCGTTCTATCAACTGGCCAAGTAAAAATTGTGAAATTGGACATGCTCATTCCTCTTTGAGTCTACTTCCGTTAGCAAAATGAATAAACTCAATAACTATGACACAAATCGAATTATAACATAAATACTACAACAGCTGATACAAAATTCTGGAGAAAAGTTTCAACTTTACAACATCACTAGTCCACTTTAGCTCGATCAAACAGGTCCAATATTTGGTCCATATATATCCCTATGTTTCTATTTTCACTCAAAAATTTCAAGTACATCTAATATCCAAAAGATGGGATAAGGTCCAAAATGCTACAGCTGGTTGCTCTACACTATTTCTGGCGAAAGTCTGACTTTGGGATTTTTTATCTAAATCACCGGGTCTCATCTAGGTCTCAAAAAATTTAGAGTAGACTCCCCCACATGTCTAATTTTCAGGAAAAAAATTTGTCCAAAAATAACATGAACTCTAACCTATTACGAAAAACTAAATTCCAACTGCTGCACAGATTCACACCATGCTAAATGTTCCAACAAAAAGCTCCAACCTAGCCATCACCTCTTCTTTTGAAGCCCAAAACGTAACATACTCATCACATGATAAATTAAATACATCTATCATTTCGAATTTATTATTCAATCCTAAAATAAGAATTTGAATCCTAAGCAAAATCCCAATTAAATCATCCAAACTATATAATAATCTCCAACTAATGGCAAAGTTTCTATCAAGTAACCGAAACGAAGCTAATACCTAAAGATAAACAAATAAACTAATCCGAATCGATTTCTATCACATCCACATTCTCCACGCCATTTTCCGATTCCAGGTGTGCTCCAAGTCGATCGTCCTTTTTATTGTTACATCTTCGGCGCCATTCTTTATGAGCCTTCGTTAATTCCTTGAAAAGCAAAACTGGGTCTATCATATACTCATCATGATATATATATTCTCGATATTTGGGTCTCTCTTTATTTCCAAGCATAAAATCATTGTACTCTCTCTGAATCTCATTGAATATCCTCCTATTACGTAAGGCCTTGAGCATGCAAAAACACATGAACAACATATCTCTATAACGAAGACTATTGCGCTGCTAGATATTTCTTCAGATTGAGCTACTACATTGTCACATAATGCAGCTAGACTATCACGTTCTCTCCATTTGGGCACAATAGGTTGATCCACTGGGTTATAGATGCTCATGGGTACCATCATCCTTGCTCGCGTCTTCGCTCTAACCATCTATAGAGGATAAACGAAGAGAAACAATATAAAGGTGGCCGCCACGAAATATAGAAACGATAAGAAAAGACATAAGTTCTAGTAAAAAATAGATGGCCAATACTAGGTAACAATATTCCAACTCATACAGATAGAAGAAAAACTCCAAAATTGATAAATCATACTCCAATAAGTTCCCATTACATAACCAAATGTAGCTAAACCTCAAAACGACGATCTCCTAATAATTTTGAACTCCGAACAAATATTATATCTTAGTAAGGCATATGACATGTTGCACTCAAAGTCCTTTTCAGGAGAGGGTGGGCGGAAAACTCCCATTGTCTACGCTAACTCTTTAGTCCACTACATATCATGGATTCTCCATAGGTTTCTAATCCATCACTTCTCATGAGAAGAATCCAAGGGTCTACACTAGGCAAAGTCTCCATAATGCAGTGACTCTGAACTAGACGGTTGATGAAAGCAAATCCTTCAAAAGAGTAAAAGCTCAATAATTACACATCCTTACTACTTTTTCAACAAACTTGCTAATCGACGTTCCCTTACGATTTCCTTTCTTGGAGGGACTAAGCTGAAAATCTTCTACGATTGGATTAACTAAATTGGCCTCCATGTCTTCAAGAGGTAAGGGCTAACTCATTAGGCATCAACCAAAATGGTGCTCTAAGTCTGGCTTCTTTAAACAAATACACACTTAGTAGTCACCATCTTAGACTACCCAAATTTCCAACGGCTTGTCAAATTTTATTAATTACCCTTCATTCATTTTAGTTACCCTACATATTTTAAATTATTTTTGGACAGCCGGGCTCTGATACTAACTGTAACACCTCCAAATTCCACATCCTGGGAACTCGGAGATGTCATTCCGAACTTGAGAATTTCTCCCACAGTGCAAGGTTTAAATTAAAGACAATTATCCAACCAACTACTAATTCATTAATAAACAAAGGACTTAAATGTAAATTTTTCTAACATATCGCCACAAACCAACATGAAACATTACCTCCTAGGTAAACTTCTAATTGTTTGCGTCATTACTAACTAACGTAACAAAGTGATTTGTGTCCCCAGTTAGAACATGCCTCTATCATATAAATATGTGGTGTGGAAAGAAAACACAAGACACCACAGTTTGAAAATTAAAAACAAATACTGAGTGAGATATACCCAAGGATGTAAACACGAATATACATATTTTACATAAAACAATAACAATATAAAATGAATGCGATGAAGTATGAATATAAGTGAGAAATAATAATTTTCCAACTTTTCATTTTAGCATTTCAATGGGGTAAACATTCTCAAACTCTCTTCATTTGTTCAATCAGGACTTCCAAGTTTTAATAAGTAAAGTCCAAGTCTCAAATCCATATTATTATCCTATTGACACGGGGAATAACCAACCATCAGAATCTACCAAGTCCATAAGTGTTGACACCCTTCTAAGACTTCTTGCGGCCAGAGAGGTAAGTACAAGTAGTGACTCGGGGCTGTTGCGACCGAGTAAAATAAAATAAAGTGGGTCGAGAGACCGTAGTCAACATCAATCAAACCCAAGACTAAATAAAGTGTTCCCCGCACAACAATTCCACTTTACGTTGTAACGCATTAATAAACGCTCCATGCAGTTGCTCAAAAAGAATACTTCAAGTAAAAACAAACTTCCAATTATAATATGTATTCATGAAACACATTTTGAGACGTATTAATGAAACACTGTGTAGACACGAAATAAGATAAAACCTAAGGCTTGGCATATCAACTCACCTTGAATCTCAAGCAAAAGCAAATCACTTCCTAGTAATACTCGACGTATCATTTGTGAAAGAAATTGTCGCCTACAAATTTAATAATTAACTAATTAAAATACAATACTAAAACAAATAGACAACGCATACTTAACAAGATAATGAACCTACAAGGTCTAATTTTTAAGTCTCTAGTTCACCCCTTAATTCATACTTCAAAACACAACAAAAATCCTTGCCCCAAAATCTCATAACCTAATGTGCACATAACCTAACAGAACTCCACTAATTTATTAATCCGACTTTTCAAGCAGATCATGACTAAAAAATAGTCTCATTCGATCCAAAACACTCTGGAAAATAAGTCTAGCATCGAATGGATTCGAATTTCGATTACCGGATCAAAAGATATGACTTTTTTAACTTTCTAGTCACACTCTTATTACCCATACGGGAATTATGAATTTTCATATAAACTGTCCTCCAAAACATCTAGTTAATCTCGTATTCGGACTAACTTAAATGTACAATGAATACCCACTTCAAATCAAGTTAGTACCCACATACTAGGATCATCAAATCTTCCAAATCAATTAATTAAACGTCCCCTCCATAACTAGGATTTTGCTCATAAACTAAGAACATGCTTAATCCCGACACTTGATTATTGATTCTACGACTTCATGAATGATAAGGCTTAAAATATAAATCTGAAAATTGAAGTATTAAGTTGAAGAATTGAACTAGGATTTTGATCCTCATACCGATAATCAGGTAGGAATGATGATCTCAACGGTGTAACTGAAAATCAAACTTCACAACAACATAGTCTTAGCTATGGATCACTTGATTCGTTATCATCATAGAGAATAGAGAGAATAGAGATTGATAGATTGAGATTATTAGAATAGAGTCTTCTTGAAAATAGGCCTATCAGGCATCTTTCAAAATATAGTTTGCAGTGTTAACAACCTCAGCCCAAAAAGACTTCGGCAACTTGTTTTCCAACAACATTGTCCTAGACATGTTATCAAAAGTCATGTTTTTTCCTTGACGCATATTCTTAACGCGTTTAAACGCAAGCGTACGATCAAGTAGTAATGTGGAGATTAAAGACTCTGGATTATTGAATCTGAAGGAATTATACGATTAATATCCCATCAAGAATTAATTATGCGATACCCAAATAACCAGTAAGAAGTGGTTTGATTTGAAAATTTGTAACCCACAAACAAGTTACTTAAAGTAAAGGACAAACTAAGCTAACTATTTTTGAATGTTTTTCAGTTTAAAAGAACGATTGTAGTGAGATACGATTATGGAGAAGAACTAGATAATCTTGGTTTGAGTCCTCTTCAAGGCATAATATTGAGAATGTTCATTGAATGAGCAATTTAATAAGATATTTTAATGCATCTACCCTGCTGAACCTTGGTTTTTTTTGTGCACATGAGTACTTTTGTTAGAACGTTATATATAACATTTAGATTTACTACTTACTCTATCTTTTTGAAATCAATTTATTATTTCGGGATAAAAGAAAAATACTAACTCAAAAGATAAAGAAGTATTGTTAATGCTCGTTCCAAGCTCGAAGTACCATTTGTACAAATAAGAATCCACTTCGTTACATGATTTCTTCTTCATATAGATATTTATATGATCTATGGGGAAATTACTTAGAAGTACATTTTGATTACACCGGGTCACACTCATTACGCTTTTCTGTCGATCTCACGTAAATTTGCGCTACGGTCAACTTCCGGTCCTTTCGGTCCACCTCCGTTCACCGTTTCGCTCTAGTTGGTTCAGTAGGTCCGATCACCGGGTCTTTTAGGTCCACCGTTTTCACTAAAACCTAAAAGTCCCAACAAAAAAACCCACACTCGGTCACTCAAGTTCTTTTATCCTCTCGGTCTCCAAGAACTACATGAATGTCAACTGTGTTTTTAACACACTCGGATTAGTTCACAATCGTGCATCTAAATAGGTAACTAGCATGCGGCGGGTGATCAAGCCAAGCACACATATAAATAAGAACGAGAACACGATGAATAATCAAATCATAAACATAGAATTAAGCTTAAAACGTGAATCAAGCCATAATCCGGAAAATCCTAATAAAAACCCTAGTTTTCCATAGATTATCTATCAAAGAGAAGTTTAGCTAGACATGGAAAACGTTTAGCAAACTAAGAATCTACATAATCATACAAAGAGGGGAAGAGATGAGAGATCGAACAAATAAATCTTCAAGTGTTTGATGATCTTCGTCTTCAATCATTCTCTCTAGCTGCTCCTGCTCTCCAAACTACCGTGAATGTTCATAGGTAGCCCTAGGTCATTGTTTTGATCAAAAGCACATTCCTTTCTTTCTTGTAAATTTGTGAAAAGGCACTATTTACCCCCTGATACATGCGTCAGATATATTTTTGGTTTTGCTCTTGATCTTGTGATCACCTTTTTTGGGTCGTAGGATCACAATTTGTGGTCGTTGATCCTCTTGCTGGTCTTGCTCTTGATCTGGTAATCACAATTTGTGATCCTCTACTTCCAATGATTTGCTTCTTTTTCATTCCTTTTGAAATTTTGGCTAAGTCGTTTTCTCCTCGTATCTTCTCCTCTTACTCATCCATTCTCTCATGCGATCCTTGAGTTTCTATCATTCCGAAGTTCGCTTCCGCTCCAAAATTCGCACTACAAGCTTCCAGTTCCTGAAATATGTAACATGAACAAATACCGGAAGATCAAATGCGATAAATAAAGCATAAAAACGTGCAGAAATCTCCCGAATTATACAACGAAGTCCAAATACTCAAGTATGCTCAAAATGTCTAAGAATTGGTCAATTTCTCACGTAAATGCATCAAAGTACACACAAACGGAGGTGAATCCCAATATGGAGTTATCAACCACACAGATCCATATGAAGTAGTTCAAGTTGTACTTAAGAAGTTCTTTGGATTGAATGAGCTTCTTATCTGTTTTTCTTGAGCACATGCCTTGCATACTCTTTATCTTTGAACTTGATGGATGGTAATCCTATGACCAAGTGTTTAGAAACTAGTTTTTTCAGTGTATGTAAGCTGATATGTCCAAGCTTTCTATGGAAAATATTTGAATCCTCTTTCAAAGCCTTGCGACATTTCAGACTTTCTCCTGCAACTTTGTTAGTATTCATGTAACAAACATTGTTTGACCTTTGAGCAGTGAGAATGCAATTTACATATTTTTCACCTTGCACCACACATTTATCCTTGTCAAAAATAACCTTATTGCCTTTATCACGTAACTTAGATACACTAAGCAAATTAAACTTCAAACCATCTACAAGATAAACATCTGAAATAAAAATTTCAGAACCATTACCAACTTTACCAATTCTTATGATGTTGCATTTCCCTTTGTCACCAAGTGTGATTCTCCCTTCTGATTTTTCTTTCCGTTCAAAAAATAAAGAACTTTTGCCACTCATGTTCCTGGAGCAACCATTATCTATAATCCATCTCTGCTCTTTGCTCTTGGTGACAACCTGCAAACACCATTCACTGTCTTACCTAGCTGTTAAAAAGTGTGATACTTGAGTTCATATTCAGGGTCAACCAGGTTGGGTGTTCTAACCCCTTTAGGAACCCAAATCTGTCTCACATGTCCCTTAAGTTGAAATGGAAAAGTGTTCCTCACGATGTCAGATTCTCTTCTTCTAAAGGGACAAGTCATCTAAACATGAAAAATCTTGTAACAATTATGACATTTTGGAGAATGTCTACCGCTTGCTTTCACAAATCTGGCATTGTTTTTTCTTGGAAAAGTATGGATTATGTCCAATACCTGTTTTGTGAATAGCAGACTTCCCCAAGAATCAAGCTGAGATTGTGTTCTGAGCCAACAAGCTTTGTCATAAAATTCTTGGACTCTTGAATTTTCTTAGTCAAGAGAGTCTTTTGATCCTCTAATTCATCATGCTCATGAATTAGAGCAACAAATTTATCACTCAGAATGGAGTTCTCAGTTACAACTTATTTGACTTGAGTTTTCAAGGATTTGAAATTGGTTTCCAAAGTTTTGAAATCTCTGTAACACTTTGCCTGATAAATTTTAAGATTCTTGTTCAAGCAAACAAATTCAAAATTCTCTTTTCCTTGCTCATGATCTTTCTCCTTCAAAGACTTGATTTCATTCAAATAGTCTTCTTCATTAGAAAACATAGTTTCCAAAATCTCATAAAGTACATCTGCAGGTTTAGACATTATACTATTTACCATTACCTCAATGTTATTTTCTGAACTTTCATCATGCGTGGCCATAGACAGAGGTTGACTTGCTCTTCTTAAGATTCTGACTCACTTGAAGAATCTGAGTCGCTCCACGAAGCTACCATAGCTTTCTTTCTTCTGTCATTATCCTTCTTTTAAAGTGCTTACTTTTCTTGTGAGGAAAATCTCTGATTAAGTATCATGCATCACCACATTCAAAGCAATTCATCACTTTGGATTTATTTTCATGGGAAGAGGACTTACCTTTGCAGTCCTACCTACTTGAAGATCTGGATTTGTCTCAGCTGAAGTCTTTGTTTCCAATGTTCTTCTTCATCTTGATAATCTTTTTCAAGGCTTTGGGAATGAGAGTAATAGGATCTTCTTCTTCATATTCTTATTTTCCAAGGCTTTGAGGTTGTTCACTCTCTTTGGCCTTGAGTGCTAGATTCTTGACACTCTCTGGTAGTACTCCATCAGCTTCACTCATGGATATCTCATGTGGGAGTATATTTCATTGTATATCATCTAGTTGGAGAGCGGACAAATATTGAGCTTCTTCAATAGCAGTTGTCTTTGGTTCCCATTTGGCTTTGGGAAGACTTCTCAATATGTTTCTGACTTTCTCTTAATTGGAGAATGATTTCCCCAAGGACTCAGATTGTTGAAAATATCAGTGAACCTCTTGAACATGTCTTTCATGGATTCATCTCCATTCATCTTGAACAGTTCATACTGTCTAAGGAATATGTTGATCTTGGTTTGCTTCACCTGACTGGTCCCTTTAAAGGTGAGCACCAGTTTATCCCATATTTCATTAGTAGTCTTGCAGGTAGATATTCTGTTGAATTCATCTGCATTCAAAGAATAATATAATAGATTCATAGCTCTGTAATTTTTAGATAGATGCTAATTCAGAAATAGAGAGAGAGGGAGAGTTTTCAAATTTGAGAGTTTTAATCTCATCATTTTCTGTGTAAATCATGTGAGGTCCATTCTGGATAATAGACCACAGTTCAATGTCCTAATCAATGATGAACATTTTCATCACGACTTACCAGTGCACAAAATTGTCTCTTCATAATAGAGGAGGTCTGTTAGAAACTCTTCCCTGTGAGAAACCACCATCACCTACAATACTCATGATCACCAGATTGTTAGATCTGTACGGTGATACAAGCTCTAATACCAATTGAAAGACAGTATGTAGGTATGCAATACATGATCAAATACTCTAGAAAGGGGGGGGGGTGCTGAATAAAGTATGACAAGTTTTTCCAAAGATGTGGTTTTAAAACAGAGTGTGCAAAACTAAGACTATTTCAAAGCTTTGAACTCAGTTTCAAGGCTTTGAAATCGAAACTGACAATTTGAAAGTTACTGATAGTTTTCAAGGCTTTTAAAAGCGTTTCAATGTTTTGAACTGAAACCTGTTTTGAAATAATTATAGAGACAAGTAAAGAGTTGAAATTTAAAGCAATGAACATAGTGATTTTTACGGATTTCAGTACTCCATGACCTACTATCCGCCTGAGGGATCTAATCTCTCTGTGATTTCAACATAATTCTTATTTATCAAAAGCTAAACCCTAGATATCAGACCCAGCGAATTGCCTTACTATGTGCAGTCTGTGGTTCTTTCTAACATATCTAGTACCTAATCTAGCTAAATGATACAATTATAATTCTATGTTGTTCTTCTTGAACAACACACGAGAACAAATGATAGAGTAGTATAACAAAATGATATACATATGAAGCTCAAGAGAAGAACACTGTGAAAATAGTAAAGCAGTGATGCTTGAAGTGTTCTTCTGGAATCTGGAATGGATTGAGTGTTTGATGTTCTTCAAAGTTGCTTGTCAATCCCGTGAGAGTGTTTGAGTCTCTGTAATGCTCTTTATTCGTGAATCTCTCTCTGTTGCTTCTCGACTGCTGTCAATTTGAATTGCTGCACATATAGAAACTTGAAACATAAATCCCAAAAAATCCTCAAGGGATCTTTGTCTTTCAACAGCTTAATTCCAATGGGTAGATACTTGATTTCCTCATTGATTTTGATATGATCTTCCATATTTAGGCTTAAGGAAGGTCTATACACCATTCCATAATAGTAGGATCTTCTGCAGACTTGGATTTCCTTATCTTCAAACCTATAAACAAGGAAAATTTCAGCAGTAGATAGTTAGCAGAAAATCCCTGCAAATACTTTGGCAAATAGTGAGACTTAGACATGATATAACATAGAATTAGTTTGTATTTCATCATATAATAAAGCATGATCAAGTATAATGGGTTGGAGAATAACTAGGAGGAATAATTCCCCGTGAGTTCATGCAGTGAATTGTTGTGTAGTTTCAAGGCTTTGAAACCAGTTTCTAATCTTTAAAAGAGCTTTGAACTTATCATCTCTTGAACTGTGAACTTACATACGGGATGAGGATCTCACATTTATAGAAATGTGTAGGATCTCAATATATGTAGATTATTGGATAAGGAAGAGATACACCTACACGTGGGGCAATGAAGCAAGAGTTGCTGAATTAGCTGCAAGAACATTTCATATGTCTCTACCTTCTCGAGTAATCAATGAATTGGACAAATGCTTTTATGCCCCTAATATGAGTTGGATAATTATAGCAGTTTCATGTATTGACAAGAAAGCCTTCTATCACAATAAAGGACAAAGGCTGCTCCATTTACTTTGATAGTATGGATTATTGTAATGCACTTTTATGCCCCTACTATGAGTTGGAGCATTATTGTAATGCAAAATAAAGGAAAAATGTTGCTTCTATAACATAAATACTGAGAGGATTAAATCTAACGATTTAAATCCTTCCTACCTATGGAACAGTCGTTTAGGCCATTTGTAACGCTTTCCACATGTGGAAATCTATACTTCATTATGTTTGCTGATGACTTCAGTAGATATGGGTTTGTGTATCTTATGAGGTACAAATACAAATCCTTTGAAAATCTCAAGGAATTCAAGAATGAGTAGCGAAGCAACTTGGCATGAGTTTAAGGCTCTACAATCGAATCGTGGAGGAGTATACTTAGGTCAATAGACTGACGACTATCTTAGAGAGTGTGGGGTCTTTTACCAACTCAATCCACCTGGAACACCATAATGGAATGGTGTGTTTGAGAGGAGGAATCGAACTCTTTTGGACATGGTGCGATCTATGATGTGTCAGATAGATCTTCCAATATCATTTTGGGGCATGCTATATTAACTGCAGCTTTTACCCTTAATCGTGTTCCATCCAAATTAGTCATGAAAACACCATATGAGATATGGACTGGGAGACGTCCCATAGTGTGGTTTTAGAAGATTTGGGGTTGTGAGGTCTAGGTTAAGCCTTTACTATTAGAAAATCTCGTACCGAAGTCGGATAAGTGTAAGTTTGTGGGATATCCTAAGTAAACGAAAGGATATTATTTCTACAAATCCAACCGAGAATAAAGTGTTTGTTTATCGGATCGGCGTGTTTCTAGAAAGAGAGTTTGTCTCTAAGGAAGCAAGTGGGAGGACTGTGGAACGTGAAGAAGTTTAAGAACCAAAAAACACTAATCCTACAGTGGAACATGAGCAGGAACCACAAGATGTTGGGGAGCAACCTGCTCAGTAACACAAGAGCTTCGTAGGTCGAGTAGGATACGTCAGGAGCCAGAGAGATATGGACTTCTCGTGATTGAGCCCAGTGACGTATTACTCATGGAAGATGACGAGCCTACTTGTAATACCCCATTTAATTAGTAGGGGTAAAACAGTCATTTTAGAATCATAATAATAATTATTTGCAAAACATAATATTTGGATAAATAATTAAGTCTTATTTGTGAAAGATTTTAGAAAAATAATAGATTAGCATCCGCGAGTTAAAATGAGAACGTTTCGTAGATTTGAGTTAGCTAGCGCGTGTCCAACCACCGCGAGAATTGATAGGCTTGCCACACCCAATCACCCAACCACATAGTACTCCACCCACACCCAATTATTTCTAACAAATATTAGTTAAATGAAATTTTTGTTCCAGGAGGTCATCTCCTCCTCCATACGATTCATCACCGCCCTCACCACCTTCGGGAAGCCTCTCCCAACCGCCCTATCACCATCACCGCCCCTGTCACCATCATCTCTACTTTGTGCCCAAGTAAGCCCGCCTATATAAGGAGCCTCCAACCTCCCGCCTCATGCCAGCAGCCGCCATCACAACCACCTCCCTCATCACCATCGTCGTCTTCACCAACACCACCATCACCACTTACAGTTTTCTCTCTCTCACTCTGTCCTGCTCCCTAATTCTCCCTCCCTGTTACTCTCTAATCTCAGCAACCACCAGCAGCAGCAGAGCACTGGTGGCAGCAGCCAACCACCACCACCGTCGCCATAGCTACCGTCGGCAAAACCCGAGAGAGAGCGACCCACTGCCACCACCATCATCTCCCTCTTTCTCACTCTAATCCTCTACCACCAGAAGGAAACAGAGGCAGTAATAGAAGTTGCAGGCCACCCCTCCACCACTGCCACCATTTTCTCCGGCGGCAAAAGCTTGAACAAACCCACTTCTCTCTCTCTCCTCCCCTGCCTTCTCCTATCCTACTGAAATGCGCCTCAAACTCCTCTGTTCAGAAACAAAGGACAAAGGGAAGCAGCAGCAGCAGAGGCCACTGCCGCCACCGTCGAACTCCATTGTTGTCGGCCAAAGCTCCGGCCAAATTCCACCGAAGCTCCGCTGCAGAAGCTAGTCCCTCTCTTTGCTTCCAGACGACTCTCTGGACCCCGGCCAACTCACTAGGAGGCTCAAACCTAGCTGGTAAAGCTATTAAAGCTGACCACCAAGTTTAACTTCGGCGACTCCGACGTCGAGCTACGACCCGACCAATTTCTCGACTGTTTCCGGCCATTTTTGACCTAGGTACGTTCTATACCTTCTGATTAGTTGTTATATGTTGTCTAAATTGAAACTTGATAGCTTAAATCATAGTTGGATTGAAGAAATTGAAGTTGTTGTTGTAGGGGGTAAAAGTGTAGTTTATGTAAACTGTTATAACATGAAATAGGGGGGTTCTTTTTGTACTTTCAGAACTAGAAGGTGGCTAGAGTAATTTAACCTAACTGTTTTGATGACTAGTTGGGGGTGTTTGTAGAGTTTTAATATAAATAGGGGTTTATGTGTCTTTTACTTAAACTTGTCACTTTTCGCTAAAAATAAATATGATAATTCCGGAATATAAATAATATCTAAAAAAACTAGTTTTCATCCCCGTCTCGGAAAAGTAATTCGGGTATTAAAATAGCAAACGGTTTGTTCATTTGAAAATTAAACAAGAAATAATTTTAGTTAAACTTTAAATAAATATTGCTAAATCACTCAGTTAATAACTTTGATGTTTAACACTTGTAAATTGGATATTTTGCTAGGTTTTAAACATTGTTATGTTGTGATTAGTATTTAGGGAAAAGTTCTATTTAAATTAAATAGTTTTAAATATTGTTTAAATGATTATAGAAATGATAATATGACTTTTTCATAAAAATAAACTAGTTTTGTTTTCACTACTATATTTAGTCTTTTATAAAAAATAATTTCTCTAATTTGTTAATCACCTTTAGGTAACAATAATAATAATAAAGTAGTCATTTAAAAATAGACGCGTTGTTTTATATAGTTTCGCTTATAGAAAATTCTAACTAATTAGCTAGAGGGGTTTGGGTTGAAATAAAAGAAAATACTCTCTAGGATTTGTAACATCTTACTTGCGTATTTAATTAACATAAAGGTTACGGGTTGTAGGTGACAATTTGTAGGCCGACTGGCTTTTAGACGTGCTAGTGCTACGGAAGTAAGGTAAGTAACATGCCAAGCGTTGAGCCTAGCTTCCTTTGTGTCTTAATATGAATTTTATTTCTTGTCTCAAAATGCATTTTTATTTGTTTATTCAATTACTTGTTTTAGTTGAAGTTTCCTTTTATTTCAAGAAGTTATTTTACTTGATGTTGTCACATGTTTAATAATAATAATAATTCGTAATTAACGTCAAGTGGAAAGAGTTGTGCGGGAGAAGCTTATTATTGTCGTGTTGACTTCGGTCACTCGGCCCGTGATCATATTTTATTTTAACCCGGTCGCAACCTGCCGGGTCGCTCCATGTACTCACCTCTCTGGCCGCAAGAAGTCTTAGGGGGCTGCCGGCAGTTAAGGTCATGGCTGCTAGTGATAGATTAGTAGTTCCTTCCCCGTATCAACAAAGCTAATAATACAGTTCTGGTGTGAGCTTTTGAAAGGAAAGAAGAAGAGTTTGAGGAATATAATCCCCGTTTGGAAGAAATATTAAGATAAGAAGAATTTTATAAGTGTTCCTACTCTATTTATTGATTTCACTCTTTACAAGTTTTATTCCTCCTGTTTTATTATGGCGTAAAGTAAATTCAAGCTTCATCATCTGTTTTACGTGTTTGGGTGTTACTTACTCAGTCTTTCGTACTGACTTTGAAACTGCGGTTCCTGTTTCCTTCCCACCACAGGCTTAGAAGCAGAAGGCTATGGCGAAGCTGGGTACAGGACTCACGTGTAGTGTTTAGTTAGCAAGCCAGGATGATGTATAGCTTTTGGAACCACTTATGTAATAATTAGAGACTTTCATGACCTTTAATGTTGTGTAATAAATAAATACGTTTGGAATGTTATGCTTTTGATTCCAGCCATTACTTTTAGCAGCGCCCTCCCAGGCTTTCCGGTCCGGAACGGAAGGCTTGGGGATCCACGGGCCGTTGCAGGTGGTATCAGAGCAGGCAATCCATAAAAAAAGAATTAAAAACATGTAGGGCAACTAAAAATGGACATAGGGCAAGATAATTAAAATTGGATAAGCCGTTGGGGTTACGGGTAGTCTAGGTCTTGATTTCTCCCACCCACCCGCATCCTGATTTCCAACTTTATGTGTTCTGAGTTATTTGAGATGCATATTCTTGCTGATTTTTATGAGAAGGAGATAGAATCTAACTTGCACAAGATGTACTTTCTTGATTAGCTGAGTTATGCAGATATGAGCCTTATGTGCTTTTATTGCAAAATTGTTATTTCATGCGTTTTAGTTTATGTGATAATGTTAGATATATTAATTGCGAAATGTGATTATTGAAGTTCCCGCGACCCTAACCAAGGATACCGTAGGATGTTACTAATAGACCATTCCATTACCACTATAGGAAAGTTTGATCAGGATAGATGGCCGATAATATCCCTATGGAGCAATTCCTCGCGCTAATGGATCAGATTATGAATAACGGAGGACAGGAAGGAACTAACTGGGCCAAGAAAGTAGCCGAAATGAAACCAATAGAGTTTACTGGAAAAGAGGATCCTGTCGAGTTAGAAGACTGGATCATGGAAATGGATAAAATTCTTGAGGTGATAGAATGCCCAGATGATCGGAAGGTCAACTGCGCAGTCTTCTACTTGAAAAGTGAAGCGAACCTCTGGTGGAGAAATGTACGAGAAACTCTTCTAGCCGAACCCAACTTCAACTGGGAGGCTCTTCAAACTGCCCTCAGAGCTCGCTTCTACCCTCATCACGTGAAAAGGAGCAAGGAACAGGAATTTCAGAACCTGTGGCAAGGAAATGACTCAGTGACTGAGTATTTCCGGAAGTTTACCGAACTGACACGATTCGTAGGTAACATGGTGCCAGATGAAGACTCCAAAGTTTCCCGATTCATCGGTGGATTGCACGAAAGGCTGCAAGATTCTCTGCTGAGCAGGAACTACTCTTCGCTTCATGAAGCCTACGACAGAGCTATTGACATCTATCGAGTTTGTGTCACCAAGGAAGAGAATCGCCAGAAACGCAAGCTTGAGGAGGTAGGAGAAAGCAACAACAACTTTGCCAAGGGCAATAAGAGGTTCAAGCCTAACAATGGAGGAGGTAACAAGGGGCAGTATCATGGCAATCAACAAAATGTTGGGACTCAGAAGAATCGTCGCTATTTCTGCAAATGGTGTCTGCGAAACCACCCAGGAGCAGACTGTGAGGGAAATGCGGTCACTTGCAACAACTGTGGCATACGAGGACATCGAGCTTATGAATGCCGATATCAACCATCCGGGAACCAGCAAATGATCCAAGGAGGCAACTTCGGAAGGCCACAGCAAAGCAACTACCATGGCAACCGCCAGCAGAACGGGAACAACTTTGCCCGCAACTAGCAGTTCGGGAACCAGCAGAATGGAACACGCAACCAGAACATTGGAGGAAATGGATATGTCAGGTAGCAGAACTACAACCCAGGCAATGCAGGCTAGAACGGAGGCCAACCCAGGATCGGAAACAACAACACTGGATACGGGAACATCAACAATGGAGCAGGAGCAAGAGGAGCAGCAGCTCAGAATGCAAACGTGGGACGAATTGCTGTGCTAACAAAGACTGAAGCAGAAGATGCACATGGAGTTGTCACGGGTACTTTCTCTATCCATGAGCAACCTGCTTTCGTATTATTTGATTCTGGTGCATCCTATTCCTTTATATCATCCTCGTTTGCTAAGAAATTGGGTTTACTGAGCTCATCTAGTATATCCATCCCAGTAGAGACCCCTAATGGCCATATAACTGTCTGTGACACCGTATTCAAAGGGGTAGAACTCAAAATCCTAACCTGCATCTTACCTGCCAACCTAATAAAATTTAACCTAAGAGGCATAGATGTGATCCTAGGAATGGACTGGCTTGGGAAGTATCGGGCAGATATTGACTGCTATGATCAGAAGGTTCGATTGAAGGGACCTAAAGGAGAAAAGATCACCTATCATGGCGTCACCACGGAACCTCGAATCAGACTAGTGTCTGCTTTGACTATAATCAACCAAATGAAGAAGGGGAACTTTTCCTACTTGTGTTATGTCCAAGACGTAACCAAGAAGGAAAACGTGCTGGATGAGATACCAGTCGTGAGGGAATTTCCTTATGTATTCCCTGACGAGATTCCTGGAATGCCACCTCAACGAGAAGTGGAGTTTACTATAGACTTGGCACCTGGAACTGCACCCATCTCCAAGGCGCCGTATTGGATGGCACCTGTGGAATTGAAGGAGCTGAAGGAGAAGATACAAGAACTTCTACAGAAGGGGTACATACGACCTAGTGTGTCACCCTGGGAAGCACCAGTGCTATTCGTCAGGAAGAAGGACGGAAGCTTGCGACTATGCATCGATTACCGGGAGCTAAACAGTGTCACTATCAAGAACAAGTATCCACTACCCCAGATTGACGATTTTTTAGATCAGCTGCAAGGAGCTTGTGTCTTCTCCAAGATCGACCTGAGATCAGGTTATCATCAACTCCGTGTAGCCGAGAAAGATATTCCAAAGACGGCCTTCAGCACCAGGTACGGCCACTACGAGTTCACGGTTATGCCGTTCGGTTTGACCAACGCTCCTGCCGTGTTTATGGACCTGATGAACCGAGTAATGAAGCCGTTTCTAGACCGGTTCGTGGTTGTCTTCATCGATGACATCCTGGTGTACTCGAAGAACGGAGAGAATCACAAGGAACATCTCCGAGAAGTATTGCAGACCTTGAGGCAAGAGCAGTTGTACGCCAAGCTTTCAAAGTGTGAATTCTGGTTGGATCGTGTGCCGTTTCTAGGCCACATCATCTCCAAGGAAGGAATATCCGTTAACCCAGCAAAGGTCTCAGCGGTTAAGGATTGTCCTACACCGAAGAACGTGTCCGAAATTCGAAGCTTCCTCGGCTTAGCCGGTTACTACAGGCGTTTCGTGAAAGATTTTTTGAAGACTGCCAGGCCACTGACTACGCTGACGAAAAAGGCAGTAAAGTATCACTGGGACGACAGCTGTGAAGAAGCGTTCCAGACTCTGAAGGAGAAGCTCACTACATCACCAGTGTTAGCTTTGCCAAACGACTCTGGCGAGTTCGAGGTATACAACGATGCGTCAAAGAAAGGGCTCGGTTGTGTGCTGATGCAAGACCGAAGGGTGATTGCTTACGCATAAAGGCAGCTGAAAACACACGAGGAGAACTATGCCACACATGACTTGGAGTTGGCAGCAGTAGTCTTCGCGGCGAAGATATGGAGGCATCATCTCTACGGGGCAGTTTGCAAGCTCTACACGGATCATTGCATCCTGAAGCATATCTTCACACAGAAGGAACTAAACAACAGGCAACGAAGATGGCTGGAGATTATCAAAGATTACGATCTACGCATCCAGTACCACGAAGGGAAGGCTAATGTCGTTGCCGACGCGCTAATTCGTAAATCGAGCCATGCAGTGAACGCTATGGTAATCTTATCAGACTGGTTATGTCACGAGTTCAGGAAGCTTAACATCAAAGTGGTGGAACAAGAAACGGTACAGAAGCTGCTCGAAAGCCTGACAGCATTTCCAGACTTATTCGAAGAAATGCGAAGCAATCAAGCAGGGGATCTGAAGCTCGAGAAGATCAAGAAGAAGATTGCAGCAGGAGAGGCCAAGGAGTTTCAGATTCACAAACATGGGAGAATTCGCTAAAAAGGTAGATGGTGCGTGCCACAGAAGTGTTCAGAGGTTAAGGAGAAGCTGATGCAGGAGGCACACAACACTCCATATTCCGTCCACCCTGGAGGTGATAAGCTTTACAAGGACCTGGAGAAGACGTTCTGGTGGCCCAATATGAAGAAGGAAGTAGCCGAGTTCGTGGCTAGATGCCTAACATGCCAGAAAGTGAAGTTCGAGCACAAAAGGATGGGAGGTCTACTCCAACCGTTGGATGTTCCAGTCTGGAAGTGGGACTCCATATCAATGGATTTCGTCACATCTCTACCTAAATCGACAAATGGACTCAACCAGATATGGGTAGTCGTAGACAGACTCACCAAGACGGCGAGATTCATCCCAATGAAGTACAAGTGGAGCATGGAGCAAAGGGCAGATGCATACGTCAGAAACATCGTGAGATATCATGGGGTTCCGAGCTCGATAATCTCGGATAGAGACCCTAACTTTCTCTCTCATTTCTGGAGAGCGCTTCAAGACGCGTCTGGAACTCAGCTAAAATTCAGTACGACTTTCCACCCAGCCACAGACGGTCAGACGGAGAGAACTATACAGACGCTAGAAGATATGTTAAGAGCCTCTGTTATGGACTTCCAAGGTTCATGGGTCGATAAACTGCCGTTAATAGAGTTCTCCTACAACAACAACTATCACGCTAGCATCAGGATGGCTTCGTACGAAGCCCTGTATGGAAGGAAGTGTCGGTCGCCACTATGCTGGAGTGCCATAAGTGAGACGGTGATCATTGGCCCACAAATTATCGAAGACATGACAAACCAAATTCGACTCATACAGCAAAGGATGAAAGCAGCTCAAGACAGGCAGAAATCATACGCAGATCAGAAGAGAAGGCCACTGGAATTCCAAGTAGGAGAGAAAGCGTTCCTGCGAGTCTCACCTACTAAGGGGGTAACCAGGTTCAACCTAAAAGGAAAATTAAGCCCTAAATTTATTGTTCCATACGATGTTATTGAGAAGATAGGGGAAGTTGCGTATTGATTGGATTTACCATCAAACTTGGGGCGAGTACACAATGTCTTTCACGTATCCCAGCTGAAGAAGTATGTACCAGACCCGTCCCATGTGCTGGATCCAGAATCAGTGGATTTCGACCCATCACTCACCTACGAGGAGCAACCTGTCAAGAACTGGACACAAAGACAAGAGATACGAGAACTAAGAGCGTCAAACTGGTCAAATTCCTTTGGACTAACCACCAAACAGAAGAAGCAACTTGGGAGGCTGAAGAAGAAATGAGAAAGAAGTACCCACACTTATTTAATGAGGTACATGGAGTTCCGGGGACGTCACTCTCTAAGGGGGAGAGGATGCAACCCTCTATTTAATACTATTACGTCTTAGTCTACTATTGATCCGTCTTAGTACCTTTGAGATATGTTGGACCTTGAGACCTAGAACCCAAATGAGACTATGACCACCTAATTAGATAGACGTGACTACGACCTCATTTTACATTACGTGTTGCATTGCGTAAAATGATTACTTGCTGTTATTAATTGCCATCCATGTGATATTAATTATGTTAGATAGTTGTTTGATAGATGATCTGAATATCATGATTAGTCGCTTGATTTCAGCTTCGAGGACGAAGCTCTGTTTAAGAGGGGAAGGATGTAATACCCCGTTTAATTAGTAGGGGTAAAACAGTCATTTTAGAAACATAATATTAATTATTTGCAAAATATAATATTTGGATACATAATTAAGTATTATTTGTGAAAGATTTTAGAAAAATAATAGATTAGCATCCGCGAGTTAAAACGAGAACGTTTCGTAGATTTGAGTTAGCTAGCGCGTGTCCAACCACCGCGAGAATTGATAGGCTTGCCACACCCAATCACCCAATTACATAGTACTCCACCCACACCCAATTATTTCTAACAAATATTAGATAAATGAAATTTTTGTTCCAGGAGGTCATCTCCTTCCTCCATACGATTCATCACTGCCCTCACCACCTTCGGGAAGCATCTCCCAACTGCCCTATCACCATCACCGCCCCTGTCACCATCATCTCTACTTGGTGCCCAAGTAAGCCCGCCTATATAAGGAGCCTCCAACCTCCCTCCTCACGCCAGCAGCCGCCATCACAACCACCTCCCTCATCACCATCGTCGTCTTCACCAACACCACCATCACCACCTACAGTTCTCTCTCTCACTCTGTCCAGCTCCCTACTTATCCCTCCCTGTTACTCTCTAATCTCAGCAACCACCACCAGCAGCAGAGCACTGGTGGCAGCAGCCAACCACCACCACCGTCGCAAGAGCTGCAGGCGGCACAACCCGAGAGAGAGACCCACTGCCACAACCATCATCTCCCTATTTCTCACTCTAATCCTCTGCCACCAGAAGGAAAAAGAGGCAGTAATAGAAGTTGCAGGCCACCCCTCCACCACTGCCACCATTTTCTCCGGCGGCAAAAGCTTGAACAAACCCACTTCTCTCTATCTCCTATCCCGCTGAAACGCGCCTCAAACTCTTCTATTCAGAAACAGAGGACAAAGGGAAGCAGCAGCAGCAGAAGCCACTGTCGCCACCGTCGACCTCCATTGTTGTCGGCCAAAGCTCCGGCCAAATTCCACCGAAGCTCCGCAGCAGCAGCCAGTCCCTCTCTTTGCTTCCAGATGACTCTCTGGACCCCGACCAACTCACTAGGAGGCTCAAACCAAAGCTGGTAAAGCCATTAAAGCCGAACACCAATTTTAACTCCGGCGACTCCGACGTCGAGCTACGACCCGACCCATTTCTCGACTGTTTCCGACCATTTTTGGCCTAGGTACGTTCTATACCTTCTGATTAGTTGTTATATGTTGTCAAAATTGAAACTTGATAGCTTAAATCATAGTTGGATTGAAGAAATTGAAGTTGTTGTTATAGGGGTAAAAGTGTAGTTTATGTAAACTGTTATAACATGAAATATGGGGTTCTTTTTGTACTTTCAGAAACTAGAAGGTGGCTAGAGTAATTTAACCTAACTGTTTTGGTGACTAGTTGGGGTGTTTGTAGACTTTTAATATATATAGGGGCTTATGTGTCTTTTACTTAAACTTGTCACTTTTCGCTAAAAATAAATATGATAATTCCGGAATATAAAAAATTTCTAAAAAAACTAGTTTTCATCCCCGTCTCGGAAAAGTAATTCGGGTATTAAAATAGCAATCGGTTTGTTCATTAAAAAATTAAACAATAAATACTTTTAGTTAAACTTTAAATAAATATTTTTAAATCACTCAGTTAATAACTTTGATGTTTAACACTTGTAAATTGGATATTTTGCCAGGTTTTAAACATTGTAATGTTGTGAATAGTATTTAGGGAAATGTTCTATTTAAATTAAATAGTTTTTAATATTGTTTAAATGATTATAGAAATGATAATTTGACTTTTTCATAAAAATAAACTAGTTTTGTTTTCACTACTATATTAAGTCTTTTATAGAAAATAATTTCTCTAATTTGTTAATCACTTTTAGCTAACAATAATAATAATAAAGTAGTCGTTTAAAAATAGACGCGTTGTTTTATATAGTTTCGCTTATAGAAAATTCTAACTAATTAGCTAGAGGGGTTTGGGTTGAAATAAAAGAAAATACTCTCAAGGATTTGTAACATCTTATTTGCGTATTTAATTGACATAAAGGTTACGGGTTGTAGGTGACAATTTTTAGGCCGACCGGCTTTTAGACGTGCTAGTGCTACGGAAGTAAGGTAATTAATATGCCAAGCGTTGAGCCTAGCTTCCTTCGTGTCTTAATATGACTTTTATTTCTTGTCTCAAAATGAATTTTAATTTGGTTATTCAATTACTTTTTTTAGTTGAAGTTTCCTTTTATTTCAAGAAGTTATTTTACTTGATGTTGTCACATGTTTAATAATAATAATTCGTAATTAACGTAAAGTGGAAAGAGTTGTGCGGGAGAAGCTTATTATTTTCGTGTTGACTTCGGTCACTCGGCCCTTGATCAGATTTTACTTTAACCCGGTCGCAACCTGCCGGGTCGCTCCATGTACTCACCTCTCTGGCCGCAAGAAGTCTTATGGGGCTGCCGACAGTTAAGGTCATGGCTGCTAGTGATAGATTAGTAGTTCCTTCCCCGTATCAACAAAGCTAATAATACAGTTCTGGTGTGAACTTTTGAAAGGAAAGAAGAAGAGTTTGAGGAATATAATCCCCGTTTGGAAGAAATATTAAGATAAGAAGAATTTTATAAGTGTTTCTACCCTATTTATTGATTTCACTCTTTACAAGTTTTATTCCTCCTGTTTTATTATGGCGTAAAGTAAATTCAAGCTTCATCATCTGTTTTACGTGTTTGGGTGTTACTTACTCAGTCTTTCGTACTGACTTTGAAACTGCGGTTCCTGTTTCCTTCCCACCGCAGGCTTAGAAGCAGAAGGCTATGGCGAAGCTGGGTACGGGACTCACGTGTAGTGTTTAGTTAGCAAGCCAGGATGATGTATAGCTTTTGGAACCACTTATGTAATAATTAGAGACTTTCATGACGTTTAATGTTGTGTAATAAATAAATACTTTTGGAATGTTATGCTTTTGATTCCCGCCGTTACTTTTAGCAGCGCCCTCCCGGGCTTTCCTATCCGGAACGGAAGGCTTGGGGATCCACGGGCCGTTGCACTACTAGCTATGGAGAGTCCGTAAATGGGCCTGACTCTCATAAGTGGCTTGAAGTCATCGGACCCTAAATGGAATCCATGTACACTAACAAAGTATGGAATTTGGTGGAACCACCCTGAGGGGCTCGGCCCATAGGGTGCAGGTGGGTCTTTAAGAAGAAGAACGCCATGGATGGCAATGTGATTGCCAATAAGGGCCGATTGGTGGCAAAAGAATTCATGCAGATTCATGGTATTGACTATGATGAAACATTTTCCCTAGTCTCAATGACCAAATTCATTCGTATATTACTTGAGATTGCAGCTTATCACGACTATGAGATCTAGAAGATGGATGTCAAAACAACTTTTCTGTATGGAAACCTCCTTGAGGATGTGTACATGACACAACCATAGGGTTTTGAGGATCCAAAGCATGCCAACAAAGTGTTTAAGTTGCAGCGATCAATTTATGGAATGAAGCAAGCTTCTAGGAGTTGGAATCTACGTTTTGATGATGCAGTCAAAGAGTTTGGCTTCATCAAGAACGAAGATGAACCTTGTGTGTACAAGAAAGTTAGTAGGAGCTCTGTAGTATTTTTGATCTTGTATGTGGATGACATACTACTCATTAGAAACGATGTCCCTACCTTGCAATCTGTTGAAGAGTGGCTAAGGAAGTGTTTCTCAATGAAAGACTTATGGGATGCAACTTATATACTCGGTATCAAGATCTATAGGGATTTATCGAGGAAGCTGGCCGGCCTAAGTCAAAGTACATATATAGACAAGGTGTTGAAACAATTCAACATGCATGAAACAAAGAAAGGATTCTTGCCCATGTCACATGAGTCACCCTTACGAAGGCTGAATGTCCTTCCAATCAGATTGAGAAGGACCGCATGAGTAGGACCCTATACGCCTCGGCTATAGGATCTATCATGTACTCCATGTTATGTACTAGACCAGATGTGTCATACGCTTTGAGTATGAAAAGAAGATACCAGTCCAATCCGGGTGAAATTCACTAGATTGCTGTCAATAATATCCTTAAGTACTTGAGTAGAACTAAGGATGCATTCTTGATATATGGAGGTGAGGAAGAACTCAGTGTTAAAGGCTACACTGACGCGAGCTTCAAACTGACAAGGATGGTTACAGATTGCAGGCGGGCTATGTGTTTTGCCTAAATGGGGGAGCTGTGAGCTGGAAGAGTTCTAAGCAAGAGACAGTTGCTGATTCTACAACTGAAACTGAGTACATTGCTGCATCGGTTGCAGCAAAGGAAGCCTTTTGGATTAAGAAGTCCATCACTGAGCTAGGTGTGGTTCCTAGTTTGTGGATCCTATTGCGTTGTACTGTGACAATAATGGAGTGATCAGACAAGCTAAGGAACACATGTCACACAAGAAATCCAAGCACGTGCTTATATTTTATCTCATTCGAGAAATCATCGATAGAGGAGATGTGAATATATGCAAGATTCCTACATATAATAATCTTTCAGATCCACTTACAAAACCGCTTGTTCAGCGAAAGCATGAAGGACACACTAGATCAATTGGCATACGAGGTGCAACAAATTGGCTCTAGTGCAAGTGGGAGACTGTTGAAGTAGATTCCCTAGATGCAATCTTATTTTAATGTGAACATTGTTTTGGCTAGAATATTCATTTATTATTTATGGAGATATTTAATATAATGAATTTCTTAGATTACAATTGCTGTTTATCTTAAATATCCCTAGTCAAGTATATTGATTAATAGGACAATCGCTATGCATGGAGACTGGTATGTGGGTAGATTGATATGGAGACATCAATTCTAACACATGGGTATGCATTAGGAGTAATGACATACTGGATTGACCCACCATGAGAAGGCTACATATGAATTATGTGAGTGTCACAAGTGCTTCTCGTAGTGAAAATGGTGTTGTAGTTCTTACACTTGAAGTCACTAGATACTCTAGTTGTGAAATATCATGTTCTCATCCTGTCAAACGTTACACTGTAATTGGGCAATTATAAAAGCGGTAATCGAACATGATAGGAAGCAAGCTCAGATATGGTAGCGAAATAGATATGATTTGTTGCTCCCACATAGTGGGAGTAAATATCCACTGGCCACTCGAGGGGAAGAGCTTATGGAATGTCTGGCCAGACTCAGATAAATCAATATGTGATATTGATGTTATCTATACATATAAGCTTATTCCCATGATCGAGAAACTATGGTTCGATATACGAGTGTGAAATTTATGTCTCATGTCTAATCCGGATATCGTGACAAAGGGGCATACACAACACGGTAACATTGGGGAAAATGTTTGTCAGATCACTGATTATTTCTAATGGTTGGGTAGCATTGATGTGTTGGTAGACACAACTCAATGTTTGTAATTGTTACTGCCAACTTAATAGAAACCTACAGAGTCACACACCGAAATGATTAAAGTGGATATAGATGTTAACTAGTAGGACTAATTAACAATTATATGGATCAAGGATCAAAGTGCAACCACATGCAAAGTTAGTTGGACTAAGTTACAAAGTGAACTAATATGTCTATGGACATGATTAGTATTGGGGAAAGTTTGTAGTCAATAAGGAGTTATTGACTAAAAAAGGGGAGTCCTAGATCTATTATTTAACAATATTTGTTATTGAGTGAAATAACAGAGCAAGGAGAGAGCACCAGGACGTGCCCCCCTACTCGAAGGCACAACCAACTCCGCCAAACCTCCGTTCGGTCACTCTTCCCGTTTTGCGTGATTTTTTTAAACCTCCTTTGACGTAGCTAGCACAAGTCTTGAAAGAGATTCCAGTAGGCAATCCTAAGGTGTGGATACCGGTAGAGTCGAGGACGCAATTATTCATTGTGATCACACAAACCTAAAAGGTACACATTGCCTTATTTATCACGTTATGAGAGCTTAACCTGCGATTCATGGAGGGCTTTGATCAGAAAATTTTAATTGTATATTTGTTGTGCATCCTTCATCAAAACTGTACAAATATGACGATGTAACTTTTGTAATTGATTTTCTCTTAGATGGGCATAGTGAATTAGTTAATAGAAATATAAAATTCTTAAATAGATAGGTGGTCATTATAGACATATTTTGTTATTTTCTTCTACGACATTTATGAGGGAGTTGAATATTTGTTATAAAGATCAAAAGTGTAAAATACTTAATAAATAAGTTGCAAGAGCAGAAACGTATCAATAAAGACTCACAATAATGTGAGGCTTTGCAGACAATGAATTAAACTGTTAGCCCGATTTTTAGAGCTTAGTTAATTATAAAATTCAATTGTTGATATGGTCGATGACATTTGTCAATTAAGTTTTAATTATATATAGACATGTGTATGCTTACATGGACTTCCAACCAATGAAACTTATATTAAGGGCTACCTACCAAAGTATATATAAAACATGTCAAATGACTCATTTTGGAATTTTCCTCATTCGTAATTACCACTTTATTCTTTAACTTGCACAATCAGTAACCACCACTAACTATTCATTTTTTTATAAGTTACAAAATTATCATTAACGAAATTTATGTGAATTATCTATTATACTACCAATTTTTGTTATGTAGATTTCCTAAATTTATAAGCAACATCCATCACTGTGTACTTCATATAAGGGTAACATACATATATATTATAATACTCAAAGTTTTCTATTCCTTTTTCTATATAAAATATAAATTTTATTTAGTATCTAAATCTTTAAACATAAAAACATTTTATATGAATGTGATGTCACCAATACTCAAAGCCAATTTGTAACCCAATACATACAAATTAGATCATGGATATTAAAAATGAAAATTACCAATAAAATAAATAAATTTCGTATTATTGTTGATCAAATTTTACCTTGGAACAACCCTCCAAGAATAGGAACAACCACAATCAAAGTTATGAGACTAAACAAGTCCCAAAACACATTGTAAGACTACAATATTCTAGTACCAATGACTTATTTAATAGCTAATAACAAGTTTCAATGTATGGATCAGCCAATACAACTTCCAATACTTTAATTAATGTTTCAATAGAAAAAAAGTCTTGATGACTTGTTGTATTCCCGAGTAGAAATCCAGCAGGAATGCAGTTTAGTAAAATGAGCATATCCCCTTCTAGAAAATTCCAAATGATGTGCCGTTTGAAGCTTTTGAAAGTAGACTCGCGTATCTTTCTAATAATGTGCAGATTGATTGGTTATGATCTTTCAATTGGAATCGGCTTTACTTCAAAGTTGGCCCAAAATTTGGTTCTCGCAAAATCAAACAACTCATTTGTCGCTTCTAAATTTCCTTCAACCCCTTGGCTAAATGATGTTAGCCAAGTACCCAAAATAATGTATTCCTTGTGGGATCTCATCGGCTTCACTGATAGCCCTGTGGCTATTCAACTGCACAAAGTTGGATTCAATCGGAAAGTGAGTGCTCAGGAAGCTTTAGCTGATCTCAAGGAGTACTGGATGGAATGTCGGCATGTTATGGATACTCCCGGGTTAATACAACGATTTTTTCCCTAAAAAAGAAAAGACTGGACGAATTTTTTTAGCACTGAGGAAGATATTGATACAATAACTCGCACCATCAGTTAGTGAGGAGAGAGAAACACACCACTTGATGATAGAAGCACGAAACGGATACGAAAGAAATTCATAGACGATAATACTAATACTACTACCATTCCCAGTTATGGATATAGCCGGAGGGGAAAAAAGTAGCTAGACATTACCAACTACCAAGGTCAGACCAATTTGTAAAAATAACCACATCAACTACATCACTACATGAACAAAATTTGAAAGAACAAGTTGGTGCATCCGCCCCTGCATGTCAGTGCTCTACGACCGTGACTAAAGCTTGAATTTTACGATTAGAAACTGCCAGCATATCGCACGAGACACAGTAACTGTCCTAGAAAACACATAACCCATCACCAAACCTCTCCGGGTCGGCAACGAAAACCTGGTCAAATCCAAGGCTAGCACACAGGTTCTTTGCACTTTCCTCCACAATCCCTGTCCCGCTGATGAAAACAATGTTCGGATTACGCAACACCATCTTGTCTTGGCATATCTTCAAGAACCCAGGAGAGTCCACTGCAACATGGTTCCACAAAAACACTTTTACCGGATAGTTTACGGGGACCGATAGTGACTCCATTCCTCCCCCATCCACCATCCATTTCATTGGAAGTAAAGTGACACTTGCTTTCGGTTCAGCAAGGCAAACCATTGTGAAATATTCCTCTTCTGCAGGGAAACGCCCTACCCAGAACGCCTTTGACATTTCTTCCTCTATTGGCTCTTGACGCATTGGCCCTTCTGTTATGTACACCCGAAGAGCCATTCTTAATCAGAAAGATGTGTTGAGATGGAAGTATGTGTTGGAATAAGTGCCCTAGAGGCAATCTAATATTTAGTATGAACATTGTTATTGGCTAGAATATTCATTTATAATATATTGTGATATTTAATATAATGAAGTCCTTAGATGCAATGTGTTGTTTATCTTAAATATCCCTAGTCCATTATATTGATTAATATGACGATCAAATATAGACTAGTATGTGTTTATATTGATATGGAGATATCAAGTCGAACACATGGGTGTGCATTAGGAGTAATGGCATACTAGATTGACCCACAACGAGAAGGATACATTAGATTATGTTAAATTCATAATCGCTTCTCGTAGTGCTAATATAATTCCAATCCTTAGACTTGAAGTCACTAGATACTCTAGTTGTGAAATATCGTGCTTTGATGTTGTCAAACGTTACACCGTAACTGGGTGACTATAAAGATAGCTATCGGGCATGATAGGAAGCAAGCTTAGAGATCGTAGTGATGTAGAGAGGATTTTTCCCTCCCACATAATGGGAGTAAATATCCACGGCCACTCGAGGGATGAGGCTTATTGAATGTCTGGCCAGACTCAGATAAATCAATATGGAGATATTGATGTTATCTTCTTGCATAAGCGTATTTCCAGGATCGAGGAACTACAGATTGGATATACGAGTGTGAATATTTATGTCTCGTGTCCAATCCGGATATGGAGACAAAGGGATAGTGCAATATGTGCTATTGAGCACAAAAAGGTTTGTCGGGATCACTGACTTATTTCTATTAGTTGGGTGCATGGATGTGTTGCTAGACACCGCTCCATGTTAGTAATAAGTTACTACCAACTAAGTAGAAACCTATGGGGTCACACGTCAAAAGAGTAGAACTAGATTTGTGATTAATTAATATGATTAATTAATAAGAAGGATCACTTTGCAACACCTTGCAAACTTAGTAGGACTAATATGCAAGGAAGGGACTAATCCAAGTTCATGTAGAACTAGGATGGGCCTTTATGTAAACTAACAAGAGTTGTTGGTCTATATAAAGGAGGCTCTAGCTTCCTTCCCACTAATGTTAATAGACATAACATAAGCAAGAGAGAGCGCAAGTACACAAGGGCCGAAGCCCCTGCGTCCACCCCCTTTCCCGTCGGCTCAAAGAGAGGGCCGAATCCCTCCCTTTTCCTCCTTGGTTGCTTGATTCCTTGTTTTCTCTTCCTCCGGTCCAAGCTAGCACTTGGGAAGGAATAATCTAGATCTCACCTCTAGACGTGGATCAACCGTAGAGACGAGGACAATATTCTTCGTGTGATCTCCCAAACCAAAAGGTACACATCTTCTATGTCCCTTATCATGTTATGATGTCTCTTCCTGTGATCCTTGGTGGTCTTTCAGTAGGAATTAATTTTTTTTATTCCGCTGCGTTACCTACGTCAAAACCCAACAATATGGAACTGTTTTCAGCTATTAAATTCAATTGAACTGAGTAGGACCCCTACTAGAAATACTAGTAGTATATATAATTCGCCCTTGTTTTAGAAAAAACTAAAATACTGTAATAATCTAGTCCGTGCTAAATTCAACCGTGTGCGATCATGAGGTCTTGTAGTAGTACTGGTACTTGTGTTGGGTAAAGCATTGTCATTAATGGGTTAGTTGTAAAAAAAGTGCTGCTGTCATGTTGCATTTTTATCATATTTCAAACCATTTTCGTCGTACTGTTGAATCATTTTTTCATAAACTATGACTACCAGTACAATAGTTATGTCTATTCATCTATCTATGGGACGTTCTCTCTCTCTCTCTCTCTCTCTCTTTATATATATATATATATATATTATAAATATATATATATTATATATATATATATATACATGTGGGACTAGATTTTAGGCATAAAAGGGGTATATGAGCATCTCCAACAGATGGAGAAAAATGTTCTTTGGACTATATTTAGGGTAGTTTTGTACAAAAACTAGCTCCAACAGTTGGTGTAAAAGTTGGCCTAAATTTCCACCAGGCCTTTTTTGGACAGAACTAAAGACTACCACTATTCATGGTGGAAACCATAAAAAAAAATCAAGTTTAAATCTGGAGCCACTGATTAATTGATGATGACATTAAAATATGATGGTAGCTTATATTTAAGCCTACTCCTGGAGCAACAACTCAAAAAGTGTAGGCGTAAAGTTTAGGGTAGGAACAAATTTAGTCCAAAGAACGTTTTGTTGTTGGAGATGCTCTAAGGAGAGGTGGAATCCCCCCTAAAATTATACCGACACCAAACGCTAGTTACTAACCATGCCCCACGTATTACTGTTATTGTACCCCTTCTTTATCCGTGCATCAAACGCGCAATATGCTAGTGGAGTAAACTTCTACTACTTTACCACCGTGCCAAATGTTTGTCATGTTTGCCATCTTGGCTTGTCTCAAAATATATAATGTCTTCTTTGAAAGCACGACAACTTTTTTCACCACCCTTTCCACTTTCACCCTTTGTTTATTACACGACTGTAGTGTGTTTTTTTTAACTTAATTGGTATGCATGTTTTTTTGCCTGTTAAAAAACATTAAACATGTTGAAAAACAGCTGTTTAAAAAAACAGCGAATGTGGTGTTTTTTTGTGTTTTTTCTTACTATTGGTGCTTAAAGACATTTCAATTATGATTAAATGAAAAAAATGTCAAATATATGTCGGTGTTGTACGTAAAAATAATTTTCAAGCAAATTAACATTGAAATTTAGTAATGTTGCCAATTTTGTTTTGATTCTAAACACTGTATTTAAACGAATATCAAACTGTTTTTTTATTCTATTTTTAAACGTGTTTTTTCAGCACGTTTTTTCCACCGTTTTTCTTGTTTTTAAACGGATACCAAACAAGCTCTTAGTGTAGTACTACTAAGCAAGCTAGTGGTTTTGCATGTTTGGTTTTCCGGGATACCCGGATTGGACTGGACTGAATTAAATTTTCCGGATAGGATTGGATTGGGTTAGCTGAACTATAATTAATAGTACTTTGGTTCCGTGCAGTATTAATTCACCATTAAGATACAAATAGTCCAATCCAGCTAAAACCCTCATGTTAGAGGTGATTAATTTGGGCTATTAATACCATTTTTTATTTACAATTAAATACCATATTTTCACTATTTAGTACCGGTATTAATATTAGACCAAAACCACCAAACACAGTAGTATTAACTTATACCTGGACTATATTTCCCATCCCAGCTAATACCGCTAATCCTAGAAAACAAAACGTACCCTTAATGTTCATGAGAGTATTGATGGCCAAATATCTTCCGTTGAATTTTCTTTAGATCAACGGCTGAGATTAATTTAAACATCTATTTGATTGAAAAGAAATGACAAGACATTGATAACTTCCAAACTCTCTCTCTCTCTTAGATTTGGCTGTGGCTTCAAGGTAGTTTGGATAAGAAGGTTGGGCCTGTTTGGTTAACCAAACCAGGTACCACAATGTTTGGATTGAGGTTTTGACTTTTACCTATGTGAGTAGAAAAATGAGTGGGATGTGGGTCCTACGAATTTTGGGTTGAGGATTTGGTTAACTTTTTGTTGAGGTTAACCAAACCATGATATCCAAACAGGCAACTACGTAGAGTAAAAACCATCACCAAACCCCACCGAATTTGTTTACCAAAAAAGAAAGGGGTTTTACTGTTCAATCAATGTTGTTGGCATAATCTGAACCGTTGAATTTAGAATGAATCTATAGCTGTAAAATGAGTTAAATAGGTAGAAGTGCACGGTAAATTGTGCAACGGGCTCGGCTAGTTGAATAGAGAAGAGAAGAGGTGTGAAATGAAATGATTCATTTAGTACCACTACATAGTACAATATGTATATGGACGGCTTGTCTTTGAACTGTAGCTGATGGGTGTGACCAGGGTAGCTAATGGCAGTGGAGACAAAATTGAATAAAGAGAGAAATGAGTCATTAATGGTAGGTATATACGATATGGGGGAAAATGTGTACAAATATATGACGGTTTGAAATATGGTGAATAGTTCAACAATGAAGAGTCTTTTCCAAGTTGATACACATGATGAGCGTATAAGGGGGTTGCGTGAGCAGATAAAGTGAATCTTCTGTCGCATGCTGGTATTTTGGGTAAAAAATGGCATGACCCGCGACTTTTTCGTCAAACCCGGTACCACCATGAAATTGTTACCACATGCTTTCTTTTATAGCTAATGCTGGTAAACGACTATTTTTTATGAAAAATAATAATTTTAATTCTTTATCTACCAAACTTGGATAAGCATGTACCTAACATAGTCCAAAAGATAAAAGTATCAACTGGCATGGTGACATTAATTTCATTTCCCTAGAACAATTTTTAGTTTTCATCTGTAATTAACTTAGTAGAAATTTGCATACATTAATAAGAAATCTAATAATTCTCATAAATAAAAGGTGTGTGTAAAATAAGCATGCCACTGCCACAATTTACTTGTCACTCCTATTCATGATAGTCATTCGCAAGTCAAAGTGTGTGACTATAAAGAAATGAAACAAGTCTCCTTCCTTCTTTGCACAAAAGAAACATACTAAAAACGTCAATATACATGCTGTTGACAATAACCACTACTTCCTTCTTCTTCTGCTACTGCTACTGCCTACTAGTACTACTACACAATTCAAGTTCTACTAACAAAATAATAATATTTTCATATTTTCTTAATAATTGAGATATTACATCTCTTTATTATCTATTGTAAATGACCATTCTTCTTTTCAAATGTATATTGGAAATAACCACTTTTATTTTGAATGTTTTTTATTTTATTTTATGCTCTTTTTCAAGAACCTTGTCTCTCAGAGTTGGTAGTTTGTAAATTATATGTGGTTGTGATAGCATTTTAATGAAAGCTACAATTTCCTGAAAGAAAACATAAATCTCCCAAATTATTACGACCAATAATATTGACTTGTTTAAAGATTTTTGTAACCTATAGGTGAGTGGTTGCTCAGGCTTCTGCCTTTAATTATCGCGACCGTCGGTTTCGGTCGTTCAGGATCTTTATGCTTGTGCTTCCTTTCTATAAAAGAGCCACCAGTGCTCTGAGTTATTAATTTCGAGGGATCTCCTTTCTTCTCTTCTTTTCTCTTCTCTTCTCTTCTCTTCTTTCTTTCTCCCAGCAAAGGTGAGCGTAGGTTAGACATCCCCACATTGCTTAGCTGTTAGGTGGGTTCAAGAAATGAAAACACAGCAGTTTTGCTTCTTGAACCTCCCATCGACGTAGTCAGCGACCGACTGTTCGAGGCCTTCCGATCAGGATATGAATGGCGGATCTGTCTTTGCTATTCGCCAATCATCTGTTTGACTTCTTGAATCCACCAAAAGTAGTGGTCTTGTTTGGTTTTCTAGCTGTTGCGACTTCCTGACTAATATGACTGTTCGAGGCCTTCCGATCAGGATATGGAGAGAGGTTGCGACTTGAAGACGGACAAGGACGATATTCTCCGCAAATGGATTTTTATTTCATGACATAGAAAGGGTAAAAGACACTTTAACACCCTAAGCTTGACACAAAAACACTTTCACCCCTTTAGTTTTAAAAAGACATTTTAACCCTTCAGGTTTGACACAAAGTCAGAATTGGGTCTATTTGTAATGGCCTTAGTAACAGTAAAAATTAGATCTTACTTTAAATTTTATTATCATTAAATGATTTTAATCCACCTTCCTCGATTAGCTTACCATTCTTTTAGTACTTCAGTCAAAACGAATTTCAAAAGTTGCAATTAATTGCATATCAGGCTTGAGGAAACATTATAGATAAATAATTTTGTGATATATTCTCCATCTAGTAATGTGAAACAATAAAAGTTGGTTGGAACTTTTAGTTCATGATAAGATGGTAATAGTCCCAAAGGGACGAGTTATCCACTAGCTATATAAATAGAAAGTAGGATTCTTAGCAGCTAAAGTTACAAAGAATAAGATCTAAGCACTTGTTACCTCGCGGATAATACTTCCGTATTCGCAGACCACTGATTGTGTCACGCTCTGTTCACTAGCTATCTTTGGAGATTAGATTTCATATTTAGGACGGGCAGCAAGTGCCGTAGCATCTATATTTTAATGTGTTGAGAATAATCTGCAAGTGCTATCATCACTACCGTACTAGAAATATGGGATAATACAGCGGGTGAAACCGCTGTACAAAAGACCAAAAGCCATTAAATGATAAATAGCGGTTCTGATGGCGGTTTGTGAACCGCTATCTATAAGTAAGCTCTATTTTGTTATCGCGGTTTCAAAACATTACCCAACGATATGACAAGGACACACCTGAGGTTGCGTGAAAACTTTTGAAAAGTCATGAGTACATCGGAAATGATATTACCAGGTGATATTCTAGCAACAAGTCTTCCTGTCCAGCAGTGTCGTGAACGTTTCCCCCACCTCGAGCAATAACATGCGGTTTTAAAATAGCAAAAGCCGACGCAGTTTTTACAGAAAATGATCAGCAAACGGCTAAGTAAGCTAACACCCATAGCACGTAAACAGATCATGAGACATGTGATAGGAATAACATACTCGCTAATGAAGATCAGATAATTGTGGGGATAGCGTTCTCATTGATTTGATGTGTCAAACTCGTAACGATTAGAATTTCGTATATCCAATCCAAAGATGTGGACCATCTTGGGAAATCACTGTAACTCATAAATTTAGATCTCAATAGATAGCATTCTCATTGATAGGAACCGAGTCCATAAATTCATTATAGTAATTAGTTGATACAGGGAGTGACCATATCCAATCCACAACTGCTTTCTCATAATGTGCAAAAGCACTACCATAACCATAACTCAATCACAAGAGGTTCGCATCACATCGCCTCATAGCCATAACTAACCAAAAGGAGGTCAACGCCTCATAATCTCATAACAGTAACCAATCACAATATGTAAGAAATGTATCGTATCAGAGATATGGCACAAACCCACGCACAACAACTTCCACTTTACATCATTACGACTTTTACTTCATACCATATCACAAGTGTGAATCGGGAGCTCCAAGTAAAACCGGTGTGGCAAGTAATCGAATAATCGATGTATGATTGCAAGAGATATTCATATTTGACCAATAAGTGAGCAGTGTGCCACTATTTATAATCGTGGCCCGTGAACTAGGTAACCACGGCCTAATTTGGTAGTCGTGATTGGAACAATACGTTTTCATTTCACAATAAGATTTTAGATGTTCTTATTTCAGATTTGATATTTAGATTTGGATACCTATTTTATGCAATATTTCCAAAGAAGAATTTTTTCAAAAACAAGTAGACAACTCAAATAAAACTTGTATAGTAGTAGTTCAAAAATAACACACGCGATACCCGAAAGAATGAAAGGCACACAAGGCTAGGCATATTAACTTACCGAAATCCAAAAGCACGTCCTAGTTGTCGTTCTCACCTACAAAACCGTCACCTTCAAGTTGGAGCTTCTAACACAATATATTCTAACTCAATAAAACAACCTATATATTCTATCTCCTTTATATTTTTATCAAAAATGTCTTTTTCTATTATATTCACCCCCAACCATTTTATGAAAATAATAGTTATTAATTATTAAATAATAATCTAAACCAATTAAAGAAAAACTAATTTTATAAATGAATCTGAAATTAAAAACTACACTTATTACCCTAGAAGTTTCTGAAAAGATAACCCCCCCATAAACTTTCTGAAAATGACAACTTAACCCCCAAATCAAGAAGATTCAAACTAACTGATTAAAACATGGATTTGAGGCCTTAAAACATTATTTTGATTATAGAAAACAACTTAGGATGAGATTTTAAGCATACCCACACCAAAAATCGCGAGAAACGGTAAAGAAATGGGACGGGTCGAGCTTATCGTCGATGTTGACGGATATGGAGCTTCGCGGGGCTTTCTCCGGTGGTTCTTGGCCTCGGTTGAGGCCTCCTCTAGCTAGGTCGGACCTCCAGGAGTTGAACGGTGAAGGTTTGGAGGGGTGGGTCGTCACGGTTGAGCTCCGGCGAATTCTTCGCCAGAATTAATGGTGGTTCATCGGTGGCTTGCTTCTGCTGCTATTTCGTCTGCAAATCCTTCTTCTGAGGTCGAAACAGGGATGGGGAGAGAGAAGAGGTCGTGAAAGTGAGGGGAAAGAGAGAGATGGACGGCAGTGGTGGTAGCGGCCATTTTTTATTCCGGCGACTTTTCTCGTTGGGAAGGCAGCGGCCTTGTTGCCGCTGCAGCTTCTTCGCGGCTTCCATCAGAACAGAGAGAGAGAGATAGAGAGAGAGAGACAAGAGAGGCATATAAGAGATGAGGTGGTGTTTGGAGGTGATGGTGTCTTCGATGGTGTTGGTGCCGGAGGTGGTTGTGGTGGTAGGTCTTCTCTCGGCAAAACAGAGGATGGAGAGAGAGAGAGAGAGAGAGAGAGAGAGAGAGAGAGAGAGGAAGAGAGGCAGAGAGGTGAGGGAGATGGAGGAGATGGTAGTGGATGGTGTTGGGGCGGGTGTGGTGTCGAAGGAGAGGAAGAGGAAGAATAAATAGAAGAGAGAGAGAGACAGCAGTGACGGGGGGAGAGAGAGTGAGAGAGAGAGAGAGAGAGAGAAGAGAAGTTGGAGGTGAATGTCTTGAAAACACAAAAATGTGGTAGTGGTATTGGTGAATGAGAAATAAAAACAAAGGAGAGAGAGGGAGAGAGAGAGAAGGAGAAGAAATAGGGAGAGGGAGAGTGATACGTACGGGGAGAGAGAGAGAGAACAAGTTGGGGAAACACAAATTTTGGTTTCCTAGATAAGTTTCTAGGTAAAGACAAACACATCCCCCCTAGTTAACATAAACTTTATAAATAACCCCCAACATAACTATTTAATATTATCTAATACTACAAATACCTCTCCGCTAGCAATATAGTTTCGAAAGTAAACATTTAAATTTTAAGAAAAAGACGTAAATCATATTTAGAAAAAGTCGGGGTGTTGCACTACTCATCCACTCCGTCTGCTCATCCGTCATGCCTTTAAATTAAGTCACCACTTTTGGCAAGGACATGTTTGTCGTAAACCTATTTTCTATGTCTGTTTTCTCTTCATGTACCACTACCTTCTTCTGTTTCCTTTTCTTAGGGTTTTTAACCTGCTTTTCTTCCAAACGGTGCTTCGTCTCTCTTGCAGTCCTTGCAGCCTATTGGTACATATTTCTCCTATCTTCAGGTAGATTGTTCCCTTCCTTTGTGATTGAATCTTCCACATCCTTCATGCACATTTTGTAGTTTTCGTATCTCTTCTTATACGGTGGCATCACATCCCTCCTACAATGTAAACAATTGCATGTACTGAATTAAAAATCTAGCTACGCACCCACACCATGTGTGGGGGTAAAACACCTATCGACTCCGCTGATTTAACACGGGTGAAAAACAAAAACAACATACCAACTAACTACTACTACCAGTACTAGGACTTCATGCGTTTCTTCTGGAATGAGCTGCTTTGACTTTTCAAGCCGTAGGTGGGTCACTTTATTAGAGTGATACGGGATATAGTATCAACTATGGGATTGCCTGTGCCCAAGGGCACTACCCAAAAAACACGTTTTATAATCGATTTTTCTGGAGGAGAAGATGAAAATGGCGTCCCCGTTAATTTTATATGATATCCATCAAGTTGTTTTCTTACACGCTTTTGATAATTACGTAAATTAGTCCGAGATAGAGGGTAAATTTTCAAGTAGTAGGAAGTTAAGTGGGTAGTATTTAACAAGTAGTGGGTAGTTAAGTGGGTGGTAGGTGAGATATAAGGGCTGGGGCTGATTTATTTAATCTAAAGGCTGATAAGTCATAAGTTTGTTAACCATGTTGTTTTATAGAATAGATATAGTTAGTTATTTATTTATTAGTTAAATAACCGTTAGTATCTAATTATGTTATTTATTTATTAATTAGTTTGGGCTGTAGAGTAGCCCATAAAGTTAGGGTTAAGTTTTTTTTTTTGAGAAAGAAGTTAGGTTTAAGTTTATTTGTCTATTTAAGCATTGTAAAGTTTGATTATTATTCTGTCAATGAAATATCAGTTTTCTTAACTCTAGTCTAACGGGCTACTCAACGACCCAGACTAATTAATATATAAATAAAATAAATTTTTTTGGAAAGAATAAATAAAATAATAAAGTAGTAACGATTAATTATATAATCATTAAATAAGTAACTAATATTGATACTATATCCCGTATCACGGGCCTTCTCAGCATCGAGCCCAATCCCATCTTCAGCACGGTTGACTTTACAATAACTTTCACACCGTTACTTCAATTTCATCTCAGCCCTTGGATGAAAGCTTTGTAAGAAATTTTTTTTTTGAGAAGTATGAGGTTAAATTTTATGGCACCACAACTGGAATGTGCGGAATACAAACAAGCTACAACCAAGTTTAAAAAATTAAATTTGGGACCACATTAAGTTTCTATAGACCACTTTGGTAGTGATAAGAATATTACCACCAAGTTAGGCATATGACCAACATTTTTTAGAGATCCCACAACTTTGTTTTTTGTTTATAGAATTGCACTACAATCCTATGCTAGCAGGATTCGAACTCGGGACAAAATTGTTTTTTAGTAATAAGAGTTCAAGTTTTAGATTGTATCAATGTTGATTTTTTTACACCCACTAAAGTGGTAATTTGCTATTTAGCAAAAACAAA
This sequence comes from Linanthus parryae, assembly GCA_023055425.1. Lineage (NCBI taxonomy): Eukaryota > Viridiplantae > Streptophyta > Magnoliopsida > Ericales > Polemoniaceae > Linanthus > Linanthus parryae. The sequence continues at coordinate 81,846,699 of JALGPY010000002.1, forward strand.
ATAATAATAAGCTAATTTTTAATATTTCTAATATTAATGTTACTACATAAATTAAAAAAAAAAGTAAAATGTTTTGAAAACATAAAAAAAAAACTTCCAAATTTTATCCCGGATTCATGCACGTTGGTTTAGTAGTGCCATGAGGGCACGGGTAAAGCTTTTGTTCTATAGCATCTGCTTCTTCTGTGTAATAACTTGGTGAAGGTATAGGTAGATAGTTACAAATCAGCCGATTTCTCTCTCTAACATAGATTCCTTCATTGAAGCCATAATTCCCCTATCAACATTGACAAGGTGGTTTAGATAACAAAGCATCATAGTTTTTTAATCTTTATTCATGGTGTCGTAGACTAGAGCCTGTTTGGTACCAGCTGAAAATCCCAATAATCAGCTGAAAATAATCTGAAAAGAAAATCCAACTAACTTGATCCATTTAAAAAAATTTAAAGAGCTCCAAGTTCAAGTAATTGAATACACCTATTTATAAATGGACTGTGATCATGATAATGTGAAAAATATATCAATTTTTTTTAGATATTTTCAGCTGCATAATCCCAAATTTTGGAGATTCTACAATTGCACACATATTACTTTTAATCTGCAGATTATCAGATTAAAATCTGCAGACATAACAAACAGAATTGCTGAAAATAGGTCAATTTTAATCCAATTGGATTAAAATTCTTGAGACCAAACATGCACTAAAGTTTACTATACGAAACCGTGCAAAGACTACCAATTTCTTGTATCGTTATGCTAATCAAATTCACCGATAAAATTTACCATATGAATAGAGGTAGTATTTCATAGTAGTATCAACCCTACACCATGAAGACTCTTTAGCCCCATTCTGACTTTTGTCATTATTCACTGGGTCACTTTGACCCCGTGATTTGGCTATCAAAATGATGCATTTTTTTATAATTTTTTCATGGTGTTGTAGAGTAAAAGTTGCTCTATAACACGGTGACAAAGTTATTAAAAAACCGCATGATTTGGCTATCAAAATGATGCATTTTTTTATAATTTTTTCATGGTGTTGTAGAGTAAAAGTTGCTCTATAACACGGTGAAAAAGTTATTAAAAAACCGCATCGTTTTGCTGTCAAAATCATCCGGTCAAAGTGACCCAGATACGAGTCAAAAAGTCAAAGTGGGACTAAAGAGAAGATACAAAGTGGTAGTAGTATTACCATTTAGGAAGCAAAATTGAAGTAGTACGAATTCTGCACATATTACTATTAATAGAACTCTATAGGTCAGTTTGGCTATTAGAAAGCTAATTGAAGGATGAATCATACTACCTACGACCCAGCTGTTCCTCCCCATTATACTTTGGGGAGGAACTTCGACCAACAAATTTAGCTAGCGATATGATACGAAATGTTAATTTTTTTCATAACTTCGTACATCTTTCTTAACACTGCAATTCTATGAAAACAGTAGTAAACTTTTGTATTATATACCAGCTAAATTAGTCGGTCTAAGTGAAACCACAAAGTGAAATGGGAAGGAATTTTAGATGTCAGAACAGTATACGGTTAGCACAACAGTTTAGATGGTAGTACTAATAACACCCATAAGAAAATAACACTCGTATAAGGAACTTTCAACACAAACACAAAATTGCAAATCAATAGCACAATAGTTTGACCATGAAACATATAAGTTACAGGGTAGTACTCGGAACCATTCTAGCTGGAAAACTTAAAAATAACTTACTTGAATCGGATGTACGGAGCGGTAACCAAGGCATTCCAGTCAGGCGCTCCATCTTCAACAGCCGCACCGGAGAAATCAGCTTCAATCCTCCGTTTTTTTATATTCAGCTTGTCCTTCGTAAAATGACCCATAGTAAGGTCCAGTTTAACCGTCTACTCAGACGATTCACGACCCATATTTCCACCAGTTGTGTCCTCAAAACCCATCTATGTCCCGTCTCGACGTGGTTCAAATGCCCACAAATCTACTAAAAGAGGGATACCAAACATGCTAAGCGTCGCCTCCACAACTTATTGTTTCACCATTACACATAGAAGTAGGACATTTTTTCCCACATTTAATGTCAATACTTATATATATATATTTTTGACAAAATTTACTGTCGTACTGATAATGTTTACTCACCTCAAGTAGCACGACAATTATCACGATTAAGCTCCTACGGATACACGTAGCCCTCGTCTATGAATTCGTCACCTACAATTTATAATTCCTAAATTAATTACAAGTCTAATTATGCAAGTATGATATGCAAAATGTTATAACTCCTAATGTGTCATTTGAATTTATCCCCTTTACCCCACTAATTATTAGCACGCAACAATTATTTAATAAACTTGCGACATTAACACTTATATTTTACTCATAAAAATATTATAACTTATACAAATACTAATTCATAAAATTATTGATTAATAAATCAAATACTAAGTTTATGCACTCTTTTATTTAGGAAATAATAATTGAATACACAAACTATTTATTCATAAGTGACTATAAAAATTAATTCAAACTAATCCAATTATAGCTATTTATTTATTAGAAAGTATAAATACTATAAAAGAATTAAATTCATAAATAAAATTCACAAATATTTATTCCCATAAAAACAAGTCATATATATTTATAAACATATGTTGGATAAATAAGTTTCTAGTAACTAGGAAAAATAATCAAGTACTTTTAAATAAGAAAAATATATATTTTTATTTAAAGAGTCTACTTATAAGTTATTTCATAAATTAACTTCCAACTTATTTATTTTTATCAATATTCTCAAAATAATCTATTTTACTCAAAGTACGAGTTTACAAGCACTTAAAGTATTTAGTTAAACAACCCGAAACTATATAATTAAACCAGCTCGTACATTTTTATCTTGCTTATTTTCAATAGAAACAACTATATTTCATACAAATAAATTCCTATATCATTTTAACAACCAATTTAATTTTATATAGTCAAAGTAATATCTAGAAATATTAGGATATAACATTAATCCAAAAATCACATTTTTAATTTTATATTTTATATGCAGTTTATAAAAAAAACAATTAAATCCCCCAAACTTAGCATAAAAGACAATTAGTTACACCCCCATTATAAGAAGTTTCATATTGTACACAAATCACCCCCAACTTTTCAGAAACTATACATGTAGTGCACATCTCACCCTCAACTTTTCGGAAACTACATCAACAACCCCCCTTCAAGAACATATGCATACAACTTAAACCCAACATACCCGATTCGATTTAGAGCTAACAAGATGAGATTTTGATGATTAAAATGAACTAAAGGGTGATTTAGGACTCACCTACGCGAAAAATCGCGAGAAATGGTCAAGAAACGGAGCGGGTCTCGTCTCCGAAGGTGGTGGTCCGCGATGATGAACACCGACGATGAATCCGACGTTCTTGGTCCTGTTTGATGTTGCTAATGCACTCCTCGGACCTCCAAGAGTAGTTTGGTACCAACGGGAGAGAGTGGGTCGCTCTAGTTAGCTCGGGTGAACTTCTCGCCGGAAAGTATGGTTGCCGGCGGCGGTTTGTGGTGGTTCGGTTGCTCTGCAGCGTTCTGCTGCTGCTGTGGGTCTTCTTCCTAGCTCGAAACAGAGGTAGGAAGATTTTAGCTAACAAGAGAGAGAGAGAGAGAGAGAGAGAGAGAGAGAGAGAGAGAGAGAGAGAAGCAGGTGGTGAGGGTGGTGGCTTGGTTTCCCGTCGGGGTGGTTCGCCGGAGTGGTTGGCGGCCTCCTCGTCGGCGGGAGCTGCTGCTGCTTTCTTCTTCGAACAGAGAGGCAGATGGGAGAGTGAGAAGGAGGTGGCTGTGGTCGTGAAGGTGGTTCGGGTGGTGGTGATGGAAGGTACAGTGGTGGTGGTGGTTTTGTTCTCTGTCGTGGGTTTGCAAGAGAGAGAGAGAGAAATTTTGGTCTGATGTGTTTTGGTGTGAGAGAAACAAATGAGAGAGAGAGAGAATTAAATAAGGAGAATGTTACTTGGAGAGGTGAATTTCCTCAACCGACTTGTCCCTTTTTTTGTCTTCTAATTAGTTAGGCTAGAGTGTTTAAGGAGTACCAAATGGGTTGGTCAATCTAGTGGGTTGGGTACACACTTTGTTATATATAAATAAAATACATAAAATGTTAGATAGAATACACAATTAAAATATCGTTTTCTATAAAATTATTATATAATTTTTACGACTATATTTCGAACCCAAAAATAATCACTCGTTACTCGTTACTCGCAATAAAAATTAAATTTACACCTCAATTACCAATTTACCCTTCGAAATTAAACGGGGTATTACATCCTTCCCCCCTTAAAGAGAAGGTTCGTCGTCGAAGCTAAATCCACTCATACTCAATAATCATAACGTCTCTATAAAATGCAAATATATGTTTATATAATGATGCACAAATTATATCATGAAAGGTACTAGGATTAATATGAGATATTAAGATTTATTTTTATAAACGTAAGGGTATTAAAGCGAAATGTTAACATCCTCTCCCCCTTAGGGAGTGACGTCCCCGGAACTCAATTTACCTCATTAAATAGGTGCGGATACTTCTTTCTCATGTCATCTTCTGCTTTCCAAGTAGCCTCTTCGGTTTGATGATTCGTCCATAGGACTTTCACTAGCTTAACGCTCTTGGTTCGTGTGTCTCTTGTCTTAGTGTCCAGAATCTTAACAGGGTGCTCCTCATATGTAAGAGACGGGTCTAACTCGACTGGTTCAAGATCTAGCACATGAGATGGGTCTGGAACGTACTTCTTCATTTGTGAGACGTGAAAGACATTGTGTACTCGTCCCAAATTAGAAGGTAAGTCTAGTCGATAAGCAACTTCCCCAATTCTCTCCAAGATGTCGTATGGTCCGATAAACTTTGGGCTCAATTTCCCTTTCTGGTTGAATCTCGTTACTTCCTTAGTAGGTGAAACATTGAGAAATGCTTTTCACCAATCTGGAACTCCAATGGCCTTCTTTTCTGATCTTCATAAGACTTCTGTCTGTCCTGAGCTGCCTTCATTCTTTGCTGGATGAGTCGTACTTGATCCGTCTTATCCTCGATAACTTGCGGCCCAATTACTATCGACTCGCTGATGTCGTTCCAACATAGTGGCGATCAACACTTCCTTCCGTACAAAGCTTCATACGGTGCCATGCCAATGCTGGCGTGGAAACTGTTGTTGTAGGAGAACTATATCAAAGGTAGTTTGTCAACCCATGAGCCTTGGAAGTCCATAACACAGGCTCTTAGCATGTCCTCCAATGTCTGAGTGGTCCTTTCTGTTTGTCCGTCTGTAGCTGGGTGAAACGCTGTACCGAATCTCAACTGAGTTCCCAATGCTTCCTGAAGAGCTCGTCAAAAATGATATAGGAAGTTAGGGTCCCTATCAGAAATTATTGAACTTGGAACCCCATGATATCTTACTATGTTTTTAACATACGTGTCTTCTCTTTGCTCCATGTTCCAGGTGTCCTTCATCGGAATGAACGTAGCTGTCTTGGTCAATCGGTCTACTACTACCCATATCTGGTTGAGTCCATTATTTGACGTCGGCAAAGCGATCACGAAATCCATGGAAATAGAATCCCACTTCCTGGTACGTCTAGTGGTTGTACTAGGCCTCCCATCCTCTTGTGTTCGAACTTCACCTTCTGACATGTTAAACATCTGGCTACGAATTCTGATACCACCTTCTTCATGTTAGGCCACCAGAACATCTTCTTCAAGTCTTTGTAGAGCTTGTCGCCTCCAGGGTGTACTGATTAAGGTGTATTGTGAGCTTCACGCATCAGTCTCTCCTTGGTTTCTGCACATTTTTGCGGTACACACCATCTTCCTTTGTAGCGAATGCTTCCATCCTCGTGAATCTTGAAGTCGTTGGCTTTCCCTTCAGCGATTTTCTTCTGGATTCTTTCTAGCTTCACATCTCCAGCTTGGTTACTCCTTATTTCCTCAAAGAAGTCGGGTATGGCTGTCATACTGCTGAGCAGGTTCTGTATTCCTCCTTGTTCCACTACTTCAATCTCGAGCTTTCGGAATTCATGGCATAACCATTCTGGTAAAGCTATTATTGCATTCAAGGCATTGCTCGCCTTTCGACTCAATGTGTCAGCAACCACGTTTTCCTTCCCTTCATGGTACTGGATGCGCAATTCGTAGTCCTTGATGATTTCTAGCCATCTTCGTTGTCTGTTATTCAGCTCCTTCTGCGTGAATATGTACTTTAGATTGCGGTGATCAGTGTAAAGCTTGCAAACTGCTCCATATAAGTGGTGCCTCCATATCTTCAGCGCAAAAACTATTGCTGCTAACTCCAAGTCGTGAGTAGCATAGTTTTCTTCATGGGGTTTCAGCTGCCTTGATGCATAGGCAATTACCGTTCTATCCTGCATAAGTACACACCCTAGCCTTTTCTTTGATGCATCGCTGTACACTTCAAACTCGCCGGAGTCGTTCGGTAGAGCTAATACTGGGGCTGTAGTCAGCTTCTCCTTCAGGGTCTGAAATGCTTTCTTACAGCTGTCGTCCCAGTGATACTTCACCGTCTTCTTCGTGAGCCTAGTCTGTGGCCTGGAAATCTTGGATAAATCCTTCATGAAACGCATGTAGTAGCCTGCTAAGCCAAGGAAAATTCTTATCTCGGACACATTCTTCGGCGTTGGCCAATCTTTGACTGCTGAAATCTTTCTTGGATCCACTGATATTCCCTCTTTCGAGATGATGTGACCCAAAAATGGAACACGATCCAGCCAAAACTCACATTTGGACAGCTTAGCATACAACCGTTCTTGTCTCAAAGTTTGCAACACTTCTCTGAGATGTTCCTCGTGCTTCTCCTCGTTCTTCGAGTACACAAGGATGTCATCAATGAAGATGACAACAAACCGGTCTAGGAATGGCCTCATCACTCAGTTCATCAGATCCATAAACACTGCATGTGCATTGGTTAGACCAAAAGGCATTACTGTGAACTCATAATGGCCATACCTCGTTCTAAAGGCTGTCTTCGGGATATCCTTCTCGGCTACCCGAAGTTGATGGTACCCTGACCTCAAGTCAATCTTCGAGAAGAAACTATCCCCTTGTAATTGATCGAACAAATCGTCAATCCGGGGTAGAGGGTACTTATTCTTGATGGTTGCACTGTTCAACTCTCGGTAGTCAATGCATAGCCTTAAGCTTCCATCTTTCTTCTTCACAAAAATCACTGGTGCTCCCCACGGTGAAACACTTGGCCTTATGTATCCCTTCTGTAGGAGTTCTTGCAATTGATCCTTTAGCTCCTTCAGTTCAGCTGGTTCCATCCGATACGGCGCTTTCGAGATCGGCGCGGTTCCGGGTGCTAAGTCCAGAGTAAACTCCAATTCTCTCTTGGGTGGCATACCTGGAATCTCATTTGGAAATACGTCAGGAAATTCCTTTACAACATGTATCTCTTCCAACACATTCTCCTTCTTGGAAACATCCTGGATGTAGCACAAGTAGGCAGAGTTCCCTTTCTTCACTTGATTGATTATGGTCAGTGCTGACACTAGTCTAATACAGGTCTCCTTCTTGATTCCACGATAAGAAATCTTCTCACCGTTGAGTCCTCTTAGCCGAACCTTCTGATCATAACAATCAATGACGGCCCGATACTTGCTAAGCCAATCCATCCCTAGGATGACGTCTATGCCTCTGAGATCGAACTTAATCAAATCCGCAAGCAAGGTATAGGCTAGAATTTTAACTTCTACTCCTTCAAGTACAGTGTCACAAACTGCTATGTGGCCAGTGGGTGTTGCTACTGGGATATTTTTTCTAGCAGACTTATTCAAACTCAATTTATCAGCAAATAATGATGATATGAATGCGTATGATGCGCCAGAATCAAATAATATAAAGGCTGGGTGCTCATGGACAAGGAAAGTACCCGTGACAACTCCGTGAGCAGTTTCAGCCTCAGTCTTTTTCATGAATGCAATCCTTCCCACATTGGCATTCTGAGTTCCAGCTGTTGGAATAGATTCCCTAGAGGCAATCTAGTTTAGTATGAATTTATTATGGCTAGAAAATTCATTGTATTATTTATTGGATATATAATATAATGAAGTCCTTAAGATTTAAAATTGTGTTGTTTATCTTAAATATCCCTAGTCCAGTATAATGATTAATGGGACATTCATCTATAGACTCGTATGGGGTTGGATTGATATGGAGATATCATGATCCAACACATAGGCGTGCATTAAGGGTAATGACGCACTGGATTGACCCATATCCGAGAAGGCAACATACACGTTATGTTAAGTCACAAGTGCTTCTCGTGGTGCAATGGTGTTGTCATACTTAGACTTGAAGTCGCTAGATATTCTAGTTGTGGATTATTGCGATTTTGGTAGCGTTAAACGCTACACCATAACTGGGTAGTTATAAAGGCATGTACTAGATAAAATAAAAAGCAAGCTTAGAGATCGTAGTGGACGTAGATAGAATTTTTCCCTCCCACATAACGGGAGCAAATATCCTAGGCCACTCGAGGGATAGTGCTTATAGAATGTCTGACCAGACTCAAATAAATCAATATAGGATATTGATGTTATTTGCACGAATAAGGCTATTCCCATTGATCGAGAAACTATGGATTGGATATACGAGTGTGACTTGTATGTATCGTGTCCAATCCGGATATAGAGACAAAGGGATGAGACAATTAATTGTACAAGGTTTGTCAAGATGACTATTCTATTAGTTGGCTAGAATGGATGTTTTTCTAGAAAGCGTTCCGTATTAGCAAATTGTTGCTACCAACTAGATAGAACCTATGGGGTCACCCGCTATATAGAGTTGAACTAGATTTGAGAATTAATTAATTGGATTAATTAATTAGAAGGATCACTTTGCAACACCTTGCAAAATTAGTAGGACTAATTTGCAAGGAAGGGACTAAACCGAATTCTAGTAGGACTAGAATGGGTCCTTTAGGTAGTTGGCAAGGATTTTTTGGACTATATAAAGGATACTCCTTCCTTCCTTCCCACACTTATGACTTTATTGATCATAACTTGAGTGGGAGAGAACAAAAAGGAGATAGCAAGCAATCAAAGGAGGCTCGCTCGCCCCCCATGACCGCCGCCCGTCCCCGTCGGCCCACAAGGAGGCCAAAACCTCCTTGTTGTCTCGTTTTGCGTGATTTTTCTTCCTCTTCCTCATTCAGGGCTAGCACAAAGGAGTAAGAAGATCTAGAATTCAACTCTAGGCGTGGATCAACTACAGAGAACGTGACACAATTCGCGTTTGAAGTCATCAAAGGAGAAACCCTAAGGTGTGTTATTGATTTCTTCCCTTACCATCGTTATGTCTCTTGACTTATGATCCTTGGAGGGTATTGCATGGATTATGTTTGTTTTTCCGTTGCGCATCCATGATCAAAACCCTACAGTGGTATCAGAGCCACATGTACGTTTTTGATAGTTTTACACTTTAAATTTATTGTTTATCGCTTAAAACAAGACAAATCAAGCATATGATGCAATTTGTCAATAATATATCATAACAAGACCTAGTTTTTGCATTGGATGCATGAATTAGTGAGTTTGAGAAATTTTTGGATCTTAGATCTAGGGTTTGGGCATCCTATGGAAAGAAGGAGTTCTTCCCATACAAGGAAACAACCAAACTTGGGCACCAAGCAAGGGAGTTGTTTTGGAAACAACTCCCAAAGGAGGTTCGGCCCCCCTAGGAGACCGCCCCTCCTTGCTTGCCACCCAAGCAAGGCTCGGCCTAGGGGCCGGGGCAGCCCTAGCCGGCGGCCTAGCCGCGTGGGCTAGGGGCCGGCCGGCCCAATGCCTTTGCAGTTCTATTTTTGGGCCCGGGCAATTTGATTGTTGGACCCCACGGACCGTATTAACCCTAGAATAACCTAAAATCAATTAAAATTGACCAAGCGCGTTAAAATTGGATTTTAACTGTTTATGTGCAAATCGCATGGTGATTGGATATGGTCTTAGGGTGTGGTTTGATGTGGATGTTTAATTTTTGTGGTTTGATTTACGGCCTGCGAGCTGATCAATTAATTGTAATAATTAATTAGGGTTTTATGGCCTGCGAGCCATTTTTTTCTCAACTTGTGAGATTTATTTTATTTAGTATAGTTGTTAGCTAGTGCTAGATAGAGTAGATTGTTAGCCAAGATTGAAGAAAAGAAGCCCAAAGCCAAAAGGAGCCACAAAAGATGAAGCATGGAGCATTCCACATTACTATGAAGGATGGACCAAAAGATGAAGACGCATGGAGATGTGTTTGCTTTAGGGTTCATAGATAATTCCATTGGCTTGGAATTATCTTAGTCTAGAAAAGGCCATATTCACATCACGTTTTATTTTATTTTGTGGTTGTTAATTTTATTGTCTTATTATTTTATGGTTGGTGTATGGATGATGCATGCAATTAGGATAATAAGATAATTAGACAACCCGGATCTATAATTTGGAGTTGTGCACAAACTCAAATAGATAGATTAGTTGATATTGATCAACAAAACAATTAAAATTGAATTAAAAATCCCTAAAAATTCAAATATTGTGTTCTTGCCTTCTCGTTATTTAAACACTCATTATCGTCATGATTTATCAAGTTCGTGCGTGCCAAAGCATGGCGACTTGGTTCATAATGATGATATGCGATGGCACAAGCAAGTAATGTACAATTTTTTAGATAAGAGGTTGAACACAACTAGGCTTTTAATATGATTAAAAACCTAGAGGCAATCAATTGGGATTATCCATGTGGATGGATAAATAAAGAGTTATTTGCCCAATTGAACCAAGAGTTGCATAAGAGATGCAATTGGAATTGTTCCTACCTAAAGTAGTCAAATTATGGGTGACTTGCCAAAGCAAGCTCATAAGGAGATGAAACATGGATCTTGGCCCACTAGAAAATATAAGGATATTTTCCGCATTAATATTCTGAGGGTTATTAATCCGTAGAAAAATAGTGGGAGCTATATTTGATAAACTAGCCATTATTGAATATAGTCAAAAATTCACAAATACTAAAACTTGCGTATTTTCCTTTTTGTAGAATTCCAAATGGCAAACAACTCATCGAGTTCACAACATTCCCTAGGATCTGTCCTTGAGAAGGACAAGCTCTCTGGAACCAATTTCCTAGATTGGTACAGAAACTTGAGAATTGTTCTCAAGCAAGAGAAGAAACTGTACGCAATAGAGGAGCATGTTCCAGAAGGTCCAGAGAACCAAACACCTGCAGCCCTAAAGGCATATCAAAAGCGTGTTGATGACGCTAATGATGCGGCCTGCCTGATGCTATGCACCATGACTTCTTAGCTTCAGAAGCAACACGAAAACATGAATGCTGTCGATATGATCGAGCATCTGAATCAGCTCTTCCAAGAGCAGGCAAGGGTTGAGAGGTACGAGGTCTCTAAGGCATTTTTCAAGTGTCATCTGGCAGAAGGGAACCTGGTGGGACCCCATGTACTCCGTATGATCGGGTACCTGGAGCATCTCGCCCGACTTGGGTTCCCGGTCGGCCAAGAGTTGGCAACCGATCTCGTGTTGCAATCGTTGCCCGAGAGTTATGGACAGTTCATCATGAACTATAACATGAACGAGATCGTGAAACCACTGCCAGATTTGCTCAATATGTTGAGGACAGCTGAACAAAGCATCAACAAAGGTAAGAGCAAGGCCATTATGATGGTGCAGAAAGGAAAGGGCAAAAGGTTTGCCTCATCCTCCAAGGGCAAAGGCAAGTCAGTTTCCAAGTCCAAGGAACCTGACCTTAAGCCGGTTGGTGGCACTGCCAAAGGTATGACTAAAGGTGAATGTCACTACTGCAGTCAGCCTGGACACTGGAGGAGGAACTGCCCAAAATATCTGGAGGACAAGAGGCTTGGAATAGTGATTCCACCACCACCAGGTATTTTTGTTGTAGATGTTAATTTAACTGTCTCTACATCATGGGTATTAGATACTGGATGTGGATCTCACATTTGTCGAAATGTGCAGGATCTAAAGAGAAGTAGAAGATTGGCTAAAGGGGAGATAGATCTGCGCGTTCGGAATGGAGCAAAAGTTGTTGCGTTGGCCGTGGGCTTGTGCGAACTACCTCTGCCTTCAGGATTAGTTTTAGAATTAAATAATTGCTATTTTGTGCCTGCTATGAGCAGAAACATTATTTCTATTTCTTGTTTGGACAAGGAAGGTTTTATTATTTCAATAAAGAACAATTGTTGTTCCTTTTATTTGAATAATATTCACTATTTTAGTGCGCAATTATTTAATGGACTGTATGTCCTTGATCTAAGCAATTCTGTCTACAACATTAATACCAAGAGGATTAAAATAAGTGATTTAAATCCTGCTTACTTATGGCACTGTCGTTTAGGCCACATAAACGAGAAACGTGTATCTAGACTCCATAAGGATGGACTACTAGACTCATTTGATTTTGAATCATATGAGACATGTGAGGCTTGTTTATTGCGAAAAAATGACAAAGTCCCCTTTCAATAAGAAAGGTGATAGGACTAGTGAGCAATTGGCGCTCATATATACTGATGTGTGTGGGCCATTTGCCACGCCTGCCAGGGGTGATTATGTCTACTTCATTACATTTACTGATGACTACATTAGATATGGATTTGTGTACCTTATAAGGGCCAAATCCGAGTCCTTTGAAGTGTTCAAAGAATTCAAGAATGAAGTAGAGTAGCAACTTGGCAAAAGTATCAAGGCTCTACGATGGGATCGTGGAGGAGAATACTTGAGCCAAGAGTTTGGCGACTATCTTAGAGAGTGTGGGATCGTGTCCCAACTCACTCCACCCGGAACGCCACAATGGAATGGCGTGTCTGAGAGGAGGAATCGAACCCTATTGGATATGGTTCGATCTATGATGTGTCAAACTGATCTTCCATTATCATTTTGAGGCCACGCTCTATGAAGTGCCGCTTTCACCATTAACCGCGTTCCATCTAAATCAGTCATGAAGACACCACATGAGATGTGGAGTGGGAAGCGTCCCACACTGTCGTTCATGAGGATTTGAGGCTGCGATGTCTATGTAAAACGTTTACAATCAGACAAGCTGAGGCCAAAATCGGATAAGTGTAAATTTGTGGGGTACCTTAAGGAAACTAAGGGTTACTACTTCTACGATCCAACCGAGAACAAAGTGTTTGTTGCTCGGACCGGCGTGTTTCTAGAAAGAGAGTTTGTCTCTAAAGAAGCAAGTGGGAGGACTGTAGAACTTGAAGAAATTCAAGAACCACAAATCACTTAACCGATTATGGAACATGAACAGGAACCACAAACAGTTGTGGAGCAGTCTGTTCAGAACACAAGAGCTTCGTAGATCTAGTAGAGTGCGCCAGGAACGCGAGAGGTATGGACTTCTCGTGACCGATTCCTGTGACACGATGCTCATTGATGATGAGCCTACTACCTATGAAGAGGCCATGAAAGGACATGAATCTCAGAAGTGGCTAGAAGCCATGAGATCCGAGATGGAATCCATGTATACCAACAAAGTATGGACTTTGGTGGAACCACACGAAGGGGCGCGGCCCATAGGGTGCAAGTGGGTCTTCAAGAAGAAGATCGACATGGATGGTAATGTGATTACCTAAAAGGGCCGATTGGTGGCTAAAGGATTCATACAGATTCATGGTATTGACTATGATGAAACCTTTTCACCAGTCGCTATGACCAAATCCATCCGAATCCTACTTGCAATTGCAGCATACCATGACTATGAGATTTGGCAGATGGATGTCAAAACAGCATCCCTTTATGGGAATCTCCTCGAGGAGGTGTATATGATACAGCCGGAGGGTTTTGAGAATACAAAGCAAGCCAACAAAGTCTGTAAGCTGCAACGATCCATTTATGGATTGAAGCAAGCTTCTAGGAGTTGGAATCGACATTTTGATGAAGTAGTCAAAGAGTTTGGCTTCATCAGAAACGAAGATGAGTCTTGTGTCTACAAGAAGGTTAGTGGGAGCTCTGTAGCTTTTCTGGTCTTGTATGTGGATGAAATACTACTCATTGGAAACGACGTTCCCATGTTACAATCTTTTAAATATTGGCTAGGGAAGTGTTTCTCAATGAAGAACTTAGGGGAAGCAGCCTATATACTCCGTATAAATATCTATAGAGATAGATCTAAGATACTGCTAGGCCTAAGTCAAAGTACATATATTGACAAGGTGTTGAAACGGTTCAACATGCAAGATCCCAAGAAGGGATTCTTGCCCATGTCACATGGAATCACTCTTTCGAAGAGTGGTTGTCCTTCCAATGAGATTGAGAAGGAACGCATGAGTAGAATTCCCTATGCCTCGGCCGTAGGATCTATCATGTATGCCATGTTATGTACTAGACCAAATGTGTCATATGCCTTGTGTATGACAAGCAGATACCAATCCAATTCGGGTGAGAGTAACAGGATTGCAGTCAAGAACATCCTAAAGTACTTGAGAAGAACTAAGGATGCTTTCTTGATATTTGGCGGAGAGGAAGAGTTGCGTGTAAGCGGTTACACTGATGCAAGCTTCCAAACCGACAGAGATGACTTTAGATCACAGTCGGGATATGAGTTTTGCCTGAATGGAGCAGCGGTGAGCTGGAAGAGTTCCAAGCAAGAGACGGTGGCTGATTCTACAACGGAGGCTGAGTACATTGCTGCAAATGGCGCAGCAAAGGGAGCTGTTTGGATCAGAAAGTTTGTTTCTGAACTTGGTGTGGTTCCTAGCATTGCAGATCCAGTTGAGTTGTACTGTGACAACACTGGGGCAATCGCGCAATCAAAGGAGCCCAGATCACACCAGAAATCCAAGCACGTGCTCAGGAAGTTCCATCTTATTCGAGTATTATCGATAGAGGAGACGTTCGGATATGCAAGATTCCTACAGATGAGAATCTGTCAGACCCGCTTACTAAGCCGCTTGTGAAATGGAAGCATGAAGGGCAAACTAGGAGTATGGGCATACGAGATGCGCCAGATTGGCTCTAGTGCAAGTGGGAGACTGTTGGAATAGATGCCCTAGAGGCAATCTAGTTTAGTATGAATTTATTATGGCTAGAAAATTCATTGTATTATTTATTGGATATTTAATATAATGAAGTTCTTAGATTTCCAATTGTGTTGTTTATCTTAAATATCCCTAGTCCAGTATAGTGATTAATGGGACAATCATCTATAGACTAGTATGGGGTTGGATTGATATGTAGATATCATGATCCAACACATAGGTGTGCATTAAGGGTAATGACGCACTGGATTGACCCATCTCCGAGAAGGCTACATACTCGTTATGTTAAGTCACAACTGCTTCTCGTGGTGCAATGTTGTTGTCATCCTTAGACTTGAAGTCGCTAGATATTCTAGTTGTGGATTATTGTGATTTTGGTAGCGTTAAGCGCTACACCATAACTGGATAGTTATAAAGGCGTGTACCGGATACAATAAAAAGCAAGCTTAGAGATCGTAGTTGACGTACATAGAATTTGTCCCTCCCACATAACGGGAGCAAATATCCTAGGCCACTCGAGAGATAGTGCTTATAGAATGTCTGGCCAGACTCAAATAAATCAATATAGGATATTAATGTTATTTGCACGAATAAGGCTATTCCCATGGATCGAGAAACTATTGATTGGATATACGAGTGTGACTTGTATGTATCGTGTCCAATCCGGATATAGAGACAAAGGGATGAGACAATTACCTGTACAAGGTTTGTCAAGATGACTATTCTATTAGTTGGCTAGAATGGATGTTTTGCTAGAAACCGCTCCATATTAGCAAATTGTTGCTACCAACTAGATAGAACCTATGGGGTCACACGCTATATAGAGTTGAACTAGATTTGAGAATTAATTAATTGAATTAATTAATTAGAAGGATCACATTGCAACACCTTGCAAAATTAGTAGGACTAATTTGCAAGGAAGGGACTAAACCGAATTCTAGTAGGACTAGAATGGGTCCTTTAGGTAGTTGGCAATGATTTTTTGGACTATATAAAGGATACTCCTTCCTTCATTCCCACACTTATGAATTTATTGATCATAACTTGAGTGGGAGAGAACAAAAAGGAGAGAGAAAGCAATCAAAGGAGGCTCGCCCACCCCCCTTGACCGCCGCCCGTCCCCGTCGGCCCACAAGGAGGCCGAAACCTCCTTGTTGTCTCGTTTTGGGTGATTTTTCTTCCTCTTCCTCATTCCGGGCTAGCACAAAGGTGTAGGAAGATCTATAATTCAACTCTAGGCGTGGATCAACTGTAGAGAACGTGACACAATTCGCGTTTGAAGTCATCAAAGGAGAAACCCTAAGGTGTGTTATTGATTTCTTCCCCTACCATCGTTATGTCTCTTGACTTGTGATCCTTGGAGGGTATTGCATGGATTATGTTTGTTTTTCCGTTGCGCATCCATGATCAAAACCCTACAATGGTATCAGAGCCACAGGTCGTAGAGCATAAACGTGGTTTATGCATTATGTTTTTGATAGTTTTACACTTTAAATTTATTGATTATCGCGTAAAACAAGACAAATCAAGCATACGGTGCAATTTGTCAATAATATATCATATTAAGACCTAGTTTTTGCATTGGATGCATGAATTAGTGAGTTTGAGAAATTTTAGGATCTTAGATCTAGGGTTTGGGCATCCTATGGAAAGAAGTTCTTCCCATACAAAGAAACAACCAAACTTGGGCACCAAGCAAGGGAGTTGTTTGGTGCCCCTAGGGGAAAGCCCCTCCTTGCTTGCCGCCCAAGCAAGGCTCGGCCTAGGGGCCGGGGCAGCCCTAGCCCGCGGCCTAGCCGCGTGGGCTAGGGGCCGGCCGGCCCAAGGCCTTTGCGGTTCTCTTTTTGGGCCCGGGCAATTTGATTGTTGGACCGTTTTAACCCTAGAATATCCTAAAATCAATTAAAATTGACCAAGCGTGTTAAAATTGGATTTTAACTGTTTATGTGCAAATCGCATGGTGATTGGATATGGCCTTAGGATGTGGTTTGATGTGGATGTTTAATTTTTGTGGTTTGGTTTACGGCCTGCGAGCTGATCAATTAATTGTAATAATTAATTAGGGTTTTATGGCCTGCGAGTCTTTTTTTTCTCAACTTGTGAGATTTATTTTATTTAGTAGTTGTTAGCTAGTGCTAGATAGAGTAGATTGTTAGCCAAGATTGAAAAAAAGAAGCCCAAAGCCAAAAGGAGCCACAAACAAGTTTTAAGTTGTTAGCCTATCCATACTACCCAAATTCCCACGACACGTAAAATTTTAGGTTATTTTTCCTATATTCATTTTAGTTACCCCAACAAGTTTCGATTTCCTTTTTTTTGGAATGCCAGCTCTGATACCACCTGTAACACCCCCAAATGGCCCAAGCCGGAGACCCGGGATGTCACTCCGTACCCGAGAGGAGCCCGGATACAAGGAGATTTTATAACATGGTTCTCAAGCAAAAACATCCACAATAATAATTAAAACCAACTGAAATTATTTATTATTACAATCCAACATCCTAGCCACAAAGCGGGCATAAACAATCTAAAGTGTTTAACTAATGAAGAGTTCAAATTCAAAATAAAACTACTAGTGATCCTTATGATGATACGCGTCCCCTTCTACGCCAGATAACCATCCTCTAAACATGTGGTGCGGAATAAAAAAGAAACACCACAGTACAAAATCAGCATGAAATACTGGTAAATAAACATCCAAACATGTAAAACAATGATAGGATAGTTATAAAACAAAGACTCATTTGTAAGTAAGAGTTTTTCGCAAACACAGCGGTAACAAAGTTGACTCTTGTAGTAAAACATAAGAGTTCCCAATTCCATAATATTTCCAACCAATTCCATAATCATTAGGAAAATCCAAAATCCATCGTTAACTCTTTTCCGTTAACAAAAATGAAAAATCCATCTTTATTAATTCGTTGTGACGGGGGAAACCAAAACATCTCGCAAGCATCAAAGACCTTAAGTGTCGACACCCCCCAAAGACTCTAGCGGCCATAGGAGTGAGTACAGGGAGCTATCCGGGGACTTGCAACCGGATTAAATAGAAAAATGAATTGAAACGGAAGACTGAGATCAAACCGTCCAATGCCAATAGTAACCAATAATAAATGTCCCCGCACAACTATTCCACTTTACGTATTACTTCATTATTATTATCATGGTGATATTTTCAAGAAAAACATTTAACAAGTAAAAATCACATATTGCATGTCACGTCACATAAACACATTTTGAGACGTAAAGAAATACAATAATTCGTTTGACACGAAGGAGTTAAGCACACTAGGCTTGGCATGTATACTTACCTCAAAGCAAATCCAACTATAGCAATCAATCAACGTACTCTACGTACTCGTCGTCGACGAACTCGTTACCTACACGTAACAGTATTCTAATCAAACAATTATTCTAGCAATACACTTGCTATACAAGCTACATGCATATGATAGTCAATGGTATAGGGTTCTAACAACAACCTAACATCCCACTCAATTCATACTTCAAAAAAAAAATCCAAAATTTGCTTCAAAATCATCTAACCTAAAGCATACATAACCTATCATAACTCCACCAATATATTACTCCAGTTTCCCAAAAAGATCATGGCTCAAAAACAGTTCCATTGAATTCAAAACATTCGAAATAATAAGTTTAGCCTCAAACGGATCTTAATTTCGATTCCTGAATCAAAAGTTACACTAGTTTCAAGTTTCAAATTTCACTCAAAATATCCATACGGGAATTGTCAATTTTCATGAAACTTTTCCCCCAAGCATCTAATTCATCCTATATTCATACTAAACCTAATATAACATGATTCCCACATTCAAAACAGATTGTTACCCACATACTATGATCATTCAAACACCCAAATCGCTTAATCAAACTTCTCCTCCAAACTAGGGTTTTTCCCATCACCCAAGAACATGATGAACTCTAAAACTTGATTATCAATCCTACGAATCCATGTACAATGATCCTAACAATATCAAACTGAAAATTAAATATTACATGCAACATACATGAATCATGAACAAGTGATCACAAGAATAAGAGACAAACAAGAGAAAAGAAAGGAAGAAACAAAACTAGCTCAAACCCGCCGCCATGGAGGCCGGACGGGAAGAGAGGCGGACGGAGAGAGAGAGAAAAAGAAAGAGAGAAAGAAGGAAAGAAAAGAAAGAAAGAAAGATAAAGAGAGAGAGAAAAAGATTACCTCAATGGAGAGAGAGAGGACGACGGTGGTGGGTGGCTGCCGTCGGGTAGAGAGAGAGGTCGAGAGAGTGAGAGAGAGAGGGACGGGTAGAGAGAGTGAGGGACGTGAGAGAGAGATAGAGAAAAATAGGGAGAGTGAGGGTTTTATGAGAGTTGGAAATAAATCAACTTCATAAGTAGGAAACCCTCATGAATTAGGAAACTTTTACGTAGGAAGACAAGTTAGGTCAAAAGACACTTATTCCCCCTTAGTTTTGTCAAAAGACAACTACCTCCCCCAAACTCAAGTAAAAGACACTACAACCTTTGATTAAAGTCACAGTGATCCCCCAAACTCTTATAACCATTATAATTAACTCTCTACAATTAAATTAACTTCCCAACACTTATAATAATATCACAAAATACCCATAGTTACAAAACGGGGTATTTCATCTTTCCCTCCTTAAAGAGAACTTCGTCCTTGAAGTTTAAACTAAGACCTACCTTGTTGAGTCAAGATCCCTGAATGTGTTTTGGTTGGTAATTGTTTTTGAGTGATGAAAGACAAAAGACAGAGACAAAAGGCAAAAACAGAAGACTAAGACATAAGCAGCAAAGCATCTTTGTTATCTCAAGGCCTTGAGATATTAACTGAACTTCAAAGCCTTGAGTTATTCTATTCTGCTATATGTTTTGACAATTCTGTGTTGCAGATTGGATATTTGATTACGCAAATCAGTGGTTTACTGCATATACTTTTGGATTATACTATTTATATATCTAACACAATTGTAGATGATCAGAACAGGAAGAATCAAATATATCTGGGTGTAACTTTGAAATTATGTGAAGCAGGTTCAGAGCTCCAAGGCCTTGAGATGTGCCTTGAGCTGCTGACAGTTTTTACAGAACTTAGTTGATTCTTTCTTGCAAGTTATGATTCTTAGTATTGTGATTATTTACTCACTTCTAAGTATCTTCAACTTGTTTTCACGATTCATATGTTTTAGAAGATATACAGGTTATTGTTCCAAGTTTGTTAAACAGTTTTATCAAAAACTGTATAACCAAACAGTCTTAGTACTGTTAGCTTTCTGGATTTTGTTGTTGCTGTGTTTCAATGCTATTGCAGGGTTGTTAAACGTGCAGGAGCAATCTCAACAAACTCCAACGAATATCCACTTGAAGCTGTTTGAATTTCAGTTGAAAACAGAAGGAGGATTTGTAGGAACTGAGATCCTAAAATCTCTCAATCAGTTGCAGCTGTGGATAAAAGAGACTGGTTTGAATTTTGAAGAAGGAGAGGCTTGCAGAATACTCTGAGAGGTGTGACAAAATCGTTGGAGATCATTCATTCAAACACACAATCATTCAAGCTTCATTCCAGATTCCTGAAGATCAAATCAATCCAGTTTTCCAGAAGAACACTTCCAGGCTTCAACAACTTATCTTCATACTGTGTTCTTCACTTGTACTTCTATCTGTGTATCTCTAGATTATCTTAAACCTCACTTAACCTAGTGGTTGGTTGTTCAAGTGAACAACAAGAGGTTCTTGTTAGCTCAACAGTTAGTAGCTGGAACTAGATAGGTTTGGAACCACAAGATGTATAGGTGTAAAGGAAATCACTTAGGCTTGAAGATCTAGGGATGTTTCTGTGTGAGTAATAAGAAGTGTTTGCCCAATCCTGGTGGGATTAGATCCCTCAAGCAGAGATTAGGTCCATTGGGACTAAACTCTGTAAATTGCTTTGTGTTCTTTACTTTACATTTTGATTATTATTTGCAAAAATCAACATACTTCTGAGGCAATATGAGTTGTTCAAGATGAATTCAGATGAGACCATCAAGGAAATGTTCAAAAGATTCACTGATGTGGTGAATAACCTGGAGTCATTGGGAAAGAAGTTCTCAAATGAAGAGAAGGTCAGAAAGATTCTGAGAAGTTTGCCAAAAGCCAAGTGGGAGTCAAAGACAACAGCCATTGAGGAAGCTCAGGACTTGAGTCTTCTTCACCTAGATGATCTACAAGGAAAGCTGCTCACTCATGAAATGTCTTTGAAGGATGTGGAAGGTGATTTGAGTGAAAATATCAGGAATCTAGCACTTAAGGCAAAAGACAGTGAAAAGTCTCAAAGCCTTGAGACTGAGGAGGAACCTGATGATGGAGAGGCTTTAGCATTGATCTCCAAGGCCTTGGCCAGGATTCGCAAAAAGAAAAGAAACTCTGGTAACAGGGATTACAACAGAGAGAGATCAAGACCCTCAGGCAGCAAGGATTACAAAGGTAAATCTTCATCACAGTCACATAAAACTAAAGTAATGAATTGTTTTGAGTGTGGTGATGCAGATCATTTAGTAAGGGACTGTCCACAAAAGAAGAAGAACATGAACTTTCAAAAGAAGGATGGTGACAATAGAAGGAAGAAAGCCATGATGGCTTATTGGAGTGATTCTGATTCATCAAGTGACTCAGACTCAGAAGAAGATCAAGCAAACTTATGCTTCATGGCAAAGCATAATGAGGAAAGTTCATCAGACATACACATTGATGACATATTAAAAAATTTACTTGCTAGTCCTTCTGATGTACTTCCTGAAATCCTCAAAAGTATGTTTTTAAATGAGGAAAGTTATAGAAATGAGATTTCTGATTTAAAGATTAAGATTCATGAGCGGGTAAAAGAAAACCTTGACCTAGTGTTTTCAAACAAAACTGTTGAAGTTTCTAAGACAAAGCTGGAAAAAGACTTCAAGGCATTGGACAGCAGGTTCAAAGTCTTGAAGGCACAGATAAAAGAGGTTGTTGATCAAAGCACTCTTTTAACTGAAAGATATGCTGATCTAAAGACTCATTCTGAGAATTTAGAACAAAAGATCTGCTCTTTGACTGAGAAACTTCAAGAGTCAAAGAAGGTCCTAGCTAAGTTTACAGGCTCAGAACATAATCTGAATCTCATTCTCGAAGGAAGTCTGAAATCAATGCATAAAAGTGGGATTGGCTATAATCCAAACTTTCCAAAGAAAGGCCAAACTACTTTTGTCAAATCTGGTAGCAGACATTCTCCAAAATGTCATTACTGTGGAAAAATTGGTCATGTCAGATTAACTTGTCCCTTCAGAAGATCAGAACCTCACATTATGAGGAATACTTATCCTTATCAGCTTAAGGGACAGGTTAGGCAGATTTGGGTTCCAAAAGGAATTAGGCCATCAAATATGGCTGATTCTGATTATGACTCAAAGTTCTGCACTTGGTCTAACAGCCTGTTGAGGCAATGATCTGTTTTTGCAGGACGTCACCAAGGCCTTGAAAGATCAGAAATGAATATTAGACAGTGGATGTTCCATACATATGAGTGGAAAGAGGTCTCTCTTTACTGAACTTACAGAAAAATCTGGAGGAAC
Source organism: Linanthus parryae (assembly GCA_023055425.1). NCBI lineage: Eukaryota > Viridiplantae > Streptophyta > Magnoliopsida > Ericales > Polemoniaceae > Linanthus > Linanthus parryae. The sequence continues at coordinate 81,869,364 of JALGPY010000002.1, forward strand.
AATCACACTTGGTGACAAAGCAAAATGCAATATCATTGGTATAGGTTGTATTGGTAATGGTTCTACAAATTCTATATCTGATGTTTATCTGGTAGATGGACTTAAGTATAATTTGCTTAGTATCTCTCAGTTATGTGATAAATGTTATAAAGTTGTTTTTGACAAGGAGAAATGTGTGGTGCAAGATGAGAAATCTGGTGATTGCATACTCACTGCTCCTAGATCATATAATCTATATGCTATGAATACTAACAGTGTTGCAGGTGACAAGCTAAAATGTCTCAAGGCCTTGAAGGAAGATTCAAAGCTTTGGCACAGAAAGCTTGGGCATATTAGTATACATACTTTGAATAAACTCATCTCAAAGGACTTGGTAAGAGGTTTACCATCACAGAAATTTTCAGATGATGAGGTTTGCAAGGCATGTGTACAAGGTAAACAGACCAGAAGCTCTTTCAAGCCAAAGAACTTTGTAAGTACTTCTAGACCCTTGGAATTGCTGCATATGGACTTGTGTGGTCCTATGAGAGTTCAGACCCCAAAAGGTAAGAGGTATATGCTTGTTATAATTGATGATTATTTTAGATTTACTTGGGTGATGTTTATTAGAGACAAAACTGAAGCTTTATCTGATTTTTCTAGATTGTGCAAAGAGCTTCAAACTTTAAAAAATTTACCTGTTGCATCCATTAGAAGTGATCATGGTAGATAGTTTGATCAACTTAACTTTGATTTGTTTTGTGCAAATCATGGCACTTCACACAACTCTTCTGCACCTAGAACTCCACAGCAAAATGGAGTAGTTGAAAGAAAAAATTGGACACTTGAGGATATGTCCAGAACCATGCTTCTTGAAAGTAATTTGCCAAAGTTTTTATGGGCAGAAGCTGTTAATACTTCCAATTATGTGCTGAATAGATGCTTGATCAGACCTGTTTTGAAAAAGACTCCCTATGAACTGTTTAAAGGGAGAAAGCCTACTGTTTCTTATTTTAAGCCCTTTGGTTGTATCTGTTTTGTGCATAATAATGGTAGAGACAATCTTGGTAAGTTTGATGCTAGAAGTGATGAAGGTGTATTTCTTGGATATTCTCAAACTAGTAAAGCTTATAGAGTTTATAATAGAAAACCAAAGATTGTGGAAGAGAGCATTGATGTAATTTTTGATGAAAGTACTAAGGACTCTCTGAGTGAAAGTTTTGCAGATCTAGATTTGAGCAAGTATGAATCAGATGATGATGCTGTGAAAGAAGACAAAGGAAAAACTAATGCACATAATCAACCAGGAGAATCTCAAGGCCTTGAACCTCCTGCTGAACCAAAATCTCAAAGCCTTGAGACAGAAGCTGAAACTTTCTATGATGCTCCCTCTACTGTTTCAAGGACTCAAAGCCTTAAAGGAGAATACTCCTGGGTACCAAGAGATAAGTTTAAGTACCTTGCAGACCATCCAGCTGATAACATTATATCAGATCCATCAACTGGAACTCAGACAAGAGGACAGTTAAAGAACTTCTGTGCTTTTAGTGCATTTGTATCTTTGATTGAGCCTAAGAATACCAAGGTAGCTCTGGAATATGCATAATGGATTATTGCAATGCAGAGTGAGCTGAATGAGTTTGAAAGGAACAAGGTTTGGAATCTGGTTCCTAGACCTAAAGAGAAATCAGTTATTGGAAACAGATGGGTATTCAGAAACAAGCTTGATGAGAGTGGCAAAGTGGTAAGAAATAAAGCCAGACTGGTAGCTCAAGGATATAATCAGGAAGAAGGTATAGATTATGAGGAGAATTTTGCTCCTGTTGCCAGGTTAGAAGCTATTAGAATACTTCTTGCATTTGCATCTCACAATCACATAAAGCTTTATCAAATGGATGTTAAATGTGCTTTTCTAAATGGATATTTACAAGAAGATATTTTTGTAGCACAACCTCCTGGTTTTGAAGATGAAAATGTTCCTGATCATGTTTATAAACTGGATAAATCTCTTTATGGTTTAAAGCAAGCTCCAGGGGCTTGGTATGACAGACTTTCAAAATTTCTACTTGAAAACAATTTCAGAAGAGGCTTAGTTGACAAAACTCTTTTCATTAAACACCAACAAAGTGATCTGTTAGTAGTTCAGATTTATGTAGATGATATATTATTTGGTGCTACTAATGATGCTCTTTCAAAAGAGTTTTCTAGTCTGATGTGTAGGGAGTTTGAGATGAGCCTAATGGGTGAACTGAATTTCTTTCTTGGACTTCATATATGAAGAAAGGAATTTTTGTGCATCAAGGAAAATATACCAAGGACTTATTGAATAAGTATAATATGTCATGAGTCCAAGGTTCTTAAGACCCCTATGAGTTCATCACTCTCTTTAGACAAAGATTCAACTGGTAAGAGTGTGAATTAGAAGGAATACAGAGGTATGATTGGATCTCTATTATATTTAAGTGCTAGCAGACCTGACATTATGTTCAGTGTCTGTATGTGTGCTAGATTTGAAGCAGATCTTAAGGAAAGTCATCTAACTGCAGTTAAAAGAATTTTTAGATATTTGAATGGAAGATCTAATTTTATGTTGAGTGGCTATTCAGATGCAGATTTTGCAGGATATAAAGTAGTTAGGAAAAGTACTTCTGGATGCTGTCAATTTCTTGGATCTTCATTGATCAGTTGGCATTCCAAAAAGCAAAATTCTGTAGCATTATGAACTGCAGAAGCTGAATATATTGCAGCTGGTGCTTGCTGTTCACAAGTGTTATGGATTTCTCAGCAACTTAGAGATCTTGGCTACAACTTCAGAAATGTGTCAATTCATTGTGACAATACAAGTGCTATTTCAATCTCTAAGAATCCAGTTCAAGGTGATGTTGTTTTAAATTTTATCTCTACTTCAATGCAGATTGCTGATATTTTCACTAAACCTTTTCCAGATGATAGGTTTTCATCTCCAAGGCTTGAATTGGGGATGATAAACAAGGATGCATTGGTTTAGGGGGAGTATTAGTACTTATATGTGTATATGTGCTGGAATCTCAAAGACTTGAGATTATACTTTCTGAAGCCTTGAAAGTATAGCTCAAAGCTTTGAAGTTTCTCAAACTGCAGAAAATCTCAAGGCCTTGAGATTGTTCTCCAGGTCTTGATAATATCTGTAATTTTTTTTTAAATGGATCTTCAAATATTATATCTTATCTTTTTAGATAACTATATAATATTTGAATTACTCAGAGATTTTCTAAAATATTCCAAAAAGTTTTTTTCAAGATTCTATTTTTGCATGTTGATATTGCAGAGTCCTTTTATGACTCATCATTTTCAACCTACTTAAGCTGAAAGTCAGGGCTTCTTCTTCTCATTCCCTTCCAATTTTCTGCGACTCTACTCTCTCTCTCTCAATTCCTCTCAATCACATTCTCTTCTCAAAACCCTAAACCCTAAAATTGAGCGCAAATCAGCCAGAATTCAGCAACAGGGAAAGCCCTCTGGCAGATCCAAGAAGAGAGCAAACAAGAAGGAGAAGATAGTGATTTCTGATTCAGATTCAGAAAATACTCAAAGATTTCATGAGGATACCCCTCCAGCAAAGAAGTCTAGGACAGAGAAGGGAGATGAAGGCTCAAGTGTTGATCCACAACAAGAGACTCAGGGTGGTGATCAACCTAGGACAGAGAAGAAGAAAGGGGGAGAAAAGAAAAAGACTGCTGAAGAGGAAAAAGGGAAATCAACTCAGGAAAGCAATAAGAAACCAACTGAAGGGAACAAAGAAAAGACCAAACCCTCTGAGAAGAAGACTAGGGTTAAGCAAGTTGCTGCTGAAACTAAGAAAGGATATCAAGGTAAGAACGTACTTCCCACTGAGTGGTTTGTTAGTTCTGAAGTTAGAACTTTCTGGATGCAAGGATATGCTTCATCTAAAGTAGCTTTCTGTAGCATGATTTATGATGAATTATTGGATAAACTGGACATAGAATGCATGAGAAAGTTGAGAGAAACTGTTGTTTGGAAAGTTCTAAATCCTAGTTCAAAGGCTTATCCTAGGTTAACTAGGTTATTCTATTTGAACTTGGTTTCTAAAGGTGATGATAGAATGGTATTAACTTGTAAAGTGGCTGGTGTGGATTTGAGGTTAGATCATAGGACTTTTGCCAAAGTCTTGGGCATTCCTAGAAAATACAATGTTGGAGATTATCCTGATAGGAAGGAGTGTCTGGATAAGGAAAAGGAGATGTTCTTTATTGAAGGTGTTCCCTCTGGTCCAAAGCAGTTGACACACTCTGTGCTCAACTGTGAAGCCAAAATCTTGTTTACTATTCTGATGAGGAGTGTAGTTCCTAGGGAGAACTCAAGGGAGTTAGTAACTGATAAGGTTCTGATTTTGATGTATCTGATATCTCAAGGGTTTGAGATAGATTTGCCAACAGTTGTTATGGATCATATGATATATTGTGCAACCAGGACTAGAAACCATCATCTTCCATATGCCAACATGTTACCTCTTTTGTTTGAATATTTTGATGTGCCTGTGAAAGGAGAAGAAAAGATTACTGGAGGTCTTGGGTTGATAGATGAAACTGCACTTCAGAGGATTGGGGTAGTTCAGACTGAGAAAGAGCATTGGAAATTTTATTCTGATTTGTTTAAGGAAGAACTTGCTGAGAAGGAGTTTGTGAAGCCTAAGGGGACTGCATCTGGGAAAGGACAAGCCAATGAGGATTACTCTCTGCTGGTTGAGAAGTTAGAAGATCAGCAGGTTGAGATTGAAGATCTCAGACAAAGGTTTTTGACCTGTCAACTGAATTTAACCAGTTCAAGGGCTTGATGAATGTTATGAATGGGAAGCTGGATGTTGTCATCGAGGGCTTGAATCTGGAGAAGATACCTTCTGCTACTAGTCATGACACCAGTGTGGATTCAGAAGAGAAGCTGGGAGATTTTCTGAAGAAAGAGAAGAACCCAATTCCAGTAGTGCTAACTTCAAAAGATTTGTATGAACAAACTGATGAAGAAGATGCTGGTGAAGACATTGATGCAGCTACAGAGGTAGATTCAGTACATGCCAAGAAGAAAGTGGATGAGATAATCCAAGAAGTAGTTGCTGAAGCGGAATCTGAACAAGAAGGTAATCAGTCTGAAGAAGATGCTGCAAGTGAAGAAGAAATTGGAGAAGGCTCAGAAAAAGGCCAGACATCAAAGAAGAAGTGAAGATCAGAGACTGCCAAACCCTTGACCCTCTATATCATTCTCTTCTATCTTTTCTGTCTCAAGGCCTTGACTTTTTAGCAAATTTTTTATTTTGAGTTTATATTCAAACTCTGAGTAATGATCCTACATTTCTTCAACCTTATTTGATGAAAGTCAAAAAGGGGGAGAATTAATGTGGTTCTTTTGTGTTTTTTTTCAGTATTTGGACCAGTAATAATAAGAATGCGTAGTTGTTTTGGTAAACTGTTACTTATGTGGTAATTTGTAATATTTATTCTCACTGGTTGTCTGTTTGGGTTCAGTATATATTGTGTCTACAAATTGTGGTTATTTCATTTTTGAATATGAGTGGCAGGAAGATCTATACAAGACTGAAGGTTTTGTCTTTCATCAAGGGGGAGATTGTTGAGTCAAGATCCCTGAATGTGTTTTGGTTGGTAATTGTTTTTGAGTGATTAAAGACATAAGACAGAGACAAAAGGCAAAAACATAAGACTAAGACATAAGCAACAAAGCACCTTTGTTATCTCAAGACCTTGAGATATTAACTGAACTTCAAAGCCTTGAGAGTTATTCTATTCTGCTATATGTTTTGACAATTTTGTGTTGCAGATTGGATATCTGATTATGCAAATCAGTGGTTTACTGCATATACTTTTAGATTATACTATTTATATATCTAACACAATTGCAGATGATCAGAACAGGAAGAATCAAAGATATTTGGGTTTAACTTTGAAATTATGTGAAGCAGGTTCAGAGCTCCAAGGACTTGAGATGTGGCTTGAGCTGCTGACAGTTTTTTACAGATCTTAGTTGATTCTTTCTTGCAGGTTATGATTCTTAGTATTGTGATTATTTACTCACTTCTAAGTGTCTTAAACTTGTTTTTCATGATTCATATGTTTTAGAAGATATACAGGTTACTGTTCTAAGTTTGTTAAACAATTTATCAAAAACTGTATAACCAAACAGTCTTAGTACTGTTAGCTTTATGGATTTGGTTGTTGATGTGTTTCAATGCTGTTGCAGGGTTGTTAAACGTGCAGGAGCAATCTCAACAAACTCCAACGGATATCCACTTGAAGCTGTTTGAATTTCAGTTGAAAACAGAAGGATTTGTAGGAACTGAGATCCTAAAATCTCTCAATCAGCTGCAGCTGTGGATAAAAGAGACTGGTTTGAATTTTGAAGAAGGATAGGCTTGCAAAATACTCTGAGAGGTGTGACGAAATCTTGGGAGATCATTCATTCAAACACACAATCATTCAAGCTTCATTCCAGATTCCTAAAGATCAAATCAATCCAGTTTTCCAGAAGAACACTTCCAGGATTCAACAACTTATCTTCATACGGTGTTCTTCACTTGTACTTCTATCTGTGTATCTCTAGATTATCTTAAACCTCACTTAACCTAGTGGTTGGTTGTTCAAGTGAACAAGAGGAGGTTCTTGTTAGCTCAACAGTTAGTAGCTGGAACTAGATAGGTTTGGAACCACAAGCTGTATCGGTGTAAGGGAAATCACTTAGGCTTGAAGATCTAGGACTGTTTCTGTGTGAGTAATAAGCAGTGTTTGCCCAATCCTGGTGGGATTAGATCCCTCAGGCAGAGATTAGTCCATTGGGACTAAACTGTGTAAATTGTTTTGTGTTCTTTACTTTACAGTTTGATTATTATCTGCTGCATACAACTCAAATCAAACTAGGGTTTAAAAGATGTTTAGAATTGTTCACAGCTCAAGGCCTTGAAGCTTACTATTTTGCCTTTGTAAGTTTCAGACAGTTTGCTAAAATCTCAAGGCCTTGAGATTTTAGTTTCACACAAAGTCTTTCTGTTAAATTTTAAGTTTTGCAAAAAGTTTCCATACTCTATTCAACCCCCCTTCTAGAGTATTTAGGTCCTGTATTTAGTCTACATTACACACTTTCATCCCTCCTTAACGAGATTTCGTCCTCGAAGTTTAAACTAAACCTTAAACACAATAAGGTATGAACCTTCCCTCAATGTTACAACTACTAAATGCAAACCTAAGGTCATGAGTGATATGCAATATACTATAAGTAGTAATGTATTAAAAAAAAAAAGTTGATGAGTAATCCGTCGGTTTACATCCTCTCCCCCTTAGAGGAGTGACGTCCTCGGAACTCAAGGTACCTCGTCAAACAGGTGAGGGTACTTCTTCCTCATATCGTCCTCCGCTTCCCAAGTTGTCTCTTCAGTGAGGTGATTTTTCCATAAGACCTTTACAATCTTGACACTCTTGTTACGTGTGTTTCGTGTCTTGGTGTCTAGAATCTTGACAAGATGTTCTTTATAACTCAAAGACGGATCTAGTTCTACTGGTTCGGGATCTAACACATGAGATGCATCAGGCATGTACGTCTTCAGCTGGGATACGTGAAATACGTTGTGAACACGACCCAAATTCGATGGTAAATCCAATCGATAAGCCACTTCTCCGATCTTCTCCATGACATCATATGGTCCAATGAATTTTGGGCTCAACTTCCCTTTCTGATTGAACCTCATGACTCCCTTATTCGGTGAAACTTTAAGAAATTCTTTTTCTCCAACTTGAAATTCCAATGGTCTCCTTTTCTGATTAGCGTAGGACTTCTGTGTATCCTGTGCTGCCTTCATTCGCTGCTGTATAAGTCTCACTTGAGCTGTCATTTCTTCGATAAGTTGTGGACCAATTCCTATTGTCTCGCTTATGTCGTTCCAACACAATGGTGTTCTACACTTCCTTCCATACAACGCCTCATGTGGTTCCATTCCAATACTGGCATGATAACTGTTGTTGTAGGAGAATTCTATCAAAGGTAATCTATCAACCCATGAACCTTGAAAATCCATAACACATGATCTTAGCATATCTTCCAACGTTTGAATTGTCCTCTCGGTTTGTCCATCCGTAGCAGGGTGGAATGCGGTGCTAAAATTCAGCTGAGTTCCCAATGCCTCCTGGAGTGCTTTCCAGAAGTGATAAAGAAAGTTTGGATCTCTGTCGGAAACTATAGAGCTTGGTACTCCATGATACCTCACAATGTTCTTCATATACGCATCGGCTCTTTGTTCCATATTCCATGAGTCTTTCATCGGAATAAACCTTGCTGTCTTGGTCAATCTGTCAACAACGACCCAAATCTGATTCAGTCCATTCTTTAATGTCGGTAACGCAGTCACAAAATCCATTGAAATTGAATCCCACTTCCAAACTGGGACATCTAACGGTTGAAATAAGCCTCCCATTCTTTTATGTTCAAACTTCACCTTTTGACAAGTTAGACATTTTTCCACAAATTCTGCTACTTCCTTTTTCATGTTTGGCCACCAAAACATCTTCTTCATGTCCTTATAAAGTTTTTCACCTCCCGGTGTACTGAGTAGGGTGTGTTGTGCGGTTCTCGCATCAACTTTTCCTTGGTTTCCGTACACTTATGTGGTACACACCATCTTCCCTTGTAACGGATACTTCCATACTCATGGATCTTGAAATCCTTTGCTTGACCTGTTGCCATCTTCTTCTTTATCCTTTCCAACTTCACATCTCCTGGCTGGTTACTTCTTATTTCTTCCAAGATATCTAGCACAACTGTCATATTCCCAAGGATATTATTTACTCCACCTTGTTCCACTACTTCAATCTCGAGCTTTCGGAACTCTCGGCATAGCCGGTATGGAAAAACTAGGATAGTATCTAAAGTATGGCTCGATTTTTGGCTTAACGCATCAGCTACTACGTTTGCCTTCCCTTTGTGGTATTTGATACGCAAATCATAATCCTTTATGACTTCTAACCAACGTCTTTGCCTGTTGTTTAGCTCTTTCTGCGTGAAGATGTACTTGAGACTGCTAAGGTCCGTATACAATCTACACACAGATCCATATAAATTACGTCTCCATATCTTCAGTGCGAAGACTACTGCTGCAAGCTCTAAATCATGCGTAGCATAGTTCTCTTCATGAACCTTTAGTTGTCTTGAAGCATAGGCAATAACCCTCCTTTCTTGCATAAGCACGCATCCTGAACCCTTCTTCGACGCATCACTGTAAGCATCAAACTTGCAAGAATCATTGGGTAAAGCTAACACAGGTGATGTCGTCAACTTTTCCTTCAATGTTTGGAATGCTTCTCCACAATCTTCTCTCCACTTATACCTTACCGTCTTCTTAGTTAGCGTAGTCAGCGGTCTAGCGATCTTCGAGAAATCTTTCACGAAATGCCTGTAATATCCTGCTAATCCCAGAAAACTTCTTAATTTGGACACATTCTTCGGAGTTGGCCAATCTTTCACTGCTGAAATCTTTCCTGGATCCACGGATATTCCCTCCTTGGAGATTATGTGACCCAAAAAATGGAACATGTTTTAGACAAAACTCACACTTCGAGAGCTTAGCATACAACTTCTCATGTCTCAAAGTTTCTAATACTTATTTGAGATGTTCTTTGTGTTCTTCCTCGCTCTTTGAATAAACAAGGATGTCATCAATAAAGACGACCACGAAACGATCCAGAAACGTCCTCATAACACGATTCATGAGATCCATAAATACTGCTGGTGCATTGGTTAGACCAAAAGGCATAACTGTAAAGTCATAGTGTCCATACCTCGTTCTAAAGGTTGTCTTCGGGATGTCCTTCTCGGCTACCCTAAGTTGGTGATACCCTGATCTCAAGTCTATCTTTGAGAAAACGCTCGCCCCTTGCAACTGATCGAACAAGTCGTCAATCCGGGGTAAAGGGTATTTGTTCTTGATCGTTGCGCTATTCAACTCTCTATAGTCAATGCACAACCTCAAGCTTCCGACTTTCTTCTTCACAAACGATACCGGTGCGCCCCAAGGGGAAACACTCGACCTTATGTAACCCTTTTGAAGTAACTATTGCAACTGATCCTTTAGTTCTTTCAACTCTACTGGCGCCATTCTGTACGGTGCATCTGAGATTGGAGCTGTTCCAGGTCCTAAGTCCATAGTGAATTTGATCTCCCTTCTAGGTGGCATTTCTGGAATTTTGTCCGGGAACACATCGGGAAAATATCTAAATATTGGTATCTCTTCTAGAACATTCTCCTTCTTAGACATGTCTTGAACATAACACAAATAAGCACTATTGCCTTTCTTCACTTGGTTGACTATGGTCAAAGCTGACACTAGTCGGATACATGGCTCTTTTGTGATACTACGGTAAGAGACCTTTTCTCCTTTTGGACCTTAGCCTTATCTTCTGATCGTGACAGTCTATAACTGCTCGATATTTACCCAGCCAATCCATTCCCAATATAACATCTATTCCTCCAAAATTAAACTGTATCAGGTTGGCTGGCAAGGTACTAGCCGAAATCTTAACTTCTACTCCTTCAAAAATGGCGTCACATACTGTTACATGACCGGTTGGGTAGCTACGGGGATGGATATTCTAGACGGCTTAGTGAGACTCAATTTTTCCACGAATGATGATGAAATAAATGAATACGATGCTCCGGAATCAAATAGAGTAAATGGTGGTTGATCATGAACAAGAAATGTACCAGTGACTACTCCGTTTGCTGCTTCTTCTTCAGTCCTGCTCATGACAGCGATCCTTGCAACATTCCCGTTCTGCATTGCGGTAGTTCCTGCCGTACCAGTCCCATTTTTGTTGGCGTTAGCTGGAGCGTTGTTGTTCCTATTCCCGTTCTGAGCTCCATTGTTCCTTCCATTGCCCTGGTTGTTCACTTGCTGCCTACCATAATTGTTTCCTCCATAATTCTGTTTTAGTTCCCATAGTTATGGTTTCTGCCCTGATTGTTGTTGTTGAATTGCCGGTTTTCTTGGTTATTGCCTCCTTGGTTCCCTTGTTGATTTCCATTTGGTTTCAATCGGCACTCAAAAGCACGATGACCCTTCCTGCCGCAGTTGTGGCAGTTTACAAGGTTTCCTTGGCAGTCCTTTCTAGGATGGTTTTGTTGACTCTTCTTGCAGATATAACGGCGAGGTTGGTCATCTCCATTATTCTGCCTATTACCACGGTACTAACCCTGGTTACTTCCTCCATGGTTATGCTTAAACCTCTTGTCCTGACTACCTTGGTTAATCCTACTCTGATTGTTTCCATCTCAACATTGCGTTTTCCACGCTTCTCATATTGTGCCTCTTGAATACGCCAAACGGCTGCAGCTCTATCATAAGCTTCCTGGAGAGTATCGTACGTCCTACACATCAAGTCTTTCTGCAGATGAAGTTCGAGACCAAACATGAACTTCCTAACTTTAGTTGCTTCATCAGGCATCAGCTGACCTGCGAATCGGGATAGCTCCATGAACTTCTTGAAGTAATCGGTCACGGAACCGTTCCCTTGTGTCAGATTCAAGAAGTCTATGTACTTTTAATCCTGGATATGGTCCGGATAATAGCGAGTGCGAAGTGCAGTTTGAAGAGCCTCCCAATTGAAATTGGGTTGGGCCAAAAAGTTCTGACGTGTGCTCCTCCACCATGTATTAGCTTCGTTCTTCAGGTAGAATGCCGTGCAAACAACCTTGCGGTCTTCGGGGCAGTCAACTAGCTCTAGGACCTTATCCATCTCATCGATCCAGTTTTCGAGCTTAACAGGATCCTCATTGCCCGTAAAATTCCCTGGCTTCATGCCTGCCACTTTCTTCGCCCAATTGGCGTTATTCTGCTCTCCCTGGTTTGCGTTCTGTGCCATTTGAGCAAATTGCGCAAAGAACTGCTCCATGTTATTGCTGTTGTTGTTGTTGTTGTTGTTTGGTGCTGCCATTGGTACTTGGCGATTTCTCCTGGTGTAGTATTGATGTGGTCTATTAGTCATAATCCCTACACTATAGCCTATTGTATTACTTATAAAGTATCAAGAATTACAAGCAATCATGCATATATGGCATGTAGTGCACAGTTAAACATGTAAGGTCACACATTGATCATGATTTAAATCAATTACTCATGCATTCCCACATTGGCTGATCATGTCTCAGCTTTTTGTCTTCTTCAAAAATTGGAAAAAATATCAATCGAACAGAAAAAATTATTAGTATTGGTTTGAAACAATATCTCTGAGTCTACTTCCATAATCGAGAAGAATCAACTCAAAATAAATTGTAGAACTCAAGATACACAGAAAATACTACAGCTGCTGTCACAGCCCACCAGAACAGAAACTTGGAATTTGAAAATCCTTAAACTGACTTTAAAATTCACAAAATGAGCTAGGCTTTCTCCCAGTGTTAGCCAAACCTGTATACTAGAATCCGTAAAAATTTGAGATCAAAACAAGATCCAGAAGATAGGTAAACATAAAAAATGCTACAGCTAGTCACTTTGCAATTCTGCTACTGAACCATCAACTTTGAAAATTCGTAGCTAATTCTCTAGAACTCATATAGGGCTGAAATTTATATGGGAGATACCTGGGTATGTATAATTTCTGGGAAAAATTCAGGGAGAAAAAATACAAAATTAAATACGTATGCTACAACAAAAACTCACTGCTGCGCAGATTCAACAACACCGAAGATCAAAGTTTTCGCGTTCTAACTCCATGAGCACTTTCTACTCCCTCAATCGATGATAACAAAACATAAGACAACCTTAATTCACCAAATCATACTCTAAAATTCAGAAATCTAAATTTATCAAACTCCCCAAATCGGGTTTTCAAAACATAAACATCCCCTAAAGCAAAACTCTAAAAAATTAACTCTAGCCCAAAAGTGACTATTCAAAAATTATTCAAGGAACTTCAAGTCTTGCTTGGCGTCATAGCCTTATTTAAACTAATAATAAAACTCAAAAGTATCAAGTCTAGGAAATCTAAAGAATTCTAACAAGCTCAATTCTTGTCTTCATCGCTTTCATCCAGCTCCTCATCTTCGTTGGAATCATACTCGTGCTCTTCACCTTCACTCGGGTCTTCTTCACTTTCTTCATACTCCATGGGATCTTCCTCAATCTCGGGGTATTCATCAACATCTTTCATTGGATCCTCTTCGACTTCCTCATCGTCACTAGAGTCTATAATGATCACCTCTTTTCATCACTAGAGATTATGTAGATCACGTCTTCTTCATCACTAGACTCTATTTCAATAATTGTATAACTTTGCCACTTAAGATGAGTCTCCATCAACAGTTTGCATATAAAATATGCACTTACCGTCCATTCACCTTGGCAACGATAATCCCTATCATTCAGATGATTCAACCTACCCATGATGTTGCTATACTTCGTAATAATTTCCCCAAACATGGGTCTCATAGGTAATGCGTTCATCATACTGTAAGCCCGAAAAGCTGGATTTCTATACCGAGGAAAATCTAAGGCTTGGAATCTATCCTCACAATATTGAACCACGCGGTCACGAAAATCTGGAAAGTCTTCACCTTCGACCCAACGTGTCACAAAAGGGTGCTTCTCAACTGGAAACACATGCTTCCTTGCTGTACGCTTAGTTCTAGCCATCTACAAGAGGAAACAACTTAATAAATCTCTAATTTCACAAGGCATATATCGTAAACCAAAATAACTACTCTTCGTAAACCAATAATCATTCCCAAGACTCCAAATTGATAGTCACAAGACTCTTGAAGAAATTTCCAACAAGATTCCTTAAAAGTAGGCTCACAACTAGAACTCAAATGAAACGCTTCAAAAATTCAATCCATTAGAGTCTTGGATAGGCCAAGGCTCTTAGTTAGGAATGGGTGGGTGGAAATTCTTTCTTTCTATCCTATTTTCTAAACACTTACACAGAATAGTCCTATCCATACTACCCAAATTCCCACGGCACGTCAAATTTTAAGTTATTTTTCCTATATTCATTTTAGTTACTCTAACAAGTTTCAATTTCCTTTTTTTTTGGAATGCCAGCTCTGATACCACCTGTAACACCCCCAAATGGCCCAAGCCGGAGACCCAGGGATGTCACTCCGTACCCGAGAGGAGCCTGGATACAAGGAGATTTTATAACATGGTTCTCAAGCAAAAACATCCACAATAATAATTAAAACCAACTGAAATTATTCATTATTACAACCCAACATCCTAGCGACAAAGCGGGCATAAACAATCTAAAGTGTTTAACTATTGAAGAGTTCAAATTCAAAATAAAACTACTAGTGATCCATATGATGATACGGGTCCCCTTCTACGCCAGATAACCATCCTCTAAACCTGTGGTGCGGAATCAAAAAGAAACACCACAGTACAAAATCAGCATGAAATACTGGTAAATAAACACCCAAACATGTAAAACGATGATAGGATTGTTATAAAACAAATGCTCATTTGTAAGTAAGAGTTTTTCGCAAACACAGCAGTATAAAGTTGACTCTTGTAGTAAAACATAAGAGTTCCCAATTCCATAATATTTCCAACCAATTCTATAATAATTAGGAAAATCCAAAATCAATCGTTAACTCTTTTCCGTTAACAAAAACCAAAAATCCATCATTATTAATTCGTTGTGACGGGGGAAACCAAACCATCTCGCAAGCATCCATAACCTTAAGTGTCGACACCTCCCAAAGCCTCTAGCGGCCAGAGGAGTGAGTACAAGGAGCTATCCGGGGACTTGCAACCGGATTAAATAAAAAAATAAATTAAAACGGAAGACCGATATCAAACCGTCCAATGCCAATAGTAGTAACCAATAATAAATTTCCCCGCACAACTATTCCACTTTACGTATTAGTTCATTATTATTATCATGGTGATATTTTCAAGAAAATCATTTAACAAGTAAAAATCACATATTGCATGTCATGTCATAAACACATTTTGAGACGTAAAGAAATACAAGAATTCGTTTGCACGAAGGAGTTAAGCACACTAGGCTTGGCATGTATACTTACCTCAAAGCAAAACCAACTATAGCAATCAATAAACGTACTCTACGTACTCGTCGTCGACGAACTCGTTACCTACACGTAACAATATTTTAATCAAACAATTATTCTAGCAATACACTTGCTATACAAGCTACATGCATATGATAGTCAATGGTTTAAGGTTCTAACACCAACCTAACATCCCAGTCAATTCATACTTAAAAACAAAATCCAAACTTTGCTTCAAATCCTCTAACCTAAAGCATACATAGCCTATCATAACTCCACCAATCTATTACTCCAGTTTCCCAAACAGATCATGGCTCAAAAACAGTTCCATTAAATTCAAAACATTCGAAATAATAAGTTTAGCCTCAAACGGATCTTAATTTCGATTCCTGAATCAAAAGTTACACTAGTTTGAAGTTTCCAATTTCACTCAAAATATCCATACGGGAATTGTCAATTTTCATGAAACTTTTCCCCCAAGCATCTAATTCATCATATATTCATACTAAACCTAATATAACATGATTCCCACATTCAAAACAGATTGTTACCCACATACTATGATCATTCAAACACCCAAATCGCTTAATCAAACTTCTCCTCCAAACTAGGGTTTTTCCCATCACCCAAGAATATGATGAACTCTAAAACTTGATTATCAATCCTACAAATTTATGAACAATGATCCTAACAATATAAAACTGAAAATTAAATATTACATGCAACATACATGAATCATGAACAAGTGATCACAAGAATAAGAGATAAACAAGAGAAAAGAAAGGAAGAAACAAAACTAGCTCAAACCCGCCGCCATGGAGGCCGGACGGGAAGAGAGGCGGACGGAGAGATAGAGATAAAAAGAAAGAGAGAAAGAAGGAAAGAAAAGAATGAAAGAAAGATAAAGAGATAGAGAAAAAGATTACCTCAACGGAGAGAGAGACGGCAGCGGCGGTGGGTGGCTGCCGTCGGGTAGAGAGAGAGGCCGAGAGAGTGAGAGAGTGAGGGACGGGTAGAGAGAGTGAGGGACGTCAGAGAGAGAGAGAGAGAGAGAGAGAGAGAAATAGGGAGAGTGAGGGGTTTTTTTTTTTGAGAATAAACTTTTCATTGAAAACTGGCAACAAATGACTTGGGGACTAAATACAATTAATCAGTAGAAAACCCGTCCCTTCCCCATTCCAGACGCTTCCTTTCCCAATGCTCTTCACCATCGGTGTTCAGTCCTCGTTGCGCGAGCCAGTGTGCCTTTTGATTTTTCTCTCTACTGATGAACTGCCATTTGATCTTTGTACTCTCTTCAGTTCGCTTCATCTTCTCCAATAGATCTCTGACTACTGGTCTCTGGCTTTCTGGGTCTTGCACCGATTGCATGATCTCGATTACAATCTATGCATCTCCTCTGATTGTGAGCTCTCTGATTCCTGCTTTGCTTGCTGTTTCCACGGCTTGTAAGGCGGGTTGTGCTTCAATATCGAAAGCACTATTACCCCAACTTGTGCTTCTTGCGACAGCCATCACTATTTCACCTGCTGGGTCTCGGAGTATCACCCCTATACCTGCTCTTCGCCTCACGTACGACCACGCGCCGTCAAACTCCGCCGTGTATTCGTTCTGTTGGTTGGAATTGGGCGGAATAGGGTGTCCAGCTAGCAGATCTGGTGAATCTTGATCGTGGCTCGTGATGTTCGTCCAAATACAGAGAGCTGAAGCCACAAGAGCCTCCATTTGAGTCTTCTTCCCTTCAAAGATCACTTTGTTGCGGTTGAACCATAGACTCCACATGCCAATGCTAGTCTGAATTTGATCCGGAGTTGAGCTTCTCTCGAAGAATCGCCGGATCCACCCAGCTCCACCCAGCAGGTTAGTTTGATTGGTTCCTTTGAACTTCTCCCAGAAGGCTTTTGCTATCGGATAGTGAAGAAATAGATGTTCTGAGTCCTCAAGTCCCTGATTACAAACTTTGCATAAAAGATCTACTGGGATGCTCCGTTTGGCCAAATTATTCACTGTAGGCAGCGAATCGTTGCTGATTCTCCATATCACGAACATGTATTTTTTAGGGAGCTTGAGCTTCCACATTTTTTCAAGTCATTTTTGTTCAATTGTACCACTGGTGTTTTGATTTTCTGCTGCCTCTGATGCTTTTCTTGCCTCCTCGTAGCCACTTTTAACTGTGTAAGTACCTGTATGGGTCCAGTGCCAAATCCACTTGTCTTCTCTGTTGTTTCGAATCTCTATTCGGCTTATGTCGTGAATATCTGCATTGAAGATGTTGAGCTGCCTAATTTTTGCTGTGTCCCACTGTTTTGATTCTTGGTCTATTAAATCTTGGACTATAACATTGGTAGCTGGTTGTGGTTGATCAGCTTCTGTTGTTGATAGTAGTTTGAAACTTCCATCTCTCGGTATCCATGGATCTGAAAATACACTGGTACTTGCTCCGTTCCCTATTTGCTTAAGAGTCCCCTTTTTGAGGATTTTCAATCCCTCATTAAGGCTTCTCCAAGCAAATGAGGGGTTTGTGCCCAACTTTGCTTTCATTACGCTGTTCCCTTTGTAATATTTGTTCCCCAAGATTCTTGCTGTTAAGCTCGTTGGATTTGAAAGCAATCTCCAACACTGTTTTGCAAGTAAAGCTCTATTAAAATCTTGTATGTCTTTGAATCCAAATCCTCCTTCTATATTCTTGTTCTTTAGCTTATCCCAGGCAATCCTGTTAATGCTACGTTTATCAGCTTGACTCCACCAAAATTTTCTCATAGCTTGTTCTATTTTTTGGCACGACCCCACAGGAAGCAAGAAACAGCTCATTGCAAAATTGGGAATAGCTTGAATAACGGCTTTTAGGAGTATTTCTTTACCTGCTGGAGTTAAGTATCTTTCTTTCCATCCTCCGGTCTTTTGATTTACTCTGTCTTGTAAATAATTGAAAGTAATACTCTTGTTTTTCCCAATTGTTGTAGGTAAACCAAGGTATTTATCGTGCTGATTTGCTTCAGGAACTCCACAAAGCCCACTAAGATTTACTCGTTCCTCTTCCTTGATATTTGCCGAAAACATTGCTGCTGATTTTTGCAAATTCATCCTCTGGCCGAAAGCATTTTCATAGTCTGTAATTATTTGTAGTAGATTTGTAATATTTCTGGTATCTTCACATGTAAAGAAAATACTGTCATCGGCAAAAAATAGGTGGGACACTTCTGGGCCTCCTCTTGAGGCACGGACACCTGACAGGTGCTTTGCTGCCACAGCAGCCTCTATGGATCTTGACAACCCCTCACTACATAACAGGAACAAGTATGGGGACAAAGGACATCCTTGGCGTGATCCCCGCTCAGGTACCACTCTACCTTTTACTTCTCCATTTATAATGAAAGAAAATTTGACCGAGCTGATACATTTATTAACAATGGAGCAGAACTTCTCTCCCAATCCCATTCTCCTCATAGTTGACAAAAGATAACACCATTCGACCCGGTCATATGCTTTTGACATATCCACTTTTAGAGCAACGTAACCTTTCTTTCCTTTAACTCTTGTCTTCATTGTGTGAATAAGCTCAAACGCAGCTAAAATATTATCAGTAATCTGCCGGTTTGGAACAAAAGCACTTTGGGTTTCTCCTATTAACTTGGGGAGGACTCGCTTGAGCTTATTAGCAATCGTTTTTGCAATAATCTTGTAGATCACTGTGCATAAGCTTATTGGCCGAAAATCGGCCGGGCTTAGCGGTTGTTTGACCTTAGGGATTAAAGCAATGAGTGTTTAATTAAACTCATCAAGATTTTTCTCACCGTTCAGAATATTAAGACATTCTAGTGTTACCTTGCTTCCAATCGTGTTCCAGTGCTTTTGATAGAATTGTGCTGGATAGCCATCTATTCCTGGTGATTTTTGCGGACTCATGTCTTTTAGAGCTTGCCAAATTTCTTCACCAGTATATGGTTCCTCCAACGCTTCTCTTTCCGCTACTGGGCACAACACTGGGATATGCTGTAGTACTTTGTCCCATGTTCGCCTCTTCCGGTCGATCTGTGCTGAGTATAGAGATAAAGTGGTTCTCGAAACATCTTCGGATCTCGTTTTCGTCTTCCATCTAGATTCCCTGGGGATTTTGAATACCTCCGATAAAGTTACGAATCCTTCTATTACTTGCTTTTTTATGAAAACAACTAGTATTTATGTCACCGTGTTTTTGCCATAAGGCCCGACTTCGCTGCCTCCACAACACTTCTTCCGCATTCAGAAGATTATTGAGCTCCAACTGTGCTTTGTTTATTTCTGCCGACCAGTTTGCTATTCTGTTTTGTTGATTCAAAATATGAATTTTATCTTTGAGGACTTTGATTTGATACCTGACATTGCCGAACTCAGCTCGTTCCCAGCTCTTCAACGCCACACTCATAGAGCTAAGTTTGTCCATGACGCTTCCATCTCTGTCCCAGTTTTTGCTGAAA
Organism: Linanthus parryae; assembly: GCA_023055425.1. NCBI lineage: Eukaryota > Viridiplantae > Streptophyta > Magnoliopsida > Ericales > Polemoniaceae > Linanthus > Linanthus parryae. The sequence continues at coordinate 81,888,854 of JALGPY010000002.1, forward strand.
ACTGATTGGTACTGTTGGTGTTGCATCCATGCTTCTTCGTGAAGAAACCGTCTGTTCCTTCTCATTGTTCTATTGTTTTGACCTTTCAACGTGACAAGTAAAGCTTGATGATCTGAATTTGCCAGTCCTTTATGGAAAACTTTGGTGGCTGGAAACTTTTCCCTCCACTCATTATTAGCGAAAGCTCTATCTAGTCTTTCTCTAATTAAAGTGCCATCTTCATGCTTGTTTGACCAGGTAAATTTTGCTCCCACATACCCTAGGTTTCGCAAGCCACAGTTGTCAATTGTGTTAATGAAAGGAAGCACATGGTTATAGTTGATTGCTCTACCTCCCATCTTTTCTGAACTGAACATTATTGAGTTGAAGTCACCTACCACCATCCAGGGCATCGATGGTTCTGGCATTTGTCCTTCTAGCATGTCCCAAGAATATGCCCGATTTTCAACCACTGGATCTCCGTAGAAACCCGTTAACATCCATTGCCGTCCTTCTTCATTACAAATCCATCCACTAATATGATACTTAGAGTAATTCCTGATCTCAACTTTGACTTGGTCTGAACACATGAGCGACAAGCCGCCACTACGACCCTCACTCGAAACATGCAGACCATTCGGGAAGTTAATTCGTTTTCGTACTCTATCCATATCTGAAACTTGCAACCTGGTCTCCGTTAAGAAGACCACCTCGGGAAATGAACTCTTCACTTCATCGCGAAGAGTTAGGAACGTGAGGGTATTCCCGAGCCCCCTCACGTTCCAGCTGAGTATATTCATTGCGACTGGCGGGGGTGTTGGTTAACCCCCGCCGTTTATTTTGGTGTTGTTTCTTCCTCCATATCATTTGTTTCTTCCGTCATATTACCTCTGTCCTCTCTGCCCGCATCTTCATTAAACTTCAGAGATCTCGGCTTTTTATTCAGTTCCTTCTCAAAAGTCTTTGTGGGTGGTGGAGTAAACTGGGTTGTTGAACCCTTTCGTTTGGCTTCGGTTTCTTCGAAAGAAGGTTTCTCTGTTATTTTCAGTCTCGACTTTGACCGTGCTTGAGACTTCAAATTTCCTCTCGGTGCATGTCCCTGTTGTGCATTCAACTTGTCAATCAGTTCCTGGACTCGCTCCTTCTTGGAAATCCCCGCCCCCTGCTTGCTAACAATCCCCGGCATCGTGCTTTCATACTGGTTTTTTCCTTCTGCTTCGTTGCTTCGCTTCCCTGTACTGTCCTTCTCTATTGCCGGGCTAATCTCTTTTCCTGGCGGTTCAATTAACATTACTGTGTCTCCAACTGCTGCATCTTGATCATGTGGAATCTCTATACTTTCAGTGCTTAGAGCGTTCTCCTTTTCTTGTGGACTCTTCTCTTCTTTGTCATGCTGTCAGCCTTCAGCTTCTTTATCTTCTCTTTCGGTTCGTCGTTTGGATGGATGCACCAACAGCCAATATCCATAGCCTACTAGCTCAGACTTGTCTTGTTCGCAGTCCTTACTTTCATGAGTAATCCGCCCACAACAACTACAAACATGGGTTACTCGTTCATATTTACAGTCAATCCATGTATCCTTCCCTTTGACTACTATGTGCACCCCTCGTGGAATTGGTGCCATTACTAGGATTCTAGAACGAACCCGAACATAATTAGCTCCATCTTCGCTTTCAATTCTGTGATCCGAATCTAGAATTTCTCCAATAGCCGAGACTGCTCTACAACCAGATTCTTCTTTGACTAGGTGTAGTGGGAGATTGTGAACTTGAATCCATACATCCACTTTACTGAATTCAACGTCTCTAGTTGGTTCCCCTAGGTTCCATGGCTTTAATAGAAGGATTTTTCCATTAAAGGCCCACGGTCCCCCGGACGAAACTCTATCGAGACTTGCTTGATCAGGGAAGCTAAAGATAAAAGTATTCAGGTCGACTTCATAAATATTCACTGCAGAACCATTGTTCCAAATCCTCCTAAACGTGTTACGCATGGCTTTACTGTTTAATTTTTTATCCGAAGTAAAAACACCGATTAGACAGTACGCAAACTCACCTTCTGCGTTCTCGCAATACTCATCTTCAAAGAGGATTCTCTGGCTTTCAACTTGCGTAAATTCAAACCCGAACTCGTGACCTTCTCCAGCTTGATCCATTGTTCAGATCTGAGAGCTTGTGATCGAGAGAAGTCCTGCTTTGATCGACTTGAAGTTGTTCACCGCCCGCTAGGGTTTTTTCGCCTCTCCAAGAAACTCGGAACTAAAAAACTGCATGAAATGAGAGTGAGGGTTTTATGAGAGTTGGAAATAAAATCAACTTCATAAGTAGGAAACCCTCTTGAATTAGGAAACTTTTACGTAGAAAGACAAGTTAGGTCAAAAGACACTTATTCCCCCTTAGTTTTGTCAAAATACAACTACCTCCCCCAAACTCAAGTAAAAGACACTACAACCTTTGATTAAAGTCACAAAGATCCCCCAAACTCTTATAACCATTATAATTAACTCTCTACAATTAAATTAACTTCCCAACACTTATAATAATATCACAAAATACCCATAGTTACAAAACGGGGTATTTTAAAATGAGAGAGAGAGAATTAAATAAGGAGAATGTTACTTGGAGAGGTGAATTTCCTCAACCGACTTATCCCTCTTTTTGTCTTCTAGTTAGTTAGGCTATAGTGTTTTAGGAGTACCAAATGGGTTGGTCAATCTAGTGGGTTGGGTACACACTTTGTTATATTTAAATAAAATACATAAAATGTTACATAGAATACACAATTAAAATATCATTTTCTATAGAATTATTATATAAACTTTACAACTATATTTCGAACCCAAAAATAATCCAACTCGTCACTCGCAATAAAAATTAAAGTTTACACCTCAATTACCAATTTACCCTTCGAAATTAAACGGGGTATTACAATCTGGGCCTGTTATTAAGCTAGAGAGTGCTTGAAAGAGACTCATACGTAGTTTTAATGAGAGTATGAACACAAGAAACTGAAAGAGAGTTGACTAGGATTGGCCTGAGTGGGTAGGTTTGGTAAGTGATTTCGACTGTTCGAATAACGGTGGACCGACATGACTCATTTTCGTGCACATGGTTAGCCTGCTAGAACAGACTAGTGGTGGACCGATGTGACCCTAAGTAAACCGTGACGTAGGTTGACAGGATACCGACATGTGACAGTCATAGCAGTTACCCGTCTTAGTTCAAATTAGGATTTTGTGTTACATTACTATCTCCGGAATTTTCTACAGCCCTATAGGTTGCTTAGTCCTCCATATTGATTAAGTTCATCTTTTGTTTAGTAAAATATTGTTTTAATTGTCAGCTTACAGTCACTTGTTTGGGGGTGACAACCTTCTAAACCATACACCTTTATCTGGTTACCTAGTGAATTAGATATAATTGTTGATTAAAATTTTAGTTACAGCTTATGTTCGGGGAAATACTTTGAAGCCCAACTGTATACATGCTCTTTCTCGGCTAAACCAGCAGTTTCGTTCAAGCTCAGCCCCAAAAACCAAACAGAACTCCTTCAATCCAAACCGTACTAGCATGTAGTTAAAGTAGAACCAAAATTCAGGCTCATTTTTTTCACGCGTTCATCTTTGCGTGCATGACAAGATTCACAAGCATAATGGGAAAGGTAAAGTTCCCGCAATGGATGTCCAACGAAAACTTGAGCTGGGGGAGCCTTGCCTCGATCAATTCCTTCACTTCAGGGTGGTCGTATTGCAAACTCTTCTTGTATCCTTTCAAAGCTACCCTCGTAATGATGTTTCCACTCTCGATGTTAACCTCGCACAACGGAAGCGGTACATCTCCCAACTTCTCATTGAACTCCGAAACCTTAGTTATTTGCATCTACAATTTAAATGAACGTTTCATTAGTAATGTCAAATTGATAATGAAATACTTTCAAGTATTAGTAAATTGTTTGTTATTGTTTCAAATTTTCATGAGTTATTATAAGTGTTCAGTGTTACTGAATTTAGATTAAGTGTTCAACTATCAGTGTGTCACATTTTTCAACTATCGGTGTGTCACATTTTTATTGTAAGTGTCGTGCTGCTGGGAGATCCTTATGTGTTCAAGTATACACACTGGTAAAATTTAAAGTGTTAAAGTTGCATAATTTTTCTAAATCTAGAATCAATGTTTTTTTTCCTTTTCTAACAGCTGAGACGAGCAGTTTAATCATCTCTGCATGTGCCTGTTTATACTGAGACGAGAAACGTATTGAGACGAGCATGTCACTCGTCTCGGTATCAACTGGTCTATACTGAGACGAGTAAAATGTTCGTCTCAATATATACTAGTTTATACTAAGACGAGTGAAGTACTCGTCTCAGTACATTGCAGTACAATGCGAGACGACCAAAATGCTCATCTGGCAGGTCGTACTTTCTCCTCGTACCAGTTTTATCAGTTCTCGTCTCAGTATTAATCACGTGATACTGAGACGAGTACTGCTCATACGAGTTATCTAGAACATGTCATCGTCCCAGTTCTAGATCGGGATCTCATTCTCGTCCTAATTCTTGATTTGGTGGAATTCAAACTGTTTATGATCAAATTTAATAGACACACAACAGATTCAAACATCAGTTCATACATTTACATACGGAATCATACATGATCAAGTTACAGAATGCAAGAATTGAGAAAGAGGGTATTTTTACCCGTGACAGTGGCGACGGGGTTGAGATGTGGTGCGATGGGGGTCGGAGCGGAGGAGGAAGAGGAAGCAACAGAGGAGGACGCCATGGTTGCAGTTGCAGAGAGAGAGAGAGAGAGAGAGAGAGAGAGAGAGAGAGAGAGCAAAGTAAGAGTGAAAGTTAAAAGTGAATAGAATAGTAAGATGATGATGTGTACATATTTGTTTTATTAATTGGTCTGATTAAGTGTATGTTTTAATTAATTACATTTTTAACCTCAAGTGGGGTCAAACTCTAAACATAAATGAATATGAGGGTATTTTTCAAAGACCAATTCGCCAGACGGGTAGCACGCCAATTTCTTATAAACTTTACGTCTAGCCGGGTTGGAACTCTGGAACATCATGAGTCCGAATCGTCTCTATCCTAATTATGTATCCTTACGCCTATCCTAAATCTGATTGGTCCACGTCACATTTTTTATTCAATATACTTTTTTCATAAATCTGTTAAAATTGTGCAAAATAAACTATAAAAAAAATGAAATACAATCTCATTTAGTAACAATAACATACAAATTTGCTCAAAAAAAAAAAAAAAAAAAAAAAAAAAAACAATACCATACAAATGATTCTAAAAAAACATACAAATATTATCCTAATTAGTAATGGTAATTAATACCAATAAAAAGTAAAATGAGATGAGAAGATGAGAAATAAAGAGAGAAGTATGAGAGACAAAGATGTAGGGAGAATAGTATTAAGATGTGTATTATTCTCCAACCCTAAGCCTCCTTATATAGGCATTAGGTGGGCTTCTGGACCAGAATATAATTATACAAAATACACCCAACTATGTGGTGGATATTCACATCAGTCCAACAACATATTTCATAACACTCCCCCTTGAATATTCACCACTACGATGCCTCATTAAAACCTTTTCATGAAAAACCCAGTGGAAAAAATCAATGACTAAGGAAAAAGAGTACATCGGTGAATTCCATTTGCTCAGCATTGGTGATGACATTCTTCTGGAACGCATCTGGATAATCTTCGCAAGCCTCGTTAAAACCTTGTTAGGAAAAACCCTATGGGACAAAAACCGTAGCGAAGGTAAAAGAGTGTCGTGCTTTTAGCATTTCATTGGATCTCCCCCTCATTGGAACATCCTTGTACCTGGCAAATAAATTCATTGCAAAACAATAATACAATAATATACGAGAAATAATCATACTATAATAAATGCATATGCATCTAAATCTACTCGCGAGTGTACACTTTCGATTTGCTTCAGGCAAATATTTTCTCATGGGAACCAACCTCCATGGAATTCACAAATTTGTAATTTGTACGATCGTATTTGTAACTAGTTACTTTTCAACCCATCTTTTGTTGTTCCTTAGTCCCCGAAACTAATCATTACATCACTCTCACCACGAGATGATTATATTAGTGAGAAATTATCATGACCCCTATATCATGTTTCTCATTTTACAAGTCCCACGCTTAAAAGCGGACATGTACGTCGAGACGAATCCCATGCATACCAGCGGATTTTGAACCTTAACATAAGTCTCACGCTTAATAGCGGACATATAATAACTACATAGATCCCACGCTTACCGGCGGATATGTAGTCTCTGCATAGTATGTAATTTCTGCTTCGGGTTGTTTGTATGCTCTACATATTCAAAATGATTGTACCCGAGCAATTTTCTATGCACATGTTGACTTTGTTTTGGCCAATAACTATTTAGTCAACCTATTTCCCATAAGATAATCATATGATTTATATAGCGCTTCCTCAATTCTATCATCATTATTAATAGGATCATGTTATTGTATTAAGGTACCTGTAGCTACTTCCAGAGCTATGAGCCTCTCCCAGGGCTATTCAATTACCAACGTTGGTTTTGATCCATTATGATGATATATATATATATATGAACCCCCAAAATTTCTCCAGAATCTTGTGTTCTTAATTTGTAGAGCATTTTAACCATATCCCAAATTATTTTGGATGCTTTGATTTATGTTCCTCTTCTGGAGGATCAACATATGTACACAAGCAATCCTTTTATGCTTAAAGTGTATACCCAAATCGACACCCATTATTCGAGAAGCTATCAATTTTATTGGGAGTTTGCATTAATACATACCCGTAGAGACACTAATATTTTGGCTCACGTCATGCCATAGGACCCATTCTCCCCCTCATGACGTGACCAGTATGATCATAACCATAATGATACTTTGTTGATTCTTCAGGCATCGATTTGTCACATATGTACTTTGTGTAAACCAATCCTCAAATTAAAATAAAAACATCGATAATAAGAAATCTCTTGAACGTCGTAGTTCTCTAATCAAAGTTTCTTCCAAGAAACCCAAAAGAAACGTAAATGTCAATACCTTTATTTAAAAGTGAGTGGTTGTAGATTCTCTCTTCATGGAGATCTTTTAATGTTATTTTATAACTCCATGTTATAATATTATTTTTCATAACTTCTGGTATGAAAACCACTTTTTCCGCATATAAAATGCGTTTGTTCAATAAACCCTTATGGACTAAGAACATCTTCTAGATGCTCTACTTGAATCAATAACAAGTGTATAAACGGTAAAGTACTACACAATATTAAAAATAAATGCGTATATCATATAAGAAATAAACATAATATAACCTCTTCAGGAGTGTGGATCATTATTTGAATTGTAACGAACTCTTCAGGAGATAATTATTTATAATATTTCATAACTGCTGGTTATGAGTGATATCATATAATATGTAATTTCGGGGACATATGGCATGGCCCGATTCAGAATCCATGGCGATTTACGAATGCTCTCCAGGAGGTTCGTTTTTGATCCATAATACGAGAACAGAAGAAAAAGTAGCAAAAGAATTATAAAAATTAGATAAAGCGATGTAACAAAATATGACCTCTTCGGGAGGTGTAGAAGAAAATTGCAGGACATCTCTTCAGAAGATGTACCTAAAAGTATAACTTCAGGTCATAAAAAGAACTGTCGCAACTTCAGGTTACGATGAAATTTTCTTGTTCCATAACTTCAGGTATGGAAAAAAATTGGTTCAACTTGTAATTTACATACCTCTTCTGGAGATCTATCATGACTTCAGGTCATATAAAAAAAATTACCGCAACTTCAGGTCATGTTTAAATGATCGTGTAATTCACAATTTCAGGTGTGAAAACATAAATTCTATAAACATATTAATATCTTAACCAATCAATGGTAATGGGTGGAGACCTCTACAGGAGGCTCGCTCACTCTTTCTCATAACAGACAAAGAGACAAGGAAGATCCAAGTTCTAAAATTAAAGTGATAAATCTGGTCCATGGTCATACATTAACCATAACGTAAAACAATATATAATTGAGGTAAAGTTAATGTAGAGATATCAATTATCGGTAGAATGATGTGGTTCAAAACCCAAAACTAAAAAGCATAGTAACAATAAAAGGAACAGGCACACAAATAGATGTTCAACCTTCGCTCATGAACTGGGTCTGAAATCTTAAGTAGTCAAAAAGGTAACTAATTGAAGAACAGTCTGGTGCAATAATTTTCTTTCTGTGTATAATGACGAAATAGTAATATTAAACTAACAAGTAGTAAATATGATTTTAGACGGTAAAATTTGAGCTTAGCAACTGTAAACTGATTTCCCATGCTTTTTCTTCTCAAACAAACCAATATGAACCAACACATGTAATTGTCCAGCAAGAAAAAGTACTGAAAATTGAATGTTTCGTCTTCTTATTATTTTTTCGATATATAGGAAAAACGTTGATCAATTTTCATACCTGTTCTTTTTTCGCAAATCTCTCTTGTCCCGTAGATCATAGAGCAGGCGTGCTGATAACGTGTTGTGAAACGAGAATTGAGAGATGAGAAATAAAGAGAGAAGTATGAGAGACAAAGATGTAGGGAGAATAGTATTAATATGTGTATTATTCTCCAACCCTAAGCCTCCTTATATAGGCATTAGGTGGGCTTCTGGACCAGAATATAATTATACAAAATACACCCAACTATGTGTTGGATATTCACATCAGTCCAATAACATATTTCATAACAAAATAATCTTTTATATTTTCCAATTGTTTTACTTTCCACTTACATTTTTCATCATCTTTTCTACTCACGTCGACAATGAAACACGTGTTGGGTTTGTCTCGAATTCCGCAAGACAAATCGGTGTACCCGATGTGTCTAATTACTTCCTTTGAGGAGGTGATCTCTGAGGAGGTGATAGCTAGGGCTTGGTGGGATTTTCCACCTCCTCTATATTAGTATAAATAGAGGTGCTAGCTATTGTTTCTAATTGAGTTGAGTTGAGAGAGATTGGTGAGAGATATCTTTGAGCGGATGTGTGAGGTTAGGGTTTTATGGTTGTAGGCCATGAGGATGAGAGTACCGCGTCGACGTAGTCCGCGGATTGAGCCGTCTCTCCCCTACGATGTATTCCCTCATTGATATAGTGAAATTTTCCTCCTCCCGTGGATGTAGGCGGTTTTTCCGAACCACGTTAAAATTCTTGTGTTGTCGTTTTTCTTCTCCTATATTGCGCGTGTAGTGTGTGATCGTGCGTCGTTGTTTTTGCTTCCGTTGCGGCGGGAATTCGGGTCGACGAATAATTCCCCGACAAGTGGTATCAGAGCCTGGTTCACGATCCGGGTGGAGCACGCAGGTGAAAGGACGAAGAAAACAAAAGGTTGAAGAATAAAAAAAAAAAAAAAAAAAAAAAAAAAAGAGAACGAGCAAAAGGAAAAAATAGGGGGACGGTGTTTTTCAATTTGTTCGTTGCTGCTTGAAGTGAATGTTGCTATTGGATAGCAACTTTAAGGTCATGGGGCTGTTTGAGTTCGCTGTTTGGAATTGGACGTGGGTAGTGCCAAAGTCATGTAGCTTATTGAGAGGAGGCACCTTATGAAATTACCTCATGTGACAAGCAATTAATGCACATGGGTAGAATGGATCACATATGTGGTCATGGGAGTTGGTGCATGTGGGATCAAAGGCTGTGACACAGGAGGAGGCATGAGAGATGTTCAAGTGTTGTGACGGCATGGTGCTCCAAGACGCGATCGGGTGGTCTAAATTGTTTGGGTTGTTTTGAGCTGCCTGTAAGTCCGTTTGGGCTCGAATAGGAGTGTAACCCTAGGTTTTAGGACGCTCCAAACGCATTGGCGTGGTCAAATTTTGCAAATACTGGCTGGATTTTGCAGAATGCTGACGTGGCAGTTTGCGGTGATGTCCAACGGTCCAAACTTGTTCGGGTTGTTACGGCGTGCCTGTAGATCGGATTGGGATGATTCAGGAGTCTAAACCTATGTTTTTGGGCGTTTCGGATTCATCGGTATGGTCAGAATTTTGAGATTCTGATTTGATTGGGAAGATCAGCATCAATCGATATCGATAGGGAGATCGAAGACGACGAGATGCGATCAGGGTCAATCAAGTTCAAGTCCAATCAGGTGGGGTCAATTAGAGGCGTTTTCCTAATTGAACGTTCGATTGGCAACCTATGCAGGCTTGGGAGTGTGTTGACAGGTGGAGCAGCTGTTCAACATAGGCAAGAAGCATAGGCTTTGTGTGATTGTGAGCACGAGACGCAACAGTTGTTGAGGAGTCTGGCTAGAGACGTGGGCAACTATTGCAAGGAAATTCACAAGAAGCTCCAGGGAAGAGATTGAGACGGTGGACGCAGTTGACAAGGCCATGGCAGAGGTGGCGTCCTCATATCTCTGTGTGTGGTTCGTGACGATAACTCTTGAGCAACTCGAGGCAAGAAGAGAGGTAAGTCGCGGCGGGTTCGCAAAGTGGTGGCCTTGCAAGACGTCTTGGTGAAGGCGTGTAGTCGAACAGGAGAAGCAACAGCGAAAGGAGAAGCACTTAGGGCTGGCGTGAAGAAACACGTGGTTGACGTGTGAGGACGCTGAAGCATGGAAATAGTGCATGCTATGCAGCAGTTGAAGGTTGTTCGAGATGAAGCTCAAGTGACGAGAACGGTGATGAAAAATGCTACTGCAGTAGTGAAGAGGAAGGGAGTCTCGTTTGCACTTGACGTGGTTGGTGGAGAACTCTCCTGTGATGAGCTAGCTGGTGGAGAGATGGAGCCACACTACTCCCCAAAGTGTCATGCTTTGGGACGCACCCGTGTCGGGGGTGCGAGGCGATGCCCTAGGAGGGGGTGCAGAGCATCTCGGTAGAGGAGCGATGGCGATCCATGCAGGTGGAGCATGGCGGATGCGGCGGAGTTGACATCAACAACGGAGTTGGCTGAGGAATTTGCTAGGCGCTTGCAGAATTCAAGCCAAGGTGGAGTTTGTTGGGTTTGTCTCGAATTCCGCAAGACAAATCGGTGTACCCGATGCGTCTGATTACTTCCTCTGAGGAGGTGATCTCTGAGGAGGTGATAGCTAGGGCTTGGTGGGCTTTTCCACCTCCTATATATTAGTATAAATAGAGGTGCTAGCTATTGTTTCTAATTGAGTTGAGTTGAGAGAGATTGGTGAGAGATATCTTTGAGCGGATGTGTGAGGTTAGGGTTTCATGGTTGTAGGCCATGAGGATGAGAGTACCGCGTCGACGTAGTCCGCGGATTGAGCCGTCTCTCCCCTACGATGTATTCCCTCATTGATATAGTGAAATTCTCCTCCTCCCGTGGATGTAGGCGGTTTTGTCGAACCACGTTAAAATTCTTGTGTTGTCGTTTTTCTTCTCCTATATTGCACGTGTAGTGTGTGATCGGGCGTCGTTGTTTTTGCTTCCGTTGCGGCGGGAATTCGGGTCGACGAATAATTCCCCGACAACACGAGAGCATCGGTGACAAGGTGATAAGATGAATACTGTAAAGCTGAAATGTGGAACATGATTGTTGATTGAATTTATTTCATCATTAAATTCAAATCTGGTAGCAGAAAATAAAATTTCACTTGGCGCATATCATAGTCTCAATGAGATTAACCATGTTAACAGTTCCGTTTGAAAAAAAAAACATGTTTACAGTATGTGTCCCAAGAGAACTAGGTGTTATAATTTTTAAATGCTTTTGTACTTATTGTCCTGAATAAGATTTTCATTAGAACGATGAACATGGGTTGTGTCCATCTCAACTTGTCTTGTTGGTGGCTAAACAATTATGCTAAGAACATTGAGTTCGTATTCTATTGTCGCAATTGAAAAGTACGTCAATATAATTTTACTTAGTGGAATAATTACAATTAGTAATTAGGAAATCATTTGAATGTCACTGTTATCAATTGGGATTATATTTCCTTTTCGTATAGTTTATTTTGTACCATTTAAATAAATTTTAATCTATACTACTCTTTAAAGGTGTGAAGTTATTTTAGTGTTTTAATAATTTTTTTCTATACTACTCTTTAAAGGTGTGAAGGTGTTTTATTGTTTTAACAATTTTTTTGCCCTTATAGAATACGAAATTTGCAATAAAAATATTTTCGAAGAGTGACTGTTCAAATTAGAGATGTAAATTTAAAATTTAGTTTAACTAAGTTTAAACATCAACAGTTGTGACTATTCAGTTCGTGCAATTTTTGACGCGCATCTTCATTAAACCCGAAAAGTTGTGACTATTCAACTTGTGCCTCTTTGAATGGGTACCTTCAGTATTATAAAAGAAAGTCTTCAGCATCCAAAATTTTCACCATATCTTGCCAACTCTCTCTCCTTTTCTCCCTTAGTTTCTTTCAATATTTGTTATCTTCTTTCAAGAATTTGGAGTTCAGTTTTGAGACTGTAGCATACAGTGGAGGCTTAGAAAAGCTTAATTGCCTAAGTGGACCGCACTATGCGACTTAAGTGGAGAATGAATGAGGTATTATCGGAGACGTTATTTCAAACCTTGAGGGGCATATATGTCTTAAGAATATTTTTAATATGTCAAATTGTTTTACACACATTTCATTTCTCACTTATTTGCTGGTTTAGTTAGGACTGCAACTCAGGCGGGCTAGGCGGATTGACACCCTTGTCCAAGCCCAAGTCCTGGTTCCGTCGGAGTTGTCAAGCCCAACCCGGGTTAGGAGAATCGCCAGCCCGGCCAAGCTCAAATTCAAACAAACCAATTCGGGTTGGGGTTGAAATCGGGCTAGCCCACTAAATAAACTAATTAAAATAATTATCACCTTAACTCCATTTATACTTTCCCTTTAAAGTTAAGTCAATAACTTACAAATATAAAAATAAAGGAGCCATTCTTAGGTAGAGCACGTGTCATGCCGACGTTAGTGCTCTTGGAGCAAATAAAAATTTCTCTACCACGTGCCATGCCGACGTGGTGCTCTTGGAGCAAATAAAAAAATTCTCTAAAAATAGATACTGAATGTAGGGACTTCAATTTTTTAAGGCCAAAAAATAATGACTTAATGTTCTTACAGTGAATTATCCATTTATACGAGAGAATACTAAATATTTCGTGATAAAAAGTTATTAGTTGAGAACATAAACATAATTAAAAATAAGGTATCACTAATAACTAATATAAAAATAATAGATTTTTGATAAGTATGCTATATAATACTCTCAAAATATAACATATGTAGGTAATGAGTGTACAAATCGGGCAATTCGGGCTAGCCCATCGTTTGATATTCGTACCAAGCCCCACCCTAATTGTAATTCGGGTTGAGAATTTTTGCCCGTGCCCGTCTAAATTTCTCAAAACATATGCCCAACCCGAGTTTAGTCCGGGCTGGGTTCGGGTTGGTCAGGTTCAACCCGTCCAAGTTGCACCCCCAGGTTTAGTATATTACTCATCGACTTTAAATTATTGCGGCGATTTTTTTCTTCAGTTTGATAACATATTCTTCATTAGTCTTCTTTGTTTGAATTCGTTTATAAATAACACCATTTAAGAATAATTATTGTAATAAATAAAATTTCACGTACGTTTCATAACTAGTTTGAATGAAAAAGGTGACGTGGACCAATAGGATTTAGGATACACGGAAGTATACACCATTGGGATACAGACGATCCGGTCTTGAACATCATGGAGGGGCTTTAAAAACTCACCCATTTGCGTTCTTTTATTATTTTGGAGCGACCAAAAACATCTAAAAATTAATAACACTTCAAAAAAAACGACTCAATTTCAAATGCCAGACTCTTAATGAAGTGTCTGCCAATCTTAAGCATTGAGGTAAAATTTCTGCAAATGTATATTTTCGTATCAGTACAAAATGTAATTATTACAACATTGACTAATCAAATTGAAGAACTTGCAGATGATGGGCTCATGAGCAGGCAATCAGGCTGGCTTGCTAGGTATGTTTGAAGAAGTTGTTGAGTGAGGCCAGATTCTCGGTATGAGAAATCATTACGAACTTATGGGGCAGGAATCCGTACAATTGGGTGCTTGCCCTGTTGAGTATCACCGTAGCAGCGGGTCTGTTTGGGTACTCCTCCTCCTTGTCGTCGTCGAGATGAAGTCGAACAAGTTGGTTGCGGTAAATACACAGCAAGTCTTGCTTCTCCACCAGCAACGGTACGTATGGTCGTAGTTTGGCAGCAGAACTGATGCACTTGTTCTTTACCCAGTACCAACTGTCATAATCCTTCAACGCCCATATATCAAGAACTCCCGATATAGTATTCATCCAGCACAAGCACAAACACCCCTCCGCCTCGTAAAGGTACATGAACCTATGGCCTTCAGTGGATGATTGGGAGCATTCATTCCCAGCTGGGTGAGGCATGGCACGGAACACTTCCGTGATGGTGTCAAACGTAATTATACACTTATCGCACGGAGGAGCGTCGACATAATGTCTCATGGCAGTTGTCCAGTGAAGCCTGTTGTTGAGTACCACCGGGCTGACGGCATACTCGGGATTGTGATCGAAGGACGAGATTCTTCTCCACAACTTGCTGGTAAAGTTGTATAACCAGTATTCGTACATGGTAGGTCCGTTATAATCCTTCATAATTTGAAGGAGCATCATGTAGTCATTGGTTATCGGATGTAGGAATATCGCGTGCACCGATGACCAAGGCAATCGGTATTTGACAGGTGCGTCGACGTTGACTCGATGTCGAGTAAAAATGTTGCAAACAACATATCTTGAACCAGGAAGAATCCTATAATCCTTGAAAACAAGTATGCCGTTGAAAGATCCTACAAGTACAAGGCTACGTTGTTCCCCGGCATCGAAGAAACCCTGATTACTTATCCTCTCTATCCGCGTCCTCCTCCTCATCGTTCCCGGACATTGATCGAATTTAAACAAATCTATCTTGTTGGAGCGCACACTACACGGCATCCGAGGATGTTTTTCAGGGCAGTAGCATTCGCCCATGACGGGCGCTTTAGTCGTCCTCTGGACAAGAAATATCGGTTTGCATCTTTTCATATGCAACTCAGCAAAATAAGAGGTAGATGTCAAAGCCAACCACCTCTTGCAAACCCTCCGAAATTTGACAACGCAACTCGCTGGAAGCCTGCTGAGGATGTCTATAACTATGTCGTCAGGAAGCTCTCTTCTGACACGGCGGCCACCCTTCCCAACAACAATTTGTGACGAGATGCAATCAAACAAATTGCACAACAAACCCATTAAAATTAACCGACGGCGGAATCCCCACAACAAGATGGTTTAGATTAAATTATACTTTTGTACTCTCCACAACAAGAACGATCTTAAATAGAGGCTACTTTTCTTTTCCACGCAAAGTGAATGGTGTATTAGTACGCGGCAGTAGTTAGATCATCACAAAGTATTTATATATAGATGTAGAAAACGTACTAACCAAAGTCGATTCGTGCTTGTATATATCACCACCGACTCCTGCAAACAATGTCCCACTCCCACCAGGTTTTCCCCCTACGTACACTACTTGTTTCAATTTTCTTTATTTTTTGTTTTTCGAAGACCTCTGCCTATTGAAAGAAGTGACTAATCATTTAATGTTAAGTGCTGCTAGAGTTACATAATATATACGTTCTTTTTAGAACTAGGTTGTCCGACCTACTGTATCAGGTCGTGCCACCTAGTTCGGGCTGAGTCGAATTTTGTGTTGTTTCGTTATTCTCTTAAGTCGGTTTTGGACGATATTAGGCACTATAAAATGACCCTTCTTCTCCATGGACGTAATTAGCACATTTTGTACTAGCGAATCACGTAAATCTTACATCTTTGCTTGATTTTGTTACTATTTGTTATGTACATGGTGGTCAAACGAAAATTTTGTATTGTACTGTGTGTTTTTACCAAGTTTTTGATATGACAAAGTGTAACAACCCCAGGTTTGGTCTGATATTATTTGTAGCAATCGAAACGGATTTGTCCCAACAATTTTTTTATGCGTACCACCGAATAAAATTTTTATCATTGAAGGTGCTAGTAGTAATTCACAAGATTTACTATATATCATACAACTAATCCACAATATCTCGATATGGGATAAGATATTACATGTCAGACAAATCTATCTTATGGATTAAATATCATGAAGAAAAAATCTTGTGAATTAGTGTATTGGCATAAATTGTACTGTTCGAAGTGTAAGGAGTTGGACTGTATCTTTTAAATTATTTAACTCAATAAAGATTCCAGCAGATAAAATTAATCATACATTCGTTACACGAAGTATTTTTACCTCTATGAGAAACAAACTTCAACTACATTATAGTTGTTTAGTGTATGTACTGTGTGGTTATATTTTAACATTCATAGTTAGCAACCAAAAGAGAAAGATTGTCTCTTATTTTCTTATACTTTGACCATATTTGATGTTTTCTCACATTATCACATGCTTATACTAATAATTTACCCGTTGAACATGGGTTTTGAGACTAAGTACTAAACATAGTTTGGTTTCGCTATCTCGTGACATAGATTTTTTTTTCTTTATTTTGTTGATCTTGACGAAAATATTCGTTTTTGCATGTCAGACAGTGAGCTTTCGGCTATTACTTTCTTTCTCGTTTCGTTGATTTTGAGGGAAAGATCAATCTTTTGCATATTAGATAGTGAGCCTTGTACTTTAGTAGAAAGATAACAGATAGGAAGAAGATAACGAAATCGAAGAATGAAAAGTTAGAAGTAGCTGATCATAATTCGTTTAAAACCCGATTGCTATATATGTAAGTAGTGAATGTCCCGTGTCCAAGGGCACTACCCTTATGTTAACTAAGTTCAAACTTTTAAAACATTTATTAATTCTGTTCAAAGATATTGCTATGCTCTAAATATGGCATTATTATTACTCCTATAAAGTCCATAGGATAGGTTCTTATTTTCTACCAACAATAACATTGTTCGATCTACGAGTCAAGAAAATTACAATGTAGAAAAAAGTCTCAGCTGCTAAATTCGATTCTAATTAGTGAAAACACCAAACAAATGAGTTTGACACTATTCAAAAACTCATTTTTGAATGTCTTTCCAAGCTTGAGCTACAAAGGAAGTAGCAAAAGTACCCCAGAGAGAGAGAGAGAGTAGAGTTGGGTGCACAGGATAGGAAAAGGAAAAATGCTCATTTGAATTTCAAATTGTTCAGTAGATGAAATGTGTGGTGGAGAATGAAGGTGTGAGTCCCCCACCACACATGAAAGGCAGCATAAAAGCAAAACAAACAGTCTATTGAGAAAGTATTCATTGGGGCTAGACTCACCACTGTGGCTTGCCTGCATGGTGGGGCGCGCCATTCAAATTTTGACAAACATGCTAAATTTGGTGGGTTCCATCTGACTATTGCATATTTGTCAAAAATTGAATAGTGCGTCCCACCACGCAAGCATGTCACAGTGGTGGGGCTAGTCCCAATGAATACTTTCTCTAACCTATTTTACCAACTAAACTCACTGTTCTTGTGTCATATTTTGTGGACAACCAATAAGAACTCTTGTCTTTAATTTTATCCCACGTCTTATTTTATGGGATATATACCAACCTTCATACCACTCCGTTTCTTCTCTTTAGCCCCCTTTCTATTTTGAGACGTTTCCTCTCCTGCTCCCCCTTTCTCTTTTTGGCATAGTTTTTGTTGTCAACTACCCAAAATACCCTCATCAATTACCCCACCTTTCACTTCACATACCCCACCACACCCACTTCTTTCTCTTAAAAAATCCTACCCACCAGCTTTCATTCATAATAACCTCACATTTTGAGGATAGAGAGAGAGAGAGAGAGAGAGAATGGAACGGCATAGAGAGGGTGAGAAAGAGAGAGTGAGAAAGAGAGAGAGAAGAATGGGAAGGAGATGGCAGATGAAGGGGACGACGACCACCAGATCCACCAGATCCTCGACGGCGGCGGTGGTGGCGATGGTGGCGAGGCGTTTCCTCTCGAATCAGATCTATTCTCTCCCTTCTGCTTCTTCTTCTTCTTCTTCCGAAATCAGATCCTCGAATCAGATCTTTTTCCGGTGGAGGAGGCGGTTCTGTGGCTCCGGCGATGCATGGCAAGGCGATGGCGGTGGCGGTGGCAGTGGAGAATGGGTCTATGCTCTCCGGCGACACAACATCAGTGTTCTTCTCCTTTTATTTTTCTCTTCTCTTCTTCTTCCTCTGATTTTTTCTTCAGAGTTGTATTTTTTTTCTTTAATCTATAATTATACTCTAAATTTCTGTAAATATGGTGTTGGATCTGTAAATATAAGTTCTGTAAAAGTATAATGTTATTGGTAGTGGTTCTACTGGTGGTTCTATTGGTGGTGGTGGTGGTTCTACTGGTGGTGTAGGTGGTAGTTTTGTTGTTGTTATCAACGACAGAGAGAGAGGACATAGACAGGAGAGATAGAGACAGGAGAGAGGGGAGGGTAACAGAGTCTATTACCCATTTTTCTTAATTCTTGTGCAAACCCAAAGGGGGCTAAACACAAGAAACGGACTGGTAGCTCCTTATTATGTACCACTCCGTTTCTTCTCTTTCTCCCCCTTTCTATTTTGGTACGTTTCTTTTCTTTCTCCCCCTTTCCTCTTTTGGTATGTTTAATGATGCCCAATTACATATTTACCCTCACAGAAAAGTACCCAACAAACTTTACCCAACCCCACTAACCTAACCCAAACCCACCACTGTCTCACCCTTTCTATTATTTGCAGCCACACATTTTCTTTAGAGAATAGAGGGATGATGAACACAGGAGAGAGAGAGAGAGACATTTTTCTTCCACACCATCACCAAACTCTAGCGCCGAATCATTACAAGATGAGGAAGAAGCGGTGGGAAGAAGAAAAGGAAGCATCTCCCGTCGCCGCCGTCGTCATCTCCTCCTGTCGCCGTCGTGGTCATGTCCGTGTGCTATCTCTGTAAATCTCCATCTCCCTCTGTAAAGAAACAGATCGGTGAATCTCCACCTCCATCTGGCTCTCCCTGTAAATTGGTTCGTTCCTTTCGATCTGTCCGCCTCCTCCTCCTAGGTGAATCTCCAGATCTGGCTTGTTTTTCTTTTCTTCTTCTTTTTCTATGATTTTTTTCATTTGAATTGTAATTATCTTTTTTTGGATCGATCTAAATTTTTTGTTGTTTGTAGAGGTGGTTGACTGGTGGTGGACTGTAGTGGTGGTGGAGGAGGACTGGTTGTTGCGTTGTTGGTGGAGGAGGACTGGTTGTTGCGTTGTTGGTGTTCCTCTGTTTTGTTGTTCTTCACAAAATAAGACCATAGGTAGAGCGAGGAGGACATGAGAGAATATAGGAAAAAGGAAGGGGCAAAATAGTAAAGTCTACATTTTTCTTAATTTCCGTGTCTCCCCCGAGGGGGAGAAAGAGAAGAAACAGAGTGGTAGATGTGTTGTTTCGCAGCAATAAGTTCATCTTGGGATTTGTGACCATAAATTTATAGCAGAGAATTGATGTGTAAGTTTCAATAGAAATTCAAAAATGTTATTGAGACAATATTTATTTTGTACGTGAAAGTGTTGCTTCAAATGCCTTTATATCATTATATGTATTATATATATATATATATATATACTATAACTTTTCTTCATGTTTTAATGCATTTGATTATGAAAAGATCACAAAATCTCATAACTATAGTTCGCATTTGTGTTGAATAAAGTCACAAAGACCAATTTCATGTGTATCCGGACTATGAGAAAATTATATGCATCTTTGATTTTAGATTAAGCAATTGAATGAAAGAAATCAGCTATTACTGCAGTCATTGTATCTAGAAGCATAAAATTTGGGGTGTGGCTATAGTGCGGGCGAATTTTTAGGGTTCCTGGGGCCCCCAGCTATTTTTTACCGGTTCGGAAAAAACGACAGTCGGTTTAACCTGTATTTACGAAAATACCTGCAAAACGACAAAAGTTTTCGCGGGTTTCGACAAAAACGGTGGGACCGGATGGGTCCGACTCGGCCAGTACTATGAAACATGTTACAACTCTCATGAAATATTCAATGGTTCCATTACCGAGTTTTGAAATAGGGAGTAGCTTTCATGAAATAGATTGAAATTATTAAAAAATGTTCTAGAATGTTTCGAAATGGATAATCCAGCACACATTTGAAGTAAACCATCGACATTGGTGATCAACGTTGGACATATTAGCACCAGTACTCGTCGAAATAGATGCGAAATATGTTAGAGACCAAAAACAATTTGATTACAAGAATGTTTGTCTCCATCTACGCCGTATTACACATCATAACTACATCCCTACATTAAGTGGACTTTTATGAACTTAAAGTAATGTCAATCAGTACTCCACGACCGTCACGGAGGCATGGACTTGACAATCACAAGGTGCTAGGACATCGCAGGTGACACAATAACTGTCCCAAAACCCACAAACCACCACCAAATGCGTCCGGGTCAGCAAACGAATGCCCTGTCCAAATTAAGGCTGGTACACAAGTTCTTTGCCTTTTCCCTGGCGAGCCTTGTTTCCGTGATGAAAACAAATTTGGGATTATGCAACGACATCTTGTCTTTGAAACTATTCCAGAACCCAGTAGAGTCTGCTTAAACATGATTCACAACAGAACTTTAATCGGATAGTCTACGGCGACCGTGCGTGGCTCCATTGGTCCCCCAACCACCAGCCTATTTTTTGGTAGTAGAGTGTGTACGTACTCACCTGTGCACATAAAATCCACAATAACACTAGCCTTTGGTGCAACAAGGCACAACACCGAGACCTCTTCATCCTGTGCCGGGAAACGTCCCAGCCAACACGACGTTGTTAGTTTTTCCTCTATCGGACCTTGCCTCCTCTTCTTGCTTCGTCCATGCTCCTGTAAAGGTACCACTTCTTTCTTCTATTTTTCCTACTCTTCGGCTACAATGGAGGTTAAGGCGTCCCCGGTGAAACTAGTTTTCTCCACACTGTTACTCATAATCCATCGGTCCATTGAACACCACTGTGGGGCTGCCATCAGAATCACAACTGAAGAGTTTTCTGTCTTTGGAGATGGAATGAACGGAAACGCCTGGCATTATGATTCTGTCACAGAGGCCCAACGAGGTTGGTGAGCCATGTTCAATCTGCGATATGCTTTGATTGGGTGTTGCACTGGGATTGAACACAACACACCCGTCCATTTCTGTATATAACGATCTTACACGACGGTTAATCCCATGAACACCCACGTTTTTTGGGTAGTGGAAGAGTTCGGTTGTTTACACGTTTTCATAGCATGTTTAGTTGGGGCCTGTGGGTAGTACAAGTGTTACCCAAGGTTGGTGTGCATGAATTAGTGTCGGTGATAACTCCACATTATGAGTTATATTCTTATAGAATTCACCACCGTTTTTCGTGTGTTTAGAGAGATTTACATGAGAAATTGACCAATTCTTATATGTTTTGAGCATACTTGAGTATTTGGACTTCATGGTGTAATCCGGACGTTTTATGCATGTTTTATGCTTTATTTGTCGCATTTGATTTTCCGGTATTTGTTCGTGTTGTGGATTTCAGGACCCGGAAGCTTGGAGTGCGGATTTTGGAGCGGAAGCGAACTTTGGAAAGAAAGAAACTCAAGGAGTGCATGAGAGTAGAAGCTAAGAGGAGAAAAAGACTTTGCCAAAATTTCAAAAGGAGAGAAAAGAAGCAACACGCTGGAATTAGAGGATCACAAATTGTGATCACAAGATCAAGTGCAAGACCACATGGAAGATCAACGTGATCCTACTATTAAAAAAGGTGATCCTATGATCACAAGATCAAGTGCAAGACCACATAGAAGAGCACCGTGATCCTACAATTAAAAAATGTGATCCTATGATCACAAAAAAAATAAATCTGACACATGACAAAGGGAGTAAAAGTGCTATTTTGTGAAAGTTAAAAAGATAGGAATGCATTTTGATTATAAACAACGACCTAGGGGCTATCATTGATGAAGGGGATGCCATTGGATAGAAGAAGAGCATCCTTGGGAGCTTGGAGACCATCGTTTGATATTCTATTCTCTTCTTCTCTCTAGTTTATGTTGATGATCAATAAACTTGGTACTTTGATCATGTGTTTTAGTAGCTAAATTTTCTATTCGGGATATCTCGTAGGTAGCTAGGGTTTGAACACCACGTTTGGTGATTTATGGATCTTGTTTCATGCTTTTAGCTTCATTGAATGTTTTCTACTTAGTTATGCTTGGTTTATGTGCTTAATCTATCTTTCGTATTGTTTGATATCGCAATAGGATTGATCTAGGTAGTGAATGTTAGAAGAATCAACACTTGTTTCCAGAACTTGAATCAAGCACTAGCCGTATCTAGGGTTGAGGAATCTTGCTAGTTAGGTAGAACTAAGAGTATACCACAAGAACATAATGCTTTTTTGAACTTGAGTAGGCTAGAGGAATTAGGTACAAGAGTTTGAATATAGGATTTGGTTGAGGAATCTTCAAAGAATAGGTGCTCGTTTAGCTAAGTAAAAGACGTTCGTGTTACATGAACGTAAATCATTAACGGTGTGAGATCCCTAGTGAACCCGAAGAGATATCCTGATACTTATCCCTCGTATCTATCTCAATTTTAATACTTAGCTTGTTATTTACTTTCTTAGATTAGTCAAACAAACTCAATTACTTGCCCACATTAAAGTTAATCATCCTAACTCGTTCACGAGAAGTCCTTTGGGTTCGACAAACCCGGATTACAGGATTATTACTGCACCGACGACTGTACACTTGCAGTTGGATCGTGTCAAGTTTTTGGCGCCGTTGTCGGGGACTTCGGTTGAATTAGTTAGAATTATTAACTTCATGGATTTTTATTTTTTGCTTTTGTTTATTTATTTGTTGATCTCACCTGCTTCCTAGCGAATTATTGTGCAGGTATCTTGGTGATCATGCGGGGGCAGAATTTATGTGGGCAAGCTCCAGGCTATTCACCATACTACTCCTATGGAGATATGTACACCCCTCCTCCTTGAAATCAAGAATATGAGGAAATGAAAGAAATATTGAAGATCGTGATAGCTAAGATGGACATAATGGAGGAAGGGATTAATAGGATGGATGAAACTCTCCAGCTGAAGGGACAACACTTGGCAGAACTTTGGAGTGCATTGGCATATGCAGATAATGACGATGGGCCAAGTAGCATCATTCCTGACTTATTTTAGGAGTGCGAAGAGGAAGACGAAGAACCCCCATAGGTCTATGTCTACAATGCTATTCATCATAAAGTAATAGATCCTCGGGCTGCTTCAGACTCGGATTCAGACTCAGATTGGGATGATATTGTGAAGCCTATACAACTTGTTTCTCGCATAATTCTGGGGTCGTGGCATGTATGGGAGAGTGTGGACATCGCTAGCTTATGGCCCACTGAAGATATTTGCTTTGAAGAAAGTCATGAAGCTAAGGAATTACCGCAGGGAGATGTTTACAAGGACATATATCAAGAAAGTCTTCAGTGTAATCCTTATCTTTTGGAGATAATAAAATGGGGTGAGTCACATGAGGAAGACCAAAGACCGCAGTTTTATGCAATACAAGATTTGCCACATGTGATTCCAAGACAAGAGCTAGGGATGGAAGCAGTCAAGACGGCACTCCTTTCCATTACTTTTCCAACTGAGATTCTATTTCCACATAACCGATCCTCAATGATATTGATTTTGAAGAAGAAGAAGAAGAAGAAGAAGAAGAAGAAGAAGAAGAAGAAGTATAAGAAGAAGAAGAAGAGGAAAGTTACAATGGGTCACGATGTGGTGAATGAATTCTCGAGAAGACCGGTGATCAAGGAGTGGAAGCACAAGAAGAAGAAATTTGCAAAGGTCGTCTTCTACAACTTCGTCTTGCCATATGTGTCTCATGCATGCTCACTTGAGAAGCAACAAAAAGAGAGACGATGGTGGAAGAAGAAAAAGTGGAGAGAAAAATCTCGTCAAACATCTTTTGAGGTAACTGAGTCGGGTCGTCGACCTTAAATTACAAGACGCTTGTTGGGAGGCAACCCAACCTATTTATTTTCTTTAATTTAGTTGTGTTTTTAAATTCAGTTATTTTATCATGTTATTTGGAGAGATGAGAGAGAGAGAGGGACTAATGGTGTTTCCTACTGACATATTTGAGCAGGATATGGGAGAGTCTACCCCGATATGCCACGGCACACACGACCTTTATGGAGACTCATGTATGCGAGTTGGGGATTCTCCAAGACATATATTTTAGAAGAGTAGGGCCGTCTACCCCAGTGTGCGAGAGAACACACTGACTGTTGGGAGCATGGTGGCGCCACTACTGTGCTTGGGGACTGCTTGGCGCGATTCCATCCACACCCTTGAGGTGTTTGTTGTAGGGTTTTGATCATGGATACGCAGCGGAAAAACAAATATAATCCATGCAATACCCTCCAAGGATCACAGGACAAGAGACATAACGATGGTAAGGGAAGAAATCAAGTTACACACCTTAGGGTTTCTCCTGTGATGACTTGTGACGTGAATTGTGTCACGTTCTCTATAGTTTATCCACGCCTAGAGTTGAATTCTAGATCTTCCTTATCCTTTGTGCTAGCCAGGAATGGAGGAAGAGAAAGAAGAAATCACACAACGCGAGGAAACAAGGAGGATCGGCCTCCTTGTTTGGGTCAACGGGATGGGGCGGCGGCAAGGGGGGCGTGCGCCTCTATTGCTTGCTTGCTCTCTCTCCTTTTGTTCTCTCCCACTCAAGTTATGAACTAAAGGCTCATTAGTGTGGGAAGGAAGGAAGGAGCATCCTTTATATAGCCCAACAAATCTTTGCCAACTACCTAAAGGACCCATTCTAGTCCTACTAGAATTCAGTTTAGTCCCTTCCTTGCAAATTAGTCCTACTAAGTTTGCAAGGTGTTGCAAAGTGATCCTTCTAATTAATTATTTCTATTAATTAATTCCCAAATCTAGTTCAAATCTATATAGCGTGTGACCCCATATGTTCTATTTAGTTGGTAGCAACAATTTGCTAATATGGAGAGGTTTCTAGCAAAACATCCATTCTAGCCAACTAATAAAATAGTCATCCGACAAACCTTGTAAAAGTAATTGTCTCGTCTCTTTGTCTCTATATCCGGATTATACACAAGACATACAAGTCACACTCGTATATCCAATCCATAGTTTCTCGATTCATGGGAATAGCCTTATTCGTGCAAATAACATCAATATCCCACATTGATTTATTTGAGTCTGGCCAGACATTCTATAAGCACTATCCCTCGAGTGGCCTAGGATATTTTCTCCCGTTATGTGGGAGGGACAAATTCTATCTAAGTCCACTACGATCTCTAAGCTTGCTTCTTATTGTATCCGGTACACGCCTTTATAACTACCCAGTTACGGTGTAGCGTTTAACGCTACCAAAATCACAATAATCCACAACTAGAATATCTAGCGACTTCAAGTCTAAGGATGACAATACCGTTGTACCACGAGAAGTACTTGTGACTTAGCATAACGTGTATGTATCCTTCTCAGAGATGGGTCGATCCGGTGCGCCATTACCCTTAATGCACACCCATGTGTTGGATCATGATATCTCCATATCAATCCAACCCCATACTATTCTATAGATTATAGTCCCATAAATCATTATACTGGACTAGGGATATTTAAGATAAACAACACAATTGTAAATCTAAGGACTTCATTATATTAAATATCCAATAAATAATACAATGAATGTTCTAGCCATAATAAATTCATACTAAACTAGATTGCGTCTAGGGCATCTATTCCAACAGCTGTGAGTATCTTTTTCTTTTGCTGAATTATGTGATTCTTTTATTTAGCATATTTCATGCTCCATCTCATCTACTGGCCTTTTACATTGATAGTGAAGTTCTCTTGCATGATCTCTAAACTCGTTGAGGACAACGAAATATTCAGTGTGGGGTGTTGGTTTAACTGTCTATTAGCCAAAATGTTTGCAATACCAGTTACATGTAGGATGTGTCTAGGTTGTATTGTGTGTAGAGTCAGTGGTTTTTGTTAAGTTTTTACTTATATTGTCGTATTGTGTAGATTAGTTTATATTCTGTTTGCACTTTTCAATAATTGAGTATACCCACCAAAAAGTTTAATTGTGTGGAGTCCAATTTTTTTTCGAGTATAAGCCTTGCATATAGAGTTAGGATATTATCAAAAATACAAAAAAAATTAGAAAAAGTGGAAATGCATAAAAAAATTAAAAAAAAAAAATGAAGTTTTGAGAAAAAGCAATTGAGAGAAGCATATACTTGGTTGATTTAGTGAGATGTGAACACCATAGGCATAGGGCGTGAATTTTGACCGAGAGTGACACATTTAGTTCCCCCTAGTAAGTATAGAGAGAATCTCATTACGTGAATGCCTACCTATTTTCAAACCGAACGTTCATGTTGTCCGTCTTAGGTAGTCGCCAGCCCGCCTCGTAGTGGCACACAAAACAGCTGTGCGAGGATGTGTATTAGCGCACTCACTGCTTTTTAGATCTTACCTTGTAGGACCACTAGTAAACCCTGATTGATCATTGGATATATTGTTAGCCTATATGACCTAGGGATACGATTCTTGGACTTCATCATATATCGTTTGGCTTTACCTTTCTAAAGCGTAACGAGGGATCAGTAGTTGAGAGGGTTAGTTGAGGGAGTGCGTAACTACATATTTATGTGAGTTTTGCAGATCGCATAAGCTTCATTTGATATCTACGAGGGGATGTGAGGGTGAGTGAGTTGGCTTGCACACTACGTTGTGGCGGTGTTCCATGTCATTACACCATGGACACAGTAGTGGAGAGCCTAAGTGAGTGACGTCTAATCCGCACAAAAATGGGATGTGGTTGTTCTTGATTAGTGGAACGTGCTAGGTACTGGATTTCTATCATCTTGGTGTAGGAGGTTCGGTTGGATTAGGCACGTGACATATATCTTATTTGACTACTTGAGAGGGGGATATGATTGCACTCTAGTGTGGGGGTGTCGACATTTGACTACGGACAAAGAGATTGTGCATTGACGACTCCACCCCCATACACGCTTTGACTTTGACGGTTTGTGGCATCGCTCTTCATGGAGTTAGGGGAGATGTATTATTATTATGATATACATTCATTGATTTGTTTATTTCCTTTCCCTGACATTATTATACTGCTTGATTCTTGAAGGAGGACCACTCATATTTATTTGATTGTATTGATATTTGATTGAGAGAAAGAAAAAAAACAAAAAGAAGAGGAAAAATAGAAAAAAAATAGAGAAAAAAAGGAGAGTAATAAAGAAAGAATACAGTTGTGCTTATTGGAAAACGAGTGGTGAAAGTTCCTAGTTACAAATTAAAGACAAAAATGATTTTGCATATCATTCGCTTTGATGGCCACGAGATTCACATGGTACCGGGTTTGAGGGGATTGAGGGCCGGAGTCGGTGAGATTCGGGTTTTGGATTCTTATCATCAAGGTAAGGGTGTGTGAGCTATGGGGTTTGGTGAGTTTATGTGACGCTTTAGGATTTTCTTCCTCATAGAAGTTATATCCTATTTGTCCCTAAGCCTCATCATATTTCACCGTTAGCTGAATAGGAGCTCGGACTATGAACGTTACTTAGCCTTGATTAGCCTCTTATTTTTATCGGCACACATGAAGAGGTAGTTCATTCTTGATCGTAAAGTTAAGCTTTCTATACTAACTATGGGGAATTACTTGTTGTCAAGTTTAGTTGCGCTTCACACCTCTGATCTAATTTTTTTCATCATCCATTAGCATCAGTCTATGTTATTGAAATTGCCCGATCTCACAAAAAGAAAGAAGTTAAAAGCTTTTATGTGTTTAAGATCAAGTCTAGATTTGCATTGCATCATCTTGCTGCATTAGTTTTGTCGTGAGTCGTGTTAGAGTCGTTTGAGTCGTGTCGGCTAGTAGACAATTAAATGCAGTAGATGAGACTTTGCTCGGGACGCGCAAATGGTAAGTGTGGGGTATTTGATAACTCCACATTATGAGTTATATTCTTATAGGATTCACCACCGTTTTGCGTGTGTTTAGAGATATTTACATCAGAAATTGACCAATTCTTATATGTTTTGAGCATACTCGAGTATTTGGACTTCATGGTGTGATCAGGGCGTTTTATGCATGTTTTATGCTTTGTTTGTCGCATTTGATTTTCCGGTAATGTTCTGGATTTCAAGACCCCGGAAGCTTAGAGTGCGGATTTTGGAGCGGAAGCAAACTTCGGAAAGAAAGAAACTCAAGGAGTGCATGAGAGTAGAAGCTAACAGGAGAAAAAGACTTTGCCAAAATTTCAAGAGGAGTGAAAAGAAGCAACATAGTGGAAGTAGAGGATCACAAATTGTGATCACAAGATCAAGTGCATGACCACATGGAAGATCAACGTGATCCTACTATTAAAAAAGGTGATCATATGATCACAAGATCAAGTGCAAGACTACATAGAAGAGCAACGTGATCCTATAATTAAAAAAGGTGATCCTATGATCATAAAATGTGATCACAAGATCACAAAAATAAATCTGACACATGACAAAGGGAGTAAAAGTGCTATTTTGTGAAATTTAAAAAGATAGGAACGCGTGTCGATTATAAACAACGACCTAGGGGCTATCATTGATGAAGGGGACGCCATTTGAGAGAAGAAGAACATCCTTGGGAGCTTGGAGACCATCGTTTGATATTCTATTCTCTTCTCTTCTCTAGTTTTTGTTGATGATTAATAAACTTGGTACTTTGATCATGTGTTTTAGTAGCTATATCTTCTATTCGGGATATCTCGTAGGTAGCTAGGGTTTGAACACCACGTTTGGTGATTTATGGATCTTGTTTCCTGCTTTTAGCTTCATTGAATGTTTTCTACTTAGTTATGCTTGGTTTATGTGCTTAATCTATCTTTCATATTGTTTGATATCGCAATAGGATTGATTTAGGTAGTGAATGTTAGAGGAATATACACTTGTTGCCAGAACTTGAATCAAGCCCTAGCTGTATCTAGGGTTGAGGAATCTTGCTAGTTAGCTAGAACTAAGAGTAGACCACAAGAACATAATGCTTATTTGAACTTGAGTAGGCTAGAGGAATTAGGTACAAGAGTTTGAATATAGGCTTTGGTTGAGGAATGTTCAAAGAATAGGTGCTCGTTTAGCTAAGTAAAAGACGTACGTGTTACATGAACGTAAATCATTAACGGTGTGAGATCCCTAGTGAACCCGAAGAGATATCCTGATACTTATCCCTCGTATAAATCTCAATTTTAATAATTAGCTTGTTATTTACTTTCTTTGATTAGTAAAAAAACTCAATTACTTGCCCACATTAAAGTTAATCATCCTAACTCGTTCACGAGAAGTCATTTGGGTTCGACAAACCCGGATTACCGGATTATTACTGCACCGACGACTGTACACTTGCAGTTGGTTTGTGTCAGCCGAATTTTTTTTTTTTGAGACATTGTTTTGTCGTCTCCGGTGTTTGAAACCGGGACCTCATGCAGGGACTTCCAACGCTCTACCACTTCAGCTACCACCCTAGTTGCTACTAGTGTCAGATTCCAACTTCATTCCAAAAACAAATCACTCCCCATTACTGACTGTTTTCAAATCTGACTGCTGAGAATTTTAGATACCAAAGGAACCTCAATGACACCATAACCCCTAGGCGAGGGAATCTCCAATGGCAACACGCACGAGTATTTAAATTTTGCCACTTTTTTAATAATTCATTGCATGAATTTGTAATGCTGGTTCCGTTAGTGTAATGCATTTCTATGATTTCATAGTTTTTTTTTAATTGCGACTTACCTGTATGTCGTCTACTAGTTCAAACACAGGACCTCGTGCAGGTGAATTTTTTAGAAAACGATGCGGAAGCGTCAAGAGGAGCGATGAGGCAAAGAACATGATGGAGAACAACAACATAATTAACGTGGTTCGCTATTTTTGAGGCTAGCTACATCCACGGCCAAAACGAACCAATTTTATTGATGAGAAGCTAATACAATCAACCACACTATGTTAGTCTCGACCCTAGGTCAACATATAGTCCTAAGATATTGACTTGTGCCCAAATAATTGAAGAAACATTCCAAACTTGAACAAGGAAACAACGAAACCACCACAGTCCCAGTGTCTTCGCACAGAGATAATGTATCTTCGCACGAAGTTTCTTCAAACGAAGACAATTTCTCTTCGTACGAAGACCCAACAGAATATTCCAATGCCGTTTCGTTCATCTTCCTTGCTTCGCCAATTGCATCGCTGCTTCGTCCAACACTTAGCTAGGATCTTGAATCACCAAAAACAAAACACTTTTAATGCTCTGCCACTTGATCTAGCACCCATTTGCTACGATTTCATAGTTAAAATACAACTCTCTGAACGATAACATTGTTCACATGCAATGTTGTTGCAAATAGAGCCCCTCGTATGGTGACCTCCGATGG
Source organism: Linanthus parryae (assembly GCA_023055425.1). Lineage (NCBI taxonomy): Eukaryota > Viridiplantae > Streptophyta > Magnoliopsida > Ericales > Polemoniaceae > Linanthus > Linanthus parryae. The sequence continues at coordinate 81,919,377 of JALGPY010000002.1, forward strand.
TGTTTATAAAAAAGGATTAATGTAAATTGGGATATTCATTCATGGTGTATTCATTACAAGGGTATTGTCAGAGAAACAAATAAGATTTCTGCGCCTTTGAAATCATAGTTGTTATGATCCGGGACAAGCATAGACAACAATGAAATTCGACAAAACAAGAACACAAGAACACACCCGATATAACGTGGTTCACTAGCACACTACTAGCTACCTCCAACGACCCTAAAAACCCCGTTTATTAGAGAGAAACACCACGAATGCAACCCACGACCTCAACCTATGTCTATACATGTTTATATAGACCTAATAGGTTTGCTTGGTCCAAAAAAAACGCCCAAAACAGACCAAAACACATAAGGAAACAATTCTAAAACTTGGCCCTCTTCGTCGCGACCTCCCTCCCAGGTCGTGCCACCTGGTTTGAGGTCCTACGACCTCCCTGACACTGTTTTCTTCTTTGTCTTCCTTCTCTTCGTCTTGATCCCCCGTATTCCTTGTTTCATTGGCCCTCTTTGTTGCCTAACTCCTCGCCAAGCTTCTCGAGCCCATTCAAGGCATGTTCCCAACAGTAGCAAAACATGTAGAATTGTGGCTTAATGATTTACATGCTCTGTAGTCTGTATAAATAAGTTGATGGAACAACTGATGCCCAACCATCGTACATGACTTATGATTTGACCGTTGACAGTATAGATGATTTTCTTTTCCGATTGCGGTTGACTTTACAATTAGCATTACTAAACGATTAATTCAAAATATTCACATTTGAAAACAAAAAGTTAGAGATATCCAAATTACGTTACATGACAAATTACAACATTGAAAATAATACAAATATCATTGATTTCATACGAATACATGAACGTTTGCACCATGACATTTCTTATCCGCCAACAAAGCATCCTTGTGAAAGTGACCACCCTTGTATCCCGTTGTTGTTGCTGACATTCTTCCCATGAGTTACATATGCCAATTACTCGGCCAACAACGTAGTAATTGTTGGAAAATATGATTTTGACCCAACTTCAAACCCGGGTTCAAGAAAGCTCACTTGAGAGCTTAAATAAACCTAAAAAAGTAAAGAGATTTTTTCGTGATTTCACCTGTCAAAATCATTGATTGATGAATGAAAATGAGACATTGAAGGTTGACGTCTCTGTTAAGATAAGTTCCTTGAAGAGGGATGTCGAACAATGGAGCAACAAGAGTTAAAGAAAGCCAAGGATCAGACTTTGTTCTCGTGTGAACAGATTTATGTTCGTGCGAACATGTTCTCGTGAGAAGAGATTTCTGTTCGTGCAAACGTGTTCTTGCGAACTGAATGTGTGTTCATGCGAAGAACATCCTGAGGCGGAAATTAAGGATGGAAACCTTTCCTTGTGGCCTCCGGTCGGTTTTGGGGAGTTTAAAAGAATCCTTTGGGGTCCTAGAATTGTATGTAAACATCTTTGGATGTTCTCTTCAGTTGTATAAAGGCCTTTCTTGCCGGTGGACGTAGTCAGCTCGATCTGAGCTAGCGAACCACGTTAAATTTTGTGTTTGTATCTTTTCATGGTGAGAGCGATCGTGAATTACATAATAATCTCTAAATTGAGGAATGTTAATAGTTGCGCGTTTTACTTTGAATTGAAAAGTTGTAACCTTTCAATTCGAAATGAACAGTTGCAACTATTCGTAGGAGGTTCCTTATCCCTATAAATAGCATCCTCTCGTCTCATTTTGATCATTCCAATAATCATCTTCTTATTCTCTCAATATCTCTCAAACATAGTTTCGTTGATCGTGTATTGACACTGGTGCTTTGTCTACAATACAAGAACGACTTTCAACCTGATGAGCAATTCGCCTCGTAGTTTTATTCAATCAGACGCACCAACTGTGGGGGGCAGGGGGGGGGGCAATACTGCTTTATGGAGATCGTCGTCGTACGAGACTGTCCTTCAAATCATCTCCGTTTTAGTCGACTTCTAATCTGTAAGTTTATATTATTATTATTATTATTATTATTATTATTATTATTATTATTATTATTATTATTATTATTATTATTATTATTATTATTATTATTATTATTATTATTATTATTATTATTATTATTATTATTTCACTTTATGTTTTCTTCTTGTCAAAACAAATCTGAGTCTACTTTCCAACAGTAACTACGTTTGCAATTCTATTCTACAGGACAGCACACACACAGACAGTCAATAAGAGATGATCGGCAACAGCGTAGTACTACGTTTGCTAAAGACTGTTTCAGTCTACAGCAAATTTTTTCAATTCCTTTAACCGCAACTGCTTCAGTAATAGTGATACGCTCAGATCTGTTACCTAATACTACCAAATAAGACATAATCACATGCTGCAATTGATTTGCATTGCCATGCGTTTTACAATCTCTCTAGTTATCAATATAACCATCTCATAACGGCCTCAAAACAGCAGCTCACATGGTCAGGGAGGTCGCATGACCTAAAAACCAGGTCGTAGGACCTGGGAGCGAGGTCGCACGACCTACGATCAAGGTCGCACGAATAATACAACAACTGAGATAACGAAGAATATATAATCAAACTGAACAAAAAATCAGACAAATTTGGAAGTACCTTCCGATTGTGTTCTGAATCGTGCAAATGTTTCTCGCTCTCCGTCACTTCTCGACGAATATTATGAAACAATAATTAATATTTTAATTATTCTCCTCAAACTGTACGTGAGTTTAAGGAAATAAAAAAAAATATCGTAAGACACTTTTTTTCTAAAGAAAAAATGAGTGTAAAACAATATGACATACTAAAAATATTGTTTCTCCCAAGAAAAAATAATGTTGTTAATACCTATATTCCCTCAAGCCCTCAATGATGCAAGTGGGTTTGGAATAACGTCTCCGATGATACTTGCTTCATTCTCCACTTAGTCGTATAGTGCGGTCCAATTAGAACTTGCTAAGCCTCCAATGTGCGCTACAGTCTCAAACATGATCGCTAAATAATTGAAAGAAGCTAACAAATTGAAAGAAATGAGGGAGAGAGAGTTGACTAGAAATGGTGAAAATTTGGGTACTGAAGACTTACTTTTATGATGGTGAATGTACCCATTCAAAGAGGCACAAACCGAATAGTCACAACTGTTCGGGTATGATGAAGATACTCGTCAAAATGGAACAAACTGAATAGTCACAACTGTTTATGTTTAACGGACCGGGTGCCTTGAGAGGTAAAAAAAAAAAAAAAAAAAAAAAAAAAAAAAAAAAAAAAACAAAAACAAAGGTTTTCTGGTCAGAAAATTTTTAAAATACCAAAAGCAATTTTTGCTAAATACTTCAAAAGAAAAAAAATAATGATTGTCAAAGCCAGTCTCCTTTTTAAGATAATAATACTAATAAACGAACTTTCCAAAATAAATTCAATTCCATTCTTTATATTGAGAGAAGTATATAGCTCAAGCATAACAAAAAAAAAAAAAAAAATCTATGACCCACAATGAGATAGTAGTAATTTGGTAATAACCAATCCTTTCGTAGAATTTGATCCGTAGATTCCATAAATTATTACTATCGTACCATTCCGCCCCACATCTTTTGCACCATTTGAACTTTTACCACTATTCACGATGTCACTTTACCCGGTGAATTGGATAGCAAAACTTTGCAATTTTTAGTTAATTATTTCGTAGTAAAGTAACTCTTATTCTACAAGATCATAAGAAAATTATCGAAAAATGGTATAGTTTTGCGATCCAAATTACCGGGTCAACGTGACCTAGTTACGGGTGAAAAAGTCGAAATGGTGCAAAAGAGGTGGTACGGAGTGGTACTTCTTACTATTTGAGCAAATGGAATAGTATCCCAAGATTCCGCTATTTCTATTTGTGCTTTTCAGTAACATAAAATGTAACATCAAGAAAAGGTTTCAAAAACCAGTTCAAGAAATGTGAACTTATATCAATTTAGGAACAGTTTATTAGCCAAATTATTCAACTGTCCTTGCAAAATCAAATATGCTTCATCTACCCGGCAACACTTTTGACAACTTCCCACTGGATGACTTTCATCATGACGATGTCGAAAACGTTTACGGACTTGACCAGTTCTGCCTAGTGACGAGTTCATAGAATGTCTTGATTCCAAATAAAGAATGGTTAACCTATCATCCAGCTCTCTATTCTGAGGCACATACCAGCTTCCAACACATCTATTCACATTCTTCATGGAATCGTACAGCATAAACTCCGTTTATTGGAGATTTCGATCTCCAACGGGTAATCACTTATCACCACATGTTCTACAGAAAACATATTCGGTGTTTAAAGCGTTATTTTTGCCAAATTAAATTCCAGCGAGATGCTAACAATTTGTATATTTATTTTTGCAATTCTAATTTTCTTGTTTAAAAAAACAAACTAACAAACAAAGGAAAAACATAACAAAGAAACAAACAAACTCCCAATGTTGGTACACAATTTCTTTGCACTCTATTAAAGTAGTGGCCTAGTTTGGAAAAGATTAATTATGGGCTTAATTAATTAAATTTTGATACTGGCAAAACATGATATTATATGATTTTCAAGATCACTCAGATCCGGGTACATTGAAATCCGGAACATTTAAAATATATTTTAATTTCCCAATCACCTAACCGCATTCGGGAAGGGGCTACGCGGATCCGGGTAAGAACACAATGCGTGACATGTATGCAAACCACCCAACTGGATCCGGGTCTGGACCCAACCAGATCTGGGTCTTCTCCCACAAAAAATATGATATTTCGCCAGATTATTAATATCCTCGAATCTAAAATTCTGGGAAATCAAGATTATCAAGGCCGCCAATGGGAACTATGAAGATCAAATCCGAAGCTTCTTGGTTCAGTCACGGATCAGTTAACGGCATTGGGTGTGTTATTCGAGATTTGCACGGAAACTTCACGGCAGGGAGAATGAAGAGAATCAGACGAGAGAGAACGCCACTTCTAGCTGAAATGTAAGCAATTATAGAGGGTCTGAAGCTTCCTATGGAACTTGGCCTCAGTACAGAGTTATCTTACAATCTGATTGATACCGTTTGGTTTTAGAAAACGGTATATGATGACAGATTGTGCTTGGATGGCAAAGGACAAACTATCAACAATGGATAAAATGGTTCACCACTTAGAGAATTCACTCCAAGATACAGAACCAATGATCACCACTTAGAGAATTCACTCTAAGATACAAAACCTGAGATAAATGGCTCACCACTTAAGGAATCCACCTTAAGATACAAAACCAGGTTAAATCCACCACTCTAAGGAATCCACCAAAGAGATACAGAATTTAGAGAGATAATCCAAAGGATTAAACTGAATAATAATCAAAGCACTATACAATCCATGAGTTTATTTCGGTCATAAAAATGTAATAATCAAGGTTAAGTCAATCTAATCCATAATTCACATTGTTTTTTTACATAAAATACCAATGCTTATTAGAGTCCTCAATAAATCACATTATCTGATTTAGAGAGCTGTAATGTAATACAAAAAAATAGTTGTTTTAATTCAGTAATGCATAAAATAAACAACGTCGATGTTACTCAGTATTGCATTACGTAAAATACGTATGCATACCTGGTTCCCTGACAATTACAATATGACGATGTAACTTTTGTAATTGATTTTCTCTTAGATGTTGATAGTGAATTAGTTAATAGAAATATGAAATTCTTATACAGATAGGTGATCATTATAGACATAATTTTTTATTTTCTTATGCCACATTATGAGAGAGTTGAATATTTCTTATAAAGATCAAAAATGTGAAATACTTAATAATTAAGTTGCAAGAGCATAAAAAGTATCCCTAAAGACTCACAACAATGTGAGACTTTGCAGACAAACAATGAGTTAAACAGTTAACCCGAATATTCAAACTTAGTTACCTATAAAATAGAATTATTGATATGGTCGATGACATTTTTCAATGAAATTTTAATTATCTATGGACATGTGTATGCTTACATGGACTTCCAACTAATAAAAATTTATGAAGGGCACATACAAAAGTAAATATATAACATGTCAAATGACACCTTTTGTAACTTCCTCATTAGTAATTACAAGTTATTCTTTAACTTGAAAAATCAATAACCACCACTCCAATAGGTTATCTATATAGCGGTTATCTTTAAAATATGAATAAGATGAGAAAAATGTTACCTCCCATAGGCTCTCTACTCCGCTTTTTATTTTAGCGAATAGGTATCCCGCTCACTATATTTGAAGAGCCGGATCAATAACTTCATACTTTCATTAACCATGTTCTTAGCGGTTATGTCCTAAATTCTTTAAAATTCTCTTGTAAAAAATATTGAGAATGTGCTACGTGTTATTTAGCAAAGCATTAAACTAACACTATTGGAACATTTAGTAAAATTTTACAATATCTAAAATAATTTTTTTTAATTTTCAGCAAAATATAAATAACTTTTAGCTACTACTACTGGAGATAACTATTCATATTTCTATAAGTTACAAAATTTCCATTAATGAAATTAATGTGAATCATCTATTATACTAATAATTTTTGCTATGCAGATTTTTTTCAATTTGTAAACAACAATATTCTATCATTGTATAGATAATGTTCTTCATATAAGGGTACCATACATATATAAATTATAATATTCAAAGTTTTCTATTCATTTTGTTATATAAAATATGAATTTTATTTAGTATCTTAATATGTAAATATAAAAACATTTGATGTGATTGTGATGTAACCAATACTTAAAGTATCCATGAAGACTCACGATGAATTAAACAGTTAATCTGGTTATGCGAGCTTAGTTACCTATAAAATTGAATTATTGATATGATTGATAGATAAATATATAAAGTTTAGTAAGTTGAATTACTTAGTTATCATTTTACTGTAGTGGTGAACGAAAATGTCTAGATTTCAATTTTGATCTTTTGATGGTCAATGTAGGCTTATTCACTGACTATCATGTACTGGGGTGGAGCCATCCCGTGGCACGGGTATCATGTGCCTTGTCCGATTTAGTAAAATATGCAATTTTGCCCTTGTGTTGCGAAGATCTATTCCAAAGTGTCCTCTTCATAACTGCAAAAGTTCCCTTGTTCGATTTTGAATTGTAGCTTCAGGGCCCTTGTTACAATTAAAAAATTACATTTGATCTTCTAAAATTGTATTATTTTGAATATGCCCCATTATAATTGCAATAGTGTCTTGGTAGGTTCGATTTTCTGGCTCCGCCCCAGATCATGTACACATATAAATATACGTATATGTATATATAAATACACACACACTCACACACACATTTATACTTTAAGATGTATAACTAATTTGTATTCATAAATCATTATTAATCTATTCAATCATAATTAACTATATTAGGAAATATTTGCAATTTTAGTTTCTTTAATTTGTAGATCATGTTTCAGAATAAACATGCAAATGTGATGCGTTATAAACATGTGGGTGGTTATTTTTTTCCAATATTCTCAGCTCAAAACCTTCGTACCCGATAAAACTTGAAAATCAGTATGGTTAAACTCGCACATTTATAATATTAAATCATATAGTCTTACTCATGAAAAAATATCTAATTTGGCATGCAGGATTAATTTTTAGCAAAAAAAATTTGTGCTCATATTATCTCTTATTTTTAGTGAGATATGATATCTTTTTAAGAAACGTTAATTTGGCATAGTGATAATATTATATAACAATGAGGTATTTGATTTCTCTCCATGCAATTATCACTAGTTTTCTTTTCCGTACACCATTTCGTCAAAATTAAGTCCTATATACATGACAACAGTCACTAACATCGCCACATATTTAGGTAATCTTCATGAATGTTTAATTATCTCTATGCAATTTTGAGGAGATTTATGGGTAAACCTCTGGTACTATAAATCTTTGTACTACATCTTACAACATACACTTTTCAAGTTTTTTACTTTGATTTGCATTTTATTGATATTATTATATTAGTATTAATCTGCAAAGCCACCTTAAGAAAGTAGATCACAAATATTCTAACCAAAATCTACACCAGACCACTATGTTCCCAAAAAGATTAATGATGATTAAGAAAAAATAGAGAAATTATTTACTTTTGATAAAAAACAAATAGATTGTTTATGGCCGTGTGTTTTCACATGTGAAGGTTAAGATCGATCTACATTAAAAAAATTGACTTTTACATGAATCAACCACAGCCATTTTGTCTCATAAAAATTTACGCGAGAGAAGGATGACTGCTAGGTCTTGAATTGAAGGGGATCTCCCACTAATACGATACAAATCAAAGAGTGGTTGAGAATTACTACATAGGAAAACAGTATTGTCGCGAATGACGTGACTTTCATCATTCAAGCACCCATCCTGAAAAACACGCAAATGTGCAAAAAAAAAAAATTAAAAAAATTCTCTCAAGTAAATGCAATACTGTTTATTGAGAGTGAATTTCAAGGCTTTTTATAATGTAAAACTATCATATGAAAAAAAAAAATATGATTAGATCACATGAACAAAGATTAAAGATTTATTGGGAAGATAAATCAAAGACGACCCAAATGGGGATCCACTCAATTTTTATTTTTACCATGTAAATATATTTATATAACTGCCTATAGAGTTTTATCTAAAGGCTAAATTTATTTGAATTTTTAAATATTTAAAAAATTATTAAGCAGTTTATATAACTTTAGATATGTATTAAAATTTTATTTTATTATATACTTTAGAACTTTTGACATATAACCCCCTCATTATCGTCTCGCTGACACTTACCTACCACCAGTATTGATTTTGTCACAAACTCCCATACAGTTTTATTTTTACCATCTCACCCCGTTTTTCCAACAGAAATCCGCCTGCAGTTTCATTTTTACAGACACTTAAGTACCAAAAATTTTAGTAAAATGGTACACGGTGTTGGTAAAGTGGAACTGCATGGGATTTTCTGACAAAATCAAGTGCTGGTAGTTAAGTGTCAGCAAGACGATACTGCAAATGGAATTTCTGTCAAAAGTTCAAATACAACAAGTATAATTTGATGGAATTTCAAATAACCGAGTCGAATCGTCGTTCGTTACAATAGCAACAATAACTTTACATTATTACATAGTGTTACTAAATTCTATTTACTATATGACATGGAATTTTAAATTCACGTGGAACTCTTTGATTGGTCAACTTTTTTTAAAATGCCACTATAAAGATAAATAGCATATGGGGAGTGAGTGTTTACTCACCTCCTACATTTTATTAATGATGTAGATATAGATGTATGGATAGGTATATTACGCAACTCTAATAGCATTAACATTAAATGATTCGAAAAACAAAAAAAATGAGAAAATTGAAACAAGCAGTGTGTACGTAGGGGGAAATCCAGGCGGGAGTGGGATAGAAGTACGAACCGACTTGGTTATTTAATGGTACTCTTTGTGGTTATCCAACTACTGCTACGTACTATTACACCATTCACCTACCTTCCGTGAGGGAAAAGAAAAGTAGCCTCTATTTAAGATCGTTCTTGTTGTGGAGGGAGAACAAGTATAATTTAACCTAAACTATCTTTGATAATTTGTTCCCGTCGCCGTGGTGGTCGGGTTAATTTCAATGGGTTTGTTGTTCGATTGCATCTCGTCACACATGGTTGGGAAGCGTGGCCGTCACAGAAGAGAGCTTCCGGACGACATAGTCATAGACATCCTCAGCAGACTTCCAGGGACATGTGTGGTCAAATTTCGGAGGGTTTGCAAGAGGTGGTTGGCTTTGACATCTACATCTTATTTTGCTCAGTTGCATCTGAAAAGAAGCACGCCCGTATTTCTTGTCCAGAGGACGACCAAAGCGCCCGCGGTGGGCGAATGCTACTGCCGTGAAGAACATCCTCAGATGCGGTGTAGGGTGCGCCACAACAAGATAGATTTGTTTAAGTTCGATCAATGTCTGGCAGGTACCGGAACGATAAGGACGACCATCAAAAGGATACATAATCGGGGTTTCTTCGATGCCAGTGAACAACGTAACCTTGTACTTGTGGGATCTTTCAACGGCCTACTTGTTTTCAAGAATAATATGATTTTTCCTAGTTCAAGATATGTTGTTTGCAACCTTGTTACTCGACAGCGAGTCAACGTCGACGGACCTGGCAAGTTTAGATTGCCTTCGTCATCGGTCCACGCGATATTCCTACATCCGATAACCAATGAATACATGATGCTCCTTCAAATTCGGGAGAATACTAGCATGCGTACCCGGTACGACTATTGGTTATACAACTTTACCAGGAAGTTTTGGAGAAAAATCTCAACCTTCGAACACAGGCCCGAGTATTCCCTCAGCCCGGTGATATTCAACAACAGGCTTCACTGGACGACTGCCATGAAACATTCTGCCAACCCTCCTCCTCGTTGCGATAGTTGTATAATTACGTTTGACAGCATCACGGAAGTGTTCCGTGCCATGCCTCATCCTGGAAATGAATGCTCCGAATCATCCACTGGAGGCCATAGGTTCATCTACCTTTACGAGGCGGCAGAGGGGTGTTTGTGCTTGTGCTGGATGAATACTATATCGGGAGTGCTTGATATATGGGCGCTGAAGGATTACGACAATTGGTGCTGGGTAAAGTCAAAGTGCATCAGTTCTGTTGCCAAACTAGGACCATACGTGCCGTTGCTTGTGGAGAAGCAAGGCTTGCTGTGTATTTACCGCAACCACATTGTTAGACTTCATCTGGACGACAAGGAGGAGTACCATAACAACCTTGGTATGGCGATACTCGACAGGGCAAGCACCGAATTTTACGGATTCCTGCCCCATAAATTCGTCATGTTTTCTTATACCGAGAGTGTTGCCTCAGTACTCAACAATTTCTTCAAACACACCTAGCTAACCGGCCGGCCTTTCTCCTACCCCTTCATATGCACGTTCTTAAATATGATTAGTGAATGTTGCAATAATTACTTTTTGTACTCATACAGAAATATACATTTGCAGAAATTCTGGCTCAATGCTTAAGATTGGCGGACACTTGATTCATAAAGAGTCTGGCCTTCGAAATTGAGTTTTTATTTAGTGTTATTTTTTCTTTTCTAACTTTTGCATGTTTTTTGCCGTTCCAAAATCATAAAAGAACACCTCCGCGTTTACAAATACACGGTGCGTTTGAAATCTGGTTTACAATTCTATGAATATTGAACCTTATAAGGAGAAACTTCGCCGTCTTTCCAAGTTATGAGGAAACTGAACCTTACAAGGAGAAATTTGTGCACTTGGAATAAAGTGTGCATAGGGAACTTGGGACGGAAAATTGTCGAGTTACAAGATAAGCTCTCGTCTATCTATAATGACGCGAACTTTCCTAATTCGGCCGCGGCAATTACAATGGAAAAGAGGCTTCGACACGACCTTGAAGACCTCCTTCTCCAAGAAGAAATTATGTGGGCCCAACGAGCAAAGGTTAAGTGGTTAAGAGTGGGTGATAAAAACACCCGCTTCTTTCATGCCTCTTTTAAGAGGCAGAAAGCCCGAAACCTGATTAAATGAATTGAAGATGCTAATGGTAATTGGATCTCAAAGGATACAGATTTAGTAGCGACCTTCTCGTCCTACTTCAGTGATCTTTTTGGTTCTCAACCTCCTGATCCGCTCCAAGCCGCTAACTGGGAAGGATGGAGTTTAATCCGGCCCAAGATTAGCGGGCATCATTTAAGCGTTCTCAACGCCCCTTTCTCCGGAGAAGAGGTCAAAAAAGCCGTTTTTCAACTGGGCCCCCTGAAATCCCCTGGCCCAGATGGCTTCCCGGGTATCTTCTATCATAAATGTTGGGAGTTTATTGGCCCAAACGTCACCTCTGCTGTCCTCTCCTTTCTCAACTCCGGCCACATGCTAAAAGAAATTAACCATACCCATATCACTCTTATCCCAAAAGGTGATTCCCCCACCCTTGTCTCAGATTTCAGGCCTATTAGCCTCTGCAGTTCTCTTTACAAAATCATTGCAAAGGTTCTTGCAAACAGACTCAAACATTTAATGCCGGACCTCATCTCCGACTCCCAATCAGCTTTTGTCTCCGGAAGACTCATCTCCGATGGGGTTCTGCTGGCCAATGAGCTCTTTGCCCACATTAGAGGAAGAAAATATAGTAACAACCATCTTGCTGCACTTAAGCTTGATATGAGCAAAGCCTTCGATAGAGTTGACTGGGTCTTTCTTCGAATTATGCTTGAAAAATTGGGGTTTCCCCCCAAGTGGGTCAACCTTCTTTATCAATGCTACTCGACAACCTCCTTTTCTGTTGTCATTAATGGGAAAGTGTCGCAGCGGTTCGTCCCTGTCAGAGGACTCCGACAAGGTGATCCACTGTCTCCTTATTTGTTCATCATCTATCTTGAAGCCCTTTCAGCATCTATGAAGAACCTCTGTAATAACAAACTCTGTGAGGGTATTAGGCTCTCTCGACTCAGCCCCAAAATGTCCCATCTTCTTTTTGCGGACGACTGTCTGCTTTTCTTTCAAGCTAATCTCAAGAGTTGCAATGAACTTGCCTGTATGCTGGATAAATTTGGGGCGGCTTCGGGACAACAGATAAACCCACGCAAATCATCCTTATTCCTCAGCCCAAATACCCCGCCAGAGCTCAAAACTGCCTATGCTCGGTTTTTCAGCCTCAATGTCTCTTCCGAGGCTTCTCTCTATCTTGGTTTACCGCTCATTACAGGAGCTAAGAAAAAAGAAGCTTTCAATTTCATTAATAAAACAGTTGAGGACAGGGTTCAAGGCTGGAATGGGAAGATTCTTAACGGTGCTGGTCGCTTAACTCTTGCTAAGGCGGTTCTTTCAGCTCTGCCGACGTATGTGTCTTCTTCGTTCAGACTTCCCCTTTCTACTTGCAATCGAATAAATAAGGCCATCCATAATTTCTGGTGGAAACCCTCTTCATCTCGGCCAATACACTTTGTTCCCACTGAGGCAACTCAACTTCCAAAGTCTAGGGGAGGTCTCGGACTTAGAAACCCTGTTTGGCTAAACCAATGCCTTCTAGCCAGGCAAGCTTGGAGAATCATTAGCAAGACGGAACTTCCAGTCTCACGCTTAATGATCAGCAAATATTGCCACAAAAAGCACTTTCTTGAAGTCAAGGCAACTAGTTCCTCCTCTTGGGCCTGGAAAAGCACTCTCTATGGCAGAGACCTCCTCAAACAAGGTTTGTCATGGACAATCGGGAACGGGGAAACGGTTGACATCTACAATGACAAATGGATTCCAGGACTCAGCCAGCCGTTAGCCACCTATTTAAACAGGACCGTCGAGGATAGCGAGGCAAAAGTTTGTTCTCTGATTGAATTGCGGGGAAACAGACAAATTTGGAAGGAGAGTGAAATTCGACAACACATTCCGGGCTTTCTTTGCAACCGTGTTCTCGCCATTCAGCTTCCTTGGCCACCTAAACAGGATGAACTATTCTGGCCCTTCACCAAGAACGGTGTCTACTCTGTGAAATCAGGATATCTTTTTCTTGAGAGGCAACACAACAAGCCCTTTGCCCCAGCGGGCGATGTTGATATCCAGGCTTCAATCCAGGTAGAGGATAAGAAGTGGGGCACCATGTGGGGCCTTCCCATACCTGAAAAATGGAAAATTTTTCTCTGGAAATGCTTTAGGGATGCAATCCCGGTGCTCTCATCCTTAAGGCGAAGATGTCTCACCTCCAACTCTATTTGCCCGCGATGTCACCTTCAGGAAGAAGAAGACCTTCCTCACTTATTTTGGCATTGCAGCACTGCAAGATCAACTTGGACATCCCTTGGCTTTAGAGGGATTATACCCTCTAATGACTCTGATTTTAACTGTTGGCTACAAAAATGGATCTCTGACTACTCCTCTGATCAAACAAAGCTTATCCTCTTTATTGCGACCCTTTGGGAATTATGGACTTCACGCTGCAAAACTTTATTCCAAGGTTCTTCTGCGGGCCCAGATGGCATTATCTCCTCTATTAAAAACCAGGTCACACTTGTTTCCAAAGCCTTGGAGGAACCTACATCGACTCATCTCTTGGACAAGAATAACTTGAACGTGGAGGATGTGTTTGTTATTCTCAAAGGAATAAGACCAGAGGATAGTAGCTCCATTTGCGCAGTGACAGTTGATGGCGCATGGGATGTCTCATCCTTAAAAGGGGGATTAGGCGTCCATTGTGTTTGCCCCCACCGTCGTCATGGAATGTCTACATCTATGGAAGTCTTCGCAGCCTCTCCCCTTCAAACTGAACTACTGGCAATCGAGTGTGCTATTACTACCGCTGTTAGGAATAATTGTTCCTATATCTCTATTCGTTCTGATAGTCTCATTGCCTGTCTTATTTTACAGGGATCTAGATGTGCTGCGACGGAAGATGCCCCTATTATCAGCAGGATTAGGTCTGAGGTCCAAGCTCTCACATTTTGCTCCATCCAGAAAGTGAAGCGTGATGTCGTTCATATCGCGCATTCGCTTGCCCGAGAAGCTTGTAGTGCTACCTCCACTTTTGGTTCTTAGCCTTGCGACTTGTACTATATTAGGCTCCTGCCTGTCGCCATTTTGGTTTATTTGGCTTGTTCTTGTCTTATTTGGATTTGTACTTTGTATCCTAACTTTGGGGCTCTTCCTTTTCTATGATTAATGATATTCTACTTTGATCAAAAAAAAAAAAAAAAATCTATGAATATTGGAGTTGACAAATTAACCCCTTCATAGCATTGAAATATGAACCCCTCGATGTCCAGTCAAGTGCCCCCTTAGACAAAATAATAAAGAACTAAGAGGCACATCTAAAAGTAATAAAATATTACCTGATCTAATTAGTTACCATTATATCGCTTGAAGGGAATTGTCTCTCCATATTCCAGAGATAGTAAGTTCAATTGAAAATTGAGATTCCACCACATATCATAAAGAGAAAATGATCAAATGAAGACATACATTATTGTTAGGTAAAGACTATTTACAAAATTGTCTAGTTTATTAGTGATAACAAACTTTGGCTGCAAAACTAGCAAAAGGAGATTTGTGTACGGAATTACACTAGCCCAAAAAATAAGTAGGATTTAGTCAACTAAGTACACTTCTTCCACCTTACAAATGGAGAGGGTGCTCAAGCATTGTAAAGAGAAGCCATCAAATTATAACAAATCTTATTCTGAAATGGCAAGCTCTGCGAAACCAGTAGTATCCAAATTCTTGATACTCCATCTAACATAAGTTCATATTCCATACCAAAACCTAAGTTGTAACCCACAATAGAGAGACATCAGAACGGATTGGTACAAATGAATACCTGCTGAGAATGAGTAGAGGAGAAAGATCTTGAAATAAAACAAATGAATTGGGATAGGAAGATTGTTGCCATTTCAGGTTTACTTTCCTGGATCCGAGGGTCTTGAAAGTTAGTAAAAAGCGGCTGCAAAATGGTACTTCCTCCGTTTCTTCTCTTTCTCTACGCTTTGACTTTTTGACTCGTATCTGTATCACTTTGCCCGGGTGATTTGGATCGCAAACGATACAAGTTTTTGATAATTCTTTCACCATGTTATAGAACAACTTTTAGTCTAAAACACCATGAAAAAAAAATCAAAATATTAAATCGTTTTGCTATCCAAATCACCGGGTCAAATTGACCCCGTGAATAGTGACAAAAGTCAGAACGTAGAGAAAGAGAAGACCTAGGGCCGAACCCCCTAGGCTATCCGCCCCCATCACCGTCGGCTACCAAGAGGCGCGACCTCTTGGTCTCGTTTTGTGTGATCTTCTTTTTCTTCCTCCTCCTTCCCTAGCTAGCACAAAGGTGTTGGAGGATCCGGATCAATCCTAGGAGTAGACTTGCATAGAGACGTGGACACTATTTTCACGTGAAGCCATCAAAGGAGACAAACAAGGTACTTGATGTTCTCATCCTTTAACATCATAATGATTTCTAGTCCTGTTATTCTTGGAGGGTATTGAACCGAATTGATTATTGTTTATTCCGATGCGTAATTGGTATCAAAACCCTGCAATGTCACAAGAAATAGATTGCCTCTAGGACATATTTCCAACAGGCCGGAGCACCAGGGATCCCCTTTTCCGCGGAAGCCTCCTCGCACTCTTCCCATCCCATCATTGTTCCGCCACCTCCACCAGTGAAACCCGGAGTACAGCCAGTTCGTGTGTCACTACCCTCAGGAGGCCAGTACTTCCTGGCTCCTACCTATGGGACCCCAAATGCGTATGCAGGTACGCACACCGCTTTACAACCATAATATGCCTTTCTCGCAGGCGCCACCCATGGGTCCCTCGCCTAATGTGACGTTCAACGCTTCCATGGAGTATAGATTAGAAGACTTCATGGCGAACCAAGAAGGAACTAGCAACGCTCTACCAAGCATAGAGTGTTCCCCTGCCATCCCACGGGAGGTCTACTTGATGGCCAATCCACTGGGCTACTAGCCGCCGAAGTGGGAGAAGTTTGACGAGGTTGAAGGGAATGTGCATGAGAACATCATGCACTTTGTCAACCTTCAGGGACCATACGAAGGCTAAAGGAACCTGTGGCTTGGCAAATTCTCCTAGTCCCTGGGACTCGTGGCGTACAAGTGGTACAACAAGCTCGAGCCTGGATCCGCGCGAACCTGTAAGGACATGCAGAGGAAATTCTACGTCAAATTCTCCAAGGTCGAGGTACATGTCACCATCATCATTCTTTCTTGGATGAATCAGAGGCGCGACGAAGACAATGTCGCCTTTATTAGAAGTTTCCGAGAAAAATCCCTCTAATGCTCGGAAGAGGTCGCAGAAGAGCGCCTCGTAGAAATTTGTTTACAGGGAATGCTACTCAAGTATAAGGAGATGCTAATCAACCACCAGATGCCTAGCTTCTTTGCTCGTCTTCACGTGAAACATCAAACCAATCATGTAGGAGAAATGCAATCAAAACTCATCAAATGCGTCAGAATTCAAAGGAGGAAGGTTCAGCTTCAAAAGCGGGCGGAAGTAAGGACAAGGAAGTTCCTACGAAAACTATATATTCTCACATGAAGAGTTTTATGACTACTTTTTATAAACTTATCATTAATTCTGTGGGGATAAGTTTATTAATAAAATTTTGGTACTTAATGAAATATATTGATAAACCACCTGCTTCTTAAACGGATTGATTATCCACCTGCTATTCATAATGGGTTGATAATCCATATACTGCTTAACGGATTGAAAATCCACCTGCTATTCTCAATGGATTTATAATCCATTTGATTCTTGATGGATTGATAATCTACTTGCTGTTTTTGCATTGGATTTATAATCCATCTTCTACCTAATTAGATTGACAATCCATCTGCCGCAACTTAAATGTCCGCAAAGGAATGCTTCAGACGTTGATGAGTTCCTGGAAAAGCTGAAAAGAGGTCTACTGCAACAAGTCTATGATCTAGGTTCAGGGTTAAAGAGACAATCGATAACCAAAAGTAGAATATCAACTATTAAGATTACATTTCATTTAATGTATACAAGGATTCTTATCAAAATAATTTTTAAAAAATGTGCGTGATATGCTAAGTGATCTAGCTTAATCTTGCGTCCTCGTCACGATCGGTGTTCCAATCCCGGCCTACACTAACCTGTGGTGGTTTTAAAATAACAAACGCAGACACCATAGTGTGAAACCAATCAGTAAAAACTGAGTAAATACACACTACAACATGTAAAGAAATGAGTGGCACACAAGCATAAGATGAAATAAATCAAGATATTTGAAACATTTTATAATTAAAATAGTTCGGAAAAATTGGAAGAATCCTAAGTAAGCGTGTAGCAAAACTTCTCAACTTTAAAGAATTTATAAATCACAAGTAGTCAAGATATTCTTAAACCGTTGCAATCTCACAGGTGCAAATCATGTTTCACGGTAGAACATATTAATTCACGAGCCCAGTTTCTTTCAACTTCGCGAACTTTGGTTGGGGCATATATATCAAGAGCCACTAACATGATCAATAGAGTAATAAACTTTCATTGAACTTCAGTCAACAATTTAGTTTAGTTGAGGCATGTCCAGAGCCACCAGCAGGTCGATGTAGACAAAGAGATCACAAAGTAATCATAAAGGCTTTTTCTAGGATCTATGAAGCCCTATTTCACCTGAGCGTTAAGAGAGCCCAAACGTCAGTCCCGCTCACAACATTAGTTAAAAGACCTTAAGTGTCGACACCCCTATACCGCAGTGACCCTTACAAGTATAGCTAGCACTTTATAGCTCTATAAAACCCTTGGACGCAATACCTTGGTACATTTTGGCTCGTCGGGGGCGAATTTTTGAACAATTAATTTCTATCCAATAAAAGGAACCATTGCTTCAATGGGCGTAGCCAAAAGCAACGGAAGGATCGATTGGCACCTCAGGACAAAGCTGTAAATAAACATAACTCTGTACATCGTCCTAAATCTATTCGAAGTGTCTTATTTATTCTCTTTATCGTATTCAAATTTTACAATTAATTTCCAAGAGTTCTCAAGGAGATCATTAAAATATTCCAAACAACTTTCAAGTAGAAAACATGCATCTCATACTTATCCATATCACAAAGCATTCATTTGAAACTTTACACATACGCACATTTTTATAAGTAATGGCCACACATGCGTACTTACCACTGAGCCAAGAAAGGCAAAAGCAAAGCTAGCACTCTTTCTACAACACTCGTTTCATATGAATCCGGGTCTCACAGTCAATGTGGCAGCATGAATACATACGTCTACTTGGAACGATCCTGAACAACAGCTTGATATACATAGTTCAAGTAATACAGCATATTAGCATATGCCCTCTATATGAGGTTGTATGCAAGAATGCAATGTGTTGAGTCAAAGACCCTTGAATGTGTTTTGGTTGGTAATTATTTTGAGTGATGAAATACAAAGACAAAGACATAAGCAGCAAGGCATTTCAGATACTTCAAGGCTTTGAGATATTGACAGAACTTCAAAGCCTTGAGAGTTATTCTATTATGCTATATGTTCTAACAGTTCTGTGTTGCAGATTGGATATCTGATTGTACAGATCAGGGATTTGCTGCATATACTTTTGGATTACACTATTTATATATCTAACATAATTGCAGGTGATCAGAACAGGAAGAATCAAAGTTATCTGGGTTTAACTTTTAATATCTGTGAAGAAGGTTCAGAGCTGCAAGGCCTTGAGATGTGCCTTGAGCTGCTGACAGTTTTTACAGAACTAATTTGATTCTTTCTTGCAGGTTGTGATTCTTAGTATTGTGATTATTTACTCACTTCTAAGTGTCTTAAACTTGTTTTTCATGATTCATATGTTTTAGAAGTTATACAGATTATTGTTCTAATCTGTTAAACAGTTTTATCAGAAACTGGATAATCAAACTGTCTTAGCACTGTTATCTTTCTGGATTTTGTTGTTGCTGTGTTTCAATGCTGTTGCAGGGTTGTTAAACGTGCAGGAGCAATCTCAACAAACTCCAACGGATATCAACTTAGAGCTGTTTGAATTTCAGTTGAAAACAGAAAGAGGATTTGTAGGAACTGAGATCCTAAAATCTCTCAGTCAGTTGCAGCTGTGGATAAAAGAGACTGGTTTGAATTTTGAAGATAGAGAGGCTTGCAGAATACTTAGAGCGGTGTGACAAATTCGTGGGAGATCATTCATTCAAACACACAATCATTCAAGCTTCAATCCAGATCCCAGAAGATCAAATCAATCCAGTTTTTTCAGAAGAACACATCCAGGCTTCAACAGCTCATCTTTTTTACTGTGTTCTTCACTTGTACTTTAATATGTGTATCTTTAGATTATCTTAAACCTCACTTAACCTAGTGGTTGGTTTTTCAAGTGAACAACAAGAGGTTCTTGTTAGCTCAACAGTTAGTAGCTGGAACTAGATAGGTTTGGAACTAGAAGCTGTATAGGTGTAAGGGAAATCACTTAGGCTTGAAAATCTAGGGCTGTTTCTGTTGGAATAGATGCCCTAGAGGCAATCTAGTTTAGTATGAATTATTTGTGGCTAGAAATTCATTTATTATTTATTGGATATTTAATATAATGAAGTCCTTAGATTTACAATTGTGTTGTTTATCTTAAATATCCCTAGTCAAGTATAATGATTAATGGGACAATCATCTATAGACTAGTATGGGGTTGGATTGATATGGAGATATCACGATCCAACACATAGGTGTGCATTAGGGAATGTCGCACTGGATTGACCCATCTCCGAGAAGGCTACATACACGTTATGTTGAGTCACAAGCGCTTCTCGCGGTGCAATGGTATTGTCATCCTTAGACTTGAAGTCACTAGATATTCTAGTTGTGGATTATTGTGATTTTGGTAGCGTCAAACGCTACACCGTAACTGGGTAGTTATAAAGGCGTGTACTGGATACAATAAGAAGCAAGTTTAGAAATCGTAGTGGACGTAGATAGGATTTGTCCGTCCCACATAACGGGAGAAAATATCCTAGGCCACTCGAGGGATAGTGCTTATAGAATGACTGGCCAGACTCAAATAAATCAATATGGGATATTGATGTTATTTGCACGAATAAGGCTATTCCCATGGATCGAGAAACTATGGATTGGATATACGAGTGTGACTTGTATGTCTCGTGTCCAATCCGGATATAGAGACAAAGGGATGAGACAATTACTTGTACAAAGGTTGTCAAGATGATTATTCTATTAGTTGGCTAGAATGGATGTTTTGTTAGAGACCGCTCCATATTAGCAAATAGTTGCTACCAACTAGATAGAACCTATGGGGTCACACGCTATATAGAGTTGAACTAGATTTGGGAATTAATTAATAGGATTAATTAATTAGAAGGATCACTTTGCAAACCCTTGCAAACTTAGTTGGGACTAATTTGCAAGGAAGGGACTAAATTGAATTCTTGTAGGACTAGAATAAGTCCTTTAGGTAGTTAACAAGGAGTTGTTGGACTATATAAAGGACCTTCCTTCCTTCCTTCCCATATAACTTATGCTCATAATTGAACATAACAAAGAGTGGGAGAGAACAAAAGGAAAGAGAGCAAGCAACAAGGGAGCCGACCGCCCCTTGCCGCCGCCCCGTCCCCGTCGGCCAAAGGAGGCCGAGACTCTCCTTTTTGGTCTCGTTTTGCGTGATTCTTCTTCCTCTTCCTCTTCCGGGCTAGCACTAAGGACTTGGGAGATCTAGGATCAACTCTAGGCGTGGATCAACCATAGAGAACGTGACACAATTCGCGTTTGAAGTCATCAAAGGAGAACCCTAAGGTGTGTTTATGATTTCTTACCCTTACCATCGTGATGTCTCTTGACTTGTGATCCTTGGAGGGTTTTGCATGGTTTTATGATTGTTTATGCTTCCGTTGCGCATCCATGAATCAAACCCCTACAGTGGTATCAGAGCCACAGGTCGTAGAGCATAAACGTGGTTTATGTGTTACGTTTTAGTTGTTTTACACCTTAATTTGATTGTTTATCGCGTAAAACAAGACAAATCAAGCATGGGATGCAATTTCTCAATAATTAATCATAACAAGATTCAATTTTTGCATTGGATGCATGAATTGGTGAGTTTGAGAAATTTTAGGATCTTAGATCTAGGGTTTGGGCATCCTTGGGGAAGAAGGAGTTCTCCCAAAACAAGGAAACAACCAAACTTGGGCTCCAAGCAAGGGAGTTGTTTTGGAAACAACTCCCTCAAGGAGGTTCGGCCCCCTTAGGGACAGCCCCCCTTGCTTGCCGCCCAAGCTTGGCCGCCTTAGGGGCCGGGCGGCCCTAACCCGTGGGCCTAGGCTTGTGGGTTTTGGGCCGGGCCGGCCCTAGGGCCTTGTGGTTCACTTTATTGGGCCTGGGCAATTTGATTGTTGGGCCCATGGACCGTTTTAACCCTAGAAATCCTAAAATCAATTAAAATTGACCAAGCGCGTTAAAATTGGATTTTAACTGTTTATGTTCAAATCGCATGGTGATTGGATATGGCCTTAGGATGTGGTTTGATGTGGATGTTTAATTTTGTGGTTTGGTTTTACGGCCTGCGAGCTGATCAATTAATTGTAATAATTAATTAGGGTTTTATGGCCTGCATGCCATTTTTTTTCTCAACTTGTGAGATTTATTTTATTTAGTATAGAAGTTAGCTAGTGCTAGATAAAGTACATTGTTAGCCAAGATTGAAGAAAAGGAGCCCAAAGCCAAAGAAGCCACAAAAGATGGAGCATGGAGCATGGAGCATTCCACATGACTATGAAAGATGGACCAAAAGATCAAGACGCATGGAGATGTGTTTTTTTTTAGGGTTCATGGATAATTCCATTGGCTTGGAATTATCTTAGTCTAGAAAAGGCCATATCCACGTCACGTTTAATTTCTGTTTTGTGGTTGTTTATTTTATTGTCTTATTATTTGTGTGGTTGGTGTATGGATGATGCATGCAATTAGGATAATAAGATAATTAGACAACCCGGATCTATTATTTGGAGTTGTGCCAAACTCAAATAGATAGATTAGTTGATATTGATCAACAAAACAATTAAAAATTGAATTTAAAAATCCCTCAAAATTCAAATATTGTGTTCTTTCCTTCTCGTTATTTAAACACTCATTATCATCATTATTTACCAAGTTCGTGCGTGCCAAAGCATGGCGACTTGGTTCATCATGATGGAATGCGATGGCACGTAAAATGTGCAATTGTTTAGATAAGAGGTTGAAAACAACTAGGCTATTAATTTGATTAAGAAACCTAGAGGCAATCAATTGGGATTATCCATATGGATGGATAAATAAGGATTTATTTGCCCAATTGAACCAAGAGTTGCATATGGGATGCAATTAGAATTGTTCCTACCTAAAGTAGTCAAATTATGGGTGACTTGCCAAAGCAAGCTCATAAGGAGATGAAAGATGGATCTTGGCCCACTAGAAAATATAAGGATATTTTCCGCATTAATATCTTGAGGGTTATTAATCCGTAGAAAAATAGTGGGAGCTATATTTGATAAACTAGCCATTATTGAATATAGTCAAAAATTCACAAATACTAAAACTTGCGTATTTTCCTTTTGTAGAATTCCAAATGGCAAACAACTCATCGAGTTCACAACATTCCCTACGATCTGTCCTTGAGAAGGACAAGCTCTCTGGAACCAACTTTCTTGATTGGTACAGAAACTTGAGAATTGTTCTCAAGCAAGAGAAGAAACTGTACGCAATAGAGGAGCATGTTCCAGAAGGTCCAGAGAACCAAACACCTGCTGCCCTAAAGGCGTATCAAAAGCGTGTTGATGACGCTAATGATGCGGCCTGCCTCATGCTTTGCACCATGACTTCTGAGCTTTAGAAGCAACACGAAAACATGAATGCTGTCGATATGATCGAACATCTAAAGCAGCTCTTCCAAGAGCAGGCGAGGGTAGAGGGGTATGAGGTCTCAAAGGCACTGTTCAAGTGTCATCTGGCAGAAGGGAACCCGGTGGGACCCCATGTACTCCGAATCATCGGGTACTTGGAGAATCTCGCCCGACTGGGGTTCCCGGTCGGCCAAGAGTTGGCAACTGATCTCGTGTTGCAATCGTTGCCCAAGAGTTATGGACAGTTCATTATGAACTATAACATGAACGAGATCGTTAAACCACTGGCAGATTTACTCAATATGTTGAGGACGGCTGAACAGAGCATCAACAAGGGTAAGGGCAAGGCCATAATGATGGTACAGAAAGGAAAGGGCAAAAGGTTTGCCTCTTCCTCCAAGGGCAAAGGCAAGTCAGTTGCCAAGTCCAAGGAACCTGCCCTTAAGCCTGTTGGTGGCATTGTCAAGGGCGTGACTAAAGGTGAGTGTCACTACTGCAGTCAGCCTGGACACTGGATGAGGAACTGCCCAAAATATCTAGAGGACAAGAGGCTTGGAATAGTGATTCCACCACCACCAGGTATTTTTATTGTAGATGTCAATTTAACTTTCTCTACATCATGGGTATTAGATACTGGATGTGGATCTCATATTTGTCGAAATATGCAGGATCTAAAGAGAAATAGGAGATTGGCTAAAGGGGAGGTAGATCTGCGCGTTGGGAATGGAGCAAAGGTTGCTGCGTTGGCCATAGGCGTGTGCGAGCTATCTCTGCCTTCATGATTAGTTTTAGAATTAAATAATTGCTATTTTTTGCCTGCTATGAGCAGAAACATTATTTCTATTTCTTGTTTGGACAAGGATGGTTTTATTATTTCAATAAAAGACAATTGTTGTTCCTTTTATTTAAATAATATTCACTATTTTAGTGCGCAATTATTTAATGGACTGTATGTTCTTGATCTAAGCAATCCTGTCTACAACATTAATACCAAGCGGATTAAAATAAATTATTTAAATCATGCTTATTTATGGCACTGTCGTTTAGGCCACATAAATGAGAAACGTGTATCTAGACTCCATAAGGATGGATTACTAGACTCATTTGATTTTGAATCATATGAGACATGTGAGGCTTGTTTATTGGGAAAAATGACAAAGTCCCCTTTCAATAAGAAAGGTGAGAGGACTAGTGATCAATTGGCACTCATACATACCGATGTGTGTTGGCCATTTGCCACGTCTGCAAGGGGGTGGTTATGTCTACTTCATTACTTTTACTGATGATTTCAGTAGATATGGATTTGTGTACCTTATGAGGGCAAAATCCGAATCCTTTGAAGTGTTCAAAGAATTAAAGAATGAAGTAGAAAAGCAACTTGGCAAAAGTATAAAAGCTCTACGATCGGATCGTGGAGGAGAATACTTGAGCCAAGAGTTTGACGACTATCTTAGAGAGTGTGGGATAGTGTCCCAACTCACTCCACCCGGAACGCCACAATGGAATGGCGTGTCCGAGAGGAGGAATCGAACTCTATTGGATATGGTTCGATCTATGATGTGTCAAACCGACCTTCCATTATCATTTTGGGGCTACGCTCTATTAAGTGCAGCTTTCACCATTAACCGTATTCCATCTAAGTCAGTCATGAAGACACCATATGAGATGTGGAGTGGGAGGCGTCCCACACTGTCGTTCATGAGGATTTGGGGATGCGATGTCTATGTAAAACGTTTACAATCAGACAAGCTGGGGCCGAAATCAGATAAGTGTAAATTTGTGGGGTACCCTAAGGAAACTAAGGGTTACTACTTCTACAATCCAACCGAGAACAAAGTGTTTGTTGCTCGGACCGGCGTGTTTCTAGAAAGAGAATTTGTCTCTAAAGAAGCAAGTGGGAGGAATGTAGAACTTCAAGAGGTTCAAGAACCACAAATCACTCAGTCGATTATGGAACATGAACAGGAACCACAAGTTGTTGTGGAGCAACCTGTTCAGGTGACACAAGAGCTTCGTAGATCTAGTAGAGTGCGCCAGGAACCCGAGAGGTATGGACTTCTCGTAACCGATTCCGGTGACACGATGCTCATAGTTGATGAGCCTACTACCTATGAGGAGGCCATGAGTGTCCCAGACTCTCAGAAGTGGCTAGAAGCCATGAGATCCGAGATGGAATCCATGTATACCAACAAAGTATGGACTTTGGTGGAACCAACCGATGGGGCGCGGCCCATAGGGTGCAAGTGGGTCTTCAAGAAGAAGATCGACATGGATGGTAATGTGATTACCTATAAGGGTCGATTGGTAGCCAAAGGATTCAGACAGATTCATGGTATTGACTATGATGAAACCTTTTCACCAGTCGCTATGACCAAATCCATCCGAATCCTACTTGCAATTGCAGCATACCACGACTATGAGATTTGGAAGATGGATGTCAAAACAACATTCCTTTATGGGAATCTCCTCGAGGACGTGTATATGATACAGCCGGAGGGTTTTGAGGATCCAAAGCAAGCCAACAAAGTCTGTAAGCTGCAACGATCCATTTATGGATTGAAGCAAGCTTCTAGGAGTTGGAATCGACGTTTTGATGAAGTGGTCAAAGAGTTTGGCTTCATCAGAAACGAAGATGAGTCTTGTGTCTACAAGAAGGTTAGTGGGAGCTCTGTAGCTTTTCTGGTCTTGTATGTGGATGACATACTACTCATTCGAAACGACATTCCCGTGCTGCAATCTGTTAAAGATTGGCTAGGAAAGTGTTTCTCAATGAAGGACTTAGGGGAAGCAGCCTACATACTCGGTATAAAGATCTATAGGGATAGATCTAAAAGGTTGCTAGGCCTAAGTCAATAGAATCCCCTAATGAGATTTCAAGAAAGGATTCTTGCCCATGTCACATGGAATCACTCTTTCGAAGAGTGGTTGTCCCTCCAATGAGATTGAGAAGGAACGCATGAGTAGAATCCCCTATGCCTCGGCCATAGGATCTATCATGTACGCCATGTTATGTACTAGACCAGATGTGTCATATGCCTTGAGTATGACAAGCAGATACCAATCCAATCCGGGTGAGAGTCACTGGATTGCAGTCAAGAACATCCTAAAGTACTTGAGAAGAACTAAGGATGCCTTCTTGATATTTGGCGGAGAGGAAGAGTTGCGTGTAAGGGGTTACACTGATGCAAGCTTCCAAACCGACAGAGATGACTTTAGATCACAGTCGGGATATGTGTTTTGCCTGAATGGAGCAGCGGTGAGCTGGAAGAGTTCCAAGCAAGAGACGGTAGCTGATTCTACAACAGAGGCTGAGTACATTGCTGCAAATGGCGCAGCAAAGGAGGCTGTTTGGATCAGAAAGTTTGTTACTGAACTTGGTGTGGTCCCTAGTATTGCGGATCCAGTTGAGTAGTTCTATGACAACACTGGGGCGATCGCGCAATTAAAGTAACCCAGGTCGCACCAGAAATCCAAGCACGTGCTCAGGAAGTTTCATCTGATTCGAGATATTATCGATAGAGGAGACGTTCGGATATGCAAGAATCCTACATATGATAATCTGTCAGACCCACTTACAAAGCCTCTCACGCAGTGGAAGCATGAAGGGCACACTAGGAGTATGGGCATACGAGATGCGCCAGATTGGCTCTAGTGCAAGTGGGAGACTGTTGGAATAGATGCCCTAGAGGCAATCTAGTTTAGTATGAATTATTTGTGGCTAGAAATTCATTTATTATTTATTGGATATTTAATATAATGAAGTCATTAGATTTACAATTGTGTTGTTTATCTTAAATATCCCTAGTCAAGTATAATGATTAATGGGACAATCATCTATAGACTAGTATGGGGTTGGATTGATATGGAGATATCACGATCCAACACATAGGTGTGCATTAGGGAATGTCGCACTGGATTGACCCATCTCCGAGAAGGCTACATACACGTTATGTTGAGTCACAAGCGCTTCTCGCGGTGCAATGGTATTGTCATCCTTAGACTTGAAGTCACTAGATATTCTAGTTATGGATTATTGTGATTTTGGTAGCGTCAAACGCTACACCGTAACTGGGTAGTTATAAAGGCGTGTACTGGATACAATAAGAAGCAAGCTTAGAAATCGTAGTGGACGTAGATAGGATTTGTCCGTCCCACATAACGGGAGCAAATATCCTAGGCCACTCGAGGGATAGTGCTTATAGAATGACTGACCAGACTCAAATAAATCAATATGGGATATTGATGTTATTTGCACGAATAAGGCTATTCCCATGGATCGAGAAACTATGGATTGGATATACGAGTGTGACTTGTATGTCTCGTGTCCAATCCGGATATAGAGACAAAGGGATGAGACAATTACTTGTACAAAGGTTGTCAAGATGACTATTCTATTAGTTGGCTAGAATGGATGTTTTGCTAGAGACCGCTCCATATTAGCAAATAGTTGCTACCAACTAGATAGAACCTATGGGGTCACACGCTATATAGATTTGAACTAGATTTGGGAATTAATTAATTGGATTAATTAATTAGAAGGATCACTTTGCAAACCCTTGCAAACTTAGTAGGGACTAATTTGCAAGGAAGGGACTAAATTGAATTCTAGTAGGACTAGAATAAGTCCTTTAGGTAGTTAACAAGGAGTTGTTGGACTATATAAATGACCTTCCTTCCTTCCTTCCCATATAACTTATGCTCATAATTGAACATAACAAAGAGTGGGAGAGAAAAAAAGGAGAGAGAGCAAGCAACAAGGGAGCCGACCGCCCCTTGCCGCCGCCCCGTCCCCGTCGGCCAAAGGAGGCCGAGACCCTCCTTTTTGGTCTCGTTTTGCGTGATTCTTCTTCCTCTTCCTCTTCCGGGCTAGCACCAAGGACTTGGGAGATCTAGGATCAACTCTAGGCGAGGATCAACCATAGAGAACGTGACACAATTCGCGTTTGAAGTCATCAAAGGAGAACCCTAAGGTGTGTTTATGATTTCTTACCCTTACCATCGTTATGTCTCTTGACTTGTGATCCTTGGAGGGTTTTGCATGGTTTTATGATTGTTTATGCTTCCGTTGCGCATCCATGAATCAAAACCCTACAGTTTCTGTGTGATTAATAAGAAGTGTTTTCCCAATCCTGGTGGGATTAGATCCCCTAGGCAGAGATTAGGTCCATTGGGACTGAACTCTGTAAATTGCTTTCTGTTCTTTACTTTACAGTTTGATTATTATCTGCTGCACACAACTCAAATCAAACTAGGTTCAAAAGCTGTTTAGAATTTTTTACAGTTCAAGGCCTTGAAGCTTTCTATTTTGCCTTTGAAAGTTTCAGACAGTTTACTAAAATCCCAAGGCCTTGAGATTTGAGTTTCACACAAAGTATTTCTGTTAAACTTTGAGTTTTGCAAAAAGTTTCCATACTCTATTCAACCCCCCCCCCCCCTCTAGATTATTTAGGTCCTGTATTTAGTCTACATTACACACTTTCAATTGGTATCAGAGCTTGTGTCGCTGTTTTAGATCTAACAATCTGGTGACTATGAGTAATGTAGGAGATGGTGGATTCTCACAAGGAAGGGCAGCCAACAGACCTCCATTGTTCTGTGGTGATAACTTCATGCACTGGAAGGCATTGATGAAGATGTTCATCATAGATCAAGACATGGAACTATGGTCAATAGCTCAGAATGGTCCTCATGAGTACTACACTACAATTGATGGAGTCAGATGTATCAAGTCTGAGGAAAATCTTTCAGTTACTGAACTTGAAAAGGTATCAAAAAATTACAAGGCTATGAATCTGTTATACTGTGCTCTTAATGCAGATGAGTTCAACAGAGTGTCGAATTCCAAGAGTGCCAAAGAAGTATGGGATAAACTGGTGGTGACATATGAAGGAACTAGCCAGGTTAAGCAGACCAAAATCAACATACTTCTGAGGCAATATGAGTTGTTCAAGATGAACTCAGATGAGACCATCAAGAAGATGTTTAAAAGATTCACTGATGTGGGGAACAATCTGGAGTCATTGGGAAAGAAGTTCTCAAATGAAGAGAAGGTCAGAAAGATTCTGAGAAGCTTGCCAAAAGCCAAGTGGGAGCCAAAGACAACAGCCATTGAGGAAGCTCAGGACTTGAGTCTTCTTCAGCTAGATGATCTACAAGGAAAGCTGCTCACTCATGAAATGTCTATGAAGGATGTGGAAGGTGATTTGAGTGAAAACATCAGGAACCTAGCACTTAAGGCAAAAGACAGTGAAAAGTCTCAAAGCCTTGGGACTGAGGATGAGCCTGATGATGAAGAGGCTTTAGCATTGATCTCCAAGGCCTTGGCCAGGATTCTCAAAAAGAAAAGAAACTCTGGTAACAGGGATTACAACAGAGAGAGATCAAGACCCTCAAGCAGCAAGGACTACAAAGGTAAATCTTCATCACAGTCACATAAAACTAAAGTAATGAATTGTTTTGAGTGTGGTGATGCAGATCATTTAGTAAGGGATTGTCCACAAAAGAAGAAGAACAGGAACTTTCAGAAGAAAGAAAGTGACAACAGAAGGAAGAAAGCCATGATGGCTTCTTGAAGTGATTCTGATTCATCAAGTGACTCAGAAACAGAAGAAGAGCAAGCAAACCTATGCTTCATGGCAAAGCATTCTGAGAATTTAGAACAACATATTTGTTCTTTGACTGAGAAACTTCAAGAGTCCAAGAAGGTCCTAGCTAGGTTTACAGGCTCAGAACATAATCTGAATCTCATTCTTGGAGGAAGTCTGAAATCAATGCATAAAAGTGGGATTGGCTATAATCCAAATTTTCCAAAGAAAGGCCAAACTACTTTTGTCAAATCTGGTAGCAGACATTCTCCGAAATGTCATTACTGTGGAAAATTGGTCATGTCAGATTAACTTGTCCCTTCAGAAGATCAGAACCTCATATTATGAGAAATACTTATCCTTATCAGCTTAAGGGACAGGTTAGGCAGATTTGGGTTCCAAAAGGAATTAGGCCACCAAATATGGCTGATTCTGAGTATGACTCAAAGTTCTGCACTTGGTCTAACAGCCTGTTGAGGCAATGATTTATTTTTGCAGGATGTCACCAAGGCCTTGAAAGATCAGAAATGGATATTAGACAGTGGATGTTCCAGACATATGAGTGGAAAGAAGTCCTTCTTCGCAGAACTTACAGAAAAATCTGGAGGAACAATCACACTTTGTGACAAAGCAAAATGTAATATCATTGGTAAAGGTAGTATTGGTAATGGTTCTACAAATTCTATATCTGATGTTTATCTGGTAGATGGACTTAAGTATAATTTGCTTAATATCTCTCAATTATGTGATAAAGGTTATAAAGCTATATTTGACAAGGAAAAATGTGTGGTGCAGGATGAGAAATCTGGTGATTGCATACTCACTGCTCCTAGTTCATATAATGTATGTGCTATGAATACTAACAGTGTTGCAGGTGACAAGCTAAAATGCCTCAAGGCCTTGAAGGAAGATTCAAAGCTTTGGCACAGAAAGCTTGGGCATATTTGTATACATACCTTGAATAAACTCATCTCAAAAGACTTGGTAAGAGGTTTACCATCAAATAAATTTTCAGATGATGAGGTTTGCAAGGCATGTGTACAAGGTAAACAAACAAGAAGCTCATTCAAGCCAAAGAACTTTGTAAGTACTTCTATACCCTTAAAATTGCTTCATATGGACTTGTGTGGTCCTATGAGAGTTCAGACCCCAAAAGGTAAGAGGTATATGCTTGTTATAATTGATGATTATTCTAGATTTACTTCGGTGATGTTTATTAGAGATAAAACTGAAGCTTTATCTGAATTTTCTAGACTGTGCAAAGAACTTCAAACTTTGAAAAATTTACCTATTGCATCTATTAGAAGTGATCATGGTAGGGAGTTTGATCAACTTGACTTTTATTTGTTTTGTGCGAAGCATGGCATTTCACACAACTTCTCTGCACCTAGAACTCCACAGCAAAATGAAGTAGTTGAAAGAAAGAATAGGACACTTGAGGATATGTCCAGAACCATACTTCTTGAAAGTAATTTGCCAAAGTTCTTATGGGCAGAAGCTGTTAACACTGCCAATTATGTGCTGAATAGATGTTTGATTAGACCTATTTTGAAAAAGACCCCCTATGAACTGTTTAAAGGTAGAAAGCCTACTGTTTCTTATTTCAAACCCTTTGGTTGTATCTGTTTTGTGCATAATAATGGTAGAGACAATCTTGTTAAGTTTGATGCTAGAAGTGATGAAGGTGTATTTCTTGGATACTCTCAAACTAGCAAAGCCTATAGAGTTTATAATAGAAAAACCAAGATTGTGGAAGAGAGCATTCATGTAATTTTTGATTAAAGTACTAAGTATTCTCTGAGTGAAAGTTTTGCAGATCCAGATTTGAACAAGCATGAATCAGATGATGATGATGTGAAAGAAGACAAAGGCAAAACTAATGTGCAAAATCAATCATCAGAATCTCAAGGCCTTGAACCTCCTGCTGAACCAAAATCTCAAATCCTTGAGACAGAAGCTGAAACTTTCTATGATGCTCCCTCTACTGTGTCAAGGACTCAAAGCCTTGAAGGAGAATAATCCTGGGTACCAAGAAAGAAGTTTAAGTACCTTGCAGACCATCCAGCTGATAACATTATATCGGATCCATCAACGAGAACTCAGACAAGAGGACAGTTGAAGAACTTGTGTGCTTTTAGTGCATTTGTATCTTTGATTGAGCCTAAGAATACCAAGGAAGCACTAGAAGATGCAAAATGGATCATTGCAATGCAGAGTGAGCTTAATGAGTTTGAAAGGAACAAGGTTTGGAATCTGTTCCCCAGACCTAAAGAGAAATCAGTTATTGGAACCAGATGGGTATTAAGAAACAAGCTTGATGAGAATGGCAAAGTGGTAAGAAATAAAGCCAGATTGGTAGATTATGAGGAGACTTTTGCTCCTGTTGCCAGTCTGATGTGCAGGGAGTTTGAGATGAGCCTAGTGGGTGAACTGAGTTTCTTTCTTGGACTTCATATTTTACAAATGAAGAAAGGAATTTTTGTACATCAAGGAAAATATACCAAGGACTTATTGAATAAGTACAATATGTCACAGTCCAAGGTGCTTAAGACCCCTATGAGTTCATCACTCTCTTTAGAAAAAGATTCAAATGGTAAGAGTGTGAATCAAAAGGAACACAGAGGTATGATTGGATCACTATTGTATTTAACTGCTAGCAGACCTGATATTATGTTCAGTGTCTGTATGTGTGCTAGATTTCAAGCAGATCCTAAAGAAAGTCATTTAACTGCAGTCAAAAGAATTTTTATATATTTGAATGGAACCAGAGAATTAGGCTTTGGTATCCAAGAAGATCTAATTTTATGTTGAGTGGCTATTCAGATGCAGATTTCGCAGGATATAAAGTAGACGGGAAAAGTACTTCTGGATGCTGTCAATTTCTTGTATCTTCATTGATCAGTTAGCATTCCAAAAAGCAAAATTCTGTAGCATTATCAACTGCAGAAGCTGAATATATTGCAGCTGGTGCTTGCTGTTCACAAGTGTTATGGATTGCTCAACAACTTAGATATCTTGGCCATAACTTCAGAAATGTGCCTATTCATTGTGACAACACAAGTGCTATTTGAATCTCTAAGAATCCAGTTCAGCACTCAAGGACCAAGCACATAGATGTGAGACATCACTTCCTTAGAGATCATGCAGAACAAGGTGATGTTGTTTTAAATTTTATCTCTACTTCAATGCAGATTGCTGATATTTTCACTAAACCTTTGCCAGATGATAGGTTTTCATCTCTAAGGCTTGAATTGGGGATGTTAAACAAGGATGCATTGCTTTAGGGGGAGTATTAGTACTTATATGTGTTTATGTGCTGGAATCTCAAAGCCTTGAGATTATTCTTTCTGAAGCCTTGAAAGTATAGCTCAAAGCTTTGAAGTTTCTCCAACTGCAGAAAATCTCAAGGCCTTGAGATTGTTCTCCAGGTCTTGATAATATCTGTAATTTGTTTTAGAAAAAATGGATCATCAAATATTATATCTTATCTTTTTAGATAACTGTATAATATTTGAATTACTCAGAGAATTTTCTAAAATATCCCAAAAAATATTTTCAAAATCCTATTTTGCATGTTGATATAGCATAGTCCTTTTATGACTCATCCTTTTCAACCTACTTAAGCTGAAAGTCAGGGCTTTTTCTTCTCATTCTCTCTCAATTCTCTACGACTCTACTCTCTCTCTCTCAATTCCTCTCAATCACATTCTCTTCTCAAAACCCTAAATCCCAAAATGGAGCGCAAATCAGCCAGAATTCAGCAACAGGGAAAGTCGCCTGGCAAATCCAAGAAGAGAGCAAATAAGAAGGAGAAGATAGTGATTTCTGATTCAGATTCAGAAAACACTCAAAGTTTGCATGAGGATACTCCTCCTGCAAAGAAGTCCAGAACAGAGAAGCGAGATGAAGGCTCAAGCATTGATCCACAACAAGAGACACAGGGTGGTGATCAACCTAGGTCAGAGAAGAAGAAAGGGGGAGAAAAGAAGAAGACTGGTGAAGAGGAGAAGGGGAAATCAACTCGGGAAAGTCAGAAGAAACCAACTGAAGGAGGACAAGAAAAGACCAAACCCTCAGAGAAGAAGACTAGGGTTAAGCAATTTGATGCAACTAAGAAAGTATATCAAGGTAAGAATGTACTTCCTACAGACTGGTTTGTTAGTTCTGAGGTTAGAACTGTTTGGATGCAAGGGTATGCTTCATCTAAGGTAGCTTTCTGTGGTATGATTTCTGATGAATTATTAGATAAATTGGACATAGACTGCATGAGAATGTTAAGAGAAACTGCTGTTTCGAAGGTGTTAAATCCTAGTTCAAAGGCCAATCCTAGGTTAACTAGGTTATTTTATCTTAACTTGGTTTCTGAAGGTGATGATAAAATGGTGTTAACTTCAAAAGTGGCTGGCTTGGATTTGAGGTTAGATCATAGGACTTTTTCCAAAGTCTTGGGTATTCCTAGGAAATACAATGTTGGAGATTACCCTGATAGGAAGGAGTGTCTGAAGGTGTTCCCTCTGGTCCAAAGCAGTTGACACACTCTGTGCTCAACTGTGAAGCCAAAATCTTGTTTACAATTCTGATGAGGAGTGTAGTTCCTAGGGAGAACTCAAGGGAGTTAGTGACTGATAAGGTTCTGATTTTGATGTATCTGATATCTGAAGGGTTTGAGATAGACTTTCCAACAGTTGTTATGGAGCATATGATTTATTGTGCAACCAGAACTAGAAACCATCCTCTTCCATATGCCAACCTGTTACCTCTTTTCTTTGAATATTTTGATGTACATGTGAAAGGAGAGGAAAAGATTACTGGAGTTTTTGGGTTGATAGATGAGACTGCACTTCAGAGGATTGGAGTAGTTCAGACTGGGAAAGGGCAGTGGAAGTTTTATTCAGATTTTTCAAAGGAAGAACTTGCTGAGAAGGAGTTTGTGAAGCCTAATGGGACTACATCTGGGAAAGGACAATCCAATGAGGATTACTCTTTGTTGGTTGAGAAGTTAGAAGATCAGCAGGTTGAGATTGAATATCTCAGACAAAGGTTATTTGATCTGTCAACTGAATTCAACCAGTTCAAGGGCTTGATGAATGTTATGAATGGGAAGCTGGATGTTGTCATCAAGGGTTTGAATATGGAGAAGATACTTTCTGCTAGTAGTCATGACACCAGTGTGGATTCAGATGAAAGTCTGGGAGATTTTCTGAAGAAGAAGAAGAAGCCAATTCTAGTGGTGCTTACTTCAAAAGAGTTGTATGAACAAACTGATGAAGAAGATGCTGGTGAAGACACAGGTGTTGATGCAGCTACAGAGGTGGATTCAGTACAGGCTAAGAAGAAAGTGGATGAGATAATCCAAGAAGTGGTTGCTGAAGTGGAAGCTGAACAATAAGGTAATCAGTCTGCTGAAGATGCTGCAAGTGAAGAAGAAATTGGAGAAGGCTCAGAGAAAGGCCAGACATCAAAGAAGAAGTGAAGATCCGAGATTTCCAAAGCCTTGACCCTCTATCTCTTTCTCTTCTTTCTTTTCTGTTCTCAAGGCCTTGACTTTTTACCTAAAAATTTTTTTAAGCTTTTTTTTACTCTAAGTAATGATCCAACATTTCTTCATCCTTATTTGATGAAAGTCAAAAAGGGGGAGAATTTATGTGGTTCTGTGTTTGCAGTATTTGAATAATAATAATACTTAGTTGTTTTGTGGTTTAATGTAGTTTAATCAGTTGTGTATGTTTTTATTTTTGCTGGTTATCTGTTTGGCATTATTGTATATTGTATATGCATTTTGTGATTATCTAATTTTGAATATGAGTGGCAGGAAAATCTATACAAGACTGTAGGTTTTGTCTTTCATCAAGGGGGAGATTGTTGAGTCAAAGGCCCTTGAATGTGTTTTGGTTGGTAATTGTTTTGAGTGATGAAAGACAAAGACAAAGACATAAGCAGCAAGGCATTTCAGATACTTCAAGGCCTTGAGATATTGACAGAACTTCAAAGCCTTGAGAGTTATTCTATTCTCCTATATGTTCTAACAGTTCTGTGTTGCAGATTTGATATCTGATTATACAGATCAGGGATTTACTGCATATACTTTTGGGTTAGACTATTTATATATCTAACACAATTGCAGATGATCAGAACAGGAAGAATCAAAGTTATTTGGGTTCAACTTTTAAAATCTGTGGAGAAGGTTCAGAGCTCCAAGGCCTTGAGATGTGCCTTGAGCTGCTGACAGTTTTTACAGAACTAAGTTGATTCTTTCTTGCAGGTTTTGATTCTTATTATTGTGATTATTTACTCACTTCGAAGTGTCTTAAAATTGTTTTTCATGATTTATATGTTTTAGAAGTTATACAGGTTATTGTTCTAATCTGTTAAACAGTTTTATCAGAAACTCGATAACCAAACAGTCTTAGCACTGTTATCTTTCTGGATTTTGTTGTTGCTGTATTTCAATGCTGTTGCAGGGTTGTTAAACGTGCAGGAGCAATCTCAACAAACTCCAACGGATATCAACTTAGAGCTGTTTGAATTTCAGTTGAAAACAGAAAGAGGATTTGTAGGAACTGAGATCCTAAAATCTCTCAATCAGTTGCAGCTGTGGATAAAAGAGACTGGTTTGAATTTTGAAGTTAGAGAGTCTTGCAGAATACTCAGAGAGGTGTGACAAATTCGTGGGAGATCATTCATTCAAACACACAATCATTCAAGCTTCAATCAAGATTCCAGAAGATCAAATCAATCCTGTTTTTTCAGAAGAACACATCCAGGCTTCAACAACTCATTTTTTTTACTGTGTTCTTCACTTGTACTTTAATCTGTGTATCTTTAGATTATCTTAAACCTCACTTAACCTAGTGGTTGGTTGTTCAAGTGAACAACAAGAGGTTCTTGTTAGCTCAACAGTTAGTAGCTGGAACTAGATAGGTTTGGAACCACAAGTTGTATAGGTGTAAGGGAAATTACTTAGGCTTGAAGATCTAGGGCTGTTTCTGTGTGATTAATAAGAAGTGTTTGCCCAATCCTGGTGGGATTAGATCCCTCAGGCAGAGATTAGGTCCATTGGGGCTGAACTCTGTAAATTGATTTGTGTTCTTTACTTTACAGTTTGATTATTATCTGCTGCACACAACTCAATTCAAACTAGGTTCAAAAGCTGTTTAGAATTGTTTACAGTTCAAGGCCTTGAAGCTTTCTATTTTGCCTTTGAAAGTTTCAGACAGTTTACTAAAATCCCAAGGCCTTGAGATTTGAGTTTCACACAAAGTATTTCTGTTAAACTTTGAGTTTTGCCAAAAGTTTCCATACTCTATTCAAACCCCCCCCCCTTCTAGAGTATTTAGGTCCTGTATTTAGTCTACATTACACAGTTTCACAATGAAATGCATGTCATGCAAGCAAACTAACCAAGACGCCCTTGATACTCCAAAATTGTCCAGTACAGTCTCTCACTATGCCTGAACCCCACACTATACTCATACTAGTCAAACAACATGCTAAAATGACTCCTAACTCTCCCATATGAACTTATTATTCAAACCTACAACTTTTTGTAAATTACACCTAGGCCCCTAAAGTTTAGTAAAACGGCAAAAATGCCTCAACTGTTGACTTGGTCAAACATAGCCAAGAATGTGATAGGAGTACTCCAAATATGCTTACAGGACATGCTGACAAACTCGAAGTTACTAACTTGATCTCAATTTAAAGTTTAAGTGAAATCACTATTTGCCCCTCCTATCTAGATCAGTCAAACTAGGATTTTCAAAAATTCGAACATGGTCAAAATTGATATTTATACTCAGAGTATGAATAAGAACAAGTTTGATGAAGAACACTAAGGCTAGAAATGTCATTTAGAATGTCGAATTCAAAGGTCAGAAAATCAAGTCAAGTAGTCATTTTCACAGTTTATTAAGAGGCAAAGAGTAGTCACTGCAAGCCTATTAGATAGATGCTGCTTGATAGATATGTGTCTGTGTGCGTAGGAAAGAGCAGTCCAAAATTTGTAAAGAAAAGCGTAAGAAGTTTATTCAACGACTTTATGTGTGCTCTACAAAAAAGTAGTTTTTTTTTACGACGAGCATGCTCGTCGTTAAATTCTCAAAATTCGTCGTTAGAAAGAAAAGACGACGAAAATTTATTGTCGCTTGTGCGTCGGAATAGCTTGGTCGTTAGTTCGACCGGTGACTACAAATCCGTTGGCCGGTCAAAGATATTTACCGACCAATTTTCCAACCACATTTATTCGTCGTTGTTCTTTTGCTGACAACCTCCCGACCACCAAATTTCGTGGGAAAAACTTTTGCCAACGATCATTTCGACCTATTTTGTTGTCGTTGATCTTTCCGACTACGTCCCGACTACTTGATTTCGTTGTCAAAACTTTTTCCGACAAGCATGTCGACGACTTTTTCGTTGTCGTTGGTATATTCTAGACGACTTTGGTTGTTGTTGTTGATTTTAGTCGATTTTTTTTTTAAATTTCATTTGCACAACTAATGTGATCGTCGTGATATGTATTTGCTGACGTATGTGCTCATTGTCTGTTTATTTGGTCTTCCTCATAGATGACCATTAATGTAGTCTCCTATTTAACACATTTCTATACTTGCTCATCAAAAACAACAAAAAACAACACTAGGTGGGAAATCCTTTATTGATCACCCATGCACACACAAACATCACTAACAGGGTTGCAAAACACTAGTTTGCAATCCAAATTGTTAAACACTTGAACGATATCCAACCCAAAAACATCAATAAGTCAATATTTTGAAACAGCCACAAACCCGGCCAAATACTATACATATCCACACAAAATTCCTTAAAATATTACAATGTCCACAATAATTAATGCAAAAAACATTGCTGAGATGCATTCTTTAACCCTTGTTGTAATACCCCGTATTTTAGTTGGGGGTTATTTGGTAATTTCGAAAAAACTATTTGAGAATTTCAAGAAATTTGTATTTCAAAGTTGTTCTTGACTTATTCTTAATTTTAAAATATAAGTGTGTCATTTGACATCTATGATGATATATATTTCGGGGTTGATTTGTAGTTTTTTTAAACTTGGAAAATACTATATGAAACTTGTTTTGTGTATTTGGGAGATAGTTGTAGTTTTGTAAAAGTGAATTTTGACATTTATATACAAAGTAATTTATTTGAATTACTCAGAATTTTTTTAATTTATATAAAATAGCTTTTATGTGTTACCTAGTAATTACAAATCTTATTTTTAACCCTCAAGTTTTGGTATCTTCTATTTATACCCCTCTTATATATATAATTTTAGTGTTACCCTCAATTTCTAGTATTTGCATGTCAACCTTCATTTTCTTGCTATTCCCGTTTCTACCACAACTATGTTGCTGGGAGACTTTTAATTTCAATCTACTCCTCCCTCAACAACTAGCACTACTACATGCAAGATGGAATAACCCCACCACTAAGAGCATCTCCAATGGTAAAATAACAAATTAGCTAAATTATAACTAGTATGAATTTTAACTAAGTGAACTATTTAGTATTTGCTCCAATGGTGTCATGTATTTTACATAACTTGTAGGTATGAAATTATAAAAATATTTATTTATTAAATTAAACTAGGAGAGAGATAGACACAAAAAGTTTAACTTCCTACTTTCTAGCTAGTTACTAGTAGAGAGCGGGATACATAATATGTAAAGTATTGAGTCATTTAACTAGACCATTGGAGCTTGTTATTTCTTCTAATTATGTAAATTATAACTAAACTAACTTTTTAACCTAACCATTGGAGATGCTCTAACACTCCTATCTCCATCATTTCCATCACCCTCTAGCTTTCTCACTCTAAATTCCTTCATCTTTGTCTCTTCAAGAACATCCACACATGCTCTCTCCTCTCTCTCTAAATTTCATCCCGTTTTTGGGTGTTGACCTCATGAAAACACCAACAAAACATTATTTTCTTGCATCCAAAGCATGAAAAACTTGAGTCCAACGGTTATATCATCATGGATGGGAGCACTTTCACCATTCTACTCATGGATTGAAGCCCAATTTCACCATTTCCCTCACAAGTTCTTGAATCTTGGGATAAATCTTCCTTCTATTCTTGAATTCATACATGCATGTTCATGTTTTTCTTTGACTGATGATATCTCATCTTATATTTCTTCCTTTACATGCTTGATTTTTCATTTTCATGGTTTGATCAAGAGTTAAACTCCAAAATTTTGACTATTTCATGAAACCCACACTAAGTCCCACATGCATGTTGTGAATTTCATCTTCTTTGCATTTGTTACTCAAGAGATTTTTGATAATTTGTGTCAAAAGCATGTAAAAATGTTATTTTCATGATTAAAATGGTGCTATTTGGGTGAAAATCAAGTCATCTTAGCTTGCATGTACTACTAGAACCATTCTTGTTGATTATAGAAAAATTGATTGTTCATACAATCTTACCAGTTTGTGAAAAACGTATATTATCTCTAAATTTTGTCTCTGCAGAATTTTTAAATCTTTCATATTCTAAAAATATACTCAGATAGGGTCATTTGGAAAGAAAATTCAACTCCATAGCCTTTGTTGTTAGGGAGACATGCTCATTCTAAGTTGCATGTTTTCTGAAACTCTGTTTTTGGACAACTTTTGCCGTTGTTGTTAAAAAATCTCATTTCCAGAAACTTATGGCACTCAATATTTCTTGTAATGAAACTAGACACAAAAGGGATTCATTATGGAGAATATGAGCTTTATTTTTGTTCTCCAAGTGGTAGTAATCATCTTGGAAAGTTGATGGTTTTTGCCAAACTCATCTCTTCATAGCATTGTTTGTTATTTTTGTAATTTGACTTTTATAATAGCTATGCATTATTTTCTTGATTTTTCCATAAATTAGACACATTTAGGTTGATCATAACTTACTTTCATGATTTTAAAAGATATTTTCATAAAGTCAGAGCTACGATTCTGTCCAGAATTGTAGTTTCACCGTTTTTAGAAAACTTGAATTTTTAAAATTCTAAGTTTACTGTTTGATTCATTTTGATAATTGAACATCATTATATGTGCATTTGTGACATATAGGACTATGTATCATGTAGGTTTGCATTTGTATTATTCATGTGTAAATTAGTTGTAACGAGTACGCTATATGTGTGGTTGTAGACATCGTCATCGTAGGAGAGAGAGGTTGTCGTTGAAGTGCTAGGATTAATTTCTTGCTTTTTGTTGTGCTTCATATCAGTGGTAAATGTGTGCGACTTGTACTTATCAAAATGTGAGTGCTTATGTGATGTCTTGAATGAATATTTATTGGTTTAAAAAGTATGCAACGCATGATTTATACTCGAAATTGTTTGGATATAAATTGAATCATCATTATTAGTCCTGGAAATTTACTTGTGATAAGTTGATAATCTGATATTGTCTATGGTAAAGATAAGAAATAAATACATATGTGCGAACTTTAATTATCACTGCAAGGTCACAGGTTTCATGGACTTGAAATACTTAGGTATTTCAAGGCCTTGAACAAGTTTTCAAAACCTTCAATCAGGTTTCACATGCTTGAGCTATTTCAAGGCCTTGAACCAGGATTCAATGTCTTCAAACTGTCTGACCTGCATACATGTCGTGAGGGGGAGTTTTTCCAAACTCTTTTGATTTAATACCATCCCTCTCACCTCTGTACTTAATGTGTTATTATTTTATGATGAAAGACAAAATGTTTTGAGATATCTAACATGTTTCAATTCCTGGTTTTGACTCAGTTTTGCAGGAAATTTTACTTCCTATATTTGCAGGGTTTGTTTCCTTATCTGAATTTTGTAGGAAAGGAAATCACTTAGTGAAGATCATCCTGTGATCAATCAGAGAGTCATGACAGCTTCTCAATTTGCTTAAAGACAAAATCACAGAAAATTCTCTGAAGATTGTGATCAACTATCCGTTGGAGAAGGCTGTTGAAGAGAGTCAAAGCTATTGCCTAAAATACAGGAAGTTGTTGCTGAAAATCTGGGAAGATTTGCAGAG
Organism: Linanthus parryae; assembly: GCA_023055425.1. Classification (NCBI taxonomy): domain Eukaryota; kingdom Viridiplantae; phylum Streptophyta; class Magnoliopsida; order Ericales; family Polemoniaceae; genus Linanthus; species Linanthus parryae. The sequence continues at coordinate 81,961,393 of JALGPY010000002.1, forward strand.
TTTCAAACTGTAAAATAGAGCCAATTTGAAGCATCAAGATAAAACACTCAACGCGCAAAAAGAGAGACACAAATCTGGATTTTGACAAGCATCAAAGAAGTTCATCACTCTCACAATCCAATACACAGAAGTTCACTGCATTCTTCACTGCAGTGTTCTACTCTAGTGTTCTTCTGTATTGTACTTCATTGGTAGATCATTTCTGTAATACTTCTATACATCATTCTCAAGGATTGTTCAAAGTGAACAATAGAGAATTCTGAGTTAATCAGCTAGCTAGAGCAGGTACTAGATAGGTTAGGAAGAACCACAAGTTGTAACAGAGTAAGACAATTCTCTGTGCTTGAGATCTAGGGCTTAGCTTTTGATTAATAAGAATTGATTTGAAAATCCTGCAGGGATAATATCCATGAGGTAGAGACGTAGGTACAAGTGGACTGAACTCTATAAATCATTTGTCTCTTACATTTACAGTTCATTCACATTCTTAGTTTTTACAGCACTCAAACTTGTCTGTTTTTTAAGGGTTTGAAACTCTTTTCAAGGCCTTGAAAAAGACTAGTCTGTTTTATTGCAAACTGTATTTCATTCCAAAGGATTGAAATTGTGTTCAAGGCCTTGAAATCCTTTGCACTAAAACTAAAACTCTTTTCCTCCTTTAGTTTTGCAAAAAGTTGGCATACTCTATTCAACCCCCCCCCCCTTCTAGAGTATCTGTGCTGCATATTCATCTACATACTCCCATTTCAATCACATTGTGCCCATGTGTGTGACGTTTTAATTGAATATCTTCTTATTTGGAAGAGTATGAAAAGCATGAGTCATACTGAAAAAATTTCGATTATTGATTTATACTGAGAACTCTCGGAAATGACTTGTGAAGATTGTATACCAACTTTGATTATGAGAAATAAAGGTAATAAGATGCCTCTAATGGATTTAGGACGATGTACAAAGTTTTGTTATTAATGGCAGGCGCCAAGCGATCCTCCATTTTCTTATGGCTAATGCCCATTGGAGCAATGCTTCTTATTATTGGATAGAACTTAATTGTTCACAAATCCGCCCCCGATTAGCCAAAATGTACAAAGGTAAGGCGGCCAAGGGTTTGTTAGAGCTATAGAGTGCTACTCATACTTGTAAGGGTCACTACGGTATAGGGGTGTCGACACTTAAGGCCTTTTAGCTAATGTTGTGAGCGGGGATTGACGTATGGGCTCCATTAATGCTCGGGTGAAATAGGGTTCGATAGACCCGAGAAGGAATCCTTTGTGATTACTTCGTGATCCCTCTGTCTACATCGATCCTGCTGGTGGCTCTGGACATGCCACAGCTAAACTTAACGATTAAATTGGACTTGAAAGAAAGTTTGACTACTATATTGATGTTGTTTGTGGCTCTTGATATTCCCTAATCAATTGAAATGATTTGAAAAGCTTTGACTACTCATGAACTAATATCGTTATCAACTTAAATGTACTTGTTTACTCTGGATATATTACCGAATACTCGTGATTTCTCAATAATCTTAAATTAAGAGGTTTTTGTTACTCGGTTACTTTGATTTGTTCCAAATTCCCCAACATGTTTGTTTTACTGTTTTAAATCTTCCGATTTGTTTCAACTCATGCTTCTGAACCACTCGCTGCTTTACATGTAGTAGTGTGTACTTACTATGTTTTTACTGATCATTTTCTTCAAAACTGCGTCGGCTTTTTCTATTTAAAACCGCAGGTCATCAACCAAGGTGAGGGATGGGAACGCGGATCGAGACGAAGACGTTTAGCTTAAGTTAGATAACATCGTTTCTTGAAACATATTGATCTTGTAAACTTGTCTTCTCAAAGATTGTTTTATTCATTAGCTAAATTGTAATCTTTGTAAATATATTTCTACTGTTGGCTATCGATTTTCTCTTTAACCTTGAAACGAGATCCCGGGTTGTTTCAGCTGGTATCAGAGCATTGGTTCTCCTGTTAAAGCAACTTTTCGATTTCCATTAGTAGAGAATAAGAAAGATGACACATTTTCGAAATTTTTAAATTAACTAGGATACATCAATTTGGGAATAAATGAAGTAAACAATCCGCCGGGGAGTTTGGGTACTTACATGATTTTCTTGTTAAACTTGATTTGTACCTCACTTATTGACTAACTGTTAACTGCTTATTGATATGTGATTCATGCTAAAACTACTTGCTTATTTATATGTTAGTTATCCTATGATCATGCTTAATTGCTATATAGAAATTATTTATCATTGTCGTGTGATCCGTATCCGCGTTCCCTTTCTTGGTTATGTTATTTTGTCGACGAGAGAGTAACGACGCTTTAACTTAGAAGACCATGAGACCTTTCTTTTCCTACCTATGAGCGCGACTTTTAAGATAATACTTTATTTTATTTCATTTTGAGTTAATTTGACATGGTCGTTTCCAAAATTGGAAAGTTTTGACAAAAAAAGTATTCTTTAAAAAAAATAATTGAAAACAATGATTGGGTGTGGAGATACCAAATGCCAAGTGATATGAACCACTTTGTTTAGCATTCCACTGGTGTGACTCTTAGTACGACGGTACTATGAGTTGTACCCGCTGTGTAGACTAAGTTTGAACATTTGAAACACATGCGAGTTGTGATGGAAAGACAAGTTGTGTCACGACACATAGTGTTATTTTCTCCCTCGTATGCGTGGAACACTTGGAGTGATTGGTTTATCTAATCCTATACAGGTAAGACAATATTTTTCATGCGGATGAGCAAAGCAAAATGACAAGTTAGTTTCGATCAAAGTATTTTTTTGTACAAAGTTTCAAGATTTGCTTAAATGCTATAAAATTTTCGAATCGCTTTGTAAATGTGGTAACTTGTGTGTTCGTCTAGACCTTTCAAAATTTGGTGCCGACTTTTTACTTGAGCTAATTGTATTTGAATCTCTAGTATTATACAAGTGAGAAGAGACTTTACCGACCGAGAGCCCGTTCTCGTTAATATAAGTGTTGCTTATGCATTTAGCCTTGCGTACAATCTGCATGTGCATTAGCATTGCATACAACTCTCATGTGCATTAGTTGCATTCTCGTGAAGTATGTTCGTAGTTTCACTCAAGAGTCGTTCTAAGCTTCGGGGACGATGCTTCGTTTTAAGGGGGGATATAATGTAATACCCCTTATTTTAGTGGAGGGTTATTTGGTAATTTCGAAAAAAAAATTGAGAATTTCAAGAAATTTGTATTTCAAACTTGTTTTTGACTTCTTCTTAATTGTATAATATAAGTGTGTCATTTGGCATCTATGATGATATATATTTTGGGGTTACTTTGTAGCTTTTTTTTTTAAACTTGGAAAATACTATTTGAAACTTATTTTGTGTATTTGGGAGATAGTTGCAGTTTTCTAAAAGTGGATTTTGACATTTATATACAAATAAATTTATTTGAATTATTCAAAAAAAATTAATTTACATGAAATAGTTTTTTATGTGTTACCTAGTAATTAGAAATCTTATTTTTAACCCCTCAATTTTTGGTATCTTCTATTTATACGCCTCTTATATATGAAATTTTTGAGTTACCGTCAATTTCTAGTATTTGCACGTCAACCTTCATTTTCTTGCTATTTCTATTTCTACCCCAACTATGTTGTTAAGAGACTTTTAATTTCACTCTACTCCTCCCTCAACAACTAGCACAACTACATGCAAGATGGAATAACCCCACCACTAATAATCCTATCTCCAACATCTCCATCACTCTCTAGCTTTCTCACTCTAATTTACTTCATCTTTTTCTCTTCAAAAACATCCACACATGCTCTCTTCTGTCTCTCCAAATTTCATCCCGTTTTTGGGTGTTGACCTCATGAAAACACCATCAAAACATTTTTTCTTGCATCGAAAGCATGAAAAACTTGAGTCCAAGGGTTTTATCATCACGGAGGGGATCTCTTTCACCATTCTACTCACAAATTGAAGCCCAATTTTACCATCTTCCTCACAATTTCTTGAATCTTGGGGTAAATCTTTCTTCTATTTTTAAATTCATACATGCATGTTCATGTTTTCCTTTGATTTATATTACATCTTAGATTTATTCATTTCCATGATTGATTCTTCATTTCCATTGTTAGATCATGTGTTTGACTTCAAAATTTTGACTATTTCATGAAACCCACACTAGAACCCACATGCATGTTGTGAATGTCATCTTCTTTTTGTTACTCAAGAGATTTTTGATAATTTGTGCCAAAATCATGTAAAAATGAGATTAGCATGATTAAAATGGTGCTATTTGGGTAAAAATCAAGTCTTCTTAACTTGCATGTACTACTAGAACCATTCTTGTTGATTTTTTAAAAATTGCATGTTCATACAATCTGTCCAGTTTGTGAAAACGTATATTATTTCTAAATTTATCTCTTTTAAATTTGTAACTCTTTAATATTCTAAAACTAGACTCAGATATGGTCATTTTGAAAGAAAATTCAACTCCATAGCCTTTTTGATTAGGGAGATATGCTCATTCTAAGTTGCATGTTTTCTGAAACTCTGTTTTTGGACAAGTTTTGCCATTTTTGTTAAACATCTCATTCCCAGAAACTTATGGCATCCAGTATTTATTGTGATGAAACCAGACAGATATGGGATTCATTCTGGACAATATTAGTTTTATTTCTATTCTCCAAGTGGTAGTAATCATCTTGCAAAGTTGATGGTTTTGCCAAACTCTTCTCTGCATAGCAGTGTTTGTTATTTTTGTAACTTGACTTTTATAATAGCTATACATGATTTTCTTTATGTTTCAGAAAGTAGAAACATGTAGGTTGATCATAAATTAATTTCATGATTTTAAGAGATGTTTTCATATGGTAAATATGGATCTAAAGTCAGAGCTACAATTATGTCCAGAATTGTAGTTTCACCGTTTTTAGAAAACTTGAATTTTTAAAATTCTAAGTTTACTGTTTGATTTATTTTGATAATTGAACATCATTATATGTGCATTGGTGACATATAGGCCTATGTATCATGTATGTTTTAATTTGTATTATGCATGTGTAAATTAGTTGTAACGATTACGCTATACGTGTGATTGTAGACATCGACATCGTAGGAGAGAGCGGTTGTCGTTGAAGGGCTAAGATTAATTTCTTGTTTTTTTTGTGCTTCATAGCAGTGGTAAGTACATATGTGCGACTTTTACTTATCAAAATTTGAGTGCATATGTGATGTCTTGAATGAATATTTGTTGATTAAAAAACTATGCAAAGCTTGATTTATACTCGAGATTGTTTGGATATAAACTGAATATCTTTATAAGCCTTGGAACTTTACTTGTGATAAATTGATAATATGATTTTGTCTATGGTAAAGATAAGAAATAAAATACATATGTGATAAATTTAATTATCACATTGTGCCCATGTGTGTGACGTTTTAAATGAACATCATCTTATTTGGAAGACTATGAAAAGCATGATTTATACTGAAAAAATTTCGATTATTGATTTATACAGAGAACTCTTGGAAATGACTTGTGAAGATCGTATACCAACTTTGGTTATGAGAAATAAAGTTAATAAGATACCCCTAATAGATTTAGGACGATGTACAGAGTTATTTTATTAATGGGAGGCCCCAAGCGATCCTCCATTTTCTTATGGCTAATGCCCATTGGAGCAATATTTCTTATTATTGGATAGAACTTAATTGTTCACAAATCCACAAATCAGCCCCTGATGAGCCAAAATGTACCAAGGTATTGCGGCCAAGGGTTAATTAGAGCTATAAAGTGCTACTTATACTTGTAAGGGTCACTAAGGTATAGGGGTGTCGACACTTAAGGCCTTTTAGCTAATGTTGTGAACGGGGATTGACGTATAGGCTCCCTTAACACTCTGGTGAAATAGGGTTCGATAGACCCTATAAGGAACCCTTTGTGATTACTTCATGATCCCTCTGTCTAAATCGATCATGCTGGTGGCTCGGGACATGCCTCAGCTAAACTTAACGGTTAAATTGGACTTGAAAGAAAGTTTGACTACTCTATTGATGTTGTTTGTGGCTCTTGATATGCCGTAATCAATTGAAATGATTTGAAAAGCTTTGTCTACTCATGAAATGATATCGTTATCAACTTAAATGGACTTATTTTCTCTTGATAAATTACCGAATACTCGTGGTTTCTCAATGTTCTTAAATTGAGAGGTTTTTGTTACTCGGTTACTTTCAGTTGTTCCAAATTCCCCAACCTGTTAGTTTTACTGTTTTAGATCTTCTGATTTGTTTCAACTCATGCTTCTGAACCACTCGTTGCTTTACATGTCGTAGTGTGTACCTACTCAGTTTTTACTGATCATTTTCTTCAAAACTGCGTCGGCTTTTTTCATTTTAAAACCGCATGTCGTCAACCAAGGTGGGGGATGGGAACGCTGATCGAGATGAAGACGTTTAGATTAAGTTAGATCACATTGTTTCTTGAAACATATTGATCTTGTAAACTTGACTTCTCAAAGATTGTTTTATTCATTAGCTAAATTGTAATCTTTGTAAATATGTTTCTACTGTTGGCTATCGATTGTCTCTTTAACCCTGAACCGAATTCCCAGGTTGTTTCACTTGTACCTCATAAAGCAGGCGTAGAAGTGTTCATTGTGGACACATATATATTGTACCTCCAAAGTGGTTGTAGAACTGTGTGCATTGTCAATTTTAATTAAAAAAAGAATCAACGGCAGCTAAACGCACAGATAGGCTGATGTGTAAGTGTTGGATCACTTAGATGAATGATAGCTTGTGTACCTTTGGCGAAAGTCCAAACAGTGCACACTATATACTACGTATGGAATAGTCATGCTATCAATGTTCTATAACATGAAAATTGTAGCTGCAACTGGTGATGGGAAAAAATTTATAATTGTGTAATGTTTCCACCCCTAATCAATGATGTGGTTCATGAGCCTATACCCACTGACCTGCACTAATCCTTAAACAAGCAATGATTTCTCTGAAACCACATCTTTAAGCCAGCATTAATTAAACTCCATTAAACCCCCACCTCTCCATACTGTAGGGTTTTGTAACGAATTACGCAGCGGAAAAACACAATAATAATGATCCGCACAAGACCCTCCAAGGATCAGAGGAAGAGACAACATAACTATAGTAAAGGTTCAAGTAACAATTATCTTGTTTGTCTCCTGTGATGACTTCAAACGCAAAATATTTTTTGCGTCTCTATAGCTAGTCCACGCCTAGGATCAAGAATTAGATTCTTCCATTTCTTGTGCTAGCAACCGGTGGAAGGAGGAAGAAGAAGGATCACACAACGGAGACCAAAAGAGGCTCGACCACTTCTTAACCGACGGGTAGTGGGGGCGGACGGGTCTAGGCTCGGCCTAAGCTTGTCTTGCTCTCTCTCCTTGCTTTGCTCTCTCTACTCAATGTGTGTTATGAGCATTGGTGAGAAAATAAGCTAGGAGTGTCCTTTATATAGTCCAACAACTCCTAGTTAACTACACAAAGACCCCTATCCTAATCCTACTCATGCACGAATTAGTCCAACTTACAAATTAGTCCTACTAAGTTTGCAAGTAGTTGCGTATTGATCCTTATATTAATTAATCATATTAATTAACTCCCAAGTCTAGCTTAATTCATATGGCGTGTGACCCCATAGGTTTCTGCGTAGTTGGTAGTAATGATTACTAACATGGAGCGGTTTCTGGCAACACATCCATGCCACCCAACTAATAGAAATAATCATTATTTTGACAAACCTTGTGCAAGTATTGTCTCATCCCTTTGTCTCTATATCCGGATTGGACACGGCACATACAAGTCACACTCCTATATCCAATCCATAGTTTCTCGATCCTGAGAATAGTCTTATCCATGCAGATAACATCAATATCGCATATTGATTTATCTGAGTCTGGCCAGAAATTCTATAAGCGCCATCTCTCGAGTGACATTTTTCTCCCGTTATGTAAGAGGGAAAAATTATATCTACATCACTACCATCTCTAAGCTTGCTTCCTATTGTGTCCGATTAACGCCTTTATTACTACCCAGTTATGGTGTAGCGTTTGACGATGTCAAAACACAAAATTCCACAACTAGAGGATCTAGTGACTTCAAGTCTAAGGATGACAATACCGTTGTCACTACGAGAAGCACTTGTGACTTTACATAACTTGTATGTAGCTTTATTTTTTGAATCAATCCAGTATGTATTACACTTAATGCATACCCATGTGTTGGATCATGATATCTCCATATCAATCCAACCCCATACTACTCTATAGTTGATCATTCTATTAATCAATATAATCGACTAGGGATATTTAAGATAAACAACACATTTTTTATCTAAGGACTTTATTATATTAAATATCTCCTCAAATAATACAATAAAAATTCTAGCCAAAAGTAATGTTCATACTAAATTAGATTGCCTCAAGGGAATTTATTCCAACACACACTCTCCATCTTTTCCTAACCCCCAGCTTCCCCACTGTGTATAAAAGCAGAGCCTACAACCTTGTCCATTTTACGCCACCTTTCATCCATACAGATTACGTTCAGATTTTTTGCAAGCATGTCGACGTTAATTTTGTTCGGCAGCATTGTGATGCTGGAACAATCATAAAGAAGTTGCTGGAGGTGGAATCTAGCTATCTTATAATTGTTTCTAGCATCAAAATGAGATATTCAGAATCCCGTCTACCACCACTCGGGCACATAGAATCATCACAGATAAATCTGGCATGGCGGTCTGAAATCTATTGGGTTGCTGCGTTTATGGTTCATCTACCAGATGCATAATACGCCCCAACCCAATAGGTTGCTGCATTCCATGGTTCATTGACCAATGAATGCAGCAACCCCAATAGGTTTTAGACTTCCAATCCAGCTTTCTTGTGATGCATGAATCACCACAAAGAAGCTGTTGTAGTTGAGTGCTATTACTTCACGTGTTTTTCTTTCTACTCACTCTAAATTTTATCACAGGTCACAACTAATGCATCCACACAATAGTTACTCTAAAATATATGTTGCGCGATCATAAGGCAATGTTTCCCTCCAAACAGGAATATCAACATCAAGAAGAGATCGAGTGGACTTATAAAGGAAATTAAAGGGGGCACCAAAAGATGTTTACCTCTGGAGAAAGTCCAAACAGTGCCCACTATAGTACGTATATATACTCATACTATATTAATGTTCTCTAACCTGGAAATGTTATCAGTAACGGGTGATAGGAAATACAACATTTAGTTCTCTGTATACATTTTGCGTTGATGTGAAAATTATGGATCAACAAGATACAAGAAACAGTGTTTACGTCTGCCAAAATTCCACACAGTGCACAACCATTATCGAATGAACGTGACAGTGAAAATGAAGTAATTTGGACCAGGGCATTGATAAGACATGAGAGTTAAATAATAAAATCCACGAAGTGGTCGTAGAACTGTGTACATTGTCATTTTGAATTCAAAAAGGATCAACGACGGCTACACGCACAGTTGATACTGCAACAGGTTAAAAGAAAAACATATTTAGACATATAGGTTGATGTGAAAATGTAGGATCACTAAGATTAATGATAGCATGTATACCTTTGGCGAAAGTTCAAATAGTGCACACTATATACTATGTATGGACGTACTCATACTATCAATGTTCTATAACATGAAAATTGTACCTGCAACAGGTGATAGGAAAAAATTTATAATTTTGTAATGTTGCCACCCCTAATTAATGAGGTGGTTCATGAGCCTATACCTACTGACCTGCACTAATCTTTAAACCAGCAATGACTTCTCTAAAACCACAATTTTAAACCATCATTTATTAAACTCCATTAATCTACCCCCCCCCCCCACAGTCCATCTTTAACTCTCCATCTTCTCTTAACCCCCAGCGTCCCAGCTGTGTATAAAATAGAGAATACAACTTTGTCCATTTGACTACACCTTTCGTCCACATAAAGATAAAGTTTTGATTGTGGGAAAGCATGTCGAAGTCAATCTACACCATGACACATATCATTCTATTTTGATTTCGTTATGTTCTGGTTGTCTTGATGCAGCATTGTGATGCATGGAATGATCAAAAAGATGCTGCTTCAGAACAAAACGATGCCAACCTCCGTTTTTCATAGCACAACTGTTCATCGATCTGAGATGAGTGTTAAATCGATGCCAACCTCTGTTTCTCATAGCAGAACTGCTCATCTGATATGAGCGCTTGTGATATGGGAACCAGGGGTAGTCTTCGCTTAGCAAATTTTTAGTCTATTTAAAAAATTGTTTACCATCGCGCGCCCGGGCATTGAGAATCATCACAAATAAATCTGGCATGGTGGTCTAAAATCTATTGGGTTTATGCGTCTATAGCTCATCTACCATAGTATGCCCCAACCCAATATATTGTTGTATTCAATGGTCGATGAACCACGGAATGCAGTAACCCCAATTGGTTTTAGACTTCCAACCAAGCTTTCTTGTGATGCATGGAATAACCACAAAGAAGCTGCTAGATTTTATTGCTATTACTTCACATGTTTTTCTTTCTACTCACTCTAAATTTTCTCAGAGCTCACAACTAATGCATCCACACCGTAGTTACTCTAAAGCTATATTGTGCGGTCATAAAACAAGGTTTACCTTCAAAAAGGGATATCAACACCAAGAATAGACTGGAGGAAATGAAAGGGGAACCAAAAGATGTTTAACTCTTGAAAAAGTCGAAACAATGCTCACTATAGTACGTATACGTGGTCACACTATCACTTACTGTTTTGTATCCTGGAAATGTTACCTGCAATAGTTGATAGGAAGTATTTAGTTTTATTTATACATTTAACGTTGATGTGAAAATTCGAGATTACCAACAGATAATAAGCAATGTTTACCTCTACCGAAAGTCCACACAGTGCACAACCCTTATCGAATATGAAAGTGACAAATTAGGGATGATTAGAGCGCACCAGTTAGCATGAACTACATTATAATTATCATGAAGAGGTCCAGTTCAATACTACATGGAAACAAGAAGCGAGCATGAAGGATATCATAATAAACCTATAAATCAGTAATCATCATGACCATGCACAAAAAAATTCGGAATAACTGTTTGAATTCCCCAAGCTGTCTCACTCAACAACGTTAATGTACAGGCAGCCAATTAATCAATTAATTGCACGTTCCTTAATGATGATGAAATAAATTATAAGAGAAATTGACAGCTGATTAGCTCTATTTAATCTCATACATCCACACCAAAATAGTCACAGCAAATTAAATCACTTCCCCAAGACTCCATAAAAGTCCAGTCCCCAAAATCCCCTTCCCATGAAACCTACTCGCAAACGCCTGCGTGAAGAGGAGGAGGTCACAAGTCCTCTCACAGGGCTGCCAGGGTCCAATAAGTATGCTCCAATTTTCTTTTATGATTCATCGGATGAAGATTCAAGTAGCGAGGACTCCCCTTCAGTGATGTTGTATAAGAAGAGTAAAATTGCGTTGGAGGAAAGCCGAAAGAAAATACAAGAGACCGAATGGAGAATCCAGTTAGTTGAGCAGAAGAAGATTGAAAATTATAGGTTGGTTGTGCCTGTCGAATTCTATGAAGGATCCGATGAATCTATTTTCTCAATCAAAAAGGGATATTGGGGGGCTACCGGTAGAAAGCTTTCACACAAGCAGGAACTAGCAAAGGCCCCGACAGGTGAAAAACTCAAAGAGGACAATGCTGAAGACTTTTATTTTATGTAATTTTTCTCTTATATTTCTCTTATCCTTGTTGATATTAAGTTTTCTATACATGTATGGCCGGTTGTATTTATTAATGGATAATTTCCTTTTGCAATATTTTGACTTAAAAATGAAATAACTATGATTGGTTTTTCTGCCAAACAAGAAGAGATACGTAGAAGAGATGCAGACCTAGAACATGGAATGAACAGAGGGAAATACGTAAAGAGGCTCATATATGTACTCATGAAAACCAGATAAGAGATCGATGATCATAGGCTGCAAAATGATTTTTCCTTACCATGCATATCATTATAATGTATTGGTTACAGAGTGAGTTCGAGCGATCCATATAGCTCTGCCCTGGATCCAAATCATCACCGCCTCTTCAATGACCATGAAAAGGCTCCGATCTATACTCATTTAAACTAGATAAGAGAAGATCACAGAAGGCTGCAAAACTAATTTTGCCTCGCCTTGCATATTACACTTTAACAGTTTCAGGAGTGAATTCAATAGATCCATATCATCACGGCCTCACAGTAAACGCTAACAGTGAGCATGGAAATCTAAAATCGGTACTCAACCCCATAACGTGAACATGCACACATCAAATTAAACATGTTACAGAGATAACATTGCCACCCCTAATCAATGAGGTGGTTCATCAACCTATACCTAGTGAGCTGCACTAATCCTGAAACCATGCAGCAGTAATTTAATCTGAAACCACATTTTAAACCAATATTTATTATTCTCCACAAACCCCAACATCTCCATCTTATAACTCTCCATCTTCTCCTAACCCCACAGCTTCCCAACTGTGTATAAAACCAAAACCACATCTTATGCCTCACAATATTTACTTTATGACACGTCACAAGAAAATATCCCCACATGTCACAAGTAATGCATCCACAGAAGAAACTAAATGCTATAGAAGACAAGAATGCCCTCCAATAGGGAATTTCAACATCAACAAGAGACTGACTGGACTTAAAGGGAACATAGGGGGAAATTAGAATATGCTTTCTGCCAGTTATCACAAAAACACCAAAAAGTAAAACCTTGACAACTGCAACATGGAGCCTTTGGCAGATGACTACACAGCTCATGTAAACATCATGGACAGTAAGGTCATGTAGAAAAAAAATGTTATGTAGAATATGCATAAGTTGTGTTTGAGCATCTCCAGTAATGTTATGTAGAAAAAAATGCAAATTAGACATAAAAATGTAATGAAATATTAATTTAATAAAAATATTACTACATGTAAAAAATCAATAAAATTAAATAAAAAAAGGAGAACAAGAGACCAGTTATTTCTGACAATCAAGTACTAAATTAAATGTTATTATTTCGTCCCAAAAAATAGCAGTTATTTCTAGAACAACAGTTACTTCTGAAACAACCTCTTAAAATATGCAGTGATTAATCTCCACTATCTACCCCACATCTTCATCTTCTAAATTATGAATAAAGTAATTGTTTTTTAATAATCTGCATTAACCTCCACTAATTATCTACAAACGATGAGTTATTTATGGAAGAACCATTAGGCCAATAATAACCTCCACAAACCCCCACTTCTCCATCTTCTAAATCTCCATATTTTTATAACTCCCATCTCCACCATGATCTCTGATTCTGAACCTATATAGTCAGTATAAAACAAAAGCCTACAACCTTTCATCCCATATAAAGTTAAGATTCTGCCAAGCTTGTAAATGTTAGGGGACAACACATTACATCATGTCAATCTGGAGGATGCTTCAGGTAAAAGAAGACCAGTTTGGTCCCTTAAAGAGAGAGTTGAGCAATTTGTGATCTCTAATAACAGGTGCATTCCTCTCACACTCATAACATCTCATTGAAAAAACATGGCCATCGTCATGACTCACGTGAAGGCCCCAACAGCATGGATCGTAGAGCAAGGGAGCCTCAATAGCCTCCTACAACAGTTCAGTTGGAAATCTGATGAGATCAATCAGATGATCCTTGAGGAGGAAGCAAGGGTGGCATGCGGCGTTATTCCCGACAACCGGATTGTGACAGTAGATGAGAGGTTGAGCTTAACCTTTGGTACAACGTCTAGTTTCCAGCCGACATTAGAGAAGCAAGAATGTAATGATGCAGGACTACAAGGCAACCTGGATACTAGAGTATTCGAGAAACATGTAGCTACAATCAGTGGAATACCTTCATACGGTCCAACGGAAGAGGGACTTCTGGGCGGAAGGCGGAAATATGATGGATGTGATAGAGGAGGAGCATATCAGAGCAACGGTGGACAACTAAAGCAGAAGGGCACCAGGGTGGTTGCTGGACGCAGTGGGGGTGTCAGAATTTCCCATGAGGGTTATTATTTGGAATTGTAAGGATGATGGCAGTGGTGGTTTTAGAAGAAACTTCCCGGATCTGGTTGGCAGCCACATGCCAAACATTGTCTGCGTAACTGAAACTAGAATGTCTAGTGACAGGGCAAGATGCCTTTGTGCCTCTCTTGGCTTTGAGAGATGCTTTGTGGCTGATCCATATGGATTTGGTGGCAGCTTTTGTGGGATCCAAGTGAGGTGCAGGTGGATATCGTTGTTGTGTCTCGGCAGGAGATCCATGCCGCAGTCCTGGTTGGATGTCCTCTGAAGCTAATAGTTCTATAATATTTTCAATCACATGCCTTAGCACATATATATGTAGATTATTCTTTATGTTTTTTGTTTGTGAAACTCCGAATCACTAGTTATGAATGCATGTCTGTTTCCATGAGTGCAGGCCACTAGTAACTAATGGAGTCGCAGGTGAAGCTGGAGAATGCGCACAGGTCTGCCAACAAAGCTATTCTGCCATCTCTCCTATGCCATCACTTCTATTTTCTGTGTTGAATCCTCTTTAGAATCTTTATTTTTTAAATTAAATGTTGAACAATGGGTTTTGAAACTCGCTCCCATGATTTGAGAAGGGGGATGTGGTTGAGGTTCTAATGGGTGGTGCCTCCCCCTATATTAACTATGGTTTTATTTTGCGTATTTTATTTATGTTGTTATTCCTGAAATATTCCTAGTTATCTATAGAGCTTAGCTGTATAATAGATTGCAATTATCAATCATACTCCTTTACATATTAACTGTATAATAGATTTAAATTATCAATTATGTAATAATCAAGAATAAAAATATAATTGAATTTTATATAAAAAAAAAGATAATGATGAAGTTATGTAACATAATTCCAAGTTCCATAGGAATTGAAGCCTACAATAGCCTTCATTTATGACTCCCCCCCCTATAAAATCACTAAACATAATTACTACCAAAATCATCACAATCAAACAATGGCAAAAGAAACAATCCAACACAGAAGATTTTGGGTTGAAGGTGGTATTGTTATTGATTTAAAATTTTATTGTTAATGAAAATTGCATCTTTTTGCCTTTTATTTGAATAACAAACAATGAGACCAACACAGAAGAATAAATGCATCATATTTTCGGAGCCCAAATTCAACATTTCAGAACTCATGTATTCACCTACTGACTTGCAGATCTAGATCATGAATCGACCGTAGAAACCACAATTTAATAAGAGAACTCAACAACATCAACTAATGTACAAGATTTTAAGAGAAGTTAGACCAAACTAACCACCCTTGAGGCTAAGCCGATTTCGACTCCGTGGGTTCTTCCAGCTCCACTCTGATGACCTTCAGGTGTAACCGATGACTCTGTGGGTTCTGTCGCCGTTCTGAAGAGATTCAGTGGTTCCATCGGCCGGGGAGATTAGTGAGAGGTCACGGGAAGAGCTTCAGAGAGGTCGCGGGTGTGGATAATGCAAGTGGATTTAAACTAGATATTATTATGTGAATTTTGGTCAAGTCAAATAAGGATTATATTTTTCAAGATTAATAAAATAGGTATTTCAAACGAAAATACTAAGTTGATAAAGGGTTTTCTTTGGAAAATTAATGAAGCCCGAGGCCTCCATTACTGATTTAGAAACATTATAACTGATATGAGTGCCCCATCGGTACCATGGTAGTTACAGATTGTTTTGCAAATCTCCTTACAAGGATAGTAGTTGAATCTAGTTTTGTTGGACAAGTCTGCCCATCAGAATTGTTCTTTAAAACTAAGAGATTTCGTTCAGTACGAAGTAATGGTTGAATCACTTAACAGTAAAGTTGGTAATATCCTCCCATCGAGTTCTTGTTACTAATTTTGTTGGGCCTAAGAATCGGCTATTTAGTTTTATTGGGCAGGTAAATGTCCAGACAGTAAATCTAAAGTAACATGGTCAGTTTGATTTATTTCAAAGTCGAGTGGCCCATCGTCACAGGCAGCTGAAATGGAAATTGAATTGCCGATGAATTTTAACTTGAGTTGGATTCAAAGGTTAAGCATACTCAGGTACATAAATATTTGTTATTTATCGTGTTTGTCAGATAATTAAAGATTCTAGGTTTTGAACCCATGATGTGTTTCTCGAATATTATAAATTAACTAGAATTATAATAGTTGGATGAGAATTTTTAAAAGTTGTCTTAACTGTGAAGGAATACAAGTGTGTGTTGACCAAGTTTTGCACTTAAGAACCTAATGATGAGGCAGGTGGTGTAAATACCCAGACCTATCAAAGGTAGGATAAGGTTGGTGAGATGTCGCTGGTTACATCTTGACATATGTCAAATGTAGTGCAACATCTGCATCAACCGGTGTCAGATGCATACGATATCGTGCAAACATGTAAAAATGTTGGGCATCAAGATCGGATTGCAATGTAAGTGGCAATAAGGTCGTTAATGAACACATAGATGAGATAGAGCCCCAACCCGCAATCATGTTCTAAGGATATTACATCTTTTGAGTGAACATGTGATCAAGGGATCTCAGATCGATAGTGAAAACTAGGTCGGTCAGAAAAAGAGGTCCCATATAATATTTTAAGCAATTTTGAATGAATACAACATTGATATGTTGAGTTATTCATTGAAAAAAATGCTAATTGAATTATTTGTGGGTGAAAGACTCCTCAGAAGTACAACTAGTATATTGGTGAATGAAAATTGGTTTTACTTCTAAACCATATGGTAGTAGGAAGTAAAAATATATTCAGAGATCTTATTAAGGTTGTTGTTTCTATTACTCGGAGTGATGCAAATAAAATTCAAAAGACATATATTTTATTTGCTAGCAGAAAAGACACTACGAAGAAACAACTTAAATAAAAAAAGTCAAGGATGAACAACTCACTCGTTTCTACTGCACTATTCGTCAAATCATGTTTAGTTACTCGTTCAACCAATCATGGTTTATAGATACGAGAGAAACTAATCATGTTTGTAATTTCTTATGAGGGTTCAGGACAAGTAGACGATATGGTAGTGTAGAGATAGACATGATGACAAGAGATGCTATGAGAGTAGACACTCTTGCAGTGGGAAAATTTTATGGTAGAACTTTTGTATCGAGAAATTGTCTTATGTGGTAAATTTAAGGCAATTTTTTTTGCCTAAGGTAACTTTAGCATAGTTGTGTCAATTTTATATTAACGTACCACAATATGTCCTGATACAAAAAGATTAGTCGAATAACATCACTGGTAGAAGAAACATATTTTTCATAGATATGATCGAATCAAAGTGTTATTCAACTATTTTGTTATCGTCTTAAGATTATTCATAAGAGACTGTTTGATACTTTTAAATTCAGCGCACTCTAAATTGATCATGACTACATCCATGGAATTATAGAAAAGGGTAAAATATTTTCTAGACACTTTCAGGTATGGAAAAGTCATTGCGATAAGTTAGATGCTAAATTAGAAGTACGTCTCTTGGTTGAATATTTGAAGGATAAGAATGTTACTTGGTTATGATCTTAAGGACCAGAAGGTTATTGTCGGCACAATACATGATTCTTGGAAAAGGGAATCATATGAATAAGAAACCGTAACATAGAGTTGTTTTAAAGGAGCTGAAGGAAGATGTTCAAGTTGTTAGTTTTTGAGATAACTCAAACACAAGAAGTATAAATTTATGTTCTTTTGAATACACAAGAAGCGAGAGATCTTTGTTGTATTGGGAGAGTTATATGACAACCTCATAGGTTGAGCTACTTGGGATAAGTTGAATCCCGGATAAGTTTCAACTCAGTCCTAATACTATGAAGAGATAATAAATGATGCAGATGCAGAGTCATGACATTAGTCTGTAGCATCTGAGATACCATTCATGTAGTATAACTACCTTTTAGACATTGTAGATTTGCAAGATGAGATAAAATCATCGGTTGCAAATGGACCTACAATAGAAAGAGAAGAGTAGACGGAAAGGTGAAAACCTAAGCTAGGCTGATTAAGCTGGTAGCTATATATAGGTCTATTCAGATTCTCGTTCGTATTTTCTGCTCATTTCAGTAATGAGATATGGAAGGTGTATGTCAGGATGGATTTCCTCATTGGAGTTCTTGATGGATGCATCTACATGAAGCGACCAAAAGAGTTAATTGTGCAAGATAAGGTGAAATACAAACTTAAGATGTCAATTGATATGGGGATTAAGCTAGTACTCAGATCTTGCAGCATTCGTTTTGACCAAGCAATCAAATATCATAGTTTGATTTGTGTCTTAACAAATCTCGCGTGTATAAGAGATGCAACGAAAATTGGTAATATTTATTGTGCTCCATGTTGAGGATGGATCATTGGAAACAATGTTGGATATACATCTTCAGTGAATGTGAGATTATGTAGTAAACGTGATATGTGGGATTTAGGTGAAACCATTCAGATTCTTGGTTTGAACTCTCGCGTGATCGGGATAATAGAATGATGGCTGTTTCTAAAGTCACATATATCAGTAAAGTTCTTTCATGTTTCAAGTATGGAAAGACTCCAAGAGAACGTTATTGCTTATAGCGTGTGGAGTTTCTCTGTCTGAGAATCAGTGTTTCGAACACGTGATTAGATGGAGAGGGAAAAGGCAGTTCCTCATGCTTTAGCAGGTGGAGCCTCATGTATACTATGTATAGTATTTGACAGGATAACTATTTTTCTTTTAGCATGGATAATAGTTTTAAGTCACTTACAAGGAAAGAAAACCGGCGGACTGTGGTAAAAACATACTCGGGTATCTGATAAGATTTAGAGTAGATATGCTAGTTTATCACATAAAGTCTACACATAGATTCATACTTCCGATTATGAAGGGTTTCTAGATTGTTAATTTATGGCTTTGAGAATAAGTGGGAGATTGTTGGGAATGGTATTTACAAAGGCATATTTATGATTGAATAATAATTCTTAACATATAACTATTTTGCATCTTAATTTAGCAAACACGTGAGGATGCAAACGCTATTTATTATTCGCCATATAAATATGCATTATAAAGTCCAATGTTCCATACCTAAGACAATCGGACATGCAGACGAGTTCGGGCATGCGCGAGATTGACTGTCAGTTATTTATGGAATATAAGTAAGGGTTCACAGTCGAGATGATTTTGGACAAATCATCGTAATGACTGTAGTGTAACATTATAGTGACACATCTCGGTCAAGGAAAC
Source organism: Linanthus parryae (assembly GCA_023055425.1). Classification (NCBI taxonomy): domain Eukaryota; kingdom Viridiplantae; phylum Streptophyta; class Magnoliopsida; order Ericales; family Polemoniaceae; genus Linanthus; species Linanthus parryae. The sequence continues at coordinate 81,980,712 of JALGPY010000002.1, forward strand.
AGTATAGTTTCAACTTGTTACACTAGCACACTTTGTGTCTGTTGAGCAGGACCGTGTTAACGGCATAAAATTGCACGTTTTAGTATGTTAATGAACTCTTCATAACTTGCTAATATGTGTAATCTATTTATTTTATCTCTCTTTCTAGACTTATGCTTGTCTTCGTAGTTTTGGTTATTTTTATCTTGTTTTGTAGGCAAAGACATGCTTTAAACAAGAGGCTAGCTAGGGGAGAGCTTTAATGATTAATTGAGACGCTTTGGAGGGGCCAAGAGACATGAAGAAAGGGCTCGGAGGACTTAATTTGAAAAATATTTGAAGATTTTATGGAAAATGTGTAAGTAAAGTAAAGTTTAAATGGCTTAAATGAAGAGGAAAAGGGAAGATATACGCCAAAAAGTGAAGTTCAAGAAGTCAAGGTACCAATTCGTAGGGCCAAATTTACATCAGAGGACTTATTTGAAGTCATCTCAACAAAAATTGGGCTAAAATGCACTTTTCCAAACATTTTAAGGGTCCCCATGAAGAGATCTTAACGGGTAGGGATCTCTAGGCTTTTATTTCAAGTGCGGGGGGGCATTTTAAATCCCCTAGAGACATAGGGGGGGGCACAGTTGCAATTTTCAGCAAAACAACTCAGCACTTACGCGTCTTCCTCTCTCCCCGCGACGCTAGACCCAGCAGACTCCATGAAAGCTTCACCGAAGCTCACCCCGACCTTGTCTCTTCACCAAATCAGTCCCAACCGGTCTGAAAATCATCCCCAGCCCATCACCTATCCATTACACCCATCAATTCGGCCCAAAACGAAGAGAACAAGAAATCCCCAAATCGCTAGGTTTCATGAAGACAAGAGAAAAATCAACGATGGAAGTTGAAATAAATCAATTTAAGGGTGGAGATGATCCATTGGAGGCTACGAAACACATCTCCTAAGTCTATATAAAACAAAGAAGAAGAAATGTTCTTGGGGAAGCTGTTACAACTCTGTTCTGGGATGCTAGAGCACTGTTTCTGCTGCTGTGTTCTTGCTGTAGCAGCAGCAGTATCAGATTAGATTGTTCATCTCCATAGTTCAGCAGCTAGTTCTCCATATTTGTTTTATTTTGGTAGCTTAGTTTTGTGCTTAGGAGTGATTTTGCTTAGTAATTTGTAGCTTCAAGTGTTTAAGAGGTTGAATTGGTGATTACAAGTGTTTGATTCAACTATTGATAATGAAAACATCATTTCTCTCTTACTCTCTTGAATCTCTCATGCTTAGCTAGTTAAATTTCTTGGGTGATTTGGGACTATCTAGTGCCCTAATCCTCTTATTGATTCTAGTTGAACTTCAAGGATGAATGGGTTGAATTGGGTTCACTTGAATGCTTAATGTAATGTTTTGATTTCTCTTGTTGAAGTATTTGATGCGTTGAATAGGTAGATGTTCGAATACTCTCGACTTTTTTGATTTGAAGTTGCACTTGAGTGAGAGAAACTCGTCAATCCTAACTTTGAGAAATCGAGTTCTAGTTAGGTGATTTGAGTGAGAATTTACAAATCTCATTTGTTGCTTGATCTTTCATGTGGAAACACCTATATGTCTTACATATGATTGATGCTTGAAACACTTGAAATTTGGAAGTCTCATTTGAATAGCTTATATAGTTCTTGATTATCGTGTGTTAGAGTTAGGCACTTCATTTGTGGCAAGTTGGATTGCAATGAACAATCGATTCTTGAGGCACTTGTCTTGTGGAATTGTACACGTGATATGAGAATCGGGCTTGAATATAATAGGGGGATTTGTCACTAGAGAAACCGATGATCCCTATCCCCTCATTACTTGTTATTTCACTACTTTCTTGAATTATCACTTTAGTAGTAGTTTACTTTGGTCTTTAAATCAAATCTCAACTTGCTCCATCAATTAGTTTTGGTGGATTTGATAGATTGACTAGCTAAAAATCCTACGAGAATTTGAGTTACTTTCTTTTAGTTAGTTCATTAGTTGCGTTTACTCTAGTGATAGTAAGTCATTATCAAACCATCCTCTCCTTGTGGATTCAACTCCGGTCTTACCGGATTACTACTTGAGACGATATCCTATACTTGGAATTATTTTTGTCGAACAAGTTTTTGGCGCCGTTGCCGGGGAGAGGCTAGGCATTAGATTTGATTTGCTTTACTTAGTACTTAGTAGTTTTCTTAGTATTCACTCTAGTTGCTTTGGATTGTCAAACTTGTGAGCTCCATGTCTTGTGCACATGAAGAGTCTAATACTCACCGGAGTTCCTATGACCATGAGTATGATGCGATTGAAAGATTATTGATAGGTACTTCGGTTGACATTGATACTCCGACTCATGTAGACTCACTTACTACATGCTCCAAAGATTTAGATGACCTTACTTGTGAGTAATTGAAATTTTTGTGTTTTGGTGATGTCTCTTACTCATCTCTTCTCATGGAAGATGCATTTAAGTTTAATGAAGAGGAGAGACTAGTCGCTCAACATGACCAAGTCAATGACCCTATAAATGAGCCTATGGGTTTGGATGTGAATTCATGTACTCAAATTATTTTACCTTCCACTTGTGAGGTTACATCCCGCAATATATGTGCTACATATGAAAATGTTGAGATTGAAGATTCACAAGTTGCCCCTATCTCTCAAATTGTGGTTGCAATTAAAAAAAATGGCAACTTATGAAGACTCTTTCTATGATTCAAGTTATTTAAGGATTTCAAACCCTTTTCTTAAGATGATGCATGAGACAACTAATTGCTCTAGCTTTATTGCTAGATTTTTCTTGCATCTTTTATTCATCTTTTGTGCATTGCCGCTACTTCTCCTTTCTATTCTAATTGATGAATCAAAATTTTTAAGGGAGAATTACTTTTCTAAGAATGAAGTAGGGGCATGGCATGGAAAGAAATTTCCAAGATTGGGGGTGGGATAGCATCATTCCATTGTTCCACCTCCTATTTGTAAATAAATAAATTAGTTTATCTCTATTTCTTGGATTTTTTTTTCTTTTACCATTTTTTAGGTTGTTCTTGGAGGAGGACTTGTTCTTGGTGACCAATGACGCGAAAATGAGGTCCATCTATCCCTTGTCTCTTATATGAACTATGCTTTTTCATTGTTCTCACACATTGAGGACAATGTGACATTTTCGTTGGGGGGTGGAGTAGACTTATTTCTTGGTTAAATGGTTTCTTGCATGATTTTTCTTTCATTGTGGATTTACATAAAAAATACAGAAAAATGAAAAATTTGAAAAAAAAAATCATAAAAATTTAAAAATTGAAAATTTTGGAAAAAATGTGTGAACCATTCATGAGAAGCATCACTCTTTTCTCGTGTCAAACCATAGATTTTTTTTTCTTTCTTTGGTAGTTTTATTTATTTTAGCCTTTCATCTCGAGTCTAGATTTTATTTTCTTCTTTGAGAGCTTTATTGAGTCCAATGAAGTTTTAGTTGAGTCGCTTATTAAAAAGAAAAAAATAAAAAAATGGAAAAAAAATGACAAAACAATAAGTGAAAAAAGGGGAATTTTAGGAAGCTAGCTGTTTCAAAGAATGAAAATTTCTTAGTCCATGTTCTTTTTATCTTTATTTTTAATAAGGAATTCTTCGCTTATACTCAATACATCTACACCAATATCTCACATTCCGCGATATCATGCGTTCTCACAAAGCGACACACTAAATTTATGTTTCATGTTTAAGTCCTTCAAACTAAGTTGATCATATAAACTTTGACGTCTTACTACTTTTGAAAAATGGTGTATTCTCTAAAGCTATTTGAACACTACAAAAAGGATATAATTCTCATTGTTTTTGGCGGTGAAAACTTGTAGCCATTGGGGTGGTGGTGACCATGACACCCTATGCGATGCCTAAGAAATAGAGGGGTGTTCGAGGATTAATGTCATGCCACCACCTAGATAGCTCCCTTGGTTTAGCTTAAAAAGTTCACTCGCTTGTATATTCCCCTCTTTTGTTATGGGTCTTGGTGAACCTTGGATTAGAGGAGGACATATGTGGATAAAAAATGTTTAATGCTAAAATCTCCAAAAAAATGAGGAAAGAATTGCACCATCTCACAAAAATCCACAAAAGGATCATACAAGCCCACAATCATATCCCCCTTCTAAAACTCGCTTTTGTTCAAAGCTTTGGAGGTCCATCCTACATGGGTGCTTTTGAATAAAGTATAAGAATGGCTAGTTTCATGTGATCCTTATTTTTGAAGACATACTTTCTTGCGAATTGGACTTATTCAACAAGTTTTGTGGATCGCATGAGTCACCTTCTACCAAACACCGCCCACATTTGTATGAGTATATGCTTAGACGTCCATAGGCTTCTTCCTTAATTTTTGTGGACTTTGAGAATTTATTTGAGAAGACATTTGTGCATTCTTCTTCTTCCCCCACCAAAAAAAATTAAATTTCGCTAGTAATCTTTATGATTTTATTTTCTTTGAGTTCTCACTTAGGATAGAAATGTGTGTGTGTGTGTGTTTGTAAATATTCAAGTCTAGCTTAGGATTGAGTCAAGTCTTGTCTAGTGAGTGTGTGTCTCTCATGATTGGTTTTTTACTAAATCTCACCTCATATCGCTCTCTTTGTCCGATGACGAGCAAATGGCTAGTTGGGGGTCTGTTAACGACACTAAATTGCATGTTTTAGTATGTTAATGAACTCTTCATAACTTGCTAATATGTGTAATCTATCTATTTTATCTCTCTTTCTAGACTTATGCTTGTCTTCGTAGTTTTGGTTGTTTTTATCTTGTTTTGTATGCAAAGACATGCTTTAAACAAGAGACTAGCTAGGGGAGCGCTTGAATGGTGAATTGAGACGCTTTGGAGGGGCCAAGAGACATGAAGAAAGGGCTCGGAGCACTTAATTTGAAAATTATTTGAAGATGTTATGGCAAATGTGTAAGTAACGTAAAGTTCAAAGGGCTTAAATGAAGAGGACAAGAGAAGATAGATGTCAAAAAGTGAAGTTCAAGAAGTCAAGGGACCAATTCGTAAGGCCAAAGTTACATCGGAGGACTTATTTGAAGTCATCTCAACAAAAATGGGGCTAAAATGCACTTTTCCAAACATTTTAAGTGTCCCCATGAAGAGATCTTAACGGGTAGGGGTCTCTAGGCTTTTATTTCAAGTGCAGGGGGGCATTTTAAATCCCCCCCAGCGACATAGGGGGGGGGGGGGGCAGAGTTGCAATTTACAGCAAAACAACTCAGCACTTACGCGTCTTACTCTCTCCCCGCGACGCTAGACCCAGCAGACTCCATGAAAGCATCACCGAAGCTTCTTCGAAGCTCACCCCGAACTCGTCTCTTCACCAAATCTGTCCCAACCGGTCTGAAAATCATCCCCAGCCCATTTCCTATCCATTGCACCCATCGATTCGGCCAAAAACGAAGAGAACAAGAATGCCTCAAATCGCTAGGGTTCATGAAGACATGATAAAAATCTTCAATGGAAGTTGAAATAGACCAATTTAAGGGGGGAGATGATCCCTTGGAGGCTACGAAACACATCCCCTAAGTCTATATAAAGCAAAGAAGAAGAAATTCGCTCTCTCTCACACCCATTCGACTACGCAGTGCTCTGTTTTGGGTACTGTATTCCTCCTCCTCTCTCTCTCTCCGATTTTGCCCAGATTTGGGATGTTCTTGAGCTATCTAAGAGCTAGAACATAGAAAGAGGAAGAGAGGGAAAGAGGAGCATCATTTTGGTCCGAAGTTCGGACTATTTTACACTGTTTCTGTGTTGTTCTTGGTGGAGCTGTTACAGCTCTGTTCTGGGATGCTAGAGCACTGTTTCTGCTGTTGTGTTCTTGCTGTAGCAGCATCAGTAGCAGATTAGATTGTTCATATCCATAGTTCAACACCTAGTTCTCCATCTTTGTTTCATTTTGGTAGCTTAGTTTTGTGCTTTGGAGTGATTTTGCTTAGTAATTTGTAGTTTCAAGTGTTTAAGAGGTTTAATTGGTGATTAAAAGTGTTTGATTCAACTATTGATAATGAAAACATCATTTCTCTCTTACTCTCTTGAATCTCTCATGTTTAGCTAGTTAACTTGCTTGGGTGATTTGGGACTATCTAGTGCCCTAATCCTCTTATTGATTCAAGTTGAACTTCAAGGATGAATGGGTTGAATTGGGTTCACTTGAATGCTTAATGTAATGTTTGGATTTCTCTTGTTGAAGTATTTGATGCGTTGAATATGTAGATGTTTGAATACTCTCGACTTTTTTGATTTGAAGTTGCACTTAAGCCCCTCATTACTTGTTATTTCACTACTTTCTTGAATTATTGCTTTAGTAGTAGTTTGCTTTGGTCTTTAAATCAAATCTCAACTTGCTCCATCAATTAGTTTTGGTGGATTTGATAGCTTGGCTAGCTAAAAAAGCCTAAGAGAATTTGAGTTACTTGCTTTTAGCTAGTTCCTTAGTTGCGTTTACTCCAGTGATAGTAAGTAATTATCTAACCCACCTCTCCTGGTGGATTCGATTGCGGTCTTATCGGATTACTACGTACTTGAGACGATATCCTATACTTGGGGTAATTTTTCTCGAAAATACGGCCATATGAAACATAATTATCTCACACTGACCAAAGTGAGATAATAAAATATTTTATTGTTATTGGTAATATTGAAAACTCTTAATCTATGATTGTTTACGTGGACACAAATCTTGATTAATCATTATTTTGATATATTGAGTGAGATTCAAATGCGAGTCAACAATCCTGTTATATTGGATAATGATTGTTATGATTTGGTGAAAGCTAAACGAATCATGGAATCTAAGTCTCGTATCAGAATGATGTACCATCCGGGGAGCTCACTAGGTTTTGTTATGTCAAGTCTGGCGAGCTGGTTATTTGTAACCAGACATAACGAATAAGGGTTGAGCGGTTTAGACCAGGGAATACATAAGATGTTAGTGAGATCGAAATTGTCAATGAGATTAGATCACCATTAACGGTATCTGTAATCTTAACGTGGGGAGTTATCTGATATTAATAACAGTAGCTCATACATAATGATGAGAATAAATATCGGAGTGCAATTATAGTTTTATGGTGGAGTAAACTATAATTAATAATTAGTTTTGAATTTAATTCGGATTGAATTATGAGTTCAAATATATTATTGGGAGCCGATTCATTTATTTTCTTCAGAGGTCCCCGGCGTAGTTCAACATAAGCGTCACCATGTGATTCACAAGTGTTTTTAAGTCTCAAGTGTGTGGAATGTAAATTGAGATTATGTATGGTATTTTATAATTGATGGGTATTACTATAAACCATATGATTAGGACATAATTGCAAGCTACACTAAAGTTTGTAGGGAGGGACTTGCTATTTAAAGTTTTCCTACAAGGGACTTGTGTGCAATTATGGGTATTTAATATTAGGGTTAGTAATATGTCTCTATAAATAGGTTAAATTGTAATAAAATTGCATCCTATATATCACTAAGGAAAATAACATGTATGTAACAGCATAAAAAGCCTTGAAGTGGACAGAAAACTCCAGGAAGTTTCTCTCCGTCTATCACCAAAGAGAACACCTTAGATATAACAATCAAAAAAAAAAAAAAAAAAAAAAAAAAAAAAAACCCTGTTCGATCACCATTCTATTGAGACAATATTCGCCAAAGAGTGAATTAGCCAGTTCAAGGATTTTTAGCTCTAAAGAAATTATTTGATAGATAAAGGGTACTTTATCACTTCGGTGCGACTCAATCCAAGTTCATTATCTCTCTCAATCTCTTCCTGTTTGTGGAGCTACGATAATTCAACTGTTAGTCTCATGGATGACTTCTTATGGAGTGTTGTTACCGAGATATAGTGAGATCGTTCTATTTGCCACTCTTGCATCTCATCCCACTTGTTACCCGTCACCCACGGCTGATTTTTTGGACGGTCTTGATACCATCCCGTGTGAGAATGTTCTTTGCACTGTGCAGTGACAAAGTGAAATCCTTGTGGCCGACTTGCAATAATTTTTTTCGAAATTTTAATCACCATTTCAACAACATGCATATTTCTGTTCTTTATTTGTAGAATCCCTCTGGACCAATGAGTCCAAAATGTCCATTATCCAGTTTTGACTCACCAAGTTGTGAACAACATATTTGATTCATGTCAGTGCGTACACCTCCTTGCCATGCGACTCACAAGTGTAATTTCCTTCCTCTCTTTGTAGATACCACTCCGTCCCAGTTCTTTCTTCCCATCTGACTTTTTTGACTCGTATCTGGGTCACTTTGACCGGGTGATTTGGATAGCCAGATAATACGATTTTTTGATAACTTTTTCACCATATTATAGAGTACCTTTTACTCTACAACACCATGAAAAAAAAATTAAAAAATTACATCGGTTTGCCATTCAAATCACCGGGTCAAAGTGACCCAGTGAATAGTGACAAAAGTCAAATTGGGAAGAAAGAGGTGGGACAGAGTGGTAGATAGGCAGACAGATTAATCAATCAGAACAAGCTGCCTACGATGCAAGAAATCACAATGTCATAAAGTGGATTCTAAGGGTTCTTCGTTCATGCCTTTTGTCCAACACCTGGCATGCAACATCAATAGGACTATTTTTTTTAATCAACTTCTGCACACGAAATTATGATGATTTATCCATAGATCATTGAATTGGACTGGTATGAGCTTCTGCCAGACATTCTATCAAACAGATACAATGCATCTATTTTGACCCCTAAATTTCTGAAGAAGCATCTCCGAAAAGCGATCGAATCAACAAAACTAAAAAATAATTTATCAAATACCCAATCTCTGAAAGCTGATTGATATTAAATTTGAAACCCAGAAACAAGTTCCCTACACTACATTAAACCAGCGTTTTACCAAGATCAAAGAGACGTGAATTGCCAAAGATTCTCCCTGCGGATCTCCTCTTCCTGCTCCGGAGTAAAATCCGGCTTAATCCGAAACGTCCTCCGAATCTGCTCCGCCGTCTTCCCCTTAATCAGCTCCGCAACTCTGTCCGTCAAAACATCCATCAACCCATCAATCTCCAGATAATTCGTCGCCGCAAGGAGATCATAGAGCGTGTTCCTGTTCAAGCTCTTGACGAATTCTTGGTCGAACCTCTTCTTCCTCTTGAAGTAATGATTCTCGTAGAATTTCCGATCTGGGTCTTCGTCGGCGATGGCTTCTTCTCTGGCCCTCTTGTGGGCTTCGTCGTCGGCGTGTTTCTTGCAGTAGAGGAGGACTAATTCGAGTGTCTCGCCGTCGACGTTTGGGACTGGGATGGTGCCGGTGGCGCAGCCGTCTTCGATTATGTTGCGGAGTGTTGTGGATTGGATCGCGACCTTCTCTGGTATTGTGAATTCCTCGTTGTCGGAGCTTTTGAGGGTTATCGTCTTCTGCACCGTGGAGGTTGACGGCGATGGAGAGGAAGACATTGTTTGATCGAGCACTGTGAAAACCTAATTTGATCGAGCAGTTCCGCAACTTTGGAAAGTCGAAAAGAACCGAAGAATGAATTGTTAAACGGCGATTATTATACCACGCTTTCTTGAATGGTAACTTTTGTCAGTTTGGGGGCAACTTGCGAATTACCAAAAAAAAGGGAGCTCTCCTATGAATATGGGCCAAAAAAGGGTAATCTCCTGTGAATATAGGTCTACTGTGAAACAGAACGCTGCATAGAGCCAGCCCACTAGCATCGATAGCACACCTCAAAAAAAGCCCACTAGCCACATCGACTAAAACTTGTAGCCCACAAGCATTTATAGAGAAGTTTCGAGTGTATGCTTTTCTTCCAGAACGATGTGGGTTAAGTTTCACCTTAAAAATGTTCTTCTGCTCATGTAGGTAAGCAGTGGTGCTAGTTAGAGCTGGCAAAATTGACCCGAAACCGTCAGCTCGCCCGTATTTGACAAGTTAATTGGGTTCGGGTCTCGTTCATTGTCTAAAATGGGTTGAAACGGGTGAAGTTATTCAACCCGGCCGTATCCGCACAAGTTAATCGGCGGTGGGTCTGGTTCCATAAGGCTTACGGCGGCGATTCTGAGGAATGTGACTCTGGAGGCGGGTTTGTCTGGCGATGGGTTGGTGGAGTGAGGCCGAATTAATGAGGCGATTCTGAGGATTTTGGTTGTAAGTGACGCGGATTGAGGGTAAGGAGGTTGCGATGGTGATGAGGAAAGAGAGAGTGGAGTAGAAAAGAGGTTATCGAGAGAGAGACATGGTGGGTCTCTTGGTTCCTCAGAAACTGATGAGGAGAGAGAGAGGAGAGTAGGATAGAGGTTCTTGAGAGAGAGAGACATGGTGGATCTCTAGGTTCCTCAGAAACTGATGAGGGAGAAAGAGAAACAGAATAGATAACGAGAGAATGAAACCAAGGCTATCTCATTTTTTTTATTTTATTTTTGTATATGGGTCCAACCCGTTCACCCATTTAAATGTTTTAGGTTTTATGAGTGGGTCATAAACGGGTCGGGTTCACCCGAACCCACCAGTTTGACACCTCTATGTGTATGTTACTCACTAAAACCCTCTTCCCATACCTTATACTTCCACCATTCCCTTCCCACTAATATCAACATTAGCACCGAGTAAATGTGTTCACAATAGCTTAGATACTCATACCTATACAGTTATACTACTCCGTTCATCCGGCTTCTTCACAAAATTATTTGGGTATTATTTAGGCATAGCAATTTCATTAGCAAAATGAAACAAGTATTTGATAATTTTATGCGGTATTGTCAAGCGAAGTTTACTCTACGACACTATACAAAGATTACCAAATTCTTGAATCGTTTTGCTAGGCAAATCGCTAAGCCCAAATAATACCCAAATAATTTAGTGAAGAAACTGGAGGAACGGAGAGAGTATGATAACGCCCAAATAGGGGTTATCTTTTAGCCTGATTTGACGTGCCATTGTGTCAGAAAACTGTGTTTTAGCCAGAATTCACCCTCGGAAAGCCTCGGTTTTAGGAACGAGATGTTTATTTGCTCTTCTTAAATTTCTGCTTATTTCACGCATTTCGAGATATGATCACAGGTTTGTTCATGTTGTCTTTACAGGAACAGGTTCGGGGCGTGGCTCGGGAAACGTGCCGAGACAGAACCAGGTTCGCCTAGGGAAACGTGCAGAGAATGCTCGGAGCAGGATTTGACCGAGACTGGAAAAAGGGAGAGTGGAACAGAAAACGGAAAGACTGGATAAAAAACAAGCAGGCCACGAAAGCTGAGGAAGCTGAAAACGCCAAAACTGAGAGATGACCGGGATGCGCTCGGTTGGCAATATCTTGAGCTCTACTTGGATTTTTGAAGTGAAATCAGGGGCATAAGAACGAAGACGTCAAGGGCTTTCCGAAAACAGGTTACTATGCTGAAACGGAGTCCGGCCGAAAAACCGACTCCCGTCAAGTGTGGGTTTCGGACAGGCTACGCCCAAATAAGGATTTTCGGTTAACGGTGTCCGGAGTTGGGAGCAACTATTTCATGTTCGTGACGATTTCCGCGACGATTCTGACCTAGGGGTATTTTGGTCATTTTGGCACCAGGCCCGGGTTATCGGAAGTCGAGTTTGGATTTTGGCGCCACGATTCAGTCAGAGTCTTTCTAGGACCAGAGTCAGGATTGGGCAGAATTTGGAGCGGTTTTGACCCAGGGGTATTTTGGTAATTTTGACAAGTTTCGGGTCAAAACGCACCGAGGAGGCTAAGGAAGCAGAACAGGGAAGTGGAAGTCCCTGTCTGCGTGGCTAAAGATTAGCGACGCACGCAGGAGATTAGCGACACACCCCGAGGAGCCAAGCACGCAAGTCCAGAGCTAGCCACGCAGCCAGCTACGCAGCCTGTGTGGGAGTCACGCAGCAGGGACGCAGACAGCGCGTTTCCCGAGTTTCGATCAGTGGCAGTTTCGTAATTCGGGCAGTTTCCAGAAACGTCTCTAGCACTATATAAAGACTCGTCCAGGAGCTGTCTGGGAGAGAAAAACACAACACAATCTAAGGAGATTCCAGAGCACCCTCGGAGAGCACGGAAGCACGGATCCAGATTTCAGCATACTCGTTTGATCTCAATGCTCTCTTTTATTTCAGAAACTTTATTATTTAATTATGTCACGTAGTAGTTAAACTTTTTACCTAGGTTCTCGGTGAACCTAGGGTTTCGTATCCAGAGATTGTTCTATTTTTCGGTATTGAATTCATGATTGCGTTATCTTAATTCAGCAGTATTTTCAGTTATTTCGTCTTTGATTATTATCGTTTATGCATGATCGGAGTCGCGAACCAGAATTGCTACAGACCCGAGCCTGTAGGTGAAAACGTCAGGTTAGGGTTAGGAAGAAAAGACAGGATTTAGTACCTTACCCTGATAGACCGACCAGAGAAAGGGAGATAGGGCTAGCCAAAACGTATAGACCAACTGTTAGAGAATCTGACCCAGGCCATCAGGACAGGTTAGAGACCCTAGCAGACTTAGAACGAGACTGTAGACTTAGGCAGCTTAAAAGGAATCCGAAAGTCCGCAGGATCGTGACAGCGTGTGGAATCTGAAAGGTTACTGCACAATCGGTACGTGGCACGGGTAATTAAACTGCTGAGTGTTTTCATATCAAAACGAAGAACATAACTCTGAAGAAACCCTAGGGGATCCCGGGACCTAGTATTTCAAACCCTAGATTTACAAACTGTCAAGATTTTCAAAAAACGTCACATAAAATATTTACGTTTTATTTGTTTATTTTTAGTTCATAGTTAATCATACCCTTCAACTACTCCTCCTTTTACACTCTGCAAGTTAAAACTGATTTCTCGAAAAACTCAAAATAGTCCTCGTGGGAACGATCACCCGAGTTAAAATACACCCGGTATTACTCGATTCGTATACTTGCGATTGTCACGTTAGTTTGCGCATCAAGTTTTTGGCGCCGTTGCCCGGGACTTTTTAGGGTTAATTTAGTAGTTAGAATTAATTTTCGGAGTTTTTATTTTTATTTTTCTGTTATCTCACTGCTCTAGAGATCTTTGTTTTTTTCAGGATGGGCGACAATACCGAATGAACGCCCGAACTGCCGGAGACAGGGACCCCGACCCAGATGGCTCGGTACATCGAGGATTTGATTGCAACAAGTTTCGCTGCCCGGAACAACCAGAGGACGTATAACCGTTCTGGGAAGGCGTTGGTGGAGAATTTCGAAGTCCCCACGGGAGGACATGAGCCAGCTATTGTGGTGCCCGAGATCACCGCAGAGCACTTTGACCTGAAATCCTCCACTATCCAGACTGTTCAGACCGTCTGCCCATTCCACGACAAAGCTGACGGAGACCCGAACGACTTCATCGGGAAGTTCCAGGACTACTGCAACAAAGTTTGGTATAAGGGAGTCGACGCAGAGGCACTCATGCTAATTCTCTTCCCATACTGCCTATTCGGAGTGGCCAAAGACTGGCTCGAATCCCGACCACCCCGATCCATCACTACATGGGAAGGATGCGTCACGGACTTTTTGGCCAAATTTTATCCCGTTTCCCGAGTCATTCAACTGCAGAACGAGATTCTGTCGTTTAAGCAGAAGATGGGTGAGACGGTGGTAGACGCATGGGACATATTGATGAGATTGGTGAAGAGATGCCCGAACCACGGTTTTGGAGACCCGAAGATCCTGCAGGTATTTTATCATTCCCTAGACAGGGATAGTGCTGACATGATTGACAGAGAAGCCGGAGGAAACTTCATGTACCATGTGGACAAAGACGGTGCCTATGAGCTGATGAAGAAGTTAGCCAAGCAGGACACTCGATTGTTTGACGATCGCAGGCTTACGGCCCAAGCCGAGCCAGCAAAAGACGACCGGATAGATAATCTGGCCAAGATCGTGCAAGACTTGGTTAAGAAAGTCTACTCGGACAAGAAGGATGTTGCAGCAGTAGGAGAACCAGATTTGGAAACGGCCATTGTGGAGCTCAGAACCGAAGATACCAATTACGTACAACAGCAGTGGGACCCAAGCCGGTAAAGACCGGGCACGAGAGATCATTTTGGGTTCTGGTACGGAAACCCGAATTCCGCAATTTATGCGCCATGATTCCAGCATATGCCACCGGCTCAGCAGGCCGCACGGATACCGTAGGTTCAGCCAGGCCCATCTGCACAGCAGTACGATGCCCAGATGAAGAAAATCGAGTCCATGTTTCAGACCTTGGAGTCCCGGTTTGCACATATGGACACCGTGACAACTGACGTGCAGACGACCAAAACGTCACTGCGTGCTTTGGAGGTACAAGTAGGGCAGTTAGCACAGCAGCTAACTGAAAGACAGCAAGGGAACTTACGCTCAACCACAGTAAATAATCCACGTGCTCAGGTCAATGCCATCACCACTCGGAGTGGATTAGCACTACAGGATCCGCAGTATCCTAGCCACTCACGTGAAATTGAAAGAAGTTGAACGCGAAGTATTTGGCCAGGATAACAGCTCAGCTAACCGCCCCCATCCGAAGGGCTCGGTTGAAAGGATGCAGTGCAGAATCAGAAGGATGCAAAAACGGTACCTGTCTCCAAGGAGGTGTCGTATCCTTTGAAGACACGCAAGAGGGATGATAGCAAAGACTACGTCAGATTTCTCGAGATGTTCAAACAGCTGCAGATCAACATACCCTTTGCTGAGGCGTTGGCAAAGATGCCCACTTATGCCAAATTCCTCAAGGAAATTTTGTATGGAAGGAGGCATATGAGCGATTTCGAGACAACAAATATGACGGCAGAAGTGAGCAATTGTGTGAAGAATGGGCTACCGAGGAAGAGGAAGGACCCTGGAAGTTTCGTGATCCCGGTGACCGTAGGTAATGCTTACACAGGAAAGGCTCTGTGTGACCTAGGGGCCAGTATCAATCTGATGCCGTTATTGATTTTCAAAACTTTTGAAAATTGGTGAACTCAGGCCCTCCAGAATCAAGCTGCAGATGGCGGACATATCCGTGAAGCAGGCTTACGGAGTTATTGAAGACATTCTGGTGAAAGTCGGATAATTGATTTTTCCGACATATTTTGTAATTCTGGACATGGAGGCAGGGGAGGTACCCCTCATTCTGAGCAGACCGTTTCTGGCTACCGGAGAAGCCATGATAAACTGCAAAAGCGGAGAACTAACCATGTAGATTAATGAAGACAAGGTGAAGTTCAACGTTTTCAAAAATCTGCAACTACCGAATTACTACGATCATGAAGACATCTTCACTATGGAGGTAGTCAAAGAAACATGGGTAAACGAGGAGATGGACGAGCTATGGGTAGAGATTGACAGAGTGGACAGAGAGAACGAGGAGAGATCCCAGGAGGAGCATGCCATCTAAGCTGAAAACCGGACCAGTTTACAGGTGGACGAAATAGGTGGACAAAAATTGGCCCTGGTCCCGTCACTCAAGGAGCCACCAACTCTGGAGCTGAAACTTCTCCCGAGCCATCAATGTTCAGAACAGCAATGCAATTTCAAGTAGGGCAGAAGGTACTTTTTTTGCGATTCTTGGAAGTAGTTTGTACAGGGAAAATTGAGATCTCGGTGGTCAAGACCGTTTATCATCAAAGAGGGACTTTCATGGGATGCGGTTGAATTGGAGAATATGCATGACATTATAACTTTCAGGGTGAGCGGAAACCGGGTCAAGCCATTTTTGGACCCGGCAACAGTCGTCAAGGTAGATCCTGGTGACTTTGACGTCTCTTGACCAAGCATGAGGTAACTAGGTCGGGCCGTCGACCGTAAATTACAAGCGCTGGTTGGGAGGCAACCCAACTTAGGAGTAGTGTAATTTAATTTAGTTATTTATGTTGAAATTGAGAGAGGTGAGATGAGTGTGATCTGATGTCTAAGCAAGAATGTGCAGAAACGCAGTCCGTGAGTGCAGAAACGCAGTAAGGGAGTGCAGAAACGCAGTCCTGGCATGCAGAAACGCAGCCAGGGAGTTAGCCATGCAGGCAGAACCTTAGCCACACAGGCAGAGGATTAGCCACGCAGGCCGAGAGGTTAGCCACGCAGAAACCGAGATATTTTTGGCAAATTTTTACGGTGTGCGTGGCTATCTGTGTAACAACGTAGACATGAGAAGGTTTTTGGACGTGAAAAAAAATGGATCAGAAAAGTTGTTGTCAATGTAGCTACGCAGCGGCTACGCAGATAGCAACACGTACAGTGCGCAGAACATGCAAATTTCTAGAAACTTGAAGAATCGACCCCGGTGTGCTCTGGCACACTCGACCATCACATGGACTCATACAAGTTGGGGATTCGTCAGGAACAATTTTCAAGAAGACCGGAGCGATCAACCCCGGTGTACGAAAATACACTCGACCGTATGGGAGCACATTGTCATACACAATGGTGCTTGGGGATTGCACATTTCAAGAGCACGCACACAACCCGAAAAGTTCAAAAAATTCGCAACGAGCAAGTGTGGGGGTGGATAGTTACACCTTGACCGGTTCTTAATTTTCCTGACGACTTTTTCGGTAATATTTTTCAGCGATCGTCGGGGCCCATCTTGCCGGAAACTGCAAACTGCACCCGTAGATTTGCTCCGGGCGCTCAGGTCCACATTCCCTTCCTTCGCCTTATTTTGCGTTCTAGGCACGAGCCGTACCCGGGTCGACATTTTTCTGTATTTTCTCGGTTTCCGTGCCGACTGTGGTAGAACCTCTGGTAGTTTTAGGAGGTTAGTTGCTGAGACGCACGCATCACGGGCACGTAATTACTGCACGTTTTTTCTGCTTTATTTTTCTGCCTCATGGTGACCGGACCAGTACCACCAACAATCTGTCCGCTTCTTCTGAGACTAGATCAGACCCGACTTTTGTGCCAGATCAGTACATGTCCTGAGGACATGCCATCCCTTAGTATGGGGGTGGGATTCGTGTCTGCATTAACCAGGTTTGCATGTTTTTTCAACTTTATTTGCGTTTTTATTTTTATTTCTTGAGTCTGCACGTTTTCTTTATTTGAGTCAACCCACCACAAATTTTTGACCTTGCATTAAAAAAAAAAATTGAAAAAATCAGAAAATTTTGAGAAAGGGCAATTGAATTGACAAGAGGCTGGGCAGAAACCGATGATAGTCTTTGAACAGGAAGGAAAAACCCGCACTGAGGTGTAGTAGATTGAGTGAGAGCTTGTGTGACTAGGAATCCGCGAGTAGTTATCACTTGGGCTAGGGTTTCGACTAGTTTCCACACCGCCGTCACTTAGGTAGTCGACAACCCGCCTACGGGCGCCATCACGGTCATCGCATCTTTCGGTGGAGTGATTGGCTCATAACGGACCTCACGTCCTGTTTCTTAACCCCAGGTCCACTTAGTAACCCCGTTTGAAGCCGTTTACCCCTTTTATTCACAGCCCCTGTAGTCGAGGGAGCATTCTTTTGTGACCTTCATCACTCGTTAGTTTGCTTTTTCTGCGCGTTATGACAGAGGGAGTGAGTTAGGGGGGTTTCTGACAGGGAGAGCTTCATTACAGACAGTTTGACATGTGCACGTTTTTCGAGGGTTGGACAGGGCGAGTGAGAGGTGACTGCATTGATTTGCGAAGGTGATTCACTGCACTACATAGTGATCACAGGTGGAGGAGTCGCGTGCGAGGAATCTTTCCGCACAAAATCGGGTATTGGGGTTTGTCGGGTTAATTGGTGGTTGTGTCGTTTTTCTACATCTTTGGTGATGAGGAGGTTTGGTAGGACTGCACGTACTTTGACTACGACTACAAGATCGACGCTTCTTGACTAGTGCGGGGGTACCGCAAAACGAGGACATTTTTCGTACCCCGCAACATTGGATTATTTCTGCACCACTCAGCTTATATCTGTTTGTTTACTTGCGTTACTGTTAAAAAAAAAAGTTTACCGTTTTTAGTTATTTAATTAGTTTCAAAGCTGAGTTGGTGGCACGTTTTTGCATTGAGTGAGCAAAAACTTAGGTGTTTCGGTCAGTTTTTCGGGACTCGGTGAGGGGTGTAAGTTGGGAAACTGTGAGATGTCGTAACAAGTGGGATTATGCATACCTTGATATACACTTATACATCCTGCCTGTTAGACTTAGGATCCTAGATTCGGAAACAACTCGGATGGTAGGTATAATAGGGATTTGCCCAAGTTGATCACGGAAGTAACAGTACTATGTGCCAGTGCTATATATCCACTCGTATAATCTGTTAGACTCACCGATCATGTGTGGATATGTACTTCCTGGTGAGAAGGTGAGGTTTGGTCGATGTACCGTTTTGCGTTAAGGAGATTTCCCGATCTCACCCAGAAAAATATTTGTTTTGTGAATAATTGAGTCTGTGTTTGTTGAGTCAGTACATTCTTTTCTGAGTCGGTTTTCTATTGAGTCGTCTGGTTTTAAAGTTCGGGTCAGAAAAGTATGCAATCGGGACAGTATGCAAGAGGTTTGCTCGGGACGAGCAATGTTTAGTACGGGGGTATTTGATAACACCCGAATAGGGGTTATCTTTTAGCCTAATTTGACGTGCCATTGGGTCGGAAAACTGTGTTTTAGCCAGAATTCACCCTCGGAAAGCCTCGGTTTTAGGAACGAGATGTTTATTTGCTCTTCGTAAATTTTTGCTTATTTCACGCATTTTGAGATATGATCACGGGTTTGTTCATGGTGTCTTCACAGGAACAGGTTCGGGAAGTGCCTCGGGAAACGTGCCGAGACAAATGAGGTTCGCCTCAGGAAAGGTGCAGAGAATGCTCAGAGCAGGATTTGACCGAGACTGGAAAAAGGGAGAGTGGAACGGAACACGGAAATACTGAATAAGAAACGAGCAGGCCACGAAAGCTGTTGAAGCTGAAAGCGCCAAAAGCGAGAGATGACCGGGATGCGCTCGGTTGGCAATATCTTGAGCTCTACTTGGAGTTTTGAAGTGAAATCAGAGGCATAAGAACGAAGACGTCAAGGGCTTTCCGAAAACAGGCTATAATGCTGAAACGGAGTCCGGCCGAAAAACCGACTCCCATCAAGTGTGGGTTTCGAACAGGCTACGCCCAAATAAGGAGTCTCGGTTCACGGTTTCCGGAGTTGGGAGTAACTATTTCATGTTCCTGATGATTTTCGCGACGATTCTGACCTAGGGGTATTTTGGTCATTTTGGCACCGGGCCCGGGTTTTCGGAAGTCGAATTTGGATTCTGGCGCCCCGATTCAGTCAGCAGTCTTTCTAGGACCAGAGTCAGGATTGGGCATAATTTGGAGCGGTATTGACCCAGGGGTGTTTTGGTAATTTTGACAAGTTTCGGGTCAAAACACACCGAGGAGGCTGAGGAAGCAGAACAGGGCAGTGGAAGACCCTGTCTGCGTGGCTAAAGATTAGCGACGCACGCAGGAGATTAGCGACGCACGCAGGAGATTAGCGACGCACCTCGAGGAGCTAAGCACGCAAGTCCAGAGCTAGCCACGCAGCTCGCCACGTAGGTAGCTACGCAGCCAGTTACGCAGCATGTGTGGGAGCAACGCAGCCAGCTACGGAGCCTGTGTGGGAGCCACGCAGCTGGGACGCAGACATCACGTTTCCCGAGGCGGTTTCAGTCAGTGGCAGTTTCGTAATTCGGGCAGTTTCCAGAAACGTCTCCAGCACTTTATAAAGACTCGTCCAGGGCCTGTCTGGGAGACAAAAACACAACACAATCCAAGGAGATTCCAGAGCACCCTCGGAGAGCACGGATCCTGATTTCAGCATACTCGTTTGATCTCAATTCTCTCTTTTATTTCAGAAACTTTGTTATTTAATTATGTCACGTAGTAGTTAAACTTTTTACCTAGGTTCTCGGTGAACCTTGGGTTTTGTATCCTGAGATTGTTCTATGTTTCGGTATTGAATTCATGATTGCGTTATCTTAATTCTGCAGTATTATCAGTTATTCTGTCTTTGATTATTATCGTTTATGCATGATCGGAGTCGCGAACCAGAATTGCTACATACCCGAGCCTGTAGGTGAAAACGCCAGGTTAGGGTTAGGAAGAACAGACAGGATTTAGTACCTTACCCTGATAGACCGACCAGAGAAAGGGAGATAGGGCTAGCCAAAACGTATAGACCAACTGTTAGAGAATCTGACCCATGCCATCAGGACATGTTAGAGACCCTAATAGACTTAGAACGAGACTGCAGACTTAAGCAGCTAAACAGGAATCTGAAAGTCTGAAGGATCGTGACAACGTGTGGAATCTGAAAGGTTACTGCACAATCGGTACGTGGCACCGGTAATTAAACTACTGAGTGTTGTCATATCAAATCGAAGAACATAACTCTGAAGAAACCCTAGGGGATCCAGGGACCTAGTATTTCAAACCCTAGATTTACAAACTGTCAAGATTTTCAGAAAACGTCACAAAAAATATTTACGTTTTATTTGTTTATTTTTAGTTCATAGTTAATCATACCCTTCAACTACTCCTCCTTTTACACTCTGCAAGTTAAAACTGATTTCTCAAAAACTCAAAATAGTCCTCGTGGGAACGATCACCCGAGTTAAAATACACCCGGTATTACTCGATACGTATACTTGCGATTAGCACGTTAGTTTGCGCATCAGAGTACAATTTTACTTCACAAAACTAGTTGCATGTTGATGTTGCAGTATATTGGAGAGGGGTAGAGGTGTTGGGGGAATTCGGAGGGTTGGGTTAAGGTCGGGGTGGTCTGGGTTGAGGGGTTTCGACATGTTTCATTGCAGATAAATGGTGATTCGCCGGTATTAGGCAGTAGAGGTCGAGCTTCTTGATTCTGGGTCTCGTTAATGGTGGTAGGTCTGAGCAATGAAGGGAGAGAGAGAGCATGAGACAGGGAGGGACTGGAAAAGAAATATATAATATTAAATGGAAAATGTTATATTATTTATTTTTAACTAATGTATAACTTGCGAGGGCATTACAACAAATTTCCTAATGGATTCATTGGGCATGATAAACTAATAAAAACTCATGGTCAAGTAAAAGAGAGAGTATGAGAGATTAAGGGTTGAGAGAATTATTTCCTATTCGTTCCCTAACTGGGATTACAACGTGCTTAAATAGATGAACTGGTAAACTCTAATCTAGTGTAGACCTAAACGGTTTGATTGTACGTGCCTAGAAAGAACTGCCTAGATAACCCGGGACTCTTATTAAATAAATACTAACTAATCATATAAACAATAAATAATTTATACACTGACTCGTATCATTGCTATCAAATTGGTGCTTCCATTGTTCATCATCATCCTCAGCTGGTGATTTCATGGAGACGAAAAAGATGACGATAGAAGATTTGGCCGAGACCATGGCCAAACAACATGAGAACGTCGACAAGCAATTCCGGGAGTTCAAGGAGGAACTGCGTGAACAAACTCAAAAACCAGTTGGAGCCTTGATTTTCTGCAGTAGAATAACAACTGCAACTGGACCAATCTCAGCCGCTCCCCCCACAACAGTGTGCCTACCAGGTGACGACCCAGACAAACCAGGCGCACCAAAATCGATTAAGTCTTCAAGCCGCCACCGTCGAGAATCCACCCACTGGTCCCAGCCAGCTTCGGCCACTGTCAGAGGCTCCAAACGACGATTTCAGGCGTCAGAACCCCTCCTCTTGCCACCCATCAAAACAACGTCCTCCAGGACCCAACAGAGGTCTGGCCACTCTTCCAGCAGACTGCCGCTGCCCAGTTCCAACCACCTGCAGGGTTACCATCCACAGTAGTCGGGGTTGGTTCGGACTTGACTGAGCACAATTTATTGCGCGTCGCAGCCCTCCTGTGTGATTTAGATGACTACGAGGACCGTTTTCGCTATCCGAGCCGAGTCCCACCAGGACATAACGGCGACTAACGTCGACCGAATAATCAGCAGATTGCGTTCGTCGACGATTCGGGTGGTTACGAGTTGCCTAGGGCTAATAACCCGCGGAGATAACTTGGGGCTACGTGTGTTCAGACCCATGAGGCATACTGATTTTGGCCTTTTCCACATGACCTATTACGACAATGAACCATGGGGCACGGAGGAGCCGTTTTATGATGACCCCGACGAAGTTGTTATGCAATTCAGGGCACTCGACAGGGATCTGCCACCGGGTCCCGAGGGACGCAGTCACAAACTTCGGGTTGATCCACCCAAGTTCTCAGTTATGGACCCACATACACGGATTTTTAAGGTTCAAGTGTATTTTATTTATTATAAAATCACTCTGGATGAAGTACTGGAACTCGTGGGGGTTTAACTTAGCGGAAAAGCTGCGGACTGGTTTCGCTACAAGCAGAGAAACCATCAAATCACGTCTTGGCCTTCCTTTATCGACGAGGTTAAAGTTCGCTATGATCCGCTATATTATCATGACTATTTTGGCCAGCTCTCTAAACTGAAACAGGAGACCACTGTAATAGCCTTTCAAGCGGAGTTTAAGAAACTCCTGAACAAGGTTGGTCAAACACCGGAGAAACAGTTGATTTCTATATTCTCGTCTGACCTCAAACCGCCGATGAGACGTGAGTTGGAGTTATGGCAGCCACACTCCCTTACGACAACGTCTACTTCGGCACGTGAGCTAGAGGCTTCCTTTTCAGAAACGGTTTCCGCCCTGTATATTTATAAACCATCGCACCAGCTTTCGGACAGGTCGTCTTCCGCGGCACCTTCCACCACCACAGTCGTTTAGTTGAAGACTACGCCTGTTACACCTACACCGCCGATCAAGCGGCTCACAATGGCTGAACAACAGGAACGACAAAGATAGGGTTTTATGCTACAATTGAGAACAATGGTATTATCGCGGTCACAAGTGCGATGGAAAGTTTTTACTTCTGGGATGCGACGACACTGCTCCACCGAGTCAGGAAGAGTACGTCATTGCAACTGATGCCTCCAGTCTTTTCACACTGATCAATAATGACCATATGGGGTCTCTACGGCTCTTAGGGTACATAGGGGTAGCGAGGTATATGTTCTTATCGACATCGGGTTGACACACAACTTCATCCAACCTGAGTTGGCCGAGAAGTTGTAGTTATCGCTTCATGCCACCCCATCTTTCAAGGTTGCGGTGGGTAATGGGGAATGTCTCCACTGCAATACTACTTGTGGTGAGGTTGATATTGATCTTCAGGGACACAGGTTCTTGGCTGAATTGTTCCTCTTAGAGTTCCACAGATAGTAGGTCGTGCTAGGAGTGCAGTGGCTCCAACAGTTCGGCGAAGTCATTACGGATTATGCCAAGATGACAATGGAGTTTCAACATGGAGATTCGAGTGTGGTCTTGAAGGTTTTAACGAAAGCGGCATTGGGCGGGCACCGCTCCTACTTTCGCCTTGATGACAAGTTCGTTGTTAGTTCGGGAGGGGGGGGGGGGAGAGTTGATATGGTTGCTCACCCGCTTGGCGACACAGCTACGAGACGTGGAGATCGGGCACGAAACGCTCCAACTTATCTCAAAGATTATGTTAGCGAGTAGTGTCAATTCGTTTAATTCGTTTATGTCTTTTTTTTTTATATATTTTCGTTATTAGTGGGGTAGGGTAGCGTATTAAATTAGTTAGGGGGGGGGGGGTTAAGTGTCTTTTACATTTTTAGTCTCTACAAGAACAATATGTCTGCGTGATTTTCATTCAAGAAAATTTAGGAAACTCAAATGGAGAAGAACCCTAGTGTCGTGATGTGTTCGTGTTAGTGTTCTCGTGTGTGTGTGTGATAGCCTCTTGCTATCACTATCACACGGTCCGCATCGACCACATGTTTTTTTGCGTCCAAGACGTGCACTAATTTACTAGCTAGTCCAAAATTCAATTCCAGATTTCCAGTAACTCCAAAACGATGACAGAAGATATGAACCAACACGGCGAATTGGCACTTGAAAGGAACATCTTTGTGCATTACGAACCTACGTGGGATTACAAACGAACAAATACTAGAAATGATTCTGGGAATAACCAAAATAAGAGGGAGGAGGATATATATATATATAGAATGAGATAGGGTTAGATATAAATAACTCAACTGAGATATGAAATATTTACACATTGTTCTCGTCCCTGAACTCTTCATCATTGCCTCTGCACATGTTTGGTGAATCACCTCCACCGACCTTCCCGCAAGAATTAGCCGCAAACACAAACAAAACTAAAAGAAGCAGCAGGAGACTAACTTGACTCAACATACTGCAACGGTGGGATATGGTTGTCCAGTTGAATTGATTTACCGAGAGAAAGTATGATTCAATTGCATCAAAAGTCATGCTCTGATACTGGGTGTGATTGTGCCTAGAAGAGACAGACAGTAGGAAATGAATGAGAGAGAGAGAGAGAGATGGGAATGGTAGCTGAAAGGGTGGTACTGTGTTAGTGGTGTTATCTATGTCGGCCATACAAAAGCTCATTTTAAGGGCAAAACAGACAAAATGATTCGTGTGTATAGCAGCCCCCTCAATGAGTAGGGTTGATTGTGTCGCAAGAAATACATGGTGCCTCATGAGTCGGCACACTAATTTGATTAGGGATTGGAATCCCAATTTCTCTTCGGACAACGAAAAGCATGGTTGAAACTTTCGTCTATATATATGAACTACAACAAGTTCCACAACTCGTAATTGGTGTATTCAATCTTCATAGCATATCTCCATCAGCAATCACTATGTTGTCTTTGTGTTCGCCGCTGCCATCCTCATCACCATTACTTTCATATAATTCATTACCACAAGAATCGGCCGAGGAGTATTTGACATTATGGAGCTCCGACCGAGAAAGTTTTTGGGTAGAAGAGAAGGTAGGGTTCCAATCCGCTACCTTCTCTAAGTTATCGCAACAGAACACAATACGCTTGAAAAAATTTGTTGGCTTTGCAAAAACACGTAGATTCCTTCATGCTTTACTAGGAGCGTCCACGGAGATTCATAAACAAGGGCTGCTCAACGGTTTGTGCGAGAGACTTGCTGAATCGAAAGATGGTTTTTCGAGGACTGAAGTTCTGGAGGGTGCAGTGGCATATGACTCCAAAGTTTCCCGGAAAATTACAAACACTCTCAAGAAATACAATTAATGTTTATAATTGTTATTAGTTTATGTAGGTACCTAGATGAAGACAACTTGTTATTTATTTATTTCTAGAACTATTGCGGTTGTTATGGTTTTATGGTCTTTGTCTTATTTCACTGTAAAGACAATAATTTTTGGTTGCCTATAAAATATGTTCACCAACTCCAAAGCAATGGCTGTGTTCCCTCACAAAAATCTGTAACAGTTGATCAATACTCAGGCAACGGATTGAATTTATAGTTTGTAAAATTGCCATGTTTTGAATACATAATTCTTTTATCCCGTCATCCAACTCATTATCTTGAGCTGTGACCTAAAGATAGTTAAGTGCAAACGACCAAATTTGGTATTTAGTCTAAGTTAGTCGTCAACCCTTGCTATGTGCGGGGTTTCATCCATTTGCTCTTTCCAATTCATGGTGGGTAAAACTAAACATGATTAGTAAGGGTCATTGACTACATGAAAATAAAATTAAGTCAATTAAATTGATTTAATTTCTTAATAAATGCCCTAGTTTGTCGAAACTATCACATTGCAATCTCTAGTTCTAGAACGAACTGATTATGTACCCAATTACAAAAAACACATCAATGTAAAACTGGTAAAAATCTCCGTTCAAACGTCATCCTTACATAAAAGGATAACTTTTTCAATTAAAAATCAATAAATTCACATTAAATAATATAAAAGAAAAAAAGAAAAATAAAACAAGGTCAGAGAAAAGACAGAGTGTCGATGATGCAGGAGAAAAATAGAAAATTAATTCGTCAAACTCAGAAAAGTTATTTCGGTCAAAACGCAGAATCAGCGCCATAATTGAAGGATGTCAAATTTGGGCGAAGTCATACATTATTTTGAGTGAAAAGACGTTCTAAATATAACCTGTGATAAATCACGGGCACCGCCCTGATTTGGTCAAATTTGGCTATTTAAAGCTCCGAATCGTCAGTTTTCTATTTTCAGTCATATTTCTTTCATTAATTAGGATGTTAATTTTAACCCAATTTGGGTAGATCTTTTTGCTGAGTATTTTATTACGTTAGAATTATTATTAGCATTAATTTTAGGATTTTTACCATATTTTGATAATTAGACTTTTCAGCTATTTAAGTCCAGCTTGTGGACTGATTTTAATATGTTATGGAGTATTGAATTATTTTCGAACCTTATAGACGTTTTCTCTCGGTTTATGCCTTTCTGTTAGTTGTTTCTTGCTGCTCCTAAAAACGTCTGATTAGTCCGACGTTAGTTGGTATCAGAGCTCAGAGCTCCGTGGGAAGAAGATCGTCATAACCATGGCGCGTGGACGACATGGCAGCTGCGGGCAGGTTCTGGCTGAGGAAGCCCCCCAAAAGGACCGTAACGTTTAAGACGTTATGACCGAAACATTTTTTCTGAATTTAACTCGACACTTAGAAGCACGGGAATTCAAGGATTGCATGACCTTTCATCAAGACTCGCAGCCCGCGTTTGAGATCCGCTACGACGGTGATTCTGGTGGTCGGAACGAGCGTTATGGAGAAGCGAGTTTGAAGACTGATGTACTAGATTATTCTGGTATGTTAGTTGTTGAACATGTTTATGGTGATGCAATATTTTATAAACGTATTTCAAATTCAAACGATAGTTATGTGGACTGGAATAAACCACCGGTTTATGTTAACTATGGAGACGAAGATGAAGACGATGATGTGAAAATTGGATTAGAGGAGTCGTTGGTGTTTTGTTCAAGTTCCCATCTTGATTTAATGATCCGTTCTTGGTGGAGACCTTCTTTCATGATCCTAAATTGAACTCGAGGACGAGTTCTTTTGAAGAAGGGGTGACTGCTGCAGGAGAAAATGGACAATTAATTCGTCAAATTTTGAAAGCATGTTTCGTTCAAAAATTAGAATCAAGGGGAGAATTGAAGGATGTCCGATTTGGGCGAAGTCATACATTATTTTGAGTGAAAACGACGTTCTAAAAATAACCTGTGATAAATCACTGGCACCACCCTTATTTGGTCAAATTCGGCTATTTAAATCTCCAAATCGTCAGTTTTCAATTTTTAATCATATTTATTTCATTAATTAGGATGTTAATTTTAGGCTTAATTACTTAATGCATACCCCCAGTAGATCGAAACTAACACATTGCAACCTCCATTTCTAGAATAAGCTTATTGCATCCCCCATTTGCAATAAACTCTACTTATTGAAACTGGTAAAAATATAATCCAAAACCATCCAAACACAAGGAGGGAAATGCGTCACTACAAATCTTTACTTATTTAAGTGTGAAATAAAAACAAATATGAAAAGATAAAAACCAAAAAAAAAAAGAAAAGAAGAGGAAAGAGGATTGCAGTTCTGAAGACGTAGATGATGAAGAATAAGGAACATGATTACAGTCGATCATTTTGTCCCAAATCCGAAACCCTTGAACACCGCCACCGTTTCTCTCTTCGCCACCAGGAGCACCGCCACCGTTTCTCTCGTCGCCACCAGGAGCACCGCCACTCTCTGTTGCGGTTGGTAATTTTGGGAAGGAAAGCAGCAACTTTCAGGGAAACTTTGGAAGGTGTAATCAGGTCCGATTGGGCTCGATTTTGAGCTACATGCTTCCAGTGTAGTCAATTTCACATCTAACGACTGGATTTTCATTTAATCATCTCTAAGTGTTAGCCCCAATTTGTTAGTAGAGTTGGGTTTCTACTTCGCTGGAATCTGGGTTTGGTTCGCCGGGATTGGGATATGTGGCAACGATGATGGCGGCTGCGGTGCTCTTGCCGGGGGTTCAGGGCCAACTTGATTGATCTTCTTCTTCCTCTCCGTTCGGACTTCAATTCCGCGCTAAATCATTCCTATTCGTTCCAGGACTTTGCGAGATTCTGCTTCTTGGTCTCCGCGTTTCGAGGACTTGCGACATATGTGTGGCAGGCCTCCACACTCACTGATAGTCTCGATGGTATGGTGTCATCGCTTAACTCTCTTGGTTCGCATGAAGTTTTTCTCTGTCTTGGTTGCGTAGACGCTGAGGGATAGTTGGATTTAATTTCCCTCTCGTGTTTATGTAGAATGACCATATAAGTCGTAGGGGCTATTGAGAAGTTCAGTGAACACCCAACTTTGTTTGGGAAAGGTGAATGATGTTTGGTTTGAACACCAAGTGATGTAATAATGGTGTAGTCACAGCTATTCTGCATCTGTATGTAGCACATACAAACAGTGGTAGTGGTGTTCTTGATGGCGGTGTTCAAGGGTTTTGGACCTCAACTCTATTTGTCTTCCTTTATCTTCTTCTTCTTCTTCTTCTTCATCTTCAATCTATAATTATCTTCATTTTTTTTATTATTTTTATTTTGATCCTTTAATAAATAAAAATGTATAAAGACATATTTGCCCTCCTCGTGTTAGGATGATTTTGAATTATATTTTTACCAGTTTCAACAAGTAGAGTTTATTGCAAATGGGGGATGCAATAAGCATATTCTAGAAATGGGGGTTGCAATGTGTTAGTTTTAATATATCGGGGGTATGCATTAAGTAATTAAGCCTTAATTTTAACCCAATTTGGGTAGATCATTTTGCTGAGTATTTTATTAGGTAAGAATTATTATTAGCATTAATTTTAGGATTTTACCATATTTTGATAATTAAACTTTTCAGCTATTTAAGTCCGTCTTTGGACTGATTTTCATATGTTATGGAGTATTGAATTATTTTTCGAACCTTCAAGACGTTTACTCTCGGTTTATGCCTTTCTATTCGTTGCTTCTTGCTGCTCCCAAAAACGTCTGATTAGCCCGGCGTCATTTTGCGCACGCCATGTTGAACGGACTGATCAAGGAATTCATAAACCTTGACCATGACTCTCTCTCTTTTTCTTGTCTGTGTCACTCTCTCTGCATCATCTCTGTATCTTCTCCAACACCGAACCCATCCCTCTTTCTCTCCCTCTCCCTCGGTCCGTCTTCCAATCACTCACTCGGTCACCAGTCGCCATGAAAACCGGAGCCCCAAAACCGTACAACTCCGCCGACTCAAACTAGAATAACTTTTACTGGATCACATTGTCTTCATCCTATCAAAAATTAACCCAGTTCAGAGAGAATAGGATGAAGAAGATGACAGGGTGGTATGAAGATTCTCTTAATTTTGACAATGTGGTCATCTTCAATACGATGAATATCTGCTTATGTTGTACACACACACATATATATATATATAGAGAGAGATTTTTGTGTGGGCATATAAAGACACAAATAAATAATGAGTATTTTCTGCTCTTTTAAATACAAATTGCTCTCGAAGTTTCTTGATAATTCTACACAGTGTCTGACACCATACATATATAGCTATATAGGGATTTCACATCTTATTCACGTTCTTGAACTGGGTTAATTTTTGATAGGATGAAGACAATGTGATCCAGTATACGACAGACATAAAGCAAATTACTGTTAACAAAACATAAGTAACACTATTATGAACATGAGAACTTTAAAAGAACACCTATATTGTTACACAGTCGTCCAGAAAAACAATAACAAAACTACTTCATCTACGTGTATCTTCCCTTAGCGTGTTCAGTTCAGTGCTAATTTAATTAACACAGAGAGGGTTTCAGCCTTCATGTACTGCCGAATCTTGGTCTCCCTCTCATGTACTTGCTTGAGAATTGTTGTTTGTTGCTGCTCCACCTGCTCCTCTCCTTCTGGTGTAGTCAGCCACGAATACTTCTTTGCTGGAACTGAAGAAGACATTGTGATTGTTGATGAATTTGAACAAAATATAAACCCGTAGGATGCCTTATGGAGATTGAATTGAATACACAAGTAGATAAAACTGTCGTGAGTTTGTATATATAGCCCAAACTTCCCAGTCTGAGGAGAAAGAGGATTTACAAAATCTATCAAAACTCTGGTTCCTGTTTTTGTAGTCCCAACAGGAATTGTACTTCGACGTACTCGCGCCATCTAGTCACTGTGGAAGTCCACAAACGGTTTGGTTAATTAATCACACTTCACCCCAAAATATTGAGAACCACTCAAACTTACACGAGACTTCTCAAGAAAAAAAGAATAAATAAAAAATTGGACTTGCAATTGCAATAGTACAACATAATACATTTATTTATGTTTACTGCTTTTGATGCTTCATTCACTAGTTATTGGAGAAAGTTTCAAAAGAAACTTATGACTACTAGTTCTATGGGCGAATGCAAGCTCGTATTGAAGAAACCGCAAACCAATTAAAGCCGTCTTAAATGGCCAGGACTAGGTTTGTAAGAATTCCAAACGTCAGGTTCAGGTCTGAAATTTTCCAAATCAATTTGTTGGGGAATTATTCGTCGAATTCCCGCCGCAACGGAAGCAAAAACAACGCCACACGATCACACACTCAACACACGCCATATAGGAGAAGAAAAACAATACACAAGAATTTAACGTGGTTCGGCAAAACCGCCGACATCCACGGGAGGAGGAGAATTTCACTATATCAATGAGGGAATACATCGTAGGGGAGAGACGGCTCAATCCGCGGACCACGTCGACGCGGTACTCTCATCCTCACAGACTACATCTATGAAACCCTAACCTCACACATCCGCTCAAAGATATCTCTCACCAATCTCTCTCAACTCGACTCAATTAGAAACAATAGCTAGCACCTCTATTTATACTAGTATAGAGGAGGTGGAAAAGCCCACCAAGCCCTAGCCATCACCTCCTCAGAGATCACCTCCTCAGAGGAAAAATTAGACGCATCGGGTACACCGATTTGTCTTGCGGAATTCGAGACAAACCCAACAAACTCCACCTTGGCTTAAAATCTGCAATCGCCTAGCAAATTCCATAGCCATCCCAGAGCTTTCCGTTGTTGATGTTGATTCCGCTGCATCCGCCACGCTCCACCTGCATGGACTGCCATCACACCTCTACCGAGATGCTCTGCTTCCCCCTCCTAGGGCGCCGCCTCGCACCTCCAAGACAGGTGCGTCCCAAAGTCTGCTACTTTGGGGAGTAGTGTGGCTCCATCTCTCCGCCAGCTAGCTCATCACTGGAGAGTTCACCACCAGCCACGTCAAGTGCAAACGAAACTCCCTTCCTCTTCACTACTGCAGTAGTTTTCTTCATCATCGTTCTCGTCACTAGAGCACCATCTCGAACAACCTGCAACTGCTGCACAACATGCACTATCTCCATGCTTCAGCGTCCTCACACGTCAACCACGTGTTTCTCCACGCCAACCCTGAGTGCTTCTCCTTGCGCTGTTGCTTCTCCTGTTTTATCTTACGCCTTCACCAAAACGTCTTGAAAAGCCACCGCTTTACGAACCCGTCGCGACTTACCTCTCTTCTTGCCTCGAGCTGCTCAAGAGTTATCGTCACGAACCACACACAGAGATATCAGGACGCTACCTCGAGCCATGGCCTCGTCAACTGCGTCCACCATCTCGATCTCTGCCCTGGAGCTTCTTGTGAATTTACTTGCAATAGTTGCCCACGTCTCTGACCAGACTCCTCTGAAACTGTTGCGTCTCGTGCTCACAAACACACAAAGCCTACGCTTCTTGCTATGTTGAACTCCAGCTCCACCTGTCAACACACTCCCAAGCCTGCATAGGTTGCCAATCGAACGTTCAATTAGGAAAACTCCTCTAATTGACTCCACCTGATTGGACTTGAACTTGATTGACCCTGATCGCATCCTGTCGTCTTCGATCTCCCTATCGATATCGATTGATGCCGATCTTATCAATCCACCCAGAATCTCAAAATTCTCAAAATTATTCATCGAATTCCCACCGCAACGGAAGCAAAAACAGCGCCACACGATCACACACTCAACACACGCCATATAGGAGAAGAAAAACAATACACAAGAATTTAACGTGGTTCGGCAAAACCGCCTACATCCACGGGAGGAGGAGAATTTCACTATATCAATGAGGGAATACATCGTAGGGGAGAGACGGCTCAATCCGCGGACCACGTCGACGCGGTACTCTCATCCTCATAGACTACATCTATGAAACCCTAACCTCACACATCCGCTCAAAGATATCTCTCACCAATCTCTCTCAACTCGACTCAATTAGAAACAATAGCTAGCACCTCTATTTATACTAGTATAGAGGAGGTGGAAAAGCCCACCAAGCCCTAGCCATCACCTCCTCAGAGATCACCTCCTCAGAGGAAAAATCAGACGCATCGGGTACACCGATTTGTCTTGCGGAATTCGAGACAAACCTGATGCGCAAACTAACGTGCTATCGCAAGTGTACGAATCTCGTAGTACCGGGTGCAATTAGACTCGGATTATCGTTCCCGCGAGGACTGTTTCGGGTTTACTCAAGTTGTCAGTTTCGGTTTCCCAAGAGTAGTAAATAGGAGGAGTAGGTTGTGATTATAGTGATTAAACTAAAAACAGAATTTAAAACGTAAATATTTTTGTGACGTTTTCTGAAATAAGCTGATTTTGTTGTAACGATAATAGATGAAGACTAGGCTCCAGGATCCCCTAGGGTTTCTACAGATTTCAGTTTTACGTTCGTTTATGAAAACACTCAACAGTTTCGGTATCTGTGCAACGTACCAGTTGTGCAGTGACTTTTCAGATTCCACACGTAATCCCGATCCTGCAGACTTTCGGATTCTTGTTAAGCTGCCTAAGTCTGCAGTCTCGATCTAATCCTGTTAGGGTTTCTAACCTGTCCGAATGGCCCGGGTCAAATTCTCTAACAGTTGGTCTCACGTTTTTCAATGCTAGCCCTATCTCCCTTTCTCTGGTCGGTCTATCAGGGTAAGGTACTAAATCCCGGTTTTTCTTCCTAACCCTAACTTGACGTTTTCACCTACAAGCTCGGGTCTATAGCAATCCTGGGTGATCAATCCTATCATGCATATACGATTATAATCAAACCAGAATAACAGATACAACTTGCTGAATTAAGACAATCATCATGAATCCATAAACGTAGTAATCATAAAATCTGAGTACGAAACCCTAGGTTCACCGAGAACCTAGGTGAAAAGTTTAGCTACGACTAGACATAATACAAAACGCAGTTTCTGAATATAAAGAGAGAGAACGAAATCAAACTAAGTCTTCGAATCTCGAATCGCGCTTTCGTGCTCTCCGTGAATGCTCCGACTTGGCCTTCGGGTGTGCTGTGAATTGTGCTGTGTCTTCGTGTGTCCTCAAAACGAGCCTGGACGAGTCTTTAAATAGTGCTGTTTCCTGAAAACGCTCGTGCTCGAAATTACGGAATATGCCATCGGTCCACCGTCTTTGACCAAAAGTCAAACTGGCTGCGTATATACGCAGGGGCTGCGTATATACGCAACCAGGGCCCAACCAAGCACCCCCCACATCCCCTCTGCCTGCGTATATACGCAGGTGCTGCGTATATACGCAGGGCCTGCGTATATACGCAGGCCGAGGGGTATGTGGGGCCCACTTGGTCCTCTGGTGGGCCAGGACTGGTCCCCTGGGTCCCACTCTTCTTCCTGATGCTCCCGGCTTGCCTCTTCGGTGCTCTTCTGCTCTTCCGTGTTTCCGTCGTGTCCCGGTCTTGTGCACGTTTCCCGAGACGGTCCCGGCTGGGTCCCGGCACGCTTCCCGATGCACCTCCTGAACCTGTTCCTGAAAAGGCAACACGAACGAATACCCGCGATCATATCCAAATATAGCAAGAAATGAGCAGAAATAAGCAGAAATCCAGCAAGTACAAATACACGTCTCGTTCTAGATTCCCGGGGCATTCTAAGGCATTTTCCGGCAAAAACCGCTAATTTCGGCACAAATACTCGTGAAATCAGGCTAAAAGATAACCCCTAATTGGGCGTTATCAAATACCCCCGCACTAAACATTGCTCGTCCCGAGCAATCCTGCCAACTCTAGCCTCCAGTTCTGTCCTCGTGACTGACTCTGCACATACCCTACCGTTGCATACACTTTCGACCCGAACCTTTCAACCGGACGACTCGATAGAAAAACTGACGCAGATAGAATATACACAGACTCAAACGACTCAAAACAGACTAGTGACAAAAATATTTTTGGCGAGATCGGGCAACCTCAAAAACAGAAACAGTGTGTCCTCGTGATCTCATCCTTTTCAGAATTTACTTCCCTGCAAGCGATCGGTAAGTCTGAACAGATTTATATGGTGGATTTAAGCACTGGACCGAAGTACTATTACTTTGGTTATCAAACTGAGCAAATCCCTAGCTAACTTACCATCCGAGCTGTTTCCGAAAGGATCTATGTCTAAACAGGTAGGATAAATATATGTATCAAGGTACGGCATAATCCTACATGTTATGACATTCTCACAATTCACCAAACTCACACCCCTCACCGAGATCCCGAAAAACTGCCCGAAACACCTAAGTTCCTGCTGTCTCAATTCTCCTGTCCCCCGGTGTGTCTTCGCCGTGCTCGCGGCCACAAATGTGAAGCGGTGCAAAACGTCTCGAAAATTGTGCCACTCACTCAGCTTTTTATTTAAATGACAAAAACACAAAACAGGCTAAGAACTAGATCATAATAATTTTTCTTTTTCTTTTTCTTTTTCTTTTCTTTTTTTTTTTTTTCTTCTTTTTTTTTTTTTTTTTTTTTTTTTTTCACAACTGTATATACATACGCACACGAATATCAACAATGCTAAACTGACTAAAGCTGAGTGAGTGAAAATAAATTTCTGTCGTGGGGTACGTAAAATGTCCTCATGTGAAGTACCCCCACACTCATCCTGAAGCGCTGATCCTGTAGTCGAAAGAATACCGTGCAGTCCCACCGAACCTCCTTATCACCAAAGATGTAGAAAAACGGCACAACCACCAATTGACCCTACAACCCCCCGGAACCCCGGTTTGTGCGAAAAGATGCTCGCACGCGACTAACTCCTCCTGTGGTCACTATGTAGTGAAGTGATCCACCTCCGCAAATTAATGCACTGTCGCCTCTCACTCACCCTGTCCTTCCCTCGAAAAACGTGTCAAAACCGAAACTGTCCAAAACTGATATCTCATGAAGCTCCCCTATCTAAAACCTGTCCCCTACTCACTCCCTCCGTCATAACACATAGAATAGCCAACTATCGACTGATGAGGTCTCAAAGAAGGCTGCCTAGGCTAAAGTGGCTACGAAGAAAGAGGGTGAATGGCTTCAAACGGGTTGACTAGTTGGACCTAGGGGTAAGAAACAGGACGTGAGGTCCCTTGATAGCCAGTCACTCCACCGAAAAATGCGATGACCGTGACGGCGCCCGTGGGCGGGTTGTCGACTACCTATGTGACGGCGGTGTAGCAACTAGTCGGATTTTTCGCTCAGTCGGTAACTACTTGCGGATTCCAAAGGTCACTGGCTCTCACCTATCTACTATACCTCGGTGCAAGTTTTCTTTTCTTTCAAAGGATTCAAACTCAATTTCTTCACTGTTTTCGTTATCTCGATTGCCCTTTCTCAAAATTTTCTGATTTTAAACTTTTTTTTTTTTTTTTTTGAAAAAATAATTTATACTTGCTGTTTGCGTATATACGCAGGTCCTGCGTATATACCCAACCAGCAGCATAAAAAATTTTTAATTTTTCAATTTTTCAATTTTTTTTTTTTTTTTTTTTTTTTTTTTATAATTATATACAATGCATGGCTAGAATGATTATGGTGGGTTGACTCAAATAAAGAAAATATGCTGACTCAA
The DNA here is from genome assembly GCA_023055425.1 of Linanthus parryae. Taxonomy (NCBI): domain Eukaryota; kingdom Viridiplantae; phylum Streptophyta; class Magnoliopsida; order Ericales; family Polemoniaceae; genus Linanthus; species Linanthus parryae. The sequence goes on from JALGPY010000002.1 coordinate 82,016,461, forward strand.
AAATAAAAATAAAAATAAAAATAAATACGAAAAAACGTGCAGACCGGGTTAATGCAGACACGACTACCACCCCCCCACTAAGAGGTGGCATGCCCTCATGGCACTCACTCGTCCGGAAAAAATGTCGGGTCGGACCCGGTCTCGGACGTACCGGAAATGCTACCCGGTGAGCTGCTCTCTGAATCAGTCCTAAATACCGGCTGGCGTGCTCGTGTACGGGGCCGGTAATCTGAGGACTGCGACTCGGACCCAGTCCAACTGCTAGGTGGCTGGGACCGCAAAGTCGTCCTGCTACTGGACTGCTGGTGAGAACGGGCCCCAGTCTGCTGGGTACGGGTCCCCGTCTGACGAGTACGGGTCCCATCCTGACGTCCCGTAGGCTGCCGGGATCGTGTCCCAGGCTGCCGTCTCTCCTGTCTGGCAGGTGGCGGTGATGGCTGAGTCGGTGGTGGTGGCTGGGTCGGGGGTGGCGGAGCAGACGTGTACTCGCTAGAGTCCCCGTCATCCGACCATCCCTCGGTAAAGCTACTGGAGTAGGTGGGTGGAAAATACAGCGGGAGTGGCGGGTCTCGGCCTGCGTGCCGAGCCGCATCCCGCTGCTCCTCTCGAATACTCGCAAGGGCAGCCTGGGTATCCTTGGTGACCTTCCGCTGAGTCCGGCGGACATGCGTCACCGCTCTCCAGATCTTGCCCACTCCCTCTAACACCTTCTCTCCAATGGACTTGCGTCCACCCCGACAGCCCTCAAATCTCTCATCCACTCTGGGCAGTCTACGGGGCGGGGCCGGTCTAGCTCGTGGGGCCGGGTTGGCCCGTGGGGCCGGTCTCTCTCTCTCATGGGCAGGCTGAGGCTGGGCATTCCTCTCCGTCCCCTGCCTACTCGACTCGGGCCGCTCGCTCTCTCGAGAAGTACGGCATCGCCGGAGTCCGGCCGATGCCTGGCGACTGACTGGTCGCTCCTGAGTCGATCTCCTCCTAGGGGCAGGGGCAGGGGCAGGCGCCTGGTCCTCCTCCATAAAGTCATCATCCTCATCGAGGTCGACAACTGGAGGTGGCGGGCCCGGGTGACGACGAATAATCGTCCTATAAGGCCGGAGCAAAGGAGGCGCTAAGTCACCCGGTAAATCTGGCATCGGAACCTCGTAATCCCGTGCAAGTTTGGCAATGAGGTTGGCGTACCCCAATCCCTTCTTGCTACCGGTGCAGTTCCGCTCCATCATATAAACCCAAATCCGACGAGGAATGTCCACGTCTCGTCCCAACACAAGGCAGTAGACTAAGAGTACGTACTCAAAGTCAAGGTAGGTGAAGTGCTTAATACCTACAACCCTGTTCACTACCCACTCGGCCCACCACCGTGGCGGGCCGGTAACAAAACGAGTATGCAATTTCTTGCCTATCTCGCCCGGTCCCTCTCTCTCGAAATGGGCCTCCGGGTGCCCCCCGGTCACAACCCGCAACAGCTCAGCATCACTCGGCGGGTAGTCAGCACACTCGGCATACGCGCACGAGATGTGGCGCATCGGAATCTGATATGCTTGGCGGATGGTATCCGCCGTGAGCAATATAAAAGACCGCCTCAAATAAACCCAACGGACATCCCCATTGGCTTCCCCCTCCCCCCTGCACATGAGGTTCGCGTAGAACTCACGCACTAAGTCAGTATCGGACAAGTCCGGGAACCCTGCTAGGGACGTCCCGAAAATGTCCTGTCGACTCGCATAATCAGCCATCTCTGGCGGCATGTAAGTACGGTCGACCTCAAACTTATGGTCTACGGGAATGTTATGACTCATTTTGGTCGCCGTCAAATAGTAAAATTGGGCTTGATAGCTAACGAACCTAAAACTGTCATATACCAACGGGGTAAGCTCGTCCGGCTCATAGTCCGTAGGGATGTCATCTCGGTTATGGTCTAAGATGGGCACATGAAACTCCATAACAGCCTACTTTCTCGAAAAACGTGTCGACTCGGGAAATAGAGCAAAACGTGAAACGTGCACAAAAATAGTGTGTCGCAATAGGTAGGCCACCTAAGATCTACCACAGGTCCACACGGCAAGTGCCGCTCCAAATGCAAAATTACCGAAAAATAACGGGCCCGGCTACGGGCCGTGCCAAAACGGAAAATAAAGCGAGGGATGAGAATTTCGACCTTCCCTAAACAGGGGTGAAGACCGGAGATTCTGCCCGGAAAGTCGCCGGATAACCGCCGGTGGTCGCCGGAAAAGTCGCCGGAAAAGTCAACTGCCCGGAATTGAATTCCGAGCCCACCAAATCGAAGCCCTCGATCTCCTCGTTCACGTTCCCTTCTACGGATTTTGCTAGTTCTTGCTCTAACACCTCCGAATCTGCACTTTTCTTCAAGAACACCTCACTTTTTGATGGAACTTTTTCTCTCGATTTTCACTTGTTTCTGGATTTGGATGGATGAATCTTGCTCCTTGCGACGAGGGGATTCCAGAAACGTGCTCGGAATTTGATTTGGAGGTCCGAGTCAAAACTTGTGTTCTTCAAGTGAGAGCAAATGGAGGTAGAGAGAGAAAGGGAGGTGCCAACAATGGAGGCTACCCGTCCCCCCCCTTTGCATATGACCTAATTTGGTCGAAAAGACCAAAATACCCCCGGGGTTTTGAAAAATTTTCAAAAAAAAAAAAAAAAAAAATTTTTTTTTTCTTTTTCTTCCTGTTTACGTATATACGCAGTACTGCGTATATACCCAACCAGAAAACAACCAAAAAAAAACCAAAAATTCCCAGTTTAGCCCACGGGTTGCGTATATACGCAGGGGCTGCGTATATACGCAGCCCGAGGGCAAAACTGGAATTTTAATTTTTTTTTTTTTTTTTTTTTTTTTTTTTTTTTCAAAATTATCTCTCTCCCCCTCTTTCCTGATCTTGGCTGTTTTGGATGATTCTGTTTCTGCACACTTTCAAATTCAACGTTAAAATCCCGCTCATCTCGCCTCTCTCAAAAATTCAGAACTGACATACTAACGTAATAACTAATAAGACTAACTAAATAAACGATAAATTTTGGGTTGCCTCCCAAACAGCGCCTTGTGATTTACGGTCGACGGCCCGACCTTGTTACCTCTCACGGGTCATCAAAATAGACCGGGTCTATTTTGACGACTTCGGCGGTCTCGAGATACGGCTTGATCCGGTTCCCGTTCACCCTGAAACTGGAGTTGTCTTTTGGATTTTCCAGCTCGAATGCCCCCCAGGCAAAAATCTGCTTGATGATGAACGGTCCCGACCATCGAGACCTCAGCTTCCCCGGAAAGAACCGCATCCGGGTATTGTAGAGAAGCACTTTGTCGCCTTCGTTAAACTGCTTTGGCGTGATACGGTGATCATGCCACTTCTTTGTCTTCTCTTTGTAAATTTTGGCGCTCTCGAAAGCCGTTCTGCGGAATTCTTCCAATTCCAGCAGTGCCATCTTCCTCTTATCCCCTGCTAGGTTCTGGTCCAAGTTCAGCAGTTTGATGGCCCAATACGCCTTATGTTCCAGTTCCACCGGTAAGTGGCACGCTTTCCCAAAAACGAGCTGGTACGGTGACATTCCCAGCGGTGTTTTGAAAGCTGTCCTGTAGGCCCAAAGCGCATCGTCTAGTCTGACTGACCAATCTTTTCGGCCGAGATTCACTGTTTTCTCGAGTATGCTCTTGATCTCTCGATTTGACACCTCGGCTTGCCCGTTCGTCTGCGGATGGTACGGTAACGAGACTTTATGAACTGATACGCCGTACTGTTTCAGAACTTTCGCAAAAACTCGATTGATGAAGTGAGAGCCCTCGTCGCTGATCATTGCCCTGGGAGTCCCGAAACGAGTGAAAACGTTGCGTTTCAAAAAACGCTCAACGGTAGCTGCATCGTTTTTCTGACACGCGATCGCCTCGATCCACTTTGTCACATAATCTACTGCCAGCAGAATGTAAAGATTCCCCATCGAAGACGGGAACGGACCCATGAAGTCAATCCCCCATACATCAAATGGCTCTACCTCCTGCCACACGGTCATCGGCATCTCGTCCCGGTGTGACGTGTTTCCTGTCCTCTGGCACCTATCGCATCCCTGCACATAGTCGTGACAGTCTTTGAAAATTGTCGGCCAGAAAAAACCGGACTGCAGTATTTTATGCGCTGTTCGCGTTCCCCCAAAATGACCCCCACACTGCGATGAGTGGCAGTGTCGGATCACGTTCCAGGCCTCGTGGGTCGGGATACACCTTCTCAGGATGTTGTCGGCCCCCTGTTTGAACAAGTACGGGTCGTCCCAGAAATACTGTCGGCTCTCGGCAATGAACTTTTTCCGCTGCGACGGGGTGAGGTCCTCGGGAAGCGTGCCAGTTACCAAGTAGTTTGCTATGGCATAGTACCATGGTCTCCCGATCTTGACTGCCATGATGTGTTCGTCCGGGAAGTTTTCCTTGATCGGCACCGGGTCCACCTTCACGTTCTCCAGTCTGGATAGGTGATCCGCTACCACGTTCTCAACACCCTTCTTGTCCCGGATTTCCACATCGAATTCCTGCATCAGTAGTACCCACCTCAACAGTCTCGGTTTTGCGTCCTTCTTGTCCAGCAGGTATTTCAGAGCACTATGGTCGGTAAAAACGATAACTTTTGACCCGACCAAATAGGGCCTAAATTTGTCCAGTGCATACACCACGGCCAGCAGTTCCTTTTCTGTCGTGCCATAGTTGAGCTGGGCATCGTTTAGTACCCGGCTCGCATAATAAATGACGTGGCATACTTTATCCTTTCGCTGTCCCAAAACTGCCCCGACTGCATAGTCGCTGGCGTCACACATCAGCTCAAACGGGAGTGACCAATCTGGCGTGGTTATGACCGGGGCTGTAGTCAGCTTCTCTTTCAAGTGGTCAAAAGCTTGCCGACATGCTGCATCGAAATCAAAGGGTACGTCTTTTCCGAGCAATGCGCAAAGTGGCTTTGTAATCTTGGAAAAGTCCTTGATGAATCTTCGGTAAAATCCTGCATGTCCCAAAAAACTTTTGATCGCCTTTACGTTCGTCGGGTATGGAAGCTGCTTTATCACCTCGATCTTAGCCCTGTCCACCTCGAGTCCCTTGCTGGAAATTCTGTGACCCAGCACGATCCCCTCGGTGACCATAAAGTGACACTTTTCCCAATTGAGCACCAAATTTGCCTTCTTGCATCGGATCAGAACCTGGCCCAAATGGAACAGGCAGTCATCGAAACTGTCCCCGAAGAGTGAAAAGTCGTCCATGAACACCTCCAGATTTTTCTCGATCATGTCGGAAAAAATTGCCATCATACATCTCTGAAACGTGGCAGGGGCGTTACACAGCCCGAACGGCATGCGCCGAAACGCGAACGTACCGTACGGGCAGGTAAACGTCGTCTTTTCCTGATCCTCCGGGGCTATGCAAATCTGGTTGTACCCGGAATACCCGTCCAGAAAACAGTAGTAGGCATGATGGGCGAGCCGGTCCAGCATCTGGTCCATGAATGGCAGCGGGAAGTGGTCCTTTAATGTTGCATCGTTTAGCCTCCGATAGTCCATGCAGATCCGCCAGCCCGTAACGGTGCGCTGCGCAATCTGCTCCTGATCGTTATTCTGCACCACCGTAATACCCCCCTTTTTGGGCACGCACTGGACCGGGCTGATCCACGTGCTGTCCGATATGGGGTAGATGATTCCCGCTTCCAGCCACTTCATGACCTCTTTCCGCACAACGTCCTTCATGTTCGGGTTCAGTCTCCGCTGGGGCTGAATCACCGGTTTCTTGCCTTCTTCAATTCGGATCTTGTGCATGCAGTAGGCGGGGCTGATCCCCTTAATATCTGCAATCGTCCAGGCAATTGCTTCCTTATGCTCTCGCAATACTTCCAGCAGTTTCTGCTCCTGTTCCTGAGATAAACGAGACGAAACAATTACGGGCAGAGTACTATTTTCACCAATATACGCATACCTGAGATGGCTCGGGAGCGGTTTCAGCTCCAGTGCGGGTGGCTCCTTTAGTGACGGGACCAGAATCATCTTTTGCCCGCCGTCTTCGTCCCGGTGCAAAGTGGTCCAGTCTTCGGCTCTCATGGCGTGCTCGCATCGAGTCTTCTCTTTTTCCTCCCCGTACATGCTGTCAATCTCTTCCCACAATTGGTCCATCTCCTCGTTTTCCCAGCCTTCGTCCACCACATCGATAGCGAAGATGTCCTCGTGGTCGTAGTAGTTTGGCAGTTGCAGATTTTTGAAAACGTTGAATTTCACTTTTTCCTCGTTAATCTGCATGGTCAGCTCCCCGCTCTTGCAGTTTATCATTGCTTCGCCTGTGGCCAAAAACGGCCTGCCAAGTATGAGCGGTACCTCCCCTGCCTCCATGTCCAGGATGACGAAATCTGCCGGAAAAATAAGCTCGCCGACCTTGACCAGAATGTCCTCGATAACCCCGTAGGCCTGTTTTACGGACCTGTCTGCCATCTGCAGCATGATTCTGGTGGGTCGGGGTTCACCGACTTTCAAACTTTTGAAAATCGTTAATGGCATCAGGTTGATGCTGGCCCCTAGGTCACACAGAGCCTTTCCTGTGTAAGCGTTACCTAGGGTGACCGGTATGACGAAACTGCCAGGATCCTTTCTCTTCCTCGGTAGCCCATTCTTCACACAATTGCTCACTTCTGCCGTCAGGTTTATGGTCTCGAAATCGCTCATTCGCCTCCTCCCATACAAGATGTCCTTGAGGAATTTGGCGTAAGTGGGCATCTTAGCCAAAGCCTCAGCAAAAGGTATGTTAATCTGCAGCTGCTTGAACATCTCGAGAAACCTGGCGTAGTCCTTGCTGTCATCCCTCTTTCGTGTTCGCAAGGGGTACGGGACCTCCTTGGAGACGGGTACAGTTTCTGCACCTGTCTCGTTCTGCACTGCATCCTGCTCAACCGAGCCCTTCGGCTGGGGGCGATCGATTGTGCTGTTATCCTGGCCCGACAAGTTGCGTTCCACTTCTTTCGAATTTTCTGCACGTGCGTGGCTGGGATACGGTGGATCCTGCAGTGCCAATCCACTCCGAGTGGAGATAGCATTGATCTGAGCCCGTGGATTGTTCACTGTGTTCGAGGGTAGGTTTCCTGGCTGTCTCTCCGTTAGCTGCTGTGCTAACTGCCCCACCTGTACTTCCAAAGCGCGCAGTGACGTTTTGGTTGTCTGCATATCTGCCGTCAAGGTGTCCATGTGCTTGAACCGGGACTCCATAGTCTGGAACATGGACTTGATTTCGTTCATCTGAGCGTCGTACTGCTGTGCTGACGGGACTGTCTGAGCCTGCTGGGCCGGGGCAGCCTGCTGAGCTGGTGGCCTGTGCTGGAATCCCGGTGCATAAACTGCTGCGTTCGGGTTTCCGTACCGAAACCCGGGATGGTCTCTCGTGCCCGGTCGGTACCGGCTCGGGTCCCACTGCTGCTGTAAGTAATTGGTATCTTCAGTCCTTAGCTCCTCAATGGCTGTGTCCAGATCCGGTTCCTCGACTGCTGCTACAGTCTTCTTGTCCGAGTAGACTTTCTTGACCAAGTCGTGAACGATTTTGGCCAGGTTGTCTATCCGGTCATCTTCTGCAGGTTCGGCTCTAGCCGCCATCCTGCGATCGTCAAACAGTCGGGTATCCTGCTTGGCCAACTGCTTCATCAGGTCATACGCACCTTCTTTGTCCACGTGATACAAGAAGTTACCCCCGGCCTCTCTGTCAATCCTGTCGGCGTTCTCCCTGTCTAGGGCATGGTAGAAAACCTGCAGAATTTTTGCGTCCCCGAAACCGTGGTTCGGGCACCGTTTGACCAATCTCATAAGCCTGTCCCATGCGTCCACCACCGTCTCCCCCATCTTCTGTCTGAATGACAGTATCTCGCTCTGTAACTGTATGACTCGGGAGGCGGGATAGAATTTCGCCAGAAAATCTGCGACACACTCCTCCCATGTGGTGATGGATCGGGGTGGTCGGGATTCGAGCCAGTCCTTGGCAACTCCATAAAGACAGTACGGAAATAAGATCAACATGAGTGCCTCTGCTTCTACCCCCTTGTATCTGACCTTGTTGCAGTAATCTTCGAATTTCCCGATGAAATCGTTCGGGTCCTCGTCGGCCCTGCCATGAAACGGGCAGAGAGTTTGTACCGTCTGGATGGTGGATGGTTTGATGTCAAAGTGCTCTGCGGTGATCTCGGGCACCACAATGGCTCGCTCATGCCCCCCGGTGGGGACCTCGAAATTTTCCACCAACGCCTTCCCAGATCGGTTATATGTTCTCTGGTTGCTTCGGGCAGCAAGTCCCGCTGTGACAAGCTCCTCAATGTACCTCGCCATCTGGGCTGGGGTACGTGTCTCTCGTTCCTGACCACCGGCTGCGGTGTTCTCGGGTGGATCTCTCTCGTTGGTTGCCATCCTGCTTTCTCGGTTTCTGCGGTTCTGTTCGGTATACAGCTTTTCCGGGTTGTCGAGTGGTGTCACCAAATCGCGAGGCAATCTGGGCATCAACTAAACAGTCCTGAAAACGCAGATTCGAAAACGCAGTGAGATAAAAAGAAAAATAACAAAACTGAAAATAAATAAAAACTCAGAAAACTAATCCTGACTACTAAATAGACCCTAAAAGTCCCCGGCAACGGCGCCAAAAACTTGGTGCGCAAACTAACGTGCTATCGCAAGTGTACGAATCTCGTAGTACCGGGTGCAATTAGACTCGGATTATCGTTCCCGCGAGGACTGTTTCGGGTTTACTCAAGTTGTCAGTTTCGGTTTCCCAAGAGTAGTAAATAGGAGGAGTAGGTTGTGATTATAGTGATTAAACTAAAAACAGAATTTAAAACGTAAATATTTTTGTGACGTTTTCTGAAATAAGCTGATTTTGTTGTAACGATAATAGATGAAGACTAGGCTCCAGGATCCCCTAGGGTTTCTACAGATTTCAGTTTTACGTTCGTTTATGAAAACACTCAACAGTTTCGGTATCTGTGCAACGTACCAGTTGTGCAGTGACTTTTCAGATTCCACACGTAATCCCGATCCTGCAGACTTTCGGATTCTTGTTAAGCTGCCTAAGTCTGCAGTCTCGATCTAATCCTGTTAGGGTTTCTAACCTGTCCGAATGGCCCGGGTCAAATTCTCTAACAGTTGGTCTCACGTTTTTCAATGCTAGCCCTATCTCCCTTTCTCTGGTCGGTCTATCAGGGTAAGGTACTAAATCCCGGTTTTTCTTCCTAACCCTAACTTGACGTTTTCACCTACAAGCTCGGGTCTATAGCAATCCTGGGTGATCAATCCTATCATGCATATACGATTATAATCAAACCAGAATAACAGATACAACTTGCTGAATTAAGACAATCATCATGAATCCATAAACGTAGTAATCATAAAATCTGAGTACGAAACCCTAGGTTCACCGAGAACCTAGGTGAAAAGTTTAGCTACGACTAGACATAATACAAAACGCAGTTTCTGAATATAAAGAGAGAGAACGAAATCAAACTAAGTCTTCGAATCTCGAATCGCGCTTTCGTGCTCTCCGTGAATGCTCCGACTTGGCCTTCGGGTGTGCTGTGAATTGTGCTGTGTCTTCGTGTGTCCTCAAAACGAGCCTGGACGAGTCTTTAAATAGTGCTGTTTCCTGAAAACGCTCGTGCTCGAAATTACGGAATATGCCATCGGTCCACCGTCTTTGACCAAAAGTCAAACTGGCTGCGTATATACGCAGGGGCTGCGTATATACGCAACCAGGGCCCAACCAAGCACCCCCCACATCCCCTCTGCCTGCGTATATACGCAGGTGCTGCGTATATACGCAGGGCCTGCGTATATACGCAGGCCGAGGGGTATGTGGGGCCCACTTGGTCCTCTGGTGGGCCAGGACTGGTCCCCTGGGTCCCACTCTTCTTCCTGATGCTCCCGGCTTGCCTCTTCGGTGCTCTTCTGCTCTTCCGTGTTTCCGTCGTGTCCCGGTCTTGTGCACGTTTCCCGAGACGGTCCCGGCTGGGTCCCGGCACGCTTCCCGATGCACCTCCTGAACCTGTTCCTGAAAAGGCAACACGAACGAATACCCGCGATCATATCCAAATATAGCAAGAAATGAGCAGAAATAAGCAGAAATCCAGCAAGTACAAATACACGTCTCGTTCTAGATTCCCGGGGCATTCTAAGGCATTTTCCGGCAAAAACCGCTAATTTCGGCACAAATACTCGTGAAATCAGGCTAAAAGATAACCCCTAATTGGGCGTTATCAAAACCCAACAAACTCCACCTTGGCTTAAAATCTGCAATCGCCTAGCAAATTCCATAGCCATCCCAGAGCTTTCCGTTGTTGATGTCGATTCCGCTGCATCCGCCACGCTCCACCTGCATGGACTGCCATCACACCTCTACCGAGATGCTCTGCTTCCCCCTCCTAGGGCGCCGCCTCGCACCTCCAAGACAGGTGCGTCCCAAAGTCTGCTACTTTGGGGAGTAGTGTGGCTCCATCTCTCCGCCAGCTAGCTCATCACTGGAGAGTTCACCACCAGCCACGTAAAGTGCAAACGAAACTCCCTTCCTCTTCACTACTGCAGTAGTTTTCTTCATCATCGTTCTCGTCACTAGAGCACCATCTCGAACAACCTGCAACTGCTGCACAACATGCACTATCTCCATGCTTCAGCGTCCTCACACGTCAACCACGTGTTTCTCCACGCCAACCCTGAGTGCTTCTCCTTGCGCTGTTGCTTCTCCTGTTTTATCTTACGCCTTCACCAAAACGTCTTGAAAAGCCACCGCTTTACGAACCCGTCGCGACTTACCTCTCTTCTTGCCTCGAGCTGCTCAAGAGTTATCATCACGAACCACACACAGAGATATCAGGACGCTACCTCGAGCCATGGCCTCGTCAACTGCGTCCACCATCTCGATCTCTGCCCTGGAGCTTCTTGTGAATTTACTTGCAATAGTTGCCCACGTCTCTGACCAGACTCCTCTGAAACTGTTGCGTCTCGTGCTCACAAACACACAAAGCCTACGCTTCTTGCTATGTTGAACTCCAGCTCCACCTGTCAACACACTCCCAAGCCTGCATAGGTTGCCAATCGAACGTTCAATTAGGAAAACTCCTCTAATTGACTCCACCTGATTGGACTTGAACTTGATTGACCCTGATCGCATCCTGTCGTCTTCGATCTCCCTATCGATATCGATTGATGCCGATCTTATCAATCCACCCAGAATCTCAAAATTCTCAAAATTATTCATCGAATTCCCACCGCAACGGAATCAAAAACAGCGCCACACGATCACACACTCAACACACGCCATATAGGAGAAGAAAAACAATACACAAGAATTTAACGTGGTTCGGCAAAACCGCCTACATCCACGGGAGGAGGAGAATTTCACTATATCAATGAGGGAATACATCGTAGGGGAGAGACGGCTCAATCCGCGGACCACGTCGACGCGGTACTCTCATCCTCATAGACTACATCTATGAAACCCTAACCTCACACATCCGCTCAAAGATATCTCTCACCAATCTCTCTCAACTCGACTCAATTAGAAACAATAGCTAGCACCTCTATTTATACTAGTATAGAGGAGGTGGAAAAGCCCACCAAGCCCTAGCCATCACCTCCTCAGAGATCACCTCCTCAGAGGAAAAATCAGACGCATCGGGTACACCGATTTGTCTTGCGGAATTCGAGACAAACCCAACAAACTCCACCTTGGCTTAAAATCTGCAATCGCCTAGCAAATTCCATAGCCATCCCAGAGCTTTCCGTTGTTGATGTCGATTCCGCTGCATCCGCCACGCTCCACCTGCATGGACTGCCATCACACCTCTACCGAGATGCTCTGCTTCCCCCTCCTAGGGCGCCGCCTCGCACCTCCAAGACAGGTGCGTCCCAAAGTCTGCTACTTTGGGGAGTAGTGTGGCTCCATCTCTCCGCCAGCTAGCTCATCACTGGAGAGTTCACCACCAGCCACGTAAAGTGCAAACGAAACTCCCTTCCTCTTCACTACTGCAGTAGTTTTCTTCATCATCGTTCTCGTCACTAGAGCACCATCTCGAACAACCTGCAACTGCTGCACAACATGCACTATCTCCATGCTTCAGCGTCCTCACACGTCAACCACGTGTTTCTCCACGCCAACCCTGAGTGCTTCTCCTTGCGCTGTTGCTTCTCCTGTTTTATCTTACGCCTTCACCAAAACGTCTTGAAAAGCCACCGCTTTACAAACCCGTCGCGACTTACCTCTCTTCTTGCCTCGAGCTGCTCAAGAGTTATCATCACGAACCACACACAGAGATATCAGGACGCTACCTCGAGCCATGGCCTCGTCAACTGCGTCCACCATCTCGATCTCTGCCCTGGAGCTTCTTGTGAATTTACTTGCAATAGTTGCCCACGTCTCTGACCAGACTCCTCTGAAACTGTTGCGTCTCGTGCTCACAAACACACAAAGCCTACGCTTCTTGCTATGTTGAACTCCAGCTCCACCTGTCAACACACTCCCAAGCCTGCATAGGTTGCCAATCGAACGTTCAATTAGGAAAACTCCTCTAATTGACTCCACCTGATTGGACTTGAACTTGATTGACCCTGATCGCATCCTGTCGTCTTCGATCTCCCTATCGATATCGATTGATGCCGATCTTATCAATCCACCCAGAATCTCAAAATTCTCAAAATTATTCATCGAATTCCCACCGCAACGGAATCAAAAACAGCGCCACACGATCACACACTCAACACACGCCATATAGGAGAAGAAAAACAATACACAAGAATTTAACGTGGTTCGGCAAAACCGCCTACATCCACGGGAGGAGGAGAATTTCACTATATCAATGAGGGAATACATCGTAGGGGAGAGACGGCTCAATCCGCGGACCACGTCGACGCGGTACTCTCATCCTCATAGACTACATCTATGAAACCCTAACCTCACACATCCGCTCAAAGATATCTCTCACCAATCTCTCTCAACTCGACTCAATTAGAAACAATAGCTAGCACCTCTATTTATACTAGTATAGAGGAGGTGGAAAAGCCCACCAAGCCCTAGCCATCACCTCCTCAGAGATCACCTCCTCAGAGGAAAAATCAGACGCATCGGGTACACCGATTTGTCTTGCGGAATTCGAGACAAACCCAACAAACTCCACCTTGGCTTAAAATCTGCAATCGCCTAGCAAATTCCATAGCCATCCCAGAGCTTTCCGTTGTTGATGTCGATTCCGCTGCATCCGCCACGCTCCACCTGCATGGACTGCCATCACACCTCTACCGAGATGCTCTGCTTCCCCCTCCTAGGGCGCCGCCTCGCACCTCCAAGACAGGTGCGTCCCAAAGTCTGCTACTTTGGGGAGTAGTGTGGCTCCATCTCTCCGCCAGCTAGCTCATCACTGGAGAGTTCACCACCAGCCACGTCAAGTGCAAACGAAACTCCCTTCCTCTTCACTACTGCAGTAGTTTTCTTCATCATCGTTCTCGTCACTAGAGCACCATCTCGAACAACCTGCAACTGCTGCACAACATGCACTATCTCCATGCTTCAGCGTCCTCACACGTCAACCACGTGTTTCTCCACGCCAACCCTGAGTGCTTCTCCTTGCGCTGTTGCTTCTCCTGTTTTATCTTACGCCTTCACCAAAACGTCTTGAAAAGCCACCGCTTTACGAACCCGTCGCGACTTACCTCTCTTCTTGCCTCGAGCTGCTCAAGAGTTATCGTCACGAACCACACACAGAGATATCAGGACGCTACCTCGAGCCATGGCCTCGTCAACTGCGTCCACCATCTCGATCTCTGCCCTGGAGCTTCTTGTGAATTTACTTGCAATAGTTGCCCACGTCTCTGACCAGACTCCTCTGAAACTGTTGCGTCTCGTGCTCACAAACACACAAAGCCTACGCTTCTTGCTATGTTGAACTCCAGATCCACCTGTCAACACACTCCCAAGCCTTCATAGGTTGCCAATCGAACGTTCAATTAGGAAAACGCCTCTAATTGACTCCACCTGATTGGACTTGAACTTGATTGACCCTGATCGCATCCTGTCGTCTTCGATCTCCCTATCGATATCGATTGATGCCGATCTTATCAATCCACCCAGAATCTCAAAATTCTCAAAATTATTCATCGAATTCCCACCGCAACGGAAGCAAAAACAGCGCCACACGATCACACACTCAACACACGCCATATAGGAGAAGAAAAACAATACACAAGAATTTAACGTGGTTCGGCAAAACCGCCTACATCCACGGGAGGAGGAGAATTTCACTATATCAATGAGGGAATACATCGTAGGGGAGAGACGGCTCAATCCGCGGACCACATCGACGCGGTACTCTCATCCTCATAGACTACATCTATGAAACCCTAACCTCACACATCCGCTCAAAGATATCTCTCACCAATCTCTCTCAAATCGACTCAATTAGAAACAATAGCTAGCACCTCTATTTATACTAGTATAGAGGAGGTGGAAAAGCCCACCAAGCCCTAGCCATCACCTCCTCAGAGGACAAATCAGACGCATCGGGTACACCGATTCGTCTTGCGGAATTCGAGACAAACCCAACACAATTAAATCGAATGGGATGGTTTAAGAGATATGCATACAAGTCGTGTAACCAAAACATATTTTTTTCCTTGTCCTAAAAAAACATATTTTTTCCTCTCGTTATGCGGAAGTTGAGTTGCATAACTCTAACACCCTTCAATTTTGAACAAGGAACTAAGTTGCAATATTCAAAACTTCAAGAACCTAGCTATATGAAAGTACATCAACATTTCATTTGATAATTATATATTGGGAATATATATATTTTTTTTCAACTGAATACATTTCAAAAACAAGGCTCATCAGCCAAATGGTTGAGGATTCACGCCTACAATTCTCAAACACAAACTTTCCCACAAATTGGGGAGCACTCAGCATCCAACAAAAACTGAGATTGCTTGGATCAAAAAGCATAATGACTGGAAAGGAAAAAACTAGAAGAAAAACTATTAATGGCATTCTTGGCAAGAGAATAAGCAGCCATGCTAGAGTCCCGGTGCTCATGCATGATTTGAAAGGACAGTAACGCACTGGCCACAACCTGAATATCTCAAAGATTGGCCAAACAATGAGAATAGAGCAGTGCATTTAAACAACTTAACCAGCTCAATGCAGTTGGTGCCAGGGACGGATCCAGGATTATGCTAGAGTGGAGGCTAAACTGTACAATATAAAAATGATAAGGACTAATCTATAATAGTTGTGGGGGCTAACTCATCATTTATAAGAAAATTAAGGGGTAAAATTGTAAAATTAAGAAGTTGTAGCCCCCACAAGTCCCCATGTAGCTTTCCCCCTGGTTGGTGCTAGCTAGGCACTTGGCAAGCCTAGTTCTTTTACCAGGGTTACGCGAGTAAGAATGGCAAGAGCTTCTGCAATACGGTGGAGGTGGAAAAAACTTTGCAACCAAAACATAGATCCAGGTTCCGCCCCTGAGCACGACCCAGTACTTTAGCTAAAAGAATTCAAGTGGATGTTAAAAACTGTCTTCTTTACAACGATAGCTATAGCAGTAAGAAAGCAAGTATTCCCCGAACTATCAGATGGACCTTGCCTCGTTTAGATAGGGTAAAATTGAATAGTAATTTAAAATGCAATTTGACCATGTATTTTGTCCAATAAATTCATTTTAGCCCACACTGAAATCGAGCAATAACTTCCACTATATATGTTTATTCATCAAAATATCATTTGTTATGAAATTTAGCCCCCACTGACACAAAATCCTTGATTCATCCCTGGTCATGCTTCTAGTATTTCCAATTCAAGATCAATTCTTCTATTCTAGATATGCTACCCAGAAAACTAAAAGGGTTATCTGCCAATGGATCTTTAACTCAGTTCTTGAAGAACCACCATGAAACATCCAGGCAGAGAATCGAGTCGCAGGGGTAAGAGAGAAAGGTGAGAGAGGAGCATGAAAGATCCACAGGTTTCCAAGGAAGGTATACTCTCTCAACAAGTGTGAAGGGACTCATCGGCACCCCTATTTATATTACACAGGCTGCAGTGAGTGGGAATGATCCTGGTAAGGGCTTCATTTTGGTTAAGTTTTTAGGTGGAAAGTAACGAGGTAAAGAAATCAAGGTTTGGAGGGATCGGAATATTCCAATTGTAATTTTACTTGAGGGAAGGTTTGTTGGGAAACGATTCAAACCCTAGCAAGTGTTTCGGCAAAGCAAGAAAACAAGAGGCTGCCAGGGTTTGGAGGCTAAAGGCGGCGACTAGGGTATAGCGGGTGGTGGGTATGGTAGCGGCGGCTAGGGTTAGTCGTCCTTCTTGGGGCTGGCCTTTGATTTGGGAACCAGTTAGAGTTTTTAAGCCTATACATAAAGGCATAGGCATGGCTCATACGCACGTGCTTGTAATATGTTTGGTTTCTCATCAATAAGTTGGGTTTGGGTTGGACGTGAATGTAGTTGGTCTCAAAACTAGTAAGCCGCTTAATCATTGTGTGTTCCTAGTGTGTGATGGGCTTTGCTTTGGGAACAAGTTAGAGTTTCTAAGGCTATATATAAAGGGATAGCCATGTCTCATACGTCGTGTGCTTGTAATTGGTATTGTTACTCATCAATAAATTGGGTTTGGGTTGGCCGTGGATGTAGTTGGTCTCAAAATTAGTAAGCCACATAATCATTATGTGTCCTTGATCATCTTTGTTTTGTTGCTTTCTTGTTTTTCTCGTATTGGAATCCTAACAAGGTTGAGGCCAACCACTTCAAAAATGAATGTAGGAGCTGACAAAGTAGAGGCTATTTTCGTCAACAATCCATATTAGTATATCAGGCATGGGTGGGTGTTGAGAGGGGCCTCCAGCAAATATTTGGTAATGATGGCAGGAAAGTTAAAGAAGATTGGAAATATGCCCCCATCTAGGACCTCGATCTCAAACAGTTCTACAAGATTTAGTCTTCAGTTTCAGTGAGAGGACCGTGAATGGGACTTCTATGAGGTTTTTCACCACACCAAAACGAGTTATAGTAGTTGGAGTGGCAAGAACCAAACACTACTAGATATTTGCTCTTTCCCGGCGGTTGCAGGGACATACCGCCATTTAAATATGTCCTTTAACGGGTGTTCTAAGATAATCGTCATAAATATCAAATTTAACGACAGAGTGGAATAAACCATTGTATTAGGGGTGAAATTAATGGCGGGTTATTCTAAACCGTCGTATTTAGCCGTAAATGTGAAAGTTAACAACGGTAAGATTAATCCGTCGTATAAATGTGTGACGCTTTGCCTTTCCGTCGTTTTTGCTGGTATTTAAGCAACACTTTTAATGAATCCATAGTTTAGTGTAATTAATTTAGAATTAATACTCATTTAATCACAACCGTAGGATCTAATCACAACCGTAGGATGTGAACCTTATCCTTATAACCACCTACCACTCTCTACCTCCCTTTCATTTCAGATCCGCCTCCCTCTCTCCCGCCTCATGTCGTCCTCATCTGTACGGTACAGTGATGATGGCCAGTACGGTGATGGTGGTCGGAAAGGTAATCTCCCCCCCCCTTGTATTTATCTTCCTCCGTCTCTCTTTCTGCTTCTATTATCTTCCTCTCTATGATTCTCTTTTCTCTCTTTCTCTATCTATTTATGATTCTTTCGTCAACCTCCCTCTCTCTCCGCGTTCTCGTCTTCCTCTTTCCCTCTCTCTCTGCATTCTTGTCTCTCTGACTCTCTGTCCCGTTTCTTTCTCTCTTTGTTTCTTTGTTCGTCCTCTCTCTACCTGTTTCTCAGTTCCGTTTCATCATCTATATCTTCGCTCACTCCCATTCTAACTTCCTCGATCTACAGAGGTTGAATCGTATAAAGAAAAATATGTTATTATTCAACGTAAAAAGTTGATTGTGGGTATTGAACGTCTGTTTCTAGGTGATTGGATCTAAAAAGATCGATTTTGGATAATGAACATTTCATTATGTGGCTGATGAACACATTGACAAGATATTTAGTTTATTGTATAAAAAATGAAATAAAAGGTATTGTGCTAGAAAAAATTAAATAAAATGAATTAATTTTTCGAAAAAAATTAAAATATATTAATAAAAAACGACTTTCTTTTGGTGAAATGTTGTTAACGGTGATTATCCTCAAACGCCGTTTATTTTAACAGTGGGAAACCGTCAGTTATTATTCCTGACGCCGAGGTCAAAGACGAGGACTAAACCGCGGTTTACACTTTTAATGGCGGTTTTTGATCTTTTAACGGCAGTTTGCACCTGCCGTTTTTATAGAAATTTTAGTAATGAAAACTGCACCCAATTCCAGTGAAAACTGCACCCACTTTCCCCTTGTAGCAAAGGACACTCCATCTCGGTTAGAGATGTATCTATTAGCAAAAACCTGACCCCAATTCTTGTCCCTATCATGGATTAGTCTCCAGTGTTGTCTTGCGAGAACACCCTATTGATGGCTTTGGTTTTTCTATGTCAAATTCGTCTCATATCCTTAGGCTTAGTCATTGTACCACAACCAAAACTATGAAGATTATTTCTCTCATTAGAACCTTTCTAGAGGAAATTATGCAAATACTTTCAATATCATTCAAGGTGGAGGCATGCATCTTGAAGATTTGAACAGTGTAAATAGGGATGTGGTAGGCGAGCTCTTTATGAGGGTAGATCTTCCTGCAATACACAACTTTCTAGTATTCCAGCCCCCCCCCCCCCCCCCCCCCCCCCATTTTTATCCTCAACTAGTCAATTAGGAAACGAAAATGAGCCTTGACAAGTCTCTTACTAATAATAGGGCATTGAAGATAGGTTCACCGGTTTCACACAATAGTAGAAATATAAGTATAGAAATATATAGGGATTTATATGTAAACATCATTCTTGTATGTGGATATATACGAAAATAGTACATCGGGTCCGACTGACAACTTTCACACAAACTTACGTGGTATCAGAGCCCTAGCTATCCTTCACTGTATTCTCCAGCCACAATCATTGATGCGTTCATCACGGTCGTTGCTCCTTCCCTCCAATGATCGCTCACTACGTCTTGTCACTTTCTTCAACCCGTGATCTCCCTGCACCGACATGTTGTCCCGCTCATACAATAGCTGTGAGGCACCGACTTTCTGGTTCCGCGTTGTTGTCTACTCGGGTGCTTCAAAAAATTTAGATACATAAGTAACCACCGGGTAACATCGTCAAATGAAGACCCAACCTCCGGTTCTCTTTCCGCAACTACCCTCTGTTTCTCTCCCTCGTCTTCTCTCTGTTCGGACCACCGAGAATCAGCTGCAACAGCCGCATAAGCAGCAGTTCAGCCAGACCTTTATCACTGGTTGTGCATCAGTGTCGTTGCTCTCCATAGTTTTCTATATGTTCGAACCACCAAGAATCAACAGCAGCATCCGCAAAATCAGCAGCACCACTGGACCTACCCTAGCAGTCGTCACTCCAGTTCTCGATCTACTCCCTTAATCCAGTTTGAAGGTGTCTGAAGGTTATCATTGGACTACAAAGACAACTTTCGTGAGTCCTTTTTGTGCTTCTGCAATTTGAAAGTTCCATTTTTTTCTTTCTAGGTGGCTCAAATTGTAATTGAAACTGGTTCTTTGACTGGGTCCAATTTAGTCCTCACTAATTGGCTGCTCAAGTTTGTGTGTATTTAAGCATTTGTCATGGAAACTCACATAATTTATTTTTCATCTACTGCTCCTCCTTCAACACTACCACCAACCCAGCAATCACAGGTTGTCATGAAAATGACAGTCGTTGTCTGTTTAACCAAAAATGATACACCCACACTCAACAATACCCTAAGTAGTATCTCGCACCGCCTGCCTCTTCCCACGGCAGCTAGGTGACGTGCTCTGCCCCTTCGTTCATAGTTTCCCCTCCTTCTATCACGCAACGAAGGACTGGGCACAGTCAGGCCCTCTCAGCCTACAGGCACGACACGTATTCTTCATCCAAGATCTGCTCATCATCCACAACTTCTTGCTTCCACTGTGGACTCATCTCCCTCTATTACTGCTAGTTCGAACCTTGCTGGCATGGCCCAAAATTCTCCCGATAAGGCTTGGTACATACACTCTGGGGCCTCTTGTCATCTTAATCTGAGACAAGTACACTCTCCTCTATCTCATCAAGTTTTATAATTTCTAATATGATGGTCACTAATGGGATCAAATTCAAGTGTGCGGTTCTAGTCAGCACACTATTACTACCCTAGCCCGTCCCCTACACCTCAAAATGTCCTTCTTGGTCAAAATATAATTAAAAATACTTACTTTGTCCGTAATTTCACCATTGATAATAATTTCTTCAGCCGAGATTCATGACTCTAATCAAACCAAGTTATGGCATAAGTGACTCTGTAATGTCAGATGAACATGGGCTGCATGAACTCTCGGGAAGGATCTTCTTGGGTAGGGAAGAAGGTCAAGAGAATGTGCAAGGACAATGTTTTGGAGTTTTTTTCATTTTAGTTTGAAGATTTTTGCAAGGATCAGGGTAAAGCTCTGTAGGGTTTTGATGCAGGTTACGCAGCGGAATAACAAAAGTTAATCCTGCTCAAATCCCTACAAGGATCACAGGCAAGCCATCGTAACATGATAATAGTAGAAGAGGTGTGTACCTTAGTTTGTGAGATCACACGAAGAATAGTGTCTTCGTCTCTACGAGTATCCACACCTTGGATTCTTGTTGGATTCCTTCCCACCGTGTAGTGCTAGCAACGGAAGAAGGAGGAATATATCACGCAAAACGAGGCACGAGCCATTCCCTTGTGGCCGACGACGTAAGAGGGACGGACGGGATGGGGCGGTCGGCCTCTCCTTGTCTTGTCTCTCTCTCTCTCTCTTGCTTTGTTATGTTTTTATCAATAATGCCACTAGTGAGAAAATAACAAGCTAGAGTTTCTTCATATAGTAATAACTCTTTATTAACTACATAAAAACCCCAATACTAATCATGTCCTTACATGAATTAGTCCACTTGCAAATTAGCCCCTACTAACTTTGCTTGTGATTGCGTTATGATCCTTTTATTAATTAGTCCAACTAATTAATACCCACATAAAATTTAATCCATCCGTTGTGTGACCCCATATGTTTCTACATAGTTGGTAGTAACTATTTACTAACATGGAGCGGTGTCTAGCAACACATCCATGCCACCCAACTAATAGAAATAAGTCAGTGAGCCGACAAATCATGTGCCCAATTGAAAGTTTGTAATGTAGACTAATTACAGGACCAAGATACTCTAGAAGGCGGGGGGTTGAATAGAGTATAGAAACTTTTTGCTAAAACACAAATTTTAACTAAGTGAACAAGTGAGAAACTCGAATCTCAAGGCCTTGAGATTTTATAAAACTACTCAGAAACTTTCTAAGGCAAACAGAAAGCTTCAAGGCCTTGAACTATCACCAGTTCTAAACAATTTATAAACCCTAGTTTGATTTGAGTTGCTTGCAGAAGTAAATAGCAAAACTGTAAAGTAAAGAACACAATGCAATTTACAGAGTTCAGTCCCAATGGACCTAATCTCTGCCAGAGGGATCTAATCCCACAAGGATTGGGCAAACATTTCTTATTAATCACACAGAAACATCCCTAGATCTCCAAGCCTAAGTGAACTCCCTTACACCTATATAGCTTGTGGTTCCAAACCTATCTAGTTTCAGCTACTAACTGTTGAGCTAACAAGAAACTCTTGTTGTTCACTTGAACAACCAACCACTAGGTTTTGTGAGGTTTTAGATATACAGAAGATAAGCAGATTACAATAAAGAAGAAGAACACAGTAGAAGAATAAGCTTGTGAAGGATTTGATGTGTTCTTCAGGAAACTGCAATGATTGATCTTCTGAAGGCAGTGATTGAAGCCTGAATTTGTGAGGGATTGATGTCTGATCTTCCACGAATGTATCACACCTCTCTCAGTTCTCTGTAAGCTTCTCTGTCTTTCAAATTTCAAACCAGTCTTTTATCCACTCTCTGCATCTGATTGAGAGATTTTAGGATCATAGTTCCTGCAAATCCTCATCCTTTCTAACTGCAATTCAAAACAGCTATGAGTATATATCCGTTGGAGTTTGTTGAGATTGCATTTGCACGTTTGAAAAACCTTAAACAACATTAAAAAACATCAACAACAAAATTCAGAAATATAACAGCACTAAGTCTGTTTGGATTTTTAGTTTCTAAATAAAAACTGGATCATATGAATAAATCAATAACCTGATTAACTTCTGAAACATATTACTCGTGATAAACCAGTTTAAGACTTATAGTAGTCATTAAACAAACATAATAACAAAGATCAAATCCTGCAAGTGAGAATCAAGTTAATTCTGTAAAACTGTCAGCAGCTTAAGGCACATCTCAAGGCCTTGAAGCTCTGAACATGCTTCACAGTCTTTCAATATTAAGACCAGAAACATTTGTGTCACTCTGATTAGGATATCTGTAATTGTGTTAGATATATAAATAATGTATAACCAAGATATTTTGAAACAAATCTCTGATCTTAACACATCAGATAGAACACCTGCATCACAAGATTATTAGATCATACTGTAAGAAAACTTCTCTCAAGGCTTTGAAGCTCTGATCAGTATCTCATGGCCTTGGAGCCTTAGAAATACTTAGTCTTTGTCTTTCATCACTCTAAATAGTTACTTCTCAAAACACACTTAGAAGTCTTTGAGTCAACACCAATGTCCATGTATTGTGTCATCCCTTTATCTCCATATCCGGATTGGACACGAGACATGTTAGTCACACTCGTATATCGAATCCATAGTTTCTAGATCCTGGGAATATGCTTATGCGAGCAAATAACATCAATATCTTCATATTGATTTATCTGAGTCTGGCCAGACATTTTATAAGCACCATCCCTCGAGTGGCCCATGGATATTTACTCCCATTATGTGGGAGGGAAAAATCCTGTCTACGTCACTACGATCTCTAAGCTTGCTTCATATCATGCCTGATAGTTATCTTTATAATTATCCGGTTAAGGCACAACGTTTGATAATATCAAAGTATATTATTCCACAAGTAGAGTATCTAGCGACTTCAAGTCTAAGGATTACAATACCATTAGCACTAAGAGAAGCGATTGTGACTTTGACATAATTTAATGTATCCTTCTCGTCGCGGGTCAATCTAGTATGTCATTACTCCTAATACATAGCCATGTGTTAGACTTCATATATACATATCAATCTACCCACATACTAGTTTGTAGATGATTGTCCCGTTAATCAATCTAAACTAGGGATATTTAAGATAAACAACACATTGTATCTAAGGACTTCATTATATTAAATATCACAATAAATAATAAATGAATGTTCTAGCCAAAAATTGTTCATACTAAATATAGATTGCCTCTAGGGCACCTATTCCAACAAGCTCGCCATCACACTGTTCGGTACACACCACAACATAATGATGTAGCAGCAAGGATGAATCTTACAATAGTATCAAAGGAATGTTGCATGATTTTGAATGCAAATATTCCTAGGAATTTATGGGGAGAGGCAATATAAATAGCTTGTTATCTTACAAATCAGAGCTCGCGCACATGTATTGGTTGCAGGGCACCTTATGAGGTAGGGACTGGAAAAGTTGCAGATTACTCAAATCTAAGGGTCTTTGGCTGCACCACTTATTATCATGTATATGAGCGCAAGCTAAAGACAAGAGAAAATAATGGAGTTTTCATGGGCTACGGAACAAGTTTGATGGGGTACAGGATTTGGTCGTACAACAAGATTATATGTAGTAGAAGTGTAGTATTTGATGAGAGTTCGATTCTGAAAGACATGGTCACTAATAAGGTGGAGACAAAGTCTTCTTATGAAAAAGAAGAGGTGGAGGTAACTGAGGATGATCAGGTGCACAAGAAGCTACTACCAGTTACAGATGAGAAAGAAGTAAGAGAGTTTGGAGATGAACCACTAGAGGAAGTCGAACATAAGAGTATTGTTTTTGGTCGACCAAGAGCATTTATAAAGCTTACGGTAATATACAGGGATGGCGGTGTGATGGGTTATGCATTTCAGAAATTCAAGGAGGTGGAGGATGAGCCATCCACCTACAAGGCTATGATTTCTGGAGATGAGTCCACATTGTGGATTACCACAACATGATAAGAGATGGAGTCACTTAGCAAGAATCACACTTGAGAGCTTGTACTGCTAGAAGGTCAGAAGGTAATCACTTGCAAGTGGGTTTTCAAAAAGAAGGAATGAGTATCAACTGCAGAGGGCGTTGAGTATAAAGAAAGAGTGGTTTCTAGAGGTTTCAGTTAGAGAGATGGAGTTAAATACCATTAAATTTTCTCTCCGGTGGTTAGACACACCTCGATTAGGGTACTACTAGAAATAGTAGCACATCGGGATTTGGATCTTGAGAATTTGGATTTGGAAACAAATTTTCTACATGAATTGTTGGAAGAAATAATATACAAGATCAATCAAGATGAATTTCAAGTTCTAGGTAAAGATGTGCAAGTTAAAAAAAATCCTTATTTGCGCTTAAAAAGTGTTCGATGCAGTGGTACAAGCGCTTCGATAGCTATATGTTACTTCTTGGCTATCATAACTGTCCATATATTTTTTGTTTGTACTACAAAGTAGGCGGTGATTCACACATCTACCGAGTTATGTATGTTGATGATATTCTAATTGTAGCTTAAAATAAGTCTGGCATTCAGAAGGTTAAGGGGTCTATCAGTGCAAAATTTGACATGCAGGATGTGGGTGCTGATTGGAATTTTTTGCGAGTTGAAATCTATATGGACAGGAAAAAGAAGAATTTCTTCTTATCACAAGATGTATCCCTCAAACAAACCTTAAGAAGGTTCAGAATTTCTTCAGCAAAGCTATAGACTCCAATGGCATCTAACAACAAGTTGAGAATATACACCGTTCAGAGTGATGAGGAGTAGTATATGTATATGTTTCCATATGCTAGCGTAATTAGAAGCCTGATGCATGCTATGGTCTGTACTCGATCGGACTTAGCATTCGTTGTTATTGTGGTTAGTCATTTTATGGTTCAGCTAGGGGAGGTACGTTGGCAAGCAGTAGAGCTTAATTTTAGGATCTTAACGGTACGTCAAATATTGGTCTCCCTTATGGGGACAATAAGGATGTTTGGTCACAAGTTTCTCATATTCGGACTTTGCTAGAGATGTGGATTGTAGGAGATCTATGACTGGTTATGTGTACACTTTGGGAGGTTTTGTTGTGAGATGGAAGCACATTACAGTTAAACCACAGAGGTTAAGTACATGGCTTTGACATAAGCAGTGAATGATGGAATCTTGCTAAAGGATTGGCTAATCATCCGGGCATACGTCAAGATCAAGCGATAGTGTTTTGTGACACTCTGAGTGAAATATGTTTAACAAAGGATCAGGTTCATCACGAGATGACAAAGAATATTGATTTCAGATATCACTTTCTGAGAAACAAGAACATGATCAAAGTGTAGAAGGCTGGGACAATTTACAACCCCACTGATATGTTCACCAAGTCGGCTGCGGACAAAAATTCAAAACTTACTTGAAATTGCTCAACATTACGAGTAAAAAATCCCTTCGTGGATATTGGAACCCGTGGGGGTCAATGAGTGTCCAGAGACTTCTGGTGTCGAGAAGATCAATCTTTGTTTTTAGGCAGAGAATCATTGATTTCAGTTTCCTAGAATAATCAAGTCAATGTAGACATTTGTTGAAATATGCCTCAACTCAGGTTCTCGCATGAGTTACGGAAGGAACTCATACAATTATAGGCCAAAAGAGGTGTTTCGAAAAATTACAGCAGCTGGAGGTGACCAAGAACTCGCACGAGCACAAACCCACTTGCACTGGGCAAGTGTTGGGAATTGACGTAGGTAACGCAGCGGAACAAAATAATTTAATTCCTACTGAAAGCCCACCAAGGATCACAGGAAGAGACATTCATAACACGATGAAGGACATAGAAGATGTGTACCTTTTGATTCGGGAGATCACACAAAGAATAATGTCCTCGTCTCTACGGTTGATCCACGTCTAGAGGTGAGATCTAGATTCTTCCTTCTCCTAGTGCTAGCTTGGACCGGAGGAAGAGGGAAGAACGAATCAAGCAACGGAGGACAAAGGAGGGTTTTGGCCCTCCTCTTGTGGCCGACGGGTAGGGGACGGGCTAGGGGTTCGGCCTCCTAGCTTGTCTCTTGCTCTCTCTTTTTTTCTCTCTCCCACTCACTTATTTTATGAGCATTAGTTTTCGGAAGGAAGCTAGAGCATCCTTTATATAGTCCAACAACACCTTGTTAACTACATAAAGGCCCTTCCCTGTTCTACATGAACTTGAATTAGTCCCTTCCTTGCATATTAGTCCTACTAAGTTTGCAAGGTGTTGCGAAGTGATCCTTCTTATTAATTAATCATATTAATTAATCCCAAATCTAGTTCAACTCTATTTGACGTGTGACCCCATAGGTTTCTACTTAGTTGGTAGTAACTAATTACTAACATGGAGCGGTGTCTAGCAACACGTCTATGAACCCAACTAATAGAAATAAGTCAATGATCCCAACAAACCTTTGTGCCCAATATTAAAAAATTTCACTATCAATTTGTCTCCATATTCGGATTGGACACGAGACATAAACAGTCACACTCGTATATCCAATCAATAGTTCCTCGATCCTGGGAATATGCTTATGAAAGCAGATAACATCAATATCTCCATATTGATTTATCTGAGTATGGACAGACATTCAATAAGCCTCATTCCTCGAGTGGCCGTGGATATTTGCTCCCATTATGTGGGAGGAACAAATCCTCTCTACATCACTACAATCTGTAAGCTTGCTTCCTATCATGCCTGATAACTACCTTTATAGTTACCCAGTTACGGTGTAACGTTTGATAACGTCAAAGCACGATATTTCACAATTAGAGTATCTAGTGACTTCAAGTCTAAGGATTGCAATTATATTATCACTACGAGAAGCGATTGTGACTTTAACATATTCTAATGTATCCTTCTCGTTGTGGGTCAATCCAGTATGCCATTACTCCTAATGCATACCCATGTGTTAGACTTGATATCTCCATATCAATCTACACACATACTAGTCTATATTAGATCGTCCTGTTAATCAATATAATGGACTAGGGATATTTAAGATAAACAACTCATTGTATCTAAGGACTTCATCATATTAATAAATAATAAATGAATATTCTAGCCAATAAAATTGTTCATACTAAATATTAGATTGCCTATAGGGAACCTATTCCAACAGTATCCCACTTGCACTAGAGCCAATCTGGTGCATCTCGTATGCCTATAGATCTGGCAAGCCCTTCATGCTTTCGCTGCACAAGAGGTTTAGTGAGCGGATCTGAAAGATTGTCATCCGTTGGAATCTTGCACATCTGCACATGTCCTCGATCGATCATATCACGAATAAGATGGAATCTCCTAAGTACATGCTTTGATTTCTGGTGTGATCTTGGTTCCTTGGCCTGTGCGATCGCCCCAGAGTTGTCACAGTACAACTCTACGGGATCGACGATGCTAGGGACCACACCGAGATCAGCGATAAACTTCTTTATCCAAACTGCCTCTTTTGCTGCTTCCGCAGTAGTAATGTACTCAGCTTCTGTTGTCGAATCAGCAACTGTCCCTTGCTTGGAACTCTTCCAACTCACAGCTCATCCATTCAGGCAAAACACGTATCGAGTCTGCGATCTGTAGTCATCTTTGTCGGTTTGAAAGCTTGCATCAGTGTAGCCAATTACACTTAGCTATTCCTTCCTCCAAATATCAATAACACATCCTTAGTTATTCTCAAGTACTTTAGGATGTTCTTGACAGCAATCCAGTGGCTCTCACCCGGATTGGACTGATATCTGCTCACCATACGCAACGCGTATGATATGTCTAGTCTAGTACACAAAATGGCGTACATGATAGATCCTATGGCCGAAGCATAGGGTATCCTACTCATGCGGTCCGTCTCAATATCATTGGAGGGACAATCATTCTTAGATAGAGTGACTCCATGCGACATGGGCAAGAATCTCTTCTTGGAATCTTGCATGTTGAACCTCTTCAACACCTTATCTATTTATATACTTTGACTTAGGCCATGCAGCTTTCTAGATTTATCCCTATAGATCTTTATACCAAGTATATAGGCTGCATCTCCTAATTCCTTCATAACGAAACACTTTCCTATCCAATCTTTAACAGATTGTAAAGTAGGAATGTCGTTTCCAATTATTAGTATTGTAAGGTCACAGGTTGAACAAGGCTTGAAATATCAAAACTATTTCAAGGCCTTGAATCAGTTCTCAAAGAATTGAATCTGTTCTCATAGGCTTGAAAATAGTACAACTATTTTCAAGGCCTTGAAACTGGATTCAAAGCCTTGAAACTGAATAACCTGTATGCTTATTCTCAGGGGGAGTTTTCTGTAAACTCTTCTTATCCGATTTACTCTCTCTCACCCCTATGCTAGATTTCTTATTATTTGATGATGAAAGAAAAATTAACTCATCATGTTTGAACATAAGAAATCATATGTTTTACTATTCCTTTGCAGGAAATTCTACTTCCTTGTTTGAAGGGATAGTTTCCTAATCTTACTTGTGCAGGAAAGGAAACATTTGGAGAAGATGATTTTGTGATCTATCAATCCTGCATGACAGATTATCAACTTGTTTAAATGCAAGATCACAACAATATCTCTGAATATTATGATCATCTAACCGTTGGAGAAGATGTCAAAGAGTCAAAGTTTGTTGCCTACAAAATAGGAGATTTGTGGACGAAAATCTGGGAAGATTTGCAGAGCTTTTTGAAGTATAAATAAAGCTCATTTTTGAAGCAAAAAAGACAACACACTCAACGGGCAAAAAGAGAGACACAATTCTGGATTGACAAGTATCAAAGAAAGCACATCACTCTCACAATCCAACACATAGAAAATCACTGCATTCTCCACTGCAGTTTTCAACTCCAGTGATCTTCTGTATTGTACTTTATTGGTAGATCATTTCTGTAATACTTCTATATCATTCTCAAGGATTGTTCAAATTTAACAATAGAGAATTATTATTTAATCAGTTAGCTAGAGCAGGTACTAGATAGGTTAGGGAGAACCACAAGCTCTAAATTGAGTAAGGCAATTCTCTGTGCTTGAGATCTACGGCTTAGCTTTTGATTAATAATAATTGAGTTGAAAATCCTGCAGGGAGAAAATCCCTGAGGTAGAGACGTAGGTCCTAGTTGACTGAACTCTATAAATACTTTGTCTCTTACATTTACAGCTCAGTCATATTCATAGTTTTTCCAGCATTCAAACTTGTCTGTTTTTCAAGGGTTTGAAACTATTTTCAAGGCCTTGAAAAAGACTTGTCTGTTTTACTGCAAGCTGTATTTCTTTTTAAAGGCTTGAATTTGTATTCAAGGCCTTGAATTACTTTGCACTAAAACTAAAACTCTTTTCAGCGTCTAGTTTTGAAAAAAGTTGTCATACTCTATTCAACCCCCCCCCCCTTCTAGACAATTTGTGCTGCATATTCATCTGCATACTCCCCCTTTCCATTGGTATCAGATCTTGTATCAGTGTATAAGATTTAATCATCTGGTGATCATGAGTACTGCAGGTGATGGTGGCTTCTCACAGGGAAGATCTTCTAACAGACCTCCTCTATTTTTTGGAGACAACTTTGCTCACTGGAAAGCCCTGATGAAGATGTTCATCATTGATCAGGGCATAGAACTTTGGACCATTATTGTGAATGGACCTCACACCTTCTTTACAGAGAAAGATGGGATTAGAACTCCCAAATCTGAAGACTCACTCTCCTCTTCTGAGTTAGAACAATATTCTAAGAATTACAAAGCTATTAACATATTATATTGTGCTTTGAGTACAGATGAATTCAACAGAATTTCAGGCTACAAGACTGCCAAAGAAATCTAGGACAGGCTTGTGGTGACATTTGAAGGAACCAGTCAAGTCAAGCAAAAATATGAGTCAATCAGAGTGATGTTCAAGAGATTCACAGACATTTTCAACAACCTTGATTCTTTGGGAAAACATATTTCCAATGAAGAAAATGTGAGGAAGATACTGAGAAGCCTTACAAAGGCCAAATGGGAACCAAAGACAACATCCATTGAAGAAGCTCAAGATCTCTCATCACTACAACTTGATGACCTACAAGGGAAGCTCATGACACATGAAATATCCATGAGTGAAGCTGATGGGGAGCTACCTGGGTATCAAGAACCTAGCACTCAAGGCTAAAGAGAATAAGAAAATTCAAAGCCTTGAAGCTGAAGATGATGATGATGATGATGAAGATCCTTTTGCATTGATCTCCAAAGCCTTAACCAGAATTCTCAAAATGAAGAAAAACTTTGGAAACAAAGACTTCTGCAGAGAAAGAAACAGATCATCCAATAGCAAGGAATACAAAGGACATTTAATAAGAGACTGTCCACACAAGAAAAGCAAGAAAATCTAAAAGAAAGACCATGACAGGAGAAAGAAAGCCATGATAGCCTCATGGAGTGATTCAGATAGCTCAAGTGAATTTGAATCTGAAGAAGAACATGCCAACCAATGCTTCATGGCCAAGCATGATGAAAGTTCTGAGAAGAACATTGAGGTAATGGTAAACTGTCTAATTTCAAAACCAAAAGATGCTCTTTCAAATTATCTCAGAACAATTCTTTTAAATGAAGAAGATTATCTGAAAGAGATCAGACTTTTGAAAGAAAAGTTCATGATCAAGCAAAAGAGAATCTACAACTTTTTTGTCTAAATCAGAATCTGAAAATCTCTCAGAAGAAAACTGATAGTGATTTCAAGGCCTTGAAAACCAGTTTCAAAGACTTGAAAACACAAGTCAAGGAGGTAGTCACTGAGAACTATTTGATGAGTAACAGCCTTGTTTATCTAAAATATCAAGTTGATGAATTGGATAAACAAAAGACTACTCTTGCTGAGAAACTTCAAAAATCTGAATATGTCAAAGTCAAGTTTGCAGGCTCAGAACATAAGTTAAACTTGATTCTTGGAGGAAGTTCAAAGTGTGTTCATAAAACTGGTATTGGATACAGTTAAAATTTTGCAAGAAACAACAATACCAGATTTGTGAAAGCTGAAAGCAAAAATTCTCCTAAGTGTAATTTTTGTAACAAGATTGGTCATATGAAGATGACTTGTCCTTTCAGAAGGAGAGACCCTCACATAATGAGGAATACTTTTCCATTTCAACTCAAATGACAAGTTAGACAGATTTGGGTTCCTAAAGGGGTCAAACCACCTAACATGGTTGATCCTGAGTATGAGTCCATATTTCACACTTGGTCAAACAGCCGGGTAAGGCAGTGATTGGTGTTTGCAGGTTGTCACCAACATCAAAGAACATAAGCGGTTTATGGACAGTGGTTGCTCAAGACACACGAGTGGAAAGATATCTCTATTCTCAGAATTGAAAGAGCAATCTGAAGGTTCAATTGCTCTTGGTGACAAAGGAAAATTCAACATTCTTGGTATTGGTAAAGTTGGTACAGATTCTGAAAATTCTATTTCTGATGTGTATGGAAGATGATGTATGCAAAGCTTGTGCTCAGGGTAAGCAGACCTGAAGCTCATTCAAACCAAAGAAGTTTGTAAGTACCTCTAGACCTATTGAACTACTTCACATGGATTTGTGTTGTCCTATGAGGACTCCAACTCCAAAAGGTAAGAAGTATATGCTAGTAATTGTAGATGATTATTCTAGATATACATGGGTTATGTTTTTGAAAGTAAAATCTGAAGCCCTCTCTGAATTTTCAAAGCTTTGCATAGAAATTAAAAACGTGAAAAATCTACCCATTGCTTCAATTAAAAGTGATCATGGTAGATAATTTGATCAATTATAATTTGATTTGTTCTGTGCTAAGCTTGGTATCTCTCACAATTTCTCTGCTCCTAGAACTCCTCAAGAGAATGGAGTAGTTGACAGAAAGAACAGGACTCTTGATGACATGTCAATGACAATGCTTCTAGAAAATAAGTTGCCAAAACATTATTGGGCAGAAGCTCTAAATACAGCAAATTATATTCTGAACAGGTGCTTGATCAGGCCTATCTTGAAGAAACCCCCCTATGAACTCTTCAAAGGGGGAAAGCCAAACATCTCATACTTCAGACCCTTTGGTTGCACATGCTATGTCCACAACAATGGTAAGGACAACTTGGGTAAGTTTGATGCAAGAAGTGATGAAGGTATATTTCTTGATTATTCCCTTACTAGCAAAGCTTATAGAGTTTATAATAAGAGAACCAAGCTGGTCGAAAAAAGTATTCATGTTATCTTTGATGAAAGCTATGATGGTTCTTTGAGTGAAATTTTTGCAGATTTAAATCTGAACAGGCATGAATCAGAAGAAGAGAATGAGAACTCTCTTGGATTCAAGGAAATCTCTGAAGAAAACAGAAGACATATTCAAGACCTTGAAAATGGTGTTCAAGGCCTTGAAAACAAGCCTCAAAGCCTTGAAAAAGATGATCAGAAGGATACAAGTGACAAAGCCACTACTTCAAGACCGAAAAAAATCTATGGAGAACCTGAACCTTGGTCTCCAAGAAAGAGATTCAAATATCTCTCATGTCATCCAGTTGATAATATCATTTCTGATCCAACCACTAGTACACAAACTAGATCACAGTTGAAGAACCTATGTGCTTTTAATGCTTTTATCTCTCTTGTAGAACCTAAAACTGTGAGGGAAGCACTACAAAAAGCAGACTGGATCATTGCTATGCAAAGTGAACTCAATGAGTTTGAAAGGAATAAGGTTTGGAACCTGGTTCCTCCACGCATAAACCAGTCTGTCATTGGTACCAGATGGGTGTTCATAAATAAGTTGGATGAGAATGACAAAGTGATCAGAAACAAAGCAATGTTAGTTGCTCAAGGTTACAATCAAGAAGAAGGTATTGATTATGAGTAAAAATTTGCTCTAGTTTCCAGGTTAGAAGCAATTAGAATTCTTCTTGCATTTGCATATTTAAAAAACATGAAACTTTTTTAAATGGATATGAAATGTGCTTTTCTGAATGGATACTTGCAAGAAGAAGTTTATGTTGCACAACCTCCTCGTTTTGAAAGTCATAAGTTTCCTGACCATGTTTATAAACTTGACAAAGCTCTTTATGGTTTGAAACAAGCTCCAAGAGCTTGGTATGAAAGATTGTCGAAATTTCTGCTTGAAAATGATTTCAAAAGAGGATTGGTAGACAAGACCCTTTTCATAACGACTCATGAAAAAGATCTACTTGTAGTTCAGATTTATGTTGATGATATTTTGTTTGGAGCTACTGAGATTTTCTATGCAAAGAATTCTCAAGTCTTATGAGATGGGAATTTGAAATGAGCATGTTGGGAGAGTTGAACGTCTTCCTTGGACTTCAAATACATCAATTGAAGAAGGGCATATTTCTGCATCAAAGCAAGTATACTAGAGACATGCTGAACAAGTACAACATGTCTCAGTCCAAAGAGATCAAGACTCCAATGAGTTCTACACTGTCTTTAGATAAAGATGAATCTGGTAAGAGTGTTAGTGTGAAAGAGTATAGATGTATGATTGGATCATTACTATACCTTACTTCTAGTGGACCAGATATCATGTTCAGTTTCTGTATGTGTGCAAGATTTCAAGCTGATCCAAAGGAATCACACTTAAC
Organism: Linanthus parryae; assembly: GCA_023055425.1. Taxonomy (NCBI): domain Eukaryota; kingdom Viridiplantae; phylum Streptophyta; class Magnoliopsida; order Ericales; family Polemoniaceae; genus Linanthus; species Linanthus parryae. Next base: position 82,050,260 of record JALGPY010000002.1, read on the forward strand.
TGCTGTGAAGAGAATATCTAGATATCTCAATGGTACCAAAGACTTAGGGCTTTGGTATCCAAGACATTCTAACTTCTCTTTGCATGGATTTTTAGATGCAGACTTTGCAGATTACAAAGTTGATAGAAATAGTACTTCTGGAACTTGTCAATTTATTGGATCATCTCTGATCAGTCGACACTCCAAGAAACATAACTCAGTTGCTCTATCAACAGCTGAAGCTGAATACATATCTGCTGTGCATGTTGTTCACAAGTGTTGTGGATTTATCAACAGTTGAGGGATCTTGGATTTGATTTCAGAAGTATTCCCATCAAATGTGACAACACTAGTGCAATATCCATCACAAAGAACCATGTACAACATTCAAGAACCAAGCATATTGATGTTAGACATCATTTCATCAGAGATCATGCTGAGAAATGTGATATTGTTCTTGAATTTGTTTCAACTAACATGCAACTTGCAGATATCTTCACTAAACCATTTACAGATGAAAAATTTTCAGCTCTAAGACTGGAATTAGGCATGCTAAATAAAGATGCATTGGTTTAGGGGGAGCATCAGGTAAGAAGGTAAGTCATTGTGTGGTTTTAAAAGGTTTGAACTGATTTTCAAATCCTTGAAAATCCTTTCAAAACTTTGATCGTATTTGTTTCAGTGTTACAGCTTTTCAAGACCTTGAAAACCTTTTAAAAGCCTTGAAATGAGTCTACTGAACTAGTTAGTCAACAATCTTGGATGTTTCAGTTTGGGTGCTATCTCTGTAGATATTTTCTCAATATTGCCCCTACCTTTTTCAAAATTGAATTTTAGCCAAATATAGTATTTTAATATTTGATTTCCAACGGCTTAAAAGATTTAAAAATTTTCTAATCACTACAGATTTTTCTAATCAGAGAGATATTCTAGTTTCTTTTTGAAACTCAAACACTTTTAGTATTTATCTTCTTCTCCTCTCTATCTCTCCGTATCATTCCTATCTCTCTCTATTCTTCTCACAAACCCTAATGAGCACAAGGAGAGCCTCAGACATAATCAAGATGGCTGGAGGTTCAAAACCTAGTTCAGAGAAGAAAAGAAAGGCAGGAGTGGATGAAGTTCAAGATATTATTGAAGACTCTAGCTCTAGAACCCCTAGTGCAGAGGCAGTTTCAGATCGTCCCCCACCCAAAAAGAAAGAAAAGAAGGTTGCAACTCCCTCCTCAGAAAAGAAGAAGAAGAAGAAGAAGAAGAAGAAGAAGAAGAAGAAGAAGAAGAAGAAGAAGAAGAAGAAGAAGAAGAAGAAGAAGAAGAAGAAGAAGAAGAAGAAGAAGAAGAAGAAGAAGAAGAAGAAGAAGAAGAAGAAAAAGAAGAAGAAGAAGAAGAAGAAGAAAGATATTGTAGAGAAGCAACCCGAACAGATATTTCTAGCCCCAAGAAGTTGAAGAAAAAGAAGAAGGCAACTATAGCTGAAAAGGGAAAGGAAAGATAACAGAAGAACGGCCATAAGATCATATGGAGAAGGCCTTGCAGATCTACTCAAAGAACCCAACCCCTGATGAAACTTGGTTCATATGAAACACTTCTAAAGGTCAGTTGTTAGATGGTTTTGCTTCCAAATCTATTGCTTTTTGTAGTATGATCAACATGCATATGGTGGAACACATGAATCTTAAGTGCATCTCTATGTTAAAGAAGAGTTCTCTGTGGTTTATGCTGAACCCAAAAGAGTAAGCCTACCCAAGACTCACCAAACTCTTCTATCTGAAATTGTAACAAGTTAGGAGATCAGAAGTCCTGGTAGTTCAATGTAGAGTTACTGGAATTGGGATTGAATTGGATCACTCTAAATTTGCCAATGTACTAGGCTGTCCCAAGAGGTACGACACAAACAATCACCCACCTAAGAAAGAAGTACTGAAACTAGCCAGATAAGAGTTCTACCTACCAAACACTCCCACCTCAGCCAAACAATTAACACACTCTTTGTTAATTGTTGAAGCCAAAGTCCTTCACACTATCTTGGTAAGGTGTATCTTTCCGAGAGAGCACTCTAAAGAGTTGGTGACTGAGATAATGTTGCAAATCATGTATCTAATCATGCATGGTTATGAGATTGATATTCCAAAGTTAGTGATTGAACATATTCTCTTTAGCCATACCAATCAAAGGAAACATCCTCTGCCCTATGCAAATCTGCTCACATTGTTCTTATAACATTTTGAGATTCCAACTGGTGGAGAGGAATTAGTCACTTCTGGTATTGGAATGCTTAATGATAAATATTTTGAGAAAATTGGAGTGGGAAAGACCAAAGAAAAGATTTGGAAGTTTTACTCAGATGTGACTGAAGAAGAACTGGGTGCAAAGAAGTTTCTTAAGCCCAAGACCTTGATTCCCACTTCAAGTCAAACTTCTCAGCCTACAGACAATCAGAGACTTGATGGTTTGGAATTGGATTTTGGAAATGATCAAAGAAACTGTTTATGGACTTGAGAATGATATGGGGCAAGTTAAGTATATGGTGGAGAACATCTTCAAGAGCATGACTGTGTTTGATGTTCCTGAGGATGAAGAAGGTACAAAGAAAGGTGGTTCTGAGAAAAATTTTCCAAGTGAACATTTCAACCAGGAAGAGGTTTCTCCAGTCAAAGAGAAGGGAAAACAAGTGGTAAAACAAGCTGCTCAGGAAGGAGATGAAGTAAACAGTCCTGACTCAGATGATATGCTAATTACTTTGAAGAAAAAGAGGAAATCTCCAAAGGCTGCCACCAAGGGAAAGACTGAATAAGTGACTAGAGATGGTGAGATTGAAGAGGAACAGGAAGAACACGCTAAGACTGATGTTGACAGTGAGGAAGAAGAGGGAGATCAAGATGGAGATGAAGACCCAACCCCTTAATCCCGCCTACTCTTTCTTTCCCATTCTTTCTATTAAGTTTTTTTTTAAGCTTCATTTTCCAAATTTTCCAGACCTTTGATCCAACATTCTCTCTAAACTTTTTGATGAAAGTCAAAATGGGGAGAAATTCTAGGGTTTTTAGGTTTTTATTCTTAGAAATTATCTGCTGAAACTTTTTTATTTTATGTTGTTAAATTGAATAAGTTGGATATTTTGGAACTATTATGTTATTTGAACTGTATACGAATCCGTATTTTTTGCAGAGACTAAGAATTAAACAGATCTTTGTTTTGTCTTTCATCAATGGGGAGATTGTAAGGTAACAGGTTGCACAAGGCTTAAATAACAAAACTATTTCAAGGCCTTGAATCAGTTTTCAAGGCCTTGAATCAGTTTTCAAGGCCTTGAATCTGTTCTCATAGACTTGAAAATAGTACAACTATTTTCATGGCCTTGAAGCTGGATTCAAAGCCTTGAAATTTAATAACATGTATGCTTATTCTCAGGGGGGAGTTTTCTGTGAACTCTTCTTATCTGATTTACTCTCTTTCAACCCTATGCTTGATTTATTATTATTTTATGATGAAAGAAAAATTAACTCGACATGTTTGAACATAAGAAATCATCTGTTTTACTATGCATTTGCAGGAAATTCTACTTCCTTTTTTGCAGGGATAGTTTCCTAATCTGACTTGTGCAGGAAAGGAAACAATTGGAGAAGATGATTATGTGATCTCTCAAACCTGCATGACAGCTTCTCAACTTGTTTAAATGCCAGATCACAAAAATATCATTGAAGATTGTGATCATCTAACCGTTGGAGAATATGTCAAATAGTCAATATTGTTGCCTACAAAATAGGAGATTTGTTGCTGAAAATCAGGGAAGATTTGCCAAGCTTTTTGAAGTATAAATAAAGCTCATTTTTGAAGAAAAAAAGACAACACACTCAACGGGCAAAAAGAGAGACACAATTCTGGATTGACAAGCATCAAAGAAAGCACATCACTCTCACAATCCAACACACAAAAGTTCACTGCATTCTCCACTGAAATTTTCTACTCTAGTGATCTTCTGTATTGACTTTATTGGTAGATCATTTCTGTAATACTTCCATATCATTCTCAAGGATTTTTCAAATTGAACAATAGAGAATTCTTAGTTAATCAGTTAGCTAGAGCAGGTAATAGATTTAGTGAGAACCACAAGCTGTAAACAGAGTAAGACAATTCTCTGTGCTTGAGATCTAGGGCTTAGATTTTGATTAATAAGAATTGAGTTGAAAATCCTGCAAGGAGAAAATCCCTGAGGTAGAGACGTAGGTCCAAGCAGACTGAACTCTATAAATCCTTGGTCTCTTACATTTACGTTTCAGTCATATTCATAGTTTTTCCAGCATTCAAACTTGTCTCTTTTTCAAGGGTTTGAAACTCTTTTCAAGGCCTTGAAAAAGACTTGTCTGTTTTACTGCAAGCTGTATTTCTTTTCAAATGCTTGAATTTGTGTTCAAGGCCTTGAATTCCTTTGCACTAAACTAAAATTCTTTTCCTCCTCTAGTTTTGCAAAAAGTTGTCATACTCTATTCACCCCCCTTCTAGAGTATTTGTGCTGCATATTCATCTGCATACTCCCCCTTTCAAGTATGTCATCCATATACAAGACCAGAAATATTACAGAGCTCCCACGAACCTTCTCGTAGACACAGGGCTCATCTTCGTTCTTGATGAAGCCAAAATCTTTGACCGCGTCATCAAAACATCGATTCCAGCTCCTAGAAACTTGCTTCAACCCATAAATGGATCTTTGCAACTTACAGACTTTATTGGCATTCTCTGGATCCTCAAAACCCTCTGGCTGTGTCATGTACACGTCCTCGATGAGGTTCCCATAAAAGGAACGCTGATTTGACATCCATTTGCGAAATCTCATAGTCATAGTATGCTGCAATAGCAAGTAGGATTCGAATGGATTTAGTCATGGCAACAGGTGAAAAAGGTCTCATCATAGTCAATACCATGAATCTGTCTATACGCTTTAGCTACCAATCGCCCCTTATAGGCAACTACCTTGCCATCCATGTGAGTCTTCTTCGTGAAGACCCACTTGCACCCTATGGGCCTAGCCCCTTCGGGTGGTTCCACCAAAGTCCATACTTTGTTGGAATACATGGAATCCATTTATGATCTCATGGCTTTCATCCACTTCTTGGATTCTGGGCCTTTCATGGCTTCCCCGTAGGTTGCAGGTTCATCATCCATGAGTGGTACGTCATCGGGCTCAGTCACGAGAAGTCCGTACCTCTCTGGCTCTTGACGTACTCTTACTGATCTACGGAGTTCCTGTGTTACCTGAACAGGTTCCTCCACAACAACTTGTGGTTCCTGCTCATGTTCCATCATCGGTTCAGTATTTGTGGTTCTTAAATTTATTCAAGTTCTACAGTCCTCTCACTTGCTTCTTTAGAGACAAACTCTCTTTCTAGAAACACGCCATTCTGAGCTACAAACACTTTGTTCTCGGTGGGATTGTAGAAATAATATCCTTTCGTTTCCTTAGGATATCCCACAAACTTACACTTATCCGCTTTGGGCCCGAGCTTGTCTGTATGTGAACGCTTTACATAGACATCGCAGCCCCAAATCTTCATAAACGACACTATGGGACGCTTCCCAGTCCATATCTCATATGGTGTCTTCGTGACTCATTTGGATGGAACACGGTTAATGGTAAAAGCTGTCGACAATTAGAGCATGTCCCCAAAATGATATTGGAAGATCCGTTTGAGAAATCATAGATCGCACCATATCCAATAGTGTGAGATTCCTCCTCTCGGACACGCCATTCCATTGTGGCGTTCCGGGTGGAGTTTGATGGGATACTATTCCACACTCTCTAAGATACTCATCAAACTCTTGTTTTAAGTATTCTCCCCCACGATCCGATCGTAGAGCCTTAATACCCTTACCAAGTTGCTTCTCTACTTCATTCTTTAATTCTTTGAACAATTCAATTGATTTGGATTTGGCCTTCATAAGGTATACAAATCCATATCTACTGTAATCATCAGTCAATGTGATGAAGTAGGTGTAACAACCTCTGGCAGGCGTGGGAAACGGCCCACATAAATCGGTATGTATGAGTGCCAATAACTCACTAGTCCTCTCACATTTCTTATTGAAAGAGGACTTTCTCATTTTTCCTAATAGGCAAGATTCGCATGTCTCATATGATTCCAAATCAAATGAGTCTAGAAGTCCGTCCTTATGGAGTCTAGATATGCGTTTCTTATTTATATGGCCTAAACAACAATGCCATAGATATGTAGGATTTAAATCGTTAGTTTTAGTCATTTTAGTATTTATGTTATAGATTGGAATATTTAGATCAAGGATATACAATCCATTAGACAAATGCGCACCACAATAGTGCATACTATCAAAATAAATGGATCAACACTTGTCCTTTATTGAAATAGAAAAACCCTTCTCGTCTAAACAAGAAATGGAAATAATGTTTATGCTCACAGCAGGCACATAAAAGCAATTGTCTAATTCTAAAATAAGTCCAGAAGGCAAAGATAGTTCATAAACGCCTACAGCTAATGCAGCAACTCTTTCTCCATTCCCGACGCGCAGATCTATCTCCCCTTTAGCCAATCTTCTACTTCTTTTCAAATCCTGCACATTTCGACAAATGTGAGAACCACATCCAGTATCCAATACCCAAGATGAAGAAATAGAAAGATTGACGTCTATAACATAAATACCTGGTGGTGGTGGAATCACTATTCCAAGCTTCTTATCCTCCAGATATTTAAGGAAGTTTCTCCTCCAGTGACCCGGCTGGCTACAGTAGTGACATTCACCTTTAGGCGCACCTCCACTAGGCTTTAGGGCCTCCTTGGATTTTGCAACTTTCTTCCGCTTTCCTTTGGAATTAGAGGAAACTCCTTTGCCCTTCCTCTTATGTACCATCATTATGTCTTTACCCTTGCCCTTGTTGATGCTCTGTTCAACTGTCTTCACCATGTTCAACAAGTCTGGCAAAGTCTTACTGATCTCGTTCATATTATAGTTCATGATGAACTGATTATAACTGTCAGGCAACGATTGCAAGATAAGATCAGTCGCCAAATCTTGGCTGAGTGGAAATCCCAGTCTCTCAAGGTTCTCAATGTACCCGATCATTTGGAGTACATGAAGCCCTACTGGATTCCCTTCTGCAAGACTACTCTTTAACAATGCTTTGGACAGCTCATATCGCTTATGCCTTGCCTGTTCCTGAAACAATTGTTTCAAGTGTATGATCATATCATAGGCCTCCATGTTCTCGTGCTGCTTCTGAAGCTCAGAAGTCATGGTGCAGAGCATGAGGCAAGTCACGTCATTAGAATCATCAATATGTTTCTGACGTGCCCTTACATCTGCTAGAAAGGACTCATCATGTGGTGGGGTTGGAATTGGAGTGTCCAAGACGTACAACTTCTTTTCTTCCTTAAGGACAATCCTTAAGTTTCTGTACCAGTCAAGGAAATTTGTTCCAGACAGTTTGTCCTTCTCAAGGACATATCGTAGGGATGAAGTCGATGCCTTGTTGTTTTCCATTTGGAATTCAAGAAAATGAGAAATGTGCAATTTTAGTATTTTGAACAATTTAACTATATTCAACAATGGCTAGATCATTAAATATAGCTCCCACTATTTTTCTCGGATTAATATCCCTCACCATTAATAAGGAAAATATCATTATATTTTCTAGTAGGTCCAAGATCCCTTTTCACTTCTTCTTGAGCTTGCATTGGCAAGTCACCCAAGAATTGGTTATTTAGGTAGGAACCATTCCAATTGCATCCCATGCAACTCTTAGTCCAATTAGGTGAATAACTCTTTATTATTTATCCTTTAGATAACGCCTAATTGTCATGCCTCTAGGTTCATCAATCCAATTGATTCTTACCTAGTTTCGTCCAACCTCTTGCTTCAACATACACACATTACTAGCTTGTTCGTCCGCAACACACCATGGTAAATTAAAATCGCCTTGCTTTGGCAAGCCCGAATTTGAATAAACCCTGATCATGAAGGGTGTTTTGGCAAGAGAAGGCAAAACGCAATATTCTATTTGAGGGATTTAATCATTCTTAATTTGTTTGGTTCATCCAATCGACATGATCTAATTATTTGGACAGGGCAATCCACAATAAAAGACCATATTATGTTTATTATTATCTTGTTAACGTATTGCTAGTATCGCCATAAACACAACATTAAATAACAATACATAAATAATAAACATCCACAAAAATGAAAATAACGTGGCATGGATATGGCCCCTAGACTAAGATTACCAAGCCAATGATAAAATCTATTTTCCCTAAAGTGACAAACTCATCTCCATGTGCTCCACCATAGCCGCGTGCCTAGGGTAGGGAGTCTTCATCGTATTTTGGCTTCTTGGTTCTCCGGTCTTCTTCTCCATTCTCTTGGCTATCATCTAAATATTTCTAATTCTAGCCTAACATCTAGAATAAATAAATAAATGAAGCCTCACATGTTGAGGAGAAAAATAACAGCTTGCAGGCCGTAAAACCTAATTAATTATTACATTAATTTAATCAGCTCGCAGGTCGTAAACCAAACCACAAAAACATAAAACATCCACAACCTAAGCCATATCATCCACCATACAACAAAGCACATAATACAGTTAAAACCAACTTTTAACGCGCTTGTTCAATTTTAGGTTAATTGGGTAATTAGGGTTACAACGGTCCAAGGGGTCCAACCCAAGAATGGGCCGAACCCTAAAAGGACCGCCGTACTCCACATGGGCCGGCCCTAGGCCGGCTGCCCCTAGTGACCCGCGGCCTTTCTTGGCGCGCAAGGAGGAGGGGGCGGACTGCTAGGGTTTCGGCCCTATTCTCCTTCCCGTCCTTCCTTGTTGCCCAAGCATGGTTGTTTCCATATGGATTTTTCCATATAATTGTTTCCATAATTGAAAAACATCCTTTTTCACCTATGTGCCCATGAACTCTAATTTTCAATAACCCAATTGCTCACATCCTATGTGATCAAACTCACTAATTCAAACATCCAATGTTAAATTAGATCTTGTTTATATTGAATAAAATTCAATTTGCATCTACTATGCAAATTAATTTCAGTTTTCGCGTAATATGAATATGACGGTGTATAAACTGAAATCGTAACACATAAAATCATGTTATGTACTACGACCTATGGCTCTAATACCACTGTTGAGTTTTGACGTAGGTAACGCAGCGGAATAACAAAATTTAATTCCTACTCAAAGCCCACCAAGGATCACAGGAAGAGACATTCATAACATGATGAAGGACATAGAAGATGTGTACCTTTTGGTTCGGGAGATCACACGAAGAATAATGTCCTCGTCTCTACGGTTGATCCACGTCTATAGGTGAGATCTAGATTCTTCCTTCTCCTAGTGCTAGCTTGGACCGGAGGAAGAGGAAGAACGAATCAAGCAACGGAGGACAAATGAGGGTTTCGGCCCTCCTCTTGTGGCCGACGGGTAGGGGACAGGCTAGGGGTTCGGCCTCCTAGCTTGTCTCTTGCTCTCTCTTTTCCTCTCTCTCCCACTCAATTATTTCATGAGCATTAGTTTTGGGAAGGAAGCTAGAGCATCCTTTATATATTCCAACAATTTCTTGTAAACTACATAAAGGCCCTTCCTAGTTCTACATTTGGATTAGTCCCTTCCTTGCATATTAGTCCTACTAAGTTTGCAAAGTGTTGCAAGATGATCCTTCTTATTATTTAATCATATTAATTGATTCCAAATCCAGTTCAAGTCTATTTGACGTGTGACCCCATAGGTTTCTACTTAGGTTGTAGTAACTAATTACTAGCATGGAGCGTTGTCTAGCAACACATCCATGCACCCAACTAATAGAAATAAGTCAGTGATTCCGACAAACCTTTGTGCCCAATATTACATATTGCACTATCCCTTTGTCTCCATATCCAGATTGGACACGAGACATAAACAGTCACACTCGTATATTCAATTCATAGTTCCTCGATCCTGGGAATATGCTTATACAAGCAGATAACATCAATATGTCCATATTGATTTATCTGAGTCTGTCCAGACATTCAATAAGCATCATCCATCGAGTCGCCGTGGATATTTTCTCCCATTATGTGGGAGGAACAAATCCTCTCTACAACACTACAATCTCTAAGCTTGCTTCCTATCATGCCAGATAACTACCTTTATAGTTACCCAGTTACGGTAATATCAAAGGAAGATATTTCACAACTAGAGTATCTAGTGACTTCAAGTCTAAGGATTGCAATTATATTAGCATTACGAGAAGCGATTATGACTTTAACATAATCTAATGTATCCTTCTCATTGTGGGTCAATCGAGTATGCCATTACTCCTAATGCATACCCATGTGTTAGACGTGATATCTCCATATCAATCTACACACATACTATATTTGATCGTCATGTTAATCAATATAATGGACTAGGAATATTTAAGATAAACAACTCATTGTATCTAAGGACTTCATTATATTAAATATCTCAATAAATAATAAATGAATATTCTAGCCAATAACATTGTTCATACTAAATATTAGATTCCTCTAGGGAACCTATTACAATAGCAAGATGTTCTCGCACGGGCACAAGATTACTCGAACGAGTTTTTGCAGGGAATGGGCACCTTAGGTCAGCTTTAGGAATTGTTTTGATAATTTTTCGTTAAATTTAAGTAGCTATTGGTTCAGAGCAAAAGCATAGGTCGTTGTACTCGTGTTTCTCCATAAGATAAAAGTGTCTTAATTCATCGTGGACGTAGTTGGCGATTTCATTAAGGGTAAAAGACAATTTGCACCCTCCTTAGATGGGTTACATACAAAAACAACCTTATTTTTTGGGGATATACAAAAATCACCCCTATAAGTGGATGGACGTTGGACAAATACCACCCTTCTGTTAGTGTTAGTCAGTAAGGGGTGCAAAATGACTTTTTTATGACTATTTTTCCTCTCTTTGTGTTTTTTGGTTTATTTTGTTTATGTTCTTGGTGTTCTTGAACAACAACACCACCCCCACCGCCACCCCCACCACCACCACAACCACCACCACCAATTCTCTACAGCCACCAAATACCATTCACAACCAGACCCTGCACCATCTCAAACCCAATCAATTCAGACTAACAAATCAAAAACACCATAATATGCTGTTACAATCCACCACTGCCACCATCAACTAATTTGATCTACTTCCCCATTCCCACTCCTTCCCACCAAACTACAAGATGAATAAGAAAAATGAGGAAGAGAAGAACAAACCCAGAAAAGACCTAATCGAACCACTGCCTTCCTTCACAACCACCACTACAACCTCCTAAATCACCTAAACACAATACAATACAACCAACACACAAAACCAATTCATCATCACCATTTTAAACCACTGCCTTCCTTCACAACCACCATTTGGAACCCAGAAACCCGGCAAACCACAACCACCGGCCTTCACTCCTCCATCTCCTGTCATCTTGATTCCAATAGAAATCCACATAAACGCTGAATCACTGGCCTGCAATAGACCCAGAACACCGCAGAAGAAAACCCAGAAAAAAGTAGCAGAAAGGAGAGAATGAGTAGAAGCAGAGAAGAAACCCAGCAATCCATCGAAGATAGTTGTCGCCACTTACGTCGACTCCTCTACCCGTCGCCTGTCGTTATCTCTCGGCCTCTCTTTCTCTCTTTTCGGATCTGAGATGGGTTCAATTGGAAGAGACACCATCAACGCCGCATCACCTAAATCGAAAGGAAGACATGTTGATTCTGAACCAACTCCGCCCACACACCAACCCACCATAGGTTCTTTTCTGATTGTGGTATCTTGGGTAAAGCGAGATCTAGAAGAAGCTGTCATTGTCGTCGAATTTTTGATTTTGGTCTCAGATCGGTTGTATTGGCTCTGTTCTCCAATTAACCCCTCTGATATCGGTAGGATTGGCTCTGTTCTTCGATGAACCCCTCCAATTACGGGAGTTTTTGGTTTTCATCAATTATGGCTGCTGATCGAATTGGCGGAGGAATTGGAGATGAGGCATGTTTGTTTTGGGAGACGATTGGCAGAGGAATTGGAGTGGGGTTGGTGGAGATGGGAGAAGAAGAGAGATGGACATAGATGGATGTGGATGGAGGTGGTCGTGGGTGAATGTGGAGCAGTTGAGAGGAGGAGGCAGGTGGAGAGGTGAAGGAGGAGAGAGAAGGGAAGAAAAGCTAGGTTACAAATGGGAGGAGAAGGAGAAGAGGTGCTTTTATAGTGGTGTAATTTATTTGAATCTCAAGGGTAATTTTGTTTTTTCAAGCCATCAGTTAGGTCCGTTAGTTAGTAGGGGTGGTTTTTGTATATCCCCAAACAATGAGGTTGTTTTTGTATATAACCCATCTAAGGAGGGTACAAACTGTCTTTTACCCTTTCATTAACAAACCATTTTTTCTTCGAGGTTAATAATTCGTTCGTGAAGTACACATTTGTTACAACAAGTCGCATTCATAGCCCGTTTTGTGACTCTTTTGATTTCTAGAACACTGCTTTTTTAATCTAAAATTTGCATTTGTGTTTGGTAATTTTTTATTTTTCTGCTTTCCCGAAAGCAATTTCTTTCCCAACGCAGCTTCTGAAAATCATGGGACGGGTTGCTTTACTTGACTTATTACTTGATAAAATTATTGTTGATGTTATTGTACATTAATTAATATCAATAATTTTTTTTATTGTAATAATCCCTCCGTCCCGCAAAGATAGTTTATTTTTTAAAAATAACTTTTTTTTTGGAGACATGCAATTAAAGCATTCCACTACAGGTTTTTAAAATGCTATTCCCACTATTGTCCTTGATTTTGTTTTCTCCAAGAATATGTGCATTGAATATGAATGGGTAGTATTGTAACTTCGTTGTATTTTTTACCTTGAAAATGTAAGTGGACAACCATTCAGGGACAGACCAAAATAGAAAGATGAACTATCTCTGCGGGACGTAGGGAGTATTATTATTTATTATATCTTGTATAATATGGTCGTTTCAAGACATACAACGCCTAAAGCACTAATTGCGAAACACAAAAAGTCACAAGTGATTTTCGAAACAGGTCAGATGTGGAGCTTACCAAACATTTACGGGGAAGGAAGTCCACCGGGATTCTTTCGAAATTGGTTTTTACAAAGCTCCAGTGCCTGACGGGTATCCCCCTGGTTTCCAACACAATTGGGACATTATTAGGGCTTTAGTCACAAATGCGGTCTTATATTTCCTTAACTTTAGTCACTTTCTCAAATAAAGGAATCGTACATTCCTTCCCCTTATTCCAAAGGTTGCTCGTCCTCTGTCTACTACAGATTTCCGTTCTATTAGCCTATGGAATACCACCCAAAAGATTATTTCCATGGTTCTGGCTAATAGACTGAAGTCCAGTCTCCTATATATTATCCCCCTTAGCAATCTTCCGTTGTTCCTGGTCGTTCTATCTCACACAATATCCTTCTTGCACATGAGGCTTTCACAAAGATTCGTTCCCGACGGTCTGGCAGTCATATGGTTGCGTTAAAGTTAGATATGAGTAAGACTTTTGACCGCGTTAACTGGGATTTCCTTTACACTGTCTTACCACCCTCAGGTTTGTTGCCTTTTTTATCTCTGTTATTATGCAGTGTATCACTACGGTCTCATACTCCTGCCTACTCAACAGTTCGGAAAGTGTTTCATTGAAACAAGGGGATCCACTATCCCCTTACCTCTTTATCAAATATTTAGAGGCCATCTCAACCTATTTACATTTCTTTCATTCATTCTTCAAGCGTTGTTCCTAGAATTATGTTAGGTTTTCAGGACCCTGCCTTCTCTCATCTCTTTTTTGCAAATGATTGTCTACTATTTCTAAAGCCCACTCTTTCCTCTTGCAATGTGTTAGCTTCTTGTTTTTTTTTTTTTTTTTTTTTTTTTTTTTTTTTTTTTTTTTTTTTTTAGCCACGTTTTTGGTCAACGTCTGAATCTAATCAATGTTGGAGATATGCCCTAGAGGCAATCTATTTCTCGTGATGTTTATGGATTTACGATTCATTATGTTATCGATATAGAAATATGTTAACATGAATGAAGTCCTTAGAATATAAGTGTTATATTCTTAAATATCCCTAGTCAATTATATTTATTAATATGACAATCAACTATAGGTTAGTATGGTGTTGGATTGATATGGAGATATCACGACCCAACACATGGGCATGCATTAGGGTTAATGACATACTGGATTGACCCATCTCCAAAAAGGCTACATACTGGTGATGTAAAGTCACAAGTGCTTCTCGCGGTGACAACGGTATTGTCATCCTTAGACTTGAAGTCACTAGATCATCTAGTTGTGGAATGTTGTGTTTTGGTAGCGTCAGACACTACACCGTGACTGGATAGTCATAAAGGTGTGTATCAGACACAATAGGAAGCAAGGTTAGATATCATAGTGATGTAGATATAATTTTTCCCTCCCACATAACAGGAGAAAATATTTGCGGCCACTCGAGGGATAGTGCTTATAGAATGTCTGGCAAGACTCAGATAAATCAATATGGGATATTGATGTTATCTGCACGAATACGGCTATTCAGACGATCGATAAACAATGGATAGGATATACGAGTGTGACTTGTATGTATCGTGTCCAATCCGGATATTGAGACAAAGAGATGAGACAATACTTGCAGAAGGTTTGTCAGATGACTATTTCTATTAGTTGGGTAGCGTGGATGTTTTGCGAGATGCCGCTTCATGTTAGTAAATTGTTACTACCAACTAAGTAGAAACCTATGGGGTCACACGCCATATGGATTGAACTAGACTAGGGAATTAATTAATATGATTAAATAATTAGAAGGATCAAAAAGAAAAACTTCCTAACTAAGTAGGACTAATATGCAAGTTGGACTAATCCATGTATAGACATGATTAGGACTAGTTTGCAAAAGGGGCTAATCCTTACATGAGTAGGATTAGGAGAGGGGTTCTTTATGTAGTAGGACAAGGAGTTGTTGGACTATGTAAAGAGCACTTCTAGCTTATTTTTATCGACACATCTACATACTTAGAGTAGGAGAAAATGAAGCAAAAATATAGAAAGCAACAAAAGGAGGCTGAACCCCCTTTTGCCGCCCCTCTACCCGTCGGCAACCAAGAGGGTGCGAACGCCCTTCCTTGGTGATTCGTTGCGTGATTTCTTCTTCCTCTTCCATTCTTCTAGCTAGAACAAGGAAAATTGGAGGATCAATATCTCAATCCTAGGCGTGGATCAACCGTAGAGACATTATACTTTTCGCGTTTGAAGTCATCAAAGGAGAACCACAAAGTACTTGTTTGATTCCATTACTATCGTTATGAATTATCTTCCTGTGACCCATGGAGGGTCTTGATCAGACAAACTATTGTTTATTACGCTGCATATCCATGGTCAAAACCCTACGGTGGTATCATACCCAAATTTCGTAGAGCATAACGTAGTTTATGTGTTACGATTTTGTTGTTTTTCACCCATAACTGTTGATTATTGCGTTAAAACGACAAATTAAGCATATTAGATGCAAGTTGAATGTGAGTCAACCAAACAGGAACTAATTTTACATGTGATGTAAGAGTTAGTGAGTTTGAGAAATGTTAGGATCTTAGATCTAGGGTTTGGGCACAAAATGGAAAGGAGTTTTCAATTTGGAAACGTTTTGAATTTGGGGAACAAGGAGTAGGAGTTGTTTTGGAAACAACTCCTTAGGAGGTTGGGCCCCCCCTAGGGGACCGCCCCTCCCTTGCTTTCCGCCCAAGTCACGCACGACCGAAGGGGCGAACCGGCCTAGGCGCGCACGGGTTGTCCGAGCGGTCTAGGTCCGGCCGGCCCAAAGGCCTTGTGGTGGTCCATTGTTGGTTCAGCCATAGTGATGGTGTGCCTCTTGGACCATTTTAACCCTATTGATTCTAAAATCAATTAAAATTGACCAAGGACATTAAAATTAGATTTAACTGTTTATGTGCTTTTTGCATGGTGATTGGATATGGCCTTAGATGTGGTATGTTGTGAATGTTTAATTTTGTGGTTTGTTTACGGCCTGCGAGCTGATCAATTTGATGTAATAATTAATTAAGGTTTACGGCCTGCGAGCCGGTATATTTCTTTATCAACTTGTGAGTTTTATTTATTTAGTTTAGTTTCTAGCTAGTACTATATAGAATAGATAGCCAAGATTGAAGAAAAGAAGCCCAAAGAATTAAAGGAGCCTCAACAAGGAGCATGGAGCATCCCATAAGGCTATGAAGGATGGACCAAAAGATGGAGGCACATGGAGATGAGCTTGCTATTTTTAGGGTTCATAGATATTCTCAATGGCTTAGAATATCTTAGTCTAGGAGGCCATATCCATATCACGTTAATTTCTATATTTGTGGATGTTTACTTTATTGTCTTATTATTGTTGTTGGTGTATGAATGATGCATGCAATTTGATAATAAGATAATTAAACAACCCGGATCTTTTATTTGGAGTTTTTCCCAAACTCAAATAAGTAGATCAGTTGATAAAGATCAATAAAATAATTAACTTGAAAAAAAAACATCCCTCCAAAGTAAATATTACGTTTTGCCTTATCGTTACTTAAACACTCATCACAAAATCGATTAATCAAGTCCGTGCGTGCCAAAGCAGGGCGACTTGAGTCATCATTATGTGGTGCGAAGGCACATATAATATGCAATTGTTGGATTAAGAGGTTGGACTTAACTAGACACTTTTAATAAGGATTAAAATCCTTGAGGCACCAATTGGGATTATCTATGGGATAGATAAGTAAAGAGTTTTTTGGCCAATTGATTCAACAGTTGCATGAGATGCAATTGAAATGTTTCCTACCTAAATAACTAGTTTTGTGTGACTTGACAAAGCAAGCTCAAAAGAAGTGAAATATGGATCTTGGCCCACTAGAAAATATAATGATATTTTCCGCATTAATATTTTGAGAGTTATTAATCCGTAGAAAATTAGTGGGAGCTATATTTGACCATTGAAGTCCTTGTTAAATATAGTTATACGTCACAATACATTGCATAACTCTTTCGTGTTGAATACCCATGGCATTACATTAAAAAAACATGAATTAAGTCCATAAGATGGACAAGCTGTCTGGAATCTATTTTCTAGATTGGTATGAAATTGAGAATTAATCTCAAATAAAAGAAAAATTGGTTTACATCGTAGAACATAAAGTTCTCTTCACACCGACTACCAAAACACACTAAAACCTAATGGAATAAACACCAAAGAATGGTTATTTGAATGTCACTTGCCTCGTGTTAGCTGCCATAAACTCTGAGGAAGCAACATGAGAAACGTGGAGGCGTTTGATATGACCATACATTAAAAGAAGTTTTTTCAAAGAGCGAGCTAGACATGAAAGGTTTGAAGTGTTGCTCCACGTTGCGTTCTCTTAGCACTCGTCATGATCGACATTAATCAAGCTCGTGCGTGCCAAAGTAGGGCGACTTGATTCATCAAGATTTGACGTGACAACACTAGCTAGTAATGTGTGACTGCTGAAGCAAGATGTGAGACGCAACTAAGCTATTTCAATAGGATTGAAATCTTAGATTTTGGAGTTATCTATGAGATAGATAAAGAATAAATAGTTATTCACCCAAAGTGGACCAAGAATTTCATTGGATGCAATTATAATTTTGTTTAAAGGCGGTTTACTCAATGAGATTGAGAACCGTTGAACAAGACACTAATTAGGGCTAAGGCAAAATATGTTAATAGTTAGCAGCATGGGTAAGGGAAAAAGGTTTGCGCCGACACCATGGGTATAAAGCAAGCTTGTTGCTGAAAGCCAAGTTGCCTTAGATCTCTAAAAAGTGGTGTAGTGGAAGAAATACTGCCCAAAAGTAGCTGGAAGGAAAGAATAAAGGAATTGTGAATTCCAATTTAGGTATTTTTGTTATTGAATTCAATGTGTCTATCGCATCATCAAAAGTATATGATACTATATGAGGATCTCACATTTATAGAAATGTGGAGGATCTTCAGAGATAAAGACAACTGGATAAGGAACAAATAAACCTACACGTGGGGCAATGAAGCAACGGGTTGCTGAATTAGCCGTAGGGAATTATCTCTACCTTTTTGAAATTGTTCATGAATTAGAAAAATATGATCATGTCCCTGCTATGAGTAGGTGCATTATCATAGTTTCTTGTTTGGATAAGAATTGATCTCTATCATAATAAAGGACAAATGTCGTTCCATTTATTCTGATATGCATTATTGTAATGAAATTTTGTCTAATGGATTGTATATCCTTGATCATGATAATTTCATCTATAACATAAATACCAAGAGGTTAGCATATAATGATATGAACCTCACTTTTATTTAGAATTATCGTTTGGGCAAAATGAATAAGAGATACATATCTAGAACTCCATATTGATGGATTTCTTGACTCATTTGATTTTGAATCATATGGGACATGTAAGACTTATATATGAGGCAAATATATGATCTTTTGGGAATCATACATATTAATGTATGTAGGCCGCTAAGCAAAAATGCTAAAGGTAGTTTTCAGTACTTCATCCTATTTACTGATGGGATCAGAGAAATATGGATTTGCGTATCTTATAAAGAAACAAATCAGAATCCTTTGAAGAGTTCAAGGAATTCAAGATTGAAGTAGAGAGCCAGCTTGGCAAAAGTATCATGGCTCTACGTTTGGATCGTGTAGGAGAATACTTAAGCGAATAATTTGAACATCTAAGGGAGTATGGGATGTGATCCCAACTCACTCTACTTAGAACACCATTATGGAATGGCGTGTCTGAGAAGAGACACCGGACCTTGTTGGACATGGTTCGGTCCATGATGTGTCAAACAGAACATCCAGTTTACTTTTAGGGGCCATGTTCTAGTTACAACAAATTTTGCCCTTAACCTTGTTCCATCTAAATTAATTATGAAAAAACACCATATGAGATATGGACTAGGAAGCGTCCTAGTATGTCGTTCATAAAGAATTTGGTTTATGAGGTTTATGTAAAAGGCTTACAGATAAACTTGAACCTAAGTCGGATCAAATGTACTATGTGGAATATCCTGAGGAAACAAAGGATATTATTTTTACAATCCAATCGAGAACAAATTGTTTGTTGCTCGAACCACTGTGTTTCTAAATAGAGATTGTCTATAAAAGAAACAGTGGGAGGACACTAGAACTTGAAGGAGTTCAAGAACCACAAGAGAACATTGATCCTTTTGATGGAACATGAGTAGGATCACAAGGTGTTGTGGAGCAACCTACTTAAGTAACATAATGACCTCGTAGGTCGGGTAGGATATGTCAAGGAGCTAGAGAAATATGGATTTCTCATAACCCGGTGATATATTTCTCATAAAGATTAGCCTACAACCTATGAAGAGGCCACGATTGGGCGATACTCTCAGAAATGGCTTGGAGCCATGAGATACGATATGGAATCCATGTATACCAACAAAGTATGGAATTTGGTGGAACCACCTGAAAGGGTAGGACCTATAAGGTGCATGTGGCTTATGAGGAAACCAACATGGATGGTAATAAGATTACTTTTAATGGACAATTGGTTGGAAAAGGGTTTCATGTGAGTTCATAGTATATACTATAACGAAATCTTTTTAAATCCATTAGCATCTTGCTTGTAGCAATCTGTATATAGATTGAATCAAGCCTCTCAGAGTTGGATTCTTCGAATGATGATGCAATCAAAGGAGTTTGTTTCCATCAAAATTGAAGATGAAGCTTATGTTTACAAGAAGGTTAGTGGGAGCATAGTTATATTTCTGGTCTTGTATGTAGAGACATACTAGTCATTGGGAATGATAACCCTACTTGGCAATCTTATGTAGATTGACTTGAGAAGTAATTTTCAATGTTAGACTTAGACAAAAACAATCTATAAAGATCTATGGAATAGATCAAGATAGTTGCTCAGCTTAAGTCGAAGTTCATATATTGACAAAGGTGTTGAAATGGTTCAACATGTAAAGAATACGGATTCTACCTTTGTCGCATGGAATTTGTCTTTGGAAGACTAAATGTCTTTCCAATTAGATTGGGAAGAGGACCGTATGAATAAGATTCACGAGATACGCCATGATATGTACTAGGCCAAACATGTCATATGAGCATGACATGGTGATACCAGTCATATCCAGGTGGGAGTTAGTGGATAATTGTCAAGATTATCCTTGAGTGCTTGAGAAGAACCAATGATGAATTCTTGATATATGGAGGAAAGGAAGAGTACACTGTAAAGGGTTACACTGATGCGAACTTCAAAACCGACATGGATGATTCAGATTGTAGTCAGGTTTTTTGTTTAGCCTTGATAGAGGAATTGTGAGATGGAAGGGGTTCCACGCGAGATTCAGTTGCCGATTCTACCACTAGGACTGAGTATATTAATGCATGTGATGCACTTACTCAGAATATTCAATGTCAATCGATTGTCGACGAAGGAGATGTGAATATATGCAAGAGTAGCAGCATAGGTCTCGCCTACCATGCCCCTTGCGCAGCGGAAGCATGAGGGCCGCAAGATCAATAGGCATATGATGCACCAGATTGAATCTAGTGCAAGTGGGAGACTGCTGGAGATATGCCCTAGAGGCAATCTATTTCTTGTGACATTTATAGATTTATGATTCATTATGTTATTGATATAGATATATGTTAACATGAATGAAGTCCTTAGAATATAATTGTTATATTCTTAAATATCCCTAGTCAATTATATTGATTAATAGGACAATCAACTATAGAGTAGTATGGGGTTGGATTGATATGTAGATATCACGATCCAACACATGGGCATGCATTAGGGGTAATGACATACTGTATTGACCCATCTCCAAGAAGGCTTCATACTAGTTATGTAAAGTCACAAGTGCTTCTCGCAGTGACAACGGTATTTTCATCCTTAGGCTTGAAGTCACTAGATCATCTAGTTGTGGAATGTTATGTTTTGGTAGCGTCAGATGCTACACCGTGACTGGGTCTTCATAAGTGTGCGTATCGGACACAATATGAAGCAAGTTTAGATATCGTAGTGATGTAGATTGAATTTGTCCCTCCCACACACTCGAGGGATAGTGCTTATAGAATGTCTGGCCAGACTCAGATAAATCAATATGGGATATTGATGTTATCTGCATGAATAAGGCTATTCCCAAGATCGAGACACTATGGATTTGATATACGAGTGTGACTTTTATGTCTTGTGTCCAATCTAGATATTGAGACAAAGGGATGAGACAATACTTGCACAAGGTTTGTCGGATGACTATTTCTATTAGTTGGGTAGCGTGGATGTCTTGCTTGAGGCCGCTCCATGTTAGTAAATTGTTACTACCAGCTAATTAGAAACCTATGGGGTCACACGCCATATGGATTGAACTAGACTTGGGAATTAATTAAGGGTCAATTACTTATTACCCACCTCCAGTATAGGGTAACGATCCATGTACCACCTCCAGTTTCAAAATTCTCTTATTACCACCTACAATTTATAATTGTTAGAAATTAACAACTAGGGAAAATTCCGTCCAAATTTTTCCGTTAGTTAACAGTTTTTGAAGGGCAAAGTCGTCCACACACAAAATTAGAAGTTTAAGTAAAAAAATGAAAAACAAAGAAAAAGGGAAAAGAATGAAAAGAGGATGAAGTAGCAGCAGCATCAGATCGTAGAGATGTGTTTCAAAAAAAAATGTAGAAGATGGATAGACTTTCCTCCCCATTCTTCGCCTCAAACAGACCTCATATCGCTTTCTTCTCATCACCGTCTCTATCAACTGTAACTCTCTGCAGAGGTTCACAGTTTTACAGTTCCAGATTTGTAGAAGACGAGAAGGTCGATGCCTCTCTCTCTCAAGATATCGGAAAATCAAAGTAGATCAGAAACTATATCTCTTTAACAACAGATCGGAAATTTTCATTGGTGGGTTCTCAGTCTGTGCTTGTGGTGGTTGGATAACCGGGGAAGGCGGGTGGCGACATGATTGGGCAGAGAGGGCGGCGGCTCTGGGTGTTTTATCGGTTAGAGAAGACAAAGAGAAGTGTTGTATCTTCGTCGGGATCTGGAAATCCGGCGAGCGGGGTGGTTCTGGGTTTTTGTCGGGGTTGAGCAGAGGTTATGGTGGATCAGGGGTTTGGTTTTAGTTGGATTTTGTTTCGTTTGGGTGTTGAGATGGCAGCGATGGTGTTGTTTGTCGCAGGTAAAGATGGAGGTTAAAGTGTTGCTCGCCGGATTCTGAGTTTGTGATGGAGGCGATGGTGGTTCTGCAGTGGTGGAGGCGGGGTTGTTCTTCGTGTTCATATCATTTTTATTGGACTACTTTTCCCCTATAAAACCGTCAACTAGCGGAAAGTTTTGGACGAAAATTACCCCAATTGTTGATTGTTTGCAACTAGAAACTAGAGGTTGTAATAAGAGAGTTTCGAAACAAGGGGTGGTAACTGGTTTATTATGCTATACTGGAAGTAGGTAATAAATAATTGACCCATTAATTAATACGATTAATTAATTAGAAGGAACAAAACGCAACAACTTGCTAACTTAGGAGTACTAATATGCAAGTTGGAGACATGATTATGATTTTCAAAGAGAACTAATCCATGTATAGACATGATTAAGACTAGTTTGCAAAAATGGACTAATATTTACATGAGTAGAATTAGGAGAGGGGTTCTTTATGTAGTAGGTCAAGGAGTTGTTGGACTATATAAAGAACACTCCTAGATTATTTTCTCTAAACATCTACATACTTAGAGTAGGAGAAAATAAATCAAGGAGAGAGAAAGCAACAAAAGGAGGCCGAACCCTCTTTTGTCGCCCCTCTACCCGTCGGCCACCAAGAGGGCCCGAACCCTCTTCCTTGGTGATTCGTTGCGTGATTTTTTCTTCTTCTTCCATTCTTCTAGCTAGCATAAGGATATTGGAGGATCGAGATCTCATTCCTACATGTGGATCAACAATAGAGACGTGATACTTTTCGTGTTTGAAGTCATCAAAGGTGAACCACAAGGTACTTGTTTGATTCATTTACTATCGTTATGAATTCTCTTCCTGTGATCCTTGGAGGGTCTTGAACAAAAAAATTATTGTTTATTCCGCTGCGTATCCATGATCAAAACCCTACAGGAAAATCAACACTCCATTTTAGCCCCTCCACCCCCTCAGATTTATGACACTTCTTCATCACTTGCTTTGGTATTCCCTCCGGTCCGCTACGCACTACGTACCTTGGTTTACTTATAGGAAAATTAAAAAATAAGCGTCACTCCTGCTGTCTGGTTTCGGTTAAGGTTCATAGAAAACTGGCAGGTTGGAAGGAGAAGTTGCTTTACCATGCAGAGCGTTTCACCTTGGAAAAAATAATGCTCTCTTCGTACCGAAACTATATGGGAGTTTTTCTTAAATTACCAGTCATAGTGCAACGAGATTAATAAAACCATCATTCAGTTATGGTGGAGTCAGCGGACATTCCACTCTCTCTGGCTCACCCCAACTCTATTATCTGTTTAGCAAAGTCTGAAGGCGGTTTGGGCCTGCGAAACTTAACTTGGTTTAACTCTGCTCTTTTAGAAGCTAAGGGCTCTAACAACGGCTCCCTCGCCACCCAAATCTTATTGGCAAAGTATAAATTCACAGGAGATCAGCGGGTTTTTTTTCGTTCCACACTCTCAGGTCTACTCCTGGGCTTGGAAAAGTATCTCCTCTGCTACGTCTCTTCTCGAACAAGGTCAATGCTGGCAAATCGGGATGGAACAATAGTTAACATTGGGGCACATTGCTTGCTTATGCCCTTAATGTTGCTACATGTCTCTGATTTTATTAATCTTACTTTCACCAAGATTGGGATGTCATGAGTTGAGTAGTTATCTTCTTGCTTTCTTAGTACATATGGTCCTGGCTATCCAGCTTTTCCCACCATGTACGCATGATAAGTTTCTCTGGCCATACACACGAATAGGGATTTTTTCAGTCAAGTTCAGCTACAGGTTTATTCAGAAAGAAGATTCTCCCATATTATTCACCGCATAGTGTTTCTTCTTCCAGGATAATACTTTCTGAGAACCTAAATGGGGCATCCTCTGAAGCCACCCGCTCTTACCTAAATTTTGAGTTGTTCCTTTACCGGTTACTTAATGATGGATTACCAGTCAATGCTAGAAGAGCAACCTTCATTGCCTATGGGTATCTTGCCCATTTTGCAACACCAATACGAAGACCTCATACTTGTGGCGTCTTTGGGGTTAGGAAATGTCCCCTCTCCCGGAGATCCACGTTTTACTGCTACAGCAACAGCTGGCTCAAACCATAATGAGCATTGCGAATGAAAATGAGTGGATGTGGCATCTTGCGGCTTTTCTCTGGTCCATTTGGCGGCTTCCACACATTGTTGTTTTTCAACCCCAGCAATGCAATTCAACACTAATTCATGCCCTCCATCGGCAACACTATCATGAGCTTGCGCCTACCCCAAACCCACTCATGCTCTTCAGGCACTACAACGTTCGTAATTTCTCTCTTTCATGTCGACGTATCTCCGAAGCCACGTCTCCACTTTGCCTGTTTGGGGATCTTCTTACATAATGATCGGAGAGTTACTCACACTTTCTACTTACGGCAGAGGGCTAGCTACCTCTCCTCTCCAAGAGGAGCTACTTGCCCTTTTACCTGGAACTACTATCGGTTGTTTCTATCACTATACAAATATATCTATTTTTACATACTATCTCGCCGTTCTTGTTCAATTGAAAGACGTGAGAACTTTGCGCATGGGAAATAGCTTTTTGCAGCACAAATTTATCAGGAACCAACCAGATTAGTTTATTGTAATATCACAAAAGCTCTGCGTGATCACATCACCTTGCCAAAGAAGCTCTTTTCGAAGCCCCTTTTGTCCTTAGTTATGGGTTCTAGGGTGTTGTTTTTTGGCTGTTTGTATATTTTGAATCGTTTACCGGGCCTATGTCTTGTGGATTTGTATGTAGCATGTAGGTTGTTGCTGTCTTTTGCTTCTGGTGTACTGTTTGACTCTCACGTTTTTGAAAAATAAACAGCCATTCCATAAAGAGCTAACAATTTGAGGCTCCGCATATTTTCCAATTGGTCTTCTCCTTCTTTCTAGTTTACTTTAAGGGTCACTTTCACTGACGAATTTAGTTGACGATATGATAAAAATTACTAATTTTTCATAATAAAGTTATGTCAAGAAAGATTTATAATATTATTTGAAAGGATTACCATATTTTGATAACATATCATTATTCAAATTTATCGATCAAGGTTACTACTAAATCCTAATTTAATGATTCATCTATTGTTTGTCAAAAAAATGATCTACAGAACACGAGACTTTAACAGAAAAAAAAAAAAAATCGTATCAGAAAACAAGCTGCAACCTTTCTATAGTAGTAAGAACTTGCAAGCTTTTCCCCCTGTACTTCACTTCAATGTACATGCAAAAAAAAAAGTAAACTAATTGAAACCCTAACGCTTCTTGATCACCAAGGGTCTCCCTGCACGCGGCCCATGACTCTTCACTGAATTATGAGCTTTCACGAACAAGATGAATTTCTTGAAGGGTTTCTTTATCTTCTCGGAGATCTTTGAGTTCAAGTTGGTTTCCGCCGTACCCTTCTCTTCCTTATCGGTAGTCGGGAATTCTTCTTTGTTCGCAACCGTACGCGATATAGCCTCCTGAAGCCCTTGTATGCAGAGCTGGGTAGCAGCTTCCATGATCTGGCAAAGCAGAGGCTCGTCGAGCTTGCCAAGTAGATTGTTGTCGAACTTTTCCAGTTGCTTCAAGTCTCCACGTCCGGTCTTGTTGGCGTGCTCCGTGCAGTAGATGATGACAACGGCGAGCGCCTTGGCGTTTGCTTTCGGCACCCGTATTACGCCGGAATACTGGACGGCCTCTATCATGTTCCTTAGGGTTTCACTCTGGAGGGCCACCTTCGGTTCCACGGTTAATTTTTCGCCATCGGAGCTGAGAAGCGTCAAAGGCTTAATCTCCTGTTCGGGTAACGAATATAGCCTCTGTAGCGAAAAAGGGTTAACATCTTCCGGTTCTTCCGGCATTACGTATGAGCTGAGTAGCTCCAATGGCTTGATCTCTTCCAGTTCTTCCTGGAACGAGTATGAAGCTTCAGGAGACGATGACGATGATGAAGATGACGGCATTGTGGCTGTTGCTTTGGTGAAGTTTCGGGGTTCCCAAAGTTTTGTGATTATTATTAGAGAGCAATATGAAGGCTGTGTATATATATAAGTGGAAATGTTACCTCCTCTTCTCCTCGTAGTCATAGGACAGGTTGTTGTTGGGTCCAAGCCCAAACCAATTGGCCCATAGTATGGTGGGGCGGTGAAGGCTTACTTTGTCTCCAAAGTCAGCTATGTTACTTGCTTTGAGAGCAAGAAATCAAATTGGGAACATTCCTAATGAATTCCACCGCCACAGTCACTAAGGTGCCTATTTAAGACCATGTGCAGATGGTCTTTTGGTGCATTCTCTCAATTCGTCTGCTTTGCCTTGTGTTAGGAGTGCGAGTAGAAGACAAAAATCACCCTACATTTATGGGAAAAATACATTTAACCCCTGATTTATGGAGAAAATAGTTTTTGCACCCCTGTCAGTGGATGGAGGTGGACAGATACCACCCTTTTGTTACAATAAGTTAGTGGAGGGGTGCAAATTGACTTTTTGTGACCATATTACCCTTACAAATTATGGACAAATAACATAATTTTTTTTTATTTAATACAATGTTCATCATGTTCTTGAGCACCTCCATCAATACCACAAAATAACCACTACCACCACCACAACAACAACCCAGTAACAAGAACACCACCCCCAGATTATCTTCTTCCTAAGTAAGAAACAAATCATAGAACACAAAAAAATAAAATATGAATAAATTGAACAATTCAATCTATAAACAGAGCAATTCTAGTTTGCTAGTTCTTCAACCGGCTGAGTCCATCAAATCAATTCATTTCTAGCACTCAAACTCTCCGAGAAAAATTCGTTGGTTTCCTTTCGAAATGTATCCAAATAATTCTTCATCGCCTCCAATTTCACCCCGATCTTCTATGGAGACACCCTTCTCATCTCCATCATTACTGCGACTTTCACCTCCACAAACCAAAACCCATTATTACCACCCCCATCTTCCACAACATGTACCACCAAGATTAGGTTCACCACAATATCTCTACCTCTCTGATTTCGAACCGACCACAAACATAACCCAACGAATTTTTCCCAGAAATAAGAACTAACAGGGTCCCAATATTGGATCATAAATTGAACCCGAATCAAAACTAACTCGTTTTCCAGAACAAAAGCATAGAGAGGGAGGGAGATAAGAGACAGTTGAGGTCGGTGGTTGGGCTTCTTCTGCGTTCTTCTTCCTCCGGCACCACCACGGAGCCACAATCGCAACAATACGACAGTGACGGCTGGATACTACTTTCATTTTTTGCCGCATCTTAAGGGCACTGCCTCTGAAATTGGTTCTCAAAGGCACCGCCTTTCTAAACTGCGACGACGCTTGCGGCTGCTACAAGGACTTTCTCGACGAATCCACCCTCATGGCGTCGCCGGTGGGTGCAGCATCGATGGTGGTGATGGCCACCTCCTCATGGCGTCGCTGGTGCTTGGTGAAATGCTTCTCGTCGAGGGTCAGGGTATCGACACTCCAATCCCTAAATCCCCACTTTCCACGGATATCAAACCCGATGCGATCGCACACTCTGACTCGACCCCACCAAATTACCAGATTCGAAGCTCTCAATCACCATCCGATTCGCCAGAGGTCTTCCAGTCCTAACCTCCGCAATGCCAGATTTCTTGCTTCGTCTTCCTTCTGGGGACGAGATCTGTGCTCGACCAGTGGAGGAACCATGCTTTTTCGCCGTTCCACCACCAATCGAAGGAATTCTAGGGTCGTCCAAGTGACGGATGTCATCGGTGAGGTCGACTTCCTCGGCGGTCCAGAAGAAGGCTTCGGCTAGAGACAGAGAGAGAAGATGGAGTGGGAAGGGGAGAGAGATGCAGAGAGAAGATAAAGAAGGAAATGAGGAAAGAAAAGATTTAGGGTTTATTAGGATAAGTATATAGGTAGGTCATTTTGTCAATTGTCAGGGGTATTTTGTCTTTTCACCCATCCGTTAGCCTCCGTTAGTCTCCATCCACTGACATGGGTTGAGAAGGTATTTTCCCCATAAATCAGGGGGCAAAATGTATTTTCCCCATAAATGGAGGGTGGTTTTTGTATTTTACCCTAGGCGTGCTCAAACAGAGGGTACTATTTGGTGATTGTGTGGATGCGACACAAGTTGGCGAGAAAAGACCGAAAACGAATATCGCGGCGTGATCGTTCACGACGGCGGCGACGTTTTCAGAAGCTGATTTCGGGTTACTCGTTAGCAATTTGTTTGCTTGTTTTCCGCCTAGCGGCGAGGATTTTTTTTATCCGTTTATTAGTTTCTAGCTTGTTTACCCACATTCGTTGTGGAAGATTATCTACCCATTGTAATTGTTATAGTGGAAGTTTAGTGGGTTGTTTTGTCCCTCTCGATTAGAGGGTTTTTCCCACGTTACATTCTTGTGTCCTACATCTTCTACTTTTCCGCACTTGTTCGTGTTGGCGTTTCTTTTGGCATTCTTGTCCGTCTGATTCAGCCCCGTGACCCAACAAAAGTGGTATCAGAGCCTAGTTGAATGGGGGATTCAACGGGTTCCATGATCAACTTGACAGATAGCAACTACTTGATATGGAAGCCTAGGATGCAAGACTTGCTTTATTGCAAGGATTTGATGGACCCAATTCTTGCGAAATGGGTCAAGCCAACCGAAGTTAAGGTTGATGAGTGGACCAAGATGAATATGAAGACGACTGGTCATATCCGCAAGTGGATTGACAATTCGGTGTTCCACCATGTTGCTCAAGAGACGGATGCCTACCATCTATGGATAAAGTTGGAGGGCATGTATAAGAGGAAGACTGCCAGGAACAAAGTGTTGCTGATGAGATCGCTCGTGAACTTGAAGTACAAAGACGGTGAACAAGTTGCTAGCACTTGAGTGAGTTTAAGAGTCTCATAAACCAATTAGCTATCGTCAAGCTCAATTGTGATGATGAGACACAAGCCTTGTTGTTTCGTAGCTCCCTACCAACCTCGTGGGAGACGTTGGTCGTGTCATTGAGAAATTATGCCCCTGATGGAAAGCTGTCCATGAGTATGGTCAAGGACGCGATGTTTAACGAGGAGGAAAGAAGGAAGGAGATGGGCTCTGACAGCGCGCATGCTCTTGTCACGGAGAATAAAGACAAGAACAAGGATCGAGGGAGAATCCAAACAAGAAACAAGAACAGAGGTCACAGCAAGTCCAGGAATGGAGTTTATCAGCCAAGATCCAAGGTCAAGTGCTACAACTGTGGAAGGAAGGGTCACATGGAAAGATCGTGCCAATTCCCGAAGAATGATCAGAACCCAGGCGACAATAGAAGGAACCAGAATAATGATAAGAGTGAGGATGATGATACAAGTGCCACAATCTCTCAGGACCTTGTGGTACTCTCAGTCGGAGAAGAAGAATGCCTTTACATTGCAGCAAATCAGGAAACTGAGCGGGTTGTTTATATAGACGCTTCATACCATGCAACTTCGAGACGAGATTTCTTCACTACATACAAAGCTGGAGACTTTGGAACTGTGAAGATGGGTAATACGAGTACCTCGAAGATCTAAGGGATTTGAGATATGCGCATCGAAACCAATGTTGGGTGCAAGATGGTGTTGAGGGATGTACGCCATATTCCTGATTTGCGACTGAACCTAATATCTGGTATTGCTCTAGATCGCCAAGGATAAAGCTACTTTGGTAGTGGTAAGTGGAAGCTGACCAAGGGATCAATGATCGTGGCTAGAGGAGAAACTTGCTGCACACTCTACAAGACTCCTGTGAAGGTACTTGGTGATAGCCTCAATGCAGTTGAGGATGCAGCATTACCAAATTTGTGGAACATGAGGCTTGCTCACATGAGTGAGAAAGGAATATTGAAGATTTTGGCAAGGAAGTCTCTAATGCCTTTTGCCAAAGGTACACCACTGAATCCTTGTGATTACTGTTTATTCGGAAAACATCACAGAATTACCTTTAGTTCCTTTGCTAAAAGAAAGTCGAAGATACTGGAGTTAGTGCACTCTGATGTGTGTGGTCCCATAGTGGTGGAGTCTATTGGTGGTCGCAGATATTTTGTGACCTTTATTGACGATTCTTCACGTAAGGTATGGGTGTATTTCCTGATGACTAAGGATGAAGTATTTGAGAAATTCAAGAAATTCCATGCCATGGTTGAAAGAGAGACAGGCAATCCTTTGAAGTGTCTACGTACATGCAATGGTGGTGAATATACTTCAAAGGAGTTTGAAGCCTATTGTGATACCCACGGTATTCGGCATGAGATGAAGGTTCCAGGTACCCCACAACACAACGGTGTTCCCGAGAGGATGAACCGGACTATTGTTGAGAGAGTGTGATGTATGATTAGAATGGCAAAGCTGCCAAAGTTATTCTCGGGTGAAGCAGTTCGTACCGCCTATTATGTGACGAACAGGTCTCCATCTGCTCCTTTGGGTTTTGAGATTCCAGATAAGGTATGGCATGGTAGAGACGTTTCCTACTCTCATCTGAAGGTGTTTGGCTGCAAGGCGTTCGCATATATACCCAAGGAGAAGCGACTTAAGCTTGATGACAAAGTCAATCCATGTGTTTTATGGGCTATGCAGATGCGGAGTTTGACTGCAGGTTATGGGATCCAGTCAATAAGAAGCTGATAAGAAGCAGGGATGTGGTTTTCTATGAGAACCATACTATTGAAGATATCGAGATGTCTTCAAATTCGAAGGAAGTTTTTGCTCCCGACCTCAGTCCAGATACCTCCCCTAGTGCTACGGGTGGAGAAGAGATTCCTGTAGATGTTCCAAAGATAGATATGGAAGAGATGGAAGATGACGATGACGATGATGATTCCGATGAAGAGGGTGTTGAGCAGGGGGAGAAGCCACCTCTTCCAAATAACGAATGACTAGAGCTGAGAAGGTCCACCAGGAATCCGCAACCATCTTTCAGGTACCCATCGTCTGAGTATATTTTAGTTACTGATGAGGGGGAGCCAAAGAGTTTCCGGGAGGCACAAACTCATAAAGACAAGTCAAGCTGGATGAAGGCTATGCAAGAAGAGAAGAGTTCCTTGGAGAAGAATGATACTTATGAGTTAGTAAAACTACCGAAGGGAAGAAAAGCACTGAAGAACAAGTGGTTGTTCAAGCTAAAGAAGGATAGTAATGGGAAGCTAGTGAAGTATAAGACACGATTGGTGGTCAAAGGTTTCGGCCAAAAGAAAGGTATTGACTTTGATAAGATCTTTTCGCTTGTTGTTAAGATGACCTCAATTCGAGTTGCCTTACGGCTAGTAGCTAGTATGGAACTCGAGCTTGAACAACTAGATGTGAAGACTGCCTTTCTTCATGGTGACTTGGAGGAATAGATCTACATGGACCAGCCTGAAGGATTTGAAGTGAAAGGGAAGGAGAACATGGTTTGCAAACTGAAGAAGAGTCTATATGGCCTGAAGCAAGCGCCAAGACAATGGTACAAGAAATTTGAATCATTCATGGTGATTCGTGGGTACAAGAGAACAAAGGCAGACCAGTGTGTTTACATAAGAAGATTCCCCGATGGTAACTTCATCCTGTTATTGTTGTATGTCGATGACACGTCACTACAACAAACTGTTCATATTGTTACGGTCGAAACTGTAATAATATATATGAAAACTGTAGTAATAGAAGTAACTACACTTTGGTATTCCTTAGCTAGAAGTGGTGTTGCTATAGTCTATTACTACGCTTAGAGTGACCATAGGTAAAGATTAGTTGTAGCTACACATTTCTTGTTATGTTTCTTTGTGTAACCAAAAGTATTTGTTGTTACGCTTCCCCACCGTCACTAGAGGAGTTACCATTTTTTAAATATAATTTTCAAAAATTGTTGCCACGTTTCTTATCCGTAGCGAGAAGATGTCATGGATGAATATATGAGATATATTTATATATGCCATTTTATCCATAACTATACCAAATAATCTACTCCAGTGCTTCAAATAATAACTCGTTCTATATATTCTTTAAAAGATTGTAATATAAGAGTGTAGAAAATGGAACTTAATGCCCACAACAACATTGACAAATAGAATTGTATTCTTTAAAATAAAAAATCATATCCACACAAATAGTGTTCATATGGAAAATTAAGTGAAAGTACAATAAGTTTTCTCCTCTACTAAAGATATCTCAAATTTAATAATCCCCATAAACTAGCATCAATGAACATATCCATAATGTTGTCTGAAAATTTATTCCAGGAGACGATCAATACTATAAAAGACTTAACTTATAGAAGACTATGCCCATCAAATGAAACTTTACCAAGACAACCCGTTTCTAAATAACAGCAGCATAAGCAGAACATCACTTTCCTCTCATCATTTCTGTGAAGATCTTGGACCTGTAAGACAATTCACATACATCAACTAAGAACATGTATCTGATTATGTAGCTAATTGACTGTACTAAAGCATCTCAAATTTTTTTTGACTGTTTCTATCTACTATAGCAATCACTTCATAATTTTACCCGTCGAAGTACGCTTATTCCTTGGTAGTGAAATTTTGTTGACATTTAATGCAGAAGCCTTCAAATATAGCTTAAACTAGTAATCAGTAACGAAAATCATATTTAAGAAAATAAATCGATTGAAAATTGTAAAAAAAAAAAAGTAAATATAGTATAGTTTAGGTATCACCTGTGTAACATCTCGAGATGCCGGAGACCGATTTTTTGATAAGTGGGGGAGCATCAACTTTATTGTGGTACGCAATTCATCCATTTCTTCTTGTAGAGTACAAACTTTATCTGCTTGACCTTTCAAAACTTCAACTTGACTTCTTAGTTTACACATCTCTCTTCCATCTTCTGCTCTTCTTCTATACTCTTTTTATCAAACTCGATTCAACCTCTGTTTGAGCCCCGAAGAGTTGAAGATGTAGGTCGTACTCCTAAACCACGCACTCGTCCATGTCTATCATTTCACAGCACTTGAGAATATATATCTCCATCCCAAGCTGCTTTACCTATTTTTTCCTCTAGACATTGTGTTTCCTTTAGCTGCATTGTCTTTATGTTGTCCTTGATACCAGATCATACGTAAAACCAGAGATAAGTACTATTTCATTTTACCTACAAGACCACTATGTGCAGGGAGTAGCTGAAGTAATTCCTACAAAGTAAAACATAAGTAAAACATTGGGTGTGGAGGATGAGACATGCACATTTTGTAATTAGAAAACATGTTTTGATTAAAGGATAGAAGGACATGCATAACAGACCTGCCAAAATCAATTTCATCCCCAAAAGTTGCAAGAAATTTTTCCGAGTTAACTATTTGCAACTACACATAGTAATCTTTTATCCCTGTATATTTCGACTCTACCATTTCATACTCATATCCATTTGCCAAGGCACTATCACCCTCCATTCCATATTTTCGGGCCAGCCTATGGACATGTCAAACACCAGATTCTTTAGCTCTTGGTATTCTTGAAACAGTGCACTGTACTTTACAACAATTTTCTAAACCACTAAGTACACACCCCCTTGTAATCAGGATAAACAGGCCTAAATATTGTTCTGATAAATAGGGCCAAGAGTTAATGTCTTGCCTAATTGGATTGTTGCCTAAATATTGTTCTGATAAATAGGGCCAAGAGTTAATGTCTAGCCTAATTGGATTGTTCGAACGTTTTTTTTATTCATACTATTCAGACAAAAAAAAAGAATGGAAAAGGAGACAACAAGCCATGGTAGTGACCTTGATCAAGTTCAAAATTTTGAAATGGGGAAATGGTCATCAGTTTTAAGAGCATAACTATAAAGAATAAAATATCAATATTTCCCAAATGATGCAAAATCTGAAACTCTGATTAATTAACTATAAAATTTTGAACTTACAGTTGCTCG
The DNA here is from genome assembly GCA_023055425.1 of Linanthus parryae. Classification (NCBI taxonomy): domain Eukaryota; kingdom Viridiplantae; phylum Streptophyta; class Magnoliopsida; order Ericales; family Polemoniaceae; genus Linanthus; species Linanthus parryae. The sequence continues at coordinate 82,084,379 of JALGPY010000002.1, forward strand.
ACCAGATTTCTCATCCAAGGGGCTATCATCCTTGTGCTGGTGAGTAACTATATACAAATCAGCTCGATCAACAGATTTTCCTGTTTCCTTCTCCTGCTCGGGACATGCATGACGGTAAAACTTATGCTATTGAATCTCAAAACTTTGCGGAAAAAATCATAATTGAACAATTAAATAAAAAAATTATGCTTTTGAAAAGGATGCATGTTGTTCAAAAAAAACACCTTCTCATAACGTAAATGTGCAAAACACTTTTTTCCAACAGTATGAGCAGCACCATGGTGTGTACGATTCATCGTATTCTTTTCGCTGGTCATCTGAATCAACCCAGTTCACTTGCTTCAACATCATTTATAAAAAAATAGCCAAATATAATCATGAACATATTACACTGCACATTCAGATAATCAAACATATTTACATGTGCTTCAGGGGTGTCCCAGTGCTTGACGAGCTTCTTCCATTGGGTGACATTTACGTCGTCGGGTAATTTTGCTAGCATATCATCCATGGGGGTATTCGACTGGTAAAACTTGTCCTTCAGGTCACTTTTTTGGTTTCACCATTTAGTTTTTATGGATGCAAGAATCCAGCGATTCACATAATTTTCATCCATATCGCTGAAATGAAACTTTGACTGCAAATATTTACGTTTCACTTGTCAGATTATAAGTGCAAGTACAATATAAGTAATCATATAGAATTATCAATATATAAATAAACTCTTCATATAAGAATAAGTCTTTTGAACTTACCTTTGTAATGTTAATCATTTCATTTTTGTAACTAGATGGCATTTTACGCCAATCCAGGTAATCTAAAGAAGCAAGTGACCCATTGCGCGCTATTGTACCAAAAAAACGTCCCAACAAGCCAACTTCTTTAGCAATTGGTTGTCCTTCTTTATTGCACTCAACTATTATTCTTTCACTTTTTGGTAAGTTTCATAAATCAGCAAGCACTGTAGGTCCTCGATGTTTGCGTTTTCCAAAAGCATCTAAGATGAAAAGTTGACACAGTTAGCATACAGTGCATTCAGATGCGACATATTTAAGATCAATCCCCAACAACACAAGAACTATTTAAAATTTATTAAAAGCTAAATTTCACTATGAGAATATGTGAACTATGATTCCTATTAAACTATTACAGTTAAATAATCATGGAGGAACATATATATATATATATATATATCATTACCTATGATAGATGCATCTTCTGAATCATCCTGTAGGTCACCACCATCAACTTGATCAACGGAAATCTCATTGTTGGCAACTAGGGGATGAGTCACTGGTTCATCTTGATTTGGGGTTGACTGTAGAGTCTCAATCTCCTGAAATTTCCTCTTGTGAAAGCTGTTGAGATTCACCATCTTTACCTTATAGAAAAAAGATTAACAACAGAGAAATTCAATAGATATCAACCAGTATTAACTTTCA